>OY728151.1:1217507378-1220007378 GCA_963277665.1 Viscum album
AAACGAAAAAAAAACCGCCGCTAAATGCCTTTTTTCCATAGTGAGAAACATCGAGAAAAATAAGTAATTTGTATTGATATGTGTTTGGATAGTGCAATGTTATTATATATACCATGATACTTTTCCAGTTTTAGATCTTGTAGGTGTTCTTGTCCTTAGGCCCTGGATTCATTCCATGAAGTAGACGATATTGATACACCACCCGATCATAACAGAATCCTCATTAAAAGATAATATAAATTATATAACTAGATGTTTAGTTTTAAAATGTTGGATCTGGTGTATTACAAATTAACAAACGCCTTCATGTGTGGTCGATTTGTTGCATATCCATTCATTGAGTCTAGAAAATAAATCTTTGGAGTATCCAAATTGACTGCAAACAGCATCCAATGCTACCTAAAAACACAAAAAAGAATAAGTAATGAAAGAAATGAAAATATAGTTGATATGATTAAATTGTAGAGTTTTACCCCTACATCATTGGTATTAAAAAGAGTCTATCATCTGTAATTTTGTTTTCAAACAATTTGAGCAGGGATGACATCATTACAGCTTATTAATCAGAATCTATTTCTTCTTTTGAAGAGGTTAGGTGAGGACTAATGAGTTCAAATTTTTGTTCATGGGGAAATCCCTTCAATTGTTTTTCATATATACACCTATGAAAAATATGAAATGTATTTAGTCATAATTATCAAATTACATTAGCTTTTGTAAAATCAAATCATGAAAACATACCTCATGTATACATTCGCAACTGATGTGCCTAGGCATTCATACTCGAGGATTTCATTTACATTTTCAGCACTAATGAAATTTGATTCTTCCTCTACATACATAATTTTTTCAAAATCAACTGTGTGAGTATTTTCATCTATCAGCTTTTTATCCACATGAGCATGTAATGATATTAACTGTGGATATAGAACAGGTGGGGTGAAAGTGCTCTCAGTACACTATTTCAATCGGTTGGTTGATCCTTGAGATAGTTTTGAGTTGATATTTCATTTCACCCCCTTCTCTTTGTCATTCTGTAATAACATTCATCAGTTCAGACCTTTTTTCATTAAATGTTAAAGGTCCAACTTGTCGACATGTTTTTTTACAAGAATTGATGGCTACGCGATGAATGTTCCAACAGCTTGTTCAACCATATGAATGTCGTCATCATCATTTGGAATAGGTATCCCCGCACTCATCTCATTAGCTACGTTAATTGACACTCTGAAATTATTTGTTGGATGTTTTCTATTGTGTACCATGTCATTATGCATATTGAACACTGTATCCCTCGCTACAAGGTGATAGGTGGGAGTTGATAGATATAAATCACAATCATTTTCACCATGTATAATATTAGTAAAGGAAAGTTATCAGTGTCTATGTGATTCACATTTCACAGAAACAATTATTAGAACATTGATTACCTCAACTAAGTCGGGTTTTTTAGGGGAATGGCTCGCCTCAAAGCTAGTTGGGGTGGGGAGGGATCATCACGCACAAGTCATTGTTGAGTTGTTTCTTCTCTTTACCTCTCCCCCATCAAACATTCTATCATCTCTCTCTAGTATTGTAATTATTCATGAGAAATATCTAATTTTTCTTTCATCTTTTTCATTTCTTCAGTTTGATCCTCCACTTGTTTTTGTTTTTTAAAATATGTTCAGGGTGTCACCCCAAAACCCACACCTCTGACGCGATCATACTATTCTAGCTACTTCAAGGTCGCTGAAAGTATGACTGCATTTGGTGTGGGTGTTGTTGATTCCTGTGACTATGTCAGATAGAAAATATAGGAAAATAAGTATTCATTGATATGTAATAGTGATTTAAAGAAAATAAAAGGTATATTATGTCATACTTACACATGTTTCCCACACTTTTTGTGTTTTTTCATCTATCAGTATCCCCTCTTTATTTAAATGAGCCTCCTTCCATAGCACATGGAGTGGGATGGATATGGATTTTGATTTCGATTCATAAATCTGCATATAAATAGAGAAACATGGTTATGGTGTTGTTTTATGTCACATAAAAGTAATATGGTATATTTAAAAGATGTACCAATTTTTTCTCAAGTGAAGCGTACTCCATCCTTGCTTTACGGTAGGGGTATGTTGGTTTTGTTTCACATTATTTATTTTCAGCACTTAGTTGTTGTTACATAAATAAAAAAATTTCAATCAAAGTGATGAATACAAGCAACATCAAACAACGTATTACCAAACACAATGTACCTGAAAAGTTTTCTCCACACAACAATTGCTAAACGCATCCCACGCTCCTTGGGATATCAAGTGTGCATAAAGAGGAGGTGGGTGTGGTTTGATTTTCCCTTTACCATCTTTAAGATGATATTTCGTTAAAATTGTGCAGAAGCATCTATGAATCCTTCCTGCAACTCTTAATACACATTCCTTGTACGAGGCATCTACTATAAATGCACTCTACAATTTATGATGAAGTGTAAGTCAATGTTTTACTATTTTATTTTATTTTAATAAATTAATAAATGATATCAAAATGTTACTGTAATCTCTTCCCACATTAGTGTCTTAAGCCCAGTGACAACATGGTTCCACAACAGTACATCAATCAGCACGCGTTTCCAAGTGATGATTCTAATGTAGATACTGAATATGGATTTTTCGGGGTTAACATGTTGGCCAAGCCTATTCCATCCCACCTCAAATTTGATGCATTTTTCTTTTTCCTTAAGGATTTTGACTAACACTATCAAACTACGGAACTCGTGTTTTTTTTGCACCGTCAAGGTTTAATTTCCTACCATTTTCTCAGAAGCATCATCATTATATTCCTCCAGAGCGCTAGCATTGTCACTAGGACTAGCAGCAACATGTTGAGAAACCTGTTATACCTCAGCACTAGGACCAGCAAAAATAGGTTGCGAAACTTGTTGTTGCTCTGCACTGGGACCAGCAGCTGCAGGTTGAGAGACCTGTTGTGCCTTGGGATTGGGTGCATCAACAGGTGAAAAATTCATTATCTATAGAAGTGGTTTAACATTTAATTTAGATTAAATAAAATAATCAATGAATAGATAATAACATAACATAAGACAATGTATATTACAATAAACAAATAACATGATTATCAAACTCTCTTTTTTTATAGAATGAAGAGATTTGACCCCTCTATCGACTATGTAAATCCATTCATTATGGTCTCCTCTAACATAAAAAACGTCATCTACATTGGGATCGCTTTGAAATGATTTCAATGTCCCTATGAAAGGTTCATCCTTCGTTGAAATTTTATCTGACCCTTCAGTTGTTTTGGTCGATAACAGAACAATTGACCAGTTTCAGTTTCCAGGGTCTGGAACATAAAATACTTGTATTGCCTATGATGCCATTATAAATGGTTTGTCTTTCTCCACTTCCTTACTGAAATAAACTTACAAGAATCTCAATTTATCGATTTTAACAGAACTCGTATTATCAACCCACTTACATTGAAAAATCAGCACTTGGAATTTCGTATAATCCAACTCCCATATTTGTTTGATGATGCCAAAGTATGACATATTCGCATAAATTGGATTTTTTTCCTTAGCACCGGAAACATGCATCGATTCATCCACAAGTGTAACCCCACTATTCTGCATGGTAGTTTTTCCATTAGGTTCATTAGTATAGACTATATAACCATTAACTGCATAAGCATTGTAAGATAATACATACACACTTGCTCCTCCAGCTAGCCATCGAAATCATTCTGAAATTGAGTCTGGATTTTGATCTAACTTCTTAAAAACATGATCCCAAAACCATCATATAAAGTGTCAATTATGTGTATCTAATATCAATTTTTCATCCCTAGATGGATTCAAATGCCTAAGTTTTTTTTGTGGGTTTGAACATATGGGTCAACATCGAAAATTCTATGCAAAACGTAAAGGTGCGCCTACTCCCGATCTTTAATATTGATTGTGACAACCTCTCTTCCTGAACTTATTTCACCCTCAAGCTACCCACTGTGATGAGATATTAGTGGTCCAACATTTTCCACACTAGACATCTATTCAGTACAGAATTCAACAGCTTCCCCAAAAATATATTGCTCTGCAGTACAACCCTCTGGCCGACTTTGATTTTTGACATACCCTTTCAAAATCTTCAAATACCATTCAATGGGGTACATATATCTTTAATGTATAAGACCACATACTCGAATCTCTCTCACCAATAAACCATCAAATTAACAATCATATTGAAAAATTTCGGCAGGAAGAACATTTTAAATTCAGATAATATAACAGCAATTTCTCTTTCCATAGTTGGAAATTTTTCTGGTTCTATAACTTTTCTACATATAGCTTTGAAGAAGAAATAGAGCTTCATTAATATATGGTGGAAATTCTTGGGAAAATGAAATATAAATCTATAGAAATTATATCTTGCATCAAAACATGGTAGCCATGTGATTTTAGGACCTTTAATTTTAAATCACTCATTAACACAATGTTCTTGATATTTTATGAATACCCCTATGAAACTTTTACGTCATTCAAGAAGTTGAAAAATTGATATCTCTCCTACCTGGAAAGAGTGTAAGCATCAGGAGGAAGATATGTTCATTTTTCACCCTTCACTGGTGCCAACTCTTCTCGTATTCCCATATCAACCATGTCCAATCTAGCCTTAATTCCATCCTCTATTTTTTCAGTTGAATTTAGCAACATGTTGATGACACTATCTCATACATTTTTTTCAACATGCATAACATCAACAAAATGTCTGACAAACAGACAATTCCAGTATGGTAATTCAAAATAAAACTAATCTATTTTTCCAATCGGTTTTTGTAAGATTTTTTTAAAACGGTTTACCAAAAGTAGTGTCCAAATATTTTACTTTCTCAAAAAATTGATCACCTGTTAGTGGAGACAGTGTTGTACATTCTTATGAACTTCCGTCGAATGATGTCATCCAAGATCAGTACTTATGCCGTCGGGGTAGAAATCTGTAATGTCCTAGAAACACATTTTTCGATGAATGTTTCAACCTAATTGATTGTGTACCTTGTTTGCAAACAAGACACCCTTGAGTTCCTTTAATGATATATCCTGAAAATTTTCCATATGTATTAAAGTCATTTATCATCCCGTACATCATGCCTTTCAAAGTGAAATATTTATTTTTTAAGCATCATACAACATAACACCTAAATCCCACAATAATTTCAAATCCTCGATCAATGGAGCCAAATAAACATTAATATCATTAACCATTTTTTTGGTCCTGATATAAGCATAGATAACATGATGTATTTTCATTTCATGCATAACCACGGTGGTAAGTTATAATTTACCAACATAATTGTTCGTGTACTATCACTGCTGCTTTGAAAACCAAAAGGATTCACCCCATCTATAGATAACACAAGATGAAGGTTCCTAGGATCATTTCAAAATTCAGGATACTCATGATCAATTCTCTTCCACTGAGGAGAGTCTACCTGGTGACATATTTTCCCATCTTTAATTCTTGTATCTGCATTCCATGTCAATTGTCATGTAGTCTCCTCACTTCCATATAGGCACCTAAACGTTGGAATGATTGGAAAGAACCATACAACTTTCGTAGGACTGAAATCATATTTCTTATATCAAGAATCACCACACTTTTGGCATTCTTTAAGTGATTTGTGGTCCTTGTGAAACAATATACAGTCATCCGGGTAGGCGTGTATTATTTTAGAGATCATACCCATCGAGCGTAGCATTTGTTTGGAATCTTATGTTCATCTTGGGAGCTCATTATCTTCTAGGATAATGTCATTCAAGATAGCAAGTAGTTCTGTAAAACTGGATTCACTCCACCCATTTCCTGCTTTCAAATTATACAGCTCCAATATAGCTAAAAATGCTGTATATTTAGTGCAACCAGCATACAATTTCATTTTTGCAAAACTCTTTAACTTCTCAAACAATTTTGGGCAATTTTGAAGTTCATATTCAACTATCCTTGTCATTTACTCAATACGATCTTCATCATCATTCACATCTATAATCACATCCTCCATATGATCATCTTCATTTTTCACACTTGTAATCATATCAGATGATCCATAAAACGTCATGTTATCTGAGCCACTACCTACATTTTTTTCCCCATTTTTATTCCAACATGTATAACTTCAATCTATTCCATGATAGATTGGGTGTTCTTCCAACTCCTCTGGACTAATTTTTATTGAATAAAAATAGCGTAAACATGGACAAAGGATTTGAGAAGGGTCACATTCATGATCTTTTGCAAACTTGAAAAACTCTTTCACGCCATCTTCATACTCTTTTGTCAACCGATTGGAATTCATCCATTATTTATTCATATTCATCGTATCTGATACAGTAATATTAATATATAACAAAATAATTACACAAAATATGTTAAACAAGCTATGAGAAGCACTTGCACTAGAATGTTTTAGTATCCCACATGTGATCTAAATGCATTGTTGTAAACTGGTTTTTTAGTGTTTCTCTAGAAACATAATGTCTCTAGTCAAGAACTATGGTACTAAAAAAATAGATGGTATGATTTTCAATAGAGTTCTTGCGGGTGGAAGGATTCATTACATGTGTTATTATGGTTATTTTACTAGGGTGTCTATAATGTGTATCATAGAGTCCTTTAGTGAATTGGTTTTCTAGGATTTAGTGGAATTTCACTAGTAACAAAGTGGTGGTACCATTGAAATGGGTAAAGTTTGGATTTATATTCAATGGTGGAAGAACTAAAACATGGAAAAAATGGCATACCAATCATGCCAACAACCAGAACACTATACAAACACACAATCATGCTCACAATTGCAACACCATACAAACAAAACAATCACAATTTCAGATTTTACAAAGCATCCCTTATTCAATTTTTTTTGTTAATTCAGGGGTTATCACTAAAGTTTTATCATCATGGGGTGTTCATTAAAAAGTCAATTATATGTAAATTACCAATTTTTATATTCAAATGTTCAACAGGAACCAACCAACATGCAATTCATTTAGTGTGCAGACAAGGAACACCAATGACCATGATTTTCAGCAGGGCATTTAGCCCATAAATTTCACACTATAACTATCAATATCAAATAGTAATAACATGTGAACAAGAGGAAACCAATGAGTAACAGGATAAAACTAACCACAAAGGTGTCATTTAGCGCGTGGCAGAGGTGTGTTCGTGGTAGAGGAGAGGCACACAACATAGGATATTTACAACTGAAAAGAAAACATAAAATGAGAACTCATATGTTATACCTATCCAAAATAGGTCAAATGAGATTTAGGAATGGGAAATGTCTGGTTAAAAATAATTGAAACCTATATATGATGATCCATGAAACCCATCCATTCAAGGGAAAATGTTTTCACTAAACACATCATCAGGTTCATGGTGATACCCACCAAAATCCTGATCCAAAGTGCTCCCCACCATCGTAAACGCATATTGTAACACATCATCCAATAGTCCAACAACCCACTTGGTGTGGTTTACAAATAACCAAACCAAAACACATATGAAAACCCCCTCCAAAATCTAGTACTAGTTGTCATATTTTATTCCAAATAGAATCAAACAAGTCTTTACTTCTTATGAACAAGGACCTAACACGCTGACTTTCCCTCAAAAAGTCCCAATCATACCTCAAAATGAACCTGTCATACCCAATATGAAGTAACCATTTCCCCCTATTGTGTAGAACATATAATATTAGGTAAAACAATACAACTACATTTTTACACATGATTTAATCCTTGAATCATGTGACGAAATTGGTCCACCCCCTAAATAATGCGATGAATGGGTTTCACCCCCAAAATCACATGATGAATCATGATTTACCTCATGAATCACCTTTGGATAACATCAAGATTATCCTAATCATTCTATAAAAATATAAAATTTATCTAGTACATCATTTAAAATATAAATATGGTATTTATGTGGGACCAGATAAATCAGATTCACCAACTCAATGACATACAAATGCCATATCAACTATCCAATAACTAGTCCCATTATACTGAAGACCCTTGTAACATGAGGTTCATACCTCAATAGTTAATGATCCATCTATTATCATAGATATTTACTATATGTGATCATATTTATCATACCTAATCTATAAAATGAAATATCAAGTGCCACATATTCCCCGATCACTGAAATATTATACCCATCACCCATTGAAATTCATCTAAAATGAAAGTCACACCCTCAACCACCATTGGTTCACTCCCCATTACATTTTTACCATATACCACTTATCAAGAATCACCTCAACATGTTCTATCACCAAATGTGTGTTGTTTCTCCTGATCCATGATCATTTATCCAAAGAAACACTTGTCTGGGATTAACTCTCGGATCAAACATGACACTATATTTGATCCATTTGTGACGTATCCTCCACCATAGATTGAAGTTTTATATTTTATCCAAAACCCCAAGAAATTGAGTCTAAAATAATTTATTCAACTCTATTGGTCCTCAGTTCACACTTTACATCTCACCGACTTAAAATTTAAATGGGTACCACACATAACCGGCATGTACCATTCTCACCTCATCCATTATAATGGGTGTATAATATTGTACCACCTGATAAAATTACATGACTCATTATCCCACAAGTCGAACACTATTTTGTTATACTAAAATACGATCTCTATGAGATACTCTAATTAACCTGATCTATAAACTTACCGATGTACACCCCATGCAACCGCACGATCCAGTCTCTAGAACAGTGATCAACAACCCTCGTTATTGAAATAATGCATGTCTAGACAGGTGTAAATCTCTGTGATACCCTGAATTATCACATGAATTGGAATAACATGAGTCCTGTCTCATTTATATTAGGCTTACATTCCTAAACCCATGACCATGCTCCATGGTATGTCAATCATCAAAATTAAGAACCTCCATGCTACTTTCCAAGAAGATTAACATTCTTAAAATTTGCATGAAAACCGCACTAATGACTTTCAACCGGTATCGTCTCAAAATCACATGTGTCCATCCATAATCTAATAGGTACTCCACTAATAAACACATCAAAAAAACACAGGGCTAGGAATCACACTAATGTTACCCTTGAAACAAACCTTGTTACCAAAAACACCGACACTCAAGGCTCCCTTCTCAAAAATATTCCAAGTAATCTAAATTCCTATACAATCTCAAGTCAAGGAAATTACCCATAACTTCCACATTCCCAATGTCTAAGGCATCACCATGCATATATCCTATACTTGTTATGACACTGCTTATGCAAATCACAACTCAAAGCATATACCTTTGCTTCATGTTTCTAAATAATTCACAAGCCTAGGATAACCCCTAACATATTTTACCTTCATAAAACTCATTTAATCTCATCCATAATACCCATAAAACTCAAATCATATACCTTTGTAAAGGAGGCAGTGGCGGCGGAGGCAGCTGTGACAAAGAAAGAGGATAGTCATGGTGGAGGAGGAAAAGGCAGTGGTGGTGGAGGAGGCGGAGGAGGAGGAGGAGGAGAGGTCGAGGCGGAGGAGGGTTCGGGTTTAACTTTCGTGAAGGCTTGAATTCATGCGAGAGAGGAGGGGACTTGTAGGGTTATTTTGTAAAAACCATTGGAACCTTTATTAGTGCTAGTTAAAATCACTAATAAAGGTATGTTTTACCTGTGCTAAAATAAAATCACAGATAAAACATACCTTTATCAGCACTTTTTTAGCACTGATAAAGATAGACCTTTATCAGCGCTAAAAAAGTTCTGATAAAGTAGCTATTTATCAGTGCTATAATTCTAGCGCAGATAAATACTTATTTTATAAAAGTATAATTTTATTAATTTATTTATATTCTTATATATTTATTTAAAATTATATATAGGATAAATATATATTTATTTATTAATAATTATAACTATAAATAGTATATATTTATAAATATTGGTATATAATTGTTAATGTATAAAAAAATATATTTTTGAATATAAATATAATAATTTTATATAAATTAATAATAAAATTTTTTATCAGCGCTAATAATAGCGCTGATAATTTCACCCTTTATCAGTGATAAAAAACACTGATAAAGGTTCCACCTTTATCAGCGCTTGTTTTAGTGTTGATAAAGGTTACCTTTATTAGTGCTTTTAGCTACTACTCATAAAGGCACACCCCCTTCATCAGTGATTTCTGTTTAGCAGTGATAAAGGGAAGCGCTTCCCTTGCCCTGTTTTGTGGTAGTGTAATATGAGTGAATGGTTCCACTATTCCTCACATGATATAATCATCTCCTTCTCTTCATTTGATGGCATACCAGGGCTGTGGTGTTCGTATGATAGTGTCTTATATGGTTTTTTCAGAGGGAGGAGATATGGTGTGGTGAATCTCATCTTCTCGAGGTCCTGCTGATGTGCGGTAACCACCCAGGTGCAAGAGACATGCGCTCAAGGATCTTCTGGTGCGCAATAACTATCTCAAACATAATAGACAGGATGAAACTCTGGTTCCATATGGTCAAATAAGATAATGTGAAATGTTATTTATTTATCATGTGATATGCATGACATGCATCCTTCTACGACAAAGTGTTGATGTGTGAATATCAACAAATCCCCCCCCCTTAGAATTAGATTCATTCAGTATGAAAATAATATGGTTATAAGGTAAATATAGGACACTTTTCCATATATCTAAATGATGATGGATTCCTCCTTCTATATTCTATCAGTGAATGGATCTGATGAACTGTATATGCATTGTCCATCTCCTTTAATTCATAATTTTCATGATATCTTGTTCTCCTGATAATATGTGAACCGCCAACACTACCCATATTATGCCTAAAATCAATCAAATCTGAATGTCTATATTTGGAGATTTGTTTCAGGAAATGCCCACGAATTATCACTAACATGGTGTCCCTTATTGATGAATCTATTCTAATTATCTTGTAAAATGTATGTCCCAGAGGGAGAGTGATTCACTTTCTTCCAAAGATGATAGTCTTGGCGAGCATAGAATTAATTTTCTAAGGCCATGCGGTGAGCCTTACAAGATCTTGTAGGTTGGATTTCTGTTGTTCTTTAGTTTAGGGTCTTTTAGCTCATACCTAGTATTACTTTTAGTTTAGGGTCTTTTAGCTTGGATGTAATGTTGCTTTTAGTTTAGGTTCTTTTAGCTCAGACCTTCTATTTCTTTTATTTTAAAGTCATTTAGCTCAGACATGATGTTTCTTTATTTTAAGTTCTTTTAGCTCAGACCTGGTGTTGCTTTTAGTTTAAGATCTTTTAGCTCATACATGATATTGCTTTAGTTAAAGGTATTTTAGCTCAGAACTGATGTTTCTTTTAGTTTAAGGTATTTTAGATCAGACCCTCTCATCATTGTAGTTTAGGGTATTATAGATAAAACCTCATGGAATATGAGGCAGGAAGACCCAAGATGACTCAAAACATTATGGCGTGTTGAGTTCCATCGTGGTATTGCCAGGGCTCACAAGGATTGGAGCTCATTTATTAAAAGGAGGAGATGATTTTTGTTGGTGGGTTAAATGCCTTATGCAACGATATAATGGTCAAGAAAAACTAATATCTACTCCTTTCCAAGGGATTATGGAAGATTTATGGGGTGAATATGGTCAAGGGTGAAATACTAGAGAAGGTAGTCCAGCTTGGATTGTTGGAATGTGGATGACGTAAATCACAATAAAAAAGTCTGATCTAGGTAATATGGAATGGTGTCGACATTTCGGATATGTCCCTTAACACTATAGGGTGTCCGGTTCCACCATGCTATCGTTGAGGCTCACAAGAATTAGGAATCCCTTTATACTAGTCTGATATGTCTCTGGTCGGTGGGTCTAAGACTTTTTGTATCAATAGATAATCTGAACTGAGAGATCTCTTTTTTTTTCAGGGGCTATCAAATATTTGTGGAGACTCAAACATCAAGATTTTGAAGTTGGGTATGGAAGGAAGGTTATCCACAAAAGGGTTCTAGCACCTGTTGGCGCCAAAATGAGGGAAGAAAAAGAAGAGACGAGGCCCCATGAACTGCCTCATGAAGCCCTTCCATAGAGCCCCACGGGCCTCGCGAGACCGTCGTGAAGCAAGGAGGCAGACCCCTCCGCGAATGCATTTGACGTTCGCATGCCCGCCGTGAAGCACGGAGGCAAACCCCTCCGCAAACGCATTTTATGTTCGCGAGCCCGCCGCGAAGCAACCAAAGACCTCCTCGCGCCGCATAAGATCTGCTTCGCGGTGCCTCTTGCCTATAAATATCATGATCCCCCCGAGCTCAAAGGACGTACAATCCGACCTTTCAACTTCCTTGCTCCCAAATCATGAAGCACCCTTTTCTCTATGAATCATGAGCTATGCGAGGTACTTTTGCTCTGTGAAGTGCCTCCCCTTGCCTCGTTTTAATCCCCTCTTCCGAGAGGGATTCCTTTCGCAAATCCCAAGGGCCTTCGCAGAGGAAGGGGATCCCCAAGGGGACCCGGGTCATCGAAGAGCTTTTATACTTCGCAAAACACCCTTCATGTACACGTGATCCACATGCCAAGGCAGGGTCACTGTACTCCACGAAGCACATCGCTTCGCGACACTTTGCTTCGTGAGACTCTTGTGCTCTGCGAGGTAGTGATCTGTGAATGCATTTCCACTTCACGAAGAACCTCCCATATACACCACTTCCCCATGCTAAGGCATAGGAACCTCACTTCGCGAAGCACACCCCTTCGCTAATGCTTTCCGCCATGCGGAGTGGCAGAGCTTCACAAAGACCCTGCCTGTGAACCCCTTTGCTTTTCAATTCCTCTTCTCGTGAAACCCTCCATGTTTGCACGATGTGACTTCAAAGTCCCCCAGACGATACCTCCTGTAGCATTTCTTCTCCTAATGCTTCTTCGCATAGGCACGCTAACAGCTATTACTTCTTCTCATAGCCATGCTAATGTGGACCCCTCGATGGTTCACTCCATAACACCCCCCAGTCATGGACTTTTCGATGCCTTCCCTTCCACAAAGGGGCATAGGGCACCGGTTATGAAAGTCCTAGGGGTGTGGAGCCAACCCACCTCGTCCGAGCAGCAGGACGTTAAACTGTCATGCACCCTCGTCCTCAACACACGACATTAAACTGTGACATCACCTCATGCATCTCACGCGGGGTGCCCCCACCTTGGACATTATTCACGCCCCCTAGTCTCCACAAGGGATGATATCTTCCTCCTGGTAGTGGCGTTTGTCCTCGGGGAAGGGTAGCCACCTTGGTCTAATCCCCTAGCTTTTTCTTGCAGGAGGCAGCATATCTGCCCCTCCTCACTTCCTCGGCACCAAGGCCAGCCAAGGGCATGGCGGGGAACGGTGTTCCCTCCTTTCATCTTCAGTCCCCAAGGCCAGCAGAGGACGTGATAGGGAACGGGGCCCCTCCTCTCTTCCTGGGTTCCAAATACCTCTCCCACTATGCTTTTTGGCCCTTGGGCCTCCATCCTGGAGTAAGTCTCAGCACTGTGGGTCGCTCAACGCGTAAGCCCCTCTTCACTCCCCACGGACGCACCTCTCGCGATGTGATTGTTAGGTCTCTGATGCCTCTTGTTTCTCAAACCAAGAATGACTCACATGGGCTTAGAGTAATCATCGATCATGACACCATCCCCATCCTACATGACGTTAAATTGTACCATCCCGAAATACGGGGACTTTGATCCATGTCAAGGCATGGTACATAGGAAGCCTCTACGAGGTTCAATCCCACCACCCACCTGGACCCCTGGCCCCTTCATGTCAGTTCACCGACCCCATATCCATGGGCCACTTCAGAGTGTAAGCCCCATACCCACCTTGGGCCACCTCAGAGCGTAAGCCCCATTCCACCCCGAACTACGAGGACTTTGATCCATGTCAAGGCATGGTACGTAGGAAGCCTCCAAGAGGTTCAAGCCCACCACCTGGTTGTTCTGACTTCCTTCACGTCGGTTCACTGGCATCCAATGGGAAGCCTAGACTATAATATCCACACATCACCCCGAACTACAGGGACTTTGATCCATGTCAAGGTATGGTACGTAGGAATCCTCCACGAGGTTCAAGACCACCGTCCATCGGACCCCTGGTCCATCTTCACATCAGTTCACCCCCGTCCTACATGACGTTAAACTGTATCACCTAAACTATGTGGTCTTTGATCCATGTCAAGGCATGGTACATAGGAAGCCTCAATGAGGTTCAATCCCAATGATCATTGGCCCTGACCGTCTCCGCGTCGGTGTGCTAACCCCCCCCCCCCCCTTGTTCACCTGAACTACATAGACTTTGATCTGTGCTAAGGCATGGTACGTAGGAAGACTTCCTAAGGTTCAAGACCAACAACCATTGGACCCCAGGTCCACCTTCAGTGGTAATTCATTGAAACCTCATATAGCGGTAATCCATTGCAATCTCATTCAGCAGTAAGCCTTTGTCAACCTCATTCAGCGGTAAGTCTTAATCATATGAACTGCGTGGACTTTGATTCCCTGCCACGAGGATATGTAGGAAGCCTCCCTGAGGCTCACGTCCATCACTCATGACTCATAATGTTCTCTCCCTCAAGCCTATGTGCCTCAGGAAGCTCATGCACCAACCGAGGGGTTCCACTTCTCATGGGTCACACCCATGCGTCCATTCTCACGGGTCGCCTCCTGAGGTGTCCCATCGCCCCACCGAACTACGCGGAATTTGATTCCCCACCACGGGGATACGATGGAAGTCTCTTCGAGGATCAAGCCCAAACCCATCATTCATACTGATTCTCACCCGGGACGCCACATCCCAATGGGATCATGCCACTTCACTCCTCATTCCCCTCCATAGCATTCAGGACTCCACCCACGTGCTGGACAAAACATCGGTGTTCCCTCTAGGGGATTCTTCAATCTGATCCACTCCATTCAGTGTTCCGATCAGTCCAATCCATCCCCGCTGGATGTTAAAATCACGGCACACCCCGTGTTAAACATGGGAAGCTGAGGAAAACCTCAAAGAAATGCCTATGTCATAGGATTTCCTGCATTTGACGTGGGATTCCTCGGGCTTCCGCGCCCTCGAGAATCCCTATAATAAGGGGAAGAAAATCAGACATGCTAGTGTTCCAGTGCCCATACATGCCAGCGATGCCTCAACGTAACTACTCCCCCAACTGAAGGTTGCTTCCCTGACTGGACCCCTTGGAATGTCCTGACAGAAGCAGTGTAATTAACCGGAATCCTTGAAAACATGGCACTGGAAAGAGTTTCACAAACTACGTCTTAATCTATAAGGGAGACCCAGACTAGGTGACGAATTTCGAGGAGGAATCCACAGAAGGAAGAACTGACATCCCCTCATCCTGTTTCGATCAAGGAGAAAACGTCCCCGAATAGGGAGCAGATGTTTCCTGCCTTTGGAAAGCGGGAATGCGGGGCAATAGAACAACACCGACGTCCCCTGAATGTGACGGACACGCGCGCCCTAGAAAAAGCGTCGGAAACAAAAATGGTGAACCCGACGTGAAGTTTTTCTCCTTAATGTGGATATTAGTAGTGCTCGAGACATCAGTAAAGTGACGTGTCACTGGATCTAGATATTCGGCACCAGGCCCTGCCAAGCAAATAACAGGCCTGGCGTGAAACTCACCAGAAGTTGGGGCAGTCAAAACGTTTGGCATCTCAGTCTGTGACGTTGTCAGTGTGGATTCCTCTTACCAGTCATGGAAGAAAAAATGGAGCTGGGGCACTGGGCGTCAATTTATTTTTCTATCAGTACTACTGAGATGATCTCCCTGCTTTTAGGAACCCATTTGCTACATCTAGAGCCCGATCACCTCCTGCCCACCAACGCAGGGTAAGGGGCAATATCAACGTCGCTACCCCGCAAGGTTCCACCTCTTCTACGATGGCCTCGACTGCCGTGAATACTGGGCACCCACACCCCCTCTCCCCATCAGAAATTATCCAATGAAGGGTAATCAATGACCTTGTACATAGGTACGAGGAGGAGGGGGTCATCCCTACGAGGGACATGGCTCGCCTGGATTTAGAGGCGTCTGTGCCTCACCGTCAACGCCGCCCCCGAGGGTCGCGTAGGGAGCCGCTGCTCCCCACTCCGACCTTGAATCATTTCGGGAACCTCTCCCCAGAATGCTTCGATGACTCCATGCCCTACACTGATGAGTTAGGGGATGTTCGGGCCAGCCCGGCCAGAGTTCCGTCTCAGGGATTCCCAGTGAGGGCCCCCACTAGGACGCGCTGGCGCCGCCACCCGATTCCCTGAGCTGAAGAGCAGGTAGACTACCTAACTGCACCACCGGTACCGGCCCAGCTGACCCGACACCAGCGTCGGGTATAGGCCGAGGAGGGCGCCCATCAAGGGGCGTCAACGTCAGCGACTACTATGGTCCGAGCCACCGCCAACATGCATCATTAACCCCCTGCATACACCGAGCGGGGGCTATTATACACCCGACCTGGATCGAGGCCCCAACCACCCCACGGGAAAGCTAGGTCGACTCTCCTGGTCGTAGGCATAGGCAGTGGCCACCGTGGACTAACCCTCAGCAATGCCACCCAGTACGGGGGCCCTCCCCATGCAACTACAATGGAAGACGTGGGTCTTTCCCGATTCCAAGCCTGGCTCGGAGGTATGACCCATGCCACCTTTGACCCGAATGAGGGCCTTACCCATGGTAGCAACACCCCATATGGGAGCCCCTCCCATGCTCATTACACTGGGTACGGAGCCATCCCTTCTGCCACAGACCGCTAGGCTAGGGACGTTGCACATCCAGTCACTCTACGATGTGAGGAAATTCCTCACATCCTCGTAGTAGCCGTCGAAGTTCCTCCTCATCTTAGCAGCCAGAGGGGTGGAGACCAACTTCACTTCACCACCACCCACCGTGAATGTCCTACCCGTGTTCGGTCCAATAAGTACACGGACCTACCTCACACTGATGTAACCAAGGGAATTAGACATGGAGGTCCTACCCGTGCTCCCGTCAGTTCCAGCGGGGGTCCTACCCACACCAGCACCCAGCATGGAGGTCCTCCCCGTGTCCTCTTTGACATCTGCCCCAGTGCTCCTCACACCCCGGCCCACTCAGGCGGAATTACTCCTCGCCCCAACACCAGTACGGTCGAAGGACCTCCTCATGCCTGTAGTTTTCCCTTCCCCGAAGATCCATTCCAGGGCAGGAAGGTGGGTCTTCATATCCGCAAGAAGAACACCGAAAAGAATCAGACTAAGATCAGACTAGTCTGTTTCTCAGATTCTGAAGTAGAGTATGACTCAGCGGTGGAACCCTCCCCTCGGTCCTATGTGTCAAGGACTTGGGTAGGAACAAGGCGTACCGGCCTCATCCTTCCAGAGTGTGAAGTTCACTGGATTCCTGCCTCTCTTCACATGTACATCTAGGAGGAGGAAATTTTGGGAATCCCATAGGTTCTGATGGTGCAGTTACCACCATCATCACTAGAAGCACCCTCTACCTCGACTAGAGACCATGGAGAGCTATTTTGGGGACCGATGGCGGTTGAGAAATAGTGTGACCCATCACCAGAAACTGCAATCCCTACACTAGAAACTGTGGCTATCATCCCATCGTATCATGACATTGTGTCCATGTCACCACACTCCTCGGAGGATGGCCCAGAATTCAGTGGCCAGTCGGCTCGTTCGCCGTATTCTCCACTGCCCAGTCTACTGTCTCATCGGTCCGCCTCAGTACCGCTACTGGTTCCTCAACCACCTTCAGTTGACAAGTGGGGAAACACGGGGCCATACCCTGAATCTGAGCCTAGGAGATTATGGGACATTATTACGGTGGATCACTTCCCAAAGAAGTTCTGGCCAGCAGCAACATCGAACTTCTGTGCACCGGAATCCATCACCCTAGAGGAAGTCGAGTGCTTCCGTCAAACCCTATGGGTGACACACTTCTGTCTTCGTTATCGTTGGGTGGCGTACCCTAGGATCCAAGTGCACTTTGATGAAATCGTTGAGCAATTTCATCTGGTCGATTTGGCTGCACTCCCCGTGGCCAACTACCCTGAGTCACCGGGTCGCCAGAGGACCCTCCAAAAAACATGCGTTCAGAGTTTCAAGGTACTTCTCAAAATTATCAGGGAGGCCACCCCCACATGCAAGTCCGTGTATGGGGGAAGTATGCTACGCTCCTCTTCATCCCTATTCGACGGCAGCCTGACTCGCTATGCGATATTGAGGACATGCCCCCCGGGAAGGGTCATAGTCCATATGGTCGACGTCGTGGACAAGGAGGATGATTTGGGATTTCTCGATGGAGACTTACCCCCTGAGGGTGTGCCACCACTGTTGGACCCACCAGGACGGATTACACATCAGTAGAGGAACCTCCTAGGTCTCCCTGTGCCCACCGAGTCATTAGTACTCATCCGGAATGTTGGTAAGGGTAAAGAGAATGTTGGAGCTGTCAAGAACTCAGACCTGTCCGCCTCAGTGCAGAAGATGGAAGAAGACCCCGAGAAGGCCGTGTTGTGCCAACAACTTTCTGATCAGAAGAGGTTGGTCGATGAAATCCTGGCCGAACGCACTATAGAGAAACGACCCGACTATGGTGATCTTAGGCTGGGGCAGCAGGGGCAGGAACAAGTTCCCCCCGACGAGATGCATCTGGGAAACCCAGATCATACCGCTCCCGCGGATAGGGTTGAAGCAAGAAATCACGGGAAGAGGGCGTGATACGTCTCACCAAACCATCTCGGACAAAATGGAAATCTGAGGAATTCGGCCAGAGTTCCCCCAGCTGCCCCGCAGTCCACTCCACCAGTCGCTCTACGAGCTGTTGAACCCATCTACCGTGTAAAAGAGCCCGACAATGCACTCATGGTTAGGGATCCCCGTCAAGACAGGGACCCCCGCTCGGACGATCCAATGGCGATACTCATCGCCCGCCTCAAAGAGTTGGAAACACGATAGGTGGCAGTCCCACCAGATGGAAAGCCATATCCAGCATGGGTGGATGATATGCTTGCACCCCTGGGTTTTGGAAATCCAAATTTCTCACCCTTTAACGGGACAGGGACCTGCCGCAGCACCTGGCCCACTTTTCCTCAAGGTGTGGCCCCATGTTGGAGACTCCAGCACAGTTGGAAGCCGCCAAGCTCCGATGTTTTGTGCAGACATTGGAAGGCCCTGCGTTTGTCTGGTACATCCAACCCCCCATTGGATCGGTGACCGGTTGGGAGGATCTTCGCCGGAAATTCCTATACCAGTTCAACTCCACCACGTGGAAGAATAGAATCACAGACCTATTCAAGTGCAAAAAAAGTCATGATGAGAGAGTCGTGGACTTTATTGCCTGGTGGAAGAGTCTCACATACTCCCTTGACATACCACTGACTTAGGAGAAATTACTGATAGTGTGTGTAGGGAATGTCAAAACAGAACTGGTTCCTTCCCAGATCACTCAGAGCTACCCAGGAGGGTTCTGAGACTTCTCAGATAATGCCCAACGCCTCGAGGAAGCTCTGCAATAGGTTAGTCAGGCACGCCCGCTACCCCCTGTGATCCCAGCAAGGAGGGATTCCAGAGTTGAGCCCGCCGCGGTGGCCCAAATAAAAGCCCCTGGGCATCTAGAGTTGCTACCAGTAGCACTAGATCCACAGCCTCGCAGAGGCCCTCCACCTCAGGCACATCCTTCGGCTCTGCAGCACCCTCAGAATCGGCAGGCGCCTCCGCGCAACGCGCCACCGCCGCCCAGGTGGGACAATCAGGGTCCCCCTCCTCGACAGTCCCTCCGGCTCCTCGTCAAGGCCAGGATCCTAAGACTCCCTATCCAAAAATAAGACACCAGACTTACTCGTTCATTGATAATCAAGTCCCCGATTACTTCCATAGTGCCCTAGAGCAGGGGATTGTACGCTTACCCGAGTGCAGAAGACCGGCAAAGGCGAATCTCACCGATCGCCCAAACTACTTCCCCTATCATCAGATTATGGGGAACACCCTCAAGAAGTTCTATATGTTTAAATACTAGCTCCATGACCAGGTCGGTAGCAACATAGTCAGGTTGGGCCTGGGCCTAGAACAAGTGGCGGGTGTCTTTGTGGGATCAGGTAGCGGTAGTGACAATGAAGGCGAGTGGCAGCAGGTTCCCAGCCACAGATCTCAGAAGTATGATGACTGGATGGCTCGTAAAATGGTTTCTCATGCCCATGGGATCATTCGGGCATGCCTGAATTAGCTGGAGCCTTCAGAAGCTATAGTCAGCACTTCTATGTCATCATCTCAGTCGGCCTCTTCCCAGAAGAGCAAGCATCGGCGGTGCAAGAAGAAGCAACATGCCCCGCAAATCCCGTCGTCATCCCACACTCTCAGAAACTTCATGACCCCTGAGATGGGGGTCCTTCCCAGAATCCACCTAGAGTTGGATGACTCTTCGAGTGAAAGTCAGGGGTATGCTTCAATTAATACCGTGGTGTTGGTAAAACCCTATATGACTCTCGATGAAGGGGAACGCCAGGCAAACCTCCCCAACATCCCTAGCTGACACCAACGTCGGAGGAGCCGTGGCCGTATGGGTCATCAAGGAACGTCAGCTAGCACTTTCAGTCAGGCTGTGCACGCCACTGAGACCAGACAGTAGGCCCAGCGCAGAGCTCAGTACACGCAAACTCCTCATCTGGTGTCCTCAGATCTACCTCCACCGTCGTTTGTGCTACTAGATTATGCAGATCTACCCCGTCCGTACTGAGACCAGTCTCTACCTGCTATAGGACAATCTTAGTTTTCTAGTCCTCATACAGAAGCTACTCTTAAAGCCTCAACTAGTGACCAACGAGACATACCTAGCACTAGCCATCCGCCAGTCCAGCCGACAGGGCCCGCCATGCCTCCAATCACAGAGCGGCCTCCGGTAAGCAGAAGTTTGCACATTGCGCGGAAGTATGATGTCCTCAAGCACCTTTCCAGCATTCCAGTGAGGCTCTCTATCCTTGAGGATCTTTTCCTGTCATCAGACATGCGTAAGGTGCTCACCGAGGCTTTAAGGATCCCCCTCCAGTTAGAGACAGAGGTAGTAGCTGCAGAAGCCTTCCACGATGAGGAAATTGAGAACACCGAATCCCAGGCAGTTATCTCGTTCTCTAGTGAAGACGAAGACCCTCCCATACAGGGGCACATTTTTCCATTGTACATCACCGGTCACGTCAATGATGTGGAAGTATGCCACTGTCTTGTTGACATGGGTTCTGGGATTAACCTAATCCTGACTCGGACACTGCGGAGTTGGGATTGTCTGAGGATGATTTAACTCCCTCCGACCTAAGAATCCAGGGATACGACAGGACCGAGCAGAACCCGGTCAGAAAGATCTATTTGAAGACCCAGCTCGGGGGCCTAGTTTCTAGTACCGAATTCATGGTTGTCTCCGAGGACACCGCATACAATGCATTGATGGGCGGGCCATGGCTCTAACATCATGCAGAGGTACCTTCATCATATCACCAATGCCTCAAATACTCTCTCAATGATCAAGTATTGTTACTCCAAGGTGATGCATCTTATTTCGCCTCTTTCGAAGCCTATTATCTGGACACTGACTATTACAAGAGCAAGGATAAGAATATTATGGCAAGTGAGGTTGAACCCGCCCCGGTCACAAGTGATCCATGGGAAGGTCTGGATGATGCCTACATCTTCCCGATCCATCGGTTGGAGGCCATGACCCCCAAAATGGGGCAATGCTTTGTTTTCTCTGGCACAAGAGGAAGACATATTCCCAAGTCCAAGCGACAGCAGAAAATCACCTCATACTCCTACACAAACCAGGCCCAGGTGATCCCGGAACCTCCTACCCCCGTACGGTATCGGGATGTCCACCCCATAGCGATAGCAGGACATCATACATGTATATTCTGCCAGGCTGGAATTAATTGGCTGAAGCCAACATGCCACTTTTGCTTTGATATCATCAAGTGTGGCCCTTTGAGCTGAAGGCCATATGGGATTGGGTCGACTGCTTTCATCGCCATGGTCTCAGCGGCGCATGAATCTCCCGATGCATTGTCCACTGCTGTCTAGGCTAGTAACAGCCCCTTATCAGGTTCCTCTAATCAAGGGGAAGCCTCACCCACTTGGAACCCCTCCTCCGCAAGTGAAGAAGAGGATTTGGAGGATGCTCTCCTAGCCTTTGAAGAAGGCATCTCTGCCACAGTCGATGAACTAGTATAGATGAACCATGGTAGCGAAGAAGATCTGATACCCACGTTGATTAGTGCCTCCATGCCCCTCGAGGAGAAGCATCAGTTCGTAGACTTCCTGAAATAGCACCGTGACGTGTTTTCCTGGAGTTACGATGAGATTCTAGGACTATATCCTCAGGTGGTCGTCCACTACCTCGGTCTCCCGGTAAATCATCGCGGGTTCAAGAAGCCTCCCAGAAAGATGCACCCTTCTCACGGTGCCATGGTCGAGGCCGAGGTTGACAAACTCAGCAGAGCCAACTTCATCAAGGAGGTCCAGTACCCCAAGTGGCTAGCCAACATTGTGCTAGTCAGAAAGAAGAACAGACAAATCAGAGTCTGTATCAACTTCCGAGATATCAAATGACACAGTCTTAAGGAAGATTTTCCCCTTCCGATGACAGAATTGTTGGTCTATGATGCGGCTAGGTTCCAAGCCCTCTCCTTCATGGATGGTTATTTTGGGTACAACCAGATCCGAATGGCCCCCAAAGATGAGGATTCCACTGCTTTCAGGGCCCCCAAGGTTCTTTCTATTACCAGGTTATGCCCTTCTGCCTAAAGAATGTAGGTTCCACCTATCATCGGGCCATACACCGCATATTCAAGACAATTATTAGGAAATTAGTGGAATGATATGTGGATGATCTAGTGTTCAAATCTCACCAGTGCTAGGACCATCTCAAGGACATTGAGAAAGTGTTTGGTTTCCTCCTTTCCTACCACCTGAAGATGAACCCGATTAAATGTGCCTTTGGGGTCACCTCCGTCAAGTTTCTCGGCTTCTTCGTCAGATAATGGGGAATCAAGATCGACCCAGAGAAGATCAAGGACATCATTCAGATGTACCCTCTGAGCAATATTCAGGATCTTTGAGGATTTCAAGGCCACTTAGCCTACATACGCCGATTCATCGCGAACCTGACCGGCAAGTGTAAGCCCTTTTCTTGACTCATGAAAAAGGGAATCGCCTATGAGTGGGATGAGGAGTTCCATACCACCTTTGAGGAAATAAAGAAATATTTTCTCCAGCCTCCAGTCTTGATTCCACCCCTCTCCGGAAAGCCGCTGGTCCTCTATGTCAATGCCCTGGAGCTGTCCCCCGACACCTTGCTCGCCCAGAAGAATAATGAGGGGACAGAGAAGAGTCACTACTACCTCAACTACATTCTCCTTGATACAGAGACCAGATACTCTCCCATCGAAAAGAGTTTCCTCACGCTGGTATTCGCAGTATAGAAGCTACGACATTACCTGCAGCACCATGAGGTACAGCTGGTATCACGGGTAGATCCACTGAAGTACATCCTGAACTGCCCACCCCATGTTGATTGGCCAACTAGCGCGGTGGGCAGTGATCCTCCATCAGTTTTACATAAGGTTTGTCCCCCAAAAGGCTATTAAGGGACCAGCGTTGGTAGACTTACTCACTGCCCATACGGCTCCTGTCAACCAGTCCCTAGACCTCAATTTCCCTGATGAGGAAATCCTCTCGGTGGATCAAGCCATGCCGTGTTGGAAGATGCATTTCGATGGTGCTACTCTAAGCCCCACCGGATGAAGGCTAAATGATCCCAAGCTCAACAGGGTAGGCCTGGTTATTGTCTTCATCACTCCAGTATAGTACATTCTGCCGTACTCATTCCTACTGTCGGAAGGCTGCACCAATAATGAGGTAAAGTATCAGGCCCTCATTA
This sequence comes from Viscum album, assembly GCA_963277665.1. Classification (NCBI taxonomy): domain Eukaryota; kingdom Viridiplantae; phylum Streptophyta; class Magnoliopsida; order Santalales; family Viscaceae; genus Viscum; species Viscum album. The sequence continues at coordinate 1,217,531,353 of OY728151.1, forward strand.
CTAGCCTCGATCTAGCCCTTGAGATCGACATGCCCCATTTTCATGTGAAAGGGGACTCCGATCTAGTCATTAAGCAGGTCGACGACGACTATGTTGTTAGGAATCCAGAACTCGTACCATTGTTGGAGCGCACTCTCCAGCTAATGGCCCAGTTCTCCTCTCGGCCGGAAGTGGCTCACATCCCCCGATATCAGAACGGTTAAGATGACGCCCTAGCTAGCCTAGCTATACCACTAGTAGAGCCCGAGCAAGATAACATGATTATCCACATGGCACATCGGAGGGTGGTTACATCTGTCTCTCCGGGTAATGGCGACGACCCATAGGTAGGTCACCCGACCGCATTCACCTCCACGTCAGGACCCCCAGGTCCCCAAGATGTAGTGGTTTAAGTGATTCTCGACTAGAGGGGCCCTTTTGTCAAGTACCTCCAAAATGGATACCTACCGGCCGATCGGGCCGAGCGCGAGCGAATCCGATGTCGCACGTTATAGTTTACCCTCCAGGACGGTCCTAGTCTTGAGCGGATCCTCTACAAGTGCAGGTTTGATGGTATTATCCTCTATTTCATTCAAGGAGTCGAGATTCCACAGGTCATGCAGGAAGTTCATGGCAGTTCTTGTGGTGCCCACCAGGCTGGGCCGAAACTGTCTCACCAGATCCTGATATTGTGGTATTTTTGGCCCTCTATGATTTATTATTGCATCAAGTTTTCTAAAAATTTTCATGCATTTCAAGTTCATGCCAACTTCGTACATCAACCACCAGAGCCCCTTCACACTACCAAGTACTCTTGGCCCTTTGCGGTGTGGGGACTCGATGTCGTGGGACCGTATCCACCGACGAAAGCTCGCCAACACCGGTTTTTCCTGACTGCTACAGATTTCTTCTCCAAGTGGGAAGAAGCAGTTCCACTCAAGGAATTCAAGGCTAGATCCATTTTTTATTTTGTTAGCTCCAACATCATCTACCGATTTGGAGTCCCTCACGTCATTATCACCGATAAAGGCACAAACTTCTGAGCAACTGAGTTGAAGAAATTTTACGCCAAGTACAATATCCATTCTAACCACACCTCCCGCTATCATGCACAGGCAAATGGACAGATCGAGGCATTCAACAAGACCCTCTCTAACATTTTGCAGAAAATGGTTGGTCAGAACCAGAAGAGTTGGCCAGACAAGCTCCCCAATGCCCTATGGGATTATCGGAAAACGACTCGTAATTCTACCCAGGTTACCCCATATTCCCTGGTGTATGGAACTGAGGCCATCCTGCCCATTGAGATTCAGCTGCCCTCATTTCGCACAGTAGTCCATGATCAGCAGGCATCAGATAAGGTAGCTGAAATCCATCTGGCTGAATTGGAATCACTTTACGAGAATAGGCATTGTACCCTGCATAATATGGAGAGGCACCAGAACAAGATCGCCGGAGCCTTCAACAAGAAAGTTCGCCTCTGCTCCTTCTTACAAGGTGAACTAGTATTGTCCCTCAGGACGCCAATGATACCTAGCAAGAATCCACCAAAGTTGGAGCCCAAATGGGAAGGACCTTACATCATTCACAAGGTTTACTACAATGGTGTGTACTCCCTAGTTACTGTGGATAGTGAGCGTATAACTCCTCCCACCAATGCCAAGTTCCTCAATAAATATTTTTCCTGATCCTCACGGTCCTGCATGAACTTAGACTGGATGGTACTACATAACCCTAAAATACACGACAGTCCCACATGACCTTAAACCGTCCGGTCCTACACGAATTTAAACTGTGCATCGTCTTGCATGACTTTAAACTGCATCTTCAGAACTACGTATGTCTTGATTCTCATCCTCATGGGATACGTAGGAACACTCAGACGCCTCATCTTGAGCCCAACCCTAAACTCTTCTCTTTGACTATCCCCCATGGGTATAGTTCCCTCGGAGTATCCTTGCATGATATGGTGTAGGATTTCTTAGCCCCACTCATACCAGGATTATAATGGTCGCATCATGTGCCCCCTACCATTCTTCTATTCTCCCACATCCTCACCGCAGGACGTTAAATTGTATGGCCTTCAAGAACTACATAAAGCTTGATTCCCATCCTTATGGGATACATAAGAACGCCTGGACATTTCGTCTGTTGGCCCATCCCAAATGCCACAATCTTCCCCTCAGGTTAAGACATATGGTAGGGGTGAAATTTTTTTCCCCAATTTATGTTGAGATAACCTCGATCCGGCCATACGTCCCACTCCCTAGAGACGTTTGACTCTTTCATAGATGGGTACATCTATGATTCACCCACTCCTTTGATTGGGATTCCATCATCTTCCACATTCAGAAGGGCCCCTGAATGGTATGGATGCTAGGCCTAAGGGATCTCTACCACTTCGGGCCAACACCCTCATGGATGTTGAGAAACAAGCCGATACAAGTCCTGCGTTGCGAACATGGTAAGTAGTCGATGCTCATTTTTTGCTCCCATTTCAGGTCACTATAGGAATGTTGTGTTTCGAACATGGTCAACAGATGTCCTGCGACATTGGAACCACCCCAAGATGTCCCACACATTGAGTTTAGTGGATCATTCTGCCCCGTTGTATCTCCAATCGACGAACTCCCTTCGGGAAAAGCAAGGTTTTAGTTCCCCATAAGACAGGGAGAGCCGAGACCGGCTCCTTGTTTCCCACTCCAATCATTTCCCACGTGGGCTTAGGAGCTGTGATGAGGTGGTGACTGTACAATAGGGCGTATGGACTTCCATTCGAGGCCCAGCCTCAGGCCCCTTGGCATTTTCAGGCCCGACCTAGGTTCTCTCTTATGGGATTGTACGATGTGGTATGGGATTATGTCCTCATTCATGTTGGGTTACTCTCTATATCGTGCACATCCCCAGATGAGACACCTTATCCTCTCTTCGTCCTCACTACAAGAAATTAAACTACAAACTGGTCGGGCCTTCCTGACTGAGGCCCAGCCTCAGGCCCCTTGGCCTTCTTGGGCCCTAGACCAAGTTCTTACCTAGATTGTATAGTGTGGTATGGTATTATTTCCTCATTCACGTCGGGTTACTCGCCATGCCATGCACATCCCTGGATGAGACACATTATCCTCTCTTCGTCCTCACTGCAAGACGTTAAACTACAAACTGGTCGGGCTTTCCTGACCGAGGCCTATCCTTAGGCCCCTTGGCCTTCTTGGGCCCTAGCCCGAGTTCTTACCCAGAGTGTATGGTGTGATGTGGGATTATGTCCTCATTCGCGTCAGGTTACTCATCATGTTGTGCACCCACCTCGTTAGGGTATCTTACCCCTATGTGCCATCAAGAAATACGTGTGGCTTGATTACCATCCTCATGGGATACATAGGAACGCCTGAATGTCTAGACTTCGGGTCCAGCCCCACTTCTCATAAATCTACCTTTCACCTTGGCCCCATGGCCTAACCTTTTCCCGAGAGGGGAGTATATGGCGTGGTATGACCACGCCACATACCTCTCCCTATTGGGAGCTCTCTATCCCCTATTCTATACTCATCCCTTAAAATCGATTACTCTCAAGTTGAGCATCCTCATTGACCTTCTTCAGCGGTTCATCAATGTGCCTAAGGGCACTCTGGTTTAGGACCTGGAATGTCGGACTTTTCTCAGACATGATTCTGCTCACTTTTCAAGCTCTGTGTTCCCCTTCATTAGGGCTTTCATCACCTTTCACACACGAAGGGACACCCAAGTGGCATGGATGCTAGGCCTAAGGGCTATCCTACCATTACAGGCCAAAATCCTCTAGGGTCACGGACAACAAGCCGATACAAATCTCGTGTTGAAAATATGGTCCACGATCGATGCTCATTTTTTGTCCCCACATTAGGCTAACGCGATATGGATACTGTGTTTCGAACATGGTCAATAGTTATCCTCCATCGCCACGCCAACCCCTTTAAGCCCAAAATGTTGGTTACATGATTCACACCCTTCTCCACCACATTATGTCCAAGTAGAACTTCAAAACTCTTGGTACTATTCCTCAGTGCGCATCCATGCATTAGGAAGACCAAAGCCGTGATAGGGGAGTCATTTGGGGCTCCGCATCGACTACCCTTTGGTGGACGTTCCAAGTATTGCAAAAGACATCTTCCTCCCTTATTTCCCACACTGAGTTTAACTCACGTAGGATTAGGGTTCGGGTTGAGGTCTACACTTACTTGGAGGGTTTTCACTCCATCCATGGTCCAAGCTCTAAGACCATAAACTAAGATCCCCTCAGAACTATGTACGGCTTGATTCCCATCCTCATGGGATACGTAGGAACACCCAGGCCTCTTGTCTTTAGGTCCAACATGAGTTATGCTAATTTGTCTTTTTACTCCCGCCTTCTAGACTTTGACTATGGGACTGCGTGGTGTGGTATGGGATTACCTCCTCATTCACATAGGGTTTGAAATAGTCACACTACATGCACCCCGTTCTAAGAATTAGCCCTCCGGTTTCCTTTCTGGCACAACATTAAACTATATGTTGTCCTGCACGACATTAAAAGGAACTCTCTAGAACTACATGTGGCTTGATTCCCTTCCTTATGGGATACGTAGGACCACCCGAAAGTCTCGTTTTTGGGTCCAGCTCAGGTGGGAGCTAATTTCTCCAGCCCCTTTCACTCTCACCCCTATTTAGGCCCCTTGGCCTGAGGTTCCCCTCTTATAATTGCGTATGGTGTGATGTGGGATCATTTCCCCATTCACGTCGAGTATGTTTCATTCCACCATACACATTCCCCGCCTAACATCGTCTCTACCATGACTGCGCTGCATGACGTTAAAATGCATGCCTGGTCCTATCACATGACCCTAAACTATGACATTATCGTCCTGGGCGTGCGATGAAAAATGGAACTGCATTGTGATGACCTCATCGTAGAGGACATCACGTTGGGTATCGGTCATTTACCATACCATTTGTCAACTCCTACTATGGCTTAATTCTTGTGGCGACGCCAGGGCCTACAACCCCAAGCATGTCGCTTCACAAAAAAACCACTCATTTTAAAGGAAAAAAAAGATTTATCAAATGCCACTTCTTTTGGTGAGAGGGACATGCCCGCACGCCCCTTTTTCCCTTGCACAGGTACCTTACCGTTCCACCTCAAGAACTATGTACAGCTTGATCCCCATCCTCATGGGGTACGTAGGAACACCTATGCACTTTACCTCGATCCCAACTTAACTCTCGTTTTCGGTCCCTTAACCTAGAACATTCCCAGGGAACACATGGTGGTCGGAACCCCAGGTTCCCATTCACGTCGGGTATTTGTAGTTACCCCACCACGTGCCTCCCGTATTTCCTCCCATCCATGGTCCGATTTCTACGACCCTAAACTAAGATCTCCCTATAGGAAGGGACTCGACCCCCTCTATCTAATAAGTCTCGTTTTCGTATTCAGATGCATTTTGACAAAGATCCCGAGGTGTAGAATTTTCATGGAGACAGTCCTCCCGTTCCATGTCCAAGCTTTGTGGGCTCGCTATTTGGATCCTCGTCCTCTTCCACATTCAAAAGGACCCTCGGACGACATGGATGCTAGGATTAATGGATCTCCATGGATGTCGGGCCTAAGGGATCTCCAATCATTTCGGTCCAACGTCCCTAAGGATTTCGGACGACATTTGCGACAGGTCCCGTGTTTCGAACATGGTCAACGGTCGACCCTCATTTGTCTGTCCCCATTCCGGGCTAACGCGATATGGATGCTGCATTTCCGCCACGGTGAAAAGTTATCCTCCATCACCACGCCACCATCATTATGATCCAGATTTTTAGCATCATGATTCATTCATTTCTACTTCCTCATATTCAAGTCGAATTCCGACATACTCGGCTTCACCTCTTCACGTGTCTAGGTGCACTACATGGACGGGTTAGCATCATTGGTTCAAAATTTAATGAGCACCCTTTCTCCCTAACATTCCCCTTCCGGTGTCGGGAAAGTCCCCCATTACTTCTTGTTTCCCAAATTGAGCATGACTCATGTGGGATTATTAGTTTTGGTGGGATGTGTACCAGCACAACCAGGCTTATCCTCATCCTACATGACGTTAAACTATGCTTCTAGAACTACTTATGGCTTGATTCCCATCCTTATGGGATACATAGAGACACCCCGGTATTTTGCCTAGGGTCTAGCCCTAGGAATCATAAAGTCTTGTTCCTCCCCATTTCCGGCCCATGGCCTGACCCCTCGTGGGGAACCATGTAACTGAAGTTTTTCCCCAAACAAGTTTGGGATGCCCCACGATGGCATTGGGAAGCGACAGCTCCCCTCGCCAGGGAGACCCTGTCTGAAAGAATGAATGATCCATGATAAGACAGATGCGCCCACCCAATGTGCTTCCACCAAGGTGGCGTAATTTTGTGAGTGTTGGATTCTGTTCGAACAAACATTCACTCCACATTCTACGCTTGCGTGCCCCTTATTCGGACCCTCGTCCTCTTTCATGTCTGGAGGAACCCCCTAACAGTATGGATGCTCGGCCTCTGGCCCACCTATTGTCCTGGGCTAACATTCCGGAAGACTAATGGATGAAATTTGAGTCAGGCCCCATGTTTTGAACATGGTCTGTGGTCGGCCCTCATTTGTTGTTCCCATTCTAGGCTAACGCAATAAGGATACTATGTTTCGAACATGGTCAACAATTATCCTTCATTGTCACACCATCCCCATAGTGTTCCGTATTTTGGGTATCGTTATTCACACCTTCCACTTCCCCATGTTTGGACTAATCTTAATTCCCCTAGTGTTACCCCACTCGTGCACTAGAGCACACCAGAAGAATGGATCGTCAATTTTTCTGAGGTCCTAATCCTCCAATCGGGCCTCTCCCATGCCTTTCCGGAGGATCCTAATTGGGTACCTAAACCCCTGATGCTCGAAGCTTGGTCGACGAATTATGTTCAGATGGAATAACATGATGATCACCCCTTGTTTCTCACATTGGTCTCGACCCGTGTGAGCTTAGGGACTGACCACTGGACATTTCACAGATATAACAGATGTGTATAAAACCAACCTCTATAACGAAACTGATGTATGCTATGTCATAAAATAAATCAAAACAAGAAAGTAAGTTTGAGAATTTTTCATCCTTACAGCACTCGGGGTTCTATCTCTCCCATGGATGGGTTGCCCCCATCAAAAGAGAGTTGTAGTTCCTCCACCCTCTGACTTGTGGTATCCAGGAGTTGCTGCCACCGGCTCAACTCCCGCTCTTCCTCAGAAGCGCTGGGGTGCAATTCATCAGCCTCAGTTTGGGCCCGCTCTACATCAGTATGAATTACGGCCATTTCTTCATAATATTTCCCCATACACTCTTCTTCCTCTGTCAGTTGGGCCTTCAATCACAAGATCAGCTCTGATTATGCATTAAGAGAGGCTAAGTGCTCATATGCTCGGATCTGTAGCCGTTGGATCTCATTTTCAGCCTCTCGGAGCTTCTTTATGTTCATCGCCTTCCTCTGCTGCTAGCCCATACTGAGGCCGCGATCATACTCCTAGATCTTCTCCGCCATAAGATCTTGGATGAGCAGGTGAGGGCGTTGGGCATCCACTCCCCCAGCACATAGTTCGCGCAACCACAAGCGAAGTCTGTCCATCTCGTCCAACCAAAATTCCTGGGGGGGGGTCTTTTAAATAAAGCGCATGATCAGCTTCCATGATCGGTGATGGACTATCTCATTGTCCTCTTCGTCAGAGGCCATCTCGTCCCAGTCCGCGTGGTTGGCAGTCTCATATGTGGGGTATGCCCTTAGGAAATCTTCAGCGGGATCTACGTCTAGTGTCGGATTAGGCATGACATCTGGTATCGGATCAGGCGCGACATCTGGCGTCGGATCAGGCGTGGTGGGACTTGGGTTGACTGGTTGATCCTCATCGTCGGACCCCACCTAAATAACCTCGGTCACGACCCCACTGGAGGTCCCTCCAATGATAGGGAGCGTTGCAGCTCAGGTGGGCTGAGTATCTATCTCCACAATTACTGGTATTCCTCTGGAAGGGGCGCCGATGGAAATCCCGACCATCCTCGCCGCAATGGCCCATGCCCGTCGAAGAACTTTACATAACAGAGAAGGGAATGGACGTCAGTTGGAAAAATAAATGTGTGGCAGTAATGGGCTCAGTAGAGAGGGCTTAACAGGACCCTGACGTGTGGCCCTCCGTATATTGTCAGAAGGTCCAGAGATTCTGTAGGAGCCACCTCGGGTATCCTAGCCCTTCCATACACAGAACTGGACGCGACCACAGGTGCAGGCTCCGAGGTTCTTGCATCAGCACCCACTGAGGGGCGAGAATGAGGTCTGTGCACAAGGTCCTCCGGCATCGTTCAGATTTTTGTAAGAAATTCATAATGACCTGAGAGCAGACCCTGAGGAAAGAATCTTGTAATGTTACCTCGAGAGCCTCTGAAAAATATTCGAGACCAGAGTCTTGATCACTGACTTCGCCTTCCTCCAATGGGATCCCTCCACCAGCCTCATCCCCCCCAAGAGGATTCGTATGATTCTTCTGGTAGGGGTAAGCACTCTCTCATCTCAATGGCTGATAGTTCTGGGTGAACCGTCTGATCCAGTAGTACCCTCACCCAGTCTGTCATTGGACGCGGGGAACCCCTGGAATGCACGAAGTCCTCCAGCCCAAATAGATATTGATCCACATCCACTAGGGATACTGCGAAACTGGCCTAGACAGGGCCTATACCCGATAAATCCATCCTGAGACGGTTCAGGTGTTTCCACATCTCAGGCGGGCCAAGGAATTGCCGGTTGACATCCCAAATGTCCCAGGCCTCCGGGAAAACAGCATTCTCTAGCATGTCGATATGGTGCAGCCGTTTCCCTGGGGCCTGAGTAGATATCCTGCGGAAGCCCCTCAGTGGCCGCCCCTCCGAATGGATCTGCTCTCTTGGGACCACCGGGTCCGCTACCACTGTTGGATCTACCGCCACTACCTCACCCTCAGATGGTGCAGGTCTCATCGCCACGGCATCCCCGCCACCGCGAGAGGCCCTTGCCGCCTTCCGACCCCGACCTCAAGGTAGGGAAGACCCGCCATCACTAGCTCGAACAGTTGGCTGCTTCATAATTTCCCCCGGATAAGCTTCCGCCCAGCTTATGGTGTACTCCTTCACCAATCCGAAGGTGGAAGTAGGCAGAGGCAATGAAATCCGCATTTTCCCATCTTCCCGTGTGAACATGAGCCATAATTGCCTCATCACACATAGGTGCTCCCCATGGCGCACCTCCTAGTAGACATGTGGAGTCAGTCGCTGCACGCACAGGAATTTCCTTGCAAATCGGTGTGGGGTGTACGGCTCGCAGAGAGACTTGTGGTCCACCCTTTCAACCAAGACTCCACCTCGAAAGGCCAGGAGATAGGCCTGGTGCTCTTCCATCCCCTGACCATCTTTGTTGAATTCCCCCTTCGGCAATGTAAACTGGTGAAAATTAAACTCTTCCACCTTCTATACTCGGTTTAGCACCACTGGTATGGTCAATTTGTCTGGAAAGATCCCGGAAACATTTAGGATAGATGTGCAGAAGTCTGAACCTAGAGGCAAGATGGGATTCGGATACTCATAAATCCCCCTGATGTGCACCGCGATCCACCCATACAGAAGATGTAAGGGATCGCATATCCTCTGTGGCCTCTTCCCCTCGCTAACATGCCATAGAATCTTGTACAATTTGGCGAGCATCAGAATTCCCAGATTGAACCGCCCTCCTATGGCTAGCATGGATGCCATGATAAATGTGCTAGGTCTCAACCCCATGTTGGTATCCCTCACTGGCAGGATCCAACCACAGATAAGGGCCGCAATAAACACTGACAGTCTGACTATCGACCGTTGTTCAGTATTGAAACTGAAACCCCAGGTCTTCCACTGGCTGTCCTCCAAGAGCCGCCAATACGAGTGCTCCTTTCCCCGTTGATCCGCCTTCGGGCAAGTCCGAGGCCTCGCAGGAAACTTTCGATCCACAGGGAAGTTCAAGAACTACTTGAATCACCACCTAAAGTGGACGTCTCTCACTACTTCTTTGTCTTCCCCGGGCACCAGCCCCATCAGTGTCATCGCCATCCACGACATCTGCTCTGGATCCTCCCACGCAATCATGACGGGGTGGAACTAATTGTACATAGCCCCCAATATCGGGACCCCTAAAATATAATGGACATCCCACAGACTGATGCTGACCTCCCCATGGTGCAGATGAAATGTGTTGGTCCTAGACGACCATCTACTCAACGGCTCCGACATTAGCTGTTTTGGTTGATATATGTAGAATTGGGAGGCCCAGGCCGCCTCATACAAACCCACCCTTCTCAGCTCGGCTCCAAACTCCTCACATGAGGCACCTACCCAGTAGGACCATGCCCAATCGTCTGTGAAGTTCCCGCCCTGGCGCATGTCCCACTCCTCAAACCACCCCTTCTTTGGATTCCCCAAGGCTGCCTTCAGTATTGTATGGTACAGAGGCGGAGACGTCTTCAGCTGCAATTCCTGACCATCAATGTTATTCAGGTGGTTGTATAGGTAATCATAAACGATGGGTGTGAAGTCCTCTTGCGCATGACCATCAGCCTCCCTGAACCATTGGCGCTGGAACAACGTTCTCTTGAAACAGCAAGCTGGTTCGTCCCTACTGGCCTTAGGAATGAAGACGTTATCCCTCATCTCGAAGCCATACAAGGGAAGATTCCTACACAACGGATATTTCTTCTAGATCTCTAATAGCAGCTCCATCAATGAATTATGTTCTTTGTGGCTATGGACCAACTCTCCTAGACCCAGACAATTTTCCATATCATCCCTCTGGGTGGCGTCTGCAAGCATCCCCTGGGCAGCTTCTTGATGGACCATTTGGTTTTAAGACTTGGACAATTTTCAGGTCGGGTCGCGAAGCCTGTTCGTGGAGCTCGTTCGCAAAGCCAATTCATGGAGCCTTGCCTCGGCCTGCAAGCGCACGCTCGCATAGCACTTTCAGGGAGTCAAAGACTTGCGATTCGCCACGAAGCCCGATTCGTGGAGAGCAGACGCAGAGTATGCAGAGCTTCGCAAATCGAGAGCATAAAAGGACAAATTCATGGAGAAGTTAAAGGGAAAATGGGAGGTCATCCTCCCTTATTTATAGGCAGCGGCCTACAGAGCTTCGTGGCACGTTTGGATCATGCCGAGCTTTGCAGCGCGCTCGACCTGCGCATCGGTTGTCCTCCTCACGAGACTCCTTCGCGATCCATCTCTACGAACGGCCGAAGATTTTGGCGATTGACCCTTAGACTTCAACCCTTGATTTCTCTATGACTCCAAGTCTGAGGGGGGAATTTGTTGGCGCCAAAATGAGGGAAGAAAAAGAAGAGACGAGCCCCCACGAACTGCCTCGTGAAGCCCTTCCACGGAGCCCCTCAGGCCCTGTGAGCCCGCCGCGAAGCAAGGAGGTAAACCCCTCCGCGAACTCATTTGACGTTCGCGAGCTTGCCGTGAAGCACAGAGGCAGACCCCTCCGTGAATGCATTTGACATTCGTGAGCCCGCCACGAAGTAACCAAAGACCTCTTCGCGCCGCGTAAGCTCTTCTTCACGGTGCCTCTTTCCTATAAATACCAGGCTCCCCCCGAGCCCAAAGGACAAAAAATCTGACCTTTCAACTTCCTAGCACCCAAATCGCGAAGCACCCTTTGCTCTGTGAATCATGAGCTACGCGAGGTACTTTTTCTCTATGAATTGCCTCCCCTTTGCCTCGTTTTAATCCCCTCTTCCGAGAGGGATGACTTTCATAAAGCCCAAGGGCCTTCACAGAGGAAGGGGATCCCCAAGGGGACCTGGTTCATCGCAGAGTGTTTATGCATCATGAAACACCCTTCATGTACACGTGATCCACATGCCATGGAAGGGTCACTATACTTCGCGAAGCACATCGCTTCACGACACTTTGCTTCGCGAGATGCCTGTGCTCCGTGAGGCAGTGCTCCACGAATTCCTTTCCACTTAGTGAAGCACCCCCCATATACACCACTGCCCCATGCTAAGGCTGAGGCACCTCACTTCGTGAAGCACACCCCTTCGTCAATGCTTTCCTCCATGAGGACTGGTAGAGATTCACAAGTCCCCTGCCTGTGAACCCCTTTGCTTTGCAATTCCTCTTCCCGTGTGACCCTCCAGGTTTTCACGATGTGACTTCAAAGTCCCCCGGATGATACTGTCCATAGCATTTCTTCACCTAATGATTCTTCACATAGGCACAATAATGGATATTTATTCTTTGCATAGCCATGATAATGTGGACCCCTCGATGGTTCACTCCATAACACCCCCTAGTCACAGCCTTGTCGATGCCTTCCCTTCCATAAGGGGCAGAGAGATCTGGTTATGTAAGTCCTAGGGGTGCAGAGCCAACCCACCTCGTCCGAGCTGCAGAATGATAAATTTCCAAGCACCCTCGTCCTCAACACACGATGTTAAACTGTGACATCGCCCCGTTCCTCTCACACGGGGTTCCCCCACCTTGGACATTTTTTACACCCCTGGTCTCCACAGGGGATGATATCTTACTCCTGGGAGTGGCGTTTGTCCGTAGGGAAGGGAAACCACCTTGGTGTAAGCCCCTAGCTTTTCTTGCAGGAGGCAGCATATCTGCCCCTCCTCACTTCCTCGGCACCAAGGCCAGCCAAGGGCATAGTGGGGAATGGTGCTCCATCCATTCATCTTCGGTCCCCAAGGCCAGAAGAGGACGTGATAGGGAACGGGGCCCATCCTCTCTTCCTGGGTTCCAAATCCCTCTCCCGCTGCACTTTGTTTCCCTCGGGCCTCCATCCTAGAGTAATTCCCGACACTGTGGGCTCCTCAATGCATAAGCCCCTCTTCACTTCCCACATACGCACCTCTCATGACGTGATCATCAGGTCTCTACTACCTCTTGTTTCTAAAACCGAGCACGAATCACGTGGGCTTAGAGTAAGCATCGACCATGACACCATCCCTGTCCTACATGACGTTAAACTGTACCATACCGAACAACGGGGACTTTGATCCATGTCAAGGAATGGTACATAGGAAGCCTCCACGAGGTTCAATCACACCACCCACTTGGACCTCTGGTCCCTTCACGTCAGTTCACCGACCCCATATCTATGGGCCACTTCAGAGTGTAATCCCCTTACCCGCCTTGGGACGCCTCAGAGTGTGAGCCCCATTCCACCCCGAACTATGAGTACTTTGATCCATGTCAAGGCATGGTACGTAGGAAGCCTCTAAGAGGTTCAAGCCCACCACCCAGTCATTCCAACCTTTTTCACATCGGTTCACCGACATCCATCGGGCAGCTAGAGTGTAATCCCAACACATCACCCCGAACTACGGGGACTTTGATCCATGTCAAGGCATGGTACGTAAGAAGCCTCCATGAGGTTCAATCCCTCCATCCATCAGACCCCTGGTCCATCTTCACGTCGGTTCGCCCCCGTCCTACATGATGTTAAAATGTATCACCTAAAATACGTGGTCTTTGATCTATGTCAAGGCATGGTACATAGGAAGCCTCCATGAGGTTCAAGCCCAATAATCATTGGCCCTGACCGTCTCCGTGTCGATGTGCCAACCCCCCCCCCCCCCCTTGTTCACCCGAACTACATGGACTTTGATCCATGCAAAGGACTGTTACGTAGGAAGCCTTCCTGAGGTTCAAGACCATCAACCATTGGACCCCAGGTCCAGCTTCAGCAGTAAGCCATTGAAACCTCATCCAGCGGTAAGCCGTTGTGGCCTTATTCAACGGTAAGTCGTTGTCAACCTCATTCGGCAGTAATCCTTCATCAGATGAACTACGTGGACTTTGATTCCCTACCATGGGGATATGTAGGAAGCCTCCCCGAGGCTCAAACCCATCACTCATGACTCATCATGATCTCTCCCTTGAGCCTATGTGTCTCGGGAAGCTCATGCACCAACCCAGGGGTTCCACTTCTCCTAGGTCCCACCCATGCGTCCATTCTCACGGGTCGCCTCCTCAGGTGTCCCATCACCCCACCAAACTATGTGGACTTTGATTCCCCACCACGGGGATACGTAGGATGTCTCTTTGAGGCTCAATCCCAAAGCCATCATTCATCCTTATTCTTACCCAGGCCACCACATCCCGATGGGATCATGCCACTTTACTCCCGATTCCCCTCCACAGCATTCAGGATGCTACCCACGTGTTGGCCCCAACATCGGTGTTCCCTCTAGGGGATTCTTCAATATTATCCACTCCAGTCAGTGTTTCGATAAGTTTGATCTGTCCCCGCTGGATGTTAAACTTGTGGTACACCCTGTGTTAAACATGGGAAGCTGATGAAAACCTCATATACATGCCTATGTCCTAGGATTCCCCGCATTCGAAGTGGGATTCCTTGAGATTCTGTGCCCTCAAGAACCCATATAATGAGGGGAAGAAAATCAGACGCACCAGTGTTCCAGTGCCTAGACCCGCCAGTGATGCCTCAACGTGACTACTCCCCAAACTGAAGGTTGCTGCCCTGACTGGACCCCTTGGAATGTCCTGAAAGAAGCAGTGTAATTAATCGGCGTCTATCAAAAAATGGAACTGGGAAGAGTTTCACGAACTACGTCTTAATCTCTAAGGGAGACCTGGACTAGGTGACGAATTTCGAGGAGGAATCCACAGAAGGAAGAACTGACATCCCATCATCCTGTTTCGATCAAGGATCAAACATCCCCGAATAGGGAGAGGATGCCACCCGCCTTTGGAAAGTGGGAATGTGGGGCAACAGAATAGCGCCGATATCCCCTGAACTTGATGGACATGCACACCCCAGCGAAAGCGTCGGAAACAGCACCCTAGGGAAACCGGGATCCAATTAAACAACTCATCCCTACACCTTGTGGTTTTTAATCACAAGGTGTGATCCATAAAAAGGTTCACGAATGAAGGGTTACATTCCGAACTTGAGAAATGGTACAAAACATGGTCATTCAATGTCGAGGATATCGAATCCACTTAATAGTCTGATATAGAGATTTTAAATCATAGTTCAAAGTTCTTGGGTCATGATAAAGTTATAGGATAACCACACCAAGTATATATTAAAACACAATGGGGTGAAAAGTTTCGTCGTGATGACGTCGGGCTCACAAGAATTATAAATCCCTTTATACTAGGCCAAGATGTCTCTGGGTGGTGGGTTTGATCCCTTACATCAATAGCATGTCCAAGTAGAGAGATCTCTTTTCTACTTCAGGGGTAATGAAAGGTTGGAAACGACCTAAGATTCTTTAGATCATGAAGTGGGATTTATGAAAATTTTAATATCTAAGAATGGTTTTAGTACCATAAAATTTGTTCCACCACCTTTCAAATATATTCTCACAGCGAGGAAATGTGACAAATCATTACTCTAATTTTTTTTGGACAAGGGGTTCCAGTGATAATTGCTTGGATTTTACTAGGACTACATAGGAGACCCTATGAGATTTATTCCTTATTTATTTACACCCTTATTTTTTCCCAAACTATGAAGATGGAGAGTTTAGAGAGTGAAGGATTGACTTTTTCTCAGGCATCCCTTCATGGGTTTTCAACCTGACAATTTTTGTCTCTATTTTTCTTAGCAGTTTAATGTCTTGCGATTTGGACTATTATAGGATAGAGTTTAAGGTCATACATATTTGAACAAAGTGCAGTCAGTTTATGTTCATGACACTTATGGACCTAATATAGGAGATGTTACACAAGATTCTAATTAGGATGTCCAGGGTCAAAGGTAATCCAACATCTTTATGAGTGAGAGGTGAAATGTTTTAAATCATGGATCAAGGTTCTTAGGTCATGAGTGATGATATGGGATAATCATTATAGGGATAACCTAAAACACAATGGGGTTCTAGGTTCTATCATGGTGATGTCAGGCTCATGAGAATTAGAAATCCCTTTATATTAGTCCAAGATGTCTTTGCTCAATGGGTCTAAGCCCTTGCATCAATAGCTTGGTCAAAAATAGAGATCTCTTTTCTTCTTCAAGGGAAGTGAAGGATTGGTGTGACTCGAGACACTTGAGACATGAAGTGTGGCATATGGATTGATGTGCTTAAAAATATGATGGAAGCACATCATTCTCTGGTTGTCTGGGGTAAGGCACTTGTGGTCCTTTGATAAGGGAGGATGATGATTGATGATTTTCCTAGTTTAACATCATGTAGTGGGTATGTACTTTCATATGTGAAGTTTTAAACTATGCGGTAAGGATGTACTTCCATACAGTTTAACGCCATGAGGTAAAGTCATACTTCCATTCATTTTAACATCATGTGGTAAGGAAGTACTTCCATGTAGTTTAATTTCATTTGGAAAGGACGTACTTCCATGAAGTTTCACATCATGTGGTAAGGAATTACTTACATATAGTTTAACATCTTTTTGTAAGGACGTTCTTCCATGTGGTTTAACATCTTGTGGTAAGGACGTGGTAACTTACATGAAAGTGTGAAATGTCACATATAGGACCAAAGATGGAGACTTGGGTGTCACTACATATTTCATGTGTATTAAAATCATGCCACACATAGTTCTAAATGAAGTCTCCTACATAGGTCTAGCCCATATGCAAGGAGGGGGAATTTTTATATTTTTTGTTGTGACTAGGCTCAGTTTTGGAAATTCAAATATCACTACATATCCTATGAGAGTAGAAATCAATTCAGACATAGTTCTTGAATGAGAAATATTCTACGTAGGTCTGACCCATATGTAGAGGTGGGAATTTCTCTGTTAACTATTGTAGTTGGGCCCAGGATTGGAGATCCAAGTGTCATTACATAGTTCTTTGAAATATCATGTAGTTTCACATCATGTAGTGAGTACGGAGGTGAAAAACATGATTTTATGGGAATATTGTGGTTGGTCCCAAGGGTGGAGGTCTGGGCATCACTACGTATCTCATGAGAATGAGAATCAAACCACACATAGTTCTGAATAATCATGCATTTTAAAGTCATGCGATAAGAACATTGATCATGCAGTTTAACATCATTCAGTGAGGACTCTTGGTATTCCTTTTTTAAGGTCTTTCATTCAGGACCTTAATGGAACAGTTGTGTACCTTTATTCCTTTATTGTGATGGTATGTCCCTACAGCAATTCCTAAGATCATGTGAGCTATGCTCGGTGTGAGAAACAAGGAATGGAAAGGGTTTCCCTACAATGTAGCGACAGTTGAGGGTACAATAAGGTTAGTTTGTATCATATGGTGTTTGGGCCAAGATATAGGATTGATTCCTACCAATGTGTCTCATTAGAAATAAGAATAAAGTCGTATGTAGTTCTAAAAAACCATAAAGTTTGAAGTCATGTGGTTTGGATGTAGGTGACTCGACGTGAATATAGATGGATATCACAGATCTACACAGTTTAAAGTCATATGGTAAGGATATTAGTCAAGCAATTTAATGTCTTATGGTAAGGAATAATTCTGTACGGTTTAACGTCATGTGGTTAGGATGAATTCCATATAGTTTAACATCATATGGTCAGGATGAATTCTATACAGTTTAAATTCATGTGGTTAGGACAAATGATGGGACTTAAACTGATGTGGAATACCTTTTACTGAAATCTATGAAAATTATTTCTTGATAAATCATGCATTGTTGGGAGGTGTGACATGCTCCCTATCCATTGTGTCTAATGAGTGGGCCCCGTTTTGGTAATCCTTTTGTATGATGTAAGGTCCCTCCCATTTGGGCTCCATCTTTGGGGGCTTCTTGTCTGAGGGCCAATACTAGTTCCCCATGGAGTAATGATCAGAGTGAATCCTTTTATTGAAGTCTCTTACAATCTGATTCTAGTGGACCTCAAGGTTTTTCAGTGTGTGCAACCTATTAACATCAAGTCATTCCAATTAATCTAGTCACTTTTGTGATTGTTCATCATTTGAGAGTTTCCCATAGATGGCCACTTAAAGCGAGTACAACTAGACCTCCATAGGTAACACTACCTTTCTTCTTTACACCAATGATTATGGTGTTGCTTTTGTAGAAATATGTGTGGTAGTACGGTAGGCCCATAAATCATAGAGGAGTTTTTTTGTCCAAGAATTATTATCCTTATTCACCATATTCTAGAGTATATTTGAAAGAGTCTTACTTAAGGCCTATATCTATCCATTTATTGTTTCATGATAGTGAGATGAGTGATTATATTCGATATTGTACTCATAGTACAACTTCTTTAATTTCTCAGAATAGAAGTTGGTGTTGTTGTCCATAAATATTGTGTGGGGGACCCTAAACATTGTGATGATATAGGAATTTATGAATTTGAGGATATTATTTGTCCCAACTTCCTGGAAAGGTATTGCCTCCTCCCATTTGTAAAATAATTTTGTATCAGTAAGGATGTTCTTGAACTGGTTAGCTGTGGATGGGGGATATGGCCCCACTACATCCATCGCCAAAAAAGAAAATGGTCAAGAATATTTAGTTGTATGTATCAATTTTGGAGGTTTATGGATGAATTTTTCATGGATTTATCATGCATGACACTTCTTGGTGAATTCCATGCAGTCATGTATCATGGCTTTCCAGTAATAGCCTAACCTTCTGATCTGGTGGGAGATCCCGGTCCTGAATTGATGGGTGGCACAAGATCCTACTTGGACTTCTTCCATGATAGAAAAAATATCTCCTTCTATTATGAATCTAGGGATGATCATTTTGAATCCATTCTTATCGAGTGTTTTCTTCTCATTCGGTCCATCCCGTAGGGTAAAGTTTGTTTCACAATGCCAAATATGTTCTCTTCTGAATCTATCTGTTGGGAGAGTCCCATTTTTCATATAGCTTATTACGGGATCCATCCATCTAGGGGTGATTATTGGTGTATCACACTCTAGTTCAGTGTTAACTTGATTGATCTATTCCATATCATATATGAATATTTCTAATACCATTATTCAATGTGTAATATTGAAGATTACTTCTTCCTGATTAGGGTCGGCCAAGACGGTGGCCTCATTAGCCAATGTGTCGGTGTGAGAATTCAATGAATAGGAAACATGATGCAATGTGATATCAAAAGAGAATTCTTCCATTAGTCCCCTGACATAGCCTGTGAGAGGGTATAATTCCTCCTTTTTGATGGAGTATTCACCATTTACCAACTTTATCACTAAATTTAAATCCCCTTTGATGATCAGGTAGGCTATTTTCAGTTATATGGATAATTCTAATCCAACAATGAGGGCTTGGTATTTTGCCTCATTATTTGTCCAACCTTAAAATAGTGATAAAAATTATGGCTAGAATTCTTTGTTTGGAGAGACAAATATGATTCCTATACCAACCAGGTTGAGCTTCAGGTTTTATATTCTTGTGTTGATAGAAATTCATGAAGATACATCAAAATACATCTCCCATTTATGGGGAGTGTCATGGGAATAGAATACCTCTTCATCTAGAAGCTCAGTTTCTTCCAGTGTATTCTTTGGGGTAGGATGTACTATAAGGAAATCAACCAGGGCTTTTCCATTCACTGAATTTTGTGATACAAACTGAATGTCATATTTTTGAAAATCACTTCCCATCAGGAAAAGTGCCCAGTTATTATTGGATTACCAAGGATGTACTTGAGTGGATTGATATGAGAGACTAATTGGTATTTGTGGTGTTGTAAGTAATTCCTCAACTTTTTCACTGCAAATATGAGTGTGAGGTAGTTCTTCTTGAAATCAAAGTATCAGATCTTAGTGCCTAGCATAGTCTAGATGAGGTAATAAAGACTATTCTCACTTCCCATATCATTATTTTGTGTGAGGAGGGTGCCCACTGACCGTTCCATGGTGGCCACATATAAGATGAGTGGCCTCCCTTCCACCCGAGGCATTAGGACCAGTGGGCATAGTATGTACTTCTTGAGACTTTCAAAGGATTTTTTGAAATAATAATCTCATTGTTAGGTGATTCCCTTCTTCATTAGCCTAACAACGGAGGTATATTTACTAGCTAGGTTGGCAATGAACCACTAAATGTAAGCAAGGTTCCCTTTTAGCCCCCTCAATTATTTGAGATTTCTGGGAAGTTACATTGCTAAGATAGCACAAGTTTTCTCCGGGTCAACCTCAATGTCATGGTTCCATACGACAAGGCCAAGGAATTTCTATGATGTTACCCTGTAAGTGAATTTCAGTGGATTCATCTTCAGACTGTTGTCACAGCTTGTCGATTTTTTTTTGAGGTTTTATGAAGTGATCACACCATTGTAGAGATTTAACCACCAGGTCAATGACATAAAATTCGGCTATATTTCCCATGAATGTATTAAATATATAGTGCATGGAGAATTCATATGTGGCACTAGAATTCTTCAAACCAAAGGGCATTAGATGATAGAAAAAGATACTTTGAGGCACTCTGAAGGCAGTGGATTTTTCATCTTTGGGGGGCATCTTTATCTAATTGCACCCTACATACCCATTCATGAATGAAAGGACTTAGAAACTAGAAGTTGCATCAATCAAGAGTTATATGATTGGAAATGAGAAATCATCATTTGGTAAATGATGATTAAGGTCCTTGAAATCAATGAAGACCCAAATCTTCCCATTCTTCTTCTTGACAGGGATGATGTTAGCAAGACATCTCAGGTATTTCACTTTTTAGATGATGTTGGATTCGATCAACTTATCAAACTTTGCTTCTATATTGGTGGCATGAGAGGGTTTCACCCTCCTAACTGCCAAATTGAAGCCTTGATGCTCATCTAGTAACCTGAAGTGGTTCATATCCACATATGGGTTTAGTCCCAGAATTTCAATGTAGTTCCATGAGAACACATATGGATGTTGCTTCAGAAATGTGATGTACATATCTTTCTCTTGGAGGGGAATGGAGGAACTAATCAGTGTTGGTTGTGGGTCTTACTATGTTCCCAGATTTATCTGCCTGAGTTCATCAATGGTGGGGGAGACACCTTCCCCAAATGCTGGAGGGGTGTTCCTGAGGTCATCCTAATCTTCTTCCATCTCAAAATTTGTGGAGACATTTTCAAACAATGATAGAAATATGGGGGCCCGCTATCATTATCAGAGTGGGATAAGATATGAGAAGAGACATTTTCATCCCATTTTGACTAAGACATTATAGAGAGATGTCTAGGTTGATATCCTTCGATGATGTCACTGGGGAAAGGAAGGGATTACACCTCTAGGACTATATTTTTGACCTTGACCAGGTTTATGGATAGTGCATAGTCACCGTCGAGCATACTCTAGGGATTCAAAAGGGTGGTCCCCAGGACATTGGGAGTGGAAACCTATATATCATCATCTGCATTGGTCATTTTCCTACCTTTTTATATAAATATGATTTAGTATATGTGGCCCTACAAGTCTCAAAGGGAGAACTATCACCAAGTAGTATGCCTAATTTTCCATTAATGGGAAACTTCAGACACATATGGAATGTTGAAGGTATTTCCAGGTGGATATGGAGCTAGGGCCTTCTGAGTAGGATGTTATATGTGGTGTCTTACGAAATTATCATAAACTCAGTGTCTAATGTAAGATCCCCAAATTGGGCTTTGAGTTTTATATTCTTCAGAGGAATTTTCTTAGGCTTATCATACCCTTGTATGGTTATCTTAGTGGGAGACAAATCCCCTTCTCTATATCTCAAACGTTGTAGGGTTTGGACTAGGATAATATTGATCCTAGAACCATTATCAATTAGATTTCTTTGGACATTGACATTATTGAGTCTTCTCGAGACATATAGGGGTCTGATATTTCCTTTAAGGCCCTCTTCCTAATCATAATCAGTGAATGAGATGGCGACGTGACATTATAATTCCATGGTCTCTACTCTATAAACCTCAGCTGCAAAAACTTCTTTCTCAAACTATTTTGGGATCTCTAGGGATTCAATAAGTGCCTCTATGAGTTCTTTTGAATTATGGAGTTCATTGAGGACTGAGATTTTGGTTAGAACTACCTCCATCTGTTTTAGAACGTCGTACTTTTTTTCTAGAGTTCGGAACTTTTCGGTATGGGGTTTCTCCTAGATGTGTGGATGAGGAGTCGAGGAATTTGGGTTGGATGAACTCGGTGCTTGTGTAGGGGTTGTGGGATCATCTGATACTGATGTCATGGGTCTTCATAGCCTTCCCCTTTGTCTGGGCTAATCAAGTTGAGTCCCTACTGGTCATTCATGCAAGATAATCAGGTGGGGATGACTACCGGAGGGTTCTAAAATGCCTCCTTTTCCTTGTTGGGCTTGCTGAAGCACTTTCCCATGAGTCTTAGCTGTATATGTATTTTCCATGGGGAAATCGCCAAAATATTGGTTCAGACCACACCCATGTTATCCTTTATATCCTTGGTTCATGCGCATGAAACCTCATGTTCCCCAGTTATGTGTAGGAAACTCATGCTCTGGGGAAAAATCATCGTTAGAGAAGGGGTCTAACAAGTGTATCATTTTGATAGAACCAAATATGAATTCTTCATCAAATGAGGATTCCATTTTGTGGGGCAGTTCCTGTACTTTAGATGCTATAGGGAAGAACTCAGTGAGAGTTAATGCTCTCTTTGGAGGAGAATATGACTCCTCATCTTCTGTTTATTTATTCTTCCAGTGGTCATTCCCACATTTAGGAAGAACATTTAGTGTCTCCTTCTTGGGTGGTGGAGTTATTGCAGGTTTGTGTAACTGTGCTCTAAAAGTGGAATGGGGTCGATCAACTATCTTTTGAGTTATCCAATTGTCAAATTTTCATGCACATCTAGCTGATACTTTTTTCCAATAACCCTCTTCTTCTAGTTAGATCATAGTTATGCAATCCACCTACTATGGGGAGTTATCTAACACCACTTATCCAGAATTTATCATGCCTTGAAGGAGTATTTTAAGAAGAATCGTTCCTAGATATTATGACCCATCCTTCTGTGGAAATAGCGGTAATCATGATGGTCGGTGACATCAAACTCATCAGGATTCCTAGGTTGTAGAAGTGTGAGTAGGTTATTGTCATTGGTTGCTGAGAAATAACTAGATGCTTGTTCATTTTAGAAGAAGTATGACATATTCATTTGTTCTTCAAATCCTGGATGACCCGAATTTATTTTTGTTTTTGGTCGAGGCCAATTTTTTGGTTGTCGTCGCTCGATAAGAGGCGTTGAGCGGTTCAGGGCCTGCCTTGGTAAATGGGCATGTATTACTACTAGCTTGAGAGTGATAGCTATATCTTATACTCTAGCTAACCCTTTTCCCTATGATGTGAGCATGATTCGAGTTTTGTATTAGGTCTTCTGGATGTATTCTTCAAGATGTTGGTCCATTTCAGCAAACTCATGGAATCCACCTGGGTATTTCATTGGAATCAGAGGAATTTGTAACTAATTATTGATATTTTCATCATATAGTTCTAGTAGTTGTTTTTTTTGAGAGAGGTATTATGATTGAGTAGATTAAACCCTTCCACCTTGCTATGAAGTCAGATACCTTCTCATTCTTGCATTGTTTTCAATTCTTCAGGTTGATAATCATTGTCTTCCTCAGTGTAGAACTGAATTGATAAAGGAATTGATGATGAAGTTCTTCCCATCCTAACATGGATACTACTGGTAGACTACTACACCAAAAAAGAATGGTCCTGTTAGAGTATGTATAAAATACCTCAGCTTTATTTCCTTCTACTGATCTTGAGGGCTCATCATTATCCCACATCGGGACATGAAGTGTGTGAGATGTTGTTTGGGGTCACCCACACTTTCAAATGTAGAGAAGGTAGGATTCCCAAAATTGGGTGGAGGAAAAGTATCATTCACCCAATCAAGATATGGATTCCTCTCAGGCTGCATAGGTGTGTGTCACCCTCCCCTGGCTTCCATTCAAATATCTAGGGACTCAATGATGATAAGAAGCTCTGGGTCACCATTTCTTGAGTTGTCTCCTATCCATAGGCAGCTGGTGGGGGTTGACGAGGTGGCCCCACTTTTATCTCCTACCGATTTTTGATTCATCCCAAGATTGAATGGTTATCCCAATGAGGGAGAGGATATTTCCGCAATGGAGGTAAGTCACAATCATTTTCAAATTCCTCATTTATGTGGATTGGTTGTCTAGACCCAGAACCAACTTGATTCACAGATATCGCTCTTGCTGGAAGATTTTCCATGGGAGGGAGAACATTCATCTATGACTGAAGATAATACCCAATGGTAATATTACCTCTAAGTAGATCCTCATTAATTTATCAAAGAGTTTTTATTTTTCTCTCATATTGCGATAATCGTTCCTTTGGGGAAAGAATCCTATTTCTTCTGGGATGTGATCGGGATGTGGTTGTACCCTTCCCCTTGGTAATATTTCTTCATGGGGATGATAACTTGATATTTAGAGGTGCCATGTTTTGGAGTCATCTTTGGTTCCTGGTGCATGTAGCCGCATTTGGTGCATCCAAGTCACCCTCCTCCCAAGGTATGTTTTCTATGTTGTAGCCCTTTGAATTTTCATTGTGATCAATATATTCCATGATGATAGTGATGATGTTCATAGAGGCATATCAAGAAATAGTGTTTCTTCCATTACTTTCAATGTAATAGGATGATTCTGAACTATCTTCTTTAGGGACATAATTCAAACTCTTGGATATATTGGGTTCTTTTGGATTACAACCCCAGTGGGGTCTGATTGACTTTTTCATATGCTCCTCCCATTTTAGTCTATGAATAGTGAATCTGAGGGAGTTCCTGGTCATGGTTGTAGAACATGAACCAACCATAAAGGGTTTGTCTTGTGATGGGATGATTTCATGGAATGTTAACCACTAATTGATTCATCCCAACCTAGAGAAGAATTATTCCATTTTTGGTGGTGATGATGATGAAAATTCCCCCAACCCTATGGGGTGGGGTCATTTGGGGTTGTGATTGGTATGGATTGGCCAAGTTATTGAGGATCCAATGACTCTAGTCAGGGACTTGATGATTCTCAGGATGGATATGAAGATATAAATCCCCCCATCCCAGTGGGTTGGGGGTGATCTGGAATCACCATTGATGTCTACAGGGTCCTATGAGGGAAAAATGAACCCAATGATGATGATTGAGGCATAAATTTCCCCAGCCTAGTGGGTTGGGGTTCACCTAAAGCTACTGAGGGTTTGTCCTAAATCCTCATGGAAATTGAAGATTCGAGGGGTGGAGGTAGTGGTAGATATTATCCTGGATTAGGGGGCTAAATCCTCTCCTGGAAGGCTACCATGGAAGCTGCTAATGCAATCCGTGTGACATGGTACAGTTGTGCTCATGTAGGAGTTGGGTGTAATGACATCCCATGGTGATAACCATTCCTTATGGGAAGTTGTTTGGGTGATCGTAGATTTGGTCTTTGGGTTTGGAATGTCCTCCTACAATCTTGAGGGGGGGGGGGTTGTTTTAAGTCATGTTGAATATCCTCTCTTCCCGGTTGTGGTGTTTGGGCACTATTGAATCAAGGGCATTCTATTACAACAACCAACTGGCCCGAGCGTTACCTAGTCCCCTGATCTCGCTGGAGGCTATAACATTGCAGGATGTCTCATATGAGAGGATTTTTTGTTCCAAGGGAGTGGAAAAGTGTAACACTCCATAATTTCCCCATCCTCAAATATGGATACATGATGTGGCTTTTGAGATTAGTTGTCGAAGAGATGTAATGCAGTGGCAGCAAGCGTGTTGTAGATTTGCACTGTTCGTTTCCAGTTTTGGATCTCGGGCCATGGAGATAGCAGCCAGGTCTAGCTGAAAATAGAGTATATTGATTTTTTGAAGGTGAAACTCATATCCTGGATAAGGGAGATGTTGATCTTTTATTCTCTAATGATTATGCCACATATTCTAGCGTAGATAAGGAATTAAATCTTTTTCTAACTCACCTAGGACCTCATTGATAGAATTAGTGATGGTACAGAACATGATGGGGAGTTTTTTTCCAGCTAACTCTCTCCATATGTCAATGTCAGTCTCCTCATCATCAGACTTATATGCCTCCATCTGGTCAGACCATAAAAAATGGATCTGATGGTCACCTACTGATGGGTGTGGGGTGATCCTAGAAATTGATGGGGAACCACATACAGTTGATCCTAATGATTCGAGAACCTTTATATACAAAGTTATAATAGTTTTTAACACCTCTCTATACGAAGGTGTATGGATAAAGGGAGGATTTCCTTTCCCACGGGAGATATCACTGTGGGGAGGTTAACCATGGTGGGTGTTAGGAGTATGGTCCCTGCAATCCATCTCCACCCTATCATGAGGAATACTATCATGGTAATGAATATCTTCTACTTCCTCTTTGATAAAAGAGTCGATAGACCCTTGTGGTGATGAGAATGTGTCTTGAACAACCTCAAGGACACTAGCATTGAGTAAATTAGGAGTATGGGCCATGTTCTACGTCATGGTTATAATATTTCAACCTACTTTTGTAATTGTGTAGGGATATGATCCTACTGTGTAATGGTTTCTAGAACTATATATAACTGCCTAGTGCTGTAATTGTATGAGACTTCTACGGAGAATTTGTCAAAAGATGCCAATGAGTTGTCTCATTATTGATATAAATGTGATCTTGTCCCAAGGAATGTGTCATTCTCACTTGGTAATCCTCGATTAGGATGGAGATACGAGCCTGATCCTGAGACTTTGGAATATGTCATTGGTCTTTCTTGGTAGAAATATGAACCTGCCCCAAGGCATGTGATGCTCTCACTTGGTGGGCCCCAGTTGGATTAGGAATATGAATCTAGTCTGAATATGTATTCCCCATAAAAATATGTCGACGGACATCTGGAATGGGAGAAGGAATATGAGCCTCCCCCTGTGTTACCTTGGAATGATGCTGGTGTAATCATTTTTCGGTAGAAGTAGGAATATATGCCTTGATTCTGTGATCTTTTGGAATATGTCAGACAGATTCACTGACAAGAATGTGAGCCTATCCTAAGAATTGTGTCATTATCACTTGGTTATACCCTAATAGAACAGGGATATGAGCCTGATATTGGGAATTTAGAGTATTACATAGGACTTCTTTGATATGAATATGAGCTTTTACCAAGGCATGTTCCCCTCTAACATGGTGATCCCTGACCAGAATGAGGATATGAGAATGATCATGGGCCTTTGGAATATGTCACTGGACTTCTTCGATAGGAATGTGACCATGTCTTAAGGTATGTTCCACTCTCACCTAGTGATCCCTAGTTGGAATGAGGATATGAGCCTGATTTGATGCCTCTCCCTTTATGGGAATATACTGATAATCCTCCCAAGTGGGAGACAGAGTGTGTGTTTGCTCCAGTACAACCACTTGTTTGTGATGATCATAGTGTTGAGCTATCCTAGATATAGGGATAGAAGTATACACATCTCCCTTCATCTACAATAGTGGCAGAATATTCCAGCAGAGTTCTTCAGCTATTGCTGAAATATATTGGCATTTTAGTAAAGTGTGTGCAGGGATATGAGCCTGGACATTTTCTGTCTCCATGATAAATAGGCATATTTCTTATATTGAAGTGGGGATATGTTCCCACTTCTTTACTCCTTATACCATTGGAATATGATGATGGAATTCATGCACGGGGTAGTAATATGACCCCCCCCCCTCATGACTATTGTGGGAATATGCCCATAGACTTATTCCGAAAGAGCAGGGATATGAGCTTGCTTGTTGGTCCCTTCCTGATTATGCTGACAGGCATCATTTGTAGGAGTAGGAATATAATCCCCCTTTTAGATATTCAATGCCTTCCTCCTCCAATGAGCCTTCATTATATCTTTTTCATGGGCATCAAAGGAAGTTGTGTGTCAGATGGTAACCTCAACAGGCAACTGATGGGTACCAGTGGGATGGTGTTGGTGACGATGATTGATAGGTTCCCTCCTCAGTGTCACCTGAATCAAAATGGAGCTATATTTGGCCTCATGGTCTACCTTCATTAGATATGGAAGGTGGAATTTTTCATGATTTAGAGACAATCTCTTGAAGTTTTTGGTCGTAGAAACAATGGATATGGGCTTAGCAACAACCTTTCCCGAGTGATGTGGACTCACTGGTCTTCGTGCTTAGATAAATTCATGAGTAGCTTCCATGGTTGGGATTGTACCATTCTAGTGGTACTCCTAGACCATCATATTTTCTACCTATTGTTGGAGTTGTCAAGTAGGTAAAATTATCTTGCAACCTATAGAGGTCGCAGTCACAAATTAATTTTCAGATCAAATGATGGATGATGAAGACATTGTCTCAAATCAAGATGTTGTAAATATCTATAGTCATGCATACAAAAAGGAACAAGGTTACCGATTAGTGAAATATTTTAGGCATAATGTGCTCAATCAGATATGCAAGGTTAACACAATTTTATATATATTCCCTAATTCATCCATTCTGTTTGTTTAGACTTTTCAAAATGAGGATGGACTTATTTCATGAGAACCCTAGTTACATAGGATTGTCTATAATATCATTCTGGTCTTACTTCCTTGTTTGTATATGGTTTGTAAAAAAATTCGCCTATCATATTATAACCTAATAATTCTATTATTGTAGAGATTCACCTTAGTTTTATCATTTTGTTTGCACATAAGAAAAAATGAAATGTCCCGACGAATAATAACCAATCGTCTTGTCATTAGATAGATTCATATCGGGTTCACCATTTTTGTTTCGTCAGTTTTTAAGGTGTGGAATAGGTTTCGCTCTTCAGGGTACCATTTTCACTTTTCTTAGAAACTCTTAATGGTTCCCCCATATGTAGCTAGGTATAGACCTGCATTCCAAAGGAAGGTAGTCATCAAGGTTTTTGGGCTCAATGACATTTGCGGACTCGCATTGGTTGATA
This sequence comes from Viscum album, assembly GCA_963277665.1. Lineage (NCBI taxonomy): Eukaryota > Viridiplantae > Streptophyta > Magnoliopsida > Santalales > Viscaceae > Viscum > Viscum album. The sequence continues at coordinate 1,217,560,272 of OY728151.1, forward strand.
GGATGGGAGGTCAGGCTCATCATACCCTTTTGGGAGTAATTGTTTCCTAATTTGGGTCTCTCTTATCGATTTAAGATATGTTAATGAATCACTTCCTAATACATGACCGATTACCCTAAAAATCATTCATTAGTTAATTCTCTCATTAAGCAAAGAAATGGAGTCTCATTGATGAACTGAGGGGAGTGTAGTCTCATTAGTGAATCCATCTGTATGTATCTGAGGTTCTTCATCCATTTTTCTAATGGTGAATATATACTTTATGTTCTAAAGTTGTATGACCAAATGATTTGGAATATTATACCATGTGAGGAGGTGGTTAATATTCTGAGGGGATTTATCTATTATGAGGAGTCCTATATATCCTTGTTATTTCAAGAATCAAAACCCCTATAGTTCGTTCACACCCTTAGGACTATCCCCAAGGTGAATTCCCTTATATAAGGGATGTTCCTTCCATACCACTCATCTAGGATTACATTCTAGGATTTCCTTGGTTATTGGAAATTCATGATGCCTAATGAGATGTTCAATGAATCTCCCTAATCCCATGTGAGATGTTCTTAGTGTTAGAAACAAGAAGGAATAGGTTATCAGTCTCATGGCATGTAGATGTGGAACTTATGTATTGGGACAGTCCTTGGGGTGTTTGGTATAGATTTCGGGCCCTGATAAGGCATCCTATGTATCCTGATTATGGTAGGAATCAAAGTCATCATAGTTCAGTTATCCCTTAACCTACTGATAGGATAAGTTGAATGATCATGCTTAGGGACATTATGACAATCTTTTAGGTTTTTGGAATTCTAGGGGCTTACACCGAGATGGATTCCCTATTGATCAAGGACATGCTATATGATTTTGGTAGTTGGGGTTTACGCACTGAGGATTCCCTTATAACCCTGGGGTGTATAGTGCAGATGACATGATCAATGCAACTCCCAAATACCACGTGATCCATGCTCATTTTGAGAAACAAGGGTTAGTAAGTGACCAATGCCATTGCTTTGGGTAAGAGACTTAGATACTAGGATCACCCTTGATGATCAATATGTAAATCAAACCTCAAAGTGGTGACTATGTATCCGAAATATGGAAAGAATTAGAGTCTTCCTAGTTCCCTTGATCAGGGTTTACAATCTGAGGTTTCCCTTATATTTAGGGCTTATACACCAGGGATGGATGAGACTATCAAATCTTAGGATACCCTTGTGACCTGGCCTACTTTTCTAGAGGGTGTTGCATGACCCAATTGACTTGTCTAGAGGACATTACATAACCCAGTTGGCTTGTCCTGTAAGACATTGCATGACCTATCTGAACACATATGGGGGGTTTCACAAGAGTCATTGCAACATGGTTCGAAGTATGTTGCGTGTTTGGGATAACATCCTTGGAAGCAATCATGAGACCTATCCATCATGTCTAGAGGCTGTCACGGGAGCTTGGCTGATATTCCCAAAGGATGTCATGAGAGCCCATTGATATTCTCTAATGATCTCACGAGACTTGGTTGACATGTATAGAGTATGCATCATGTCTTGGATGACACCCCTATAGGGTATCACGAGTCCTGGATAATAAGTTTAGAGGAATTTGTGAGAGACCATTGTTATGCTCGGGTGCTTTTGTGAAACTTGGCTAATATGGGAAGGCATCATTATATGAGTCGGGAGATGCATCCAAAGGACATCACAAGGCTTGGGCGACAAGTCCATGGGGACTTTCAAGTGACTGTGGTGATACTTCCAAAGGGTTCGTGTGACTTTTCCGTGGAATGTATATAGGGATTTTTATGAACCAGGTAGCATGATGAAGGAGCATTGAGAGATCTGGGCAACATGTCTCGATTCCATCATGTGTCTTTGGGAGGCTCATACGAAGCACACATGGGTAAAAAAACATTTTTTTATTTAAGTATTCCATATTTAGTCTTTGTTTCAGGCTTTTCCTTGTAGATTCCTTATCTTTATTCAGTGTTGGTTTACCTCGAGTCCCATGTGGTCTATTGAGAATTTGGGATGTTCTTCACATAACCCACCAGAGACTCTTCGCATGATCTATGAATGATCATGCAAAGTGTCTCATGCCTAGCGCATGACTACTCCAGATGCCCGTTGGTATATTACCTGATGGAAGGATGTTTGTTCACATGATTGGTTTATCTAATAAATATGCTCTAGCGTTAGTGTGAGACTCCAAGATTTATTCTATGTCCAGTCATAGTGAGCTCCGAGATCTAAAATACAACCCCTCTTTGAGGTTATGGTGGGGAATTAATAGGCCCCTCCACCCCGATTATTCACTGATTTGCACGGCGTATCTAGCGTGAATCCAGGCTGGAGTCGAAAAAGGGGGATGGCGACACATAGCTTAGTGAGTCTTTTTTGTGGGTCGTTTCAAGTGCGTTGCCTGATTTTCAGTGATCACGAGTCTCCTTCGTCAACGTATCTTTTATAATATTATTACCTATTGATGAAAACTTGCTTGATCACGTGGGTATGTCAAAGGACTTTTCATCCCATTCTATTGACACACCCAAGGGCCTTCATGGGAGATCGATTCCTTACCTGGAATACTTCGTGGGGTAAGGGTGGCTTGTCCAGGCATCTTTGTGAGATATAGTTGGATTATTAGGAGGTCTCGTGGGGCCACGCTATGGACATCCTGGTGTGTCTCATATCTTTCAATGACCACGAGATCTCTTTCCACCTCCCTTTTTATTCCCTTTTTTTTATTTTATAAAGGTTAGGTATTATGAATGTATTCATGAGTAATATCAAAGATATTTACTCAATTTTTTAATGATTCCACACATGACCAATATGAGTCGTATGGGGGTGCACAAGCATATTATGGACAAATCTGTCCAATTTTTCCTTAGAGAACCAAAGGGGGAAGCCCAGAGTTGCCTATATATACCCGATGACTTCCGTGTGGTTAGGATGATAAGCCAAAGGTATTTTTAAAGATGAGACGTACACATCACTAAGGTCTTGTGGTGTATTATGGGTCACCAGGGGTACGTTGTATGTCTTTCAGCGACTGTGAGTACCTCTCGCCTCCTCCCCTTTATCTCCTTTGTTTTATCATACAAAGTTTCGAGGGTCTCATGAGTTTTCTTGGATGTATTTAAGGAAAATTATTCTTTCCAATGATGATATGGTGTGTGAGCTTTATGACCACTGGGGGTCTCTCCCTTTAGATATTTTTTATCCTTATTTTATAAAGATTTTTGATATCCTACATAGCCATGCAGTTGTTTTATAAGACAATAAATCTCTTTGTCTGTAGTGTGTCATGAAATCAATAATGAATCTCGAGGTGGCACGCGATCATTTCCATGGACAACCCTTCTAATTTTCTATAGCGTGTCTCATGATCTGTGATGGATCTTGTGATGATGCATGGGTCTGATCTTGGATAGTTGTCCTATTTTCCTATGGCGCATCGCATGATTAGTATTGGATCTTATGATGAAATGCATAAGTTATCAGGTATAGTTTCTCTGCTTGACTTTGATACACCACATGTTCATTGATGGACCTTGCAATGGCATGCATACATTATCAAGGATATTCGTTTTGCTTTGCCTTTGATATGTCACATGCCCATGGTTGTATGATTCCATAGCATGACCAAGGGTTTTTTCATGTTAAGGTAGTATTAAAAATGGTGTATGGAAAGTAGGGAAAGCTGTTATAGGTATGTTTCATAACCCAAGAAACTTGAATGTGTTGTGCAAACAAAGGTTTGCATAAGGTTGTTACATTCCCAAATCATCATGTGAACCCATAAAGGGGCTTGAGCGATAGAGCCTCACGCACACACATGGAATATTTATTTTCTTCACATGGTGATATTAAGCATGGCATGAAGCTTCTAATGAACACATGAATATTTCATGTGTAGTATGGACCTCCATTGGATTGACATGGTGCATCGAGTCTTGAATGTTATTTCATACTTGTCATTTGAAGCACATCAAATAAATTCTTTAGGGCTTGATCATATCCAAATGTTGAGTCATTGTATACAATTCCTCAAATAATAGTGTATAAGGTTATTTAATATTCTTTTGGGAAGATGTGGGATCATGATATGTAATCATTTTTGCATTCTCTTGATAGTGTAAGAGAGTTCTTAGCCTTATATTTGTGGTAGTATGAATTCCACATGGTATTAAAACCCTTCGCAAGATAGGATACGCGGTGCTACTTCCTTTCACAAGAGAGGTTATGTGGTGCCGTGACTCTCCACATGAATGATTACATGAAGGAGGATTTTGGTATCTCGCCACTTCATGTGAATTAATATTAGAATTCATTTCTATATTGTATTCTTATATTAAACATTATACAATATTGTGATTCTCTACTTTACGAGGAAAACATGAGCTCTCTATTCGGAGCGGTTGTTGCTTCACGTGATAGGATACACAATGTCTATCCCTCTGTGTGATAGATTACAGAATGGCATGAATCTTTGATTGATCACAATAATGGGCCTCATGTGACCATTTTTGAATGACCCTTATGGGGTTTATGATGCCATGTTTTTCAAGGAAATGAGAGCTCTCTATTCAAAGTGGTAGCGGAAGCCCCTTCAAACTGGTGATCTACTCTATGTATTTATAGACAAATCACTTCACTACCTTTTCACGTTTGAGAATGGTGCCATGTCCTATAAACATGGTCTAACTATTATCATATCGATTTACCTAGACTAAGATCCAATAATAATGTTGCATCAAGTTATATTTTCAAATAATCATAAATCTTGGTATTCTTCATGTGATGAGAATTTGTATTTGTGTGATCGCATAACCTCATGGAGGTTTTGTATTATCGCATAATACACTTTGGGAGTTTCTTGTGTGTGTTGGGGAGTTTTATTACGCATGGGCTATTCTTGGAATTCATTTTTATAGTGTCTTGGGATACCATATGAAGAAGTGGCCTTGCTTTTACTGCATTCTCTATTTTCATGGCCAACTGTAGGTTCTTCCCTGTATAGATACTATCCCATTATCCATCCATGAACTCGAACAAGCTATTGTGGAATTCCCCTGCATCGCACTCTATAGGCTTGGAAATGGAAAGGCCTCCCCTAATGATCTTTGTGAACCATGGGTGTCACGTACTGACCTTGTCCATGGACCACTATCACGACATCGAGTGTCTATATGAAGGGTCTGTGATTCCCTGGTTTCCCTTTTCAGATGATGAGGGTGAAGTAGAAGATGATCATAATGGTGAAGGAAGCGATCATGGATTCCTTTCATCCATGAACATGGCCTCCTTTATCGATGTGCATGCGATATTTTCATTTGAGTACTCTTTATAGTGGCTGACTTCATAGCCTCCTTTCATCCACAAACATGGCTAGTAGAAGTGTATACTGTATCAGGAGATTCATCTTTATGATACAAAGCTTCTACTTGTGGGCATGGTGCTTCTCTGATCCATATGTTATAGGTTAGCACATTATTGATCCATCCAGAATGATCATCATTGATTATATGTATCTCATTTGGATCCTTTCTATTAACCATTTTCACGGCACAGTATGATTACCTAGAGGCTCCATGTGAACCAAGAGTCTTAACACATGCCATGTCATGCGCTAATATGAGTACATGGTTCCACTATTCTTCACATGATATAAGTACCTTCTTATCTTCATTTGACAACATATCAGGAATGTGGTGTTCATATAACACTACCTTATATGGTTGTCTTGGAGGGAGGAAATATGATGTGGGGAATCTCGGCTGCTCGAGGTCCTTCTAATGTGCAGTAACCACACCAGAGGCAAGAGGAATGCACTCAAGGATATTCTAGTGCGCAATAACTATACCAGGTGAAATATATAGGCTAAAACTATGGTAACATGAGGTCAAAGAAGATAATTTTTGATGTTATTTTTTCATCACATGATATGCATGACATGCTTCCTTCTAAGGAAAAGTGTGTGATACATGAATATGAGCGTCAATTGTAAGAACCCGGCTCTTATTTTTGAGGTATGGGTTTCTTTTTTTCCTTTTTCCTTAAGTTTTTTTGAGAAAACAAGGGAAATTTGGGAAAAATCCCAAATTTATGGATACACATCATGTACGTTTGTACACACGCCGTGTGGGATGAGAATACAGGGCATGTAGGTTTTTCGGCGATTAAGGGTCTAAAAACTAACTACACACCGTGTAATTAGTAATACACACCGTGTGATTAGTCAGTAGGTGAAAAGTAAGGTGGTGGAAGTGTACTTAGTAATACACATTGTGTAATCAAGTCGGTAAATGAACATTGAGGTAGTGGAAAGTAGTCGCCAGAGTAAAAGTTTAAAAGGAAAGTACACACCGTGTACTTGAGAGTACACACTGTGTAGTTATGTTTTTTGTTAAAAAAAGGAAGCAGCCTCCTCATTTGGTAGAGGAGGTAGGGGAATCACTAGGTGCTCTGGGAGAGGAGGCTGAGACTTGGAGGAGCTCCTGATCTCTCACCGAGACTCTGATTCTTCTGTTGTTGATCTCATCTGAACCGCGTGAGTAAGGTCTTCCCTCTCCTTGAGTCTCTCCTTCCAATTATTTCCCTAAGGGAATTTATTTAGGTTTTAATGGGTAATCGTTAATCTCATATCTACGTCATTATTGGTCGTTTCGGGAGGCGCCTTTCACGTATATCGACCAGAGGAGATTGAGGTAGGTGGTCTTGTGTTTAATTCCAATTGTCGAGTTGATTTTGTGTACCGTTGTGCCATGTGCCCATGTTCAGAGTGTCATATGGCTGAGACTTTTACTGTTGAGATGCCTAGAATTTCATAGGTAATATATTGAATAAGTATAAACTGTTGTTTGAGATATTTTCTTTGATCTAGGGCTACCCTGAGAGTGTGTTTCCCTTGTTTAGTTGTTTGGCCAGGATACACGTGGGTATGTCGTGACTATAGCATGTTTAAAGTTTTCTTGAGAGGAAACATATATAAATTTCTTTCTTATGCATTGGGCTCGGCCCGGTTACTTGATTTTCTGATGGAATGCCTGAGGGTAGCGTTTTGTTTAGCATGAGGGCAGTGTTTTTCTTAGACTGAGGGCAGTGTTTGTTTAGCCTGAGGGTAGTGTTTTTCTTAGCCTGAGGGTAGTGTTTGGTTTAGCCTGAGGGAAACATTTCTTATTCCTATGGGTAGTAGATTTTGTGCCTGAAGGTGATTTCTCATATAACTAAAGGAAATATTTGTTATGCCTAAGGGTAGTCACCTAAGGGTTTTGTTTTAGCTTTACTGAGGGTAAGGACTTGCATGTCTGAGGACAGTGTTTACCTTGAAGAGAGCCTATTGTGGTTTCTGCTGTGGCACTGGTATAGAAGATTTTTAGTCGAGGCCGGGTCTCAGAAAACTCATAATTAAATTATATTGAATTGTTAAATAATTATTAAAATGGAAATGTAACTGTTGGGAATGGTTACTTTTGAGTACTTCCTAGTTTACTGCTTTTCATTATTGCACACTGTTGTTGCACATTTTCACTGATAGTTGGGCACGAGCCTTTGGTGGTTTCCTATTGGGATTTATTTCTCACACCTATTTTGGGTCTTGTCTTGGGTCCAAACAGGTTATATTGTTATAGGTGTTGATAAGGGTAAGGGTCCCTACACAGGTACATGATTGTTGTAGAGGAGTAGGAGAGCATGGGACCGAGCATAGGCTTGTGATGCTGGTGAGTTCTTATTGCACTACTTTGGTTTTGTTTTGTTGTACTTTTTACCTTGTGTTGTATTGTATTAGATTGCAGTGTATCCTGTTTTGGCTGCTTTCTTAGAATTAGAGACATATTTCATCATCATATATATGACTGTTGGTTATCTTTTACTTCAGTTTTGTTGTCCATTTTAGGTTTATATTGTTTGATGTTTCCAATTTTGTATGTTTATATTTTGTTTCTCTATGCTACAGTTTGAAAAATGAGGGCATAGTTTCCCCACTATCAGTCGTAGGCCCTCGCTGCTAGTCAGCAGCCTCTGACATTTTGGGAAATGCGCTTGAGGTCATGTGACCAACCGGGTTTGGGGCACCTGTTGTGTGGCACCCAGATCCAGGACGTTACAAAGTGGTATCAGAGGGGTTTATTTTCTTTGAATTAGTTTTTGGAGCCTATATCCAGGGATAGGATGGAATTGGTACTTGGTAAAAAGTTGTGTCCAGGAGTAGCTAACCCGTGTACAGGGGAAAGCCAATTTACCTCATTTAATTACAATTTTTCTGGTTTTTCAATTTTACAGTTGATTTGATTTTCACTGTTGGGTGACACACTTGTGATGTGTTGTTTATATTTTTTTACTTGTGTTCTATTTAGTTTCAACCCGATGAGATGAGGGTATGCCATCTCATTCATCATTTAGGCACATGATAGAATCACATGTCATGCATAGTTCTATGCCATGTAGGTGCATTATAAATTGCATATTGTTGTGATAGATGTTGTGCTAGAAAAATCATGCTGTTGTGATAGGTGCCTTGATATATGTGCCTACTATTGATAGGGTATTGGTACATGTTACAGTTGGGTTTATGGACGCTAAACTTTGGTTCCTGAGAAGTATGGTCTCTCTTGGATCAAAATTTAGTAGATCATGATCCAGCCTTTTTTTGCATTTTGTACTATAGTGTAAAAGTTCCGGTGATACACTTGGGTTCTTGGGGAGTATAGGACCTCACGGATCGGAATTTGGCATACCGACGCTTGAAATTAATGAAAAGGGGCTCCGGAGTAGTTTTTGAGGTTTACTGTCTGGAAACCTAGACAACATGACGTGTGGTTCTATAAACACACGCCATGTACTCTTCTGTTCGGGAAGAGAGGAAAAATTTCTAAGTACACGCAGTGTACTTAGATGTACACACTGTGTAGTATAAGGCCATGTAACCCACCATGTGGGAGGGAACACGGGTCTTCCAGATTTTACCGAGGAACACGCCATGTACCGGTTGTACACATTGTGTCGTCGTGACCCTGTGTCCGCCTGTGTGACAAACAACATAGAATTATAAATCTTAGCTTATACACATCGTGTAAATTATGAACACACCATGTAGTGTAATATTGGGATTCGACCATGTAGCCAACAACACGGGTCAGTGTTATCTTTTCAAGTACACGTTGTGTCCTTCTGGAACACGCCGTGTAGTGTGATCCGTGTATTCAGCCGTTTCTCGAACAACACGGGTCAGTAAAGCTTGTCTAGTACACATCGTGTACCTGTGGAACACACTGTGTAGTCTTGAATGGTGAGAGACTATGTGGACTTGGCCGTGTGGCTGGGGAAGTAGGGTGGTGTACACACCGTGTGCGGGTATAACACGCCATGTAACCTTGTTCTAAGGGAATCTGTGTGGCTTAACTGTGTAGAAAGGACTCGGGAAGGGGGGGGGGAGAATTCAAGTACACACTGTGTGTTTGGAAAACACTTCGTGTGTTTGGGGTGTTACACAACCAGTTCTGGTAGAAATACAAGCCCATGTGAAAGACTTAAGGGAACAAGCCATGTAGTCTTGTTTTGTAAAACTTGAATGTTTTCTTTCTCATGTTCCCTTCTTACGTTTCCAGTTCTTAGTACTTGATGATATTAATCTAAGGCATGTGTTTGACCTTATGGAGTCATGCCACAGAGACGACCATGAGTTTTTCACCAAGAGAGTGGCGATGATTATACTCTAGAGACGGTAGGTCATGGGCTACCAATGGATCCTCTAGCAATGCCAGATGCGGCACCAGCCGTTATAACATATGCAGGTGCAGATGCGCAGTTCCATGAAGGCTTCATGCGGGTTATGCAGACCTTCCAGGGAGCACCACCGGTTGCCACATATATGGCAGAGCTGACATGTATATTTCAGCAGCAGCATCCACTTATGTTTTCAGGGGATGGCGAACCACTCGCTATAGAGTCTTGCTTGGATTCTATGCAGACGATCTTAGAGCATCTGGAGACGCCTCCTTGGAAGAGGTTAAAGCTTGATACTTACATGTTGCATGATTCCACTAATAGATAGTGGGATGTTACCACCCAGACTGAGCATCACTGAGACATGGTGTGGGAAGATTTTCAGGAAGTCTTCTATGACTTTTTCTTTCCGAAGATGCTAAGGGCAGGTCAAGCTCGAGAGTTCATGAATCTGCAGCAGGGTGCCATGTCAGTGATAGACTATTCTACCCGCTTCACCGAGCTATATTGTTTTCCCCCTGTTTTGGTGAGTGATGAGATGTTGAGGGCTAGAAGCTTTAAGGATGTTCATTGATATGACATCCGAGCGCTGGTGAATATTTTCAGGTTGCCTACAGTGCATGCTATTATGAACCAGGCATTGATTACTGAGTGGAACCTACATGAAGCTAGTGGTGCGGACCAGGGAGGTTCAGCACCAGTCTCTGGTACTATTTATACCGTCAAGAGGAAGAGGAAGATGGATTTCTCTCATGGTGGCAGTATTAGCTAGAAGAATTATTCAGGTGGCCAGGTAATGTGCTACTAATATGGTAAAGAGGGGCACAAGAGACCTCAGTGTCCACGTGGCCCAGTGGAGTGTCGAGCTTGCATCAAGATGGGTTATCTTCATCGTTTTTGCAGGCCGTTTCCACTAGTAACTAGTGAGATGGGTTCTATGCAGACTTCGCGTGTAGGATCAGGTCCAACAGCTTCTTACCAGTCAGGGAATTGGAATACGTTAGGATGTTCGGGCCGAGGTGGTGGTCGTGGTCGTGGTAGCCAGGTACTAGGATCTTAGAGACAATAGGGCAGGTCAGCTCTGGGTAGCCGGGTTGTGTCGCAGGGCCGTGACACTAGGCAGACATATGTAGTGCAACATACCCAATAGGATCAGGATCCCAGACCTTCCACTGTTAGAGGTACTATTCTAGTTGCTTCTATTTTAGCTTCTGTACTTTTTGATACTGGTGCTACACATTATTTTATATCATTGCCCATTGTGGAGAGCCTTGGGCTCTATGTTTCTTCTTCTTCTGATATCATGATGCTAGACACTCCATTGGGAATTAGAATGGAAGGTGTTCATTAGTTCAAGGAGTTCCCCCTAGAGGTTGGTGGGTGTCACTTTATATGGGACCTCTATGTCTTAGAGATGACAGCCTATGATGTCATTCTCGAGATGGACTGGTTGGTACCCTTTTGAGACTTTGTAGATTGCTATCGTCGTAGGGTGAGTTTCACGCCACCAGAGGGCGGAGAGTTTCTATACAAGGGTGAATGGGATGTCCAGGCAAGACGAGATGGACCTGTGCATCGTGGGAGAGGTGGAGTGACATCCCAGATTGCGAGTTTATATCTGGATGAATAGAGAACTTGTTAGAAGGAATTCCCTCCAGTGGTAAATCATTTCTAGGATGTCTTCCCAGACAACGTTTTAGGTCTACCTCTGGATAGAGAGGTGGATTTCTCTATTTATCTTGTGACAGGAGTGGCACCGGTGTCCATTCCTCCTTATAGGATGGTTACACCAGAATTGCAGGAACTCAAGAGGCAGTTAGAAGAGTTACAAGCAAAGGGTTTTGTCTGACCCAGTAATTATTCTTGGGGTTCACCTGTCCTATTTGCGAAGAAGGCGGATGGTACCCTCAGAATTTGTGTGGATTATCGAAAGTTGAAACAGTTGACAGTTAAGAACTGATATCCCTTACTAAGGATTGATGATCTTTTTGATCAACTTTGAGGAGAACGAGTGTTCTTGAAGATTGAATTGAAATCTGGATATAATCAGTTGCACGTTAGACCATCGGACATACCGCTTACAAACTTTCAGAGCAAATATGCTCTATATAAGTACTTCGTCATGTCATTCGGACTCACAAATGCGCCAGCAGTTTTCATGGATCTGATGAATTGAGTGTTCCATCCATACTTGGATTCTTTCGTAGTGGTCTTCATGGATGATATCGTGGTGTAATCTCACACTTGACACAACCATGCCACACATCTTGAGATCATTTTATTACACTGAGAGAGTATCAGTTATATGCTAAGCTCTCAAAGTGCCACTTTTGGATGGACCATATTCACTTCCTGGGTTATATTATCTCAGAGGCAGGAGTTGCAGTAGACCCAGAGAAAGTGAGAGAATTAGTTTATTGGGATCAACCTAAGAACATGTTTGAAATATGAAGTTTCTTGGGTCTGACTGGTTACTACAGGTTCTTTATACCAGAATTCTCCCACTTATCAGCGCCATTGACAAGTTTAACTAAGAAGGGTATGAAGTTTGTTTGGTCAGAAGATTGTGAGATAGCCTTTCAGGAGCTGAAGGGAAGGTTGAAATCAACACCAGTCTTGATTCTTCTAGAGAAAGGGAAGAGCTATATAGTTTTCTGTGATGCATCATGTATTGGGCTGGGAGTAGTGTTGACGCAGGGCGGTCGAGTAGTTGCGTACGGGTCTCGGCAGTTGAGGCCGCATGAGAAGAATTACCTGACGCATGATCTTGAGTTGGTTGCAGTTGTTCATGTGTTACTCTGTTGGTGACATTATCTCTTGGTAGAACATTTTGTGGAGTTTATGGACCACAAAAGTCTTAAATATATCTTTACCCAGCATGACTTGAATTTGAGACAGTGAAGGTGGGTTGAATACCCTCATTCTTTGACTTTGAGCTTGCCTATACACCTAGTAAGGATAACGCAGTAGCTAATACACTGAGTAGGAAGAATCATATATAGGCAGTGTAGGAGGCCAGTGGTGAGTGGAAGCTTATGGATTTGTTCTCTGAAATGCATTAGGCGGTGCACGATAGTCAGGGGAAAACCTATCTTTCATCCTTAACTATGACTTCTACCCTCCTGGAAAGAGTGAGGATGAGAAAGCTATCAGATTCAAAAGGACTAGTTCTACAAGAGTCAGTGGAAAGTGAGGACCCTCCTCCTAGTTGGACGATAGGCAAGGATGAGGTACTGCGTATCCATGGACGAGTGTGGGTTCTAGGGGATATACGTGAGGAGTTGATGCGGGTATTTCATGCTTCAACTTGGTCAGTGCATCCTGGAGTTACCAAAATGTACTGTGACTTGAGACGTCAGTACTAGTGGTCGATTATGAAAAGAGAGGTAGTTGGTTTTGTTACAAGATGTTCCACCTGTTAGCAGGTGAAGGTGGAACATCAGAGGCCAGTTGGACTATTACAATAGTTACCCATTCCGGAGTGGAAATGGGATGATTTCTCAATGGACTTCATTACCGGGTTGCCGAGGTCACCTCAAGGAAATGATGTCGTATGGGTTGTTGCGGAAATACTTATGAAGGTAGCTCACTTTTTTCCAATTAAAGAGACCTTCAGTGTTGACGAGCTCGGGAAGTTGTATATCCGAGAAGTAGTATGTCTTCATGGGGTCCCTCATTCAATCATTTCAGATAGGGATGCTCATTTTATGTCTTGTTTCTGGAAGAGTTTTCAGAGGGCATTGGGTACACAGGTTCTTCTGAGCATAGCTTACTACCCTCAGACCGATGACCAGTCAGAGCGTACAATACAGGTGCTAGAGGACATGTTGTGTGCATGCGTCCTGGACTTTGGGGTATCTTGGGAGAAGCACATACCCTTGGCCGAGTTTTCCTACAATAATAATTTTCAGGAAACTATTGAGATATCACCTTATGAGGCTTTATATGGTAGGTCATTCCGATCACCTTTGTGTTGGTTGGAGGCAGGTGAGGCAGCTTTACTGGGACCACATATCGTACAGGAGACTTCAGAGTAGGTCCAGTTGATTCAGAAGCGGATGGCTACTGCACAGTCTCATCAGAAATATTATGTTGATCATCACAGACGACCCTTGGTGTTCGGGGTCGGGGATCAAGTTTTCTTGCATGTTTCACCGAGGTTGGGACACATGCAGATCAGAAGATAGGGTAAACTTTCACCAAGTTATATAGGTTCGTTTGAGATTCTAGAGAAAGTTGGTCCATTTGCCTATCGGTTGCAGTTACCACAGAGGTATCGGTCCATGCACTACGTCTTCCACATATCTCAACTGTGTCGTTATCACTTAGACTCATCTCATATTTTTCAGCCCGAGGATGTTGAACTTCAGTTTGATGCATCCTTTGAGGAGCATCTGATTTATATTGTTAATAGGAGAAAGAAGGTTCTCTGAGGCCGATCAATTCCTCTCATAGGGTGATATGGAAGCATGGATGAGTATAGGATGAAACTTGGGAGCGGGAGACCAGGGTATGTGCTCAGTGGCCATAATTATTCTCAGCTTTATCTTCACCAGCCTTGGAAGGGACATTCGGGGACAAATTTCTTTAAGGGGTAGTTTTTAAGAACCTGGTTCTTATTATTGAGGTACGAGTTTCTTCTTTTCCTTTTTCCTTAAGTGTTTTTGAGAAAACAAGGGAAATTTGGGAAAAATCCCAAATTTATGGGTACACGCCATGTACTTTTGTACAAACTCTATGTACTTTGGTCGTGTGGGATGAGAATATAGGGCATCTAGTCTTGTTGGCGATTAAGGGTGTAAAAAATAACTACACGCCATGTACTTAGTAATACATGTCGTGTGATCATTCAGTAGGTGAATAGTAAGGTGGTGGTAGTGTAATTAGTAATACACGGCGTGTAATCAAGTCGACAGATGAACAGTGAGGTGGTGTAAAGTAGCCACCAGAGTAATAGTTTAAAAGGAAAGTACACGCTGTGTACTTGAGAGTACACGATGTGTAGTTTTTTGTTTCGTTAAAAATAGGTAGTAGTCTCCTCATTCGGTAGAGGAGCCAGGGGACTCACCAGGAGTGACGGGAGAGGAGTCCAAGACTTGTAGGATCTTCTGATCGCTCACCAAGACTCTGATTCTTCCGTCATTGATCTCGTTTGAACCGCACAGGTAAGTTCTTCCCTCTCCATGAGTCTCTCTTTCCAATTCTTTCCCTAAGGGAAGTTATTTAGGTTTGAACGGGTAATAATTCATCTCATATATTCACCATTCTTGGTTGTTTCATGAGGTGCCTTTCACGTATATCGATCAGAGGAGATTGAGGAAGGTGGTCTTGTGTTTAATTCCAACTGTCGAGTTGATTTTGTGTACTGTTGTGCCATGTGCCCATGTTTGGGGTGTCGTATGGCTGAGACTTTGACTATTTAGATTCCTAGAATTACATAGGTAATCTTTTGAATAAGTATAAACTATTATTTGAGATTGTTGCTTTGATCTAAGGCCACTCTAAGGGTTCATTTCCCTTGATTAGTTGTTTGGCCCGGATACCCGTGGGTATGCCGTGACTATAGCATGTTTTAAGTTTTCTTGAGAGAAAACATATATAAATTGCTTGTTTATACGTTGGGCTTGGACCAATTACTTTATTTTCCAATGTAATGCCTAAGGGAAGTGTTTTTTAGCCTGAGGGCAGTGTTTTTCTTAGCCTGAGGGTAGTGTTTGGTTTAGCATGAGGGCAACGTTTCTTATGCCTATGGGTAGTAGCTTTCGTGCCTGAGGGTGATATCTCCTATTCCTGAGGGAAATATTTTTTATGCCTGAGGGAAGTCACCTGAGGGTTTCGTTTCAGCTTTCCTGAGGGTAGGGACTTGCATGTCTGAGGACAATGTTTACTTTGAAGAGTCTCTGTTGTGGTTTCTGTTGTGGCACTGGTATAGGAGATTGTCGGTCAAGGATGAGCCTCAGAAAAATCATAATTTAATTATATTGAACTGTTAAATAATTATTAAAATGGAAATGTAACTGGTAGGAATGGTTGATTTTGAGTACTTCCTAGTTTACTATATTTCATTATTGCACAATGTTGTTGCACATTTTCACTGACAGTTGGGCACGGGCCTTTGGTGGTTGCATATTGGGATTTATTTCTCACACCCTGTTTGGGTCATGTCTTGGTCCCAAACATATTATATTGCTGAAGGTTTCGATAAGGGAAAGGGTCCCTACACAGGTACATGATTTTTGAAAAGGATTAGGAGAGCATGAGACCAAGCTTAGGCTTGTGATGCTGGTGAGTTCCTGTTGCACTACTTTGGTTTTGTTTTGCTGTAATTTTTACCTTATACTGTATTATATCAGATTTCAGTGTATCCTATTTTGGATTCTTTCTTAGAATTAGATACATATTGAATGATCATATATATGACTATTGTTTATCTTTTACTTTAGTTCTGTTGTCCATTTCAGGTTTATATTGTTTACTATTTCTGCTTTTTTTTGTTTATATTTTGTTCCTTTGCGCTACACATTGACAAATGAGGGCATAGTTTCCCTACTATAATTCCTAGGCCCTCACTTCTAGTCAGAAGCCTCTGGAATTTGGGTAAATGTGCTTGAGGTCATGTGACCAACCGAGTTCGGGGAACCCATTGTGTGGCACCTGGATCCGGGATGTTACAACAATAGTCCTACAACTACCTCTTGAGTTATTAGAGCTTGGTAGGAGACATAATTTATGGAGGAATAGATACTGTTCCTTCTCCTATCATGATATCAACAGTAAATTCAACATCTCTCATATGATTTAGCCCATAAAAACCATCAGTAAATACATCCCTAAATTAGTTTACAGTTGGAGAAAGGACAGCCTATCATAATCCTTGATCATCGAGTAAGAGGTTGGAAATCGGGGTCAGCACTCCACCGAACCCATGTTTCTCAGGTCCATCATAGCCTATTTGGACATCCCATTCTCCATTTTGAACATATATACCACTTTCCAATGAGCTCTTACCAGAGTGGTAAGGGATCTTGCTTGTCATCCAAGAGACCCATGTTCAAAACCAGGTGAAGGCGAATTTTTGGGGGTACTGTAGTAAGTATTGTAGTAGGTACTGAAGTAGGTACTGTAGCAGTATTGTAGTAATTATTGTATTAGGTTCTGTTCGATACTGTAGTATCTAAAACTATTCACCCAATTTGGGCCTTTGGGCCACCAGTTTGGGCCTACATGTCTCAAGGGATTTCTGGTCATCAAAGGCCTTTGGGCCTCAGGGCCTTCGGGCCATAGAGACCATGGAGTATCCCAGTCCACACATAGTAGGCCTTAGAAGAGGATTAGAATAACAAGAGTATTAGTCACCAGAAGCAGATCTAACCAGATTGGAGGAATGAGAGGGTATGGAAACCACCATCGGGACTAGGCACCGTGCAGCTTTGTACAGGGAAATGCTAGCCGATCAATAATACAAGGTGCGGATCTAGTCAATCAATGATGCAGAAGCTAGGGAGGGGCAGTTCTAGTGGGTTGGGCCTACGGGTCATGTAATGGGAATAGTATGCCTCTGGGCCTTCGGGTCATGTATTGGTCTTAGGGTCATATCGGGCCTTGTTCCTTGGGCCTACGGGTCATGTAAGGATTCCCCTTCAACCCTTAAAAGGGGTATTATCCATTATAAAATAAAAAATAAGGCTTTCAGGCCATTCGGGATAACATATCTACCACCCTAAAGAGATGATAAGGAAACCCATCAGTGATAACAATTAATATGATCACAAAAGGTCACTAGTCAGTCCATCCTTAGAATTAAGTCGAAGATTACCTTCTCAAGGATGAAAAAATCCCATAGAAAATAGTAACCATCTATCCCGAGGGGACACTCCTTGCAACAATGAATGCACCCTGAACAAATTCATAGGGGTTTATCAAGGTACATCACCCTATATAGATACTCAATTTACAAAACCAAGAACCAAATGCATGAATTATCTATCTCAATCATCCCTTAGAGTTTTCAGAAAGAATTTGTCAAAAAAGATAGCTTGTAAGTCCCTCTAGACCATACCCCAATACTAATCTTCTTGAGTAATAATTCCCCACCATCACTAGAAATATCCATAAAACATATAGGCTATGAGCTTAACCCTCCTATATAGAGGAATATCTAAATTCTAAAATATCATATGCATAGAATCTAACCAAGTTTTTGAAGCCTTGGGACCACATTCTCATGATAAAGTATGTAACATCCACAAACTCTCACTCCCAGATCTGATTCAAAAAACATAAACATTACATATCTATATTTGATACTGATAAATGTGATCCAATTTTTTTCATCCAAAACATACAACATCAAAAGGAAATATTGGATCACTTACATACCCAAGGAACTTTTAGGTTTAGAGTTTTAGATAATTAGAAAAAACTCTTAACAACTTAAATTCATAAACAAATAGTTCATAAAATCAATATGATCTACCACTATAAAAAACTATTCATATTCTACGTTAAGTCTTTAAAATATCTTATAAAATTTCTCACATGTGAACCCTTTCTAAACACAAATAATTTAGAATCATTATTCATTAGCTGTGGTAAATGAAACATAAGAAGGGTAGTCTCAAATTCTTATTATGGGTAAACCTAAGCATTAATAATTGAATGTCATAAGTGTGAGTAAGATAAACATAAGGTTATGATGACATAATCATAGTGACTGAGCATAACATAATGGAATTAATACCCATCAGTACTTGGATCATCAATCATGGCATAAAGCTTTAATAATGGAAAGAGTCGTTAGAATCAATAATCATGATCCATGTGATTTAAATATTAATCAAGGAATAATTAAAAACCCATATCTTTTCATCCATAATAAGTAGAGAATACTTGTCTTCAAACATAAAATCATTACCTTACCTTCAAAAAATATGATATTTCCATAAAACTCGTATCAAGAATAGATAAATCATGTTGGTAACTTGGGGCATCATTTCCATATCATTCTTAAAAATGGGATAATATTCATGGTTACACATAGAATAACCATCATATTTACACATAAAATAACCATCATGATTACAATTGGAATAATCATCACAATATATTTTCATAATCACTTAGGTGAAACTTAATCATTTAACTCTATCCCTTTACTCAATACATTAAAGAGCTACAACGGGTTCACTTTCAATTAGTTTATAATGTAACTAATCCTCATAACAATCAATTCCCAAGAACCAAAACATAAATAAAGTATATAGAGAATTCGTTTCATCATTAAACTCATAGAAAAATCCATTATTCCTTTCATTACTTGATTAATCAGTGGAAAAGAAATAGTTTCCATGATAATCTCTTTGAAAAAATCATAATCCATTAAGAGAAATAATGAGGATTGTATCAATAAAAAAATATCCCCAGTGAAGCGTAAGTGACATCAAGGGTTGTTGGAATTGATGAATGTAAATACCATTAAAATATCATTAAAAATATTATTGAGTAAAATATCCTTTTCAATTTGAAAATCACTTTTAAAAACTAAAATTCCATAAAATATTGTGAAATACTTTTCTTTGAAAATAAAAATGGAAACTTATAAAGTAAGATTCAAATAAAATAATGGTCATTATGGTAGGAAAATAATTTTATGATGTAAAAGTTAAAATAAACATTCTTTTCAAACATTTTGTAAAGAGATTCTAAAGTGGTACATTTAGAAAACATTAAGAAATTTATTTTTTTAACCTTTTAAAAGAAGTATAAATATCATGTAAAATAGATTTAAAAAATAATTTTTTTTAAAATAACATTTTTGGACATTTTTGAAAATATGGATATGAAAGGGAAAGATTCATGATCTAAAAGAAAATACAAGATCGGTATCACTTATAAATGACTTTCTTGATGTTTATTTAATCATTAAAGGAGGGAATGGAAATAAAAAATGTGAACCACATTCATAACTATATGTGAAGAAAATATATTTTTTTCAAGAAAATAATATCATATAATTTCATCTAAAAGGAACCTTGAATATATATAATCTTGAAAAGAAAGAATATTGTAACAAAAAGCCTTTTCTATTTTGGTAACTTTTAAATCGT
The DNA here is from genome assembly GCA_963277665.1 of Viscum album. Taxonomy (NCBI): domain Eukaryota; kingdom Viridiplantae; phylum Streptophyta; class Magnoliopsida; order Santalales; family Viscaceae; genus Viscum; species Viscum album. Next base: position 1,217,580,100 of record OY728151.1, read on the forward strand.
AATCCCCATGAAAGAATAACATCAAATAAAACTTTAGATATCATGAAAATAAGGATATTCATGATTTATTATGCCAAATGGTTAGTATATACACCTCATAAAATAATATATGTGCATATCATAAACGTATGTCCCAAAAAATAGAGTTTGAGGTGAATAATATTTACCAAGATCATACCATTGAATTTATAATTAATCATTGGAGAGATTATGTGTAAAAAATTTAAATATACACAAAAAAGGTGTAAATATAGAATAAAATAATTTAGATATAAATTCAAACATAATCATATCATAACAAATTTAATGAAGAAGATATATAACCTAGAAAAAGGAAATTGATTTAAGAATCATTTTACCACTTGGTAACATTCAAGTCAAATCCACTTGTATGAAGTAATTCAAATTGAAACTTAAAATTTGATGAAGTATGAAGTTTTAATTATATAACATGAAAAGGGATATTATATACACAATATAAAAGAAATTAGGTGCATAATAATAAAATATGCCTCAATGATGAAAAATCCCTTACCATGAGTATAGACATTCTATATATGTCCTTTAAAACCTATATAATATACTCATATCAATTATTTTATTTCATAAGAATATTTTTTAGGTTTAATTTAGAGACCCATTTTTTTCCTTGTAAGACTTTGAAATATTTTTATATAGATTTTTCGAGCCAGGTTCTAAGATGACATGTGATTTTGAGACCTAGTGTGCCCGGAATTAATTTTATAAAAATATAAAATATATTTTATATTATTCCCATGAAGTTTCTTAAAGAAAATGGGATAAATATTAAATGGAATCTTGGATCATAAATCTGAGACCAAGGTTAAGTCTAGAATGAAAAATTTTCCCTAGGCGCGACCTAAAATAGGTTAGCATGAGGTGTTTGGAAATAGAGACCTTTGGCGGGTGCGTTTAGTGAAAATAAATAAATAATTTATTTATTTTAATTAAATTAACCAAATACAGTTTTCTATAAATCAATATCTATGGAGAATACTGTTGGCTTAGCTGCATAAACCCTGAAAGGATTCCAGAGCGTTATTCCTCCTTCTGTTGGGGAATCAAGATCCAATGATAACAAATCTATGGATCGGAGCAGATCAGGATGTAGTGAATGAAAATAATTCCTTCAATAATTGGAAAGAACTTTTTTTGATGAAAAATGATCCACAATCTAGGTAGGACTTGTAAAATTGTGTATTTCTCACTTTTTGATTAAATTGATTGAGCATAATCATTCCTTCTTAATATGCGCCAATTTTTAGACATCACATGCTCCCACCAATTGAATTTAAATTGGTTATGCAATTTTTTTCTAACCCCATAGATCTCCAATTGAGATTTTTGGCCAAGAATTATTGGCCAATGATTGTTAAACCTTTGTTCTTGTACTTTTCTCCCTAAAATTATTCACGTTCTTCGTCGATCATCATATGGGGTATCAGTTCGACATTTTTGGGTGGGACTGAGCCCGATCAAACCCCCCGAATTTACAATGGATTCACATGAAAGGGATGGATCGAAAAATCAGGGATGGATTTGGGGTGATTACAAGTTGTGGGGTGATGGATTGAATGATTAGAATCTGAATCAGAGGAGGTGTGACATGATTTACGTGCATGGTGCGATGAAATTCATGTGTAGCAATGGAGCCATGATTTCTGACCATCAGATGGCTAGAAAATGATGGCTAGATATAGATCCACAGATTTGGGGTAAAGACAAGGTCAGATCCGAAGGCAAAATGACCAGATAAGGATACCTAAGATTAGATATAATTTTTTTTGAAAAACATGACAACACATTGTGTGTTATGATGAACACATGGTGTGTAGACCCTATGCTATGGAAGCTTGGATTTCATGGATTTATAAACATCACATGCTTTGTGGGAGACCCACATGTCGTTTGACCTTATACTGGTGGTGCAACATGTACTCCGAGAGTACACGGGCATAGGCAAGGCCAGGCACATGCCATGTTCTGAGTATATGGTCACAGCCAGAGACACGGGTGGTATCCCATGTGAAGTGACACACCATGTACCAATGTACACAAACATGACTTGAGTACACTAACATAACCAAGGTGCTTAGGTAGGGACCATGAGTGGCTTGGAAACGCCATGTAGACTCCCTATATGACATGTAGTGCTACATGGTTAGAGATTTGTGCACCTCCAGGGACATGATCAAGTTAAAGAGTGAGAAAACATTTCGTGTGGGTCCCCTACATGATGTGTACCCCTTGGTTCCTTTAGAGGAAACTTACATCTCTCATATCTCCTTCGTTTGAACTTCGATTTTGTCCCGTGAGTAGCCTATCCCGAGTGATTTTTTATTTAGAATGTGATGGAGGCCTCTATTGTGGATTTTGATATATGATGTAAGACTTTATAGGTGTGGTGATTATTTAGGTGATACTAGATGATGGAAATGATCACACCGGATCACCAAAGGCTTTCAGAGTAGAACCCCTAGCTAGTTTGGGCATGGGTCCTTAACCATTAGAGTGGAACTCTCCTACTAGGATAGGGCATGGTTCCTCTATGTTTTAGAGTGAAAATTTCTAGATGGGATGGGTATGGATCCCACCAGAGTGGAACCCTCATTAGGAGATGATGTATGGGTCCTCTAGCATCAGATAGTGGAACACTTCTATTGGAATAGGGCACAAGTTCTCTATCCACATATCAAAGTGGGTCCCTCCTGATGGGATAGGGAATGGGTCCTCCATGTTTCAGAGTGGAAACCTCTATCTAGGCTAGGCATGGGTCCTCTAACAGCCACCAGAGTGAAACACTCCTACAAATACAGGTCATGGGTCTTCTGGCATCAAATATTGGAACCCTCTTGTTGGAATAGGGCATGGATCATCTATTAATCTATAGAAGTGGAACTCTTCTGCTGGGAAACTGTATGGATCCTCCATGATTCAAAGTAGAACCCTCTAGCTAGGTTGTGCATGGATCCTCTATCATCCACCAAAGTGGAACCCCCTTGATGCATTAGGGTGTGGGTCCTCTATAAATACATACAGAGTGGAACCCCCTTGATGCACTAGGTCATGGGTCCTATACATGGATATTGTACCCCCTAGTTTTGTGGCATAGTGGCATGGTGTGGGCCTCCATATGGTCACTTATGGGCAGGCGTGCAAGTGTTGGGAATCATTGATGGATTTTTGGAACTTTTGAAGACACATTTTTTAGGCTGGGATGTGATATGGAGATCCCCTTTATCTCTTATTTGGGATTCTTTTACTGAGTATATATATATATACGTATTTTTTGGATTTAGTTACTCTCTTTCCATGGGTTATAGAGATGTGAAAGGTAGTCCACATACTTTTTGTGTTGAGATCCTTTTGGTTGAATGAGCTTACTCACTTGGTTTGGGTTGAGTTGTTCACTATTTACTATCTACTACCCTCTAATTACTATTATATCTCTTACTGGTCCACCTTTATCTTTCAGGGCATCCTATTGGGTATGTATATACTCACCCATGTATGGGCTTTTCCTGCATGTGTCGTGTCTTATGTAGATGACAGAAAGGTAAATAGTGAATTTAGAGGATCTTAGGGATACTGGGTGCTTTGAACCACGTATGGTGGTTATAGATTGGAGATTAGGATTTGGTCTCTCTTAGCATCTAACTTTCTAGTTTTTTTCAGGTTTGTACATCTTCTGGTTGGGTGTGCATTTTTTCCCTTTACTTTTTAGTTTGCGTTGTGATACTCTTGTACACCCTAGAGGTTTTACATGCTTGGATTACTTTCTAGATCTTTCATATTTTTATTATTATTACTCTTCACTTCTACATTGAGATGGTCAGGTGTGTAAGTACTGGTACATTAGGAAAATGAATCCCATTTAAGATATGCCTTTTGATGCTTTTCGCCACCCCTAGGCCTATGGATGTGGTCATGGGGTAGTCATGTATTGAGTCTTGGTTAGGGTTGGTTCAACAAAGATTGGTATCAGATCAGTTCATTCCATGGGATGATGTTTGGTGTAGTCCCCTTATAAGGATTTAACTAGGATTTAGGGCATTAGTTTCAAAGTGTATCAAGTGCAGTTCTCAGGCCAAGGAATCTAGTGATGGTACGAGTGACTGTCACATCCATTCATCGGGAGATTGACTACATGTTTGCTAACTTGTCATACTGAGACATTGTTTGCAGGGATCAATGTTACTTGCATCATATAAGATTAAGTCTTTGACTGTCCTTCTTGAGTCAGCTCCCTATATATATATATGATCATTTGACCGTGGTACATCTTGATCACTTTTGATATGACTCCATGAATAAATCCATATAGTTTATCAATTTATAGATAATTATTATGATCTAATGAGTGATGAGACCTCAGTTCAGGGTCTATCCTGTGAGATATTTTCTTCCATGTGGGTAGGTAGCAGTACCCCTGCCTATCGAGCAGTGGTTAGTACCAGCATAGTAGGATGAGGATGTGAACGGGCTTAGTTCACTTCATGAGTTTTGACTTTATAGGCCACTGAGGTTTTGTGATGATATAGATCCCTATGTGGAAAAATAATTGGATTGAGTCGGTGATCCATGTTTTCAAACTTGTACAGATACCAATCGATTGGATGGTTGTACTTGCAAGTAGTTCTCTTTGTAGATCCATTGCTGGTTCCAGTAGTACGAGCATATGACTTACCTTTGATGAGTTCACATTGTAGGTTATGGAGACATAGATTTTCTAGGTATTGTATTGATCCATACTCCCTTATCAGGTGGTTGAAGTCAGGACCGATCCTATTGTTTGGATATCTAGATTAGATAGGATCCCTTTCGATGGTGATCCTTGTGGTGAGACCTCTCTAGGATTACATTGGGCATCAGTAGAGTCCTGTGAAGGAGATGTTTTTGCATGGAATCAAACATGTTATGAATAGGGATTATTCCCCCACTGAGATGTGTCCTTGTGATGTGAGTCAATACCATGAGGGAGATTCAGTGCCACCTATAGTGAATATTTTCAAGGTGTGGTGGATGAGTACCTTTGACATGCATGTTCGGGATGTAAGGATGTGATGGGGTGTGGGACTAGGACCTAGTTTATGAGAAAAGTAATGAAAGGGAAAATATGAGCTCTCTATGGATGGTACATTAAGTTGGGGGGATTGAGTGTAGTTTGGGGTATGACCTATGTCACTACTACTCCAGCGGTAGTTGTTGGCACCGAGTTGAAATCCACTTTTCCCTATGTGTAAACCATGTTCGAGACCTATAAATACCAGAGGAGAACCTTTTTTCAACCCTTGTGTTGAATTTACTTGTATATAGGATCAATGGTTTAACATTTCTACATATGGGGTGACCTTACTTTGTAAGGATAGAGAGCCTCACACCAAATATTTCTATAGCCACAATGAGACACTATGATGTTTTCCTCAGTATGGACTAGTCATCAACCATCCATTCTCAAATGGTTGATACCAATGAGTATATTAGTGGTTTCAAGTTGTGGGATGTATTTTTCCTCCCTGAGTAGGACTGATCCATGGACAAAAAATTATGAGATCATCTATAAGAGGTTATAGTAGATTTATCAGTTGTCTTGTGTTACCCATAGAATAATGGATTTTGTGAGGTATCCACTCCCTCCAATGATGGTGGGGTATGATGACATGCTGGGTTTACCTCCCCACTATGAGATAGAACTCTATTTAGACTTGAACCAAGGATAGAACAATGTTGCACTCTCACATCAGATGACCCCATGTGAATGCAAGATCTAGTCATACGATTGGATATTCTAAAGTAGTGGGGCTTTGTAAAACCCTGTATGTTCACCAGGACATCCCTATGTTTTTTTCCTAAGAGGAAGATGAGAAATTATAGATCTATGTGGATTATTGTCACCTGAACCAGAATATGATAAAGAAGAAGTAACCTTTGTTGAGGATTGATGGCCTATTTGACCATTTTTGAGGTGTAAGACGATCTCGAAGATCAATCTAAGGTCATTCTACCACCATTCGTGGGTTCACAAGGCTAGTATTCCAAAGATAGAATTCAGATGTCTCTATAGACACTATGAGTTCCTAGTGATGCACTTTGATGTGATGAATACTCCTACCACATTTATGGATTTGATGAACTAGATATCCTAACCATACTTGGACCAGTTTTTGGTTTTCTGCATTAAAGATATACTCATATACTCTACAATGTAGTAGGATCATGTAGATCACCTGAGGATGGTTCTATATTTACTTTGGGAGCACCAAATTTATGGAAATCTCTCAAAGTGATAGTTCTGGATTCATGGTGTTCACTTTTTGGGGAATTTCATCTTTGATCATGGTTTATCAATGGACCCATAGAATATATATGTAGTTATTCATTGGGATCCATCCAATATTGTGTTGGATGTGCATAGATTTCTTGGTTTAGAGAGGTACTACAAGAGGTTTTTGGAATAATTCACTAGGATTGTAGCCCCTTTGACTTCCCTAACATAGAAAGGGAATCCTTTTACCTGGACTGAGTAGTTTTATAGATCCTTTGATGATTTGATGTTGAGGCTGATGAGTTATCATGTTTTGAAACTACCAGAGGAGTTCATGGAGTACGTAGTGTATTTGGATTCCTCAGGAGCTGGGATCAGCTGTATGTTGATGCAGCGGTAGGTAGTTATCACATATGGGTCAAGGAAGTTGATACCCCATGAGAATAAATACATGAATCATGAACGAGAGCTAGAAGCAGTATTATTTTACCTAAGGATGTAGAGACACTATCTTCTAGGAGGATCTTTGTGGTTTAGTATAACCATTGGAGTCTCAGGTACATCTTCACGTAGAGAGACTTGAACCTGAGACAATGGTGCTGGTTGGAGTTCCTACAGGACTATGACTTTGAGATGGTCTATACTTTGGGGAAGTGAAAAATGGTAGAATATGATCTTAGTAAGAAGTCCCAATCTCACTTGGTGTGGGAGGTTTCTAAGTAGTTGTCTTCCTTACAGCTGACCCTGGTAGATCGGGAAGGTACAACTTTTCTTCAGTTGATGGTGTTGACTCCTCCACTTCTCAAGCATGTGAGAGAGTCCCAGTTGGGAAACATAAACTGTGAAGTCTTACATGGCTAGAAATCCATAATATATTCACCATATTGATATTCTAAAGGATGGAATAACATAATCCTTTTGCAGGGGTGGATGGTGGTCCCAATCACGATGCGGGAGGAGGTGATGTGCAAGTTCCACACTTCTCCCCTAACTGTATATCATGGGGTGGGGAATATGTACAGATACTATCAACAGTAGTTTTGGTGTTCCAACATGAGATGGATAAAGGATGATTTTGTATCACAATGCCTCACTTGTCAGTAAGTGAAGGCTGAGAACCAGCTTCTAGAAAGTTTTTTGCATCCCCTTGATATCCTGATGTAAAAGGGTTATGGCATATTCATGGACTTTGTGACATGGATTCCGTGGACATCAAATGTCCATAATTCCATCTAGGTGATAATTTAAAAAATGAAGTTGGAACACTCATTTCTATTATAGAGCAGAGTTTGATGAATATTTTTAGGCAGATTTACATAGGGGAGATTGTTCACCTCCATAGGGTTCCCTCAACAATTTTCTTTGATCGTGATACATAGTTCACATCATGATTGTGGAGAGGTATAGAGGAGGCATTCAAGACCCAAATGAGTATTAGTACATCCTTTCAACCCTAGAGAGATGGGAAGACATTGTGCACTATCTAGGTGTTAGAATATATGTTGAGGGCTTGCATGTTAGACTTTGGTCATAGCTGAGAGGATCACTTGCCCTTGGTAGAGTTTGCGTATAACAATAGCTACAACTCTACCACTAGAATGGAACCTTTTGAGGCCCTATATGGGAGACTTTTAAAGTTTCCCTTATGTTGCACAAAGATTGGTGATAAATATCTTGTGGGTCCATAGATGGTACAAGTGACGACAGAGTAGGTCCAGGTCATCCCTGAGCGGATGAGGACGACCTAGAGCAGGTATAAATATTATGCATATTGCCATCATAAGCCCTTGGAGTTCAAGAAGGGATTACATGTTTCCCTGAGAGTCTCCCCATGATGATTATTGTGTAGGTTTAACCAGGGAAGAAAGCTATCACCAAGTTTCATCGGGCTGTTCAAGATCTTGAAGAGAGTTGGGGAGGTTTCTTACCACATTGACTTGCCCCCATAGTTGGAACGGGTGCATGACATCTTCCATGTGTCACAGCTGAGAATATACGTTCATAACCTCATGAATTTCATTGACTAGGGAGAGTTGGACATTGAGAATGGATATACTTTTGTGGACCACTCAACGAAAATTGATGATCGATAGGAAACGACCCTATTTGGATGGACCATCACCTTTGTTTGTGTGTTGTGGTAGCATGAAAGTGTACAGGAAAGCTCTTGGAAGCCGGAGATCCAAATGTGGGCTCAGTATCCCAGGTTTTTTGTGCAGTTTTTATTTACAGGGATTAAAATATTAAAGGATAGAATAATTCAAAGACTCAGTTTTATCCTTGTAATACTTTAAAATACTTCTACATATGTTTTCAAAGCCAGGTACTGAGACAACATGCGATTCCGAGATCCGGTGTTCCCGGAATTAATTTTATAAAAGTATTAAATATATTTTATATTACACAAATGTTGTTTCTTAAATAAAACAGGATAACTCTTAAATAGAATCTTGGATCATAAATTTGAGACCATGGTTGAATCTGTAATGCAATGGTTACCCTATTCATGACCTAAAATATGTCAGCGTAGGGTGTTCAGAAATAGCGACTATTGGCGGGTGTAGTTAGTTAAAATAAATAATTAAATTAACCAAATATAGTTTCCTATAAATCTACCACTATGGAGAATCCTCCAAGGTTAGCTACATAAACCCTCTAAATATTCTCGACCATTCTTTCTCCTCTCATTGTTGAATCGAGCTCTGACAACAAAGAATCTATGAATCATATCAGACCGGGATGTAGCAAATGAAAAAACTTCCTTAAATCATTGGTGAATAAGTTATTCAAAAAAATCCAATATCTAGGTAGGGCTCATCAAATTGTAGATTTTACCCTTTTTATTAAATTGATTGAGCAGAATCATTCCTTCCCAATCTGCACCAATTTTCAGACATCACATGCACCCAAGAATTAAAATTAAATTGGTTATGAAATTTTTTATAACCCTATATATACCCAATTTAGATTTATGGATAATAATTATTGTCCAATGATTGTTAAAACTTTACTGTATTTCTTTTCTCCCTCAAATTATTCATGTTCTTCACTGATCGGCCTACGGGGTATCAGTTCGATGTTGTCAGGTGGGAACAAGCCCGATGGGACCCCCGGATTCGCAACGAATTCGTGTGAGAGGGATGCATCAAAAAATCAGGGATGTATTTGGGGTGATTTTGAATTTTAGGTGATGGATCAGATGATTAAAAACTAAATCGAAGAAGGCGCAACATGGTTTACGTGCGTGGTGTGAGGTAATTCATGCATAGAAATAGAATCACGATTTTCGGCCACTAGATGGACAGAAAACAATGGTTGGAGATAGATCCACCAATTTTGTGTAAAGATAAGGCCAGATAGGAAGGCGAAATGTTCAGATCTAGATGCCCAAGCATAGAACTAAATTTATATGAAAAACACAACTACACGTCATGTATTACGATGAACACATGGCATATATCCCCTATGATACGGTGGCTAGGGTTTGTGGATTTATAAGTGTCACATGTCATGTGGGATCCCCACACGTTATGTCACCTTGTGCTAGAGGCCCAATGTGTACTCCCAGAGTACATGATCATGAGCATAGCCAGGAACATGCCATGTTCCAAGTACATGGGCACGACCAGAGACACGGGCAACACCCTGTATGAAGTGACATTCTATGTACCAAAGTACACTGACACATCTTGAGTACACTAACACGGCCAAGGTCCATAAGTAGGGACCCCAAGTGGCTTGTACATTTCATGTAGAATTCTTATACATTGTGTAGTGATATACAATTGGTGAATCATGTACCTCTAGGGACACAACTAGGTGAAAGAGTGGGACCACACACGGTGTGGATCCCCTACATGTTGTGTACCCCGTGGTTCTTTTTTAGTAAACTTCAATCCCTCATATCTTCTTCTTTTGAACTTGTATTTTAGCCCACAGGTATCTCCTCCATTGTGAATTTTGAGATAAGATGCAAGATCTTATGGGTGTGGTTCTTATTTAGGAGATGTTTGATGATGGTAGTGATCACGTAGGATCACCATAGGCATTCAGAGTGGAACCCTATATATGGGTTGGGCATGGATCCTTGACCATTAGAGTAAAACCCTTTTGTTGGGATAGGTCATGGGTCCTCCAGGTTTTAGAGTTTAACCCTCCAATTGGCCTAGGCATGGGTCCTCTATCGGGCACCAGAGTGGAACCCTCCTGTAGAGAAAGGGCATGGGTCCTCAATCATCATAGCGTAGAACCCTCCTGTTGGCACATGGCATGGGTCCTCTATCTTCCTATCAGAGTGGAAACCTCCAACTGAGATAAGGTATGGGCCCTCCATGTTTCAGAGTGGAACCCTCCATCTGGGATGGGAATGGCTCCTCTATCATCCAACAAAGTGGATCCCTCCTATGGATATAGGGCATGGTTCCTCTAGCATCAAAGATTGGAACCCTCCTATTAATATAGGGCATGGGTCCTCTATCTACCCATCAGAGTGGAACCCTCCTACTAAGACAGGGAATGGTTTCTCCATATTTCAAAGTGGAACCCTCTAGATGGGTTGGGCATGGGTCCTCTATCAACTACCAGAGTGGAACCCCCCGAACGCATTAGGGTGTGGGTCCTATACAAATATCTATAGAGTGGAACCCCTCTAACGCACTAGGGCATGGGTCCTCTACTTAGAGGTTCTTCCCCCTCAACTGTGTGGCATAGTGGTGAGGCGTGGGCCTCTACATGATTACTTATGGGAAGACGCGTGAGATTTTGGTCATCGTTTATGGACTTTTGGAACTATTGGCGACTCTTTTCCTAGTCTGGGATATGAGATAGAGATACCCATTCTCTCATTTGGGATTATTTTACTGAGCATATATATATGTATCCATGTTGTTGAATTTGGTTACTCTCTTGAAATGGGTTGTAGATATATGTTGGGAAGTCAACCTGCTCACCGTGTTGAGCTCCTTATGGTTGGATGAGATTACTCTCTTGGCTTGGGTTGAGTTTTTCACTGTTTACTATCTACTTTCTTCATATTACTATATCTCTTACTACTCCACCTTCATCTTTTGGGGCATCCTAATAGTTATGTATATACTCACCTATGTATGGGCTTTTCCCACACGTGTCATGTATTATATAGATAACAGATAGGTCAGTGGTGGATTAATAGTATCTTAGGGATATTAGATTCTTTGTATTGCGTATGGTGGTTTTATCTTGGAGATCAAGATTTGGACTCTCTCAACATTTTACTTTCCAGTTTTTTCAGGTTGGGACATATTCTAGTTTGGCATGTATTTTTCTCCTTTACTTATATTGTCGTACTCTTATACACCCAAGAGGTTTTTCATGCTTGGTTTAATTTCTAAATATTGTAACTTTTTATTATTATTTTTTTACACTCATGCATTTAGATGGTTAGGCGTGTGCACACAGGTACATTAAGCAAAGGCTTCCCATTTAGGATATGCCTTTTGGTGTTTTTCGCCACCCCTGGCCTATGGAGGTGGGCTTGGGGTAGTTGAGGCATGATCCCTGGTTAGGGATAGTCTATGAAATTTAATACCTTATCTTTAAACCATGTTTTTAATTTAGTATAATAAAATATTTAATTACTTAACTTGTTAATTGTACATCAGGTATTTTGAGGACATTCAGTCCATAATTTCAAAATGGCTTTAGTATGTTGATCGTTGTCAAAAGGTTCATTGTTCCATCATATACAGAATAATAATAATTAAATTATTATCATTTTTATACATCAATTTTACTTTTTAAAACAACCATGAATTTTGGTTATGAAAAATGAACTACATTACAATCATGTAGACGGTAGGTCGTACATACGCATGAGTAATGTTTCCATTTTTCAACGATCAGTATGGATAGAAGGTAAGTATTATTTTATCATTAAAATATTATAATTATATCATAAATATAATATTATTTATTTAAATTCACTTATATATATAATAAATGTCATGTGGTGTTGAAAAACGAATCACATCTCTTTGTGGAGGTGGTAGTCAACACATACGAACAAACTACATTATCATTTTTTACTGAATGGAAATGTAAAAAAATATATTATATATTATCTTTTTATAATTATAAATATTTCATTAATATCATATATAAACATTAATTCCATCATTATAACCATCCTTGATAGGTGGTGATGGAAAAAAGAAATGCATTGGTTCGCGAGGCGGTAGTCTGTCGTACACACGAATGATGGATTCATTTCCAATTTAATGGAGGTTGGAGATGGATATAGGTTATGTAATTAATCTAATAACATATAAATTTATGATATATACTATTTCTATTATAAAATAATGTTTAAATAATATTTTAATTAGTTTTAAGAAGAAATAAAATAAAAACACTCGATTAAGAACTATACTTATTCTTAAGACAACCTCATTTTCTATACACATTAAGACCTATAATGTTGGTATTTTTTCCAAAATAATACCTATATAATGTATTTAGGTATGTTAGTAAGATATTGTTTTAGGCCTTGGATGAACCAAAAGGTTCTTAAGGTGTTATTAAATGATAAGAAGATGTTCCCTTTTATAAGAGAGGGGAGGGGCACTCTTAGAATTTCTTAAAATATTAATTTAATATAAATTAATTTTTATATTTAAATGGATAAAAATTTATAATATTTCACTATAATATGAGTTTTAGTTGAAATAATTTTATCCAATTAAAGTTTTACAAGTTTTTACTATGTTTTTACCCTTATATTTTCGTTTCAACCACCCATTAACACTTTTCACACTTACCGTGACAATAAGGTTTTTTACTCTTTGAGGGTCATTATAGTTACTATAAATAAATAAAAGGACTATAAATGGAACATGTAAAATATTATGTACCATATAATAATAAATAGAATGGATATAATTTTTTAATGAATTTTATATCATCAATAAAATATTATTTATTATAAAATATCACTAATGTCAATTATTAAAACTATTCATTATATTGACTTTAATAACATCAATACAACAAATTAAATTCGAACCAAATATTTTATTACATCCCTAAACTATTATATTAATCTATTAAATTAATTTATAAAATTAATTATATCAAATTATATTTATTTTAATATTTTTAATATCATTTATTTTATTTATTCATTAATTGAATAATTATTATGTCAGCTTTGTGTAAGAATTTAAGGTAATTATTTATTCAATAAAAATTAAAAATGAATTACCATGATTAATATAAATAATTTATAATTAAAATTAATATTTATAATTGAACATATATTCCATTTATCCTCGTTTTAAAAATATTATAGTTATTAAAAACAAGAGTGTGGCATTTTTTATTTTTCTTTACATAAAATGTTATAAAGGTCATAATATCACCAAAATGAAAAAAGGCCATTTAACTGAATATTTAATGATTTTTTATGATATATAATAATCCAATAAAATTAATAAAAGTGTTAGGGTCATTTTATAGTCCTTATTATATTATTTTTAATGCTTAATTACTTGATTTAGCCTTTACCGTGGTAACAAAAATTACTATGGTTGTTATTCATATTGAATAATAATAAAAGCAAAATATTTACAAAATTTGTACCCACTCATTTAAATTATGAAATTAATTTTTCAAAATTCAAAACATGTAATTGCATAATTCAATTTAAAATCAAACTGGAAAATGTGACAAAAAATGGTTTTTTAAAAAAAATGGCCTTTTAAAATATAAGATGTTTTTATACTAAATTCAAGTATAAAATTAATTTTAAAACATAATTGGATTATTTTAATTCAAAACTTACTACTTAAATTTAAAAAACAATCAAAAATATAATATTACTTTGTAAATAATTTATAATTAAATACATTTTTCAACAAAAATAGTATTTTTCACTATTTAGTGAAAAATCAATCTTCTTAGAAAAATAACAAAATTTCACCCAAAGTTAATTTTTATATGATGATTTCAAAATTTATATTTATTTCATCAATAAAATTCTAAAATTTATAAAAATTAATTATAATACTCACTTACAAAAAGCAATGAAAATTATTTTTGAAGGAAACATATCTTTTAAGAATGAAATGAATTTACTAAAAAAAATAGTGTTTATTTCCTAATAATTAATCAATATATTTGTATTGATTAGAAATTATATATATATTTCAAAAAATTATTTAATACTATTCAATATTTTTAATTTATTTTCTAGGTTATAATAGTCATATTTAAATAATAATATTTCATGGTTCGATTACGCTCAGTGTTGCATATTTTGTACAGAATCAAACATAGTCATTATTTATAAACTATTGGGATAATATATTCTCCCCCATTTAATAAATTGTGTCTTCTCATTTTTAACTTGGTCTCGGTAACTAGGGGTTTGACTTTTCAAAATACCTTTTCTGAAGTCCCCTATCGTAAAAATCATTAATAAAACATCCACTTTAAAGGAGATTAAGGGAAGTACTAAGGTCATCTAAAATAACCAAAAATTGGGTTTCCAAATAGAAAAAAATTACTGGGAAGTGAAAATATGTACATTTAAGATAAAACTAACACCTAATGATTAATATAGAGTAATAGATAACATGGTCATGAGAAATTTAACCATCACAAAACCATAAATTTGTGATGGGTTAAAATACCATTGATTTATTAATAAGAAAAATAAATGGATAACATTTTTATTTCAAGACCCATTTCCTAGAGTTTAGGAATTTATTTATCACATATACTAATAAAATAAGTAAATATACTTACTTGATAATTATAATTTCATCCTTTAGTTAATATCATCTTTTTATACAAATGATGATTATTTTAGATGATTTTTTTATGCCTAAAGCACTTCCATTGGATCATATACTTCCATAAAAAGGATAATATTCCATTTCCATTATCTTTAGACATCAACCAAAACTGTAATTTCTAGCATGAGTAAATATAATTTCCAAAAATAAACAAGCCTTCAAACGAAGAAATCATTTATTAATCTTCAAAATTTATCAGTAATACCCAAAGTTCAAACTAAATCATTCAATAAATAATTATCCTTAAAATTCTTTAAAATATTCCCAACCAAACTTCAAACCCACAAATCATATGGATTTAATCAAATATTCTTACAAGATAAATTTAACATTTATATCTAAATAACATTAGTCACTTATATATTTATATACCCAAAAAGGTATATTCCCTAATCATATAATCTCCAAAATATACTAATCATTTCCATAAATAACATGAATCATCATAAAGCCGCATTAATGTCATATATGCATCAAAAAGACAATTCAACCTTAAATCCTTAAATAATACTTCATGTTAAACCAAAGGGTTATATATACCTTAACCAAATAAAATGTCTCCCAAAATATCAATAGTCACCTTAAAATTCCATCACTTAAAATGTCAAAAGGGGTGTCTAAGATTTGAACTTATGATCATCCTCAAACTTATAAACTCATGATTTTTCTATAACTCTTAATATAACCTCACATGAAAACATCCTAATCTCCAAATTTATATAAACCCTACTCTGATACCAACTGTAATAGTCGTGAACCCTCACTCTCAGATCTGGTGCTAAAAACATAATATTTCTATTTCTATCATTAATACCAATAAATGTGACCCAATTTTTTCCATCCAAAACTTACAGCATAAAAATGAAATATTAGATCACTTACATACCTGAGGATATGGGAAAAACTATTAATAACTTGGATTCATAAGCAACTGGTTCATAAAGATCAACATCATCTCCTACTATACCCACCCTTTCATATTCCATGTTTAGTATTCAACATCTCCCATAAAATTCTTCACATATGAAACCTTTATAAAAATAGACCATTTAGCATCATTCTTCATAACCTAGGGAAAAGGAAACATGACAAGGGTGATCACAAATTCTTAGTAAGGGTAAACATAAGAATTAACTATTGAATTTCATCAGTGAGAGTAATATGAGCATAAGGGTATAATGACATAATCATAATGCATGATAATAACATAATGGAATTAATAACCATCAATACCTAGATAGTAAATCTTGGTAGAAATATTTTAAAAAGGCAAGAGTCATTAGAATCAATAATCATGATCCATGTGACGTCAATATTGATCAAGGAATCATTAAAACCCCATATATTTTCACCCATAATAAGTATAATATAATTTTCTTTAAACATAAACTCATTAGCATACCTTGAAAATCATAATATATACATAAAACTCATAAAAATCATAGATAAATCATGTAAGTAACTTAGGGAATAATTTTCATATAGCTCTTAAAAATGGGATAACCTTCACGGCTACACGTATAATTTCCATCACGGTTACACATAAAATAATCATCATGATTACAAATAGAATAACTATCATAGTATATTCCCATAATCTCTTAGGAAAAACATAATCAATAAACTCTGTCCCTTTAACCAATGCATTAGAGAACTATAAAAGGATCACCCACCCTTGATTTATAATGGAACCACCTATCATTGTTAATAATTCCCAATAACCATAATATAAATAAAGTATATATAACATTCATGTCATCATAAAACTCATAGAAACATCCATTATTCCTTTCATAACTTGATTAACTTGTGGAAAATAAACGGGTTCCATGTAAGTCTCTTTGAAAAAATCATAATCCATCTAGAGAAATAATTCAGAAGGTATAAATAAAAAATATCCTCAATGGAGCATAAGTAACATAAAATTTTATTTACCTTGATGAATGGAAATACCATTAAAATATTATTAAAAACATTATCAAGGAAAATATCATTTTACCTTTGAAAATCACATTTAAAAACCAAAATTTCATAAAATATTTTCAAAATATTTTTATTTTAAAATAAGCATTGAAAATTATAAAGTTATATTCAAATAAAACAATGGTCATGATGGTGGGAAAATCTATTTATGTTGTAAATGTTATAAATAAACATTCTTTTCAAACATTTTGTAAAGGGAGTTTAAAGTGGCCAATTTGGAAAACCTTAAGAAATGTCTTTTTTTAAAACCTTTTAAAAGAAGTATAAAGATCATGTAAATAGATTTATAAAATAATTTATTTTTATAAAATAAAATTTTTTAAAACATTTTTTAAAACATTTTAGAAAACATGGATATGGAAGATAAATATTTATGATCTAAAATAAAATACAATATCAGTATCAATTAAAAATGAATTTCTTGATGTTTATCTAATCATTAAGGGAAGAAATGGAATTAAAATATTTTAAACACATTCATAACTAGAGGATAATAAAATATATTTGGTTCAAAAACATAATATCATATAATTTCCTCCGAAAGAAACCTTTAACATATACAATCCCAAAAAGGAAAAAGATTTTAACATAAAGCCTTTTCCACTTTGGTAACTTTTCAATCATAATACCAATGAAATAATAAAATAATATGAAACATCATATATTATAAACAAAATTATATTCATGATTTATTGTTTCAAAGGGTCTGTACATACACCTCATAAAATAATATAGGTTCATATCATAAACATATGTCCAAAAAAAGATAATTTTTGATGAATAATCCTTACAAAGATCATACCATTGAATTTAGAATTAATCAGTGGATACATCATGTATAAAAATTTTAAATCCATAAAGAAAAAGTTTAAATAAATATAAAATAATTTATATATCAATTCACACATAATCATTTCATAACAAATCCAATGAATATGAGTTATAACCCAACGAAAGGAAATTGAGTTAAGAATCCTTTTACCACTTGGTAACATTCAATTCAAATAAAATTGTATGAAGTAATTAAAATTGTAACTTAAAATAACATGAAGTATAAAGGGTTAATTATATAACATTAAAAATGGTATTATATACACTATATAAAATAAATTAGGTTCATAAGAATAAAATATGCCTCGATGAAGGAAAATTGAGACAAAATCCCTTACCATGAGTCCAGAATTTCTATATATGTCCTTTAACACCTATATAATAAACTCATATCAATTATTTGATTTCATAATAACATTTTATAGTATTAATAACTTATATTTAAACCATTTTTTTATTAATTATAGAGACATATTTAATTACTTAATTAGTGAAGTTCATGTCGGGTGTTTTGAGGACGTTCGGTCCATAATTTCAAAACGACTTCAATATGTTGATGATGGTCAAAGGGTTCATTGTTCCATAATATAAGGAATAATAATCATGTAATTATTATAATTTTGGACATCAATTATAATTTTAAAAACAACCATGAATGGTGGTTATGAGAAATTAACTATGTTATAATCTTAGAGACAGTAAGTTGTACGTATGCATGGGTAATATTTCCATTTTTCAAAGATCATTATGGAAATAATGTAGGTATTATTTTATCACTAAATAAAGATAATTTTATAATTAATATAATATTATTTATTTAAATACACTTATATATATCATACATTTCATGTGGTGATGGAAAATGAATCACATCGCTTCGTGGAGGTGGTAGTCCGCACGTACGGACGAACGACATTATCATTTTTCAGTGAATGGAAAGTTATAAAATATATGATATATTATATTTTAATAATAATAAATATGTTATGAAAATAATATATAAATATTAATTCCATAATCATAACCAACTGTGATAGATGGTGATGTAAAATGAATTATATCGGTTCGTGAGGCAGTAGTTCATTGTACACATGAATAATGGATTCCATTCCCATTTGATAGAGGTTAGATATGGATATAAGTTATGTAATTAACATAATAAAATATTATTATATTTTATACACTTATGATATTATCTAATTATGGTTAAATAAAATTTTAAGGAGGTGGAAGAATAAATAAAACAAAAACACTCAGTTAAGAACTGTACATCTTCTTCGGTAAACCTCCTTTTCTTTACACCTTAAGAACTCTAACATTGATATTATGACCAAAATAAGGCCTCTTTAATGTGTTTAGAAATGAAATAAATATATTGGTTCAAGTATTTTCTGGGGAAAAAATCTTCTTAAGGTGTTATGAAATGAGAAGAAAAGGTTCTGTTTTATAAGAGAGTGTAGGGGCACTCTTGGAATTTCATAAAATATTAATTTAATATAAATTAATTTTGATGTTTAAATGGTCCAAAATTTATAATATTTTAGTATAAGATGATCATTATTCTAAATAATATTATAAAATTAAATTTGGAAAAGTTTTGACTATTTTTTTACCTTTATCTTTTAGTTTTAACCCCCCCATTAACCCTTTCTATGCTTACCATGGCAACAAGGTTTTTTACTATTTGAGGGTCATTATATTTACTATATATAGAAAAAGTCCCATAAATAGACCATGTATGGTATTATAAACCATATAATAATCACTTGGATGAATATAATATTTTTTTGAATTTTTATCATTTAATAAAATATTATTTATTATAAAATATCATTAATGTCAATTTTTTAGAACTATTCATTACTTTGACTTTAATAACATCAAGAAAATAAATGAAATTAGAAAAAATATATATATTACATCCATAACATATTATATTAATATATAAAATTTATTTATCATATTAATTATCTCAAATTATATTTATTTTAATGTTTTTAATATAATTTATTTGATTTCTTCATTAATTGAATAATTACTATGTCAACTTTGTGTACGCATATAAGGTAATTGTTTCATTACTAAAAATTAAAAATAAATTATCATGATTAATATAAATAAGTTTTATTTCAATTAATATTTATAACTATATATATATATATTCTACTTATTCTCATGTCAAAAATATTATATTTATTAAAAATAAGAGTGACATTTTTTACTTTTCTTTACATAAAATATTATAAAGGTCATTATATCACCCAAATTTCAAAAAAGGTCAATATAACCGAATATATAATGATTATGAAAGACATATACTCATAAAATAAAATTAATAAAAGTTTAAGGGTCATTTTATAGTTCTTATCATATTATTTTCAACCCTTAATTACCTGATTTAACTTCTACCGTGGTAACAAAAATTACTATGGTTGCTATTCATATTGACTAAAAATAAAAGGAGAATATTTAACAAATTTGGACCCACTAATTAAAAATATGTAATACATTTTTCAAAATTTAAAACACAAAATTATTAGAATTTAATTTAAAATCAAACCGAAAAAACATGACAAAAAATGTTTTTTTAGAAAAATACAATTTTTAAATATAAAATATTTTGTACTAAATTCAAGTATAAATTAATTTAAAAAACTATAATTTGATTATTTTAAATTAAAATGAACTAATAAAATTTTAAAACTAATCCAAAATAGAATATAACTTTGTAAATACTTTAAAATAAAATACAATTTTCAATAAAAATCAGTATTTTTCTCTATTCACAAAAAAAAATCAATCTTTTCATAAAAATATCAAAGTTTCACCCAAATATCATTTTGAAATTATGATTTCAAAAATTATATTTATTTCATCGAAAAAAATTCTATAAGATCAAAAAATTAATTATAACAATCGCTCACAAAAAATCATTTTTGAAGAAAACATATTTGTGAAGAATAAAATGAATTTACTAAAAAAAGTGTTCTTATTTATTAATAATTAATAAATAAATGTGTATTGATTAGAAAATTTATTTATATATTTTAAAAAAATTGTTAATCCTATTCATTCCACTTAATTTAATAGCTAGGTTATAATATTTATATTTAAATAATAATATTTCACGGTTCGATTATACCCAATGTTGCGTATTTTGTACGCTATCAAACATAGTCATTCTTTTTAAAATATTAGGATATTACAATGTAGTTGGGTTCTACTATTGAAATTCCCATGTTAACTCAACCATGGTAGGTGAATCCCATTGAGCACCCTCTATGGACTGTACTAGATGTAGAAAACCTTCTATAATATTCTCTTTAATTCCCAGTCTAGGAACGATAGGTGGTACAATGGGAGGTTCCATAGGTGGAACTAAAAGAAGATCCACTAGTGGTTCAAGTCCTACCACCTTAGGAGTATAATCATCGTCGCCTTTTTAGCCCTCTACCTGAGACTTTCGTAGAGGCATGTATCTAGAATTCCAGGCACACACCTCATAACATAGTACTAAATTAGATGATATTACAAATGGGGAAATAATTAATAGGATCAAGGCCTTCTTATAAGATATATCATGATTTTATAATAAGATTTAACCATGGAAATCACACTAACCCAAACTACCCATTCCTAGGTTCAAGTTATATGTGAATTTTTTAAGTGTTTATCATAATGGTTCAGTTATACAGGTTTTCAATCCCATGTTATTGAGGTAAGAACTTCTTAAGTTACATTTGGAATCCCATTTAACTACATCCATTCATTTAACATCAGGAATTAGAATTTACCAAGTCTACATATAATAGTTCAGTTATACGGATTTTCATTCCCAAGTTTTAGAGGCATAAACCTTATAAGTTTCAATTGACACTCCATTTAACTTTAACTAGTAAAATTGTCATCTTATGTTACCAAAGTTTTAAGGTTTTAATTATATTAAGATTATTTAAATAAAATTTTATCATCAAGCTATACAGGAAAACACCATTTAGGTTTATGCAGACAATACATGAAAAGTAATATGCATTCCATGGAATATGAATGAAATTTACTTTGATTTCATGCCTATGATGATTCATGATCTCATGATCCCTTACTATACCAGCCCGAGGTTGGAAATTCTATAAAAAATAACATCATGCAACATGTTCATCACCCAATGGTGAAATTAGTGAAATTCTAATAGAAAAATTCGAGAACAACAAGTCCATTCCCTAGAAACTTAACTTTTCCCTCGTGTGTGGGTTAGTTAGTCCCAGGAATAGGCTTACTACCAAGTTTTGAAACTTTATAGTCTCCTGTATACCAAATCAAAATAGTAAGGGAAAGAAAAACACCTTTGATACTATGGCACCAACCTGTCACTGATGTTTTTTCCTATTATTTTAAATTAATTAAGGGGTATTTAATTTTTCATGAGTTTCTAAGAGATTATGGCCTGAAATTTTAAAATTTTGAAGTGTTTTATACAAAAAAAATTAAGGTGAAAATTTTAGTTAATCATGCGCCAACCATGTATATGGGGCTGGTTAGGGACACTACAATTTTTCATGGATTGAGCATGGTTTTCTCAACCATGATCCTAATCCCAGGTGACCGTGTGAGGCTCTTTTGGGTGCCCTGTGTGGGATTTATAGTCATAGAATGATTTGTAAAAATTAGGTGGTAAAATTGTGCACCCTGTTCAATTTTTGGAATTTTTTTTTGGTTTTCTTCATTTATTTACCCCCCCCCCACATCATTCTATCCTCTCCCTCACGTTGCCTCCTCTAGATAAACCCCCTCATCATGCTTCATATCCTCTCCCAAGCTCCCTTGTCCTCATCATTACAATGTGATTCCTTCACATTTTAGGGCTAATTAAATGAGGTAATATATCATCTCCCCTCTTTATTTTTCCTCCTAATTTTTTCTCTCCCCATCACCCCTCTCATTTGGCCAAACCCTGGGAAAAGGGGTTTGACCCAATTTTTGTGGTTATTTTATTTTTAGGGTGTGTGATGGGTCTCTCGAGCCGCCCTATTGTTTTTAGCCATAAATTGCCAAAAGTGATACATTTCAATCCATTTTGGATTTCCCATCGATTATTTGAGGTCGGTGTTTCTTTTGAATTTATTTATAATTCAAGTTAAAAATTAATTATATATTTTTATATTCTTTCTTATTAATTTAAAAGTGCATTATATGTCATAGTAGTATTGAAATAATTTCCTAATGGATTCTAAGCTTGGCATAGGCATAAGTCACATGACAAGTGATTATGAAATTTCTTGAAAGGATCTTTAAATTTTTTTCAATAATTTGTAATATTTTATTATATAATTATAAGTCTCTGACATTTATATTTTTATTTTCAAGTGGATTTCAAAAGGTTAAACTAGTTGGAATGAAATTAAGTTGCATACCAAGTTCCCTTTAAAATTCCAGAGTGGATCTTTAAAATTTATTTGGACATTTTAAAATTTCTCTTATTGAATTATAAATCTCTGACATAACCTTTTTGTTTTTAATGTGTCTTGCAAGTGTTTAAAATACTTAACGTGGACTTAAGTTTCATGTTAAGTATTGATAAATCCATTTTGGTTTTTATAAATGGATTTTATTATTTTTAAAGTGTGTTTAATATTGGTCCCATTTTAAAAATAGGTGTGTGGTGTTTTAATATCTCATTTTTAAAAAATTAAGGGTGTTGGCCTTCAACTATTTAAATTATTTTTAGGTAGCGGGCCTCATAGTGGTTTGAAATGTTTTAAAAGAGGGTGTATTAACCCAAAGTTTATTTAATGTAAATTCCTTACTTTTCAAGTATACATTTAAATTGTGTATTTTTAAATGGTGTGGAAATGGTTTAGTTTCATGATCATTGTGAAACCCCAGTTATAAATTTTTGTAAAACAATTTTTAAATTGATATTTGAAATGATATTTCAAATGAATTTAACAATTGGGTGTGTTTCTTGATATATAGAGCAGTGTGTTTTAAAGGCTCATTTTTTACATTAAAATGGTTTTATGAATGTATGAATCCCTATTTTATTACTTTTTTATTATGGATTGTGACCCTATAGGGGATGATTTTTGTTGACATGTATTTTGTGGTTCTTATGCATGAATTTATGTTTGTAGTTGCTGCTTGTGAGGGTGTATGAGGTGATGTGTGATTTTTTTCAAATGTTTTATATTTTATTCATGTGATTATTTATTTCTCATCTCCTAGATTATCTTTTCATTAGAGTCATAGGATATAGTGGATGACCTATGTTTGAAAATTCCTAGTGGATTTAGTGGGTTGACTGGGGAGTATTTACTAGCTACTCCAAGATATATATTTTGGAAGGAGTAATAAGCCTGCATGCTAGATATCTTTTAATTATCACGGATGAAGTAATTCTAGGAATGTTCATTTTTGGGTAGTTTTATAGGAATATTGGAGATGTGATAGGTTTAGCATTGTTATCCTAGGTTCCTTGTCACCAGTTCAGGTATTTTATTACTAGAGCCTGGGGATGATGCACATGATGCTTGGTCTTCTTTTTGGACACTTTATGGGATTTAGTTTTATGATTTGATTGTATTCCCCTAGTTTGATTGATTTTATTGGAACTATTCCTTGATTTTGTTCTTATATCATGATTACTTAATTCTTGGGTTCCTTCATATGGTTTATACATTACCTTGTGTTTTTTCTAGCTTAATCTCAAATGGGTTGTTTTAAAAAAATTGTAATTATGATTTGAAAATTGGAAATGGTTTTGATTTCTGTAAGAGTTTAAAGGAAGGATTTTTACCTGAAATTTTTTATGAAAATAGTATTTTAAAAAATGTTTTAAAAGGGGTAAAAGGTGTTTTGGTTTGTTTTTCGTGGTTTAAAGGCCCCTTTTATTCCAGTTTAATGGTTTAATAAAAAATGTTTAACTATACTTGTTTTTATTTTATAAAAAGCGTATTTGTTTGAAAATGTGTAGGTAGTTTGGTTTTATAAATCATGTAAAAACCCCATTTTTATTCCTTATGTTAAAATTATCAATTTATAAACTATTTTTCCATTATATTTTCATATATTTGGAGGGTGGTAGTGGCCTATTGAGTTCTTATGTGTTCATGCATATTTTATATCAGCTGTAAGTTCCTGGTTCAGTTTCTTAACTACTCTTGAGAGCATTGATTGTTTGAGGTATGTTTGTCCTTATTGTTGGTTTCCTTTTTATTATATCTATAAATTAGGATTTTATTGCATTCTATGGATATAGGGTAGTTATATTGGTGGGATTTCAAGAGGACACTGAAGGAAAATACAGTTTTCTTTTCAGGGGAGGGGCATTGGGGGAGTGGAGGGATTATGTGTTTAATTTCCTTTACTACTTTATTATATGTTTTTTTTATTTATACTTTCTTGTTTCTACATGGATTTTCAATATATGGATGGTTCATATCATATTTTTTCTATATAACTATTTTTATATTTACTCTAATTATAGGGAACATAATTCCTAGGTGTGTTCTTGTGATGTCTGATTGCTAGTTTCTAGCCTATGGGGATCAAGAGCACCCTTAGGTTTAGTGTAAGATCGGTTTGGGCATCTATCATAAGGATGAACTGGGTTAGTTCATTACAAATGGTAGAAGAGATCAATTTATTCTTCACCATATAAGCATAATCCATTAGAATTCCATATATTATTTGGGATATCATGGTAAGATCAAGTTAGAATTTTTCATTGGAACTCAGGAGCTTGGTGCAGGGAGAGTCTAGCTAGCTCTTTCCTACCCTAATCTCTAAGTTCCCATGGGAGGTGGGATTTGAATCTTGAGTTTGAGATTTTATTCAATTTATCATTGATGACATGTTGATCTTCACTATCATTATGTGATTTTCTTTAGGGGTCAGATCGTATTTTGGGATGGGGAATGAAGATAGATTGGTGGCATGAGGTTGGTTTTAACAACCTAATAAATCAGGTTAATGATCAAATGCTTGATCTTGAAATTCCTTAGGAATCATTGTGTGGATTGCATGTGGTCCATCAAACCATGAGACTGAGCTAAGAATACTTTCATATCCCATTTGGTTTATTAATTATAACACTCTTTATAGATCCCAAATGGAAGGGGATGAGTCAATTTGGGTCTTATGATATGTTAATAATGTGGATTGGGTTTTGATGAATTTTTGGGGTGCCTCCATTTTGCTGAAATTTTAGTGTGAAATGGTTTTTCTGAAAAAGGAGGATCTCATGATAAATGGTTATTTTATGTGTGAAAAGAATCCTTGGGGTTTTTTTAAAACTAGCATTATTTCTTTTAAATGTTTTGGATTTAAAATTGGTTAATGGTTTAAGTGTAAGGGGTTTTTGAAATCTCGTGGTGTGTGTTTTGAAAATAATATTTTTATTTTAATGAAAACGAAACTGTGAATATTTTGAAACCTTTTTAAGGAATGATATTTGGAAAGATCAAGTGGGTCCAATGTTTTCCAAAGATGTTGGTTGTTTTTTAAACCGTTTTAAATGTTTTGGAATTACCTTTGGGAATTTTGATTGTAAATGAAGTGGAATGTTTGAAAATGGTTAGTTTTTTTCTAAAGCTCGTGGGTTTTATTCCTTTGTAAATGTGGTGGTTTTTAAAGATTTTGGTTTTAGGCATGTGATTTTTCTTGTTTGATTGTGTATAATTTTTCATTCCTTCATGTGGGTGGGGACTAATTGGTTTCATTTAGGGAACATGATCTGGTTGAATTTATGTTTCGTCATGTAAAAAGTGTGCCTCTTGGAAAAGGTATTGGTAAAGGTAGAGTGTTTTCCTTTAAGGAAAGTTCTTTCCATATTATTTTGTCTCTTTCCAATACTATAAGTGAATTGTAAAGTTTTTTCCACTTTTTGTGATGTGGAAACATGTTAGCTATCAGTTTTTCTTGGGAAAATAGGCTACATAAGCCTTGGTTAGTAAGTTGGATGACTTGATGAGGATTCATCTACTCAATCTTCTTGGGATGATGGTTTTTCTTGAGGTCTTATTCTTAATGAGTTTAGATCCTTGTATCCTTAATATAGTTTTTTCTTTTGTTTCTATTATGAAACCAGTTTTGGTTCATGGTTTAATTTTTTTAGATATGGGATTTTGTTTAATTGGTGATTGTTTAGGTTTTTTCATTCCTCATTTTTCTTTGTGACTTGTATACGGTAGATTTAGGGAAATTTTGGCCTTGTGTAGATGGAATTTCATGATTTTTTATTCACTTTTTGGATGTGGTATGACCTTTTGTGAATGATTTTGGTGGTTGGGACCGGTGTGGCACCAGTTGAGGTTATGCACTAGCAGGTGTCATATTAGTTTTGGTTATGCTCACCATGAAAGGGTATCCCGAGTATGAGCTCATGGTTCATCCCATTTTCTATAGGAGGTTAGATCCAACGTTTTTTATTTAATTAAGGAATGCATTCAATCTATGCTTGTTTTGGTATCTTATAGATGTGATGGTTTTGGTAAATTGGTCTAGTGACCCTGGTGATTCATTTTGGAGAAATGATCTTAGAATCTTATATGTTTCTAGGATTTAAGGTCCTTTGCATGTTTCTTGGATCATGCTTCTTTTTTGGAGGCTCGATCTTTATGTATGTACATTATTACTGATTTCCCATTTTTTCTTTTGGTTTTGATACAATCATGGTTATCTTGGTGATGCTCCCATTGTAGTAGTGGTCATTAGTGATTCACTTTTTAGATTATTTATAAATGGTGGGATTCCTCTCTTTAGTCTCCCTTCATTTAGAGTTCCTTGTTGGGTGTTCATGGTTAAAACCCATTTAAGAGTGTTATAATTTTTTTGGGGCTTTTTTATCTTTGGATGATGGATCATGTTTGAGGTTTTTTGGTCCTAGGATCCCTTAAGTTGTCTTTGACCCATTAAACTTCTTATGAAGGAGTGTTGGGTCTTCCTCTTTGTCTGTTACCTTTACCTTGACTAGAAAATTTTTGAGGGAATAATGTGGCATGTTGGGGATAATTGTGACACCCACCTATCACTAATATTTTTTATTATTTTAAATTAATTTTTGGATATTTATTTTTTTATGAGTTCCTTAGAGATTAAGGACTAAAATTTTAAAAACAAAATTAAGTGTTTTGCACTTCACATGGTTATGGAGAATGATTTAGTTAACTATGCGCCAAAATTTAATATGGGGCTAGTTAGGGACAGTGTAGTTTTACACTGTTTTCTCAACTGTGTAGCTGATACTAGGTAACTATGTGAGGCCATTTTGGGTTTCCAGTGTGGGATGCATGGTGTCCAAACTATTTTTTAAACCATGTGGGTAAACCTTGTTCCCTTACTAATTTATGGAATTTTATTTTTATTTTTGGTTTTCTTCATTTATTTAATTTTGTATCCCGCTCATTCTCCTCTCTCCCTTGTTTCACCTCCCCTGAAAAAACCCCCTCATCATTCACCATCCCTTCGCTAAATCTCCCCTCTCCTTATCATTTCAGTGCAATTTATTTTTTGTTTAGGTTTGATCCTCTAAGGTAAGATCTCCTCTCCTCTCCTCCTTCCTTTTCCACCTCATTTTTCCTCTTTGCATCACCCCTCTCATTCATTAAAACCCTAGGAAAAAACGTTGACCCTATTTTTGTGATTATTTAATTTTTAGGTTGTGTGATGGGTCTCTCGGGTCACCCTTTTGTGTGTTTGGGGTATACCATAGAAGGTGTTTCATTTCGGTCCATTTCAGCTCACCCATCGATGATTTAAGGTAGGTGTTTCATTGTAATTCCTTTTTAATTCAAGTTATAAATTTATTATATGATTTTAAATTCATTCCTATTAATTTATAAGTATATTATATGTCATGGTTGTCTTGAAATAATTTCTTAATGGTTTTTGTGCTTGGCATGGGCCTAGGCTGCATGCCAAGTACTTTCAAAATTCCTTAAAAGGTTCTTCAAAAATTTTACAATAATTTTGAATATTTTCTTATAAAATTATAAGTTTATAACATTTCCATTTTTATTTTCAAGTGTATTTAAAAATGTTAAAATACTTGGCATGTACTTGGGCCACATTCCAAGTGTCCTTTAAAATGCACAAGGGGATTATTAAAATTTATTTAGAAGTTTTAAAATGTCTCTTGTTGAATTATAAATATTTGACACAAACTTTTTGGTTTTAATGTGTATTTAAAGTGTTTTAAATACTTTTCATGAACTTATATTCCATTACAAGTGATAGATAAATTCCTTTTTTCGTTTTTATAAAGGGATTTTATTGTTTTGAAAGCATTTTTAATACTAGTCCCATTTAAAAAATGGGTGTGTGATGTTTTATGGACTCGTTTTGTAAAAAAAAGGGAGTTAACCTTAAATTATTTAAATTATTTTGATGTAGAGGACCACACGATGGTTTGAAAAGTTTGAAAAGTGGGTGTGTTAACCCAAAGTTTATTTAATGTCAAATAATTCGTTTTCAAGAAAACATTTATAGTGCGGGTTTTAAAATGGTGTGAAAACATTTCGGTTTCCTGAGAATTTTTAAAACCCATTTTTCACTTTATATAAAAAAAATTAATGTGATATTTGAAATGTGGTTTCAAATGAACTTAAGAATTGGGTGTGTTTCTCGACATCCCAAGTGGTGTGTTTTTAAAAGGCCCATTTGGGACTTTTAAATGGTTTTATAAATGTGTGAATCCCTCACTAATCCATTTTTGATTACTTTTCCTATTATGGATTGTGACTCCATGATGGATGATTTATTTTGACATTAATTTTTGTGATTATTATATAACGCCCCGACCTAGTTACCTAGATTCGGTGCATTATTATATAACATTGGAATGATCACAAAGGATCAAGTCTCGAAAGACTGATTAGTTTAGTATCCTTGGAAGTACTAGATACATTCATAGGTTTTACATTACATCATAAAATGCAAAACTGCAACAACATTGTTTCTATAGATAATATTGAGATCCCATAGACTATCCCAGCAGGGCAGTCATAATATACTACTTCGCATCCTGGGAAAAATAAAACATAGAAAGGGGTGATCTCGGATGCTCAGATGCTCAGTAATGATAACAATATAGTGGAAGCTTTCATAAATAAGCATAAACATTTAAGGAAATGTATAAAACTAAAAACATCCTTTTCAACATAAAATTCATCATAATATGGAAAATAAAAATAATTCCATTTACTTACTCACATGGATATTCTAATAGTCCAATAATCACATGCAATATAAATAGCCACTGTCATAATGATGGAATGCATAATGCCATACTTTCATAACCACATAGTCAAGGTCTTGTGCCAAGACTACAAATAAGATTTTTTCAAGGCCTTGTGCCAAGACACTATTTTGTCTCATGAGACCTACCGATTCATCAAGGAGCAATAGCGGGCTCCACCCGCCACATACTAAGTTCAATGCATTCCTCATATGAAAAGGTTTAAACATAACATAAACATTCGTATTAAAACTAACATACGAAATGTCAATAATTTATCCATAAACCATGAATGATATAAAATTAACACATCCATAGTCAAAAATATCAAAAAATATTCAATAAAATTATGGAAGGTTTTTATCATAACAAATCGACTTCAAATAAGCTTAAAATCCATCAAAGGATTTTGACATAGATGAAATCAAAACCTTTTTTAGAGAAATATATCTTTCTATTTTGAAATCATTTAAGAGTCACATAATTTATAAATAAAATATTTATTTTGAAAATATTATTATAATTTTTTAAGGGAAGCTTAGATGATGTTATAAGGACAAAAGATAGTTTCACCCACCGTATAAGTTAAAAAAAGTCATTCTTACCTTAATGTTGTCGAAAAGATTATAAAGGACCTTGTTTGGAAAACGACGGAAAGATTCCTTTATAAACATATTATAAAAGTCAAACAAGGGTATAAATGACTTTAACCCATATTCTAGTAAATATTAAGAATGTTTTGAAATAAATTTTTAAGAAAGATGGATGTGGATGATAAAGAGGTCCCAGTAGATAATTACGTATAAACAACCTCAGATAATAAAGAGATTGTAGAATTAAACTTTACCTTGTACTTTTCATTGGTTAAGGGTAGGTTAACCTCCTGTATAATGGTGAAATAATTGTTATTAAATTATAAAAGAATAAAATACATTAATATGATATTATATATGTCTTTTGGAAGAACCTTAGATTTTTAGGAATATAATATCAATTAATAATATAATATTTGTTTAAAAAAACTCTTTTATGTCAATTTTGACACTATTTGGTGTTTTGTTTTTTCTAAATTCATAACAGAATTATTACTTCGAAAAAAAATCATCTAACCAACCCTAATATGTCATATTAACCTATAAAATTATTGTAATTCATAAAAAGTCTAAAATTACATTTATATTGATATTTATAATATCAATTATTTTAATCTTTCATTAATACGGTAATTACTGCATCATCATTTTTTCATAAATAAATTTAATTATTTAATGTCTAAAAAATATAAATAAAATACAATTATGTAGTAAATAGTTTTATCTTTCTAATGAATATTTATAGTCGAATTTATCTAATGTGTAACCCTATATTAAATTTTTTTTAGTTATTAAACTTTGATTTTAACTCTTTTAACTCTTCTTTGAATTAAATAATAATAAATGTCATAATCTAATCGATGTGGACCTAAAGTATCTTATTTTATTCCTAAGGTTGTTTTTGTTCGAATTAAACTTATCCAATAGAATTAGTACATGTGTTAGGGTAATAAATATCATTTTTACCCTTAATTACCCTATTTACTTTTAACCGTGGTAAATAAAAGTAAAAAGTTATTATTCCCCAAAAATTATTTTCATCATATTAAACCACCTTTTACTTACTGATATCAACTGTGTCTCTCAGATTTTCTAAATTCAACTCACATAAGTGGTAAAATTAAGTTTTATGTAAATTTGAAAATGCTCCTAGGAGGTGGGTAAAAGACGGTAAAAAGTTCAATAAAATTTATATATATCTAAAATTATCATAAAATGACTTCAATTAATTAAATTGAACTTATATAGGTATTATGTATCTATTTTTACCTAAAATAAATTTAAATAAAATAAATAATTATGTAAATAAAAATTCGGTTTTAAACAATAACTCAGTATTTTTCACTATTCATCAAAAATTGAAAGTTTTCAGAAAAATACCAAAAATTCACCCTAAGCTAATTTTGATACTCTTAATCCAAAAATAAATACCATTTTGAAAGATAAAATTTATAAAATTTCAAAAAGTAGGTATTACTATTCATAACAGCTAGTTTAATTGGTTGTGGTGTGTTAGAACTCGAAGTTGCGTACAAAACACTCTACTGTATTATTCAAAGGGAAGCGTACCATAGAAGCTTGGGGTGTTACATTATCCCCTCCTTCAAATAATTTTGTCCTTGAAATTTCTAGAATATTACTACATAAAAAGACTCAGGTGGTTTTTCATCATAAGTCCCTCGGGTTCCCACGTTGCCTCTTCCATCTTATGGTTTCTCCATAGAACTTTTACTAGATGAGTCGTCCAGTTTCTCAACACTTGTTCTCTTGTATCAAGAACCTTGAAAGGCTATTTGCAATAAGACAGATCAGGTTCCAGTTCTAATTCCTCATAGGTGAGTACATGTGTTGGGTCAGGCATGTATTTTATCAAAAGTGATACGCGGAATACATCGTGAACTTTGGAGAGACTAGGCGGCATTTCCAAATGGTAAGATATAGCCCCAATTCATTCTAGAATTTCGAAAGGTCTGATGTACCTAGGACTCAATTTTCCCTTCTTACCGAAACATATAACACCCTTCCATGGAGATACCTTCAAGAAAATATGATCTCCTACCTGAAATTCCAAATCCTTCCTTCGGTTATCAACATATCTCTTCTGCCTACTTTGAGCTGCTTTGATATGGTTTTGGACTACCATCACCTTTTCCATCGTTTCCTCCACCAGTTCTGGAACTACGAGTTTTCTTTCACCAATATCATCCCAACAGGTTGGTGTGCAACATCTCTTTCTGCATAACGCTTTATATGGTGCCATCTGAATACTTGAATGGAATCTATTGTTATAGGAAAATTCTACCATAGGTAAATATTGATCCCACATACCTTGAAAGTCAAGTGATCATGATCTCAACATATCTTCTATGTTTTTAATAGTCTGTTCTGATTGTCCATCAGTTTGGGGGTGGTAGGCAGTGCTCAAATGATGTTCAGTATCTAGGGATTTTTGAAGAATTTTCCATAATCTTGATGTAAAACGAGGATCACGATCAGAAACAATCAATAGTGGTACTCCATTAATTCTTAAAACTTCACTAATATATAGTCTTTCTATATGTTCAAGTGGTAAATCTTCTCTTATAGTAGGAAAATGTGTTGACTTGGTAAGACGATCAACAATGAACCGTATTTCATCATTCCTTCTAGGAGTCTTTGATAGTCCCATGACAATGTCCATCGTAATATTATCCCATTTCCACTCAAGTATGGGAAGAGGTTGCAAGAATACTCCATGTTGTTGCCTTCTAGCTTTCAATTGTTTAAA
Source organism: Viscum album (assembly GCA_963277665.1). Taxonomy (NCBI): domain Eukaryota; kingdom Viridiplantae; phylum Streptophyta; class Magnoliopsida; order Santalales; family Viscaceae; genus Viscum; species Viscum album. The sequence goes on from OY728151.1 coordinate 1,217,613,623, forward strand.
AACCATACTTCTTAACACAAAATCAGCAATCTCCCTCTTCATGTTGTCCCACAAAAAATGTTCCTTCAAATCTCTATACATTTTTGTGCTACTAGTGTGTATAGAGAAATTGGAACTATGAGCATCATCCAAAAATTCCCTTTTTAGATTAGGTATATCAGGAACACAAAGCCTCTTCCCAAATTTCAAAATTCCATCTTCATACACAAAGTCACTCAATCTCCCATCATTCACAGCTTTAATCTTCTTTTAAAACTCTTCATCATCAGTCTAGGAACTCTTTATCCTTTCTAGTAAATATGATTTGGAAACCAATTGAAAAAGTATTAATGTTTCACCTTCCATGGTTATCCCCATATCCATCTTTACTAGATCCATGAAAATAGGATCCCTTTCAACTCTCATCTTATTCAAAACTCCATGATATTTTCTGCTCAAAGCATCTTCCACCTTATTTGCCTTCCCTGGGTGGTAGTGTATCGTGAAATCATAATCCTTGAGTAGTTTAAGACATTTCCTTTTCCTCATATTGAGTTCTTTCTGTGAGAAAATATACTTCAAACTCTTGTGATCAGTATAAATCTCACATTTTTCACCATAGAGATAGTGTCTCAAAATCTTCAAAGAAAATATTACAGTTGATAACTCAAGATCATGAGTAGGATAGTTTTTCTCATGAATTTTTATCTGTCATGATGCATAGGCAATAACCCTATCATTCTTCATAAGGACACAACCAAGTCCTTTCTTTGAAGCATCACTATAAATAACAAACCCATCATTCCCCGATGGTAGAGTCAATATAGAAGCATTGACTAATATTCACTTTAGTTATTCAAAACATTCTTCAAACTCTTTTTTCCAAACAAATTTAACCCCTTTACGTGTGAGTTTGGTTAATGGGATATCCAACCGGGCAAAATTCTGGGTGAAATGTCGATAATAACCAGCTAAACCAATAAAACTGTGTACCTTAGTTATACTCGTTGGTGGTGTCCATTCTTGAATTGCCTTGGTCTTAGAAGGATCAACAGAGATTCCATCCTTATAGACAACATGGCCAAGAAAAGAAATCTTTTAAATCCAGAATTCACACTTGCTAAACTTACCATATAATTCATGTCTTCTAAGAGTCTTCAGGATAATGCGCAAGTGATTTTCATGATCTTCATAGATTTTAGAGTATACCAAGATATCATAAATAAATACCACTAAAAATTCATCAAGATATTCCTTGAAAACTCTATTCATTATATCCATGAAGACAGAGGGTGCATTAGTCAATCCAAATGTAATTATTGTAATCTCGTAATGCCCGTACCTGGTTCGAAATGATGTTTTTGGAATGTCTTCCTTCTTCACACACAACTGATGATATCCAGACCGAAGTTCAATCTTTGAAAAGTATTGAGCTCCATGAATTTGGTCAAATAAATCATCAATGCGAGGTAGGGGATACCTGTTCTTTATTGTTATAGAATTGATCTCCCTATAGTCAATGTACAACCTAATAGATCCATCTGTCTTCTTAAAAAAAGGACAATGGCTCCCCATGGAGAAACACTGGGGTGAATAAATCCATTATTAATCAATTACTCTAGTTGTTTCTTTAGTTCCAATAATTCCATAGTGTCCATTATATAAGGGGTCTTCTATATGGGCCTTGATCCAGGAATTAAATCAATGGAAAACTCAATTTCTGGTTCTGGAGGATGTCTAGGTAAATATTCTGAAAACACATCAACATATTCTTTCACAATAGGTACATCCTCTATTTGAACATTCTTTTCCTCACCCACAATTATTTCATTCTCTTACTCCACAATAATTTAATTTAGTTGAGCTACTAGGGGTGGATCTAGATAAAAATTAGGTGGTGACGATTCTTCTCTAAAGATAAGGTGTTCTTTATCATCATCATCAAAAATAGTAACCTCCTTCTTCTTATAATATATTTTTGCATCATGGTCTGAAAGCCAATCCATAATGAGGATTATATCAAATTCAATCATGGGTATGATGATGAGATTAGTAGATAAATAACATTTATATGACCTAATGGGGACTGATTCACAAAACTTTGTTTCAATGATACTTCCCTTAGGAGTTTTGACTGATAACTCCCTTGTTAAATCAAATTGGAAATATCTAATTTTCTTAGAAAACTGGGAAGATATGAAAAAATGTGATGATCCAGAATCAAATAAAGCATTTTTTAAACTTGAGGAAACCATTAAATTACCTTCCACTACGTCTTTCGGAGATTCAACCTCAGCAGTAGTGATAACATAAGCTTGGCCTTGATCCCTTGGCATTTTCTCAGGTAAGTTCCCCTAACGCTTAGGACATTCATTCTCATAATTCCCCCTTTCTCTATAATTGTACCATTAAACATCAACAACCTCTTTCTTCCCCTTGCAATTACGAGCTTGGTGGCCTTTTTCACCACACTTGTAACAGACTCCCATTCCCTTCAGGAAAGTACCAGGGTGTTTCATCCCACATTTTCTACAAGATGGATATTAAACATTTCCCTTCTTCCCCTTATTTACATTTCCAGAGTGTTCAGCAGATCTCTTCTTATCTTGCTTTACTTTAAATTCATAATACTTAGGTAATTCTTTTTCTGTCTTGATAGTACATGAGACAATATCTTCATATGACGAGAAGGATTGTGAGACTAATGCTCAACAGAGAAATGTTTTTAACCCATAAAATTAACAATCAATCTTACATCTTGGGTTATGTATATTATCTACAACATGCCTCGCTAACCTTGTAAATTTAGCTTCATACTTTGCGACATTCTCATCCTCCTTTTGCCTCAGACTCAGAAATTGATTTTCCATATTCACTCGATGGTCATGAGGAAAGTATTTTTCTAATAAAAGCTCTTTAAACTCCCTCCATTCCATATTTGATACTTCATCATCTTCCTTTATGTTTTGAATCAATGAACACCATTGATTAGCATCTCCAGTGAGGCGATAAACTGCCATGACAACTTTTTCCCTTTCACTACTCCCCAAGGCCTGTAATATTTTCTCTAAGAAATTTATCCATTCCTCAGCTACTAATAGATTTTTACTCCCATTTAATGTTGGTGGTTTCTTCCTCATGAAGCGATCTAACATTGATCCTCCACACTGTGGATCAGGGTGCTCCGTATGGGTAAGGTTATTATTCATAACATGTATGAGTTGTCCCGGTATGGTGATAAGCTGATCAACACCGGTTGTATCACCAGCTCCACTATAATTATCTTGAGAAGGATGGAAATCCGTACATGTAGTGCGTTCATTGATATGATTTCAATTCTTTCTACTAGGTTCCATTTCTAAACAATGTCATACACTAGATTAGTTTATGAATCGCAATACATAAATCCAAATTTATAAAACACTTAACATAAATTTAACATTTTATGGATATAATCCATAATCATAAAAATGTTTTATTTGAGGAAGTATATACTCATAAACCCTTCATAATGGTTTGTAAATAAAATGAGAATTATCCTAAGTATATCCCCCGGGAGTGTCGTAACCAAGAGTGCAGTAAGGCCCGTTGTCGTGCACCAGTTTCCGTTCGAGTCTAGCTCAAAGCGGTGTTTTCGGGTTTTACCCCTAGGTACATCTGGGTCATAGCCACCTCTAACTTATCATATCCAAATAGGGATGTATTGCTTGGAAAACTCACAAAATCTCTAAAATACCAAAATTCTAGGAAGTTCTTCTATACTAATCCTCAAATTCTATCTTAGGGTATGTGCTCTAATCAGAGTTTATCTAAATCTAATTTCTAAGGTTTGTATTAACTTCCTCTGATACCAACTGTAATGCCCCGACCTTAGTTACCGAGAGTCGGTGAATTATTACATAACATTGGCATGGTCACAAAAGATCAAGTATCGAAAGACCGATTAGGTTAGTAGCCTTGGAAGTACGAAATATATTCATAAGGTTTACATTACATCATAAAATGGAAAACTACAATAACATTGTTTCCATAGACAACACTAAGATCCCACAGACTATCCCTATAGGTCATTCATAATATACTTCTTTGCATCCTGGGAAAAATAAAACATAGAAAGGGGTGAGCTCAGATGCTCATTAAGGATAACAATATAGTAGAAGCTTTCATAAATAAGCATAAACATTTAAGGAAATGTATAAAACTAAAACAAAATCCTTTTCAACATAAACTTCATCATAATATGGAAAATCAAAATAATGCTATTTACTTACTCACAGGGATATTCTACTAGTTGAATAATCACATGCAATATCAATAGCCACTTTCATAATGATGGAATGCATAATGCCAGACTTTCATAACCACATAGTCAAGGCCTTGTTCCAAGACTACAAATAAGATTTTGTCAAGGCCTTGTGCCAAGACACTAGTTTGTCTCATGATACCTACTGATGCATCGAGGAGCTATAGCGGGCTCCACCCATCTCATACTAATTCCAATGCATTCCTCATATGAAAAAGGTTTAAACATAACATAAACATTCGTATTAAAACTAACATACGAAATGTCAATAATTTATCCATAAACCATGAATGATATAAAAATAACACATCCATAGTCAAACATATCACAAAACCTTCAATACAATATGGAAGTTTTGTATCATAATAAATCAACTTCAAATAAGCTTAAAATCCATCAAATGATGTTGACATAGATGAAATCAAAACCTTTTTTAGAGAAATATCTCTTTCTATTTTGAAATAATTTAAGATTCACATAATTTATAAAGGGAAAAATTATTTTGAAAATATTATTATAAGCTTCTAAGTTAAGCTTCGACGATGTTATAATGGTGGAAAATAGCCGCACCCACCGTATAAGTTAAAAGAAGACATTCTTACCTTAATTTTTTTGAAAAGGTTATAAAGGGCCTTGTTTGGAAAACGATAGAAAGATTCCTTTATAAAAATATTATAAAAGTAAAAAAAGGGTATAAATTACTTTGACCCATATTCTAGTAAATAGTAATAATGTTTTGAAATACATTTTTAAGAAACATGGATGCAGATGATAAAGAGGTCCCAGTAGATAATTACATATAAACAACCTCAGATAATGAAGAGATTGTAGAATTAACCCTTACCTTGTACTTTTCCTTGGTAGAGGGTAGGTTAACCTCCTGTATAATGGTGAAATAATTTTTATTAAATTATAAAATAATCATATACATTAATATGATATAATATATGATCTTTTAACATTGCCTTGTTAATAATATCTTAGTATTATCATCGTTTCGGGTGTTAATGGATTCATTTTCCTTTATATTATTTGTTATGTGAGTCGTATTTGTTATGGATGGGATGTATCTTATTCATATACAAAATGATATCAAGTCTTTAAACATTATTTTTAATCATCAAATTAAAATTAGTCTTGAATGGATACGATGGGGAATGAATCTCATCGCGTTCGTGGAGACGGTAATCCGTATGTACGCACGAGAGACAATATCATTCTTTTGATATTAAAATAATATATAATTTGATGTTATATCACATATACAGAATCATTATCATGTTATATTTATTATTTACATAAATTACACATCATTATTATACCCTTCCAAATAATAATGTATTGAATAACAATTACACCACGACGTGGAGACGGTAAGCCGTATGTACGCACGTATGGTGACATGTCATTCAAAGTATGGATAGAATAATGAATATGGTTGCACCATATTTATAATAACATCATAGTATATATAAGATATTGGAGTTATTATTTTATAATGGAAACTAAAAGGAAAGGGGAAGTGGAAGAAGAAAGGAACTTGAAAGAGGGGATGAAATATTTACCTCTTCTTCGGGTTCTTCCTTTTGATTTCATCAAAAGGGCTCCTTAGGTTGGATTTATAACTATAGGAAGGCCTCTAGGATTAAGGGAGGATAGTTGATAGGGTATTTGGGCAGGTTTTGGCCGAGCCAAATGGCTTTTAAGGTGTGAATTAGAGACAAGGGGGAGTGCCCTTTTATAAGAGGGGTGAGGGGAACCTTAGGAAAAGCTAGAAGTATTATCTTATAATAAAATCATTTTCTGTTTCTAATGGCTCCAAAATAGATTATTTAAAGGATAAGGTGGTTATGGGTTTAAAACCACTCAACCAATAGGTTTTAGACAGGTTTGGGTCACTATATTAACTTTATCTTTTAGATTTAACTCTTAGTTAAATAGTTTGACATTTACCATGTCTCTTTATATTTTTATATTATATGGTTAATAAACATACTATATACTTCCAAGAAAACCCCAAGTGGTTATTTAATGATAAAACTATCATTATATAAGTCTTTTGGCCAAACCTTAGATTTTTATGAATAGAATATCATTTAATAATATAATATTTTTTTTAAAAACTCTTTTATGTCAATTTTGACACTATTTGGTATTTTATTTTTTCTAAATTCATAACAACATTATTACATCGAAGAAAATTCATCTAACCAACCCTAATATGTCATATTAACCTATAAAATTAGTGTAATTAATAAAATAACTAAAATTTCATTTATTTGGATATTTATAATATCAATTATTTTAATCTTTCATTAATACGGTAATTACTGCATCATCATTCGGTCATAAATAAATTTAATTATTTAATGTATAAAAAATATAAATAAAATACTATATTTTATGAAATTTCTTTATCTTTATAATTAATATTTATAGTCGAATTTATCTTATGTTTAACCCTATATTAAAAATGTTTTACTTATTAAACTTTGATTTTAACTCTTTTAACTCTTCTTTAAATTAAATAATAATAAATGTCTTAATCTTATCCAAGTGGACCTAAAGGATCATATTTTATATCTAAGGTTGTTTTTGGTCGAATTAAACTTATCCAATAGAATTGGGACATGAGTTATGGTTATAATAATATCATTTTTACCCTAAATTACCATATTTACTTTTAACTGTGGTAAATAAAAGTAAAAAGATACTATTCACCAAAAATTATTTTCATCTTATTGAACCAAATTTTACTTACTGATATTAACTATGTCTCTCGGATTTTTGAAATTCAACTCACAGAAGAATTAAAATTAATTTTTATGTAAATTTTCAAATGCTCCTAGGAGGTGGGTAATAGACGGTAAAAAGTTCAATAAAATTTTTATATATCTAAAATTATTATAATCTGACTCCAATTAATTACATTGACCTTATATAGGTATTGTGTGTCTATTTTGACCTAAAATAAATTTAAATAAAATAAATAATTATTTAAATAAAAATTCGGTTTTAAACAATAACTCAATTTTTTTCACTATTCATCAAAAATTGAAAGTTTTCAAAAAAATACCAAAAATTCACCATAAGCTAATTTCGATACTCCGAATCCAAAAATGAAGTCCATTTTGAAAGATAAAATTTATAAAATTTCAAAAAGTGGGTATTACTATTCGTAACGGCTGGTTTCATTGGTTGTGGTGTGTTAGAACTCGAAGTTGCGTACAACACATGTTATTGTATTATTCAAAGAGAAGTGTACCGTGAAAGCTTGGGGTGTTACATATTATATGTGAATTCATGTTTGCGAGTGATTCTTATGACGGTGTAGGAGGTGAGGTGTGAGTTATTTTCAAATGTTTTATATTTGATACATGTGATTATTGATTTCTTGCCTCCTTGCTTGAATTTTCAAGAGAGTCCTAGAATATAGTAAATGAACTATGTGATGGAAAACCCCAGTGAATATAGTGGGTTAACTAGGAAGTGTTTCTTAGTTACTCTGATACGAATATTCTGAAGGGATTAGTAGACCTTTATGCTAGATATATTTTGATTCTCATGGACAAAGTTGTTCCAAGGAAGTTCATTTCTAAGTAGCTATACATAACTGCTAGAGGCATGATAGGTTCATTAGTGCCAGCCTAGTTTTATTATTTCCAATTCAGGTATGTTATTAATAGAGCCTAATAATGATCCCCATGATGATGGGTCCTTTTTTAAACACTTTAAGGTATTTTGTTTTATGATATGATTGTATTCCCCTATTTTTATTGATTATATTGGAACCATTTCTTGATTGTGTTCTTGGATCTTTATTCCTTAATGCTTGGGTGCCTTCATATGGTTTATGAATCACCTTGTGTGTGTTTTGGATTACTCTCAAATGGGTTGTTTAATAAATAGTTTGTAAGTATGATTTGAAAAAGGGAAATGGTTTGTATTTCTATAAGAGCTTAAAGGAAGGATTTTTCCATAAATTTTTTTTTATGAAAATGAAATTTTAATGGGATTTTTTAAAGAGGGGAAAAGGTGTTTTGGTTTATTTTTGTGGTTTAAAGGCCCCTTTATCCCAATTTAAAGGTTTAATCTAAAATATTTAATTATCCTTGTTTTTATTTTATAAAAATAGTAGTTATTTGAAAAAATGCATGTGGTTTGGTTTTATAAAGCATGTGAAAAAACTATTTCTATGCCTTATGTTCAAACTAACAATTTATAAACTATTTTACCAAGGTGTTTCCATATATTTGATAGGTTATGGTGTCATACTAAGTTCTTATGTGCTCATGCCTATTTTATCTTAGTTGTTGATTCTTAGTTCAGTTTCCTAAACATGTTTAAGAGGATTTATTTTTATAAGTTATGTTTTACCTTATTGGTGGTTTTCTTTTTATCACATTAGCTTATTAGTATTTTATTTCTTTCTATGGTTAGATATTGGTTATATTTTTGGGAGTCTAGGAGGTCTTTAGAGGCATCTATGGTTTTCTTTGCAAGGTAGGGATACTAAGGGAGTAGTGGGATTATGTGTTTACATTCCTCTATTGATTTATTATTAGTTTTTTTTATGATTTCTCATTTTGGCATGGACATCTGATATATTTATGGGTCATGTCAGTTTTTTATTATATTCGTGTTATCTCGTTTATCTAATTATTGGGAAAAATTGTTCCCAAGTGTGTTTTTATGATTCTTAGGTGCTAGTTGTTAGCCTAAGGGGGCAAGGAATTCCCTTCAAGCCAGTAGAAGACCGGTTTGAGTGCCCATAAAATGGATGGTCTGGGATGGTTCATTAAAAATAGTATTAGAGCTTAAGATATCCTTTTCTATAGGAACCTAATACTTTGAAACACCTTCTGTTATTTGGGGTGTCATGGTAATATCGAGTTAGAATTTGTTTTTGGAACTCGGGAGGTGGATGCATGGAGAGTCTAGCTAAATATTTCTTTCCCTGAGCCTTGAGTTTCCATGGGAAGTGCGATTTGAATCTCGAGTTTGAGATTTTATTAGATTTTTTTATGACGTGTTTATCCTCATTAGAATAGTGTGAGTTTCCTTAGGGGTTGGATAAGATTTTTCGATGGGAAAAAAGCTGTATTTGTGGAATGAGGTTAGTTTGCACAGCTTGAAAAACCGGGGTAGTGATCAAATGCTCAATCTTGAAATGTATTAGGAATTTTTGTGTGGTTGTACTACAGTCCATCAAACCATGCAACTAATTCAAGAATAGTTTCACATCTGGTTTGGTTTTTTTATACCACTCATGAAATATCCCCAATTGTTGGGGATGAGTCAAGGTGGGTCTTGTGATATGTTGATAATGTGGATTTGGTTTTTGATGGATTTGTGTCATGCCTCCCTTTTGGTGTGATTTGAGTGTGAAATATTTTTTGTGATAAAGTAGGATCTCATGGTAAATGGTTATTTTAGGTGTGAAAAGAATACTTGGGGCTTATTTTTAAAACCAATTTGGTTTTTAGAAAATAATTTTGGATTTAAAATGGGTTAATGGGTTAATTGTAAGGGTTTTTTGAAATCTCATAGGGTGTTTTTTTGCAAAGTGATGTTTTCGTTTAATAAAAATGAAACTATAAATGTTTTGAAACCTTATTAAGGAATAATCTTTGGAAATATCAATTGGTTCCAATTTTTTCCAAATAGGATGGTTGTTTTTAAGGCTGAGTTAAACTTTTTAGAATTACCTTGGGGAATTATGATTTTAAATGAAGTGGAATGCTTTAAAATGGTTGGGTGTTTTCAAAAGCTTGTGTGTTTTATTCCTTTAGGAATGTGGTGGTTTTTAATGTGTGAGTTTCTGTTAATATGATTTGCCTTGTTTTATTGTGTTTTAGTTTTTCATCACTTCGTGTGAGTTGTGACTGGTTAGTTTTATTTAGGGAATATGATTGGATTGATTTTATGTTCTGTTGTGTGCAAAGTATGCCTCCCAAAAAAGATCTCAGTAAAGGTTGATTGTTTTCCTTTAAGGTTAGTTTTCCCTTATTCTTTTGGCTCTCACATAGACTCCAAGTGGAGTGGAAAGTGTTGTTTTCCCATTTTTGGCAATGTGGTGGTGTGTTAGCTATTAATTATTCATTAGAAACTAGGGTAGGTAATCCATGGTTAGTTAATTGGATGAATTAATGAGGATCCATTGGATCAATCTTCTTGGGATAATGGTTTGTCTTGAGGTTTTGTGCTCAATTAGTTTAGATCCTTATATACTTGATGTGACTTTTCCCTTGGTTTCTCTTTTTCAAGAAATTTTGGATCATGGATCAGTGTTTTTCCAATGATATTTTGTTTAAGTGGTTATTTTTTGGGTTTTTCCTTTCCTCATTGTTATTTTTTCCTTGTGTGTGGAAATTTTTAGGTGATCCTTGACTTTTGGAGAGGGCCTTGAATGAATTTCACTTCATTTTTGGATGTGGGATAACCCTGGGTGAGTGATTTGGGTGGCTAGGATCGGTGTGGAACCAGTTGAGGTTATACACTGGAAGGTGTCAAATTAGTTTTAGTTAGTTTCACCATGAGAGGTTAGCCCAAGTATGAAGTCCTAGTTCATCCCATTTTCTCTTGGTTGTTATCCAAGGTTAGATCTTATGTCATTTCTTTGATTGAGGCATGCGTTTTGTCACTGATTTTTTTGGTATCTTGAATATGTGATGGTTTTTTAACATATTCTAATGAACTTTAGTGGCTCATTTTGTAGGAATTAACTTAGTATCTTGGATGTTTATTGGTTTTGAAGTTTTTTGGGTGTTTCTTGGATTGTGCTTCATTTTTAAAGACTTTATATTTATGAATATATATGGTTAATGGTTTCTCATGGTATCTTTTGGTTTTTATAAAATCATGGTTATCTTGGTGACACTCCCATTGTAGGAGTGGTCATTAGTGCTTCATCGTTTAGATTAATTCTAAATGGTGGGGAGAGCACTCTTCGATATCCCTTAATTTATAGTTTCTTATTAGATGTTTGTAGTTGAAACCAGTCTAATAATGTTATCATTGTTTGATTACTTTTGTTGGATATTTGTAGTATAGATCTTGGTTGAGGTTTTTGTGGTCATAGGATCCCTTATGTTTTCTTCATCCTTTTACACTTCTTGTGAAGGAGTGTTTGGTCTTCCTCTTTGTCTGTTACCTTTACCTTGACTAGGGAATTTGTGGGGGTAGAAAGTGGCATGATTAAGAGAATTATGAAACACACCTATAACTGATATTTTTTGTTTTACATTGTTTTAAATTAATTTTGGGTTATTTAATTTTTTAGGAGTTCCCAAGAGTTTCATGCCTGGAATTTTAAAATTTTTAAGTTTTTTGTACTGCACAAGGTTAAGGTGTGGGATTTAGTTAACTGTGCATCAACCATGCATATAGGGACGGTTAGGGATATATTAGTTTTAAATGGTTTTCTAAACCATGTGGATCATCCTAGGAAACTGTGTGAGTCCATTTTGGGTGTCTAGTATGGGATGCATGGCCATGGTATGGTTTATTAAATTGTGCGGGTAAACCATGTGCCCTACCCACTTTTTTAATTTTGTTTTTATTTTTGGTTTTCTTCATTTATTTTATCCCCTCCCCTAATTATATCCCCCCATTCTCCCATTTCCCTCACATCAACTCACTTGGATGAACCCCCTCTTCACACACCATCCCCTCTCTCTAGCTCCCCTCTCCTTACTATTTCAATGTGATTCCTTCACGGTTTTGAACTAATTCTATATGGTGAGATCTCTTTTACCCTCATTCTTCCTTAACCTACTGATTTTTCCTATCCCCATTGACCCTCTAATTTGTTCACACATTAAGCAAAGGGTTTTGACCCAATTTTTGTAGTTATTTCATTATTAGGGTGCATGATGGATCTCTTATGCCTCCCTCTTGTGTGTTTGGTCATCTGTCATCAAAGGTAATTCATTTTGAACTATTTCGGCTCACCCGTCAATGATTTGAGGTAGGAATTTCTTTGCAATTCATTTATAATTTAATTTATGAATTGATTGTATGTTTTTAAATGATTTATTATTAATTTTAAATAATATTATATACCATAGTAGACTTGAAATAATTTCCTAATAGATTATGTTCTTTTCCTGGGCCTAGGTCACAGGCCAAGTGCATGTGAAATTTCTCGGAAGGCTCTTTAAAATTATTTAAAGAATTTGTAATATTTTATTGTGGAATTATAAGTGTCCAAAATTTCTTTTTTATATTTTCAAGTGTATTTTAAAATTTTAAACCACTTGGCATGAACTTGGGTCACATGCCAAGTGTATTTTAAAATATCTAAGTGGCTCTTTAAAATTTATTTAGATGTTTTAAATTGTCTCTCATTGAATTATAAATATTTGGCATAATAGTTTTAGTTTTAATGAGTCTTTCAAGTGTTTTAAATACTTGGAATGGACTTAAGTTTCATTCCAAGTGATTTATAAATCCCCTTTTTGGTTTTAATAAAGGGATTTTATTATTTTAAAATTGTGTTTAATGCTAGTCTCATTTTAAAAATGGGTGTGTGATGTTTTAAGGGATCATTTTTTAAGAAATAAGGGAGCTGAACTTAAATTATTTAAATAATTTTTAGTCATTGAGCCTCGTATTGTTTTAAAACATTTGAAAAGAGGGTGTGTTAACCCAAAGTTTATTTAATGGAAAATGTTTGGTTTTCAAGCGAACATTTAAAGTGTGTGTTTTTAAATGGCATGAAAATAGTTTGGTTTCTTAAGCATTATGAAAGCCTGATTATCACTTTATATAAAATAGTTTTTAAAATTGATATTTGAAAAGATATTTTTAATGAATTTAAGAATTGGGTGTGTCTCTTTCCATCCCAAGTGGTGTGTTTTTAAAGACATATTTGACACATTAAAATGGTTTTATGAATGTGTGAATCCATGTTGGATCCCTTTTTTATTACTTTGACTATTATGGTTTGTGAACCTATAGGGGATTATAAGATCCCATCTTTTTCTAGGCACTTCCCTTTTTAAAGATTTGTTAACATCTTTGACCTAGATGTTTTTTGTTAGAACCATTTTGTCGATCCTTATTTGAAGTTGATTGGATGAAAGAAGCGGTAAGAATGGAGTTGTGCTAAATTATCTCAGAGTATTTTGTTTAATGGAGATCAAGTCTATTATAAAAGGTAGGAATTTTTGGCATGGAGACTCGGGCTACAGAATAGGGTCCTAGTGGGAGGAGAATCTAAGCTATTTCCAATTATTGAATAGTTGTGTTGTGGATCCTCAGAAGTAGTATTTTTATGGTGTAGTGGGAATGGATACATTTTAAAGTCCTAATAATAGGATTTTGAAGCTACTAGAAATTTTTTAATAGTAGTGGCAAGTAGATGGTGGCTACAACGTAAGGGCCTTGGGGAGGAAATTGATCGGTTCTACCAATTTGGACACCCCTACAACATGGAGGTTGGTTGTAGTGTAGCCATACCTCAGGGTTTTGGGGTGTTGTAGCGTGGTGGATTCGACTACAATATAGTATATCCCTAGGTTTATAGGTTTTAAAATGTAGAAACCATCATGTATATCAGATGTTATTTGACCAAGGGAGGTTGTTGTGTGGTCTCTTGGGTTGTATCATAGTGTACTATCGCAAACCATCCTGGGTACCCTAGTAACCCAATAACTGATCCAATCCTAATATAGTATTAAGGGAATTCCTGATCCCCATGGGTCTATTACTAGAACTTGGAATCAAAAAATAGGAATTAGGAACAATTTTTCCACTAACAATTGCAGAAATAAAAGAGACAAGACAACATGCATAAAAAGGAAACTCCACTGGAAGTAATGTACTATAATTAAAATAAGAAATAAATCCAAAAAAAACTACATCCAATGTACCAAAATAGGGAAAATAACCCAATACCCAAATCCTACGCAGCTCACCAAGTCCAAGGATCAACAATTGGATCCACCTCTAAGAGATAATTTCCCTTTTCCCAGACCTCGAAGGAGATAATCTACAAACACCTGAAGGCACAAGTATGTTGTGATCCAAATCCTAGTTGGAATCCACCAAATATTTTATAATGAGATGCCAATATCAAATTAACCAATAATGTGCTTTTAATTTTAAAAAAACAAACAGGTTTTAAATTTACAAAATCATATTCAAACAAATCATGCTTTATGATTTAAGAGATGGAAATTCATTTAAGAAATCATGATTTACATTACATATGATGAAATAACATTTAAAAAGATGTAATTTACCTTTAAATAAAATGATTCCTTTCAAAAATGGCACTTTTAAAAAAAATTCTTAAATAAACACTTTTATATAAAATGATTTATATAAATTATCAAGGCATACAGAATAGTTTACAACATTGGCATATACATTTAAAATACAACAAGTGAGAAACATGGTCATGTTCCAAATAGGTACGATAGTTCTAGGCTATAGGGATCCAACACTATGAAACAGCAAGTATGTACATACTCCCCTTTGTTCCTAAGGCAAAGGGGACTCATCACTATCGCCTAAGGAATTTGATGTGCTGATATGATGTTTTAGAACGTTGTAAGTTGTAAAGTGCCACCCAAAATAACACAATAACTACATATGGATTGCATGTGCTCAAGTAAAAAAATGAATGGAAATTTATTTCAAGACTACTTAAAATACAATTAAATCCCATATCCCATTTCAAATATGCTAATTCTCTCTTTAAAACCCAAAATGGGTTTTTAATCAAAAACATCCCTTTCCTCAAAGATAAAACCCTAAGGTTCCTATAAAAACATTTTCAAGGAATTTCCATAAACAAGGATTTGAAACCAACTCATGAAATTTCACAATCCATATAATAATTAAATTTAATAATTTAATTTTCAAATAATTCCATCAATTTCATCACAAAACCCAAATTCACTAAAATTGGTATTTTTCATGAATATTTCCATCAAAAAAATTTCTTTAATTAAATTACACAATTAAATTGATTCAATTTCCATAAAAAAGAAAATTTTAAATTGCCACCATTCTATAAACACATCCCAATTTATTGGAATCAGGGGATTTCCCAATTTCATGCCAAAAACCTCATTTTTCATTAAAAACCCCAATTCACCAGAATTGGGTCTTTTCAAAAAAATGATTGAAAGATATTTTGATCCAAAATAAAAATATTTAATTTAATTTAATCAATTGAAATTAAACAAATCAATTGGGATTAATGAAAATTGGTCATCATAACGGAACCACCTACCTCGAGATCAACAGATCTCAAATCACTAAACCCTAGCTTGGATTCATCAACGAAGAATAGAAACAACTAAATCCAGGAGAAACAAGAATCAAACCTAGTTTTAGATCCATAACAATGGGTATTAGATCCTCTAACAACAATATAGATCTATAAAACCCTATAAAGAAAGAGAGAGACCATAGGATATTGAGAATGGGAGGAGAAAACTAACAGGAAGGAGATTGACCGACGTTCACCTAGCTTCAGATAGCTTTCGGTAGGGATATGAGGGGCCAAGAATCCTCCTTGAGAGATATAAGGAAGGGAGAATCGAGTTTGTGTCAAATTAGTTCTATCCAAGACCTAAAAAGAGGGTTCAAGAATTTTTAACAAATTTTCAGATCTGAAAAAATCATGTCCATACGGTTTCTTGGGAATTGGCGCATGATTTTGTTAAACCATGCTCAGGATGTGTGCCCATTATAAATGAGCCACATGGTTTCTCCTAAGAGGATGCATGGATTGACTAATCGTGTACAAGATTTGTAGAGATCTCTATCCAAAACATTCCATTTTCCTATAGTAGGGTGAACGATTTGGAAAACGGTGTGCCAGCCATGTGAAAACCGTGCACTAGCCCATAAATTCAATATTTGCAAATTTTTCAACCCAAAACAACCCCAAATGAAACCCAACCAAAGATCGGTTAAAAATTAGGGTTTATGAATACCTGAAAATGTAACAGGATGTTACAACCACCCCACCATAGGAACTTTCTATCATCAGAAAGCCTATGAAAAACCCTCCATGTCAAAAAGTTGAGTCCATTTCTCTCTTATCAGTGCCTCCCTATCCCACGTCTCATGAGAATTAGAACCATGATTCCATAGAACATGAACCAAATTTATCATCCTCCCATGAATTACCTTGGTCTCAGAATCAATAATCCTGACCAGCCACTCAGTCACAAATAAATTAGGTTCCATTTCAAGATCACACCAACTCAGAACATGATATGGGTCAGATAAATAGTTTCTAAGATTAGACACATAAAACACATTATATATTGACATCATTTTCAGTGGTAGTTCCAAATGATAAGAAACTTTCCCCACCTATTTAACAACTTCAAAAGGTCTAACAAAATGAGGATCAAACTTCCCTTGCCTCCCAAGCCGTCGATGACCCAATCAAGGTGAAACCTTAAAGAACACCTGGTCATCTACTAAGAAATACAAATTTATATGGTGATAATAAGAATAAGACTTGTATTGACTCTGTGTCATTAACATTCTATGATGAATCATTTTATTCTTTTTTATCGTCTCTTAGACCAATCTCAGCCCAATCAAGGAACTCTCTCCAATCTCTGACAAGCACAATATATATTTACAAGGAAAACCATACAATGCCTCAAAAGTAGCCATCCTAATTGTGGAATGGTAAGTATTGTTATAATAGAACTCAACTAGTCCCAAATGATTATATCATGCTCCACCAAAGTCGAGAACAGTAACACATATCATATCCTTGAGAATATGTATAACTCTTTCTATCTGGCCATACGACTATAAATGGTATGTTGTACTCAAATGGATATGAGATCCCACTGCCTCTTGAAGGCCTCTCCAAAAGAGATAAGTGAACCAAGGATCCCTATCAGAGACTATAGTAGATGAGAGTCCAGGAAAATGAACAGTCTCTTTCACATAGAGGTTTACCAACTCCTCAACTTTGGTTGTATCCCGAATGGGTAAGAGGTTATCCAATTTTGTCAGCCTATCAATCATAACCCATGTCGCATTATTATTCTTATGGGTATGTGGAAACCCAATAAAAAAGTCTATAGAGATCTCATCCCACTTCCAATTAGGGACTGGAAGTGTATGAAGCAAACTTAAAGGTTTATGGTGCTCGGCCTTAACCTGCTGGCATGTATAATAATGGGAAACAAACTCAACAATGTATCATCTCATACATGGCCACCATAATTGTCTCCACATGTCATAGAACATTTTTTTGGGTTCCTATGTGCACTGAACACTAGGAAATATGGAAACCCCCCATCACAACTTTCCTTATTGAAGATTTAACCACAAAATGAAGTTGATAGCATAAAATTTTCTCTTTGGAGAATTGCCACTAGGTAACTACCTCCCCACCATAAAGAGAGTCTCTAATGCTGTCTAAATCATCATCAAGATATTATTCCTTTAGAATAAATTTGAGAAGAGAAGATATCAAATGAACACTATCCAAATAAATCTCATCCCCTTTCTCCTAAACTCCAATATGAAACTGTGAAAAGAGATCCATCAAGTTCCACTCATCTGATGATTCTTTTACTTCTTGGGTCAGAATCTTCCTGCTCAAATCATCTGCAATGATGTTCCATTTCCCCAAGGTATAGGCAATGTCAAAATTAAAATTTTGTAGGTATTCCACCCAATGCCTCTGGTAGAGATTCATATCTTTTTTATAGAAGATATAATTCAATCTCTTGTGGTCTGAATACATGGTAAACTTTTCTCCATAAAGGTAATGCCACCAACTCTTAAGCACATGCATCACAGCTAAAAGTTCAAGGTCATGGGTTAGATAATTATTCTTGTGTGGCCTAAGCTAACGAGATCCATAAGCAACTACATGATCACCCTGCATAAGAATGCAACCCTAGACTGAACCCGATGCATCACAAAAGATCACATAGCCCTACTCAGCCTCTAGAATAGTCAACATCGAAGTAGTAGTCAAAATAAATTTTATCTCAACAAAATAATTATGACATTTTTCATACCAAGTGAACTTTACCCCTTTCCGAGTTAGTGTCATCATCAGAGAATCCAAAATCTAGAAGTCCTTCACAAACCAGTGATAATATCTAGCTAAGACCAAGAAGCTCTGAATCTAGAATACATCTTGTGGTTGTTACCAAGTTATAACAGCCCTCACCTTCTCAAGATCAACTTATATTCCTTGTTATGACACCACGTTTCCCATGAATTTAACTTCTTGAATCCAGAAATCACATTTTGAGAACTTGGAATAAAGCTGTTAATTACTCATCATTCGCACAACTATTCTAAAATAATGCACATGATCCTCCTCGTACTTAGAGTATACAAGGATATCATTGAAAAAGACTACCATGAAAGTATCAAGATACTCATGGAAAATATTTTTCATTAGTGCCATGAAAACTGTAGGATCATTGGTTAGAACAAAGGGCTTAACAAGGTACTCATAATAACCATACCTACTATAAAAGGTAGTTTTATGAATGTCAGATTCCTGTATTCTCAATTGATGATCACCAAAGTGAATATCAATCTTTGAGAAACACTTTAACCCTTTCAACTAATCAAATAGATCACTAATATGTGGAAACAAATACTTATTCTATATGGTAACTTGATTGAGCTTCCTATAATCAATGCATAAGAAAAGTGAACCATTACCCTTCTTAGCAAAGAGAATTGGCACCACCGAAGGAGAAACACTCTGGCATATGAAGCCTTTCTCAAGAAGATCATCCAACTAAGACTTCAACTCTTTTAGTTCAGTCAGTTCCATACAGTAATAGGGGATAGAAACTAGTTGGGTACTAGGCATTAATTCAATTGAAAACTCAACCTCTATTACTAGTGGAAAACTAGAGAAATCCAAAGGAAACGCGTCAGAAAACTCAACGGTGACTGGAGGGAGATCACCGCTCAAAGTATCCCACCCCAGATCAAAGGAAAACACTGATATTACTTTCCCCAACTCTAGATAAGAAGGTCCATCCCTGCTCGACCTTGGGTCCCATTCCCCCTAAAATACATGAGGCACACCATAGGGTGTGGTAAAGGAGACCTATTGATGATAAAAATCAATCTGAACTTTATTGGTGATGATCTAATCCATTCTGAAAATGATTTCAAGAGGTTTCATGTAGAGAACTAGAAAATTCAAAGCAAGATCAATATCTGATAAAGAGAAAACACAAGTAGGACTATAGAGACCCTACTCTCTCTTCATATCAAAGGGTGTTGTAATATCCATTGAATAAGATAAAATCTCCATAGAAAGGTTAAAAATATTAATAACACGGGTATAAATGAATGAATGTGATGCACCAGTTTCAAATAGAGCATTCAAAAATGAAAAGTTATAGTAATGGTACCTCTCACAGTCGTTGGACCTATATCCACTTCTTCTAGAGAATCTTACATTGCATGAATAATCTTAGTTCTGGATTTTTGTGGATGGAAACCTTTTTCACATGAAGTATCTTATTTCCCCCTAGTTTTAGGAGGATCTGATGATCCCATTCCACTATACGGAGTGGAATAAATATGGAAAAATTGTTGCAAGTGCCCTGAATGTTCGCAAGATCCACAGTTCTTAGGTGCCTCAGTGAAAACCTTCTTCAAATGTCATGCCTTTACACATTGTTATAAAACCAAGGGACCTTTTCTATGAACTAAAAGAGGTCTAGAATGACCTTTCTACTAATAAATTCCACAAGAATCATCATTCTTCCTCTTTCTTTTAAAGTAACTCATACTATAATGGGGAGAAAATTAAACCCCTGATAATCCTGACTTTTCTACCAAGTCCATTTCAACCATAAGTGATCTATCTAGTACATCATCATAATAGGGAAGCTTCAGCAAGAAAACCTATGAATGAATATCCTGACGAAGTCCCAACTCAAACCTTAGATCCTGAATCCTCTCATTTGATACTATCTCATGTGTAAAGTTCAAGAGCTTAGCAAAATGGATTTCATACTCTTTCATGGTTCTATCAGCCTGCTCGAGTTTGAAAAACTCTACAGACTTGGCCAACAGCATCGAATCTGGATAGAAGTGGTCAATAAAAGTAACCTTGAATTCCTTCCACTCTAAAACCTCATGCTTCTTCACCATTATCATAGTGTCCCACCATCTTCTAATTGGTCCTTCTATCACAAAGGTTTCAAACTTCACTTTGATTTCATCGGGTGTGTCCAAAAACTCAAAAAAATGCTCCATACTACTCAACCACTCCTCAACCACTTGGGGATAATTTGAGCCTTTAAACAGTTCTGGTTTATAGTGAAGTAACTATTGAGAAATAGTTTTGATAGCTTACCTTTGAGGTTCCATAGCTGGAGCCTGAACAGGAACTGGAGGTGGCACATGTCCCAGAGCTTGGACAGTGTGCACAATCACCTCAATTAGATTTAGATCAACAACAGGGTTTTCTTGCTGAGGTTCTATATAAAATTTCTCCTGGATCTGATTTGCACGTCTTATCATAGGCATGATGCAACACAACATTTACAGACAACAAGGAATACATCAGATAGACACTCAAACAGAGCAACATGGGAAAATAAATGCCAATAGATAGGACCACTAGATTTGGATTTCAACATATCCTTATCAAAATAGGGAAAAAACTAAAACCAATCTATAAGGCGTCTTTCCCTAATCACCTCTTGAGACTTTAGGTTCATTGCGATGATAGATTTATAGACACTCAATCGCAACTACCTCCTAAATCTCGACAAGATTTTGAAAATTCATACTGACTTCAAGACAAAATCTCAATCTTCCTCTAATGACACTTTTTCACAAACCAGCCCAGGTACCCTAGTAACTTGATAATTAAGATGGTCCTGACATAGCTCTAAGGGAATTCCTGACCCCCACGGGTCGATGACTAACAACTAGCATCATACAAATTGGAAGCGGGGATGATTTCTCCAATAATAATTGTAGAAATAAAATTTACAAGAAAGTATGCATAAAAAAGGAAACTCCACTTGGAGTAATGTACCAAAATTGAAATAGGCAAGAAATACCAAAGTACTAAAACCAAAGTACCAAAATAGAGAAAACATCCCAAGACCCAAATCCTACGCAACTCACCAAGTCTAAGGTTCAACAACTGGATCATCCTCCAAGAGATCCTTTCCCTATGCCTGAACCTGGAAGGAGATAATCTACAAACACCTGATGGCACAAGTAGGGTGTGATCCAAAGCCTAGTAGGATTCCAAAAAAGATTCCATAATGATATTCCAATATCAAATTAACCAATAATGTTCTTTTAATTTTAAAAAGAAAACAAATAGGTTTTTCATTTACAAAAGAATATTTAAACAAATCATGCTTTGCAATTTAAGAGATGGAAATACATTTAGAAAATCATGATTTATATTGAATATGATGGAAAAACATTTCAAAATATGGAATTTACCTTTAAATAAAAGGATTCCTTACACAAATGGCACTTTTCAAAAAAAATCTTAAATAAACGCTTTTATATAAAATGGATTATATAAATATTCAAGGCATGTTGAACAGTTTAAAACATTGTAATATACATTTTAAATACAACAAGCAAGAAACATGGTCTTATTCTAAATAGTTATGATAGTTCCAAGATATAGGGATCCAACCCTGTGAAATGGGAAGTATGTACATATTCCCCTTTGGGCCTAAGTAAAAGGGGACTCATCACCATCACCAAAGGAATGTGATTTGATAATATAATGTTTTATAATGTTGTAAGTTATAAAGTGCCACCAAAAATAACACACTAACTACATAAGGATTTCATGTGATCAAGTACAAAAAATTATGGGAAATTTATTTCATGACTTCTTAAAATACAATTAAATCTCATCTCCCATTTCAAATATTCCAATTTTCTCTTTAAAAACTATAATGGGTTTTTAATCAAAAACATGCCTTTTCACCAAGATAAAACCTTAAGGTTCCCATCAAAATATTTTTAATCCATTTTCAAAAATAATGATTTGAAACCAACTCATGAAATTTTAAAATCCATTTCATAATTAAATTCAACAATATAATTTTTAAATAATTCCATCAATTTCATCACAAACCCCCAATTCACTGGAATTGGTATTTTTCACAAGACTTTCCATCAAAACATTTTCTTCAAATTAAATTCCACAATTAAATTGATTCAATTTACATCAAAAAGAAAATTTAAATCTAAAAATTTAAATTACCACTATTCCATAAACACACCCCAATTCAATGGAATCAGGGGTTTTTTCTAATTTCATGCCAAAAGTCCATTTTTCATTAAAAACCCCCATTCACCGGAATTGGGTCTTTTCAAAAATATGACTGAAATACATTTTGATCAAAAATAAAACTATTTCATTTAATTAAATAAATTTAAATTTTAAAAAAATAAATTAGGGTTAATGAAAATTTGGCATCGTAACGAAACCACTTTCCTCGGGATCAATGGATCTCAGAACACCAAACCCTAGTCAGGATTCTTCAATGAAGAACGGAAACAACTGAATCTTGGAGAAATGAGAATAGAACCTAGTTTTAGATCCATAATAGTGTGTATTAGATCCTATAACAACAATATAGATCTATAATACCCTAGGAAGAAAGACCGAGATCATAGGATATTGAGAATGGGAGGAGAAAACTAACCGGAAGAAGATTGGATGATGTTTTCCTAGATTTGGATCACTTCCAGGAGGGATCTGATGGGAAAAGAATCCTCCTTGAGATATATAAGGAAGTAATAATAGATTTTGGGTCTAAGGATGTATGTCCGAGACCTAAAAAGAGGGTTCATTAATTTTTAACAAATTTTTAGATCTCAAAAAATCTCGTACACACGGTTTCCTAAGAATCGGTGTATAGTTTTGTTAAATCGTGTTCAGGCCATGTGCATGTTATAAATGAGTTTCATGGTTTCTCAAAATATAATTCACATATTTACTAACCATGTGCAAGACATTTGGATATCTCTTTCCAAAACATTCCATTTTCCTGTAGCAAGGCGCATGGTTTGGAAAATCGTGTGCCAACCATGTACAAATCATGATCTAGCACAAAAATTTAAGATTCACAAATTTTTACACCCAAAACAACCCCAAACTAAACCCAACCAAAGATTATTTAAAAATTATGGTTTATGAATACCTGAAAATGGTAACAGGATGTTACATGTATGTTGTGTCAGGAGGTTCTCTGGGGTGGCACAGGTGGTTGCACCACAATCCTCTTTTTAACAGCCTGTCTATAAATACCCCTGACCCCTCCAAACTTCTTTTGATCTAATATATTCCTATCGAATCCTAAACATAATATATATATATTTTAAAAGACCTTTGTACCTCCTTACCATTGTATTTAATCCCTTATTTCTAGGGATCAATCTGTGGTGATCATAGCCTTCCAACCTTAGTGTTTTGGGCCTAGTGTTTGAAGGTAATCCTTATGGTTTCTCTCCTTATTCTCATTCTATTATTTTAGTATTAGATATCCCTTGTTGATAGTTTATATTGTTTTTAAAATTTGAAATTATAAGGAACCAAACACCGCCTTGGACGGCGGGAGTTTTTCCATGTCATCTTTGTTTTGAGGTGGTTGGTCTAGAACTTATCCCAAATGGTCTATTTTTATTATTCTAGTATGTGAAATATGTGAAATATCACCAGTGCATCATTTGCACAAATTAAAAAAATTTAATTATCCTCTTTCAGAGGAGTTTCACATGTATAGACCTCTTATTAAGTCCCTTCGGATCCTTTGGTGTTGAGACCAATACATGCAGTCACCCAATGGGTGTTCCAGCCTTAGACCTTGCTTGAGACTTGGTGAGATTGAAAACTATACCCCTTGACATGTTGCATTTGGTGATTTTTGGCCTAATATTATGAATTGGCATGAATTATGATATTGTTGTAAATCATTTGCATGATATTACAATGTCTAATAATTGGTTTTTGGTACACTAACTACCTTTTCTATTTTAAAATGACAAATGGTAATTGGATGAATTGGTCATAAAGGCTTGTGATGACATGTTGTAATTATTATAGGGCTTGGCCCGATTATACTATAATGATTATAGGGATTGTTCTGGTTATCCTATAATTCTTATAGGGCTTGGCTGGGTTATGTTGTAATGCTTATAAGGTTTGGACCGATTATGCTATAATGATTATAGGTCTTAGCCTGATTATGTTGTAATAATTATAGGGATCTGATCAGTTATTCTATGATGATTCATAGGTTATACCCTAGGAGGGTTATTGAAATGATTGGAATGGTTTTGTTACAAGCTCATAGATATCCATCTTGTTGTCAAAGTAGGTTGGGTATGACCGTGGGTGTCAAACCAGAGCTCTAGGGTCAAAGGATTTATTTCATAGTAGTATTAATTGATTAAATTAATACCATGTTATCACTTTATTTCATGCACTATATATCTAAGACTGGATTTATTTATAAATAGTGGTGTCGACCTACTTAGTTGTACTCAGACCCTGGATGGGAATCTATTTGGTACCCATACAGATTTCATGGATTCAAGTTTAGACAAGGAAAAGGGACCATGTTGTTGATTGTCACTGGCTTGAAGGGTTGGAGTGTAGAGACAGAACTGACATGGGGTTCAAGACTAGGATCATAGAGTCTTTATTTAATTTTTCTTAGTTATTTGTTATTTTTAATTTCAACATGTCATTTATTTACATTTCATCCAATATCTACATGGTTCTATTCTTATTGAGATTTTGGAGTTATTCTTTATTCTGTTATGGATTCATGTTGGTTGATTATATTTTCTCTTATTTTCATTGCTCTATTGTTATTTTCTATTATATTGATACTCTATTACAGAGGTTATAGTCTCCCCACTATATTCTTAACACTTTATCTTCTAGTTAGTAAACTCTAATGTACAGGGAGGCGTGCCTGAGGTCATATAGCCAACCTATCTCGGTACTTGAGGGAGCACCGAATCAGCGATGTTATAAAGTGGTATCAGAGGGAGGTTTTCTATTCTATAGTTTTACCAGTAGAGAAAGGTAAAAAGGAGACTAGGATATGTCAATAATTGGTAATGATCTTGGTCATCGGAGTATCTAGCCCATGTACGGGGGAAATTTGAGTGACCAGGGATGGTATTGATGTCCATGTTGTTTTCTTGTTACAGTTTTAATGTTATTTCATCTTGGGTGATTCACTTGATGTGTGATGTTATTATTTACTATGATTTTTACTCATGACCCAATATATCATGATATGAGTATGCATGCATCATGATAGGCACATAGGGATATATGTTGACATGCATTGTTCATGCTAGGTACAAATTTATTTAATGTGATATATCTACTCATATGAATTGTGAAATGAAATCCCTTTAGATACCTATTATAAAATAAATTAAAGGAATTTTTATGCCATGCCACTTAAATTTTTAAGACAAGTATGGGGGAACCCTGATCCAGTGGTTCTCTGTTGTTATCACCTGTTGAGGTTGTCCTTATTGAGTTATTATGTTCTAAGGTGTGTGTTGGAATTTGTAGAGAAAATTCATCTGCATAAACTTCAAGTTGAGTTTCAAGAGAGTGATAATAAACATAATCCTAACACTATTGAGCCGAAAATTTCTATGGATCTTGAGAATCTGATGTAAGATCAGCATCATGATAGCTTCCTAGGGATCATGTGATCCATGTATAGGGATAATGTTTGCATTGTACCCTCGATGTCTGAACTGATGAGAGAGTTACAGATAGAGAATCTACCTATGTTCATAGGGGAGGGAGGATCCCAGGTAGTCGAGTTCTATATTGAGTCAGTTCATATGATATTCAATCACCTTGATACACCCATCGATAAGAGGGTGAATATTGTTGCTTATATTCACTGAGGACTAGTCAAGCATTGGTGGTACATCCTAAAGAAATATTCTCAGTAGGAGGAGTTGTATTAGAATGATTTTGAAGTGAAGTTTATAATATACTTATATCTAGATACTTTGAGGGATGATAAGGATCATGAGTTCATACACTTGAAATGGGAGGGTATGTCAGTGATAGACTGTGTGGGATGCTTGATAGACCTGCAGTGCTTTGCTCCATCCTTGGTGGTTGATGAGGTATCCAAGGTGAGGCGTTTTTAGGATGGGAGTCATTATGAGATCAGGTCATGGATGAATGTATTTAACTTGAGTATATTTTTATACATGATGAATCAGGTTATCATTATGGAAGGGAACCTAAAAGAGGCCCCATCTGTTATCCAAACAGTTTCATTAGGGAAATCTGGGAGCTCTTTATCTGGTAGTAAGAAGCGCCACTATGACAGTTACCATCAGGGAAGTAGTGGGAAGAGTAGCTAGGGTAGTGATCTTCTGTCTTAGGACCATAGTCCATTTTAGTGCTTTTGATGTGGCAAGGATGGCCACAAGTGCCCTCAGAGTCCTTACCCCACTATGGAGTGTCATTTTTGCAGCAAGTTGGGTCATATTCAAAGGTTTTAATAGAGACCTACTATAGTAGAAAAGTGGAAGGGGATTGGGACTAGAACTTGATTCATGGAAGGACTCTGCTACCCCTCAGAAGCATGTTAGTTGGAGTTCTACTAGACATTCAGCCCGAAGTAGAGAATGTGGTAACCCCATATAGGAGTAACAATACCATTCAGAGAAAATAGCATAAGGGATCCAAATTGGATCTTATGTTAAGGGGTGAGTCAAATGTATGTTATTAAATATACTCTGACTAGTTTGGATGTAGGAACTTCTACCATCATATGTAGGATTCTTATATCATATACCCTTGCTTTAATTTCTTTTTGATATAATAGCATCATAATCCTTTTTATTTGCTCAATTTTACAATGGTTTGGGCTTGGTTTTATAGTGTTTGGATGGAATTATGACCATCAATTCCCCATTGGGATTTTTTTCATTAGATATCAAATTTTGTAAGGAAATTTATATGGAAATTGGTGACTAAAATTTTCTTTGGGAGTTTTTTATGCTAAAAATGGTAGGATTTGATTTGATTCTTGGTATGGATTGTCTAGTTTTGTGCCAAGATCATGTTGATTATTATTAGAGGAGAGTTACTTTTCAATCTCTATAAGGGGGAAGCTATTCTCACTAGGGTTAATGGGATCTTTAGGTTGTTCATGTAGTACCAATTCAGTACATATTGTATTTTCTCATAGCTTAGATAGCAAGCCTTGTTTTGGATGATGGTGAATTTTAGCAGGATCATTTTTCTTCAGTCATGACATATTTTCAAGACATCTTTCCTGAATAATTATTCATCTTACCATCCAAGTGGGATATCAAGTTCACAATCAAGTTGGTACTGGGATATGAACTATCTTCTATTATGACTTATAGAATGGAACCATTATAGCTTCATGAGTTAAAGGTTCGGTTGGAAGACCTAGAGGTCAAAGGATTTATACAGACTAGTACTTCACCATGGGGGTCTCCCATGATTTTCACTAGTGGAAAAGGGAGTTATACCAATGGACCTTTACCAAAGGTTTTCCTAAAACATTAGTATAGTTCCCTCTATACCAACATTTTACTATAACTATTGGTATATGATGTTTTAGTCAAATCTATACCAATGGTTTCAGAAAACCATTGGTATAGAATGTTTTTATAAAGGATATACCAATGGGTTCAATAAACCATTGGTATAGAGTATTTTGTATTCAAGGATATACCAACTATTTATTAAAACCATTGGTATAGATTGTAAACACTAAATGTATACAAATTATTTTAGTTAACTATCGGTATATAATAGTTATACCAATGGTTTTAAAAAATTGTTTATATAGTACTCCACAAAAATCCATACTTGCGACCTACCCCTCCTCAGATTAGACTCCCATGTAGTTTCAAACCTACAAGCGACTTCCATTCTCTTCCTTATCCATGGCGATCTATCCTCAATTTTTTTTCATTCAGCTGTTCTTCAACATCAAATTAGTGAGTTCCAAAATTTTCATATCTTTTATCAAGAATAATTTTCATTTTTTTCTGGGAATAAAATGTTATCCTATATTTTTATGGTGGCATGCTTCCAGATTTATTAAACAAGGGTTAATATTGGTACTCATGATCTTTTACAAATCATCACAATCTTATCATGCCCACAAATTTCAACACCCATTGGCAACTCATAAACCTCCAACAACATAAATGCATTTGATTATAATTTAGACAACCTAAAAAAAGAGTAGAATCCAAAGTCTAAGGGGGGCCTCAACATGTTTTTCTTTCTATTCAACATGTCTTTACCTTTAATTTATTTATATATATATATATATTAAAACAAATTTAACGCCAAACATTGACTATACTGAAGAATTAATCACCTCCTTCACCGTCTCACTCATATCCTAAACTTTAGCTTCTAATGCATCTATTTTTTCATTATATACATCCCTCTTAAAGAAATCACAGAATGACCAAATAATTTTTTAATTGATACACCCACCTCGTATCCTCATAAGTGACTCGGGTATTCAGGATTTCTGGTATTTATTGAGTGTTTTCCCAAATTCAGTTTGATTAATTATGAAATTAATGTCGTTGGTTGGGGATTTGAATTGATGTAGGTCTGGTAGTGTGTCAGAGGTTTCTAACCTTGTTTCTTGAGGAACGGAGACCATTGGATACCTAGTGAGTTGTTAGGATTTATGCCAAGTGGTTTTTTAATTAATTAATTAATTGTAAATGTTATAATTTATTAATTAGTGATGTTTGTCATGAGATAAAAAATCAGGTGGTTGTTATAGTTTAGGAAATCTTGGATGAGGCTCGATGCCTTGATGGTTTTAATCAGAATGCTTCATACAAGGTAGGTGGTCCCTAGACTTGACCCATGGTCTTTTATATTTTTTATTTCATGTTTCATGGAGTCATGATGGCTTCACCGTGCTTAGAATAGTTTGAATTTAATGCTTTATTTAAGTAAATACCTAATCTTTCTTTATTCGATCAAAGGGGGAAATGGTTGAATTGATGGTTGTGAAATGTAATTTTACAAATTTTGATAATTTTAAATGGGTTGTCCTTAAAAAATTCATAAAGGAAAAAATGGAGAGTAAATTGTTTTTTTGAAAAGGTTACTTGGTTCATTTTTGAAAAGGAAATGTAAGGTGGTAGTGATGGTGTGTTTTAGGTAATTCTAGAAAGAGGGTTATTTTTGAACTATTCTTAAAATGGTGTTTGGAAGTGGGTTATAATTGGTTTTATTTTAACTTGAAATGAAAATGGTGTTTTGATGGATTGGGAAATGGGAATTGGTTTTTTAAGTGGTGTGTTAAATGATTTATATAAATTTTCTTTTTATTTTTTGATATGGTTGTGATGTATTCTTGGTTGCTCGTGATGGTTAAACCAGGGTTGAACACAGACCCTAGGGGATATGGAGATGTTTATGGTTAACCTCGGGTGAACATGGCCCCTAATGGATACATTTGATGGTTAACCCAATGTGAACATTTCTCCTCGTGGATTCTAGGGATATGGGGATGGGTATATTACCCCAAAATTCCACTTTTATGGACCAAGGATGGGTATATTTTCCCTGGACAAGAGTGATATGGTTTTCATAGCCTATGTGATATTCTCATAGACACCCCAACACTATCTGAATCATGTTTTTACTATTATTGGGGTGAACCTAAGCCTCATGTTTGGTGTTTGTTTATGTTTTAAGTTTTACATGTTTTAAATGTTTATTTTGGTATTCGTTAGCTTGACCACAAATACATGAACTATTTATAGACTGGTTATATTTAGGGATGTGATTGGGGGTGGCCTATTATGTTGTACTCACACCCAACTCGAGCCAACTTTCACTTGTGTACCTTCACTGTTTTCACATGTCATTTTAGGCATAGGTAGAGCCAAGAATATTGGATCTGTTTTGCATGGTCAAGTGGTATGACTTGATTTGGGTTTGTAGAGTGGGATGTGGTACAACTCAGAGTTACAGGGGAGCCTTGTATTTTTTTTTTATGGTTTGTACTTGTGACCAGACCAGTGGGTGGTATGTTGTATTCCATATGTCATCATTCCTTTTATTTAGATTATTTAGTATTATTTAATATTTCTGCATAATATAATGTGGTTGAAGTTTTATTTATTTCTTCTATAATTTATCACTTTGATACAGGGGGTATAGTCTCCCCAAAGTACCATGCTAGACCCCTAATGCTTGTCGACAGCCTCTGGAATATGGGTAGGTGTGCCTGAGGTCACACATTGTTCTGATCTAGTTACTTTTCAGAGTTATCTGGTCCAATATGTTACAAATTGGTATCATGGTGGTGTTTTATTTTTTCTTATGATTTATAGAGTTGGTAGATAAGATTATTAGGGATGTTTTGGAGATTGTGATGGAACACAAACTGGTGTGTCATGAACACCTTTTTTTGTGGAAGTCCATGTTACCATGGGTATGAGATTGATGTTATTGGATTTAACTATTACGATTGTTGTTATTTTCACCTTGGGTGACACACATACGGATTAGGATTTATAGTTTATGAGTATTTGGTTTTTGTCTATTGGACTATTAGTAAGAATCTGAATATGGATTTTTTTTATCTTGGCCTATAAATATAAGAGGTATCTCATACATAATATTAGGTATATAGGATCCACATGATATAGGCCTGCTAGTTTGTTGTTTTTACTGATGACCAAGGATCAAATGTTTAAAGTTTAAAGAAATTCTCATACAGTGTTTCCCCATATAAGTATAATTCTAATTAATTATACCAACTTGTACTTGTATGTTTTATTCTGATTGAAGGTTTTATAAATCTTATGGTGATGATGATGGTTCAATACCTTGTACAAGGGATGAGTATTTCCCCTAAGGGAAAAATAAGGGGATTTCAATGTCTTAGGAATTATCCTCTTATGGTGAGTTTTTCATAGGTTTGGTTATTTAAAGTTCCAGTAACAAACTTTACGGAATTTTCCCACATATCTTGTAATGGTACTATACTTAACCAAACCTTATGGCTACGGTCTCTTGGAACAAGACATCTAGGGTGACACATCTGGTTATGGACCTTAGGATGGGTGAGTTATGGATCTTGGAAGGAGAAATCCTATGTGTGGATGCTCATGGGAATCAGTGTCTTATGGGTTGATGACATGTCATGAGATACCTAGTGGTTGTTTTGTGAGGCCCTTTGGTGTGTGGTTTGGTAAGTTCGGTCTTATTTTTTTTATGGTACCCATGAGTAGGTAGTTTTTCACGTGATTTTTTATGGTTTGATCGAGATAAGAGCATGTATGACATCCTGGGGATAAAACCCAATAGTGGGTAGTTACTATATTGATGATCAGTCATGTTTGAGGTGATAACCATGTGGTTTTCCCATGAGATATGGCCTCAGTGATACCTTTTTGGTACTAGGTAGTCAGGCCTAATGACCCTGACCCTATATTGGGCCTTTGGACTAGGTTATAGAACTAGAGACCATAGATATGTCTTATAACTTAGAGGGTTAGTGTTAGTTTTTTTAGGGAAAATCATGGGAGGGGATATCCTGATCGTGTGTTCTCTTTAGTGTGGGAAGAACCGGTAGGTTCTTTAGGGTGAGAATAGTTCATGTGAGATGCAATCAATTTTTTTTCATGGTCGTAGCAGTGAATTTTTGGTTTTTCAGCATGGAATCTCCTTGAGTGATTATATCATTGTATCAGAAGTGGCTTGAAAGGATAGGATTTTTCAAGTGCCTAAAACTATTTCTATGGGTTCATTTAGTGCATGGTTAAATGATCTTCGTTTTGGTATAGCGTTGAGTGGTGTATAAGTGGTAGGATGAGATCAAAACTCCCTTGGGAATGGGAGGATTCTAGTGCTTTGGGAATGATATTGTGTAGTGGGTTATCATGAGGTAAGTCACAACATGGGTAAAGTTATTGTTTTTGAGTAGGGGTTCCTAGAGTTCTCCTGGTTGGATAGAGATGACATTCAGTAGGGGGAATCATTAGAAGTCTTGAATAGTGAGACATGACATAGGTAATATGCTTGGATCCTTGTTGGGAAAGAAAACTTGTCGCACCTTAGGTTGTATGGAAATGAATAGCCATATGATTAGTCAACTATTTAATTAATCCTATGATACTAGTTGGGTTGCAACATGGCTCACGAGATCATGAGTTGAGTTCTTGTGATTGGGTGGTATGGGATAATACACATGTTTCTTTTGGAAATAAATGATGGAGCACGCATAGTTCATGCATGGATCTTGTTGAATTGGATCGATGATGGCCATGAGAAGACCAAGGATCAATGGAAATTTTAGTGGGATACTTGCGAGCATGGTGACCTGGAGTTTCAAGTGAAATGAAGAAGTGCCCCAATGATGTGGGCTCTTTTGGAGATGGATTGTGTGTGGTGATATGGTTGATCTAGGTGTGATGCTTGTAATGGAATGAGCGTGGATCGGGGGCAGTGACATGATAATTTCACTATGAACCCTTGAGATGGCACTAGAGAGGTATTTTATGTAAATCCATATGGTGGTGAGTACACCAGTGGCCGATGAGGATGTTGACTCTCATTTTGGTTTAAAATTTTAATGGGTGTCGAGGATTATGTTCTCATGCATCAGGAATAGGTAATGAGTTGCGCTTTGGTTGGATCTTGGGAATGTGTGGGTTTTGACCACCTCCAGTCATCATATTCAGGGATGGAAAGGGCGTGGACCATGGTTCTTAGGTTTTTATCAAGTGAGGCAATGAAATGGATGCTCTTATGGTGGGGAGTATGATGTCAGTCATAGGTGACATGACCCCATGTGGTTGGTTCCATGGATGGTAGGTTTTATAGAGGTAATTGGATGCCAGTGATTAGGTGAGTGCGTGATTAAAATTCGTTTCCTCTTATGGGTGGAGTTTGAGCATGGGAATCAGTATTGAGTTGAAGTAGGAATGGTATAAGGTTTTTTGGATCATAAATGCATCGATTCTCATGTCAAGCATGATGTGGGTTTAGAATATTAATGAACCAAATTAGTAAATCATACTGGGTGTTATCCTTGAGTGGTTTTGATGATATGGATGTATTTGATCAGGGTTACATCAAAGCTGGTGGTTGGGCTCAATGATGATTTAGAGGGTAGAGGCCCTGACCTGATAATTTTACTAGGTGCCAGGAATGGGCTTTGGTGATTTAGTAAGACCAATGAAGATGTGTCTTATAAAGAAGGGGAACCAAAAAAATCATGCGTTTTGGAAGCATGGTGATGTTTGGGGTCTGAGTGTCATCATCAGGCTTAGGATGGCTTGAGATGACCCAACATAATTGGGTTGGAAAATTTCAATGCTCACGGTGGAGCATGATGGTGGGTGTATAAGGTTGAAAATTTAACCTTGTATTTTCATTGTGAGTTAGTAAAGGACCTCAATGAATATGTTCTAATGGTCTTAGGGTTCCTCGTATACTTAATCACCATGGTAAGGTGTTTTGGGAATGCATTGGCAGGTGCAGTCAAGCATCTTTGAGGGAAAATTCATCCAATGTGGGTTTTACTTTTATTTTCCCATGAAGTTGGATACAGTTGGTTATGAACTATATTGGAAAAATTATATAGGATTCAAAAGGAGATTCATGTGCATTGGTTGGGGATTTCTAGGAAAATTAAGCACTTTTAGGCTCCCAAATTCATGGAAAGTATGTGTCTATATTACCTTGGAATCAGAATCAGGAAGTTTTATAGGTGTTGGAATGGTGTTCTTACTTATGATTGGGCATGGAATTTGGGAAACACATTAGTTATATCATTAGAAGAACTAAATTATGGAATTGGTTGTGATGAGTTAAGCCCTATAGTGGGGAGAACCATAGGTTTTGTGATTAATTTAATGAAAACATAAATGCCTCATAGGTAGGAAGGGCTCAGGTAAGCATTGTATCAGTGTTTTCGTTGTGGTTATGAGTGTTGGATCATGTTTCATTGATTAAGCATCATAAATTGGAGGTTTCAACTTAAAATAATGTTTGTAATTTCGATTGGTAATGTGGTCGTTCCAAAAGAGTTTTATGACCGATATAGGTCGGAAGGTTTAATATAAGGACCACCAAGACTTTTTAAGGATTAGAAATATTATAGTGGGGAGTTTGTAATGCCTCACATCTATATGAATAGTTTGAGAATTGAAGGTAATTTGATTTTTCAATTATAGGATGATCCAAGTTTTAAGCTGAGGTTCAAAAGAGATTTTTGAAAGTTTTGACACCTTTAAAGGGTGTTTTTAGATGATTTATTAGGATTGGTATGTGGATGAGGGTAGTATTGAAGATAGGGAGATAGTTTGGGTGGACAAGGCCACATCTTGCATCCACTAACTAGTCGATGGTCAGGCCAAGGGCTGGCTGTCTAGAAGGTATCCACCGGCTAGCTAGTGGACCTGCATCAGATAGTCGGTGGCCACTAGCAGTGGTATGAGACACTATGTGAAGCTATAATCTCATCATTGGGGGGTTTTAAGTGATATAATTACCATTCTTATCCCTCGGGTTTTATAGGGGAACCCCCCGCCCCTCTCCCACCATGTTTTCTCTCACACGGCCAGGGGTTTCCCTTCCCTTCCCCTCCTCTTCAACCCCCTTAAAGGGGGTGTTTTGAGGGGTTTCAAACACTTTTTTATGGTATGTATCACTATCCTTTATCCTTTATTGGACCTTTCCTCCCTCCAGTTTAATTTCCCTCTTCTTTAGCTAGGTTTTCTTTGATGATTCTACTGGATCATGGTGTAATTTCCCAATTTTCATCAGGATTTTGAGCATCCTCGGACAAGTGTATCCTGAGATTCCTTCTTCACTTGGTTCCTCAAAATTTTTATTAATTATGTAATTGATTTAATTGGTTGGTGATTGGAATTGAAATAGGTCTGGGAGTATTCCATGGGTAGTCAGAACCTCATTTCTCGAGGAATCGGTGGTTGTTAGATGCTCGATGAGGTGTCTGTCTTTATTCCAAATGGATTTTGAATTAATTCGGTAATTATAAATGTTATAATTAATTAATTAGTGTAATTTTTATTGAGATAGGAAACCTGATAGTCGGTGTGGGTTTAAGAAAGCTTGTACGAGGCTCAAAGGGCCTTGGCAGAGCTACCAACCCTTGGTGGTTTTAATCATAAAGATTTTTACAAGGAATGTTATCCCTATACTTGACCGAAAATATTTTATATTTTAAGTGAATGTGTTGTGGTTTCAGGTAGGATTCATCACACTTGACCCAATTTAAAGTTAATTCCTGATTTAAGTAAATTCCTAATATTTATTTATTAGATCAAAGGGGGAAATAGTTAAATTGATGGTCATGAAATGGAATTTAACAATGATTGATAATTGTAAATATTTTGGCCTTTGAAATGTTTTTTTATAAAGGAATAAGGGAATGTAAATGATGTTTTTGAAAGGGTGATTTGGTTCATTTTTTCAAAGGAAATGTGAAGTGGTAGTGATGTTGTGTGTTGTGTAATTATAGAAAAGGGGGAATTTTTGAACTGTTCTTCATAATGGTGTTTGGAAATGGGTTTAAATTGGTTTTATTTTATCTTTAAATGGAACTTTTTTTGGAATTTCTTGGAAAATATAAATTGGGTTTTTTTAATAAGTATGTTAAATTATTTATATGACTTTCCTTGTTTATTTTTGTGATAAATTTGTGATGTATGATTGGTTTATCTTGATAGTTAATCCATGGGTGATCACAGACCCCTGGGGGACATGGTAAAATTATGTTTCACCTAGGGTGAACATGGAACCTGGGGGGATGCAGGGATATTTATGGGTAACCCGAGGTGAACACAACCCATGGGGGATACATGTGATAGATAAATTGGGGTGAACACAGACCTCGGGGGATGCTGGGGCTCCTAGGATGCATATATTACCCCAAAATTCCTCTTTTTTAGACTAGGGAAGGGTATATTTCATGTGGTTGGGAGTGAGATGGTTGGAACAATCTATACAATGTTCTCAAAGTCACCCTGGCACTATCCGAAGTAGGTTTGTATCATTCCCTAGGTGAACATGGCCCCTAGATTCATTATTTGTTTATTTGTTTAGTTTAAAATGTTTAAAATGATTATTTTGGTATCTTCTAGCTCGAGAACCTCTACATGAACTATTTATATACTAGTTATATTTAGGTAATGCTTTGGTGTTGGTCTACTAAGTTGTACTCCCACCCTGCTCAGACTGCCTTTTCACTTGGGTACCCGAGAAACTTTCACATGTCATTGTAGGTACAGATAAGGATAAATACATAAGATTGGGTTTTAATGGTTTATAAGTACACTAAGGTTTTTATTAATATATCAATATGTGGTATGGATCAATTTTTTTGTAGAACTTTGTAATTTATTTTTTATTTTTTTCTAGTATGTACTTATGACCGGCTTAGTGGGTATTATTTTGTATATCATATGTCATTATTATTTTTATTTATAATGTTCAGTTTTAATTATTATTTATGTGTACTCTGATATGTTATATTTTTTTATTTATTTCTTCTATGATAGAAAACTCTAATACATAGGTTATAGTCTCCCCACAATACTACCCTAGACCCCCACTGCTAGTAACCAGCCTCTAGCATATGGGGAGGCATGCCTAAGGTCATGAAACATTCTAAACTGATTATTTTTCAAAGTGATATAGGTTAGGATATTATAATAACCAAGTAATCATAACATTCTTACTTAACCTGAATATATCAAAATAAATTTAAATTGAAGTAACTCCAAGGATTTTCCAAAACATGAAAATTTGTATATTAAAATTTTCAAGTTAGGATTTGTATCAAAACATAAATGTAAAGGCTTAAACCCTATTAGACTAAAATTGGTGCCTTAATTTATTAAATTAGCATAAGATACAATAAATAACATCCAAAAGGACCAAATATTTTAATATTCTTGGTAAACTAGATACATATTTGAAAATCAAATTACATTTTAAACATAAAATCTAGAAAGTGTTTTCTTTGAGAAAATCATTATTCTCTTAGATTATCCCTACATATCAGTCATAATAAACTTCTTGGAAACTTGGGGAAAATAAAACACAAGAAAAGTGTGAGCTCAAATGCTCAGTAAGGGTAAAGTACAGTGGAAGCTAACTTGAATCAATGATCATAATCAATAAAGCAAGGTAAATAACTAAACACACGTGTCATGTAATTAATAAATTAAGAATGAAAATGCATCCATATATTTTGTCATTGTGGACATCCTATGTATATAAATAACTAAAATGAATTAAATTCATATTTTCAGACATTTTAACTATCAAGATATATCCTCTAGATAGTAATTTTCAAGATCAATCCTCTTTCCAGTTTAAGTCTGTGGGTAGAGACCCGTCTGATTCTTCTTGGAAACAAACATGAATGATTTTTCGTTAACTAGTTTCTTATCAAGAGACTATGAATGCATCAATTTTATTTCATTAACCTATCCCAAAATCATGTCTTTAATGACCAAATCATTCCTCATATATCTAATAATCTATTTCAAAAGATAGTTTTAACTCAAAGTGTCCCATACCACTTTGAAATATTTGAATCATAATCCCCATAAAATTAAATAATTATCAAATAAAACATTTTAAACTATTAATATAAATAGATTTATGATATGATATATCTAATGGGTATTACACTACACAAAATAAATAATTGGTGAATAAGGCATATCTCACAAAAATAAAAATGAGACAAGAAAAACCCTTACATTAGGTCTGATTTCACTTATACGTATTTGAACCTCCTGTATAATGGTTTAAATATTGTTATTAATTTATACCACAACCATATTAATATTTATTATATCATATATTATCCTCTTATATCATCTTTTCTCCTTTTTGTTTAAAATATTTCGTTATTACCCTTATTTTGAGTGTTAATTGCTCCATTTTCCTATGCACATTTTTCCATTTAAGTCCCAGTTCTTGCAAATAGAATATAGTTCCATCATCTATAGAATGATATTAAGTTCATATATATAATATTTATTCACTACATAAATTTTTATAATCATTATTTAATGTTGAATATGGAAAATTAATCACATCACGTCATGGAGACGGTTGGTCGTATGTACGCACGAGTGACAGTATCATTCCCTAAATGGTTAAAGGGGTAAGGAAGTTTATGGTATATTGATTTTTAAAGAATCAATATCAATTCATATTTATTATATTAATATCGATTATTTTCATTATTATACACATCCAATTAAAGTGGTGATGAAAAACAAATTACACCATGGTGTGGAGATGGTAAGTCATACATACACATGTGCGATGCTTTCATTTTTTGTGGGATGGAAAAAAAGTAGAATATGGTTGTCCTGTAATCATAAAAAAATATCATAATATATATGGTACTTTATTTTTATAATTTATCATGGAAACATAATATTAAGATAAATTGTAAGAATAAACAAACTTGAAAGAGTCGATAAAGATTATTACCTTTTCTTCGAGAGACTTACTTTAATCTATTCTTAAGTGATCTAGGGTAGGTTTTTTGAAGGACCAGAACCTATAGAACTTAACTAAGGATTTTTATAAGAGAAATGGGTAGGTTTTTGTTGATCTAGATGGATTAAAATTTGTGAGGAAGTGAGGTATAAGGTGCCCTTTTATAATTGAGGTGAGGGGCACTTTTGAAAATCCT
Source organism: Viscum album (assembly GCA_963277665.1). NCBI lineage: Eukaryota > Viridiplantae > Streptophyta > Magnoliopsida > Santalales > Viscaceae > Viscum > Viscum album. The sequence continues at coordinate 1,217,652,656 of OY728151.1, forward strand.
CAAAATATTAAAATATAATAAGGATGTTATAGATAAAAAGACTTAAAAATTCCATATAAATGAATAGGAGAAGAAATTTTAGACTATATATTATCCACTAAGTGATTATTTATCATTTTTTTTGTTTTTTAACTAATTTAAAAAAATATTAATTATATAAAATATCATTATTGTCAAATTTGATACTATTCATTTCATTTGACTTCAAATACACCAAGAAAAAATGGGAATTAGAATATAATGCTTTAAAACATCTATAATATATCCTATAGATATATAAAATTAATTATACATGCTAAATCATCCCAAATATATCAAAAGTGATACTTTTAAAATCAATTATTTTATTTTCTATTAATTAAATAAATATTTTATTAGTATTACATAAGCATTTAAGGTAATTATATAATTTCTATTAAATCATAATAAATTAATATAATTAAAATAATTTTATTTGGATCAAAATATACATTTAGGTTCATTCATATCTTGAATTTTTTACTATGTGGACACATGAATGGTATTAAATACAAAGAGAGTGACATTTTGTAACTATCTTTGATTTAAATAATATATAAGTTATTTTCATAAAAAGTGTCCATTAAACTGCTAAAATTAGATCTTATGGTGATAAGGGTCTAATAATATTCATAAAATAATTTTTAGACAAGTTTAGGTCACATTAATACTCTTATCTTTTGGTTTTAACCCTTATTTAATCCCTTTAACTCTTACTATGACAGTATGGATTTTTACTCTTTGAGGGTCAATATTGTTATTATAAAATGAAAAAAACCATAAATGGATCATTAATGAAATCTTCAACCTTATCCAAATTGGTTTTCCGAATTTTATGTTTTTAATAATTTTATACCATTTAATAAAATATTATTTATTTTAAAATAACATTAATGTCAATTTTGACATTATCCATTACTTTGACTTTTATAAAAAGAAATAAAAAAATATATCTTCAAACCAAGTATTTTAATACATAAATAACATGTAAAAGGTACCTATAAATTTTTTTATGACATTAATTATGTAAAATTATATTTATTTTAGTATTTTTAATATCATTTATTTGTTATTTCCATTAATTAGACAATTATTGCATCATCAATGTGTAAGCATTTAAGTTAATTATTTATATCCTAAAATTTAAAAAAAAATCACCATGATTAATATAAACATTTTATATTTCCAAATAATATTTATAGTCAAATATATCCCCTAGGTAACCCCATATTAAAATATTTAACTTGTTAAAAACAAAAGTATGACATCTTTGACTTTTCTTTAAAATAAAATACTATAAATGGATTAAAGTCATCCAAGTGCCTCCAAGAGCTCATAAAATTGGTCCAAGGATGATTTTGGTTGAAAATAACTCAATCAATAAAATTAGGATAAGTTTTAGGGTAATTTTAAAATATTTATAATATTATTTTTACCCTTAATTACTTGATTTACCCTTAATCGAGGTAATTAAAATTACTAAAATTACTATTCATATTGGTTGTAACATCCCGACCCGGGTGCCACAAACTGGTTCCCCAAGACAGTCCTTTATGTGACCTCAAGCATACCTCCTTATATGCCATAGGTTTCAAACTATTAGTGAGGGTTTAATATCGATCATGAGGAGATTATACCCTCTTTTATCAAAGTAATACACCAATGGAAATAAATATAAAATAACAAATTAATAACCAAATGATATCAAAATAATAAAAATATAACCAAAACCGGGAAAACAATATAAAAAATGAATAGTAAATATGCCATGCTAAAATATGTGCCAAGTGTCAATATAAAAAACCCAAAATAAATAAAGACACTAACAACACCTCCAAGTGAGTCCCGACACCAAGCCCAATTACCTCATCATGCTCCATCCCAATCATCCCTCTAAAAAAGGATTATTTACCTTAACATGTCCTATAATCATATAATATATTTAGGTATCAATAAGGCAGCTCGAGTAGGGTGTGAGTACAACTCAGTTGGCCCCCACCAACAGCGTCTAAAACAATATCTAATCAATAATAGTGTATGCATTTGTATAAGGAAAGAAAAAAAATGCATAAGTAAAGAATTATCACGTTATAAATTATTCTTTATTTAACCACATAAACCCCTAAGTTCTCGAGGACACCCAAACCACAATACCTTCTTTGGCCCACGTCAGAGTCTAAACTATCCCCAAGGGATATCAGGTCTTAGGATGCCACTATTACGATTCTATATCTCAAAATTCCGTTGTTACCATTCTATATCTCAATTCTCATATGAATTCCATTGTTAACATTTATCATTTCAATATCACATATGAATTCCAATGTTAACATTCATCATTTCAAGATTATTCCATTAATTAATTCAATAATTAATTAATCATCTCAATCCTATTAATTAACTGAAAAAATAATTAAGCATCTCAATTCCATTAATTAAATCTAAAATTAATTAATAAAATAAATTCCATTAACTAACTAGAAAATTAATTAATCATCTCAATCCCATTAATTAACTCAAAAACTAACTAATCATCTCAATTCCATTAATTAACTCAATAGTTTATTAATCATCTCAATTCCATTAATTAACTCAACAATTAATTAATCATCTCAATTCCATTAATTAACTCAATAATTAATTAATCACCTCAATTCCATCAATTAACTCAAGAATTAATTAATTATCTCAATATAATTAATTAACTCAATAATTAATGAAATTTTCTTCCTTGCATCATGTGCCTCTTTCGCAGTTGTACCCAATTTTTAATTAATCAAAATATACGATCCCAATAATCTAATAATTAATTCATAAATTAATTATTCAATTCACAATCTCGTCAAACTATAATTAATATAGGAATTATTATTCAAATTCACAATCTCAATATCCTATAATTAATTCATGAATTAATTATTCAGAATCTACAATTCCAATAACCCCAATTTCACATTTTTTTTCTCAGTTAATTAATTCAAAAAATTAATTAAATCAATATAAAACTCAATTTCTGAACATATAATATCAATTTTACAATTACATACACATAAATGAAATCAATACCTTGGGATTTTAATTATAAACCACCTACATCAATCCATTGACAAACGATCACCCAACATAAATCCCCAAAATTTGAGCGGCACAACGACGTAGAATGAGATCTGACTATAAAACCCTAAACTAAGATAAAACAAATAAATATACTTTAATTATAGATCTAGAAATACAATCCTAGATCAAGATCTACAAAACCATGTCTAGATCTAATCAAAATGGGAAGAACAACCCTTTCTAGAATGAGAGAAGAAAAGAGGAGGAATGGGAAACCAAGTGGGATATGATTCACTTATCGAGATAGTTGTATATCTTAGATTCAAGCTTCTAATCACCAAAAATGGATGTCATATATCCTTTTAATCCCTCTGTTAGGCTCTATAGTTGATGTAAATTTATTATGGGTCGATCTAGGGTTTTCAGGGGTATTAGACAGGGGTTCGAGAAATATTTCAATAATTTCTGGGGTATTAAACTCTCATATGTACAGTTTTCTATTCGGGGTGCATGGTTTCTCCTAACCATGTGCCTTAATCGTGTGTCTCTTCTAGAGGGTTCATGGTTTCTCTTAAGAGGGTGCATGGTTTGATAAATTGTGCGCCAGTAGTGAAAATCTCCACTATCCAGGGTTGTATGGTTTGCAGGTCCACGATTAGGAAAAACCATTCACCAACCATTAACTTCCCTATTCTCCCTTTTTTCTCAAATTTTTCACCCAAACACACTCCCAAGGTAAAATAGAAACAAAACTTACTCAATACAAAGAAAATGAATACCTGTAAATGAGCCTCAGACATCTCCAAAAAATGGTTAGAGGCTTACATTTGGATAAAAATAAAAAGGACCTATTTACTAAATTTGAACCTTTTAATTACAAATATGGAATCCATTTTTAAAAATTCAAAACACAAAATTAGATAAAATTAATCCCATATGCGGGGTGAGAAAATGGGTTTTTAAAGTAAAAACATGGAAAAACTTGAAATGTTTTTATATAAAAATTAAATATAAAAAAGATTCTAGTGACCTTAATTGGATAAATAGATTTATTATTGATATATTTTTAAATTAAAACCAATTTAAAATATAATTTAACATCATAAATTTTTTAGATGAAAATTCATTTTCAATTAAAATGCATTATTTTTTTACTATTCATCAAAAAATGAAACATGTAATAAAAATACTAAAAATTCAACCAAAGTAAATTTTTATATTATGATTTAAATAATGAATTTTATTTTTTCAAATATAATTTATAAAACTGTCAAAATTTAGTTTTAAAACAAGTGTGTTGTCAAAAGGCAACAAAACTGCCTTTAGAAAAATATAGCTTTTTTTTACAAAAAGTGGATTTATTTTTATATCATGTATATAAAACACATAAGAAGAATGTAAAAAAATATATTGAATATAAAATATATAATTTTTATAATGTGGTTAATAATATTCATTCCATCTAATTTAACAGCTATGTTATAATAATATTTCATTTTTCTTTTAAACTGGGTGTTGCGTGCAACGTAAGCTTTCGAAAAGATTAACTTTAAGAATATACATACCATAAAATATTGGATTGTTATAATAAACTCTATTATACCTCATTCTGGTTTCATCCACAGATCATGTGAAATTTAATTAAGAATGAAGAATCAAGAATGAAAAATTAAATTGAAACCACACCTCGTCTGATTTCGATCGGAAACATGTTTCATTTGTTGCCAGTGATTGTTACTCAAAGGAACTGAACTCAAAACCCTCTCGATAATCCACATGTATTCTTTAATATTGATCGATCATCAGAATATGAAATTTGGGTTCTAGATTGGAGAACTAGAGGCTCTTCGATGTTGTCACGATCATGGGAGATCAAAAAAATGATATTTTAACTAGGATTGAGAAACCTTTGATATTCCCATTGCATTCTATCTCTAGAACTTGAGAGAGAGGGTGATAAGAGAGATAATTTGTTCAATACCTTCTCACACATATTTTGGGTGTTAAAACCCCTTTTATAATTAGGTTATAACTTTCATAAATTTAATTTAGGTCCTTATGGAAGTTAACCATTTAAACATTCCCAAAAACGAAACCAATGGCACTTAAAACATGCCAGAAATATCATGGATATTTTATCACATTATTGTAACACATAAAATATGTTATGTGATAAAATATGATTCATTTAATAAACCAGGATCTATCATAAATATTAAATGAATCCTTGAATATTAAATATTTTATATTTATTCGAAAAATATTTTTTATTATATTCACTAAATAACATTTGAATATAATAAGTAAATGAATTGAATTTATATTATTATAAATTTGAATAATATTTAATTTATTTATTTATTTTATGATCTTATCAACTTGAACATTACCCAGTCACCTCCATGGGGCACACTATGTCCTCTACTTCAATTCATAATAATTTTGCAAGTTTCTGAATACTATTTTTGTGTGACCATCTATGTCCTTATCTCAATAGAAATAAGTGATAATCATAAACCAAGAGTATATTATTTCAACCCATAAAGGCTCCTAAAGAGATAATGTTTAGTTATATCAATTACAAACACCTACGAACACATAATGTATAATATAATCTCTTTGTCTCACTTCATCTCATAAAGAAGAATGCACACTTCGTGTCATCATCCTTTATTAATTTATTATTTATTGAACTTAATGGATAGACTTAAATTTAATCACCATGGACATGGATTTAATGAGTTTACTACCATCCTGGTCAACTATTCCTGAGACATATCATCCTTTCGAAAGTGGAAAAAATATCTTGTTCATTCAATCAATTTTATACCACCAATGACGCACCCAACACAATCTACCTTTCCATGTCAAAAATGTCATGGTTTTTATCTTGCATCAAAGTACATAACAAAATGATACACACTGATAATGATCTCAAGTTGAGTGACCAATATATATTTTTTAAATAGGAACTACTAATGACACTAAAAAAATGTGGTGTTCCTTTTGGCAGGTCAGTCCTCATGATCGCTTATACTCGAGATCACCAAGCGAGAAATTCATGAGAAGGAGTCTCAATAATTATGATTCACCAACACCTGATAGTCATAAATAATCTATTTTTATTCATTATGATATATCTATACCGTAGTACATATGTTTAATATTACTATCATAGTATCTTTAGGATCTCATTATAGATAATAATTTTTATAACCTGTTGATATGATAAATAATATATGGAAATTACTATATAAATAGTGGACACATAAGTTTTGACAATCTTATTACAACTATTCATCATGCATAACTCTCTATATACATGATTCAGTCATCGAAAATTACTTTTCAATTTGGGTCTAGGGCACCCATTTTTACAACACTCTCACTTTCACTAGATCCAACTTTATAATGATCAACTTATTATATCACACATGATAAGATCATGCTTCTATTTATTTATGGATTTAGTTATTGGGTCTACCACATTTTTCTACATGACTAATCTATTATCAATGACTTCACCTCCTTGAGTAAATATTTCCAATAGATGATATCACTAAGTGTAAACTTTTTTCTATTCATAATCATTACATCTTGGTTAGGACTAAAATTATGATTCCAAGAACTGGAAAAAATTGCATGTGTTATGCTTCTTTAGCTATATCAAAATTCACAAGGTTCTTGCTATTTTTAGGTATAGATGCCACTATCTTTAATGAGATTATATTTCTTATTAACTTAGATTAATTGTGATATTAGATCATTTTTATCCATAGAAATACTAGTATGTGTCCCCTTATAGCTAGTGTCCCTACATATCCAAGTACCAAGTACATATCCCTTGTACTTTATCAAGTATAATTGGATGTTTATGACTTATTCTCCTGTATTTCCCTTATATTTAATTGATATTAGTCTATCATAAAGTATATGTTGAAAATATCTAGTAAATATCATGGAATATGTGATATTTTAATCACTAATGCATATGTAATTCTACTCACCATTTTAATCTTCTTCTATGTCTCATAAATGTCATCTCAGAGAGATTTATGTCATGTGACATTTTAAAAAATTCTCTCTTTAATTGTTCTAATACATTATTAATATATTTACATTGACTTGTTCTAAGTAAACCATAGATTTACTGCAGTAAATATTGTTCCCTATAACTTGGATTGATATTTTAAGTCAATATTTGGAGAGTTTCTTTCAACCCAGTCTTAACTAACTGTAAGACTAATAATAGTTTTTCATATGTTATTAACATATTTTACTTTGAAATGGAGACTATCCTACTAACCTCTTATAAATACCTGTTATAATTTTGTTCCATATGAATATTCTATGATCACAATTATTTCATTAGTCCATAAATAAATATCTATAACTTGTATTTATTATTGGAATTATTTGGTTCCATAAAACCTTTCTGTTTTCATCGTATAGACACCTTTTGAGAAAGGAGTTCTTGATATCCAATTCCCAATATAACGATCATAGAAAGTTACTATGACAATTGGAATTCAGATGGATTTAAACCAGAAAATTTAATATAATTAATCAAGCCTTATTGGTACCACACTTTTAATACCCATGTATAGTTTCTCTTGAATGACCACCAACAGCTTTATATCAATTAGAGAAACTACCAAAATTTAGACTTATTTTTGGTATATGGAATCCAATTTCCTGAATTCATGTGAACTTTTCAGTCATAACTAATTTATATTTACTACTTTCTTATAGGATCTATTATTCTTATCAAATAATATATCAACTGATGTGGTGAAAATAAAACCATCTCTCTTGGTTTTATTTTCCCTCTGTAGTATTTGTCTCTAGAATATTCCTTTTCCAAAATCTCTTTATAGAACATGTTCTAATTCCAATTATTTGTGCATCCTAATTATTGACTTAAAGTAAGTTGATTTATCTCCCACTATCTCAAATAGATATGTGAACCCTTTTATAGAAATGTAGTCTATCACTTGACTATAACTTTTCTATCTCAGAGGTTTTTGTAATATCCTTAAAAACCTTTATGATGATTACCTCATATTCATATTATGTTATTATTGATGATTTTTTTTATATTAAATTATCCTTAATAAAATATTTTCATTTAAACACATGGAGTATGACATAATGGATTTAATTTATAATATAACTCATATGAGATCCATTTTTTGTAAGAATTATCATATGTTTAGGGTCCATCGCCTCTATTTTTGAAGCATGACTTAAAAAGATTAAGTAAGACTTTTCAAGATATTAAATACATTCCATTGATCCTTCATTTACTAACATCATTAATTTTATATGTATAAGGAAATGTGAGTTTAGGAATTACTAAATGATATATTTTTAATTATCAATATTTTCATGTAAGACTCAACATAGATCCACCTTTTACTAACACCATAACTTTGATGTGTATAATGAAATTTGAGTTTAGGAATATATCCACTATACATTTATAATGATTGATGAATGCATGGTTGAGATATTCTTTGTATCACAAGCCTAAATAAACTTATATATTCTAACCATGAATATCCATTACTTCACTAAAACACTCCTTAAAACTATTAAATGAATCTCATGAACTATAATAATTTTCCTCTAGCTTCACCTTGGTATATCTCACGCTCTCTAGATGAATTAAATCATAAATATTTGTGGCTTATATTTATTTTTAATGGTTTATTTATCCAAAATTAAATAATTAAAGGTGTCGATAATACCTATATATTTAGATATAAAGAGTCTAAATACCATAATAGGTATATCCTTGACTAGTACTTTCAATTTTACTAGAAAAATAATCATCTTACCACAATTATGTGTTTTTAAGTCTTGTATTTCATATTCATCAGATATTTCTAATGATTAAAGAATTTATAAACTATTAGTTGAGTATGAGACACCACAAACAACATTAATTCCAAAAATGAAATAATGTATCCTTGTGTCCAATGAATACATGAGATAAATGTTTCGGTAATAGTCAACTAAAGTTTGACTAGAATCATTAAACTTGGAAATTATAAATTTTGTACTTCTCACCACTGACTTAGAAATCACCCTTTCCCAAAAACTTGGATAATTCACCTTATTTCTTGTAACATTTCCATAATTACTTTGTTATTATATTTGAAAACAAATGTGGGATACACATTCAACATCTAATACCAAAATTAAAATAGAAACACAATATACAATTATGAATATATATTAAGTCAAAGTCTCTACTTAATTTTACTTAAAATCATTTTATTTTATCTTTAATAGACTTATCTTATGATATATGAAAAAATAGCCTCTTATATGATTGTTATACTCTTTTCCTTGAAGTATGTTGTGAAGGTTACTTTGGTGTCATACTTTCTATTAGCCTTTTCTCTTTTTCTTTAATCTTTACTACTATAAGAACTAAAGAGTAATATTTTTTTAAGTTCTTATCTTCTTGGAGAACTTTAACCAAATGGTAGTGAATCATTTTCTCCATATTAGTAATTTTATAATCCTAAATAATAATAGATTAATTGGGTTATGAGTATATTATAAAGGGATGTAATTAAATATCGTGATACATCTTTCAATTTACATGTGTTCAATGTAAACATCATCTGGTTCATTTCTCGCTTCACTTTCTCCTCAAAGACTCCTCAGAGATGTTTTAGTATGTGAAAACATCCATCTCTTGATTTTTTTTCACTACACAGTGGACATTGATGATAACATTATTATGTAAACATCAAATTCATCATCAATCTGTCTCCTATAATCTTCCTTTTCACCCTTGCTTCCTGAGGTGGCTTAACTAGTAGTGGGGACTCCAGCATATAGAATTTACTTTCACGTTGTAGTACTTTGCATAAGTTACTATACTACACCTGGAAATTTGTACCTGATAGGTCATGTACTTTGTACAATTTAGATCACAATGAACATATAGTATTACTATACATTCATCTAAAAAATGTAACCTAATAATATTAGTATTTTTATCTTGATTACCAGTTATTAGACATTATAGATTTTATTATCTTACATGTATCCCACTATTTTATAGAAATATAATATCCCTCAACTAATAGATTCAGAATAATCGATCACTTTATTATTCTTTTGGAAAGGATCCTTAAAATTTATCCTCATAGTACAATCTATGGCTACCCCACTACTTGGAGAGTCTCAAGGTATGCTTTCAACTGGCCAACTACATTAACCTACAACTCCATGATCTGTTGAGTGGAGACTCATCTCTTATAAATGATAACTTTTAATTTCTCAATTTTTTCATCTAAAGTTTCAAAAATATAGCTATATCTACTTATTTTCTACAAATATTAATTAATTCGAACCACTTATCTCATAAGAACTCCCTAGTAGTAGGAGGCACTCTCAACTAGGGTTGTTGAGTACCTATTGCAATCAGTTTTGTTCAAAATTGAGTGATGGTAAGAATTATGAATTAATATTTATTTGAGGGTTTTATTATTCTCATCGAATTAAATTCATTTATATTTACACATGCATGTTCTATGTAACCACACTCACATATTTGAAATTCTATAAATAGAAAAAAAATTCATTTACCATGCTGGTTCATTTTATCTATACATGCTCGCTTTATTATTTTATTGGATAACCTGTAAAAACTACACATACATAAAATAATAAACCATGTATAAATAAAATTAAATTATTTGATCATGATATAATGATAATGGTTGATCAATTGAAAAAATAATGGATCAACCTAGACACTAGGGGTAACTCTTTGAGTAACTTCACATGCGACTTGAGTTGCAGTGTTCACCCATCTAATATGTCAAAGTCTATCCTGGTACGTCACCAACTCTCAGCGCGATCTACATTTCTTTTCATCCTTTTCATACATGATAATAATTTCAAAAAGATGATGAGATCTCAGGTATATGGGATACAAATAAATAATTTTTATCTAGGTGCACAAACCCTTATACATATAATTATGAAAAAGATGATATTCATATTTTCATTTATAAATAATTATTACAAACCGTGTGATGAAGTAATTAAATAATTAAATAATAAAATATCATAAATGCATTGATTTTTCTAAGTATCATGATCAATTGATACACATTAAACTCGCATAAATGAATTAAATTGGAAATTAATTCAACTTGCGGGTAATTTTTATGAATAAAAATAAATTTTTTTTAGTTTTAATTCACAAATAGTTTTCAAACAGTCCCATAACATATTAAATTAAATTATAAATATTTTTAAAAACAATTCTATAATTATTTGATCTCCCATAAAAAAATTCAACCCCCCTGGAAGAGTTTCATATCACGGGGAAATAACTGGAAGTTCCAAATAGGTTGGGTAGAACCTGGTTCAACCTTCCTAAGGTTGGGATGAACCAATAGGAATTCCAAGACATTAGCACATGCATACTTGTGTAACTTTCACACATGCAAGGATTAGGGAACCCTATCAGGGAACCACTTATAAAAAAAATTAATATGAGTATGCATTTTCCACATTCCCCCAAAATGGGGGGTCATCATCACATAATGGGGGGATCAAAAAAATAAAGTGGTGTTTCACCACTCCCCCCCCAAATGAGGAGCTACCAATTCCATGTGGGTCCAAGAATTTGTTTTTTTATAAAGTGTTCAAAAAGCCTAAATATAGGCTTAAGGGAAAAGGTAATAAAAAAAGGGAGTGGACCATTTATCCCCCCCCAAACCTATATATATATATTATAAATATGTTTTATATATGTATACGACTTATCCCCATAAATAACTCATATATAATATGTGTGTGTGCGTTGTAATGTATTTTTTAACACATTGACTTTGACTTGCCTAGTACTATGGATCGATTGGATAAATCCCACATGAGTATGGTTCTGGACATCGATTCCAACTCGAAGATTCTGATTATTGGTGATATCATCCCACACTGGTGAAAATATATAAAAATATATATTCGTTCATGGTTTTAATCCCACGAAATTATTATTTCAATTTTTAGATGGCCATAACTTAGTTATCTGGTCATTGATCAAAATTCCATTTGCAGTAATGGGACCATGGTGATGCCCTATTCTTCAATAAATGAAAATTTAATTTTTAATTTGACTTAATTAAATGTTTTTCTTGCCCTCATACCAATTTAATGAACTTCGAGGCTTTACGAAAGAATGAAAATTTGTGTATTAAAATATTTGGGTCCGGATTTGTGTTGAAATATAAAATCCATTGTAAATCGGCTTGGATCCATCCACGAATCAATTGAAATTTAATTAATCATGAAGAATTAATAATGAAAAATTAAATTTAAATCATACCTTGTCCAATTTTGATTGGAAACACGTTTTGCTCGTTATCAATGATTGTCGCTTAAAAGAACCAAACCTAAAGCCCCATAGATCATACACACACACTCTTTAAGCTTAATTAATCATTTACCAATAGAATCTAAGTTCAAGAACAGATAATTGAAGTCTCTTTGACATAGTCATAATCACAGGATATCAAACTACTGATCCTTAGACTTGGATCGAGGAACTATTGATCTTCCCTTCACTATCCCGTTCTAGTACTTGAGATAGGGGATAGAAGAGATAGAATTAATTAATTCACTTATCACACACATTTTGGGTGTTAAAAATTGTAACACCCTGAGTTTTTTTAAATATAGAACTATATTCGATGGAGTATATGATATGCAACATCGAGCCTAAATGAATCATGAAATATTACTATTTAAATACGATTGTTATAACCTAGAAATTAAATTGGCGGGTATGAATATGAAAAACTAAATTATGAAAATTATATGGTTTTAAATTGTATAAAATAAATTCATTGGTTATTAATTAATTGAAAATAAAAATAAAAAAAATTTGAAAGTAAAAGAAATGTTTTTTTTGAAAAACTGTTTTTATGTATGCAATGTATATTTATCTAAATAAATTAAAATAATTACTATTATTGAGTGGTTTTAATGAAATTTATATATTATATATTCAATAAAAATTATAATTAATCTAATATGTTTTCTAGGCATGACATAAGAATAAATCTAGTTTTATGCTTAAAATTGTATTTTTCTAAAAAACGGTTTCGTCACGTTTTGAATACTTATTTTAAAATTGATTTTTTCTAATTTTAGAAAATTTATTTGAAAAAAATAACTTCATTTTAGGATTAAATATTTAAAAATTATATTATATTGAATTTATTAATATTTTTTTGAAAAGATTAATTTTACAATGAATAGTGAAAATACTGATTGTTATTAAAAAAATGCCTTTTATTTTAAAGAATTTACAAAGACACATTTTATTTTAAAATGGTTTTAAAATTAAAATTATTAAATTATATTATTATAAATAAAATTATGGTCATTGGAATCTATTTTATGTTGAATTTTTATATAAAAACTTTTTATACTTGGGAAACTTTTTCTTTGGAAAATCATTTTTCATCACATTTGTGGGTTTAATTTTAAATTAAAGTCTTCCAATTATGTGAATTGAATTTGATAAAATAGATTTAATATTAAGAATAATAATAATTAATATGAGGCAATGAGGTAAACTTTATTTTTATTCATTCATAATAGTAACTATCGTAAATAATTATCACCACAGTAAGGGTAAATTAGGTAATTAAGGTTAAAAAATAATATGATAAGGACTAAAAATTGACCCTAACACTTACATTTATTCTATTCTATGAGTGTAGTTTTGAAATTTCCATCCATGTCTCGAATATATGTCCACTTGGTTCCATATTTCTTTTATTTTTTACTTTATAATAATTAAGTAAAAGATAATGTCAAAAATGTCACTTTCCTACTTTTAATATCTATAATATTTTTAGGAAGGATAAAATAACTTATGTTTGGTTATAAATAGTAATTTGAAAGATAAATGATTTTTTTATCATGGAAATTTATTTCTAATTTTTAGTTATGAAATAATTACCTTAAATTATTGTTCAATGCTAACACAACATTTATATAATTAATAGGAAAATAAAATAAATTATTTTAAAAATATTAAAAGTAATCTAAATTAAAAAATATATAATGTTTCAAATTTTTTTAAATAAATATAACAATTTAGTGATGTTTTAATGGAATATATTCTAATTTCTTTTTTCATATAGTTTTCAAATTCAATTTAAATGAATAGTTCCAAAAATGAAATTAATTGTATTTTATGATAAATATTATTTTATTAAATTATTTAAAATTTATAAAAATCCTATATTTAGACAAGTGATTGGTATATGGTTTAAAATATAAACCATATTCTATTTATTGTTCAATTTTACTTTTATATTAACTATCTTGATCCCAAAAGAGTAAAAAATTTGTTATCACTATAACTGTCAAAAAGGGTTAACACGGGTTAAAACCAAAAGATAATAGTGAAAATATACACCAAACATGTCCAAATTTTATTAGATGATAGGATTTGGACCCATTATCGTCCTATATTCTAATTATATCAGTTTGGATCTTTTTTTCCATGAAAATTAATTTATATTAATTTAATATTCTATGAAATTCCAAAATTCCCCCCCCCCTAACTTATAGAAGGGTGAATCTATAAGATCCCATATTTTTTTAGGTACACCCCTATTTGAGTTTTTCATTGAATATATTTTCTTTTTGGGTTTTACTTTGTCTTTAAACCTTGGTGGTTGAGTCTCATTCAGAGATGAATATATTTATTAGGGGAAATTACCTAAAGTTCAGGGATGTGTGTTTTTTAAATTAATGGAGTCTGAAAATGAAATTATTAAATGGTATTATGAGGGTTTTACATGAGTTTGGGAGGATTCATAGGTGTTTTGGTATTTTGGTATAAGTTGTTGTAGAAGCTTTCTACAGGAAGTTTACATGTCGTGTAAATGAGCTACATGATGTGTAACTATCACCAGGTAGATGTCGTAAAAGGGATGAAATCTATAGACTGGTTCATAGTGTGAACTGGTTATATGTCATGAATCTACATTACATGATGATTAATGTTCATTATGGGTTAAATTCACCCAAGGCGATGTGAATTTTATCATACTCTTAAATTGAGAATTACACTTCATGTAATACAATTACACATCATGTACTTATTAGGATCATCAATTATAAGGTGTGTCGTACACTTATGTTTTCAGTCCTCTTACATGTAGCCTTCCTCTCTCAATCCCTATGTAACTTCCAAGAAATTTTGGGGTGACTTCCTCCATTCTTGACGTCCATTTAAAGCAATCGATCTCCTGTGAGTTGTTTTGATTAGGTTTTCCCTTCACATCCGTTGTTCTCTAGTTGTGGCAGTGGAATATTTTGACCAATGTTGGTTTGGGTGTTGATCTTGATCTTGTTAGATTCAGGTTTCTTCTTGATATCTTTTGGGCCTTTTTTCTTATTGGAATTACCTGTTGGAAGTGTTGAATTGATCTTGAGTTTAAGGTAGGTGTTCTAAAACCTAACCATATAGTTTATTTGATTGTAAAGTATGTGAAATACTATAACGACACTAACATAAAAAGAAAATTATTTAATTGAATGGTAAATAGTGATAAATCATGAATTGGAAACACGTTTTTCTCGTTAAAAGTTTTATTTTAAAATATAAAAATATGTATTGTGTGCAATTTTGATTGGAAACACGTTTTGCTCGTTATTGATGATTGTCACTTAAAAGAACCAAACTTGAATCCCCATAGATCATCCACACACACTATTTAAGATTAATTAATAATTAACTAATAGAATCCAAGTTCAAGAACAGATAATTGAAGTCTCTTTGACATAGTCACAATCACATGATATCAAACTAGTGATCCTTAGACTTGGATCGAGCAACCATTGATCTTCCCTTTACTTTCCCTTTCTAGTACTTGAGATAAGGGGAAAAAAAGATAGAATTAATTAATTCACTTCTCACACACATTTTGAGTGTTAAAAATTGTAACACCATGAGTTTTTTTAAATATAGAACTATATTCTATGGATTATACGATATGCAACATCGATCCTAAATGAATCATTAAATATTACTATTTAAATACGATTGTTATAACCTAGCCATTAAATTGGCGGGTATGAATATGAAAAACTAAATTATGAAAATTATATGGTTTCAAATTGTATAAAATAAATTCATTGGTTATTAATTAATTGAAAATAAAAATAAAAAACATTTGAAAGTAAAAGAAATGTTTTTTTGAAAAACTATTTTTATGTATGCAATGTAATTTTATCTAAATAAATTAAACTAATTACTATTATTGAGTGGTTTTAATGAAATTTATATATTATATATTCAATAAAAATTATAATTAATCTAATATGTTTTCTAGACATGACTTAAGAATAAATCGATTTTTATGCATAAAATTGTATTTTTCTAAAAAATGGTTTCGTCACGTTTTGAATACTTATTTTAAAATTGATTTTTTCTAATTTTAGAAAATTTATTTGAAAAAAATAACTTCATTTTAGGATTAAATATTTAAAAATTATATTATATTGAATTAATAATACTTTTTTGAAAAGATTAATTTTACAATGAATAGTGAAAATACTGTTTTTTATTAAAAAATACCTTTTCTTTTAAAGAATTTTAAAAGATGAATTTTATTTTAAAATGTTTTTAAAATTAAAATTATTAAATTATATTATTATAAATCCAATTATGGTCATTTTAATCTATTTTATGTTGAATTTTTATATAAAAAATTTTTATACTTAGGAACCTTTTTCTTTGGAAAATCGTTTTTTGTCACATTTGTGGGTTTAATTTTAAATTAAATTCTTCCAATTATGTGAATTGAATTTGATAAAATAGATTTCATATTTAGAATAATAATAATTAATATGAGGCAATGAGGTAAAATTTATTTTTATTCATTCATAATAGTAACTATCGTAAATAATTATCACCATAGTAAGGGTAAATTGGGTAATTAAGGTTAAAAAATAATATGATAAGGACTAAAAATTGACCCTAACACTTACATTTATTCTATTCTATGAGTGTAGTTTTGAAATTTCCATCCATGTGTTGAATAGTTGTCCACTTGGTTCCATATTTATTTTATTTTTTACTTTATAATAATTAAGTAAAAGATAATGTCAAAAATGTCACTTTCCTACTTTTAATATATATAATATTTTTTAGGAAGGATAAAATAACTTATGTTTGGTTATAAATAGTAATTTGAAAGATAAATGATTTTTTTATCATAGAAATTTATTTCTAATTTTTAGTTATGAAATAATTACCATAAATTATTTTTCAATGCTAACACAACATTTATTTAATTAATAAGAAAATAAAATAAATGATTTTAAAAATATTAAAAGTAATCTAAATTAAAAAAAAATATTATGTTCCAATTTTTTTTAAATAAATATAACAATTTAGTGATGTTTTAATGGAATATATTCTAATTTCTTTTTTTCATACAGTTTTCAAATTCTAATTAAATGAATAGTTCCAAAAATGAAATTTATTGTATTTTATGGTTAATATTATTTTATTAAATTATTTAAAATTCATAAGAATCCTATATTTATAAAAGTGATTGGTATATGGTTTAAAATATCAACCATGTTCTATTTATTACTTAATTGTACTTTTATATTAACTATCTTAAACCCAAAAGAGTAAAAACTTTGTTATCACTATAATTGTCAAAAAGGGTTAACAGGGGTTAAAACCAAAAGATAATAGTGAAAATATCCACCAAAAATGTCCAAATTTTATTAGATTATAGGATTTAGACCCATTCTCATCCTATATTCTAATTATATCATTTTGGATCTTTTTTTCGGTGAAAATTAATTTATATTAATTTAATATTTTATGAAATTCCAAAATTGTCCCTCCCCTCACTTGTAGAAGGGTGAATCTATAAGATCCCATCTTTTTTTAGGTATGCCCCTATTTGATTTTTTCATTGAATATCTTTTTTTGGGTTTTCCTTTTTCTTTGAACCTTGGTGGTTGAGTCTCATTCAGAGATGGAGAGATTTATTAGGGTAAATTACCTAAAGTTCAGGAATGTATGTTTTTTAAATTAATGGAGTCTGGAAATGAAATTATTAAATGGTATTATGAGGGTTCTCCATGAGTTTGGGAGGATTCATAGGTGTTTTGGTATTTTGGTAGAAGTTGTTGTGGAAGCTTTCTACAGGACGTTTACATGTTGTGTAAATGAGCTACATGATGTGTAACTATCACCGGGAAGATGTCATAAAAGGAATGAAATTTATAGACTGGTTCATAGTGTGAACTAGTTATATGTCATGAATCTGCATTACATGATGATTAATGTTCAGTATGGGTTAAATTCACCCAAGGTGATGTGAATTTTATCATACTCTTAAATTGAGAATTACACTTCATGTAATACAATTACACATCATGTACTTATTAGGCTCAGTAATTATAAGGTGTGTTTTACACTTATGTATTCATTACTCTTACATGTATCCTTTCTCTCTCAATCCCTAAGTAACTTCCAAGAAATTTTGGGGTGACTTCCTATATTCTTTACATCCCATTAAAGCAATCGATCTCCTGTGAGTTGTTTTGATTAGGTTTTCCCTTCACAACCGTTGTTCTCTAGTTGTGGTAGTGGAATCTTTTGACCAATTTTGGTTTGGGTGTTGATATTGATCTTGTTAGATCTAGGTTTCTTTTTGATATCTTTTGTACCTTTTTTATTATTGGAATTACCTGTTGGAAGTGTTGAATTGATCTTCAGTTTAAGGTAGGTGGTCTAAAACCTAACCCTATAGTCTATTTGATTGTAAAGTATGTGCAATACTATAACCACACTAACATAAAATGAAAATTAATTAATTGAATGGTAAATAGTGATAAATCATGAATTGGATTATTCCTTGGATCCCTTTGGATTCAATGGTGTTACGACCTGGATTGTGGCTACCCGTTGGTCGATTGAATCCTTAATTAGTAATTAATTGGAAAATGGATTAAAGTGTGTTTAGCATGATATGAGAACCTAGGTGATTGAATGATATAGAATCACTTTGGTAATGTATTTTGGTCGATGAAATTACTGGAGATAATTTGATAAATAAATTAATGTGAAATTTAAAGTCAAATGGTAATTTTCATAATTAACCATTGAGAGTTATAATATGATATTGTGAAATCCATGATGTTATGACATGTGTTTTAGTTTCATGTTGTAATTCTTATATAACAATCCTGATCCAGTTTCATAATGTAATTATTATATAGTTGGATTGGTTCAATTTCATGTTGTAATGATTATATAGTGAGCTTGAACTAGTTTCATTATATAATTCTTATATAGCAAACATGGCCCAGTTTCATGTTGTAATTATTATATATCATTATTGTCTCAGTTTCATGTTGTAATTATTATATAGTAGTCTTTTCCTAGTTTCACGTTGTAATGATTATATATAGGGCTATGCCCTGGATGCTGAAATGCTTATATAGAGGGTTATTACTGGATACTAAAATGCTATATAGAGGGATATTTCAAGATGTTGAAATTCTTATACAGAGGGATATTCTTGATTCTGTGATTATTCCATAGATATGTGTTTATGGTTCACATGGTTGTGCTACATGATCAAAGATATTCCAACATGGCTCCGAAGCAAGTTGATGGTTGTATTATGTTAATTTGATTAATTAATACACATATTTATCACTTTATTTCATGCACTTATTATCAGAATGGTTTTGTTTAGACATGGTGGTGTAGAACTATTGATTTTTACCCACACCCTATTCAAGTAATAATTTAGTACCTGAGAAGATTACATAGATGCATGTTTAGAAAAGGTAAAGGGACCTTGTAGATAATTGTTTCTTACTGGATGGGATGGATTTTGGGGATGGGACTGACGTAGGGTTTGAGACTGTGGTATTTTTATTTTATTTGTATCAACTAGCTGTTTTATTTTTATTTCTTTCAGTTTGACATTTAGATACATTGTATCCTATCATTACATGGTTCTTTATTATTGGTTTATCAGTTCCTCCTTTTACTTCTCAGTTATATGTTGTACTATTTCTGTTATTTTTATTATTCTGATATTTATTTATATTGTTTATTTCCATTTTATTTTAACTCTATACCAGGGGGTATAGTTTCCGCACTATATTCATCACACCCCTACTACTAGTTGGCAACCTCTGGCATGTGGGGAGGCATGCTTGAGGTCTCATAACCAACCTGATTTCGCCACATGAGAGAGTGTCAGATCGGGTTATGTTACAAAGTGGTATCATAGGAGATAAGGTTGTTCTTTTCTATTTATTTACTATTTGGGAATGGTATAAAGGATACTAGTATGTGTTGGGAATTGGTAATGATCTTGTTCATGGGAGTAGCTAACCCGTGCATGGGGGAAATTCTAGTACCCAGTGATAGGATTGTTTTTCATGATGTTCACTTTTTATAGTTGATGTTATTTTACCTAGTGTGATTCACATGTTGTGTGATGTTATGGATTCTTAATATTTATAATCATGGCATAGTATGGAACGATATGAGTACTCATGCATCATTATAGGGATGTAGGGGTATATCTTAACATGCATTGTTCATGATAGGGACATATTTATTACATGTCATATATTTTCCTATGTGAACTGTGAAATGAGAAAAATTTTATATTTTATAAAAGAATAAAAGAACTATTATGTCATGCTAAAACACTAATAATCCATGTTTAGAGAGACCATGAATTAGTGGTTCTCTGTTTATGTCACCTATTGAGGTTGGCCTTTTTATCCAATGTTTTAAGGAGTTTATTTTTATTATAGAGAAAATTAATCCTATACATCTTCGATTTGGGCGTCAGGAGAGTGGAAATTAGCACACTCCTAGCACAGATAAACTGAAGATTCCTATATCTCCTGAGGATCATATGGATGCTCAACATCACAATGTATTCTCGAGGGTGATGTGATCCATGTAAAGGGAGACTGTTTGCATCATTTTTTTGATGTTTGGGATAACAACAGAGTTTCAGCTATAGCATCTACCTATGTTCACTAATGAGGGGGGGCCAGGTAGCCAGGTTCTGGATTGAGTTAGTGCAGACAATCTTTAAGCACCTTGAGACACCCATAGATATGAGGGTGAAACTTTCTTCATATATGATTTGTGGGCATTCCAAGCATTGGTGGGATATTCTAGAGCAAGATGAGCAGTAAGAGGATTTATATTGTACGGAATTTGAGGTGAATTTTTTGATCCACTTATCTCAAGAGACATTGATGGATGAAAAGTCTCTCAAGTTCATGAGTTGGACACGATAGAGTATGTTAGTGGGTGATTCACTGAACTGCAGTGCTTTGTGCCATCTTTAGTAGTTGATGAGATCTCCAGAGTGAGGAATTTTTAGGATGGTATTCATTATGATATCAGGTCATAGGTTAACGTCTCTCTATTGAGTAACTTTTTATATTTAATGAATTAGGAACTCATCATGGAAGGAAATATGAGAGGTTTACCAAGAAGCAGCTAGGCTATTTCAGTAGGGTGAACTAAGAGCTCTTCTTTTGGGGCGAAGAAGCAATGTTACGATAGTTATTTCCAAGGTAATAGTAGGAAGATAATTCATGGATGTGGGAAACCATCTCAGGACCGTGTTCTGTTGTAGTTATATGATTGTATAAAGTTGATCCATAAGAGGACTCAATGTTTATACCCTACTTTTGAGTGTCATACCTGTGGCAAGTTGGTTCATCTTCAAAATATTTATAGGACCTTATCACATCATAGAAATGTTAGGGGATCAGTATAGATACTAGATTCTAGGAAGTAACCAACTAGCCCTTAGAAAATGGGTAGTTGGAGTTCTACACGATGTTCAGCTCGAGGAAGGGGATGCGGTGACCCGTTTATAGAGTGGAAATTCCAGGGAGATGTAATAGCATAGGAGAGTCATAATGAAGCCTAGGGAAACAGGAAAGTAATTTTCATGCTATGTAGACTAGTCTGGAAAGTGTGGATTTAGGACCTTCTATCATCATAGGTATAATAATTATATCATTTACCCTTGCTTGATTTTTTTATACAGGAGCGTCACATTCCATTTTATATTCTCTTTTTGAAAATGGTTTGGGCTTGGTTGTGTAAATCCTGGATGGTGTCTTGACTTTCGATACACCATTGGGAATTCGGTTAGATAATATCAAATGTTGTAAAGTATTTTCTCTAGAGATCTATGGTTATAATTTATTTTGGGAACCTTTTTTGTTGGAAATTATAGGTTTTGATTTAATTGTTAATATGGATTGGTTAGTTCTATACCAAGATTGTAAATACTTTTACTAGAGGAGAGTCACCTTTCTATATCCATAGGGAGGTAGTTATTTTCACCATAGTGAGTGGGATATTCAGGTTAGTCGTGTAGGACCAATTCAGTGAATATTGGATTATCTCATGGATTAGATAACAATCATTTCTCTAAATGATATATGAATGTAGCATGATACCTTTCCTCCAGTGGTATACCATTTTTACGATGTATTTCTTAATGAGTTTTTAACTTCACACCTAAGCATGAGATCGATTTCATGATCGAGTTGGTGCTGGGATCAGATCCAGTTTCTATCCCACCTTACAGGATGTAACTAGTAGAGCTTTGGGAGTTGAAAGTTTAGTTGGAGGATCTAGAATCCAAGGGTTTTATACATCCTAGTACTTATCTATGGGGTTATTTAGTTCTTTTCCCTAATAAGGATTATGGGAATTTGTTCTTATGTGTGGATTATTAGAAATTGAACAAGATGATGGTCAAGAACCAGTATTCCCTTCCATGTATCGATGATCTATTTGACAGGTTAAGAGGTGCTAAGATTTTATCCAAGATTGATTTGATATTAGGATACCACTAATTGAGAGTAAGACCATCAGACATACCTTGGACTACTTTTAGGAGAAGGTATGGATTATATGAGTTTGTAGTGATGTTGTTTGGTTTGATGAATTCACCAGCGGTATTCATGGACATGATGAATCAGATCTTTCATCCTTTTTTTTGATTAGTTTGTGGTGGTTATCTTTAAATAAATCTTAGAATTATCCTAATTATAAGATAATCATTTCTAACATTTTAACATCTCCTTGAGTATATTGAGAGAGTATCGGCTTTATTCTAATCTAACCAAATGTAGTTTTTGGATTGATAAAGTGCACTTATTGGGCTATTTCATCTTAGTGGCTAGAGCATCAGTGGACCTAGAGAAGGTTGTAGTTGTGTTATCTTGGGAGAAACCCAATAATTTCATTTATATTCATATTTTTCTAGTCTTATCAAGATAGTATAGGCACTTTATTTCAAGAGATATTTTCAGGATCTAAAAGGAAGGTTATCCTAAGCACCTATCCTCACTTTACTTGTTATGGGTAAAGCATATACCATGTACTTTGATTCATCTAGAGTTAAACTCAGATCAGTTATGATGTATTAGGATCAAGTGTTTTCTTATGGATCCATATATCTAAGACCTCATGATAGGAATTACCCTACTCATGATCTAAATTTGGAAATGCTGGTAAATTCCTTGAGATGATGGAGACATTACCTTTTGGGAAATAGGTTTGTGGTGTACACAGACCACAAGAGAATTAGGTAAATCTTTTCTCATTGGGACTTTATCCTTTATAAAATTAGATGGTTCGAGTATCTATAGTATTTCAAATTTTAGTTGGTTTATACACTAGTAAAGGGAAACATTGTTACTGATGCCTTGAGTAGAAAGACATAGATAGAGGAAATGAGAGAGTCTTGAGACAAGTTTCAGATGATGGTACTCTTTGTAGACATAAATATAGATGTTCAAGAGTCCTAGGGATAAGTATCTATAACTTCAACATCTCTTATACTCATGCTTCTTGACTGGATCAAGGTAGAGAAGTTATCTAATCTAGAGAGCTTAGTTTTGAGAGACAGATTATATGGTGGGGATACACCATTAGGATGGTCTCTTAGCAGTGGAAATTCTATTCTTTTTTGTGGATGAGTATGGGATACTATGGGATTATGTGAAGAGGTTATGAGAGAGTTTTATGATTCTAGATGTTCAGTATATCCTAGTTTTATAAATATGTATTGTGATCTCCATAGATAGTACTGGTGTTCGGGAATGAAGGAGGAGTTAATAGGATTTGTGGCGAGTTGTTTCACCTGTTAGCAAGTAAAAGACAAGAATTAGAGGCTGGTTTGGATTTTGCAGCCTCTTCCCATTCCAAAGTTGAAATGGGATGATGTCACTATAGATTTTGTGACAATATTTCCCAATACACCCCGTAAGAATTATGTAGTATGGGTGATCATAGATCGACTAAAAATGGTATCCCACTTCTTTTTCATTAGGGAGACTTTCACTATTGATGACTTAGGTAGTAATTATGTGTGTGAGATAGTTATTTTATATGGTTTTCTAAGGAGTATTGTTTTAGATAGAGATCCATGTTTCACATTGCAGTTATAGTAGGGTCTTTAGAAGGATATGGGATCACATGTTATTTTGAGTACATCCTATCATCCTCAAACTTATAGTCAATATGGGTAGACTATTTTGATTATGGAGGATATTTTATGAGCATGTGTTTTGGATTGTTGTGTTTTGTGATAGCATCATATTTCACTAATGGATTTTTCATATAATAATATCTTCTAGGAATCAATTCAGATGGAACCTTTCGAGGATTTTTATGGTAGGATATTCCATTCTCCTATTTGTAGGTTGGAGGAAGGTGATTCAGTTCTGGTTAAACCTAGTCTCATGAAGGAGACGTATGAGTAAGTTCATATTATCAGGAGGCAGTTGTTAACCAAGAAAAGGAGGAAAAAATATTACATTGAATATCAGAGATGACCTCTAGAGTTTGAGGTTGGTCATCATGTTTTCCTTTGGGTGTCTCCTGGGTTGGGACAATTCTATATCATGAAACAGAGAAAGCTAGTGCCCAGGGTTTTCATGTCATTTGAGATAGTGGAAAGGGTAAGTCCAGTTTCAAACCAATCAGTCCTTCCACATCGCTACAGTTCCATGAATGATGTGTTTCACGTGTCGTAGCTTTGGATATATCATTCTGATACTTCTCATATGGTAGACATTGAGGATTTCAAGATTTGTATAGATATGTCCTTTGAGAATAATCCTATACAAATTATAAATTTTAGTGAGAAGTATCTCTAAAGTAGAACTATACTTCTGGTTTGAGTTCAGTGGAAGCATGGGCATGTTCAAGAGGATACCTAAGAGAGGGAGTATGATAAGTGTGCTTAGTGGAAAAGAAATGTTCACTGAGACACAACAATTATTCTTAATGTATCTCAGGGTTGAGGTGTTATATGGTGGGGAGGTTATAAGATCCTATTTTTTTTAGGTACATCCCTCTTTGAGTTTTTCATTGAACCTATTTTGTTTGTCTTTTTCTTTTCCTTTGAACCATGGTGGTTGAGTCTCATTCAGATAAGGAGAGATTTATTATGGAAAATGACCTAATGTTTAGGGATGTATATTTTTTTAATTAATAGAGTATGATTATAAATGTGTTAAATGGGATTAGGATGGTTTTTTGTGAGTTTAGGAGGCTTCAGAGGTGGTTTGTGCTTTTTGGAAGAAGCTGTTATTGAAGTTTCCTGTAGTAAATTTACATCTTTTGTAAATAATTTACATAGTATGTAACTATTTCTAGGAATATTTCATAAAATGGATATAGATCATGAACTGTTTCATGACATGAACTGGTTACACACCGTGAATCTACATTACACCACGTATGATGTTCGGACTAGGTTAAATTCCCCTATAGTGATGCGAATTTTGGCGTACTCTTAAATTGAGAATTACATATCATGTAATATATTTACACACCATGTACTTCTCAGAGACAAAAATTATAAGTTGTGTAATAAACTTATTTTTTCATTCCTCTTGCATGCATCCCTCCTCTCTCAATCCCTAGGTGACTTTTAGGAGATTTTGGGGTGCCTTTCTCCATTCTTGATATCCTGTTCAAGAAATCAATCTTTGTTGAGTTATTTTACTAATTTTTTTCCTTATCTTCCATTATTCTTTGGTTGTGGTGGTGGAATATTTTGAACATGGTTAGTTTGGGTTTTGATCTTGATCTTGTTGGATCTAGGTTTCTTCTTGCGATCTTCTACACCTTCATTCTTGTTGGAATTACCCATTGGGAGAGTTTAGTTGATCACTAGTTTAAGGTAGGTGTTTTAAAACCTAACCTTGTGGTCTATTTAATTGTATATTATGTTCAATACTAAGATTTCACTGACATAACATGTGCATTAATTAATTGTATTATGAATGATGATAAATAGTGGATTGGATTATTCCTTATATCCCTTTGGATTCAATGGTGTTGCGACCAATCATGTGGATGCCCGTTGGGAGAGTGAATCCTTGATTAATAATGAATTAGATAATGTATTAAAGTGTGTTTAGCATGATATGATAACATAGGTGATTGCATGATATAGAATCACTTTGGTAATGGAATTGTTTAATGAAATGAATGGAGATAATTTGAAAAATAAATGAATTTAAAATTTAAAATACAAATGGTAATGGGAATAATTAACCATTGATCCTTATGATATGATATTTTGATATCCTTTTTGTTATGACATGTGTTGTAGCTTCATGATGTAATGATTATATAGTGGTCTGGGCTTGGTTTTATGTTGTAATGCATATATAGCAGACTTGGCCCAGTTTCATGTTGTAATGCTTATATAGAGGGCTTTGCCCGAGATTCAAAAATTATTATATAGTGGTCTATGCTCGGATTTTTAAATGCTTATATAGAGGTCTATGCACAGATGTTGAAAGGATTAAACAGAGGGATCTTCCTGGTTATGTGATTATTCCATGGATATGGGATTATGGTTAGAATGCTTTTTCTAAATACTCAAATATATTTCAGTATGGTGCCGAAGTAGGTTGATTTTTGTAGTATATTAAGTTGATTAATTAATACACCTATTTATCACTTTATTTCATTCACTTATTATCAGAATGGTTTTGTTTATACATGGTGGTGTTGACATACTTAGTTTTACTCACACCCTATTCAAGATATTATTTGGTACCTAATCAGACTAAATGGATGTAGGTTTGGATAAGGTCAAGGGACCTTGTAGTTGATTTTTGCTTATTGGATGGGATGGAGTCAAGGGATGGGGCCAACATGGGGTTCAAGACTGGGGTTTTTTGAGTTTATTTGTGTCATATGGTTATTTTATATTTATTTATTTCAATTTTATATTTATATACATTTCATCCAATCATTACATTTTTCATTATTATTGGTTTATTAGATCTTCCTTTTACTTCCCAACTATATGTTATACTGTTTCCACTATTTACATTACTCTGATATTTATTTATATTGTTTATTTATATTGAATTATAAATCTGTACTAGGGGGTATAGTACCCCCACTATATTCATCAAACCCCCGTTTCTAGTTGGAAGCCTCTGGCATATAGGGAGGCATGCTTGAGTTCTCGTAACCATCCTGATTTCGCCATATGAAAGAGTGTTGGATCGGGGGACATTACATATTTCTATCCTCTTCTTTTCACACTTTAAAAGAATTTTCTCAGAAAATCACTACCCAAATACCTTCCTTACTTCCCTACCCACATCCTAGAGTCCTTTTTTATCATAAAGACAATCTAGGAAGGATTTAGGTATAATCCTAAATAGGTTTTCTGAAGAAGAGGTATTGTTCCTAACCAATAATTTTTATTTTGTTTCTTCTGCCACATAATTTAAATATTATTTTACCATGATGTTATAATACCTTATTATATTCCATATAATGATATTTTATTATATTTATTTCATAACCTACTTCTATATAATCTTCCATTAAATGGGAATAAAAACCATCGTTCCTCTGTACGACAGACTACAACCACTCGAACCGATATAATTCATTTTCCATCATTGTCTCTCATGGATACTTATGATGATGGATTTAATGTATATATATGATATTCATGACATAATTAAAATTCTTGAAAATTAATATATCATATATTTTCTTACCATTCCATTTATTGAAAGATGATAATGTCAATTGTGTGTATGTGTGAATTACCACCTCCACAAAGCGATGTGATTATTTTTTTATTATCACATCATATGGATGATATATATAAGAGTGTTTAAATAAATAATATTATATTTATGATATAATTATCATTATTTAATGATAAAACAACACTTACCTTCATTCCATCATGATCATTGAAAAATGGAAATGTTATTCATATGTGCGTATGGCCTATTGTCTCTATGATTGTAATATAGTTCATTTTTCATAACCATACTTCATTGATGGTTTTAAAAGTATAATTTATGTATAAAAATTAAAAATATTTCATTATAATTATTCTTTATATGATTATATAATTCCCTCATTTATCATATTCAACATATCGAAGTCATTTTAGACTTATGAGTTGAATATCATCAAAACATCTGACGTGAACTTAAATGATTAAGTAATGGAATATAGCATTATAATAAATAAAATAAAAGGGATGTTAAAATTTTAAAATGTTATTGATAAAGTTAAAAAATTAACATAAGTTTATTATTCAAGAAGATAAATAACTTATGTGGTGATTCAGACACGATATAAGGGGTTTCTTTTTAAAAAATCTCTTTTAAAGTTTCTCCTTCCATACTTTTTCTTCCATGTCCATGTTCTTATAAATTCTTCAAGAAATTTTTTATTTATTCTTAAATTGATGATAAAGTTAATTTTTTACCATATTTTACTTTTTGTAAAATGTCTTTAAAAATGAATCTTTTAATGTTTTACGTAATGGAAACTTTACTTTAAAAACCCATTTTAATGGTTTTAAAGATTTATTTTATAAATATTTCTCTTCAATGTCCATATTCTTAAAAAAATTATTAAATGAATTATAAAAGAAATTTTATGTCACTTTTGACATTAATTCAAAGGTTTTCAAATTTAATATTTTTACATATTTTATATAGAACATTTTTACTTTATTTACAAAAGACAAAAGGAATGTTTTATTTTAACATATACAGTATCAATGGATTTTCCAATATCCAAAACCATTATTTGATATTTTTATTTATTTATAATATTATTTATTTTATTCAAAAAAAACCCCTTCTTTACCATTTTTATATTTATTTTCAAAAAAATGTTTTAAATGTAATGTATATTTTGATATATGTAAATGTTTTTCTTATAGGTGTAAGGGATATTTCTGAACTACCATTTTTTATTTGGGTTATGATATTTATCTCTCTATATCACTTTATCACTCTATTTAATGTTATTTAATGATTCTAAATTATGTATATATGTCTCTTATATATATACCTTCATTATTATCCCCTTATTTTATGGGGTAATACATGTCTTATGTTCATTTCTCAAATTCCATCTTTGTGGAATTTCCTTCAATTATGATATGAGAAAATATTATGCAACCCATTTCTTTCCATGGGTAATTTATATGTTTATGAATCATGATTAATTTCAATTTTTATCACACATGATCATGAACATGTTATAATGGGTGTGAAAATATAGTGTTCCAATGAATTGGATAAAGTTTTAGTCTTATGATAAATTATGTATGGGATTAGGGAGTAAACCTAATCCACTATGGGACCTTGTACACCATGTGATGTTGTCTTGAGAGTTATCATTTACTTATGCTTGCTTCATGTTTTGTGTTGTTTCCAAACTTACTATATTTCCATGATCTTATGATACCATATTATTTATGTTATTAACCCATGTGATTACTCATGATCTTATGTTTAAAGGAAAGTATATGATACTTTGTAATGGTGGAAAGTATAAATTTTTTTAAAAAGGTTTTCATAAGTTTTTCATTATTTTAAAGGAACCTTTGTGGGTTTTATTTTTCCTTTAAGATTTCTTATCAAAAAAATATGAAAATATTTAGGAAGAAAATTTTATTTCTTGGATAATGTAATTTTTATTGTGATCCCAAGGTTTAATTTTGAAAAAGAAAAATATTGTATAAGTATTCATGAACTAAGAGGTTTTTTTATTTATATTTATATTACCCTTACTTAACTTTTTATGCTCATCCCATATTTTAAAATTTTTTTCAAAGGGTTTTAAGGATTGGTAGGTGAAAGTATGAGTTCAAGATGAAATTTTTAAATATATTTCATGAAAATAAAACTTTTTATATCATAAAAAGTTTTTGTAGGAAAAATGGATACTAAATGGAAGTGTCCATTTTATGACGAAATATTTATTTATGGAAGGGTGGTGGTGTAATTATCTAAGAATATAAACCATAAAGATTCTAAAATGAAAGAAAATTAATTCTTGACTTAAAACTCAATAATATGTGATTTTTAAGGCTATGTTATTATAGTTAGTATCATAGGGAGTTTTTGATAACTTTGGATATTAGGATGTTTTCATGTGAGGTTAAATTAACAGTTATGGATACCATCATGGGTTTATAAGTTTAAGTTTGATCATAATTTTAAATTCATAGACATCCCTTTTTGGTTTTAAGTGATGGTATTTTAACACGATTAATAACATTTTGGGAGATATTTTACTCGGTTGATGTATATGTAACCTTTAGGTTCAACATGAAGTATTATTTGAGGAATAATGTGATTTCAGAAGAAGTTCACTACTTTTGGAACATTATATTATTAAGGTAAATATAAAATTATGGGATTTTATTTAAGGAATTAATTTTGAACTATATTTTTAAATAATATATGATTTTAGTGTGGTTTTATGGTTATTTAGGTTGGTTATGAAAATTATTAGCATATCTTAGAGATTATATGATTAAAGCAAATACATTTTTAGTATGGGACATTTAGAGGGATTGATGCTATTTGGAGATAAATTTTAAATTTATCTTGGAATAATATGTGATCAAATAATTCTAATTTTTGAGTTTTAGTCTTATTCTGGAACATTTTGAATAATTTTGAGGTTAGTTATTTATCAAATGATCTAAATTGAAATTTAGATGTTCTTGTTGATGCTTAGGAGATTAATGTTGTATTTCTTCATATGAAGGTTTATTATTTTTGGGAATTATCTTACCTTGTGATAATAATTATGGTTTTGGTTACTTTCTAAATATAAGAGGAATATATTGTTATCCTTTTGAGTTTTATGTGATCCATTAGATATTAATTTTAGTTCTTCAGACATGAAAAATTCATCTTGAATAATCAATATTTGGAGAAAAGATGAGATTGTGGTGGAACTTTATTAAATTATTAAATTATACTTTTAAATTAAGTATATTTTTTATTTTATTGGTTTATATGGTATATAAATTCTTCAACTTTACAAAAAGAATCGTAAAATAAAAAAATTAATCATTTTTTATAAATTGATGGTCTCTTATCTCTCAAAAAAAGTATAATGTTATCTCCTAGATGGATCCTATTTTAAAATCCATGTTTTCACTTCCCAACAATGTTATAATTATGTGGAAACCTAGTTTTTTATTATTTCAAAAGACCTTTGTACTTCCCTTTCCCTCTTTTTAAGAGAAATTTTTATTAACCCGTTTTATGATGTGGGTTTCCACAATGGTATTTTCATATGTCAAACACTTTTTTACCGAGCCTAAGTTTAAATCATGAGGACATGATTTATTAAAGTATGTAATAATGTAACACCCTGATTTTTTTAAAAAAAATGAT
This sequence comes from Viscum album, assembly GCA_963277665.1. NCBI lineage: Eukaryota > Viridiplantae > Streptophyta > Magnoliopsida > Santalales > Viscaceae > Viscum > Viscum album. The sequence continues at coordinate 1,217,684,540 of OY728151.1, forward strand.
AACTATATTCGATAGTGTATACGACACTCAACATCAAGCCTAAATGAACCATGAAATATTACTATTTAAAAATAGACGTTATAACCTAACCATTAAATTTAAGGGTATTAATAGAAAAAAATAAATTATAAAAATTATATGTTTTACACATATATAAAATAAATTCATTGGTTATTAATTAATTTTAAATGAAAACAAAAATCAGTTGAAAGTAAAATAAATGTTTTCCGAAAAAAATTGTTTTTATGCACGTAGTGTGTTTTTATCTTAATAAATTAAACTAATCGTTATTATTGAATGATTTTAATTAAATATATATATCCCATGTTTAATTAATTATTTTATTATTCATATAATATTTTTCTAGGTATGGGATAAGAATAAACCTAGTTTTATGCTTAAATTTTTTATTTTTCTAAAAATGGTTTCGTCGTGTATTGCATGCTTATTTTAAAATTAATTCCTGAAAATTTTTGAAAATGTATTTAAAATTTTGAACATAATTTGTTAAATAAAAATTTAAAAAATATATTATAGTGGATTTTTGATAATTTTATGAAAAGATTAATTTTTTGATGAATAGTGAAAATGCTAATTTTTATTAAACAAATTCATTTAAAAAATTTAAAAAATTCCATTTTGTTTTAAAATGATTTTAAAAGTACCATTAGTTCAATTATATTATTATTAATCCAATTTATTTCATTTTAATCAATTTTATGTTTAATTTTGATATAAAAACTTTTTATAATTAAGGAAACTTTTTCTTTGGAAAAACCACTTTTCATCGCGTTTGCATGTTTAATTTTAAATTGAATTATTACACTTCTATGAATTGAATTTGATAAAATGGATTTCATATTTTAGTCAAAATAATTAATATTTTTTAATGAGTTAAACGTGATTTTTAGTCATTATGAACAGTAACTATAGTAAATAATTATCACCACAGTAAGGGTAATTTGAGTAATTAAGGTTAAAAAATAATATGATAAGGACTAGAAATTGACCCTAACACTTGAATTTATTCTATTTTATGAGTATATTTTTACCATTTCCATCCATTTCTCGAATATATGTCCACTTTTTGCCATATTTTTTCTGATTTTTTCATTTATACTAATTAAGTAAAAGATAAAGGCAAAAATATCACTTTCTTGTTTTTAATTTCAGTAATATTTTTTGATAGGGATAAAAATAGTTTGTGTTCAGTTATAATTATTAATTTGAAAAATAAATGATTATTTTATCATGATAATTTATTTATAATTTTTAGTGATGAAATAATTGCCTTAAATTCTTGCACAATGCCAACACAACATTTATTTAATTAATAGAAAAATAAAATAAATGATTTTAAAAATAATAAAAGTAATGTGATTTGAAATAATTATTGTGTTAAAAAAAAATATATAAATATAAAATTTTATTGATTTTTTAATTTTATATATTCTAATTTATTTTATGTCATGTTGTTTTCGAAGTCAAATTCATTTAATAGTTCCATGTATCAGAACCAAGTTTGGGTTCTGGTCGATGAGCCAGTTGATGTAAAGCCTGTTGGATGCAAATGGGTATTCAAACAAAAGATAAACATGGAAGGTCAAGTTAGCACCTATAAAGCAAGGCTAGTGGCTAAAGGATTCAGACAGTGTCAAGGAATTGACTATGATGAAACCTTCTCACCAGTTTCCATGTTCAAATCCATAATAATCACACTTGCCATAGCAGCTTACCATGACTACGAGATTTGGCAGATGGATGTCAAAACAACATTCCTTAATGGGAACCTTCAGGAAGATGTCTATATGACACAACTAGAAGGGTTTGTGACACCAGGTGAAGCCAAACGGGTTTGCAAGTTGCAGAAATCCATTTATGGATTGAAGCAATCATCTAGATCATGGAATATTCGATTTGATGAAGCCATAAAATAAATTTGGTTTCATTAAGAATGAATGTGAGCCATTTGTTTATAAGCGGTTTAATGGGAATGCGGTCGTCATCCTAGTGGTATATGTTGATTACATATTTCTTATTGGAAATGACGTACCAGCAATACAGTTAGTTAAGGACTGGTTGAACAAGTGTTTCTCCATGAAGGACTTGGGAGAAACAGCCTACATCCTAGGGATCAAGATCATTCATGATAGATCCAAGAGGATACTTGGACTAAGTCAGGGTACATACATTGACCAGATACTAAAGAGATTTAGTATGGAAAAATCCAAGAGGGGATTGGTTCCAGTGTCACATGGCTTACATCTTTCTAAGAAAATGTGTCCCCAGACACAATAGGAGAAATATAGGATGAGCAAGATCCCATACGCTTCGGCTATAGGATCCATCATGTATGCCATGTTATGTACCAGGCTTGATGTTGCCTATGGACTGAGCATGGAAGGCAGTTATCAAGAAGATCGATGAGAACAACATTGGACTGCTGTTAAGACTATTATTAAGTATCTAAAAAGAACTAAGGATATGTTCCTAGTGTATGGAGGAGACGAGGAGCTTTTCATCAGAGGGTATGCTGATGCTGGTTTTCAAACAGATCAGAATGATCTGAAGTCACAATCTGGATATGTTTTCTATCTCAATGGAGGAGTTATGAGCTGGAAGAGTTCAAAGCAGCTAGTTGTCGCCGATTCTACAGCGGAGTCTGAGTATATTGCGGCTTCTGATGTAGCAAAGGAAGCCGTCTGGATTCAGAATTGTGTCCAGGAGCATGATGTGGTGCCTAGCAGTAAAGATCCCATTACATTGTATTGTGATAATACTGTAGCAGTGGATCTTGGAAAAGAACCAAGGTCACATCAACGAACAAAGCACATACTCCAGAAATATCACCTCTTGAGGGATTTCAATCAAAGGGGTGAAGTTGTAGTGAGAAGAGTGTCCACAGAAGAGAACGTGGTGGAACCCATGACTGAAGGCCTATCTCAGCAGAAGCAAGAATATCATGTGAGAGCTAGCGGGTTAAAGGCGGTTAGCAGTTGGATCTAGTCTAAGTGGGAGTCTGTTGGAGTTGGTGGTCTAGAACCGACTACTTTGTACTTTATTCATTTAAATAAAAGCCTTATCACATCTTGATTGTTCTTCTCCATGACATGTCATGTGATAATGTCCTAAGGAAAATTGTTGCATTAAAGGGTCATAGAGGATTCCTACTATGATGAGAACCTGGAAGTGCCATAACACTGTTCTTGAAATGTATGTTCTATGGCCGGATGATATTATTTGAGGGAAACAAATAATACAGGTCATTAGGGGTGAGGACTCATAAAACATTGAGGCACCTTCTCATGGTGTGCGCCATTTGTAATATCCAGAAGGATATTATGAGAACGAGACCCGCCAATAGGAAATCCACATTTCATAGTGTCAATGGATGTTCCTATCTGCGGACGTGTGTATTGGTCCTTAGACATTAATATTATTATTAATGGGTATTACAACTCATGCACTTAGATGTATTGACGAAAACTGTGACGACACACTGTTCGCCAGTGAGGTAGGATGCGTTGGGTGCGTCATGAGTAATACCACATTAATAGATAATGCGAGAAAGGATTTGTCCCTTCCGTTCCATAATGGAAGTAGATATCTCAGGCCCTTCGATGGAATTGATATAGCCTAAATAAATCCATGTACATGGTAAGGTATGGGAAATTTCAATTCCAGGAAGTCAAAGAAATAATAATCAAGCACATGGGTTGATTGCACTAGCATGCAACCCGCTTGATTGGAGATATCGAGACAAAGGGATTATATTACACGGTAAGTGTTTGTAGGAGGTGACATGTCATTGCGGCGTTAACTTCTTTCTCTATGGGTGCCTTGGAGTGTTTCTAGACGCTAACCTTGGACTTTAGGCAGGCTCCGCGTAATTCCACTGAGAAAGAGGCCTAGAGGGTCACACACTATGTGTGTCTATGTATCTCAGTTAAATATTAATTTAACAAGTTGAATAAAGATTATTCCCGATTGTGGTTTAATAATTATTCAAGGATGTCTGATCGCATTTATTTCGACACTAGTTATTCAAGAGAATATATTGTGGGAGAAATAATATATATTTATTAGCGAGTAATGCAGTTACATTTATTTAATAAATAAATAGCCATTACTCAAGGTCTAATAAATATGGTGGGGGAAAATAAATAAAACTGAAAAATAAAAGTGCACGTCGTGTAAATTTATATATACACGTCGTGTAGTTTATTTTTCGGGATTCGTGAGAAAATATTGTTTATTTAATTAATTGATATTAAATGTAATACGTTGGATGCATGTCAAGTAATAATGATAGTCAACTGTCATTATTAATACTTGGGGTATTACTAAGAATTAAATGAAATGATTAAATTCTTATGACCAATTAATTTATTTTATCATTATAGGTATTATAAATCCTAATTACATTATTATAAAAAAGGTTATCCATTTTGGTTGTCCAGAATGTATTGGGAATACTCTCAAGGAAAGAGAGAATTCCCTTTCCACCAAGAACGCTTTCAAGTTACAAAAGCAAGATCCTCCACCGGATCAAGGCGATCGAAGACGGACATAGAAAGCGACGGATCTTCCGCGCTAGCACCCGGAGTTCCCTTTGGCGACGTCCAAAGATATGTGGCACACGTGTGGATCAACGCTAGAGGAATCCTACACTTGGATTCTCCGACGCAACGACGGATCACAGGATCGTGACCGGAGACACCAACGAAGAAAGAATTCCATCGAGGTAATTCTTATGAATTAATTAAATTAATTATAACCAACATATGAAGATCCTATCTCAAGGGTTCCGAGACTATTCTTTTCTTTTTCGTTCTTAGTTCTATTCCGAAGATTCAGTGTTTTATATCGCGACGGATCTCAGATTGAACGTCATTTAACACTAAAATTAAAATTGGGAAAACCCACCAACGCGCTTCCGCTGTGCCCGGAACCTTCAGGTTATCCATTATTACCCAATGCATTGGAGTGAGATATAGGTTCTTCCCATCACATAATGAAAACCAAACATATGTGTTTCATAAGAATATAAATCTTTCGTCATATCAAAACCCATAAAAAGAAATAGGTTTCATAAATATAAACCCATCAAAAACATAAATCAACCATATAAGAAATAAGGATAATTTCCTTGAATAATATCCCTAGTAAATCACAAGTAACAATAAATAATGTTATCTTATATGGATTTGTTTGAGAGATCACTCAAAATAATTCTTTTTGAAAACATCCTTTTTTGTTTTGAAAAATGCATTTTAAATCATAAAACATTTAAAAAATATATTTTATTGAAAAATAACCTTGAAAACATACAAAGGAATATTTTAAAACCCATTTTAAACATATTTGAAATCAATTTCCTTGAAAATTCTTAAAGGATCACTTAAATTTTTTTTGAAAACATTCATAGAAAACATGGTTTTTAAATAAAACAAATTTCTAACCAAAGAGAGAATAATATTGCATAAAACTTATAATATCATTAAAAGAAGGAAATTCATGATAAGACATGTCAAATTTTAGTATATACACCTCATAAAATGATATAGGTTCATAACATAACATCTTTCTCAAAGAAAGAAAATTGAGAAAAAATTATTATACCGTTGTGGTAACTTTTGAATAATAAAACCCATGAAAGAGAGATCGTAAAATGGATATGTAAATACCCATAAATATAAGGATACAGATAATATATTATATTAATGGGTAGTATATACACCAAACATAATAAATAAGTGGTGAATAAGGCATACATATCACTGAAGAAAAAAGTGATATGAGAAAATTCTTACCTTACACTTCCTTTTGGTCGAATGTTCATTAACTTCCTCTTCTTCGACAGACTTCCTTTAGATCTCTTCTTAAAGGATATAGGATTGGTATTTTGTAGATAACATAAGCACTTGGATATGGGGAGAGAGATGAGGAGAGGTTTTAGAATAGTTTTGAGGATATTCAAGGCTTTTGGGTCTAAATGGGGTGGTGAGGGGTGCTATTTATACTTGAGGAGAGATGAGTTTAAGTGATTAAAATAATAATTATTTTACATTTAAATCCAACCACATTGAGGTGGAATTAATTTACATGACTTTTATTGTTAATTAATGTTTTGGAGGCCTTTTAGGGTTGATAAATACTTCAACCAACCATTAAATTTTGTAATTTTTAGGCATGTTAGGTTTTAACCTTTTAACTTTAACCCTTGTCACTATTTTACCTATACTACGGTAAATATTTTTTTTACCAAGGTAAATTTTTTATATCTAAAAATGAAATTGAAATTAAAACATAATTTTGACCATATTATTATATATATGGAATCTATTTTACCAAATTCAATTCAAATAAATAGAAAAAATAGATTTAAAATTAATCTAACAGACATAATGGTAAAGAAGGTTTTTAAAGTGAAGAGTTCAAAAGTTTGAAATGCTTTTTTATATCTAATTTCAAATTGAAATTGATTAAAATGAAATAAATTGAATTTCTTTATGTATAATTGAACTAATTATACTTTAAAAAAAATTTAAAATATAATTTAACTATATAAATAAATTAGAAGAAAAATCGATTTTTAAATAAAATTCAGTATTTTTTTACTATTCATCAAAAAAATAAACTTCTCTGAAAAATATAAAAAATTAACCCTAAGATAATTTTTAAATTATTATTTCAATAATGAACTTTATTTTATCAAATAAAACTTATAAAAGTGCGAAAATTTATATTTAAAATAGGTTCTCCATCAAAAGATGACAAATTGTCTTTTTAAACAATATAGTTTTTATGCTTAAAATTGGATTTTATTCTTATCTTAAGCCTATAAAACTTTTTGGATGAATTTAAAAACATTATATTGAATATATATAATATAATATTCATTAATAGATTTTACTAATAGTTATTATTTTAATTTATTAATATACAATTCCATTGTGAGCATAAAAACACTTTATGTTCAATTGATTTTTATTTTCATTTCTAATTAATTAGTAACCAATGAATTCATTTTATAAACATGTGTAAATTATATTTTCACAATTTAGTTAATATCATTCATTCCCTCTATTATAATAGCTAGGAAATAACTTAAATAATAATATTTTGGAGTTCATTTAAGCTTAGTGTTTTGTGCAAAGTAAGCTATCGAAGAAATTAAATTTATTTTAAAAAAGATACATAACGTAAAATCTTGGGGTGCTACATTATAACCCACTTAAAATGAATTTATCACTCGAAATTAATTACCCAAATATAAACATATGAGGATAACTATGCCCCATCACATCCTTAGGTTCTTATGCAACGTTTTCAAATTGATGGTTTAACCATAAAACTTTAACCAGGTGAGTGGTATTGTTTTATAGAACTTTATCTCTATGATACAGAATATATACTAGTTGTTCATTATAATAAATATAATTATCTAGCGGTACAATCTTTGAGTTTAGTACATGTGAAGGATGAGTTATGTACTTACTCAGGTGAGATACATGGAAGATATAATGAAGTTGAGAGAGATTTGGTGGAACTGTCAATCAATAAGCTACCATCCCAATACGATCAATAATTTAAAGAAATTACATCCTCAAAATTTGAAATTTCACTGTGAAAATAAAAGATGGATGTTTAAAAATTTCCTTTGTGGGAAATCCGCATCATAAAATGGGTGAATAAAACTTCCTCTTAAAAATAAGGAAAGTAAAAGGTGAAGATCACCGCATAACTAGGATCCTGATTAGGATAACATTAGTGCAAAGTGAAAACCGGGACATGGAAGAGAAATAAAACTATCAAGTTATGATGTATAGTGATAGAGAACAGGGTCATCAGAAAGTCTACCATCACAAAACTATAAATTTGTGATGGGTTAAATAGGCCATTAACTTCTCGGTAAGAAAATTAAATGAATAACGTTTTTGTTTCAAGAGCCTTATCATAGAATTGAGGAATTATATTACTTACCTACATAATAACATGAGTAAATATAATTACATGACAAGTAGAGTTTCACCCTTTAATAAATTTCCACCATGAAATCATATTTTTCTCTAAATGATGAGTATAATTTTTTTCTTGAATCACTAGAATCAACTTCTACTAATTAGTAAATATACAAAAGGTAAAATTATATTTCTATTGTCTTTAGACATTAACCAAAACAAAAATGGACAGTACAAGATATGATATTCCAAAAAGAATAAACTATTTTATGATTTAAAACTACTTTAATCTCTAAAATTCAGTAGTAATACCCAAAGGTAAACATAGATCATTCGATAAACAACAGTCCTTAAAATTCCTCAAAACTGTTCTAAACTAAGATTGAAACCCAAAAATTAGAAGGAATTGATCACATAGTTTTCCCAAGATAAATTTTAATATTTTTCTCAAAATAATATCAATCACTCTTAATGACCCATATCGAAAATGTAATTTCCCATATCACATAATCTCTAAGATATGATGACCATTTCCATAAATAACCTGACTCACCATAAATACATAATAAAATCATATATTCTTTCAAAATATAAATCTATCTTTATCCCTCAAATAAAATCTCATAGTATTCTATTTATAATCATCATATTGGGTTCCCAAGATTGTGAAAATATTCCAAAATAACATTAATCACTTAATCACCAAATAATTTTCAATATCATGTTTATCTATGAAACATATTTTCCCAAAATGAAATTAACCTTTATCCATCATATATTTTAAATAAAAGAAAATAATTTTATACTAACCAGGACATCATCTATTCTAGTGGTAGGTGATGCACCCATGTCGCCCTTTGGTTGTGGGTTCAATTCCAACAGCCTTGACAGATGCTACGGGTTGTCACCCATCATGCGGGTTGTTCTTTTCCTAACACTATATTATTATAATCCTTATAAATTCCATAAATGTGAGAATCATTCTAAAAAATATCCTTAATAATATTCAACATAAAATTTTATCTCATACCTTTAATTTTTCATCCCAAAATATAATAACCCATAATTACCTAAAAAATGAATGCCTCCAAAAATACCATTAGTCACTTTAAAATTTCATAACATAAAGCCTCAAAAGGGGTTTCTAATACACTGAACTTATGATCAACCTAAAAATTATAAACCCATGATGGTATCCATAACTCTTGATAATACCACAAAAGAAAACATCATAATCACCAAAGATGTCTAAACCCCGCTTCGATACCAACTGTAACCACCCAGAATCTACACATTCGAATCGTGTGCTAAAACATAAAATTTAAATTTCTAAATTTTATAATGATAAATGTAACCCAATTTATTTTCCAAAAAACTTATGATTTTGAAAGAAAATACTGGATAACTTATATACCCCAGGATCTTTTAGGTTTAATGTTTTAAATAATTAGGATAAAACACTTAACAACTCGAGCTCATAAACAAATGGCTCATAAAGATCGATATTATCTCCCACTATACCCAACTTTCACAATAGGTCAAAAACATCATCCATGTGAACTAATTCTAGACACATTTTATTTAACATCTTTCCTTATAACCCGGGGAAAAGAAAATATATAAATGGTGAGCTCAGATGCTTAGTAAGGGTAAACATTGGAGATACGTAAGCATACCATGAGTATAAGGTCATGATAACATGAGCATAACATTTAAAAATCATACCCTTTATATAAAAAATCATAGTCATTATTCATAGAATAAATCATAAAAATTCATAATCCATGAACCATAAAATAATAACTTTGGCATAAAACATGGAATTGTGGAAAACACATAAACATATAACATTGTGAACATGTGTAAATAGTGACATTTTCACTCATTAAGTTAAGGACATGAAATTAGGCCCACACATAAACTTATGTACATGCAACCATGTCCATGAATAACATTATGAACATGTAACCAGGTTCACACATCACATTGTGAACATATAATCAGGTTCACAAATAACATTGTGAACATGTAATCAGGTTTATGCATAACATTGTGAACATGTAATCAGGTTCACACATAACATTTAGACTCACAAGTTATCCATCATCACCCAATGCATTGGAGGGAGATATAGGTCTCACTCATCACATAATGAAATCCAAAAATATGTGTTCCATAAGAACATAAATCATTTATCATATCAGAACCCATGAAAAGAAATAGGATTCATAAATATAAATGCATCACAATCATAAACCAACCATAGAAGAAATAAGGATAATGTCCTCGAATCATATCCCTAGTAAAGGATCACTTAAAACCCATTTTAAACATCTTTGAAACCATTTTCCTTGAAAATTATTAAAGGATGACTTAAAAACATGTTTGAAAACATTCTTAGAAAAAATGGGTTTTAAATAAAATTTTTTCCAACCAATGAGAGAATAACATAACATACACCTTATAATATCATTAAAAGAGTGAAATTTATGATAATACATGTCAAATTTTAGTATATACACCTCATAAAATTATATAGGTATATAACATAACATGTGTCTCAAAGAAGGCAAATTGAGACAAAATTACCTTACCGCTATGGTAACTTTTGAACTGTAAACCCCATGAAAGAGGGGTTATCAAATGAATATGTAAATACCCATAAATATAAGGATAAGGAAAATATATTACATTAATGGGAAGTATATACACCACATGAAATAAATAAGTGGTGAATAAGTCATATATATCACATAAGAAAAAAGTGAGACGAGAAAATCCTTTCCTTACACTTCCTTTTGGTCAAACATTCTTTAACCTCCTCTTTTTCAATAGACTTCCTTTATATCTATTCTTAAAGTATCTATGATTGGTATTTTGGTGATACCAGCATCAATTTTATGTGGGTAGAGTGAGGATGAGTGGCTTGGGAAGGGTTTTTAGGAGCTTCAAGGCTTGTGGGTCGAAATGGGGTGGTATTTATACCTGAGGAGAGGTGAGTTTAAGTGATTTAAATAATGATTATTTTATATTTAAACCCAACCAAATTGAGGTGACATTAATTTAAATGACTTATATTGTTAATTAATGTTTTAAAGGATGGCTATGTTCTATAAATACCTTAAAAACCATTAAATTTTGTAATTTTTAGGTATGTTAATATTTTACCTTTAAACTTTAACCCTTATCACTATTTTACCTATACCGTGGTAAATATTTTATTTACCATGGTAAAATTTTTATACCTAGAAATGAAATTAACCTAAAACCTAATTTGAAAATTATTATTCCAAATATAGAATCTATTTTTCCAAATTCAATTCACAAAATTGGAAAAATTATATTTAAAATTAATCCTGTAGACACAACGATAAAGCGAGTTTTTAAAGTGAAAAGTTCAAAAGTTTGAAATGTTTTTTATATCCAATTTCAATATTAAATTGATTATAATGATATAAATTTAATTTATTTATGTATAATTTAACTAATTATACTTTAAAACCAATTTTAAAAACAATTTAAATATATAAATAAATTATACAAAAAAGAAATTTTCAATTAAACTTCAGTATTTTTTCAATATTCATAAAGAAATGAATCTTCTCCAAAAAATAACAAAAATTCAACCTAAAAGAATTTTGATATTATAATTTTAAAAATAAACTTTATTTTTTCAAATAAAAATTATAAAAGTGCGAAAATTTACATTTAAAGAGGCGCACCATCAAAAGGCAACAAATTGTCTTTTAAAAAAATATAGCTTTTTATGCTTAAAATTGGTTTTTATTCTTATATTAAGTCTATAAAAAATTTTGGATTAATTTAAAAACATTATTTTTAATATATAACATATAATTTTCATTAATATCTTTCAATAACAGTGATTAATTTAATTTATTAAGATAAAATGTCACCGTGAGTATAAAAACACTTCTGTTATGTTCAATTCGTTTTTATTTTCATTTCTAATTAATTGGTGACCAATGAATTAATTTTATAAACACGTGTAAACTATATTTTCATAATTTATATAATATTATTCATTCCTTCTATTTAAATGGCTAGGTGATAACTTAAATAATAATATTTTGGAGTTTGTTTAAGCTTGGTGTTTTGTTCAAAGTAAGCTATCGAAGAAATAAAATTTAATTAAAAAAAAGTGACATAATTTAAAATCTTGTGGTGTTATAAGGAATAATTTATTATATTCTCCATAAAAACAACAACACATCAAGATCAAAAATAAAAATTGATCGAGAGGATTATCACATTCAAGGTAATTTTTGTTTTAAATTAATTAGAAATTAAATGTGAAAGATCCTCTCTATGAGATTATGGTGTTGCATTTATCAATTTATTCAGATATTATCCATTGAAAGAAATGAAAATAAAAAACTGGGCATCTTCCCAATGCTTCCACTATGCCCCAAAACCTTCAAGTTTTGTCAGTGCCATCACATTATAATTTATAATTATTTATAATTTATTTGATTAATTTCTTGTGTTGGTTTGTTAGTTTTCATATTTACATTTTCATTATTAATCCAATGATTGATATAAAACATTCATTTAAGTATATATTACCAAGAATAGTCTACAAAACTCAAATATAACACATGAAGATTCCATCCGAAGGTGCTAAGATCACTAGCTGCATGACATAGTTATACAACATGTAACGTTAAATTACATGTTGTGTACCCATGGTCAACTCGTACAAGGAGTGAGCCATATAAATCTTAGCTCATAGTGTGACTTGATATTCGACATCATTACACATCATGTATTGACTATCGATGTGGCATGCGGTTTGATAGGGACTAAATGGTGTATAGATTTTGTACACATTATATAACCCCACATGATTAAACATGTTGTGTAATTCATAATGATTCATGTTTTCAGTACATGACATCATTACATGTTTTGTATTGAATACCAGACAAACAATGTAGTAAGACATGGACTACATGGCATCAGTTAGCAATTTCACATCATGTAACATGTTTCAACCCACACAAGGTATATGCTGAGTGATTTTCAATGTGTTGTGTGGGTTAACAAGTGGTGTTTCAAATTCTGCATAAATTCTTCAACTACATGACATACAATGGTTATCGTACACATCATGTAATTCACAGGAATATTCAATAGCACACACCATGTATATTTATGGGATTCCATGTGGTCATACATTTCACAAAGACTATACAATTTGACCCATGAAACTACACCTCATGTATATCGCAACATACCATGTGGACTTACATGTTGTGTAATTACAAACTACACAATAAGGACTATATAAAACGTGTGTCACATGACATGTTGAGTGACAATATACACCATGTAAGTATTAAAGTTCCAAAAATGAGATTTTGATATTACACAGAAGATACACATCGTGTGGCTTCCAAGTACATGTCGTGTACTCAAATAGTTTTTTAAAAGTAATTTTTTTTTAAATTATTAAGAATGGGATTCTTATGTCTCAGGGAATGTTAGGAAAAAATATTTAGATAAAAATTTGATTAATTAATTATTTGACTAATTTATTAATTCCAGTAAATTTATCTTAATTAGAATAAATTTAAATAAATGTTATTAATTATAAATATCTTATTATTGCACATTATGATTGATCATGAGCTTTGAATGACCTATGTATGTGTTGGATTTATTTATTTAATTACCCCTCACTCCTTTATTATGTACATGCCTGTGTGTCCAAGGTTTATTTGATATAAACCAAAATCATGGTTCCCCTTACATGTGTGTGAGTTTTCATTTGTAAAGGATGGAGTTACTAGATATAAGAGATGATTTGGGATCTGAGTCAAGGTGAATCCAACCAAAGAGATACACAGGTGAATGGAGAAATGTTGTAACTTGATCCCGATGTAGGATCAAGGAGTTATTTCCCCTAGGATCTGGTTGGTTTATCACCGCTTGATAAACCAACTAGTATAATAAATATCATGATCATATCATACCTTTATTTTATTTTTTCAATGCATGGTTATTTATTTATTTATGAATTTCATGATTTATTTTGATTATTAAACTCAAACAAATATAATAAATAAATTAACAAGCATTATAATATAAAATAAAATAAAATAAACATGTGAAAATTATTTTATCAGACATACTTAATTAATTATGAAAGTTACACATAATATTACAATCATGTGAAAAATAAAATAACAAAAATTTATGCATACCTTAAATAAAAATCTCCCAATGAAAATATTAATTTAGAAAAGAACATCCATTTTCTAAGTTAGGATCAATGATAATTAAAGTGTTGGTATACCCATCGTTAGGGGTACTTTCAACTATCATGGAGTCTTGATAAAGATAATGGGTCGGTATTGAGGGTAATGACCATAGTATACTTAATATAATTTGGTGGTAAATGTTGAGGAAATAGAAGTTTTAGAATTTCAAGAATAGGGAGTCCACTGTACATCTCAAGGAGCTTTGAGTTAATATAACAGGAAAGAAAAATACTACCTAAATACTTTTGAGTAATTTGCAAGGCCATAGTCAAGGTTATGAGAAGGAAGATATGGATCATTAACACTAGAATATACGAGTGACTGGATGTTCTAAATCCAATGAGGAGAGATGTTGAGATTTAATAAAATGGTGGGAGACTAATTAAATTAATTAATTATGTCATAGTTGGTGATCAAGATAAAGTACTAAAATATGATTTTATTTGTTGTATAAAATGACAAGAAACCTGAACACATCACTTTAACTAGGATTTATCATGAAGAAATATAATATCCTATTGAGTGATAACTTCCTGAAGTGGTACAGGTGCTTGTGCATTGCACTATGCTAAGACTGGATGTTTTATGTACTAGAATCCCCTATTCCTACTAAGCCTTATAGGGAGGAAATTGAGGAGGAGAAAAATGTCTTCTGGAAATACATGTATGATCCATTGGATTTCCAATTACCCATGTTATCATCCATGACTAGTGGTCTACAAAATCTCCATGAAAATATAAATTCTTACTCCATGCTGTCTCATCTGTTGGGACCACTCTGTGTATGAAGATTGTATTTGTTGTCAACAATTGTCAATACTGGTCAAAATGAAGGACTAAAAAGTTAATGAATATCGGTTGATTTGAGGTTTCCTAGAGAATTGTTATGGAATCAGAGCATTAGATGTCATACCTGAGCAATTCTCTAAGAAGATAAAATGATCCTAAGTTTAAAGTGCTTGTGTCAAAGGTGACACATTGTTTACAACAAAGAAGAATGGAGAGGTATCTAATGAGGATTTTAAGAAGACCATGAAATTATTCATGATTATATTAAAACCATGAAAGATATTAATTTAAGAACATAATCATATTATTTTCATGAAGTATAGAATGATGGTTGAAGAAGAAAAGAGAATGTGGAAGGGTTTGGCATTCTGAGGTAGCCATGCATTTCACATTATGAAACCTGATGATTCTTTGCTGATTTTTATTTCTCAAATATCATAAGTTATGAGAACTTGTGATGAAAGCCTTATAAAGGAAAGGAAGAGTAAAGGTGCTGCCATTCATATTCAGTTTTGATTGGAAGGAAAGATGCAAGTTGAAGTCAGGTAAGGTTCAAAACCTTTCGTTGCAAATCTGACGATGCTAAAGCTGTTCGATAAAAGGATACATATCAAGATAGTGTATTTCGTGATGAAAGTTGAAGAATGTTTATGGGATGAAATGAAGAGAGAAATGATAAAGGAACGAACAATCTGGAGGTGGCACAAAATAACAATTTAAGGTGGCACCATTTCCCAGTGTTTTCCAAATTTTAGGGTATGAAAATCGGAAGATGAAGAAAGGTGTTATTAGAAAAGGATGTTGCACGCAAGTTTGAAGATGACTTGGTATGTTGAGCGCAAGTGGAGTTCCATTATCCGAACATCAAAATATGGCAAAGTAGAGGTTTGTACGAATGATTGGGGTTTTGCGTGCAAGATTGTTTTTTGCGCGCAAGATTGAAGGGAGTTTGGAATCTTGCACGCAAGGCATGTTTCGAGGTCCAAACTTAGAAAAATAGAAAAGGAAGGGAGCGCGTGAAAGATTCAAGAAGTGCATGAAAGAATAGGATGGCATGAAAGTGACTTACGTGTCAAAGGAGGCGTAAAACGGGGTTTTGCACACAAGGAATGATTCGAGGTCCGAACTTCAAAAAATGGTAAAGGCATGAAGTACACAGAAGATTCGACAAAGTGTGCAAAATATGAGGTTGGAGTGAAAGAGACATACATGCCCAAGGATATGTCAAATGTGGTTTTGCGTGATGCATGACTTACGCACCCAAGACGACGTCAAATGGGGTTTTGTGCGACGCGTCAGGATCTTGTGCAACACATCGGGTTTTTTGCACACAGGGGTCAATGAGGTCTATAAATAAGAGGTGACCCCCTCACATTAGTAAGGATCAACACTTACAAGAAATAGGATCTCTGAAGCACTTAATAAATATACGCAAAGGGTGTTGTGCGAAAGAATTAAGATTTTCATGCAAGAAATGATTGTTGCGTGCAAGAAGAGAGTTTCATGCAAGACAGAAGTTGCGCGCAAGAGGTCTTCTGCGAAAAAAGTTGAATTTTGTGCAAGTCAAAGTTGCATGCAAGTAGCCCAAAAGGGGGTGCGCGAAAGATTGGGGTCCCACATGCCTTTGATAGGTTCATAGCACTCTCGAAGTGAATTTGCGATGAAGGAAGTACCGTGAACCATTCTGTATCATGAAGAGAAGTAGAACTAGACTCACACGACTGGTGTTTAACACTCTCGTTGTGCTTTGTGAACTGAAGAAAAACTATATGTGCAAATTAATTCATATTTACACAAAGGAAGAAGTTAGTATACTGATACAATCCTGTGTTGGTATTGAGAATTGAAGAAAGAAAGTAAGACACTACAATACTATTCCTTATTATAGTGTGTCAAATAGAAAGAAGAGAAGCAGAAGAAGAACAAAGTATGCCCAACAAAAGGCTGAAAATTATTTAGGGCAGCTTAATTCATATGATGCCAAGTGAAATAATCTTCATTTCCTGAATAATCACAATGGTGTATGTGATCCTAGCCAAGAATAAAGAAGAAGTTTTAGTGCAGTTGGTATTTGCACTAAGAAGAATAAAGAAGAAGTGTAGTGTAGTTGGTGTTGCAATAGAGAAGAAGAGAAAGGAAGAAGGAAGAATTGCTTGCCTACTGCTTTCCAAGTAATCAATTGAAGAGCACTAAAGAAGAAAAAGAGCAGAACCTACCTTATCAAGAAGAAAGAAGACTGTATCTATAGGCAGTATAAAGAACCAACTAAAGGCTGCAAGTCGGAATAGGCTATCACCAGTCCAGGGAAGAGGATTGTTTCCCACCCCCCTCCAAAGTGTAGGGACTGACACTGGCTAGAGGATTGTTTTCCTAGCAACTCCATTGTAAAATAATATCACATTATAGTGGAGAATCCATGCACTGGTCATACCCATGCATGGAAAGGATGTAGCTGCTCTTATTGAGTGGTGAACCTTGTAAAAATATCATGTGCATATTTTACTGCTTTCTATTATTTCATACGACAGGGAAAATAGAATAAGAGAATCAAGATCTTAATAGGTCAAGAGGTACAAGGATAAAAAGTTGGGATTGGTTTTAAAAGTCCCTAACACTGATTCACCCCCCCTCTCAGTGTTAGGTATATCCCAAACTTGTACTCTCATCATCTTCACACTCACTCTTAGGAGAAATAAAGACAAGAGTTATATAAAATCTATAAGGAACTCTTTACGTGCAAGCTAGGAAAGGATTTCTAGTCGGACCTCATGTAATTAATATGATCAGTTTCATTGAGTATTTTAAAATTTTGGGATTCAAATTAGTTTAATAATTGTTCAAATACCTTATTTTCTCCCCAATTCCTTCAAAATTATAATGTTTTATTGTGAATTTTAACATGAAAAATATATAGAAAATTATCTAGGATATATTAAATTTGATTCAAAATTTAGATAAAGACATGAAGCATGAAAAATATTATATACTTATAGTAAAAAAAGGAAATTTATGAAAAAAATTCTGAGGAAATCTCTAAGCCTTATGCATCTTTGCAATGACCATCAAAGAAGCGAAATATCCATATGGAGGATAAATAGTAGGATGTGGTATGTTTTGTTTATGGTAAGAAGGGATACTTAAATAATAATTATGCCTTAGTGAATAAGTAAGGTTAAGCTTCATATAATTTTATTATTAAGGGAAAATATTCATTTCTATAAATAAGGTATTAGATACAACTTCTGGTTCTCAAAATCTTATTCAAATATAGGTACCAAGTAGATTTTCAAAGATTGAAAAAGGTGAGGTGGATATTCAAGATGCCAATAGAGTGAGACTAGATATGCCAGATATAGGAGAATACCATCTCACATTATCCACTAGATTGATTTTAGTTTTAAATAATTTTTATTATGTTCCTAGTGTAACCAAGAACATAATTTCTTTATTGAGTCTAGAAACGGCTGGATTTGTTTTCAAATTCATAAATAAATGTTTTTACTTTTACAAAGATAACACATATTATGGTATGAAACATATGAATAATGGTCTTTAAATAATATAATATGAAAATCAAGTCTTAGAAATAGATAACGAATCAAGTTCACATGGATCATATTACACCTAATTGTGGAATCACTGACTTGGTCATGTAAACGAGAAGTGCATGAAAAAATTATATCAAGAATGATATTTAGATTCTTTTGAGTTGAGACACTTGGAAACATGTCACTATTTTTTATAAGGGAAAATATCCAAATCTCCATTTATTGGAAAAGGATATCCCTACAAAAATCCTTTAGAATTAGTTAACACATATATATGTGGGACTTTTCTAGTAGATTCTAGGCATGGATACCCATACTTTATTACTTTTAATGATGAACTCAGTAGATATTGATAAATTTACTTGATGAGGTATAAGTTTAAATCCTTTGAGAAATTTAAGGAATACAAGAATTAAGTATAAAATTGGATTGGTAAGAAGGTAAAGAAATTCCACTTAGACTAAGGTGAGAAGTATCTTAAATAAGAATTCATTAATTATCTAAAATAGTTTGGGATTTTATCCCAACTCACTCCTATTCATATCCCATATTGGAATTGTGTTAGTTAAAGGGGGAATCAAACCTAGTTGTACATGATGATATTTATGATGAGTCGTATAGAAATTCTATTATATTTTTGGGGACATGAATTATAGACTATGAGATACATACTAAACTGAGTTCCAACTAAAGTGAAAAACAAAATTTCATATGAGTTATGGTATGGAAATAAATATTATTTTCCAAATATTTGTGTATAGGGATGAGAGGTATTTTTTAAGGATAATCCTATAACCAAACTAGCATTCCAAGGCATAAATTCCATATTTATAGGGAATCCTAAATAAACTAAAGGATATTATCTATACAATCCCTCAGATAAAATGGTCATAGTTGAAAAAAATTCCACCTTTCTTAAAAGGGATCATATCTCTAAAAGAGATAGTGGGAGAAAGAAATAATTTGATAAAATTGAAGTTCAGTATATTCAAGAGTTAGCATCGGAAAAAATTATACAAGACATATTGGAATAGAATGTTTTAGAGGCACAATTACCACATAAGAGTAATAGAGAGATTATAGAACTAAAGAGATATGGTTTTCTTATCACTGAGGAAGGTGATGAATTATTAGTTGAAAATAATGAACTTATGTCTTATAATAAATGAATAATCCACTCATAAGTTTCAAAATGAAAAGAATCAATGAATTATAAAATGGATTCCATATACCAAAACCAAGTTTATGTTTTTATAGATCCTCTAGAAGATGTAAATCCTATTGGGTGTAAATGGGTATTCAAGAAAAAAAAATAGACATAGATTTTAATTTTAGTACCTTTAAGGATTGATTAGTCAATAAAGTTTTCACATAATGTCATAAAATAGACTATTATGAAACCTTTTCACCAGTTTTCGTGATGAAAGTCATTATAATTCTACTTTCCATTGTAGTATTCAATGATTATAAAATTTGGGAAATAGAAATCAAAAACACTTTCCTTAATAGAAATATTGTGTGAGATATCTTTATAGCCCAACTCAAAGGGTTTGTGACACTAAAGGATGATAATACGTTGTGAAAGTTTCAAAGATATATTTATGGGTTAAAGATATAAACAATATTATATTTTTTTTTTGATGAAGACAAAATAGAATTAAGTTTTGTTAATCATGAATGCAAGACTTATGTATAAAATAGGTTTAGTGGGAGTGAAATAGCTTTACTAGTGATATATTTTGATGATATATTACTGATGGGAAATGATATACATGTCTTATAGTCAATTAAAACATGGTTGAATAAATGATTCTCCATAAAATATGTATGAAAAGAAGCATATATTCTAAGGATCCATATCCTACAGGATAGGTCTACGATGATTCTTAGACTAATTCAAGGCACATACATTGAAAAGTTATTGAAAATATACAGTATGGAACAATCCAAGATAGGATTTTTACGTATGTCACATGGTATACATCTCTCCAAGAATTTTTTTCCTAAAACATAAAAAGAGATATAAAGGATGAGTAGAATCCCTTACGCATCTAAAACGGGATCTATGATGTATGACATTCTATGTACTGGAATTGATGTTGCATATACCTTGAGTATGGTAGGTAGATATCAAGAGGATCTTGGAGAGCCTCATTTTTCATCTGTAAATACTATCCTGAAGTATCTGAGGTGTAAAATGGATATATTACTAGTGTATGGAGAAAATGAAGAATTAGTTATGAGGGGATACACATATTATAGTTTCCAAATAGATCATAATGATATAAAATAAAAATTAGGATATGTGTTTTTCCTTAATGGATGATTTTTGAGAATGAAGAGTTCAAAGAAACCAATGGTCGTCGATTCTATAGTAGTGTCAAAGTCTATTGTAGTTTCTAATGTAGCTAAAGAAATCATGTGGATACATAACTTTATCTAGTGGCTTATTGTTGTACCTAAAAAACAGATCCCATTACTTTTTATTGTGATAATACTATGATAGAAGTTCTATCCAAGGATCACATGTCACGTAAATAGACAAAGAATAAAATTTGGAAGTGTATCCTCTTGAGACTTCAGAAGTGTCACATCTTGATGGATTTTTCTCAAAGGGGTTAGTTCATAGCAAGTAGAGTAGCCACAAAATAAAACGTGATAGACCCATTTAATAAATTCTTGTATAAAAAAACATTAATATCATGTGAGATATAGTGGGTTGAAATTTTTTAGTAGTTGTATATAGTGAAAGTGAGATTCTGTTGGATTTGGTTCCCTAAAACCAATCGAATCTATATTTTAGATTATTAGTATATTAATAAATATCTTATCACATAATGATTTTTCTTCTATATATCATTAATGTGATAATGTTCTTAGATAATTTGTCTCATATAAATGTTATAAAATTTCCCCGTTATATGTTATAATTCTTCTCATGAAGTTCACACTCAGTGATCTCCAAGAAGGGAGGTCATAAGGATAGACCCGCCAATAGAAATTCCACATGTTTGATTTATCATTAGATGTTACAATTTTGAATGTGTATATTAGACCTTAGATTTTAGATTATTATTAATGTATATCATGAATCATGAACTTTTATGTATGGATGTAAATCATAACATATGCTCATAATAATGTATTATATGTTGAGCACATCATAAGTGATATGAAATTAATTGAATAAGTTAAGAAAGGGTTTTCCCCTTTCAAGTTTATAGAGGAATATATTTTTGGCCATTTTATTGAAAAGAATATGTCTTATGAAATCCATGACCAAGGTATTTTATAGAAGAGTTCATTTCAAAAATCCAAAGAAAGATAAATTGAGAATATAGGGTGATGACACAAGTATGCATCCTGATTGATGAGATATTGAGACAAAGAGGTTATATTACATAATAGTGTTCATAGGAAGGTTTTTATTATTGAAAAATAAATTTCTTTCTATATGGGTGCCATAATTTGTTTCTAGATATTGATCTTGTACATTAGTAAATACCACATAATTCCACTATGAAAGAGGAGGGTCACACACTAAGTGTATCTGTCATGACCCGTCCCCCAGGGCTCGTATCGTGACTACCCCAAGCCCGCCTTCCATAGGCCATGGGATGGCGACTAGCACCAAAGGTGTAAATCCCTAAACTGGGAAGGCATTGCCTTTATAGTTGTAAACAAACACATCAGAGTACACAACTGGAAGCAAAACACTAAGTAAAACTGTATACAAAGAAAGTGCTGGAAAGTAAAATGGGCTGGAAATACAAGCCCAACAGGAAAGTACAAGTACAAAGGAAAAGAAAGTAAAACTAAAGGAAAGTAAAGTAGCTATTGGGTTATCCTCCGGGGTTCCTACTTGAAGGGTGGGTACATATGGCCTCCTCATCACTCCACGTCCATCCGTCTCCTCCGTGTACTATCACACCGAGTGGTCCACCTTCGGGTACCGCACAATCTTGCTACTCTCTGCCTCATTCAGCGCTATCCATCGTCTGAAACCAACACAACGAGGTGCGGGCATAGCCTGTGCAGGGGTGAGTATAACTATACTCAATAGGGACCCTGAGACCCTTAAGGTCTCACAAAATCCAACAAGGATAAACCACAAAGTATGAAATCAACAGATAACCATTACTTTGGTATATTCCCATACATATACCTAAGTTATCTAGTAACCCATCTCAATCATGAGGAAAACACAAAAGTCATTGACTCAGATCAAACTAGGATTTTTATAATCGAAACCACAGCTGGTGGCGTACTCCTCCTCTATCGAGTACAGTGGGCCTGCCGTGTCACACAGAGGCGCTTCCCACTATCCTTGGACTATTGAGGTACTCCTCCTATCGAGTACCGTGGGTCTGCTGTGCTCACACAGAGGCGTTCCCCACCACGGGTCTGTCATGATCACATAGAGGCACTCCCCCTCGTAGCCTACATAGGTACTCCTCCTATCGAGTATCGTGGGTCTGCCGTGCTCACACAGAGGTGATCCCCACCGCGGGTCTACCACGTCACATAGAGATGCTCCCCACTGGTCTAGTCGAGTCACCTTGAGTCGAATCGGTCAAGCAGTCGTCTAGTCTCAGCCAACTATCGGGTCTCCATACTCTGTCTGCTCGCCTCTGGAAGGATCTTCTCCACAAGCTACTGGTCGATACACCAATGGTCACGAAGTGCCCTGAAGAAGTATCACAAAGTTTTTCTTCATCATAGGGGTCTTAAAGCAATAGATGACGTGTCGATCGGGCGCCCGGTCTGTGAGTTATTAGCCTTTTAGTCCCGAGGGCCCGGTTGGATTTGTGTATGATCCAACCTGACAGTAACTCAAATATACCCCGAACTCCAGTGATGTATACTCAAAGGGACAACTTCACTCCAAGAATACCAATGCCGCTGACGGTTCGTCAAACAGACGTCTGGTGCCAAAGATATGGCCCAAGAAGGTAATGGGGTCAGTAATGGGCCTGGGCCCAGTCTGACCCGGTCGGACTGACTCGGGCCAACCCAGACTGGGCCAACCCATTCAGCCCACTAGGTTTGGCTCAGTCCATTGGGCCCAGCCCAACGGACTGCGAGGGAGGTTCAGCCTGGAGGTCGCCACATAGGCGACTCGGCCCAAAGGCCGGGGCCGGTTCAGCCAACGCCGCGCAGGGCGCGGGCAGGGTGTGGCAGTGGCCGGCCAGGCCGTGGGGGAACTGAGCAGGGCACAGGGGCACCGGGCAGGGCGTGAGGGCATTGGGCAGGACGCAGGGGCCGCGGGCAGGTGGGCTGCGCGCCGGGAGTCCACGGGCAGGCGGGATGCGCGTCGCGTAGGGCGTCGGGAGGCCACGGGCAGGTAGGCCGCGTGCCAGGCAGGGCGCCGGGAGGCCGTGGGCTGGCGGGCCGCGTGCCGGGCAGGGCGCCGTGAGGCCATGGGTAGGAAGGCCGGGTGTCGTTCGGGCTGGCAGTGTTCTGCCGGAAGCATTGGTGCGCCGCGGGGGTGGCGCGATTCACAGAGGCCGCGGGTAGCGCGACCTTCGTCGTTGCCTCCTTCGTCGTCGTCGCCTCATCGCCTTGTCGTAGAACGCCACAAGAAGAGAGAAAACGACGGGGGATGTTGGGCCATGTTAGGTTGGCCCGCACCCTCTACATTTATGAAGGTATCATTTGGCTCATCATGAGAAGAAGATGATCATTAATACGTCCGTAGCAATCCCATTTTATCCTCTGAAGAAGTTAAGGAAAAGGTACAACATCAACAAGTAATAAACCCCCTACCTTTGATTTGTTGGTCGTCGTTCGTTGACGTCACGAAAAGATGGTCGTTGATCCGCGGTAGACGAACACGTCCCACATCGAAGGAGTCTAAGGAAGAAGGTCTGAGGGGGTCATTCTTCGCAGTCAAAGGCGTTCCTCTTCGGCGTTCTTCGTTGGGTGAGCGTTCTTCACTAGAAGAGCATTCTTTGTTGAAGAAAGGTCTTCATTGGAGAGATTTCTCTCTTCTCCCAAGCTCAACAAAAAATAAATAATAGATTGTCTATTATTTTGTTGGCACAATGATTTCAAAAAGGAGAAATAAATTAAGAAGGCTCCTCCCATTTAATTCAAGAGGTTGGCACATTAATTAAAGGGGGTTAGCTCCATTTAATTAAAGGGGAAGGTGGAGAGGCTCTCCCTCATTAATTAGGGAGAGTTGAGAGGTTATACTCTCCACCCATTAATATGGGTCGGGTGGTCCCCAAGTCGTAACCTCTCGGAGGAGATTATGTTCGGGTGGGCCCCACCACCAGAACCTCTCATGGGAGGTTAGGGTGTGGCGGTCCCACCTCCAACTCCCAAGTAGAGGTTTTAACCAACATTCACTCACTTGACAGCTTAAATAAAATAAAGTGTTGTACACTTTATTTTTTTATAAAAATCCAAAAACTAACTTTTATTCTTGACCATTTGTCGTCGAGGTGAAAGTCTTCTTAAGTGAATACCGGCACTGCGAGTTCAACAGTGCCCTCAGATTTTAGTTCTGAGCACTGGTTCAAAAGTTATAAAATTCCGCTCATACTTTTACTAAACGTACACGAAAAAAACTTCAAAAATTGATTCCGGGCACACCGGGCCTCAGAATCAAGAACCGTAAATTTTCAAGGACTCATAAAAATACCATGTATTTAAGAAAAAAATTTCCATTGAATTTCCAGGTCTTTACATTCTCCCCACATCATGGATTTACATCCCCGTAAGCTACAACTCGAACTAAGGGAACAAATGGGGGTATTAAGCACGCATCTGAACCTCCCACTCCCATGTGCTCTCCTGGAGGTTCCCGTGCTACCAGTGAATTCCCACTAGAGGTATCGACCATCCACGTAGGACCTTATCCTGTCGATCCTCAATATCCACTGGAAACTCCATGTAAGTCGCCCCATCGTTGACGTCCAGGTCTCCATGTTTGATGATGTGGGAAGGGTCATGCACGTATCTCCTCAGCTGAGATACGTGGAAGACGTCGTGCACCCAGTGCAACTGAGGTGGAAGAGATAAGTAGTAAGCCACCTCGCCTATTCTTCTAAGGACCTGGAAAGGTCCAACGAATCACGGAGATAACTTGCTACCTTGGCCAAATCTTCGTAGACCTCGTCGAGGCGAGGCCTGTAGAAAGACGTGGTCGCCATTCTCAAACTACAAAGGCCTCCATCTCTTGTCAGCATATGACTTCTGCCTACTCTATGTAGTCTTCACCCACTCCTGGATGATCTACACCATCTCCGTGGTAGCTCATACCATCTCTGGTCCCACTAGTGCTGACTCTCCAGGGTCAGTCCTGCACAATGGTGATCTGCAAGGTCGCCCGTACAATGCCTTAAAAGGTGTCATCCCTATGGTGGATTGATAGATGTTGTTGTAGGAAAAATCTACCAAAGGTAATTGATCCTCCGAGCTGCAATCAAAGTCTAGGACACATGCAAAGAGAATTTCCTCGAGGGTCTGAATGGTCTAGTTGGTCTGACCATCCGTCTGAGGATGGAAGGCAGTGCTCAAGCGAAGCTGTGTCCCAAAAGTTTCCTACAAACCCTTACATATCCAGGAAGTAAATTATACATCACAATCAAAGAAAATAATAGAAGGTATACCATATAAACCCACAATCTCCTGCACATAGAGGCATCCCAAGATGTCTTTTGAACCCTGCTATCTGATCGGTAATAAGTGGGCCGACTTGGTGAGTCAGTCAACGATCACCCATATCGAATCATGACTCCTGGATGTACGTGGAAGACCCATCACAAAGTCCATGGATATCCCATCCCACTTCTACTCTGGGACCTCTAAAGGCTAAATCAAGCATGTTGATACCTGGTGCTCTGCCTTCACTTGATGACAAGTGAGGCACCGTGAGACAAACTCCGCTACCGCCTTCTTCATACCTGGCCACTAGTGCTGTCGTCGAAGGTCCTGGTACATCTTCACCACTCCTGGATATATTGATAAATGGGATGTGTGAAACTACCTCAAAACATTCTCCTGAAGTGGCACTAGTACCATAGTACATCCTCTGAAGAGGATGACCTGCTCCCCACCTTCAGAGAATCCATCAGGTGCCTGCCCTGTGGATATCTGAGCATGTCGCATCTCGCAGTCAGCGTCTCCTTGTGGTGCCTCCCTAACTCACTGAAGAAGTGGGGGAGTGACTTTAAGAGACTATAGAAAGGCTGCTCCATCCCTATCCACAAAGGATATCTGTAAGGCATCCAGCTGCTCTGTCGCTTCGCCTAGAAGTTGTATACCAGATCTCCTACTGAGTGAATCAGCAACAATGTTCCCCTTCCTAGGAGTATAGAATATCTCAAAGTCATAGTCCTGGAGGAACTCACGCCATCACTTCTATCTTAGGTTCAGGCCCTTCTGAGAGAAGATATACCTGAGACTCTTGTGATCAGAGTACATGATAAAATGCTCACCCATCTGATAGTGTCGCCACATCTTCAAGGCGAAGAGCACTGCTGCTAAATTTAGGTCATGGGTAGTGTAGTTCTGATCATGTTATCTCAGATACCGAGAACCATAAGCAATCACTGCTCTCTCCTACATCAGGATACACCTAAGTCCGGTCCCTAATGTGTCACAGTAGACTATGTACCCTACACCTTCCTCTGGAAGCCTCAAGATGGGGGCAGTAGTCAGCCTCTACCTCAGCTCCTTAAAGCTCTGATGGAATCTATCCGACCACATGAAGGGTTTCCCCTTCTTTTTCAAGGCTTATAGTGGTGATGCAACTCTGGAGAAGTCTGGAACAAACCTCTGGTAGTACCCAGCCAAACCCAGGAAACTCTGTACCTCTGTCACACTCCTGGGTGGCTCCCAAGAAAGTACCGCCTCGATCTTCACTAGATCCATTGTAACTACAACCTTCGAGATGACGTGTCCCAAGAAATGAACCTCTCAAATCCAAAACTGGAATTTTGAGAGATTCCCATAAAGATGGTGCTCTCGGAGTGCGTCCAATACTACCTGCAAATGGTCGGCATGCTCTTCCTCAGTAGTCGACTAGACCAGAATGTCTTCGATGAAGACGATGACAAAGATATCGAGGTATGGCTGAAAGATACTGTTCATGAGTCCCATGAACACTGCTGGAGCATTGGTTATGCCGAAGGGCATTACCAAGAACTCATAGTGGCTATACCGACACCTGAAGGCCATCTTCTGCACATCCTCGTATCGAACTCTGAGCTAGTGATAGCCTGATCTGAGGTCTATCTTTGAGAACCACTTAGCTCCCTTCAGATGATCAAAGAGGTTGTCAATCCTTGGGAGTGGGTGCTTGTTCTTCACGGTCACCTGTTTCAGGCGATGGTAGTCAAGACAAATCCTCAAGATCCCGTCCGCCTTCATGGCGAACAGAATCAGTGCTACCTAGGGAGAAACACTGGGCCGAATGAATCCTTTCCACTGCAAGTCCTCCAGCTGTACCCATTGCTCACAAAGCTCAGCGGGAGCCATATGATATGCTGGAGTAGATATCAGTTCCATCCCAGGGTATAGGTCAATGTATAAGTCCACCTCTCTTTGAGGAGGTAGTCCTGGAACATCGTCAGGGAAAACATCCACGTACTAGTCCACCACTACAGGATAGCTCAAACTCTCCACGTCAACTGCTCCGAGTGTGAGACAAGCCCACTGACGAGTGATCGGCTGCACCCTCCTCCTAGTAAGTCTTTCCTATGTTGAAAAGGCTCCCTTCTCGTAGATGAAGGTGAACCTGGTCCCATCCATGCAGACACACCGCACTTTTTTCCTAATACAGTCGACCTGGGAATGGACTGTAGATAACGAGTCCATACCCAAGATGACGTCGTAAGGCCTCAACGCCGCTACTAGGAGATCCCAACAGAATCTCTTTCCTACTAGAGTAATCTCGCACTGCCAACACCAGTGCATAATCATCGAATCAGCTCCCATAGGAGTCTCTAGCCACAAGGATCGAGCCAACGACTCCGTCGAAATCTCCGAGCTCCAAACGAGGCTAGTGGAAATGAAAGAGTGAATGACACCTGTGTCTATAAGAACTAAAGCTAAGGTGGACTAGACACATATTGTACCTTGAATCATCTCTAGAGCACCGTGATTATAGGCCTCAGATTCCTAAAGCCGAGCTCTCCCCTGTCCACCTGCTCCCTGCAGTCGGGGTGGACTTCCTGGTGGTGGTGGCGGTAACACCTCGAAACGTCATCCACTGCTAACTGCACGTCCAGATCCTCTTCCACGTCCACCTCCTCCCTGCGGACCACCTTATTCAAACCTCTACCTCTACCTAGGAGGTCCCTCAATAGTCTGGTGATCATTTGAGTGGCATGCCGGACATTTACGATCCATGTGACCCTTCTCAACGCATGATTAACACTGCCTGTTACTCGCATGTGTGTCTCTACTCCGTGTGCCCCGCACAACCGATCCTGAGTCATGCGATTGACCACCTATAGGTATGGTGCTCTTCGACCTCTGCAACATCTGTCTAGTTCTAATTGCAGAAGACTCTGCTACGTATCAGTTAGTGGTGGGTATCACTGCTGGAGACTGCTCAGCAAGGAAACTCTCCACCAAGAGGGCTCTCTCTAGCACCCATTTCTGCGTCGGAATGCTAAGTGAGATCATAGGAGCTCTGATCTCTCACATGAGCCCCTGCTCGAAGGTCTGGGCCCTGAAGAATGGGTCCCGCACCATATCTGTAGAGTAGCGTGAGAGGGAGGTGAACCTCGCTGAGTATTGTGCTACTGTCATGCTGCCCTGTTGTAGATGAAGTAGCTCCTGTATCCGCACCGCACGAAGGGTGGCTGGTATAAACTCCACCCGAAATAGGATCTCGAAGTCTTACCAGAGTAGGGTCACCTCATCATGAACCTGGAGCATGAGGCTCCACCATATTCCTGCTGCTTCTTGAAGGAGACTCGCAGAAAGGATCACCATGAAGTCTGCTGGTGTCCCTAATAGTCGGAAAACTCTCACCATAGCCTCCCGCCAATCCTCAACTGCCTATGGGTTCGTCTATCCCCTGAACCTGGGTGGCCTCTGGTGTTAGAACTTGTGCAACACACTCACGTGGCGTGCATCATCTGTTGTTGGGGCTGGTGGAATCGGTCGCCCAATGGGGAGTGGTACCGCTGGTGCCTCCACTAAAAAAGGGCCCGACACCACGTCCTCTTCGCTCGGTGTGCTGTCAGTACGTACGACTCTTGGGGCTCTAAATAGTTGTCCGAGGGGAGGCATCCTGAAATAAATAGATGCGACACGGTCAAATGATTATACCTGGTGAGCTGACCTGGTTGAGCAGACTTAAAGAAAAAATTTGAAAACACGCACGCAATCAGTGTTTTCATGCACTAAGTTGGAAATCAGAAGTCAGGGTCCTGGTGTATGGATACGTCAGCCACCTACACCAACACTAGACTCCCTGAACTAAAAACCACACTTAGTACCCTTAACACTATTGCTTCACAGAAAAGAAAGATCAAAGTTCTAAGTTCTGTTGTAGAACCGACTCCTCTGATACCAATATTTCACGACCCGTCCCCCGAGGCCCGTATCGTGACTACCCCAAGCCCTCCTTCCATAGGCTAGGGGTTGGCAACTAGTACCAAAGACATAAATCCCAAAACTGGGAAGGCATTGCCTTTATAGATGTAAACAAACACATCAAAGTACACAACTGGTAGCAAAACACTAAGTAAAACTGTATACAAAGAAAGTGCTGGAAAGTAAAAGGGGCCAGAAATACCATCCCAATAGAAAAGTACAAGTACAACTGAAAATAAAGTACAACTGATGGAATGTAAAGAAAATACTGGGTTGTCCTCTGGGGTTCCTACCTAAAGGGTAGGTACAGATGGCCTCCTCAGCCCTCCACGTCCATCCGTCTCCTCCATGTACCGTCACACCGAGTGGTCCACCTCCAGGTACCGTTCAGTCCTGCTACTCTCTGCCTCAGTCAGAATTTTCCGTCGTCTGCAACCAACACAACGAGGTGCTGCGGGCATAGACCGTGCAGGGGTGAGTATAACGATACTCAGTAGGGACCCTGAGACCCTCAAGGTCTCATAAAATCCAATAAGGGTAAACCACAATGTACGAAATCAACGGATAACCATTACTTAGGTATATGCCCATACATATACCTAAGTTATCTAGTAACCCATCTCAATCATGAGGAAAACACAAAAGTCATTGATTCAGCTCAAACCGGGATTTTTATTATCGAAACCACGGCTGGTGGAGTACTCCTCCTCTATCGAGTACAGTGGGCCTGCCGCGTCACACAGAGGCACTTCCCACTATCCTTGGACTGTTGAGGTACTTCTCATATTGAGTACCGTGGGTTTTCTGCGCTCACATAGAGGCGCTCCCCACCACAGGTCCGCCGCACTCACACAGAGGCGCTCCCCCTCGTAGCCTGCAGAGGTACTCCTCCTGTCGAGTACCATGGGTCTGTCGTGCTCACACATTGGTGCTCCCCACCGTGGGTCTTCCGCGTCACATAGAGGTGCTCCCCACTGGACTAGTCAAGTCACTCCGAGTCGAATCGGTCAAGCAGTCGTCAGGACTCAGCCAGCTACTGGGTCTCCGTACTCTATCCGCTCACCTCTGGAAGGATTCGCTCCACGAGCTATTGGTCGATACACCAACTATCATGAAGTTTCCTGAAGAAGTATCACAAAGGTATGCCTTGTCATAGGGGTCTCAACGCAATAAAGGGAGCGTCGATCGGATGCCTGGTCTGTGAGTTATTAGCCTTTTAGTACCAGGGGCCCGGTTGGATTCGTGTACGATCCAACCTGACCGTAACTCAAATATACCCTGAACTCTAGTTGGGTATACTCAAAGGAATGGCTGATCTCCAAGAATACCGACGCCACTGACGGTTCGTCAAACAGACGTTCGGTGCCAAAGGTATGGCCCAAGAAGGTAATGGGGTCAGTAATGGGCCTGGGCCCAGTCCGACCCAGTCAAACCGACTCGGCCCGACCCAGACTGGGCTGACCCAGTCTGGATCGACCCGATTAGACCCACTGGGTCTGACCCGGCCCGTTGGGCAGGTCGGCCTGCTAGGTTTGGCCCGGTCCTGTGACACCGGAGAATTTTATGAGAAATATTTTGTTTTTATGTTATATAAATCATCAAAGGAATCTTCCACTACACACAATACTAGCTTGGCTTTCTTTACACGCAATCGCGACCTTCCTTGATTGCTTGCGTCGCACGCAATACCGAGTTTCACTAAACAACGATATGCTATTATTATTAAAACTATCCATTATGAATAGTAATACCCACCTTTTGAAATTTTGTAAATGTTATTTTTCAAAATGGACTTCATTTTTGGATTCGGAATATCGAAATTATCCTAGGGTGAAATTTTGGTATTTTTCTGAAAACTTTCAATTTTTGATGAATAGTGAAAACACTGGGAACTATTTAAAAACCGACTTTTTATTTAAATAATTATTTATTTTATTTAAATTTATTTTAGGTTAAAATTGATGCATAATACCTATATAAGTTCAATGCAATTCATTGGAGTCATTTTATAATAATTTTAGATATATAAAAATTTTATTGAACTTTTCACCGTCTTTTACCCACCTCCTAGGAGAATTTCCAAATTCACATAAAACTTAATTTTACCGCTTATGTGAGTGGAATTTTGAAAATCCGAGAGACATGGTTAATATCAAGTACTAAAATGTGGTTCAATGAGATGAAAATAATTTTTTGGTGAATAGTAACTTTTTACTTTTTTTACCACGGTTAAAAGTAAATACGGTAATTAAGGGTGAAAATGATATTATTATTACCCTAACACATGTCCTAATTCTATTGGATAAGTGTAATTCGACCAAAAACAACCTTATGAATAAAATATGACCATTTAGGCCCACTTGGATTAGATTAGGACATTTAATAATAATTTATTTAAAGAAGGGTTAAAATAGTTAAAATCAAAGTTTAATAATTAAATCATTTTTAATACAGGGTTATACATAAGATAAATTCGACTATAAATATTAATTAGAAAGCTAATAAGATTTCCTGCATAATGGTATTTTATTTGTAATTTTTAGACTTTAAATAATTTAATTTATTTATGACACAATGATGATGTAGTAATTTTCTTATTAATGAAATATTGACATAATTGATGTTATAAATACACAAATAAATGTAATTTGAGACTTTTTATGAATTAAAATAATTTACTAGGTTAATATTACATATTATTACTGATTTAATTAACTTTTTTTGAAATAATATTTCTCTTATGATTTAACAAAAATCAATTACATAATAGTGTCAAAATTGACATAAAATAGTTTTTTAAAAAAATATTATATTATTAATTGTTATTTTATTCCTAAAAATCTAAGGTTCGTCCAAATGACTTAGATAAGGTTATATATATTAATAATAAACAACTTGGGGTTAGTTTGGCTTGTTATAGTAAGTTTATTAACCTTATAGTGTAAGAAAACAAGAAGACACGGTAAAAGTTAAATTATCTAACTTAAAGTTAAATCTAAATGATAAGGTTAAAATAGAAACCTAAACTTTTATAAAATCTATTAAATGAGAAGCTTTCGACCCATCCCAACCTTATCTTCAAAATAAATCAATTTGGAGCTATTAAAAACCGAATATGACTTTATAATAAAATAATATTTTTAGTTTTTCCAAAGGTGCCCCTCTCCTCCCTTATAAAAGGGCACCCCCTCCCTCTCTTCCTCACACCACTTTGAGACTTCAACCTCATACAACCCATGACAAATTACCTTCTCCAATTCCCTAGAAACATCCTAGAGGTCCTGGTATTCTTCAAAGACCAATTTTAGTGCCCTAAGAGGAGGTCTCAAAGAGGCGCTTCAAAGAAGAGGTAATGTTCGTTACCGATTCTTTTAACTTTATTTCTTCTTCTACTTCTTATTCTTTAGTTGTTTAATTATAAAGTAATAACATCAGTATCACTCATATACTTATATGTTATTATAAGTATGAAACAACCATATTTCACCATCTATCCATCCTACGGAAAACAAAATCACTGCGCGTGCGTACATACGGAATACCGTCACCACGCCGTGGTGTAATCTATTTTCCACCACCACCTTACTTGGATAAGTATAATGGTGTAAATAATAACTATATATGATTATTGTAAAGTGATATTTATTCTGAAATAGTATACACACACTCCAATACAATTCCAAGATCATGAGAATGATATCATCGCTCATGTGTACGTACGGAATACCGTCTCCATGATGTGATGCGACTCGTTCTACATGATGTTCATTGCATAATGATTATATAAATGAATTTAATGAATGAATATGATATATATTACACTAATACCATTCTGTTAATGAGTTATCTATAACCTAAAAAGAATAATAATAATTTATTCGACAAAACACGCATAAGAACAAAAAAGTAATAAACACCTGAATAACAAGTAACAATGAAATATTACTAATAAGAAGCTAAGAATATGACCATATATGATATCATAAAAAAAGTATGATTCTGGAATAATTCAATAACATTATTTAAATCATTACACAGGAGTTTCGGACACTTACGAAGCAAATCGGTCCTAAGGTAAGGGAAAATATCACAATCTCATTTTTATCTGAGATTGTTTATACTTTGGTATTTAATGGGGTGTATTTTATCATCCACATACATGTTTCCTCAATATGTAATATTATTTCCATCCACCTACAATTTTTTAAATCCAATTTTACCCTTCGGTGAGTTTTTAGTAAAAGATATGAATGAAATCTTTTGTCATTTTTCGTATGAGGTACTTTTTGACTTTTCCGGCCAAAGTACGAGAAGAATGTTTTTTTAACTTATACGGCCTAAATGGATTTTTAGAACATTATTTCCATGAAGCTTACTTTACAGGTTTTCAAGTTTATTTTTAATCAACTTCTTTTAGATTAAAATTTTATGACATGTTAAGAAAGGAAAAATGTTTTTGAAGTATAAAGGATATTTTCCTCAAGAATAGAGTTCAAGTGTTTTATCAAAAAAAAAATTCCATCTAAGATAATACAGGGTTCTGTTTCTATCCCTATTATTACATTGATTTGATTATGTTGTGATGGAAATATTTTTATGAATTCCTTTATCTTATATGAATTGTTTTATGATGTCACGATGTTTAAGAATCCCATTTTTATTACATGGGTTATGCAATAATGTATGATTTATGATTTTTTGGCACATATAAGAATGGTATTATTATGAGATGTGTGGGACCTATATCTCCCTCCAATTAATTGGGTAAAGATTTATATCTCATGAGATAGACATGGCTGGAATGGAAGGTTAATCCAGTTCAGTTAAACAGGACTGAAATGAGGAGTGAACTCGGTTCAGAAATGGACTTTGTCTGCTAAGATAGTCTTGGAAATGAGTCTTGACTACAAAGAAATTATTCTCTATGATTATGTGTATATGCCACAAAGTTTCATGTTTTACGTTATGATTATTGGGATTACATTTCACTACTATGATTTATCCCATGTTATGAAATTATGATTTCTTTTGCTGGTTAATATTTCCAAAATGTTATGTTCTTATGAATATGATGTAATTGGTTTTTCTTTTGTTTACCCTTACTAAGCATTTGTGATCACCCTTTTGTATGTTTTCTTTCCCCAGGTTAGGAATAAGGTTATTAAGTAGGATATTCCAAAAGGGACTCTAGATATGATTAAATAAATGGGAGGCAATGTAGATGCTTTATGAACCAGTTGTTTATGTTTCCCAGTTTCTAAAGACACTATACCTATACGATCCTTTCATGGTTTTGTTATATGTTGTAATAAGTGTACTTAAATTTTGAATTATTAACAATGTATGTAAAGTATGGGTCGTTATAGGTCCGCTGGGCCCAGCCCGGCAGACTGTGAGGGTGGTTCGGCCCAGAGGTCGCCATGTAGGCGACTCGTCCTGAAGGTCGGGGCCGATTCAACCAACGCCACATGGGGAGTGATCAGGCCGCGGGAAGAGTGTGCGGGGCGCGTGCAGGCCGGCTGGATTTCGGGTAGGTTGTGGGTGCGCCGGGTAGGGCACGACAGGGGACGGGCAGGCCGTAGGGGTGCCGGAAGGGCGCAACAGCAGCTGGACATGCTGCGGGGGTGCTGGGTAGGGCGCAGGGGCCGCGAGCAGGCGGGCCGCATACCGGGTAGGGCACCGGGAGGCCGCGGGTAGGCGGGCCACAAGCCGGGCAGGGCGCTGGGAGGCCGTGAGCAGGTAGGACACGTGCCGGGCATGGCGTCGGGAGGTCGCGGGCAGGCGGGCCGTGCGCCGGGAGGCCGCGGGCAGGCGGGCCGCATGCCGGGCATGGCGTCGGGAGGCCGCGGGCAGGCGGGCCGGGCGCCGTTCGGGCTGACGATGTTTGGCCAGAAGCATCAGTGCGCCGCAGGGGTGCCACAATTGGCGGAGGCCGCGGGTTGCTCGACCTTCATCGTTGCCGCCTTCATCATCGGTGCCTCATCGCCTTGCTGTAGAACGCCACAAGAAGAGAGAAAACGATGGAGGATATCGGGCCATGTTAGGTTGGCCCGCACCCTCCGTGTTTAGGAAGGTATCATTTGGCACATCATGAGAAGAAGATGATCATTAATACGTCCGCAATAATCCCATTTTATCCTTTGAAAAAGGTAAGGAAAAGGTACAACATCAACAAGTAATAAACCCCTACCTTTGATTCGCCAGTCGTCGTTCGTTGACGTTGCGGAAAGATAGTCATTGATCCGTGGTAGACGAACACATCCCACATCGAAGGAGTCTGAGGAAGAAGGTCAGAGAGGTTCTTTCTTCGCATTCGAAGGCATCCCTCGTCGGCGTTCTTCGTTGGGAGAGCGTTCTTCGTCGGAAGAGCGTTCTTCGTTGAAGAGCGGTCTTCGTTGGAGAGAGTTCTCTCTTCTCCCATGCTCCACCAAAAAGAAATAATAGATTGTATATTATTTTGTTGGCACAACGATTTCAAAAAGGAGAAATAAATTAAGAAGGCTCTTCCCATTTAATTCAAGAGGTTGACACATTAATTAAAGGGGGTTGGCTCCATTTAATTAAAGGGGAAGGTGGAGAGGCTCTCCCTCATTAATGAGGGAGAGTTGAGAGGTTATACTCTCCTCCCATTAATAGGGGTCGGGTGGTCCCCACGTCGTAACCTCTCATGGGAGACTATGTTTGGGTGGACCCCACCACCATAACCTCTCATGGGAGGTTAGGGTGTGGTGGTCCTACCTCCAACTCCCAAGTAGAGGTTTTAACTAACATTCACTCACTTGGCAACTTAAATAAAATAAAGTGTTGTACACTTTATTTTTTTTATAAAAATCCAAAAACTCACTTTTATTCTCGACCATCTGTCGTCGAGGTGAAAGTCTTCTTAAGAAAATACTGGCACTCCGAGTTCAATGGTGCCCCAGGATTTCAATTCCGTGAACCGGTTAAAAAGTTATAAAATTCCGCTCGTACGTTTACTGAACGTACCCAAACAAAACTTTAGAAATTGATTCCAGGCACACTGGGCCTCGGAATCATGTTCCGTAAATTTTTGCGGACTCATAAAAATCCCATGTATTTAAGAAAAAAATTTCCACGGAATTTCCGGGTCTTTACAGTTTCCATAATCTCATTAAATTACAATGAATTAAATATAAAAAATAAATATTATTCTCAATTTGTTGAATAATAATTATTCATGTAAATTTTATTTCATAAATTCAATCATGATATATTTGAGTTTAGAATATGCGAGTTGAATTTTATCTCTTGTTTATTTATTCACATTGTAATAAACAAATAAATATTTTTTCACCAGTTTAGTGAATAAATTAATATAAATATCCATTTAGTTACATGAATATTAAAATAAATATTTATTCTTGAGTTTAGTGAATATAATATTTATTTATTTATTGAACAAATAAAATTTATTTTAATAAATATTTTGTTATTCATGGTTGAATGAATTCCATAGAGGATTAACGAGTCATGTTAATAGCCTGATGGAAATGATATAGTTTTATTTAATATCATTTATATAAATATTAATTTATTTATTTAAGAAATGATATTTAAATAAAAACCTTTCATGGAAATAATAATAATATTTTTATTATTTGATATTAGGATTACATAGAATAAATAAATTAATAAAGAGAAGTTATAAAATTATCAATTATTTTAACCCCGGGTATAAATTCCATGTTATATCATTTTGAAAGTTGTTGAGACTTTTTGTGCACAATGAAATCATCTCTAGAATCTTTCCACGACTTTAGAAAATAATACTCTAATACACCCTCTCAAGAACATTGACAGAACAAGAGAAACTTCTTATTGTGATCAAACAACAAGAAATGTAAAGAAATTGTTCTACTGATCTAGCACCTAGAGATTCAAGAATAGAGTTAAAAGATTCATGGAGCACATGTAGATATACTTAGAGGAATATTTTCTTGGATTCTCCATCATAATGATAATATATCAATAGTAGTAATTAAAATTGATCAAGAGGATTATCATATTTGAGACAATTATTTTTTAAAATTAATTATAAATTAAATGTGAAAGATCTTCTATAGGTGATTCTAGGGTTTCATTCATCAATTCCTATGGAAATTATCCATTGTAACCAATGAAAATAAAAAATTAGGCACCCACCCAACACTTCTGATGCACCCTAAAACCTTTAATAGTTCCCTTTCCCTGATATATTTTTCCATCCTTAGGGAGGATGTAGTATGAATGTGTATTTTTCCATTTACTTTAACAAACGAGGATTTAAACCCTTTACTTAGATTCTAAGTTATAATTTAATCCAGTGTAGTTGGTTTCTATAAGGACTTGGTC
This sequence comes from Viscum album, assembly GCA_963277665.1. Classification (NCBI taxonomy): domain Eukaryota; kingdom Viridiplantae; phylum Streptophyta; class Magnoliopsida; order Santalales; family Viscaceae; genus Viscum; species Viscum album. The sequence goes on from OY728151.1 coordinate 1,217,723,030, forward strand.
AAAACCTAGAATACCAATAATAAAGGAATAAGTTTATTTTTTTTCCAATGCTTAAAATGATATACTATTTATTTTTATAATTTATTACTTGCCTAATTTGTGATTTTATTACACAAAATTGGTCTTATAATCGATAGGTATGGGTCAAGTTGTGATCATCTACTAGTATGATGTACTCACACCCTACATGTGTGTAATGATTCAGGATTTCTTGTGTTGAATCCTTTGAACTTTTTGGATTTCTGGAGCCCAAGACTTTTTGAAGGGTAAATTAGTAATTTATAATTATTAAAGGACCTTTGCATTTTTTCTAATAGTTCCTTTGATTATAGAATGTTGATTTTACCATTAGGATGGAATTTGGTGATATTATGAGCTATGAATTTTATTTGTAACATTTAATAGTCAATAAAATAAATATTATTTATTCTCACGAGTTCAGACATTTATATCTCTTAAATGAATATTCAGATGAAAATTTTGTCTTCACACTTAGTTCCAGAATAGGTGTTTTTTCTAGGAAAGGTATAATATCAATTCAATTTTTGGGACTAGTTTGGGGATATTTAATGATTTTTCCTTTTTAATTAATTGGGGTTATTAAAATACCCTAACCTCACCTCTATCCCCCCTTCAGATTTTAAAGAGTCACCCCCCCTTCCTTGTTGATGATTCAGAGTTGAGGGGAGGTGATCAAAGAGTGTATCTTTATCCAAGGATGATCAAATTGCAGATTAAAATGTAACAACCATGGTTTATATATCTAAAACATGTGATTATGAATCTATGATGATCCACCATGAGGTGGGGCTTTTTATTTCAATTACACCTCATTTTAATTCAATTTTGTTCCCGCCTCTTGTTTTGGGATATGTATTGCCTAATTTTCATCCTCCCTTTAGCATTGGATCAAATTAACAGTGTTTATAGAAGAATTGAGATATTCTTAGGCATTGGGTTCTCTGGAATTCATGACTACATGACATATAGTATTAAGAATATAAGGCATGTAGTGTTTCTGTGCATCCAAGGTTAAGTAGAGGGTCCACACGGGGTGTAGGTGGGATATAAATGTCGTGCATGAATCCAGGGCAGATGACATAAGGTATTCCCATGTACACAACTAAACAACCCATGTGATGGACATGAAATATACTTATACATGCCAAGTTGAGTTACATGACATGACCTAGGCTAGGGTACATGTCCAAGTAACCATGTACTCCACATTTCATGTAGGAAGGGACAAATTTTGTACTAGGGAAGTTTAAGATGGGTTGTAATATAGTACATTCCTAAGTTCAGTCATTTTTTAGTGCATTCCATGTACCCATAGTGTACACTATACACTTCCCTTTTCTTCTAGTTTTACACTTTTCTCATCCTAGACCTGATTTTTTCTAATTAAGTAGTCCATTCCAAGTATCTTTCCATGCAGAATGCAATGGTGAGGTCCCCTTTTCTATCATGGATTATTATTGAGATTATTTGGGGTTGGTTGTGGATCTTAATACCTTAGCATTGATGACGGGATCTATATTTTTGATCCAAGTTGGTATGAGGGTTGTAATCATACATGGGGAATGATTGAATTCCAGGCATGGGTTTCTCGCATGTATTTATAGACTAGTATCCTCCAAGATTTGTTGGTGGATTTGGTTATCTCATAGGATGGAGGATCATATACACTAATATTTTTCTCGGAGTGTGTGGTACCCTCTTCACAGCAGATAAGTTTGATGGGACCAAGTCAAATGGGAGTTTCACCCTCTTCTCATGCATGAAAAAAGTAGTATTGGTGCATGTGGCTAGGACTCAGAGGATGGAGGTGTTAAGAATTCGCTCATTAGTCAAGATGACCTCCATGAACAGTATCTATTTAAATAATAAATACATTCTTTATTTTGTGTTGCATCTCGAGTTGTGACTATGGTAGATGGAGCAATGTATATAGAGAATTCTCGATGGTCCTATTCCACCAGATCATTAGATATTATGATGAATTAGTTGTTGTGGAATAATTTTTGTTTCAGTTACCTTACTTGAGACCATGATATAGGTAGAGTAGTGAATATTTACTTTCTATTGATTGAGTTCAAATCCCCTTGTAGGGTGTTTCATGGGCCCTCTATGCTTGGCTATGTTTTCTTACACCCTCTCGTGAGGTACATGCTATTACTTATTAGGTTGTGATGGTATTCTTCATATAAAATCTATCCCCTTGGCCTAATTCCAGATCCCTGGCATGGTTAAAGTGTTGGATAAGTGTTAGAAAGGTTTCTCGATAGAGATAGATCAGTTTCCAAGGCTTGTACCCCCTCGACTACGTTGTGTGTACCGATGAGGCATGGGTATCCTATGATGGTTTCAAATTTCATGGCTTGGTGATGACAATGGTTGACCTATGTGAATGGTTCATGGATGAAAAGGATTGTGGGGTATGAGATGCTTCAATTCATCCCATCTCAGTTTTATTTATAGATGTGACATCCCAAGGTTGGTTCATAAATAAGTGATTGGTCTGGTTAACCACATGACTCCAAGCGTGTATCCCTATATGGTAGAGGCCACCAACTAGTAGCGAGGGTCTATGATGGTATGATGGGGATACTCTACCCTCATGGTTAGAGTGTAAAAAAATGGTGTAAAAAGATAAATATAAATTGGTATAAGAAGTAATAAAAGGAAACACCAGAAGTAGACATCCAAATAAATATAAAATAACATAATAAATAACCAATGTCATATACAAAATTATGACATGTTTGTATTCTATAAAAAGGGTAATGAAAGGAGAACCAAGTAGCATGAATATACAATATAAAATACATAAATGAAAAAAATACTAAAATTTATCCCCAATAGAATTTGGAGTATAAGCCCAACCATCTTATCCCATAATCCATTCTAGCATAGAAAGTTAGGTTCCCATAACTGGACACATCCCTTAATCCCTACCCACATCCATGAAGTATGTATGGGTAATACTTAGTATCCCTAACAAGGTTCAATTAAAATTCAGTAGGACACCATCAATGACGTATGGTATAATCCATCTAGTGTATATAAAAAGAGTAGTGTGTAGGTATGACAAATATAAAGTAATGCTGTAACTAAAAACAAGTCGTCTTGAGTTCCTAAAGTACACCCAACTGACTCATCCTTATTTGGTCCAATCCAAGATGTCTCTGAATATGTGTCACCATATATATATACATACATATAGGTATATATATATATATATACACATATATATGTGTATAACCACATATATATACATGTAGAACTATCCAGGACCAGAGGCATATAACCAAGGTGTCCATGCATAATCATAAGAGTCACAAGCTTTAAATAAGGCCATTTTCCCAACATTCATATAGAGATACAAAACATCATGTTCGTCAATCCAAATCAATGATTTAGTTCATCATTCCCAACATCCCAACCAATAATCATGAAGCATCATGTCTAACATCTCAATATAATATGTGAAACGCCATGCCTATCATCCAACGTTAAGGGGCTGTGAAACATCATGTCCAACAATTCCCTTAATGATTGCACAATGACCAATATCCATGGTATAATAATATAATCATAATTAATTTCCTTTAATAACTTAAATTAATCCATATATGGTTTCCAAACCATTTAACATTTCATTAAATTCAATTAGGAATCAAGTCATAACTACATAGATTTGGTAGCATAAGCAATTATAAAATTCACATACATTTAATAAACCCACTCAAAGGGGTGGAACTCATCGAGGTGGATAACCTTCAACAATAATAAGGATATAAGGGAGTATCTATAATAAGGGTTAATTGATTTAAAAGGATTTACTCAATTTTAAGGCAATACCAAGATGGTATGAAGTGCGGCACAATGATGCATAATATAAATAACAAATATTTAAGGGAAAAGTGATATACCACATACCTTATGGTGGTAGATGACTCATCATCAATAATTGACCTCTAATCTAGGCTAGAATGGGAGAAATCAGAAGAATAGAAAAAAAATCTAGAAATAGGTCATATTAGATCGCACACAAATAACATAGAATATGGAAATATAAACAAAGAAAAGAAGTTAGAGGGTTGAAGGAATTACCGTTAGCTATCCAACATGATGAACAATGGTCAAATCAGATGTCATATAGGGAGGAGGCTAAAATCCTAGGTTGAGTAGGAAAGGATAGCTCCCAATGTTATATGGGGTGTTGTATGTGAATGGGAGAGGAAAATGAGAGAATAAGTTTTAATAGGAGGGGTGAAATCATAAATTCACCCACTTTTAAAGGGGCACACAGTTTGGCCACACAATTGTCCAAACTGGGTGCCAACACTATCCAAGGAGGTCATCCCATAATATTGTTAGACACACTATTATAAAAATCACGCACTTACCATACTTTTCTGCTCTGAAACCTGTCTGTAGTTTTTTACATGGGCATGCATCCCACCTTGCATGTTTTTTCAAAGAGTGAAACACCTCTTTTGGGCCACATGGGTGAGCCATATGGTTACTATTAACCATGTACTAATCATGTTCCTCATCTATTTCTTCAAAAAACTAGAGCACTAGGCTTCAAACAATCCCCAAATTCTCTTGAACACTTTATATCCCATTATGCACATCTAATAAGGTAAAACAAGAGGTTTAAATAGTAATTTTAATAAATTTATACCTCTCTAAAAAATTGGGATCTTAAAACTGTCCCTCCTTAAAACAACTCATCCTTGAGTTTCCCTTTCTAGGGTGGTAAAACATCATCTAAGAATAATTATATCCACTAAGAACATGCCTCTTACTCATGGGTATTTTCCTGTACATGACCGTGCTTCCATAACACCTAAACCATAGGAAATGTCCTACCTTGGAGATCCATCATGCTCTAATAAACAATACATATAGGATACTCCTAAAATGAAGTATTTACTTCCAAATAAACCACATTAGGATGAAGGATATGGGATGGGTCTGAATGATAATGAAATAACTGAGAAATGTGAAAAATTTCATGTATAACAATGTATCTATAAGGGAGTTCTATTTGACAAGACACTAGTCTAACCCTCTCCAAAATCTCAAAAGGTTTGATGAAACTAGGTGATAACTTACCCCACCTTTGAATTCTTTGATGCCCCAACCTAGGTGAGAAACGTATGAAGATAGGATATCCCACCAAAAAATATAGAGGCTGGTGATGATGACCAGTATAAGACTTCTTCCTAGACTAATCTATATCCATAAAATTCATGATTAGATGCACCTACTTCGATGTCTCCTAAATGAGATGAGGTCCAAGTAGCACTGCTTCTGCTGCCTCTATCTAGAACAGGGGTGAACTACATGACCTACCATATAAGGCCTCATAAGAATTAATCTTTATCATAGACTGGAAACTGTTATAGTAAGAGAGTTTTGTAAGAGGTAAGTTTCATTCCCAAGAACCTTTTAAATCAAGGGAACATACCTGAATCATGTCTTCTAACATCTGTATTGTATGCTCGGACTATCCGTTGGTTTGTGGGTGATAAGTTGTACTTAGTAATACCTGTGAAACCAATGTTTTTTGAAACCCCTTCCAGAATCATGATGTAAAACAAGAATCACTATTTTATAAAATGGTACAAGGTACACCATGAAGTTTTATAATATCATTAACATAGAGTCTATCAAGATCATCCACTTAGAAAGTCTCCTGAATATGAAATAAGCAGGTGACCTTTTTTAGACTTTTAATGATCACCCACACTAAATCACAACCTTAAGGTGACCTAGGTAAGTCACTCAAAAAATCCATTGAGGCTTCATCTCATTTCCACTCAGGAATGGGAAACGAATATAAAGCCTCACTGATCACTGTTGTTCCACCTTTACATGTTGATAGGTGGAACATTGAGTAAAAAAACCAGTTATCCCTCATTTCACACCTGAACACTAATACTAGTGTTTTAAGTCATGATACATCTTGGTGACTCCATGACATAATTACCAAGAATAAAAATTGGATTATTGCATCAATTAATATTACATGTTGGCTGGAATCTAGATGCATCCATTAAAATGAAAGACCTCATCCTCGCCAACTACCCAACCAGATAGTGGGTCATCTCCTGACACACTCTCCCTTAGGATCATAGATACACCTTATCTTTACTCTATCTAGAAGTGAAGAGTCCAATGATAACAATAATATTAAAGGATTCCCAAGACATTCCTACACCTCTAAATACAACTCAGAAAATATGTCCATCAATTGCGATTCACTAATGGCCTCTTAAACTGCTTGCATCAGAGTCTTCCAGCTCAGAGCATCAACCACTACATTGACTTTCCTAGGAATATAATCAAGATCAAAATTGAATGACCATAGGTATTAAACCCACCTTCATTGTCTTATATTCAATAAATAGTGTTTAAATATGTATTTGAGACTTTTTTAGTCTTTGTAAATAACAAACCAATCTCTCAATAGGTAATTCCTCTAATAGTGAAATTCATGAACCACAATTTCTAACTCAAGATCACACATCAGGAAATTCCACTCATTAGGTATTAACTAAAGATACTTGTTTTCCATGAATCGATCTCCCTATATCATAATGGCTCCCAGCTTAATTCCTAATGCATCACAATAAACCATATAGCCTATTCTAGGCTCTATTAAAATTTGGATCAATGCAGAGGTTAACCTTAATTTTAATCCTAAAAGGTTTTCTTAAATGATCCAAATCATATGAATTTATCACCGTTCTTTTTCAAGCCCATAAGAGGTGTTCCAAGGTGTGAGAAATCCTAAATAAGGTTCCTATAATAGCCAGTCAAGCCCAATAAACTCTACATGTTAAAGTAATTATTAGGATGTTCCCAAGAAACCATGGCTATCACCTCCTCTAGAATCACAGATACTTCTTCCACTGATTTGATGTGTCCCAGGAAGTGAACTTTGTTGATCCAAAAGTTCCATTTGGTGAGCTTAACATATAACATGTTCTATCTTAGTGTACTTGAATTGATTTCAAGGTGTTTTTCACGATCATGTTGAGTATGTGAGTACATCAATATGTTGTCCACAAATACTAACACATATGGATATAGGTATGGGTGGAATACCCAATTCATCAGAGACATGAAAATTGTAGGTGGATTCATCAAACCAAATAACGTGGCCAAATACTAATACAAGACATATGTACTAAGAAATTTTGTATGTAGTATATTCAAAGGCCTAACTCACACCTAATGATAACCTAACCTCAAATAAATCTTCAATAATACCTTCACTCCTCTACGTTTGTTGAAGTGGTCATCTATATGAGGTTGAGGGTATCTATTCTTAATAATAAGCTGATTCAATTTCTGGTAATCCACACAAAGTCTGAGGGTACTGTCTGCTTTCTTAGAAAAAAGGATAGGTGAACCCCATGGTGAAGTACTGGGTTGTATAAACCCTTTGGACTCTGGGTCCTCTAACTATTTCTTAAGTTTTTTAAGCTTAGTAGGAGTTATATTATAAGGAGAAATAGACATTGATCCCACTCCACACACTATCTCAATAGTAAATCCCACCTCTCTTAGGAGGTAGCCTAAAAAATCACTAGGGAAAACATCCCTTGACATGTTCCTTGATCACTTAGAAAAAGACTGGAAATATGGGCTGACACTTCACCCAGCCCATGATGCTCAGGACTGGCTCGACTCACCAAGACATCCCATTATCCCTTGTGAATGTAGTTGTCTCCCTCGAGTGATAAGAAAGTCACCCTCCCTTGATAACAATAAATATGCGCCCGATAAGGGTATAACCAATCTATATAAATGATTACATGAAAGCCTATTATGTAGAAGACAAAAATATTCCATATGAAAAGATAACCACTTATCTTAAGGGGACACTCAATGCATTGGAGTATGCTCTCCCGACCAAATTCCCAGTGTAGTGTTAAGAGTCATCACTCTATAGAAATACTTGATTTCAAGACCAAGGATTTCCATAGTAGATTCATATATGGAAAAATGTGAAGCGCCTATATCAAATAATTTAGTTACTAAAGTAGAGGATACCAAAATAGTACTTCGAATTGGAGAAGTCCCGACACTTTGCTCATCTGGTATAGGCTACACTGCATGTAACTAGCCTGATCCAGGGCCTTGGGATGTAACTTGAATACCCTGAACTAGACCGCTCTGCTGGCGCTACATATATGAATTCTTTCTACATTGGACACAATCACCTCATTGGCAAGAACAATTGGTACTACTCCATCTTTCTTTCTGTAGAGGAGCTACTAACCCCGCTCCTGACCGTGGAGTCGGTGCAAATCATCTATCACTAGAAATTGGTGGAAATATTATATAAAAACATTAAATATGACACATCCTTCCATAGGATCGACACTCAACTTGGTCCATGTTGCACTGAGGTTTTATGTGTCTCAACTTCCCACACTGATGACATATCACGTAACTGTTAGTGTGTGCCATCTAACAACCACTACCCCCATGAACAGACTACAGGCATTGCTTTCTACCACCAGATGAACTGCTTCCTTATCTCGGTACTAAACCACCTTGGCCGACACCTTCACCTTCCAATACCACATATCACAAATTATGTAGTGCCTGCTTTTATCAGTGTTAAATAGAAAGCGATGATAAAAGGGATACCTTTATCATTCCTAGCTAAAAGCGCTGATAAATGTAACTTTTATTAGCACTAAAAAAGCACTGATAATGGTATACCCTTCATCACCACTTTTTTTAGCACTAATAAAGGTTTATCTTTGTCAGTTCTATTCTTAACGCAGATAAAAAATTTTAATAAAAAATATTATTAATATATATATAATTATCATATTTATATTCAAAAAATAATATTTATTGATATACATTAATTAAAAAATGCATGTATGTAATTAATATAAATATGATATGTTAATATATATTTTTTAATAATTCAAATATATATATATATATAATTTTTTTAAAAATGTTTTTATAAAATTATAAATAAATAAATATATTTGAATAATTATAACATTATAATAAATATATTTGAATAATTATAAAAATATAATAAATATTTTCAAATAATAAATATTTGTATTATATTTATAATTATATATATTTATTATATATATATATAATATTAGGTGCTTGGGGGTATAATTATATTAAACACACACACACCGCACACACACATGCCAAAAAGGCATGTCATATCCCCCCAAGGGATAACCCACCCTACAACCCGCTTTATTACACAATATTTTTTGGACCAAAAGCCCAGTGGGCATGAAGCCCATTAAATTCTTGGACCATGGCCTATTCTATGAATAGTAACCTGACTGCTATAGTACCACTACAATACCACCACCACTACAGTAACACCGCTACAATCCGATATAGTGCTCGGTGCCGCTACGGTGCCACCGGTGAACAGTCCGCCAATGCTATAGTTCTACTACAGTACCTATACCCAATGGGTTTTAAGCTCCCATTTTCTATGTAGTATTATAGGGTGCTTACCACTAATTCAAGCCCCAACTACATTATATACATATATATAATTATATAATTATATATAATTATATAATTATATAAATATATAAAATTATATAAATATATTTATATTTATATACAAATATTTATAAATATATATATTTATAATTATAATTATATGTAAATGGGGTGAAGATTAGTTGGATCTACTTCTCCCTACGAAATGTGAGGTCCTGAGATCTAATCCTGGGTGTAGCCCCATCCTTAGGGATTTATTTGGGGGTGTTGTGTGATGGATCATGAAACCCCTGCTATTGTGATCTGCCGATGGTATACAGATCAGGTGGTGTGCACAGGTGCGATGGCCCTCAGCAGGTGGCTGTGAATGCTAGGTTTTTCAAGTGGATGTGATTAGTCCCAACGATGCAAGAGGTGCGGTTTGTAGTGGTCTTCGATGGCAGCCGACGTGATGACTGCTGAAGGCGGCGCTGTGCGGGCCTGCGGAGGCGGCTTCATTCCATTCTCTAACGATCTAGTGTGGAAAAAACAGCGGAGCATGGGGGCTATGTTGACGGCGGTGTAGGGTTACAATGGGATCTATGCAAGCCTCGATGACGAATTAGGTGAACCCCCATTATATGGTGGGGGTGGCGGTCCGACGGACAGCTATGGTGGAAAGGGGCTTCGACGATAGCAATTTGATAGGAGGGGTTTGATCGCGGTTGGGGAAGATTCCATATGATGGATGATGAGTTTATGGTGAGCATTGAGATGGCGTTGGTGCAAGGACGTGCAACATTGGCATGAGGTAGTGGAACGACCATTGAAGGTTAGGAGGTGAGGTCCGACTAGCTAGGGATGCACAGGTATCTGACAATGTACAATAAGGGTGGTGGAAAAAACTTAGGCCTATGGGTCAGGTACATTTGGGTTGGGCTATGGTGATGAAGGCCTACTAGCCACATATTAAGGGTCTTCTGGCCTTATATAATAAATAAAGTGGGGCTCGATAGGTAGGTTATCCCATTTGGGGGGCTATGAGCTGCATGTTTGACTCTCTGGGTGTGCCGCATATGTATTATAGTAATTATACCCCCAATCACACACACACACATATTTAAATAATTTTAAAATTATAATAAATATATTTAAAAAATATATATTTATTATATTTACAATTATATATACTTACATATATATATATAATTATATAAATGTATATAATAATATAAATATATTTATAATTATATAAAAATATTTATAAAAATATTTATTTATAATTATAATTATAAATAAATATATATTTTTATACTTCTAAATAAGATTTATATTACAATAAGTATATATATATTTTAAAGTAATGCATAAATACGATTTATATAAGTTTCAATAAAAAATGATTCTTAATTTCATAATTTTATATATAAAAAATTATCAAATTTATATTAGTCAAAATTTTAATAGTTTATTTATATAAATTAATTATAAAATGTGTATATAATTAAAATAAATATAATATATTAATATTTTATTTAAAAAATTATATAATATATAAATGAATATATTTATTTAGATATATATTTATAGTGATATCAAATAATTTAAAATATATGTACAGGTATAATTGCATGTATGCATGTGTTTGTGTGTATATACATATGTGTATGTATATGTGTGTGTAGATGTGAATGTGTACATATGTATATTTTAAATTTGTGTAAATCTTACAAATTCACTTTTTAATTTTTTTTGAAAGTTATTTAATTTAATTCATTCATTTATTATTATATATTCATTAAAAATGTTAAAAATATATTATATCATTTTGTAATATTTATTTACTATATATGTAATATTTTCAATATATTTTTAATTTATATGAGTCATATTTTTTATTAATATTTAAAATTTAAAATATGTTTGAAATTTATATAATTAATATATTTAAATGTTTTTTTAATAATTTTTTAATTTAAATATTTAATTATACAATTATAAATAAATAAATAAATAAATATTTATTTATTTTTTTTATATGAAATTATAAATAAATAAATAAATATTTAAATAATTATAAAATTATAATAAATATATTAAAATAATATTTTTCAATATTTGTAATTATATATTAATAAATATATATATTTATAATTAGGTATAAATATATTAATTTATAATTATAAATATAAATAAATAAATACATATTTAAATAATTATAAAATCATAATAAATATTTTTAAATAATAAATATATTTATTATATTATAATTATATATTTATAATTATATATAAATAATTTTTAAATATATTTAATTATAATTATAATTACAAATAAGAAAATATATATTTATATAATTATAAAATAATAATAAATATATTTAAATAATAAATACAGTTATTCTATTTATAATTATATATATTTCTATATTGATATAAATATATGTAAATATATAAATATATATAAATATATATTTAAATAATTATAAAATTATAATAAATATATTTAAATGATAAATATATTTATTACAATTTTATAAATATATATATTTATATATTAATAAATATAAATATAAGGCGGTCTCTCCCTGACAATGGAAGTAGCTCAGGTTTGAGTCCTTCCACACTCAAAATTAGCTAGATTCCTGTGGCGCGTAGGTGGTGGTTTGGGCCCAGGACATGCGTGGTGTGGCGCCCACCTATATCTTGTTACCTAAATAACACGTTTGCTGATCGGGGTTGGCTTACTGGTACCATGTAAGGTGACCGCTCCCTGACTACGAAACTGGCTCAGGTTCAAGTCTCACCACACTCAAAATCAGCTGGGGACGTGCGACGTGCTAATGGTGGGTTGGGCCCAGGACAGACGTGGTGTGACATCCACCTATACCTCGTTACCCAAATAACATGTTTTTTTAGTTGGGGGCTTGTCTGAGTGGTAAAGGATCCCCGTAATCTTGCATCAGACCTGAGTTTAAATCCAGGTGAGAGTGAATTTCTGCTGGCAGACAACGATGTAGACATGATGCAGATAGGCGGTGACATAGACATGATGCAGACAGGCGGTGACATGGGCATGACGCTGGCAGGCGGTGGTGCATGCATGACGCAGGCATGACGTAGGCAGACAGTGACACATGCATGATGGAGACATGACGCTGCACTAGGCTTTCAGGATGGTTTTTGGGCCTTTGGGCCATGTAATGGGCTTCATTCCCACTGGACCTTCGGGCCATGTACTAAATAAATAAGACTTGATGGGTGGACTATCCCTTGGGGGGCTACGACCTGCCTTTCCAGCTTGTGTGTGTGGTGTGTGTGCATTTAATGTAATTATACCCCTAAGCACCTAGTATATATACATACAAATATTTATAAATATATTCATTTATAATTATAATTATAAATAAATAAATAAATATATTTAAATAATGATTAAATTATAATAAATATATTTATTATATTTATAATTTTATAAATATATATAATAATATAAATATATATAATTATATAAATATATTTTTAAATATATAAAAATATTTAAAAATATATAGAAATATTTAAAAATATATTTATTTATAATTATAAATATAAATAAATATATATATTATTACAATTATATCTTCATCAACATTTTTTTAGCGCCGATAAAGTCACACCTTTATCAATGCTAAAAAATCTCTGATAATAATACTCTTTATCAGTATTTTTTGAAAGCACTGATAAAAGCCTTACCCGATTTTATAAAAAGAACCCTAACAGAGTCACCTCTCTTGTGCCTTCAAGCTCGCATGGAACCCTACTACTGCCGCCACTTCCACTCTCGCTGAACCTTACGGCCACCACTGCTCTCGCTGAACCCTTTTATTGAAGAATCGATATTCTCAAAAACCAAGTTATGTGCTGATCAATTTATTATTTTTAGAGCCTCCAGATATGTTCCCTGACCATACAATGGAGTTTCTTCGTGTTTTTATGCACCTTGTAGCCACATATTTCACCTCTTCACCACATCGCACCACCCATTATCACTTTCAAATGGATTACATATCATTTTAAAATCTCCATGATGTCCACAACCTAATGCCTCTACTTGAAAACCCCTACCCTTCAAGTATATTCACCACCCACCACCGTTGGGGTATTCTACAATCATCAACAAACCCCTTCCCCCTCTCATCCCTTGTCTTTGGTGGTCCTCACACTATTCATGAACTCATCCAGGTTATCTACAATGGTTCCTTGATTCCTATCACCCCTCAGTCGATATAACTTTCCCAAATATATATTACTTCTTTGATATTGTTTAATTATATGAAATTAAGTATTATAGATAAATTTTAGTATTGACAGATTAAATTAAATTTACTATTGCATAATTTTTTAAAGAAACAAAATAATATTAGTGAAGTGAAATTTAGTTTTACCCTACAAAATATGTTTGATATAAAACATTAAAATAAGAAAAATAATCAATCTATCAAAACAAGTCTTTTTTTTCTACATTTTTTAACCCGAAATTTAATAAGCCGTGTTTGAATTTTCAATTATATATTTTTGACATATATTTTTTATAATATTTCTAAAATTCTAAAATGAATTTATTTTTGGATCCTTATATTAATTAATTTAATTGATTTTCATCATATTAAATATTTTAATAAAATACAAGAAATTTTAACTAAAATAAAATACCAATAAGTGTTATAGAGTATGTTTTTAAATGTAACTCTTAAATAAATTTCTAAATTTTTTATAACATTATATTTTTTATTCAAATGTATATTTTGATTTATCATTAAATCTAGTTATATATTTCTATACTCTATATAATGAATATTATTATTTAATTATATGTAAAAGGATTGGAAGAAAATTTTAGTAATATAAAATTCAATTAGATGTTAATTTATTTTACTTAAAAACTTAATTGATAAAGGAATATCTTACTAAATTTTCAAAACAGAAATTATTATTGATTCCTAAATTTAGGTTAATCTTTCTTAATATATGAAAAAAATTAGTAAACTCAAATTCAATTAGATGATCCATGATCTTTTTTCTGAAATATCAATAATATTTTAAGACTGATAAACCTTTACGTTTTTCTTCACGGTATGGCCATCAATCCAAGGTGTGGCTGACTCTTCACCTCAAATAGTAAAATAAATGATCCTTATGTATCACCCTCGAGTCATGGAAATGAATATTAAGTATCATCCCTTATTAGTGGAAATGAATCTTACGTACCACTTTATGACCCTTATACAAACTCTAGATTCACACTTACATATCCCAGTATGGTTACATACTTTGATAATTTTTTCTTAGATTAAAAATGTTGCTTTTATGTATAAAAAGATGGTTTTCCCTTTGTTACATTTCACCGCTTCCTAGAAAATATCATTTTTATATATACATAAAGTTATTCTCTATGAATTTACCATTTTCCTTGCTAGTGGTGGTGTAATTTAAATATAAATATCATTTATTAATATTCATTTTCTTTTCAAGGAAGAACTCATGTGACATTTCAAACTTCTTTTAATAAATCTCATGTAGAAGATTTAACATTTATACTTGATCCAAAGAAGTCATCTTCTTAAAAAAATCATATATATATATGAAGAAAATAAATCCTAAAAGAAAAATAATAATGATAAAATATTATAAATACCATGGAAAAGTGATAGAATGAAGAATTGGTGGAATGAAGAAGCATTGAAATGATAAAGGAGGTGTAAATCAAGAATGTAGAATGTGGTTGAAGGTAATTTTAAATAAGGTATTGTAAAAAGTGTTCTCATGACTTGAAAAATTTATAGGTAGGAAAATAAATCAAATGGGTGTGTTGTAATGAAATTGAAATATTATTAGCATGAGATTTGAAATTTTACTTTTAAATTAGTTATTTATATTACTGATATCAAAACCTTGGATTTTAAATGAACCTTATGCATCATCCTTGAGTCATGTAAATGAATATTATGTATCATCCCTTATTAGTAGAAATGAATTTTACATGCCACCCTATGAACTTTATGTAAACTCCATATTCACACATACATATCCCAGTGTGGTTATATACTTTGATACTTTTTCTTAGATTGAAAATGTTACTTTTATGTATAAAGAGAAGGTTTTCCCTTTGTTACATTTCAATACTTCCTAGAAACTATCATTTTTATATATACACATAGAGATTCTCTATGAATTTAACATTTTCATTGCTAGTGGTGGTGTCCTTTGAATCTAAATATCATTTATTAATATTAATTTTACTTTATAGGAAGAACTCATGTGACATTTTAAGCATCCTTTAATAAATCTCACACAGAAGCTTTAACATTTATACTTGATCCAAAGAATAAATATTCTTAAAAAATAATCACACACACACACACACATATATATAATAATACAATAAATCATAAAATAAGAAAATAATGATAAAATATTATAAATACCATGGAAAAGTGATGGAATGAAGAATTGGAGGAATGACAAAGCATTGAAAAGATAAAGGATTTGTAAATCATGAATGTAGAATGTGGTGGAATGTAAAGTTATATAAGGTATTGTAAAATGTGTTCTCACAACATGAAAAATCTATAGTATGGAAAATAAATCGAATGGGTGTGTTGTAATGAAATTGAAATATTATGAGCATGTGACTTGAAATTTTGCTTTTAACATTATTTGTTTATATTATTGATATCAAAACATTGGATTTTAACACTTTTTATATATTAACCAATGTTAAAAATTTTTTAACATTGGTTATTATATAAGAAAATATAATGGTCTGAACCTCTTCGGTCCATTACTTTGTGAAAATCCAGTGGTTGAGGTGTTCTGGGAGGCAATGTTGACTCATTTCAAGAGTTTGTCAAAATCAAGTTTTTCAAATAGTAGCTCATCTTATGGTGATTCACAACAGTGACTCATGACGGTGACTCAGGATCGATAGGTGGCGATGGTAGGTCATGATGGTGTGTTGTGACGGTGACTCGCAATGGTGATTCATCCACCAGTAGCTCAGAATGGAGAGTCACGATGGTGAGTTGCTGATGGTAGGTCGCCAGTGGTGACTCGCGACGGTGACTCATCCTATAGTGACTTGTGATGGTGAATAATGCAATGGTGACTCATCCAATTGTGATTTATCCAATGGTTACTCATCCAATGGTGAGTGGTCCAACGATAGGCAACCTAATAGCGAGTCTTCCAATGTCAGGCCATCCGTTAGTGAGTCATTTTCATAGTTTTTCAAATTTCAAGTTTTCCCCAGTTTTCCAGTTTCACCCCTTTAACATTTTATTTAATGAAAAATGAATTTAAAATCATATTTAATTGATTTTGAAGTCATTTAAAAGGATATAAAATACATATTTAAATTCCTAACTCTCGGTAGGGTTTTAGATAGTCACAATGGGTGGTCTTGATCATGATCTGACATTAATGGATTTTGAAACCATTTACTCCATTCATATAGGATCTGGCCTTTCTAAAGCTGAGACCCTTTCTTCCTTTTATGTTTACCTTTACCCTTGCTACCAAGAATCCCCAAAACCTTTCTTCCCTGAGTAAATGTGTGTTGTGATGTGGCATTCGGATCGGGTTCCTCTAGATGCTTTTTCCTGGAGCCTTGCACACCCCCTTTTTTGGCTCAACAAGGAAGTTTTGATCATCTTTTCTTCAAGGTAGGGATCCCTTCACCTCTCTTTTGTTTGTGTATCATGCAGGGTGGGTGTACAGATGTCTCCTTGTGAACATGGTTGAATCCAAATTTAATGAAGATAAATATAACCTATTACAAACAATAAATAGGGGTTAGGAAAAGTGACACATGCTTATGTCTTATTGTTTATTATTATTGTGAATTGTATGGGATATATGCCTACTGAAAATCATGGTCGTTGGTGGTATTTATATGTGCACCTGTGGTGGATTGTGAATAATTTTGGATATTATTTTTTCAAATGGTTTTAAATATGAAAATATTATTAACCATGTATAACCGTTTAAATAAATGTATGCCTCAGGAGCAAAAATTCTCTGTGATAACCCCTGAATTATCAAAGTGGAGTTAAATAATGAGTTTTTTCTAATTTTGAATATAACCTTCTTTGTTTGGTGTGGTGGTGTGCCGTGTGTGGTTTTGTTTTGTCTTGTGCCTTGTGTGGTGATAGAGTTGAGAGCAAAACTATAATATGGGGTGGTATGGGTGTTGTAATGGAATCTCAGGTTGAGAGATTGATTGATTGTGGAATGGATGAGTGGTGTTGTGGAGTGGGACTGCAACTAGGTTATTTTTTGTTTGTGTTACTGGGTGTGGTATGTTTAAGCAGTGGGCCTACCTCGTTTGGTTGTGATGAGATGTGTTGCTAGTTTTGGCTGTGAATTGGTGGTTTTTTTATGGTTGAGATGGTGTATTGGGAAGAATGACCTTAAATAATGATGATGGTAGTGGTTTTCATGGGCGTAAAGTGGAGAGGAAATGTGGAGTGGGTTATTTTACCTTTGTTCTTCTTCCTCTGTGTGATTTATGCTGTGTGGATTCTGATGTGTTATTCTTGGTATCTATCTAGGTAGGGATGGAATGAATAAGTGGATTTCTTAATAAAGAAATATAATTGGTTAAATTAGTTGTTTGGGGTTATGAATGGAATTGCAGTTTGTTGTGTAGTTGTGTATTTAGAGGTATCAGTAAAGGTGGTTTTGTGGACTGGTTGTTTGTTTGGAAAAAATCACAGGTTGGGATGAATGTTTGATACCTATATATATATAGTGGTAATTACTTGTGATTTCTATATACACCCACCCTAGTTGAGAAATATGTTCCAAAAAACCCAATTTTCATGGGGGTGGTGTATTTTCCTAGCATTCTAATGGGAGGATGGATGGTTGGTTATTATCTCTTCTCTACTCCCCCATCTAGGAATTGGTAGCCCAAGAATCTTCGGGCAAGTTGTGGTGCGGTTGTGAGGCCCAGGTTTCTGAGTGCAAGGTGTAATTTCCCAAGTGTCTACATGATTAGATATGGTGTGCTTTCCCAAGGGTCTTTGGGATAAGGTATGGTTGTGGCCTAGGTGTTTGCGGGTGAGATGAGGTATGGTTTTGGCCTAGGTGTTTGCGGGCAGGATGTGGTATGGTTGTGGCCTAGGTTTCTGCAGGTAGGATGTGATGAGATTCATTTTCCTAGGTTTATAGACTAACTCTGAGGCCCATGTGTGTCCAGGAGGGTTGTGACATGGGGCTTGTGGAAGAGTGTGGAAGTGTCAGGATGTTTTCCTTTAGGGTATTAGTAGTTAACCAGTGGGAATTGGTGCGGGGTACCCAAACATCAACATGCTTATTATATTACTTTACTTGACTTATGTTATTTGGTGAGCATGCCTTGGGGAGGTTGGGATGGATATTATTCCTTGTTAGGTGCTGTTGGTTTCTTTTTTTTTCTCATAGGGGCATTAGTATGCTTCTCCCACTTGTGCATGACTTTGGTTTTTCCTAATGAGTATACTCATAGTATCACCCTACGTATATAAAACTATCTTCAAGTTTCCAAGAGTATTACATAGACCATACTAGACCTTACTAGCTCAGACTTTGGGATAGTTTTCGTGTCACTAATTAGCCTTGTTTTTTGGAATTTACTTTGGAGACTCTTGTTTTGTAGCAATTACATTTTTAAACATGCATGCAGGTTGGATTTTGGTTTTCTTTTGTATATATATGTGTCTTGGAGTTGTTTTGGGACAGACCATCTTATCTCTCAATACTATTTCAAATAAAAAGGGAAATGCCTCCCATATTGTGAGAATATATATATACCCTTGGTGCTAGTCTCCACCCTAGGGCCTACTGGAGGTGGGACTTCGGGGTCATTATCTCTCTTTCTTCATTGCCAGCTCAGGAGGGGCATCTTTGAAGGGAGGGGATCATAACAGAATGGCATCAGAGGTGATGGTTGAGAGATAGGATGAAGTTTGGAGTTATTAACAGTGAGGATTTCATGGGTTGGTAGGAAAAAAATGTTAGGTGATCTTGGTTGATGACATAGAACAGGGAAGACCAACTAGGAAATGGGATTTTAGAGCCCCCTGTGATCTGATGCAAGGACTCTAAGCCTACCGAATGACCAAGTGAGGCCACACCGATTGTAGGGTAGAGACCCTAGGGATGGTACATGCATCATAATGACTTGTGTTCTTGTTTGAATTGGGTTTATTGGGTAAATTTGATATAAATAACAGGAAAATGAGTTAAAATGAATCTTAAATAAAATTCCATACTACTCACGATTAGGAATTCCTTGTTTACCTTTTAGCTATGACACCCGATATTCATCCACATGTGGCTCAGGAAGTTGAGGCCCAGAAGGCCGATCCAGTTGACCTATGGATGGTTGATCCAATAGAGGAGTATGACCAGTGGCAGATAATGTTATATGATTTCTAGCGACAGGCCATGGTAAATTACAAGAGCAGTGTCTTAGACATGGAGATGGAGAGTTGGCTCTAGGAGCTTGATATCACCTTTAGTTTGATCCAAGCTTTGACAGAGTACTTGGTTCCTCTAGAAATGAGCTAGATTTAGTGAGCTACATGTTAGTGGTGGATGTTATACCTAAGAGAAAAGAAATAGGCTAATGTTTTGTGGGCTGACTACAAGGAGTTATAGGAGGAATTCCTTTCATCTACCATGAAGGATGAGAAGAGGTAGGAGATACTCTACCTCCAGTAGGGGAGTATGTCTGTACGGGAGTTGGGGATCAAGTTCATGGATCTCCTTCATTTTTCTTTAGATCTCTTTCCCTATGATGAGTCTCATGCGAGATTCCTAGAGGAGTCACTTCATCCTTCTCTCTAGTACTTGGTTACTCTCTTCACCTTGCCAACGTACTTGGAGGTCAAGAAGAAGGAAGAGGTAGTTGAGAGGATTCACTCATGAGGAGTTATATCATGTGAGGGGATCCAAAATGGTTATTATAAGGGTAAGGATACCAAAAGTAGGTATGAGGTGATAGTGCCTTCTAGGTTTCATCCAGAAGGGCGTCGACCTCAGTAGTTCTTCTTTCAGCCTTCAGGTCCTCATGATTTTTCTATGAACTTGGGATTGAGGTGTTTTTTCTATGGGGATCATGGAAATATTTATATTAAATTCCCAATGGCCGTTCGAGATCAGTATGGTGGAGGTAGGCAGGACCAGTACCAGCCTCAGTAGTAGTTTCCAGTAGGGTAGTTCCAGTAGTAAGAATAGTAGGATCACACTCCACAAAGGGGATACAGAGAAGGTAGAGGCCAACCTTAGGGTATTCCTCAGGGACCTTGACCTGAGCATCGTTGAGGAGGAAGTCATCAGTAGAGGGTAAGAGGATCTGGGTGTGGTCAGTTACACACCGTAGAGGAAGTCGTTCTAGTAGGGCCATAGATCATTCGAGGTATGGCCAGTTTGTTTAGTATCCTTGCTTGTGATTTGTTTGATTTGGGAACTTCACACTCCTTTGTTTCACCCACTGTATAACATTATCTGGGACTAGAAATAAAGAGGACTCCCGGTCCCCTAGTGTTGAGTACACCAATCATAGGTCAGACCATCTTGTTTGATGTATGTCGGGGATGTAGACTGATGATGGGGCCGCATCGGTCTTGTGGGGATATTTTCTTGCTACAGATGCAACCATAAGATGTCATCATTTTCATTGATTGGTTATATTCTATGGATGCTATTATTGAATTCTTCCATATAAGAGTCATGTTTTCAGATGTGGATGGCCAGCATGTGGCTTTTATTGGCGAGAAAAGTTGTCAGATGGGCAGTTGTCATGTGGAGCCTCTTCTTTTCTTGTTGGATGAGTTGTGAGTGAAATCAGTGGATGCTGAGATGGAGGAGGTTCCAATTTTTTTTGGGAAGTTATTATATTTCATCCTTGAGAATATTGTGACTGTACTCCGTTGATGTGATGTTGACTTTGGGATAGACTTACATCCTGGTGATTATTCGATTTTGATGGCTCCTTATCAGATGGAACCTTCTGAATTGCGGGAGTTGAGGAATCATATAGATGATATGATGCATAAGGGTTTTATCCGGCCCAGTATGTCATCGTGGGGGTTCTATAATCTTGTTTTCGAATAAGGAAGATGGTGGTATGAGGTTGTAAATAAACTATTGAAGGTTTAATTAGGTGATGGTCAAGAACCGTTACCCTCTCCCGAGGATAGATGATCTTTTCGATTGGATGAGGGTAGAAAGTTTGTTCTCTAAGACTGATCTATGTTCTGGATATCACCATTTCATGACCCCTCCCTTCAAAGATCCACCTTATAATCTAGAAATTAAGGAAGATAGATAATGACCCCCGATTTCTGCCTCTAGTAGGCCCCGAGGTGGTGACTTGCACCAAGGGTATATATATATTCTCAAAATATGATAGGCATTTCCATTTTTATTTGAAAACAAGATCGGGAGATAATATGTTCCATCCCAAAACAACTCCAAGACATATATATAAAAAATAAAACCAAAATCCAACCTGCATGCATGTTTAAAAATACAACTGTTACAAAATAAGAGTCTCTAAAGTAAATACCAAAAACAAGGCTAAGCAGTGACACAATAACTATACCAAAGTTCAATCTTGTAAGGTCCATAACAGTCTATGTAATCCTCCTAGAAACCTAAAAACAATTTTATATACGTAGGGTGAGTATAGGAGTATACTCAATAGGAAAAACCATCCCACAAAACCGCCTTGCTGCTACCTCTAAATGAACAACTGCAAAACAAGCCGCAATTAGATTCATAACCCCATCCAACTAATTTAAAGAATTATATTTCATTATTAAGAAATCCATTTATTCACTCAATCCATACCCATGCAACTACCAAGTGAAACACATCACAAGCCACATATCATAAATAACACATAGTAATAAGAAAAAGTTAAAACAACCCACTCCACATTTCCTCTCTACTTTACGCCCATGATAACTACTTCCATAATCATTCTTCAAGGTCATTCCACCCAATCCACCATCTCAACCACAAAAAAAACAACCACCAACTCACAACCAAACCCAACAACACATCTCATCACAACCAAACCCGACAGACCCACTAACATACTACACCCAACAACACAAATAAAACACAACCCCATTGCACCCCCACTACACAACACCACTCATCCATTCCACAATCAAAAATATCTCAACCTGAGATCCTATTAAACCACCCATACCACCCTACATTATAGTCATGCTCTCAACCCCAGCACTACGCAACCACACAAGGCACAAGACAGAACAAAACCAAACACAACACACAACCACACCAAACAAAGTAGGGTGTATTCAGATTTAGCAAACACTCATTCTTTAATTCCACTTTGATAATTCAGGGGTTATCACAGAGAAATTTCTATCTTGAGTCATCCATTTATTTAATCGAGTATACACGGTTAATAAAATTTTCATATTTATAGCTGTTAGACAAAAGAACATCCACAAGTAATCACAAGCCACCAAAGGTGTTAATACAAAGACCACCAACGTCCATGATTTTCAGCAGGAATATAGCCCTACAATTCACAATATCAATAAACAATAAGATATAACCATGCGTCACATTTCCTAGCCCCTATTTATTGTTTGTAACAGGTTCGATTTATCTTCATTAAATTTGGATTCAACCATATTCACAAGGATACATCCATAAAACTACCCCACATGATAAAAAAACAAAAGAGAGATGAATGGATCCCTACCTTGAAGAACACATGACCAACACTTCCTCATTGATCCAAAACAGGGGGTGCACAAGGCTCTACGAAAAAGCCTCCAGGGGAACCTGATCTAAAGGCCACAATATGATACATGAACACTCAGGGAAGAAATTTTTTGGGGATTCCTGGTATAAAGGGTAAAGTAAAATTTACATGTAAGAAAGGGTCTCAACTTTAGAAAGGCCGAATCCCATATCAATGGAGGAAACAGTTTCAAAATCCATTAAATACAGATCATGATAAAGACCATGCGTTTTGAATATATAAAATCTTCCCGATCATTAGGAATTTAAATATGTATTTTATATCCTTTTAAATATCTTAAAAATCACTTAAATATAGATTTAAATTCATTTTTCATCAAATAAAACAATAAAGGGGAGAAAATGGAAAAACTAGAAAAAACTGGAAATCTAACAACCTATGGAAATGACTCACCAGTGGATGACCTACCATTGTAAGACTCACTGTTAGGTGCCCAACCATTGGATGAATCACCATTGGATGAGTCACCATTGGAAAACTCACCATTGGACGAGTCATCGTCGCGATTCACCGTTGGACGAGTCACCATCACAAGTCATCGCTGGTGACCTACATTCAGTGACTCACCGTCACGACTCACTATTCTAAGATACCAGTGGATGACTCACAATTGCGAGTCACCATCTAAACTCATCATCACGATCTACCATCAACACTTACCAGTCATAACTCACCATTGTAATTCACCGGTGTGACTTACCATTAGATGAGATACTGTTGGAAAAAATGGATTTTAAAAAACTCTTGAAATGAGTCACCATTGCCTCCCAAAACACCTTAACTACTAGATTTTCATAAAGTTATGGACCGAAGAGGTCCAGACCATTTCATCAGATAAATCTCAAACTTTTCTCACCCTCGATAATTCAAAACCAAACCCAAAAGAAAGAGGGGTTTGAAGAACCACCCCATAAGATACCTCTCAAGGATCTTGATATACTTGATACACCGCTAAAATTTGGACACCCCAAGGTCCAATGATAAACCACCCTATGTTGTTAGAAATTTGGAGTGAAAACTCAACATCCAATAACACTTACTTTGATATCTAATATCCCAACCGACCACAAGAAACACCACACAAGCACCAAAATCCACACTGTCTGAACACACGAATTAGGGAATTCTATCCTCCATGTCAAGACACTATCCTCTCTAGGCGGCACCGACTCTCCTGCATGGGTTTAATCGTATCAAAATTAATGCATCTCGATTAGGAATCTTGTCCATACCACTTTACACATGAGGAATTTATCACACATCATGAAATAGAGAAACAAATCATCTCATAACAAATAAGGTTCAAACATTATATTTCAAAGAAAAACAGAATTTGGAAAAACTCAAAATAACTCTAGGTACTAGGAACACATATGTGATTCTCACTCCCAAGTACTCTACTCTAGGCCACCATTCCTCCACAACACATGAACTAAAGGATTGTTCTTCCCACACAACACCTTCTCCTGAAGATCCTAGATCTTTACTGGCCACTCCACAAACGTTGCATCATCTTAGACATCCAACTCTCCCCATTCAATGACATGGGATTCATCATGAAGATAACGATGAATCTGAGAGAAGTAAAAGATGTCATGGACCTTATCAAACTATGGTGGAAGCACCAACTGGTATTCCACCTCACCAACTCAACCCAACACCTCAATGGGTCAGATGAACCTGGGAGAAATCTTTCTCCCTCTGCCGAACCTCTACAGTTCATGTCAAGGGGAAACCTTCAAGAACATGTGGTCCCCAACCTCAAATTCCAAGGGACTCCTCTTACGATTGGTATATGACTTCTTCCAGTACCAATAATCTTTCATTCTCTCATGAACAAGATGAACCTTCTCTGTCATGCTCTGTAAAACCTCTGGACCAACAACTAAGGCCGAAGGAGGGTGATATCACTAAGAATACTTTCAGGTGCATGTATGGGAACTTTGAGTTTTTGGTTATGTCGTTCGGTGTTATGAACACACCATCCATGTTCATGGGGCTCATGAACTCCATTTTCTTGAGTTCCTAGATAGGTTCATCATTGTATTCATCGATGAAATCTCGATCTACTCGAATTCAGAAGAGGGGCATACCGAGAATCTCAGGACTATCTTGCAGATCCTTGATGCCACCAGCTCTACGGAAAGCTATCCAAGTGTAAGTTATGGACATGATAGGTGCATTTAATTTCACATGTGGTGTCACAAAAGGGTGTAGAAGTGGACCCGTAGAGGATCGAGGTAGTTATTTCTTGGGTAGCACCCAATAATTTTGTAGAGGTTCATAGTTTTCTTGGTCTGGCAGGCTATTAATGGATATTTTTACCTAATTTCTCTCGATTTTCAGCCTCGTTGACATTTATAACTAGAAAGGACCAGGAATTTGTGTGTAGTGAGTAGTTCTAGGTAGAATTCGACTATCTGAAGGGGAATTTGGTCAGTGATCCAGTACTATGGTTTCCAGAGGAAGGGGTGATGTTCGAGGTGTTTTTTGATGCTTCACATTTGGTCTTGGGATGCGTGCTAATGCAATAGTGGGGAGTGATCTCTTATGGGTCTAGGAAGTTACTTCCCCATGAACGTAACTATTCCACCAATGATATGGATCTAGAGGAGGTTGTGTTTTCACTAAATTTGTGGTGTAATTATCTCATTGGGGAGCGCTTTGTGGTCTTTACAGATCACAAGAGCTTGAAGTATATATTTTCCCAGTGAGATATGAACTTTTGAAAGCAGGGGTGGATATATTTTCTCTAGGAATACAACTTCAAGATATCTTACACCTCAAGAAAGGGGAATGTCATGGATAATTCATTGAGTAGGAAGTCATAGAAGGAGGTTTTTTAGGAACCCATGGATGCTTGGAAGGTGATGGAGGAGTTGGATGCCTTTCACCTAGATACAGGAATGTATGGTGGTAGAGGATTTCTATTTTAGATGACATTGTAGTCATATCAGATTCGGGAGGTGGAGGAGTCTCAGTAGGGAGACTTGGAGGTAGAGGTGATGTGTGATTGCGTTGACTATGGTGATGCTCTAGAGGTATGGTCAAAGGAAGGAAAAAAATCAGATCTTGTTCCATGAAAGGCTACTTGTTCTAGTGGTAATGCATGATGGAGTTCTCTGTGAGTTTCACAAATTTCCTTTATCAATACGACCAAGAGTATACAGGATGTATCATGGCTTGAGAGAGCAATTTTGGTGGCTTGGGATGAAATGGGAAGTATTAGAGTTTGCGAAAAAGTTCTTAGTGTTCCAGCAAGTGAAGGCTAAGCACCATGTTCCCGGTGGTTTGTTGCAGCCCCTAGATGTTACCAAGTGGAAATGAGATGAAATATCAATGGATTTAGTCATAGGATTACCCAGGGCTCGAGGAGGCTATGATATGATCTGGATAGTAGTGGATCGATTGACAAAATCGGCTCACTTCTTAATAATTAAGGAGTCGGGAATAATGGATGTCTTGGCCAGGAGGTATGTGGATGAGGTGGTATGGCTGCATGGAGTTCTGAGATCCATTGTTTCATATCAGGATACAAATTTTACCTCACAAGTCTGAAGGGGATTACAACATGCTTTTGGCACTCGATTACGCCTCATCACTACTTTACACCCTCAGATAGATGGGAAAACAGAGGAGACAATCTAGATATTGGAGGACATGTTGCAAGCATGAGTCTTGGTGTTTGATGGATCTTGGGTATAAAACCTTCCCTTGGTAGAGTTTTCTTACAATATTGGATATCACTCTTCCAATGGCATGGATCCATTTGAAGCCTTGTATGAAAGATCATGTCATTTACCTTTGTGCTGGGTAGAGGTTGGGAAGAAAACTATTCTTGGTCCTGAGGTTGTGTAGAGAATGACATAGAAGGTTCAGCTTGTTTGTGAGAGGATCAAAGCAACGCTAAACTGATATAAGTCTTATGCCAATCACAGTAGGAGGCCCTTGGAGTTCGAGGTTGGGGACCACATGTTATTGAAGGTTTCCCCTCGATATGGGTATCAAAGGTTCAATAGAGGGAGCAAGATTTATCACAAGTTCATCAGACCCTTTGAGGTGTTGGAGTGAGTTGGTGAGGTGGAATACTAGTTGGCACTGCCACCGTAGTTGGAGAAGGTCCATGACATCTTTCACGTTTCTCATCTTTGTCGGTATCTTCACGATAACTCCCATGTCATTGACTGGAGAGAGTTGGATGTCGAAGACAATGTGATGTTCGTGGAGTGGCCAATAAATATCCAAGATCATTAAGAGATGGTCATGTATGGGTGGTCCATTCCTTTGGTTCATGTGTTATGGAGACATGGTGGCCTAGAGGAGAGTACTTGGGAGCGAGAAGCATATATTCATGCCTAGTACCCAGATTTGTTTTGAGTTTTTCCTTATTTTGTTTTTCTTTTAAATGAAATGTTTGAAACTTGTTTGTTATGAGATGAGTTATTTCCTTGTTCTATGATGTGTGATAAAGTCCTCATGTGTGAAGAGGGGAGGGCTGGATTCCTAATAGAGATGCATTAATTGCGATGTGATTAAAACTGTGCAGGAGATTCAGTGCCACCTAGAGCGGATAATATCTTGACATGGAGGACATAATTCCCTGATTTGTGTGTTCAGACAGTGTGGCTTTTGGTGCTTGTGTGGTGTGTCTTGTGTTTGGTTAGGATAGTATATGTTGAAGGAGGTGTTCTTGGATATTGATGTTTCACTCCATCTTTCAAACAACATAGAGCAGTTTATCATTGGACCTTGGGGTGTCCAAATCGTAGTGGTGTATCAAGTATAACAAGATACTTGATAGGTATCTTAAGGGGTAGTTGTTCGGACCCCTCTTTATTCAGGGTTTGGTTTTGAATTCCTCGGGGAGATTATAGTTTGATATGTATATGATGTAATGGCCCATACCTCTCTGATCCATTACTTTGTGAAAATATTGTGGTTGAGGTGTTCTGGGAGACAATGGTGACTCATTTCAAGATTTTGTCAAAATCTATTTTTTCCAATGGTAGCTCATCTAACGGTGATTCCAACTGATGAATCATGACGATGAGTCAGGGACGGTAGGTGGAGATGGTAGGTCACAATGGTGAGTTGCGATGGTTACTCACAATGGTGATTCATCAACTAGTAGATCATAACGGTGAGTCGTGACGGTGAGTTGTTAACGGTAGGTCGCTAGTGGTGACTCGCGATGACGACTTGTCCAGCGGTGACTAATGACGGTGACTCGTCCAATGGTGACTCGTACAATGGTGGTTCATCCAATGGTGACTTGTCCAATGGTGAGTTGTACAATGGTAGGTCACCTAATGGTGATTCATCTAATGGTAGGTCATCCATCGGTGAGTCATTTCCACAGTTTTTCAAATTTATTTTTTTCCCAGTTTTTCTAGTTTCACCCCTTTAACATTTTATTTGATGAAAAATGAATTGAAAAACATATTTAATTGATTTTTAAGTCATTTAAAAGGATATAAAATATATATTTAAATTACTAATACTAGAGAGGCTTTTAGATAGTCACAATGCGTAGTCTTGATCATGATTCGGATTTAATGGATTTTGAAATCATTTCCTCAATTGATATTGGATCTGGACTTTCTAAAGTAGAGACCCTTTCGTCCTTGTAAATTTCCCTTTACCCTTGCTATCAAGAATATATAGAAACTTTCTTCCCTAAGTGATCATGTTTTGTGCTGTGTCATTCAGATCAGGTTTCCCTTGAGGCTTTTTTCTGGAGCCTTGCTCACCCCTTATTTTGGCTCAACGAGGAAGTTGTAATCATTCGTTCTTTGAGTTTGGGATCCCTTAATCTCTATTTTATTTGTGTATCATGTGGGTTGGGTGTACGAATGTATCCATGTGAATATAGTTGAATCCAAATTTAACCAAGATAAATCGAACTTATTAAAAACAATAAATAGGGGTTGGGAAAAGTAACACATGCTTATATATTATTGTTTATTGATTATGTGAATTGTATGGGCTATATGCCTACTGAAAATCATGGCCATTGGTGGTCTTTGTATGCACACTTGTGGTGGATTGAAAATACTTTTGGATGGTATTTTTTCAAACGACTGTAAATATGAAAATATGATTAAAAATGTATATCCGGTTAAATAAATGGATGCCTTAGGATCAAAATTACTTTGTGATAACCCCTTAATTATCAAAGTGGAATTAAAGAACGAGTGTTTTCTAAATCTGAATAGACCCTTATTTGTTTTTCGTGGCTATGTGATGTGTGTGGTTTTATTCTATCTTGTGCCTTGTGTGGTTGTGTGGTGTTGGGGTTGAGAGAATGACTGTAATGTGGGGTGGTATGAGTGATGTAATGGAATATCCGGTTGAGATATTTATTGATTGTGGAATGGATGAGTGGTGTTTTGTAGTGGGACTGCAACCCAGTTGTGTTTTTTTGTATTTTTGGGTGTGGTATGTTTAAGTAGCGGGGATGCCAAGTTTTGTTATGATGATATGTGTTGTTGGGTTTGGCTATGAGTTGGTAGTTGTTTTGTTTTAGATTAGATGGTGGATTGGGTGTACTAACCTTGAAAAAGGATGATGAAAATGGATGGAATGGGCATAAAGCGGAGAGGAAATGTGGAGTGGGATATTTTAACTTTATTCTTCTTCCTTAGTGTGATTTATGTTGTGTGGATTATGATGTGTTGTGCTTGGTAGCTTCTCAGGTAGCGATGAAATGAATAAATGGATTTACTAATAAATAAAGATAATTGGTTAAATGAGTTGGATGGGGCTATGAATCAAATTGAAGATTTTTGTGTAGTTGTGTATTTAGATGTAGCAGCAAAGGTGGTTTTGTGGGCTGATTGTTTTCTAGAAAACCCCATAGGTTGGTATGAGTGTTTGATACCTATATATATAGTTGTACTTCCTTATGATTTCTATACACACCCCACCCTAGTTGAGAACTATGTGTTGAACACTCCTATTGTAATGTGGGAGGGTGTCTTTTACCAACATCCTAGTGGGAGGATGGATGGATGGTTATTGGCTCTTCCCCACTCCCTCTTCTAGGAATTAGTATCCTAAGACTCCTCAGGCAGGTTGTGGTGCAGTTGTGAGGCCCAAGTGTCTTTAGGTGAGGTATTATTTCCCTAGTGTCCATGAGATGAGATTTTGTGTGCTTTCCTAGGAGTCTTAGGGATGAGGAATAGTTCTGGCCCAAGTTTCTATGGGTGGAATGAGGTATGGTTGTGGCCTAGGTGTCTACGGGCAGGATGTGGTATGGTTATGGACCAGGTGTCTACGAGCAGGATGTGGTGAGATTCATTTTCGCAGGTTGTGGGGCTAGCTTTGAGTCCTAGGTTTATACATGTGGGTTATGACATGGGGCTTGTGGAAGAGTGTGGAAGCACTAGGATGTTTGCCGTTAGGGTATAATAAGTTAACCAGTGGGAAGTGGTCTGGGGTACCCAAACATAGATGTGCTTATTATATCAATTTACTTGAATTGCATTATTTGGTGAGCGTGCCTTAGTGAGGCTGGGATGGCTAGTATTCCTTGTTAGGTGTTGTTGATTTTTTCTATTTTCTCACAGGGTAATTAGTATGATTCTCCCACTTGTGCACGATAGACCTTGGTTTTTACTTCAGAGTATACCAGTATGCTCACCCTACGTATATAAATTCATTTTCAGGTTTCTAAGAGGATTATGTGGACCGGGCTGGACCTTACTAGCTTGGACTTTGGGAAAGTTTTTTATATCGCTACATAGCCTTGTTTTTGGTATTTACTTTGGAGACTCTTGTTTTGTAACAATTATATTTTTAAACATGCAGACGGGTTGGATTTTGGTTTTATTTTGTATATACATGTCTTGGAGTTGTTTTGGGATGGACCATCTTATCTCCCGATATTTTTTTCAAATAAAAAGGGAAATCCATCCCATCTTTTGAATATATATATATATCCTTGGTTCTAATCGCCACCTCGGGGCCTACTAGAGGCAGGAATCGGGGTCATTATCTCTCTTCCTTCATTTCCAGCTCTGGAGGGGCATCTTTGAAGGGAGGTGGTCATGACATAAATGTTAAAAACCACCATGAAAAAGTTATTTGTGAAAAATCAAAATGGTGTTCCATAAAAAAATTACTTTTAAGATGAATTATACATATAACTGATTTTAAAGTCATTTGTTTTGATGTTAGTTATACCTGATATTAAATGTGACATTTAACATTACTTATTTAATAATTGATGTCAAAACCCACACCGAAAGGGTTTTAATCTTGATCATTTATATAACTAATGTTAAAACCCAAACCTAAAGGGTTTTAACACTGATCATTTATCAAGTTTTCTATTCTATAATTGGATTCCTATGTCAAGATATAATATGAATGAATTTACCGCATCACCCACTTGAATTAAATTTTCACTTTGGTCCCTCACCTTTTATCAAAATAGATCTATAAAATTAGGGTTTGTTTTTTTATATAAAGTATGAAACCAGAAAGTGAAATAACGTATTACCTTAGAATGAGTAGGGATAATGTAAAAAAGAAAAATTCAAAGATGAATATTATAGGAGAGAATATAGGCTTACCGTTTTTAGGAATAACCCTTATTAAATATTCTAGGTCAGTGATAATTTATCACCAAGAAGGGGAGATAAATAAGTGATACACTTTTTTCATTTAAAATTACTCTTTAGAAATTAACCTCTGTTATTAATTAAAGTCTCAATCCACTCACTAATTTTCTTTTCCTTTTTGAAAATTCCGTAAAACATGTGTTAATAATTTGAGTGGTATCTATATTTATAAATGCAATAGGATGACTGGTATCTATATATATAAATTCATATATGTGTAAAGGAAAAAGGGTGGTATCTATATTTATATGATCATATTAACTTTTAGAGACCTCCTAGATACACAAAATCACACATCATATATAATATAGATTGATAATAACACCATGGAATGGGAATTACACTAACTCCATCCAACCCATAAGATATCCATCATGACCCCACTCTCACAACCTTGGCCTCACAAGAAGATAAACACTACTAAAATTTATTCCTTAGACCAAAATCCTTTTCCTTTTCAGGGAATAATTGAAGGCTTACTTTGAATACTGAAACTACAATGACTGTCTCAACATGAGTGCATGTAAGAGCATCCAACCAAGAATTCTCATAGTCACACTAATCAAGGTTCCCCTTGTAGGGATCAGACTAATACTACTATTTTTTTCAACTTAAGGCAACAAAATACAAAATTTTATCTAGTGATTCACTAAATCCCCATCTTGGGAAAATTTATATTTAAGGAGACAACTGTTATCCTCATCAAATTCATCACCCAAATATTTATTATTTCGTTTTGTTTCCTGAGACTCACCCCCATATATTTTGGACATGCACCTATGTTTCTTGAACTAATCTAAGTAGTTGTCATCCCAAACCAGGCACCAATGATCATTGTGGATGAATTCAGAGGATAACACCTACCACCAATGGAGTAATTATTTTCTTAAATTCAATTAACCATTTACTTCAAAGCATAATGAAATTATTTGAAACATTCAAATGTTGGGTTAACCTTATTTTAAAGGCCCCCTTTTGTGTTTTTTTTATTTTTTTAAATATTAATATTACCTAATAAAATAGGATAGATATGAATTGAAAATAGATGGATTCCAATCATATGAAAAAAGAGTATAAATATTGTGTGAATGAGTTTATCAAGTTTGCAAAAGATCATGCATATGACCATTCTAAAATCCTTTTTCTATATTTAAGTTATTTTTATTCAAGGTTAATTAGTCCAATGGAGTTGGAAGAACACTTGATTTGTCATGGAATAGATCAAAGTTATAAATTTTGGACTAAATATGGGAAATAAGTGAATTTAGATAGAGACTAGGATAACAGTGTGTTTTATGGATCATCTGATATGATTACAAGTGTGAACAATGAAGATGAACATATTGAGGATGTGATTATAGGTGTGAATTATGACGACGATCATATTGAGTAAATGAAAATGATTGTTGAAGATGAACTTTGTGATTTTCCAATTTTTTTGAGAAGTTAAAGAGTTTTTAAAAGACACCATTATATGTTGGTGTACTAGATATATAGTATTTCCAGCCATACTAAAGTTTTATAATTTAAAAGCTGATAATAGATGGAGTGATGCTAGTTTTACTGAACTACTTTCTCTCTTGAATGATATGATCCTAGAAGATAATGATCTTTTTATCTGAGAATATTATGCTAAAAATGATACTTTCAATGGGTATGATCTCTTAAAGAATACACGCATGTCCAAATGACTATATACTATTTCTCAAGGACCAAAAATCACATAAAGAATTCCCAAAGTGTGGTGCTTCTCGATATAATAAAGATAAACTGGTCCTATGAAAGTTGTATGATACTTTAAAATCATTTCAAGGTTTAGGAACCTATATGAAAGTGATGAGACTACAAGTAAATTGACATGGAACCCAAATACAATAAATAAAGATAGGAAACTTCATCACCCACTAGACTCTCCTTAGTGGAATAGAATTGATCACGAGTATCTTGAATATGGAAACAAGCCTATAAACCTTCATCTTGTGCTATCTATAGGTAGAGTGAATCCTTTTAGTTTTCAAAGAAGTTTTCACAACATGGTTAGTTATGTTGGTAAATTATAACTTTCCACTGAATTATGAATGAAATGAAAATAAATTATGTTATATATACTTATATAAGTACTAAAAAACAATATAATGATATTGATGTTTCTTTGAATCCATTTATTGAAGATTTTTAATTATTATGGGATTGAGGTGTTACATTGTATGATGATTACAGAAATAAAGATTTCACATTGAAAGTCATATTGTATGGGGTGATAAATGAATTTTTTTCTTATAGAAAATTTTTAGGAAATATAATTAAAGTAAAAAAAGGGTGTCCCATTTGTGAACAAGGTAAACAATCAATTAGGTTGAAACATTCATTGAAGACTGTGTTCTAAAGATATCAAAAATTTATACCCCGGCGACATAAGTATCGATCTTGGACAACATAATTTTATGGGATTTCAAAAGAACATACAAAACTATCTCCACTAAAAAGTGATCAACTGTTTGAGAAATTAAAAGATATGAAAACTTCTTTTGGTAATTTTTTTGAAAAACCTTATGAAAACTAGTTGAAAAAAGAGATCAGTTTTTTTGAATTACCATACTAGAATTTTTTGTAGTTTTGTAATTTTATTGATGTTATGAATGTTAAAAAAATTTATGTGATAGTTTCATTGGAACATTAATAAATTCACTTGAAAGAACAAACTATGGAATTAAGGTGAGGTTGGACATGATTTATATGAGAATACGGGAAGAGTTGGCGCTAGTAAAGGGTGAAAAATGGAATTTCTTCCTCCAGCTACTTACACTCTTTCCAGGTAGGAGAGATATCGGTTTTTTAACTTCTTGAATGATATAAATGTTCTAGAGGGGTATTCATCGAATTTCAATAATATAATTTCAATGATTGATTTAAAGTTAAAGGGTCTGAAATCACATGACTTTTATATTTTGATGCAAGATTTAATGCCTGTAACTTTACATTGTATTTTCCCCAAGAATGTACATCATACATTGACCAAGATCTATTTCTTTTTCAAATCCACATATAGAAAATTTATAGACCTGATGAAATTTCAAACTATGGAAAATGAAATTTCTATCATATTATGTGAATTGGAAATGTTCTTCCCATTAAAATTCTTTGATATGATGGTTCACATGATGGTTCACCTGGTAAGATACATTCGACCATGTGGTACTATACATTATAGATGGATGTACCCCATTAAATGGTATATGAATATTTTGAAAGGGTATGTCAAAAATAGAAGCATGCATAAGGTTGTATTGGAGAGAAATATATTATTGAGTTATCCATTGAAATCTATACTGACTACCTGTCCGGTGTGGATTGGTCTACTGAAATCTGATCACACTAGGTGGTTTTTGGGTTAAGGAATTTATAAAATAGATGTTGTCATAATCACTATTATAGATTGGGAGTAGACACACATTTATGTTTTGTATAAAATTTTAGAGGTTTCCCCATATGTGTAAACCCATAAAGAAATTATTAAGCATTTGAATCAATCATGGGATGAAAAGTAGATATAAAATACACATAGTCAATAGTTTATAGGATGGTTTTGAGATTATATTTTCAAGCATCTAGATGAAAAATCGAATTCAATCACAAAACAACTTCGATGTCTAGCCAGAGGACCAAGTGTGCATGTATTATCTTATAATGGTTATGTAATTAATGGTTATACGTTCTATAAAAATGAACATGATGAATGTAGTACCATGAAAAATAGTAGAGTTACACTTGTTGCTGAAGTAGTGCATGTATCTGGCACCAAGGAAAAAAAATCCAATTTTTGCGAATATGTCATACTTTGGAATCATTAGAAAAATATGGGAGTTAGATTATACAATATTCCAAGTTTTGATTCTTTAATGAAAGTGGGTTGATAATAGGATTTCTGTTAAAATATATGAATTGGGATTTATGAAAGTGGATTTTAGTGAAGAAGGGTACAAAGATGAACCATTTATAATGACATCATAGTAAGTACAAGTATTTTATGTTCCAGATCCTACAAATCAAAAGTGGTCAATTATTCTGTTATCGACCAAAACCACTGATGGGTCAGATGAAAATTCAACTGAGAATGACCCTTTTATTAGGACGTCTCAATCATTTCATAGTAGTCCCAATGTAGGTGGGGTCTTGTATGTCAAAGGATACCACAATGAAGGGATTTGGATACTAGATAGAGGGGTCAAATCCATTCAACTTTTTTTTTAAATAGAGTTAAATAATCAGATTATATTTTTCTTGAAATATATATTACATTATCTTATATTATTATCTGTTCACTGCTGCATTTACATAATCTAAATTAAATTTTCAACCACTTCTGTAGATAATGACTTCTGGATATATTGATACTTCAAATACTAAGAAACAATAGATTTGTAAACCTACTGGTTCTCCCAATGCATAGGAACAACAAAATTCTGCACATTACAATGCTACAAATCTAGAGGAACAACTTATTAATGATGTTGAACTTGCAAAAATGGTAGACAACAAACAACCAGTGTACCAAAAAAAGTATTACCATCAAAGCATGATGGTTCTAGGAAAAATTATTAAGGAAAGAAACAAAGTAATCGAATTTTAGATTGAATGGAATTCACACGACCATATTGTTAACCCTAACAAGAACATGTTCAGTAGTTTCATTGGGATCACCACTCAAAAAAACATGCTGATTAATATAGATTCATGAAAAAATGTTGTTCTCATGCTTAAGACACTGATTTGGGAAGATATTAGGGTAACATTATAATATCCTTTATTTATTTTACTAAAAATAATAATGAAACATTGACTTACTCTTCATTATACCTTGAAGAGTTCATATATAGTAGATGAATTTTGATGGAAATTTGTATTAATTCTTGTTAGAAAGTCTCATAGAGGATTTATCACAATACTTACAAAGATTCATCTCAAAGATACTGAAGGGAAAAGAAACCCTCAACCACCGCAAACGTATGCACACCTGATAAGCCAAGAAGTGTGGGATGCGTTTAGTGGACGCCATGAGGAGACATCATTTCAGGTAAATTGTGGCTGGTAATAAATTGTTTGAAAATATGTGTATTAATCACTATGATTAGGAGTTTTCAATTAATGAAAAAATAACCCAGTGTTGAAAATAATTAATGGGAAGAAAAACCAATGTACCCCTACCGTAAATCAAGGATGGGGTATACTTCACTTGAAAAAAGTTGGTGCATATTTTAAATCTACCATAACACTTTTATGTGACATGAAATGACAATATAAATATGTTACTCTATTTATATGAATATTGATGAATCCAAATAAAAATCCTCTTCCATCCCATGTCATGTGCTATGGAAGGAGGCACAAGTAAATAAATGTGGGATACTAATAGATTAAAACACATAGAAATCATGGGAAACATGTTTAAGTATTGCATAATAATTTTTTTTCTTTAAATTGGTATCATATAACAATGATTACATATTTTCCTATATTTTTTATGTGAATTAGAAATAGAAATCATCATCAACTGTACCAGATGAACAACTAATATTAGTGGCCTTGAACCAGCTAGGACAATATGGCTATGTTAGAGGTACGAGTTTTGGAGTGACAACCCAAACATATTTTGAGAAAAAAATGAACAGGGGATAAAGATGAAAAATGGAAGATATGTAGGAAAGATTATCTACTCTTGAATAAAAATTTAATTAGCAGTTATAGTTACTAGAAAATGTTATGGGGAGTAAGAAAATAGAAGAAATAACTTAAGAACAACCACTACGTGAAGAACCCCCCTACCCCCACCAGATTTTTGGTGTTCCATTCACCTCAAAGTGCTATCTTAGATGAGATAATAAATATTCTCATATTTTTTTTGTGAAATATAAATCATACATACACTGATACCTTTCCCATATTGATATTATATAGGGTGAAAATGATTGTGATTTATATCTATGAACACCCACCCATCACCTTATTGCGAGGGCTACCATGTTAAATATACAAGAAGATATTCTACATAATAGATAGCCTCCAACGTGTCATTTGAGAGTGGGGATTAACATATCTCATGAGCCAAGCACTGACCTATCCATTCCACTTGATGAAGTAGATATTTATACGATCAAGAATGATATTGGAATATTCATATCATGGCCATTAGATCTCATAAAAAACATATCAATAAGGAGTTATTCATTTCCAATTTAATTTTCATGAAAAAAAATTAACAATTAATGAAAATAGGACTAAATCGATGAATGTTATTATAGAAGGAAAAAGGTAAGGGGTGATGTGCCTAATTTTTGTATACATTTTCATACATTTTATTGAGTATAAAAACATGTTTTCACCAGATACACATTATTTTATGGAAAAATGATTTATTTCTATGTTCGTGATGAATTTTCAGGAGATTCCAGCCAAATTCATAAATCAAGAGTGATAAAAAAGAAAATTAAGAAATAAATGATGTTTAATTTATAAACACACGCCATATAATTTTTCCCAGACATGGATCGGCCAGCCCAAGTACATGCCCATGCAACCGACCAATGAGAACACACCTTGTAATTCATGATCACATGTTGTGTATTCCATTACAGAAGTGGTTGGTAGCTAAAATAAATTGTGCATGCCATGTGGGGTGGCACAATATGTCGTGTATCCCCACCAACCAATTGCTGACACACTAAAAGTCATTGGGAAACACGGTAGATGAACTACCAGTGAAGAATCCGAGCAAAGTAAATTTGAACTATGTACATGACGTGTACTTTTAGGTACACTCCGTGTAGTATACAAATCTATAAATAAGAGGGAAGATATCCATGTTCATATTAGATAATCATGGGGGAGGTTCTGCTGCTCCATTAACTGATCTCCCCTAAATCCATTTTGAGTTTTCCTTTACTATTTTCAATTATTTTTTAGTGTAATTCTCCCCCTTCCTCCTTCTTCCTCTCTTATCCATGGTAGAGATTGAGCTTATGCTCAATCTGTACACCATTCCCATGGTCATAAGAGGGTAATGTTCTTGTGTTGGGGTTGTAATAAGATTATGAATTTGTTGTAATTTTAATTCTAGTGTGTTGATTTTAATATAAATTATGATTTATAATGCCTTTAATTAATTAATTCTATATTTACAATTGGTGTTGTATCAGACCAAGAACAACAAAAACAAAAAAAGATAATGGAGTTACAATGGGTGAACCCATGACTATTGGGAGATCTTGTTGCCGCTTGCATTAGGGGTAATGTAATAATGTGCATTTTAACTTTCAATTACCGGACCAAGGAATTGGAATTTAAATTCATAATTACCACTTTTCAGACCAAGAAATGGTAATATAATTGAATCCCAATGGTAAAAAGTACATTTATAATATTAAAACTAAATAATAAAATTTACAATAAAACCTAATCGAATTGCAACCCCGATGCATTTGTCTTCTGATTATTCCGTCACATTTTTGTTTTAATTTTATTTTCAATTTTTTTTTTCACTTTTTCACATTAGTTCCCTCCAACCATTTTCATTTGGATAATCGACTTAAACTCACCTAATTGAACCAATTTTTTTTCTTCATTTTCCCCATGGTATCGACCCCAAATGTCGCTAACTACCTAGTTAGTCAGATCAAAAGGGAACTTTAATTTTAATTTGACCGCACATTGAGATGGGAGTGGTATCAAATTATGGCACCATTTCTAGGGATTTTAGGAAGTAACAGTGAAAGTTGAGTTATGGATGGATTATCCATATTTTCCCCTTTTATTTTCTTGATTCTTTTCTTGGGACCCT
Organism: Viscum album; assembly: GCA_963277665.1. Taxonomy (NCBI): domain Eukaryota; kingdom Viridiplantae; phylum Streptophyta; class Magnoliopsida; order Santalales; family Viscaceae; genus Viscum; species Viscum album. The sequence continues at coordinate 1,217,762,831 of OY728151.1, forward strand.
CGACCCCCTTTCTTATGAATTTATATTCGATTGGTGATTGATACGATCCACCTAGAGAGGATTTTTATCCATATGATCCAAAACTGTCATACTCATACCTAGAAGAATATTATCTAAACATGGATGATGGGTTTCAATACAAGGAATAACCTTGTACATTCTTCACCCTCTCCTCTTTTATTCTCCTTAAGAACCATCTTTAGGTCATACAAAAGATTATTATCAATGATGGAATACTTTACCACACTCCATGTCACACCCTGAATTTTAATTTAATTTTACTTTATTATTTATTGTCTTTGGGTTCTTTCGTCGAGGCTCGGGTTGAACATGGGGTTAATATTTTTGAGGATTTTTATTTTTTGTGGGTTTCAGGTTGGTTCACGGGCACTGAAAAGTTAACAGTAACTCTACGGTTGGCCCCGGTGACCGTGCGATTACTGAAATCTTGAAATAAATAAATTTTATAAATTTTTATACCTTATTAATAATAATAATATTATTGTGTAGATAATCATATTATTATTATTATTAAATTTTTGTAATACTATTATTTCTAAATTGATATTAATAGTATTATTTTTAAATTTTGTTGTTAATAATATTATTATGAAATAAAGAAAATAAATGTTATTAAAGGGATATTATTATTATTAAGATTATTATTGTTATATTATTGGTTTTATTGTTACTATTATTATCATGTTATTATTATTATTATTATTAGAATAATATTAATAATATTATTATAAGAATAAGATAAAGAAATGAAAGGGGTTTGAAACCCTGGGGGGGGTCGCGACCCCCCTCTCCTTATCCCCTATGACGCAGTGAGACCCTGGATCCTCCTGTGCACGCGGAAAACCTTCCGACCATATCCCCTCTGACCTCCCTACTCCCGTGTCCGCCACGCCTCCTCCTACCAATCCCGGTGTTCCCTCCTTCTTATGGAAGACCTCATTTAAGTGTGCGATCCCCTGCTCTATTCTATTCCAACAGTGTCGACCCCCTACTACGGTTTCCACACCACCTTCCCGATGTGGAAAACTTCCGGTGAAACCGCCCTGCTCCCTCTCCCTCCAGTGTAGTGCACGAAACCCCCCTTCCCTTGTGTGCACGCAACCCTCCAGCCAAACCCCCCTCTCCTCCCGGCAGCCCGATCCCCTTTTCTAGAGGTTTTCTGGTGAACCCGAACCCCCTTGTCCGATGGACTTCCAGTGCGAACCCTAACCCCATTCTTAGCAACTCCTCCTCCTCTCTGATGCACAATTTCCTCCTTTTCGGTGCATTTTTTTAAATTTTGGGGGGTTTTCTTCAGTTTAACCACACCTTAATGGTGAGAATTGTTATTCGCACGTTTTTCTCATCATTTTAGGTGTGTGATTGGTACACGAGGCATTTTTCCTCCTTCCATTGAGGTTCCATCATGTCCACTCTTGGTTTGAGGTAGGCATTTCCATCCCTTTCCATTCCGAAGCAATCAATTGGTGGTTATGTTACTTCAATTATAATTTTTACTTGATTCAATTCTTTATGGTATAAATAATTAGCCTTTTCGTTTATTGATTTTTAAAACTGGTTAAAAATAGATCTCTAAGTGTTCCTTGTTTATGTTTGAGAATTCTTAAGACCAATGTGTTTGATTAAGTTATCAATATTGTTTAATAATTTTTTTGTGTGGTTTTCACCCTGGTAACGCACTTAGTAAATTTATTGTGGTGTTTTCTTGATAGTATAATTTATTTAAATTTTTTTGAAGTAAATATTCAATTATGCTTATTTCCTCAGGTGTCGAATGTGTATGGTTAAATGTAAATTGGGTTTTGATAGTTAAATTAGATGATTTCTGTGGTATTTCCCCTTTTAATTGTTATGTTAAGATGCTTAGATTTTGATTTGGGATTTTATGTGAAATATGGCGTTTTTGGGGTGTGGATTGTAAGTTGTTTTGGAAAGATTTCCTTCTCTTTAAAAATTTTCTTTTGCACATTTTAAAATTATGTGCAATTGATGGGTTTGGTGAAAAGAAGTTTTGGTTTGAAAATGAAAAATGTTTTTTTGTCTTTCATTGAATTTATAGTGTTTTATTGGATGAAATCACATCCATGGGTACACTAGGTTCACACATGGATGTGTATTCAAGTGAAGATGACACTTTATAATAATTTTATTCTTGTTCCTTAGTTTCTCAAATGGCACTTAAATCCTGAAAAGGCATGCGTGTGGCATGTCATGTCATTTTGAATGCATTATTTAAAACATAGTCCATTTTAAAATTGAAACTTTCTTTGGTAAATGTTGGTATAAAGGACCTTTGGGTACATTTCATGAGTTTTACAACTTTATTCAGAGTCTTTAAAGGGTTTTATAAATGTATTTGGATTTGGAGATCTTAAAGTACTGTTTGGCATTTGAAACATGGAAATGGTTTTTAATATAGTTCTTGTGACATTTTGAAAATGTGTTTGGTTTGGAAACCATTAGGGACCATTTGGGATTTTAAGCTTAAAAGTGGTGTTTGGTGTTGTGCAAAATAAATTTAGTTTCTAAATAGTGTAAATTCCTAGTTGGAAATTTTAAAGTGTTTTATAAAGTGGTTTTGATATTTATATGATGTGACAGTCCAGTTGGAACTTTGTATGTTGTGATATGTATATATATATATATATACATATATAGGGAACCCCTATCTAGGATTTATCTTTATGGGTTATCATATATAGTGTTTGTGTTTGGGGTAAGCAAGTGTGGTGGTGGTAGGTAAGATGAGTCATGCATGCGAGGGCCTCCTACTTACACAGTATTACTACCACCATGAGTTCCTAGGTGTATTTTAGATGATCGAGTGATAGTTTCTGATCAACTCCGATTAGATGGGTTGGTACCCCCTGGATTGGTTGTTAGGCTAGGCGGGCTTTTCCATTGGATTTGGTTAGTTTTAGGGTGGCCATTTGGTTATAGACTTAGAAGGCTCACCATACACTGGTAGGTGGTTCCGAACTGTGTACATCTAGGGGTATTTAGGGATGTTTAGGATCACCCATGATTACTTTATATATATATATATATTTATATATATTCTGGTTTACTTTCTACTATTTTTAGTTCTCAGCATGCACTGTTCGTTTATTCATTCATCGATTTATTTATCTATTTATTTATTCATTCTCAGCACAACCCTGTATCATTCTTATTAGATATTTGGATTATTTTTTGGTATAAAAAGGATAACCGATTTTGAAAACAAAATGTGGTCTGTGTTGGTTTTTTTAAAAAAAATGGGAAAGACTATGTTAGCTAAGAAAAATGTGAAAAAACCTGTTTTTATATATGTATTTCAAACTATAATTAATGGAATATTTCGTGGAAGGAAAGGTATAGATTCTGTGGTGTTTTCCTACTGAGCATTTTGGTGCTCACCCCTGCGTTATCTTTTCAGTTTCAGGTTTCATTAGTGTTGGATCACTCTCGGAGTGAATTTGGTTCTGACTTGGGTGGTGACCTAGAAGGTCACATTGAGGTATGCGAAGTTTTGTTTTCCTTATGTTTCTGGTTTTTATTTTTATTGTTAGTATTTATTTATCTATTTGGTTTATTTGATCCTGGTTTTGGGCTGAAATCATTCCCATTGGTTGTATGTTTGATACCCGACACTAGTTGCCAGCCCATGGGGATCGGGAATGCCCTTCAGGACATACCGTGGACCAGGTTGGTCAACTGGTTCATGGTTGACCTGGGTTGTTTCATAACCAAATGGTAGGAGAGGAGGACCTTCTTATTTGGGGTGTCTGATAGATATATATTAGGACTGTTGGGACTCTGGAGGTAGGTACGGGAAGGGCATCATGAACCCTTGCTCATTCCAACCCTCGAGTCTCCAAGGGTAGTTTGGGAATTGATTCCTTGTCCTGTTCTGATTTGTTTTACATTGAGGGATGACAATGAAGGAAATCCGGTGTCATGTTGTGATTTCTCTTGGAGTAGCGACACATGTGATATCCAAGTGCCCACTTCAAGTTCCTCTTAGTGTTGTTTCCTACCTGGGGCATGGATCACTACCATGTCACCGAGTTGGGCATAAAAACATGTCCCTCTCTATGTTAGTTTGGTGTAAGTGGTGTTTTTTCTTATATCTAGTTGGTATAAGTGTGTTTTTGAAAATGAAAAAGGATTTTAGAAATGACGATACTTTATTTTAAATGGTTTTGGGATTGATAAAATTGGTTTTAAAGGATTTTTTTTGGATTTAAAATTTGGTAATTGTTTGAAATTAGTAAATATATGTAATGGATGGACACATATGTGACAGTTCATGGGATTCCATGGGTGTTTATTTGAAATTAAAGTCTTGACCTTATTTTCTAAAGGTAGTTTTTGAGAGGGATGTTTTGGATGTGATTATATTTGTTTGGATTTTGAGCCAGTTGTTTTTGGATGAAGGTGATTTCATCAATGTTTCTCTGAATTGATATTGGTATTGGATTTGTGTTTTATATGTTGTTCAAGAAATGCCTCCCGAAAAGGTCCCCAAGGTTTTTGACATGTCATGCCTAGTTTTTGGTCCTTCTCAGACATTGCCTATCCTTCACGGTGATCGGGGTTCCTTAGAGGTAGTAGAGTGTCTTGAAGAGGTCGAGCATGTCTTCAGGATATTGGGAACTCCTGAAGTTTTCCGAGTGTGTGCTGTTTTGGGTCTATTTGAAGGTCCAAATTTGGAAGAATGGGATTTTTTCTCCCCACCATCAATGCAAGTTGGGATGAAATGGGATGTTTTTAAATCCATCTTCATTCGATGGTTCATACCTGAAGAGGTGAAGATGAAGAAAATGGAAGATCTTGTGTGCATTCAACAAGGCCAATGGACGATGAAGGTATATATAGATCATTTAAAGGAAATTGTATCCTTTTATCTAGAGGTAGTGTCGTAGGACTTGATAAAGACTTCTATCTTCATCAGGGGTCTTCATCTAGAGATCAAGGAGTGGGTCCACCCTTCTAAGGACCATCGTTTTGAGAAGTTGGTGGATGGGGAGTTCCTAGATGAGTTGGTCTCTAGAGCGCAGATGGTTGGAAATCCAACATATCCAGTTGCTCGTAAAGGTTCCCCATATAGCATGTAGAGTGTGCCAGAGAGACATGTTTCTAAATATTCCTCTACAATGGTTCTGAATTTCAGTTCGTCGGACCGTTCAATGGTGTGCCATTAGTGTGGACATTTAGGGCACACAAAGACATCATGTCACATCCCTCTCAAGACGTGCCATAACTGCGGGTGTCTGGGTCATCTAGAGAAGTTTTGCAAGAAGCATCACCTAAAGAAGACACTATGATCGAAGGATTAAAATTCCTAACTATGAGGTTGGATATTCTTTAGCCATCAAATCCTTAGTCACTGGTCTTGGGGTGAAGCTCGCGTGTAGTCAGGAGTTGCTGGGGGTGTGAAGCCTTGGTCTGGGTTTTGTGTTCTGTGTTGACAATGGAAAATTTAAAGTCTTTTCATTCCTGTTTTTCTACTGTTAAATTTTTGATGTTGTTGTAAGTTCATTGTTTCATCGTGAAGTTATGATGGACTCGTTCTATCATAATCTAAGTAGTCCTATTTGTGTGGAGTGGTTTTCTGAATCGTTCATTTTTCTTAAAAGTGTGTTTGGCCCTTGTATGGGTTGATCTCGGTTTAGCTATGTTCATTTGGAGATGTAAGTTCCTATTGAAGAGTTCATATTTGTAGTTATTCTTGGGTTCACTACTTGGGTTAAGTTCTACTCAGAGGTTTTTATCTAGTGTTGGGGTTTTTTGGTATGGGTCGAGAGTTCCCAGGTTTCAGCGAAGGTGTTGTTTTGCTCGTTCTATATAAGTTAGTTTGGATTAGTTGGGAGTTCCCACATCGCCCCCCTTCTTGGGGTGGTATGTTTTGGTGTTAAATTTACACGCTAGTTTTCTTATGGTGGGGAGAACCCTCTCATGTTCTCTTATTCTCTTGTGTTGTGGTTTCTTTCAATTTCAATTGGGAATGGATTCAAGTTCTGTCTATCGTTCAGCTGGGTGACTTTATTGGTGCAGAAAGTGTATGTGGTGGGGAGAATTGTCACACCCAGACTTTTAAATTTATTTTTATTTTATTATTTTTTGGCTTTGGGTTTTCTCATCGAGGCTTTGGTTGAATGCATGGTTAGTATTTTTGATGATTGTTATTTTTGGTGGGTTTCGGGCTGGTGCACGGGCACCGCATGGTTAGTGATAATTGTGTGGTCGGCCCTGGTGACTGTGCGATTACCTAAATCTTAAAATAAATAAATTTTATAAATGTTTATACCATAATAATAATAATAATAATAATAATAATAATATGGTATAGATAATTATAATGTTATTATTATTAAATTGTTGTAGTACTATTTTTTCTAAATTGATATTAATAGTATTAATCTTAAATTTTGTTGTTAATAATATTATTATTAAAGAAATGATATAAATGGTATTAAAGGGATATTATTATTATTATTAAGATTATTATTATCATATTATTGGTTTTATTGTTACTATTATTATCATGTTACTATTATTATCATGTTACTATTATTATTATTATTAGTATAATAATATTATTATTATAAGAATAAGATAAAAAATGAGAGGGGGTTCAAACCTGGGGGGGGGGGTCATGACCCCCCTCTCCTTCTCCCCCATGACGTGGTGAGCCCCCTGACTCATCCTATGTGTGCAGAAAACCTACCGTCCAGCGCCCTTATGACCTCCCTACTCCCGTGTCCTCCGCACCTCCTCCCAATCTCAGTGCACCCTCCTTCTTCTGGACGAACTCATTTTGGCATGCGGGACCCTAATCCAGCGGCAACGCCCCCTATTTTGGTCACTGCACCACCTTCCTAATGCGACCAATTTATAGAGAACCCACCCTTCTCCTTCTCCCTATGGCGCAACACATGAACCCCTCCTTTCCTTGTGCATGCACGGACCTCGGGCCGAACCCATCTATCATCCTGGAATCCCAAACCCCCTGTTGGACAGTTTTACGATGAACCCGAACCCCCTTATCTGATGGTCTTCCAACACAAACCCAAACCCCCTTCGCAGCACCTCCACCTCTTCTCCGACGTGCAATTTCATCCTTGTTAGTGCAATTGTTTTTTCAATTTTGGGGGTTTTTGTTCGGTTTAACCACACCAAATGGAGCGAATTATAATTCACACGGTTTCTCATCATTTTAGGTGTGCGATTAGTCTTAGGGGCGTTTTTCCTACTTCCATTGAGGTTCCATCGCATCTGCTCTTGGTTTGAGGCAGGCGTTTCTGTCCCTTTCCATGAAGAAGAAATCAATTGGTACTTATGTTACTTCATTTATTATTTTTACTTGATTTTCTGCTTCATGTTATAGCTAATTAGTCTTTTATGGCATTTATATATTTTTAGAACTGGTTAAAAATTTCTCTTGAAGTGTTCCCTGTTTATGTTAAGCATGCTTAATCCCAATGTGTCTGATTAAGTGGTCAATCTTGTTTAATAAATTTTTTCATATGATTTTCACCCTGGTAATGCACTTAGTAAATTTATTGTTGTGTTTTCTTGATAGTATAATTTGTAAAAAAAAATCAAAGTAAATATTCAATTATGCTTATGTTCGTAGGTGTTGAATGCGCCTCGTTAAATGTAAATTGGGTATTGATAATGAATTTAGATGATTTGTGTGGTATTTATCATTTGAATTGTTATGTTAAGATGGTCAGATTTTAATTTGGTATTTTATGTGAAATATGGTGTTTTTGTGGTGTGGACTATATGTTGTTTTGGAAAGCTTACCTTGTCTTTTAAAATGTTCATTTGAACCTTTTTAAATTATGTGAAATTTATGGGTTTCGTGAAAAGAAGTTTTGGTTTCAAAATAAAAATAATTTTTGGTCTTTCATGGAATTTTGAGGGTGTCATTTGATGACATAACATCCATGGGTGCACTAGGTGCACACATGTATGTTCATTGAAGTGAAGATGACACTTTAGAATAATGATCTTCTTGCACCTTAGTTTATAAAATGGAACATAAATATTGAAAAGGCATGTGTGTGGCATGTCATGTCATTTTGAATGAATTATTTAAAATGTGGTCTATTTTGAAATTGAAACTTTCTTTGGTAAATTTTGGTATAAGGACCGTTGGGTACATTTCATGAGGTTTCCAACTTTATTCAGAGTCTTGAAAGGGTTTTATAAATGTATTTGGATTTGGAGATCTTAAAGGCCCATTTGGAATTGTAAACATGGAAATGGTGTTTAATATAGTTCTAGTGACATTTTGAAAATGTTTTTGGTTTGGAAACCATTAGGGCCTATTTGTAATTTAAGCATAAAAGTGGTGTTTGGTGTTGTACAAAAGAAATTCGGTTTCTAAATAACACAAACGCCCGATTGGCAATTTAAAAGTGTTTTATAAAGTGGTTTTGATATTTATATAATGTGACGGCCTGGTTGGTACTTTGTATGTTGTGAGATTTATACATATACATATATAGGGAACCCCTATATAGGATTTACCTTTATGGGTTATCATATAGAGTTCCTTTGTTTGGGGTAGACAAGTGCGGTGGTGACAGGTATGATGAGTGACCCATGCTAGGGCCTCCTACTTACACAGTATTACTACCACCATGGGTTCCTAGGAATCTTTTAGATGATCAAATGACAGTTGTTGATCAACCCCAATTTGATGGGTTGGTACCCCCTAGATTAGTTGGTAGGCCAGGCGGGCTTTTCCACTAGATTTGGTTAGTTTTAGGGTAGCCAGTTGGTTATAGACTTAGGAGCTTCACCACATGCTGGTAGGTGGTTCCGAACTGAGTACATCTAGGGGTATTCTAGGGATGTTTAGGATCACCCATGGTTACTTTATATATATATATATATCAGCTAGTTTACTTTTCGGTATTTTTAGTTCTCAGCATGCACCGTTCATTTATTTATTAATTTATTTATTTGTCGATTTATTTATTTATTTATCGATTTATTTATTTATTCTTAGAAAAACCCTATATCATTCTAATTAGATATTTGGTGTAGTTTTTGTTATACAAAGGATAATCAGTTTTTAAAATAAAATGTGGTGTGTGTTGGTTTAAAAAAACGGGAAAGACTATGTTAGCTAAGAAAAATGTGAAATACCCTATTTTATATATGTATTTCAAAATAGCATTAATGGAATGTTTCATGGAAGGAAAGGTATGGATTATTTTGTGTTTTCCTACAAAGAATTTTGGTGCTCACCCCTATGTTATCTTTTCAGTTTCAGGTTTCATTAGTGCTGGATCGCTCTCGGAGTGAACTTGGTTCTGATTTGGGTGGTGACCTAGAAGGTCACATGGAGGTTTGTGTAGTTTTGTTTTCTTTCCACTGTTGTTTTTTATTTATATCATCAGTATTTATTTATATGTTTATCTATTTGGTTTATTAGATCCCGGTTTTGGGCCCAAATCATTCCCATTGGTTGTATGTTTGATTCTCGATACTAGTTTCCAGCATATGGGGATCGAGAATACCCTTCGGGCCATACCACACACCGGCTCAGGAAACCAGTTCATGGTCGATCTAGGTTGGTTCATGAAACTCTAGTTGGACCAAACCAAAAGGTTGGGATGATTTGGAACTACGGTAGAACAAATTTTAGAGATAATCACTCATAAGGAAAATTTTGTTGAGTTTGAGTTTGGGTGTTATGACCTATTTCAACAAAGGAGGCATGTTATGATAAGGGCCCCAACTGTAATTCGCTTATAATTTCTGAAAATTATTTTTAAAACATAAATTTTGAATATAGGAACACATAACATCATGTTAATACTAATTTTGATCACATATTTATTTCAGAACTCTTATTTGATCATTTAACTACTATGGAGGAATCTCATGATTATTTTCAAGTTTTCGGTATAACGAAGTAGGAAACCTTAGAGGTTGATGGTGTAAATTATTAGAAAAAGGAACAAGGCCACCTTTGACATATAATAGCCACAAAGCAGGGATAATGAAAATCACCTCCCAGATCACCTAAAGGTAAAGAAACCTATATACAAGATTAGGGTGTTAGACATATGTGTTGGTTTGCACAACAGAAACCACATCCACCTTGGAATTACAAGTAATTACCCTAACTTAGGTCAAGCCAAATACTTAAAACAAAGGTTCTTTCTAGGAGGAAACTCAACCACTCTTCTCTCCCCTCTTTTCTTCTTTTCTATTTTTAATAAACACATGGTGTGTACTTCTCTTTAACACATCGTGTACCACCATTTCACTCATCCATAGTAGAAATAAGAAAAAAATGTGCTTACACACCGTGTGTTCCTAATTACATAGCGTGTACTTTTCTAATTAGTGTATATTATTATATTTCTTTATAAATACATATTAATTAAGTTAATAAATAGGAATGAAGCTCGTGCTGATGGAAAGGTCACTAAAGTGTATCTGATCCATCGCCGGTTCAAATCGCTCCACAACTGCCTTTGGTACAATATTTATTCTTTTTAATCCCATGTTTTAATTAAACGACATGTGATATTTTTTAAAAATAATATAAAATCATTAAAAAATTAAAGAAAACCCATGGTGGGGAAGAATTGGCTGGCAGGGCCATAACCCACAGATCCAAAAGACCATTGTTTGAGTCCTTCCATCCAGTTCAGTTCCATAATTTTTTCACATAAAGAAAAACACACATCATGTATTTAATTAAACTTCATGTACATCATGTTTTAATTGATAATTTAAAACGTTTTCATAAATAAGAAATCACCCGAGGGTGATGTGGGTTGATTAGAAGAGTCATAGACTAGGGTTTAAAAGACTTGAGTTCTAACTTGGCTAATCTCCCCGCATCATCCCAATCTTTCAAAAATTAAAACCACACATCATGATTTATTTATTTCACCATGTAGTTTTGAAACTATTTTTTAAATATTAAAATAATAATAAAACTTTTAGTACTACAAAATTTTCTCCAATGGTTGAGGGTGTGCATTCAGATCATCTGGTCGCACCCTGAGAACCAGACCAAAGGTTGTAGTTCTCCTTTTCAAATTTTATAAAACACAACGTGTATTTATCTGATACATCACATGTATAGGTTTATCTTGGTTTATATATATATATATATTTATTTATTATGAATTTAAATAAATACTAATATTTAGTTTATTATAATAATAATACTAATAATAATGTTAAAGAAAACTATTACACAATGTGTACGACATTTCAAATGCCATGTGTCCCGGCTATAAAAGTTGGGAAACCTAACCGGGATCAATCCATGTCGACCCCCTCCCCGTTTTCTCCCTCATTTCCTTACTTTGTATTACATTCAACATACCCTATCAAATCCGTCATTTTATTGCGATTCAAGTATGAATTTCATCACCATTTCCAAACTCAACCCCAATATATGTTTCTAAGACCCTTATTTCAGAATTTTACAAGAATTTAGGTTGATTTATGGATTAAGGGAGGTGTTTGGCCAAACCCAAAGTACACGAGCCTAAAAGATAAACACACATTGTGTACTATAGGTACATGTCCACACAAACTATCTTATTCAAATTTGAAAAGAACATGGCATGTATGTTTAGTACATGCCGTGTATAATTATTTCTTATAGGCTCAGTTGACCCCATATATTTTCCCCATGTACCTAGTTTCACATAGACACATAACTCGTGTACTCGATCTTGAAAACTTGGCCATGTTCGGGCTCACACATGGGTTGGTTGTGCATGTTCCAACACACGATGTGTGTGTTTGACACACGCTGTGTGGGGTGATCCCTACCCATCCCTAGGGAGAATCTGTGCAAGGGGACACATGTGTTGCAGTCCCATGCAGTCACACATGACATGTATCTTGTTACACATGCAGTGTACTCCATTTTATGACAAAAATTACCACTCAGCATGTTCCTCTAGATTACATGGATTGACAACATGATCCCATTACATGCCATGTACCATGGAGTTACATGTCGTGTTCATTTATTTTTTTAAGTTTTTTCACTTTTCTTATTTTATTTTCATTTTGCTTCCTTTTGTTTTCTTATGTTATTTCCATTTTAGATATGTAAAATGGAGATCAAGCTAGTGGGAAATGGCCCACACCCGCTACTGATGGAGAGAAACCCCATCGGATCTAGATTAGGAGGTCAACAAAACCTTTATTGATAAATCTCTCAGTGTCTTAGCCATTGGCCTTGGCGATGATGCCTCTGATCCCACCCACACCTTCCACACTAGCATCCAGGCATACATACACCGATCTCCCATCTACCACTACTGAGGGGTATAGTTCAACAACTCCCACTTCTAGTGTGGAACCATATGATCCATCTATCATGACCACAACAACACTTAGTGCGTCAAACCATCTTCCATATCTACCACGACTTTAGATCTAGGTATAACATTAGATGCCCCACCCACTATCACCATAGAGGGGACCTCTACACTAGCAACTAAGGCCCCACCTCATCCCACTCCAATAGCAGCTCGACCCCAGCTGCATCCCCGCCTAGTTTTTGATGAGATACATCCCATGACAGAGATGTTGTGATGAGTTTCACGATGCACCATTAAGTTTAGAGGATGCTTCCTATATATCACTATTACTCAACACCTGGGCATCTAGGAGGATATTTATGATCTCCTCGGCCACACTCATTTGATAAAGACACTCCAAGTTAGTACTCCTACTTTTAAGGACTTATTTTTAGAGTTCGTTGCTACATTTGAGTTCAATGAGGTCACATACCAAGCCACGCCTAGCGATGTAGCTACTCCAGTCAGATTTAGGCTGGAAAAATGAAATTTCTCATTTATCATGACAGAGTTTGGATAAGTATGTAGATTCTACCCCCATCCATCCACCCCACCCCCTTTTTCCACCCTTACACACCTGGAGTGCTCTGATGTCATTACTATGTGGTGAGAGCTTGCTGGGCCTGACCACAAGTATACCACCACCTCATAGAAGAGCACTCTCATCATTTCCCTCCCATCCATTTAATCCATCATTGTCTCATTTCCATCATCTTTCCTCACCACGAGGACATGGGTGTCATGTCAGGACGTGATATAGAGATTCTTACCTATATCATTCGACATGACTATCCCAACTTCCCCTTTTTCACTGCCCCTACTTTAATTCCATGATCCAAAGCTATCAGGGAAACCTGAATGATAATTTCTATGAAACCCTGTTAGCACATTACTTGTGGGTGTTTGATACATCTCTCCCTAATGATTTATTATGATCTCCCCAATGTATAGACTTCATCATGCTTATACACATGAGTTTGGTTGAGCGTCAGGGAGATGGATTTGTACTCATGAAAGATGCCTCAGAACCATCTAGGGTGAGAGATGACCCACCTATCCCTGATGGTGCTACTAATCAGGTACCACCCCCTCCACCAACATATCTTCCTTCTTTCTACCTCATTTCTTCTACTTCTATCTGTTCTTCTTCTAGACCATCCACATCTCCAACTCCACTAACACCCTCTACTGGTCTCCCCATCTCCCTCCACCTAGACACCATGGAATGAATCCATGATCTTATGGATCTAATACTGGACCAGATCAAGCATATTCTGGGCTTACCTCTTCAACACTAGGTCATTCAGTTCACCCCAGCGCCTACTCCTCCGTCCAATCCTCATCATTCAGTAATGAATCCTCAGTTCACAGCTCTATCCATGGATCCAATTATCCTACCTACTATTGGCCCAAATTCTCTTAATTCCACTACTCCTGCCACTATAGATATACTAGTAAATCCCATGACACAGAGTGAAGAACCCATGCCTCTAGTTTCCACTACGATTGCCCCTACTCTTCCAGATTCTGTTTTTATCAATGATGCCTCTTATGAGGCTACCCAGTGAATGTTTCTACATATTTATTTCATTATATATATATATATATTGTGTTATGATTGTGATGTGATGGTATCTATGAATCTAGAATTATTTTCCATTTCCTCAATAGTCACAGGTACTCTGGAGTTTTATGGGAATCTCTATTCGACCTATTTACATATTTTTGTGCTCGCTATGAGGGGAGTATTATTTTTGAGCTTATATTTATTTCTTTCCATTGGGTTTAATTCTTTCACCGATTCTCCTCAACCTATCCCACTTGTGTATTCTCCCATCTTATTCTCTTCCTTAGTATTTCAGTTGGAGGACCATGTGCCGTATTAAGTTCATGGGAGAGTCTCTAACTACATTGGACTTTTCCCTTAAACTGATCTAGGATACATCATTAATATATGAAACATTTTAAAATGTGGAAGTTTTTTGATTAATTATAATTATAAATAATAAATACATAAATGGTAATTTTTAAAATTTACATTATTATTTTAATTTTAAATTATTTTAAAATGGCTGATGATATAGTTTGATTTTTGATCTAAATTCTTAGCCATTTATATTTATTAAATTGATCATTTTTATTCATGTAATGACCTGATTGACCCTTTATTATCCTCATTATTGAGAGTTATTCTAATTCCTTTGACATATTCTTTATTATACCCTCTTTCTTGAGAGTTTCTTGGGATATGCATGACTACCATAACTTGTGAGTTTTTATATTTAAAACATGAATATTTTGAATCACTTTAAAATTATTGAGGTATTTGATTGATTTTTATTCACCCCATTTGACCTTGAGACCAAACCTACATCTGATCCTCGTAAAACCCTTATAAACCATGAACTTCCTTGGTAAGAAGCCACATTACAAGCCTATTTATGCATCCTACCCTAATTATTTTATATTTTTTCATGATTATCCATTTGATCTTATAAGAGGGATTTTGTCTATTCATGGTATATTTTGGTGAGAGACTATGTAATTAAGTGTGGGGGAGTGTCTCTTTTTAATTTTGGAATAAGGGTTCCAAAACTATTATTCATTATATTCATAGTGGTCCCTATTATGAAAAAATTGATAAAAAAATTCAAAATAGGGAACAAATTCATTCATTATAATTATTGCTAGTTTGAAAACCCATGTTGGCAAGGGAATATCATGTTGATGGTAACCTTTGATAGATCTTATTGGGGATGAATTTTCTTTGAGTTTTGTTATTGAATAGCATGCTTTATTATTTAATAATTCAAACTCCTTTTCAATTCTATGAGATTATTTTTCACATCATTACCTACCTACCCTTTTCCTTAGAATCATTTGAACCTTATCTAAAGACCTCATGATTTCCGTGATTCGATTTCTAAGTGGAGAATGAAAATACATTCAAGACTATAGATAGAGTGAATATACTTGAGATTGAGCATAAATACGATTAAATGATCTTCAGTGAAGAGTGTTTCATTCTTTTGTGAGGCAAATCATCAAGTGACATGTGTATTTATGAAAAGTTGAATAATTTTAATAAAAGTGTATGAAAATCATTAATTAAATTATATAGGAGGCATAATTCGAATATATTTGGAATTGAAATATTTTTTGTGTATTTTAAAATCATATTATATTTATATACTATTTATAAGTATAATTAGTTCAATGCTTCCCATTTTAGAGTTTGGATTCTATTAATTAGATGTCGATATTTTTTTGACAGAAAGAAAATCAATATGTGTGGGGGAGTTTGATGTGCTCGATTTGTGTATATACTTTCATACATTTTATCGAGTAAAAAAACATTTTTTCACTAGATACACATTATTTTACAAATAAAATGCTTTATTTTTGTGTTCCTAATGAATTTTAAGGAGATTCCATCCAAATTCTCCAATCGGGAGTGATCAGAATGAAAATGAAGAAACACACACCATGTACTTTATAAACACACACCATATACCTTTTACCAGACACAGATCAACCAACCCGAGTACACACCCATGTAGCCTACCAAAGAGAAAACACCATGTACATTATTACCACACACCATATATGCCCTTCTAGAAGTAATTGGTAGATGAAATAGATTGTACACACCATTTGGGGCGACACAACACACTGTGTATCCCCATCAACTTATCGTTGACGCGTTGAAAGTCATTGGGTGGTAGGGTAGATGACCTACCAGTGGAGAATTAGAGCAAAGTCCAGTCGACCTATGTACATGACATGTACTATTGGGTACATGTTTTGTATTATAAAAATATATAAATAAGATGGAATCCCTCCATATTCGCACTGGATACTCAAGGGGGAGGTGCTACCGCTCCGTTGGCTGATCTCCCCTAAATCCATTTTGAGTTTTCCTTTACTGTTTTAAATTCATTTTTAGTGTAATTATCTCCCTACCCCCTTCTTCCTCTCGTATCCATAGTAGGGATTGAGATTATTATCAATCTATACACCATGACCATGGTTATAAGAGGGTAATGTTATTATGTTGGGATTGTAATAAGATTATGAATTTGTTGTAATTTGAATTCTAGTATGTTGATTTTATTATGAATTAAAATTAATAATTCATTTAACTAATTAATTAAATATTTATTATTGGTGTTCTATCAGACCAAGAACAACACAAATAGCGAAAGATAAAGGAGTTACAACGGGTGAACTCATGACCATTGGATGATCCCATTGTCACTTGCTTTATGGGTAATGTATTAATTTGAATTTGAACTTTCAATTACCAGACCCATGAATTGACATTTAAATGAATAATTACAAGTTTTTGGACCAATAAATGGTAATATAATTGAATCCCCATGGTAAAAATGTTCATTTATAATATTAATACTAATTAATGAAATTTAAAATAAAACCTAATCGAATTGCAACCCTGATGAATTTATATTCTGATTGTTCTGTCACTTCTTTTGTTTTAATTTTATTTTCACAAATTGTTTCAATTTTTCACATCAGTTTCCTTCAACCATTTTCTTCTAGATAATCGACTTAGACTCTCCAACTTGCAATGTTTTTTGTTTCTTTGTTTTCCCCATGGGATCGACCTTGACTGCCGCTAACTACCTAGTTAGTCGGATCAGAAGGGAACTTTAATTTAAATTTGACCACACCTTGTTTTGGGAGTGGTATCAAGGGGGTGAAATGAAAGGTAAAATAAAAAATATATAAAGGATCAAATGACCAATCTAAAATATCTTCACAAAGTACCTTTTCCCCACCCGTTCAATATCTGTATTTACTAACTTTGAAGGTTCTTGCAAATACAAGGTTACAAAGTGGTGGTAATTTCATAGTTGATTTTGAAGAACAAAAATATGAAGAATCCATTACTGAATACATTTATATTGAGAATGTAAGTTAAATCCTCAATTATGATTGACTAGGAGTCTTAGTTGGGAATGTATACATGAGGTGTGTTTTCATGATTTTTTTTCCAATACATGATCCACTATGTTAATTATGACTGAATACAATTCATATTTTTTTACAGGAGTCTATATTAATAATATTTTAGGGGAAAGCCCTATGAACATAAATTTGGACTCATTAGTCCTCACATAACTTCTACAAAACTACCTCATTGGATTTAGATCAAATTGATGAAATAGTGAAAAAATAGCCACAACATTTGAAATCAAACTTATAAATGAAAGACTCTTCTTATAAACAATGATGCACGGGTAAAACTCTAGAATTATATCATATAAAATATATTTTCATTCCATTATTTACTTATTCCTTTTTTAGGCAACATTATATACTCATTTTGGTCAATTTGGATACTAAATATATTTATTTTATAGATTCAACACATGGATACCCAACAAACCGACCACATGTGATGATGTTTTCCAATTTTCAATACACTACATGAAATGTTTTAGAAATAAACTTAAAATTATATATTTTATATTCTGTTTTAATGAGAATTATGTTATGATAGGATGATGTTTAAATATAATCAAAATAATGGCATGAGGACAATCCATGTGTATAAGGAGCCTTCCAAATTCTACAAGTGGATATATATTGGGGTATATATAACAATATTTCACTATCAAAACACATATGAAGACAAATTAATTATTTTTTTAAATGTTTATAAATTGTTTTATACAAACCAATTAAAAATATTATGGTTTTTTGTTTTCAAATTTATAAGAGATATTGTATACTATCAACAAACTATCACCCTCAAAGAATTATTTTTAAAGATAATTACTATTTAATTTAAAATATTTATTAATACTTTGTGTATTTATATTTTTATAGTACTGCCATGATTTTAAAAAGTCCTCATATTCAAAAGATAAAATAATTTTTTTTAGAAATGACTGGGAAACATACCTGGTGTTAGAATGTACACATATATCATGAAGATGCAACTTCCTACTACTTATTTAATTTATTTTATCATAATTTTATCAATTTTATTTAGTTAATTTTATTATCATTTTTTTATGATACTTATTTTGTTAATTTTCACAGAGATCATGAAGAAATGAATTCATCAACAAGGATGATTCACTCATGTATTATGATTATGCACTCAACATGAAAGATTCACTCATAATGACATAAATTTCTTTTTATTATCTAATGAATTCAGCATTCTGAGTTACTAAATTGAAATATTGTTAGATATCCCAGAATTTTGAATGAAATTTAGGATAAAAATACACGGTGGAATCAACTATACCTAAATTTGATACATGGTGCACTCGATATGACTAAAATTGTGTGGTTTCAGTTTAAATTTGACATTTTATTAATGTATTATTTCATATTTATGTTTAATTTATTTCTTTATAGTATTACTAACATAATTTTTTTTATATAGGTGGATTATTTTCTTGAGTTTGGGTGATTTGTTCAAAGATTATTATGCTCATGAAATATTGGACTTTGAGTCCACAATTGACATAAGATAATGGAAACAAGGAAATGGATTTAGAATGCATACAGACATCATGAAAAGGTGAATTCCTGCTAATTATTTAGTAATTTTTCTACCATTTTATCTAATATTTTTAATTTATTTTACTTATAATTTTTATCTAAGATTTTTTTAGTTTTTTTATATATCTTTTAGGAAGTCATATTTTTCTTTCAATTATCTACAACAAGTCATAAAAAAGATAACATATTGCTTTTGGGTGGGGAATTTTAGGTAGCATGGGGTTTACTCTTCCATCCAAATGGAACATGTTCTCTCTTTTCAAGATTATTTCAGATATTTTAAAGTAAAACACACATTATATACTCAATCATATGAACCTCAATCTGATACACATTGTTCTTGGTATGAATCGAATTTTATGGTTTTAGATTATAATTTACATTTTAGTTCAAAAAAAACATCACAAACTCAAAACTGAGAAAACACATTCATTTTGTTTTTATACTTTATGAAAAAAATCGATAAGTCATTTGCGATGTGTAGGAATAAACCGCACCTCAACTCGGTAAACGGTGTGACCGGTATTGCTCCAAGTGTGTCTTTTTATTTAAAATTGATATTAATTTTAGTAAAAAACAAAACTGAAATACTTAAAACTAAGAAAATTACTTTGGATTGTTTTTATACTTTTTAACAACAATCTGTAAGTCATTTTTTACATGTAGGAATCAGTTTCACCTCAATCTGATGCATGGTGTGACCAGTATGACTCAAAGTGTGTCTTTTTAATTAAATTTGATATTAATTTTAGTAAAAAAGACAAGTGACATACTCAAAACTGATAAAAACATCCATATTATTTTGATACTTCATTAAAATTATCCATTAGTCATTTTTGATATGTATAAATTAGCCTCACCTCAATCCGATATACTATGTGCCCGGTATGACTGCAATTTTGTCTTTTTATTTAAAATTGACATTAAATTTAGTAAAAAATAAAAGTGACATACTCAAAACCAAGAAAATTCATTCATATTATTTTGATAATTTAGAAAAATGACCCACATGTCATTTTTTTATCTATATAAATCATCCTCACATCAATCAGATACACAGTGTACTTGATATAAATGAAAGTGTCTATTATCAGTTTAAAATGGAAATTTTAGTTCAAAAATAATGTCACTCAGTGAAAAAAAACACTTTGATTATCTTGATAATTTAAGAAAAATATTCATAATTCATTTTTAATGTGTAGGAATCATTCTCATATCAAATCAACTCACAATGTGATCAGTATGACTCAATGTGCATGTTTTCATTTTAAAATGACATTTTAGTAAAAAACACAAGTGACATACTAAAAACCAAGAAAACACATTCAATTTTTTCGATAATGTATTAAAATTATCCACAAATCATTTTTGTTGTGTATTAATCATCCTTACATCAATCAAATGCACGATGTTATCGATATGATTCCACATGTGTCTTTTTATTTAAAATTAACATTAATTTTAGTAAAAAGGAAAAGTGACATACTAAAGACCAAGAAAATGCATTTAAATTGTTTTTATACTATATAAAAATAATCTATACTTTATTTTTGATGTGTAGGGATGATCCTCACCTCAATCCAATCTCTACTGGAAAAATAGCCTATACCCACGGTTCAAAACCGTGGGTATAGGCCCCAAAACCGTGGGTATAGTCTATACCCACGGTTTTGGGAACCGTGGGCTGGAACGATGTCGGTATAGGTCCCCAGCCTATACCCATGGTTTTCCAAAACCGTGGGTATAGGTTTCCTACCACCGTGTCACCGAAACATAACCAATTTCCATATTGTCAATGGCTTTTACCCATGGTTTCAAAACCGTGGGTATAGGTCCTAAAATAATGCAGGCGCTGAGTTTCGATCCCGCAACCTCTTCACTGCAAACACCACATCTAACCACTACCCTAACTTCACCTATATGTATATATATATATAAATATATAGTTAAATATAGTTATAAAAACTGTGGGTATAGAGGGAAGAACCGTGGGTATAGGGTTCCCACAAAAAAAAAACGGTTTTCATAACCATGGGTATAGGTATTTTAGCCCAGACCTATCCCCACGGTTTTCCCCAAAACCATGGGGATAGACCCCCCTATACCCACGGTTTTGGAAAACCATGGGTATAGGTCATGAAAAGACACCTATACCCATGGTTTTCCAAAACCGTGGGTATAGGGGGGTCTATCCCCACGGTTTTGGGGAAAACTGTGGGGATAGGTCCATTTTCCAGTAGTGAATACATCGTGTGCCTAACATGACTCAAAGTGTCCATTACTAGTTTAAAATTGACATTTTAGTTCAAAACACATGTATCTTGTTGAAAACCAAGCAAAACGATATGATTATCTTGATAATTTAGAAAAACTATTCATAAGTAATTTTTGATGTATATGAATCAATATAATGTCAAATAAACACATGATGTGACCGGTATGACTCAAAGTACATGTTTTTAGTTCAAAATGTCATTTTAGTAAAAATCAAAAGTGACATACTCAAAACTGATAAAACAAATTCATATTATTTTGATACTTTATGAAAATGATCCACAATTCATTTTTGACATGAAGAAATCAACCACACCTCAATATGAAACATAATGTGACCAGTATGACTCAAAGTGTGTATTTTTATTTAAAATTTTCATTTCAATAAAAAACAAAAGTGACATAATCAAAACCAAAAAAAGAAATCATATTGTTTTGATACTTTATTAAAAATATCCATAAGTCATTTGTGACATGTAAGAATCATCCTCACCTCAATATGATACATGATGTTCCCGGTATGACTCAAAATATCCGTTAAGAGTCTAAAATTGACATTTTAGTTCAAAACGTGTGTCACTCACTGAAAACCAAGAAAATGAACTTGGATTATATTGATACTTTAAGAAAATGATTCATAAGTCATTTGTGACATGTAATAATTAGTATCACATCAAGTGGACACACGATATGATCAATATTACTCAAAGTTCATGTTTTTAGTTTAAAATGATATTTTAGTAAAAAACACAACTAAAATACTCCAAATTGAGAAAATGGATTCAAATTATTTTGATGCTTTAGGAAAATGATCTATAAGTCATTTTTTACATGTAGGAATTATCCCCACCTCAATCTGACACATGGTGTGACCAGTTTGACTCAAAGTGTTTTTATTTATTTAAAATTGACATTTTATTAATTTATTATTTCATATTTTTGTTTAATTTATTTCTTTATAGTATTACTAACATAATATTTTTTTCTTATATAGTTGGATTCTTTTGATTGGGTTGGGGTGGTTTGTTCAGAAACTGATACAATGATCGAGTTTTTTTTAGAGGGGGTCACAGGTGCCAAAGACAATAAAACATTGATGTTTTTAAATGTTTATGGATAGTAATTGAAGATTTAATTGTAGAAAAATTGTTTTAAATATATATAATATAGTGTTTTTTTATTTGTGATATAAATTTTACTTAAATTAAATTATTAATTTGTATTTAGGTGTGTTTCATACATGCATATTTGTTGTAGTGTGATGTAATTTCAATAGCACACTACAACAGTAGGGCCTTTATCATCAACAAATAATGTTCTGATAAAGGGTGAACTTTATCAGCTTTTTTGTAGCACTGATAAAGACCCCCTTTATTATCATTTTTTAATGAAGATAAAGGGGTCCCTTTTAACGGTGCTTTGGAAACAATGCCTTTTTAGCACTATTAAATCCCCTTTTACACACTGTTAAAGGGCCTTTCTATGTTAGTGTTCCCATATATTGCTCTAAGTGATGAGATATTGGTTCACTATATTAGAAATAGTAGTTAACTGAAACACGTTAACTTAAAATCATATGGTATACATGATTCTAGCCTCAAACCCTCTCATTGCCATATGTTTTTCACCAGAAAGAGTTGGTGTGTGATAAGACAAATATGTATATGTATTTTTCTATCATTTATTTATATTTTTTCATTAATTTACTTGATAATGAACATGGTATGTTTCCAATTTCATAGGAATAAAATCTGTATAGGATTCCAAGGAAGATAGGTAGAAAAAGTGAAAAATGGACCAGTACATATCGTGATTTTTCAGTACATGTCATGTACATATAGTTCACATCTTGTACCAAGTCATGAATCCAATACGCGACTAATAAATGAATCCTGTAAGGAAAAAGCCTCTACACATCATGTACACCCCGAGCATGATGTGATGATAGACAAAATAGATAGCAAGAAAGCAATGAGGAATCTGTTCAAAAAGACAACTGGATGTGGGGTACATGTCGTGAACACCCAGTACACAACATGTACCTGGTCAAACTTCAAAAATCCGTGAGTGATACACACGCCACACTGGAGATCCCAAAATCTGAGGAAATCTACATGGATCAAAGGTACACGTCGTGTACCTTAGGTACATGTCGTGACGAAATATGCCAATATATACAGTGGAGTGGAAGAGAATTACGAAATAATTAGGGACATACTTCTCCTTTCCTTTCGACTCCCTGCGATTTCCCTAACCCCTTTTCCCTTCTAAACTCTAAATTTCTTCATGTTTCACATTTTGTATCAATCCAAGAGCTATGGATATTTCATTATTCCATTCTTTTCAATTCCCATCTGTGAATTTAGATTCATTTAAATTTCCTTTTATCAAGTAAGTATTTTAATTCTAGTTGTGATTTACCTTGTGAATTATTTCATTTCATTCACCAACCTGACCCCTTGCATGATTTTAATTCAAGTAATTTTAATCAACATGTCAAGCATGCCTTATTTTATGTATTTAATTGGTTCTCCAGACCATATGGACAACTAAATTCCTTAGGGGTAGGGATCAAGTTCAATGTATCTATATGATTAATTAAAACTTTAACTCTAAACATGGTAAACCTAAGTAGATTAGTAATCAGGATAAAACCAAACAGTTTACCCCATTTGTGAAAATGTCCCTGACCATGGGGAAATCAAGCAAAGGAACCTATCCTGATTGAAGTAGACTAGGATACAATCAATAGTAAAGTATATTTTATTTCTAAATAAGACAAAATTAATGCATCAAAGATGTTACTATATCACGATCATGGAATAGTCACTTCCGAGGTAGAACTAGGTGACTTTACCAAAGTCAACTAGCGACCTCTGTTTTCTTCACAGACTAAGCATTAGGACCTTTCCAAAGTTAGAATTAGAGACCATAATTTACCCAGAAATTTGATCCCAAACCCTCATTAATTATTTGAAATCAATCTCAATTAGATATTAATTCAAACTCCCAAATGTAAATATTGTTTGAAAGGACTCCTCTCTGGGTTTGAAAACTGGGACTTCCCTTTGAAATAACATTCTCCTCATGGGTTCGACCCCACACTTCCACTACACTACTCCTTTGTAGTTAGTGAGGTTTGGGAAATATAAATTATATTTTTACTCATGACCAAAGGGATTAATGACACCTCTAGGGCTGTAATAAAATGTTTTCATTGTTTCTAGGGTTAAAATGCCGTTTCTTGAAAGAATACTGGTTTTTAAGACTTAGGATTACCTTTCCCTCACCCATTTTCTTTCATTCATTTCCAGACTCCCCTGCATCTTCATCTTTATTTCCAGTACACTTACTAAGGTCCCTTAACCAATTTAAGGAACCTTGAAACAAAAGAACTTTTGTCATTCGATCTTGAGATAAAAAAGAATTTATTTACACTTTTCCGGTTAGCAATGGCCGAGCAGTACAACCACACGGGACCCAACCTGCCAAACCATCAGATCATTCTGGGAGAACACCCAATGCACCCTAAAAAAACATTTTGGATTATGGATTAAAATCAATCCATGGTGGGACACCAAGAATTTTTCTCTCCCCAATACATGCCCAATCTTTTGAAATTAAGCCTGGACTCATTCATATGATCCAGAATATGGGACAATTTAGTGGTCTTCAGAGCGAAGACCTGCACAGACATAATTTCAATTTCCTAGATGTTTGCGATACCTTTTGAAACCATGGAGTTTATTTTGATACTATAAGACTTCAATTATTCCCATTTTCATTAGGAGAAAGTGAAAAGGATTATCTCAATATCCATGTTCCCAAGTCAATCATGACTTGGGACAATCTCGCCAAAAAAATTCTAGATAAATATTTCCAACCAACCTGGACCTGGAAGCTCTAGAATGACATACAAAACTTCCCTCAAGAAAATGGATAATCTACATGGGAAGTGTGAAGTAGATTTAAGAATCTTATGAGGAAGTCTACACATCATATAATTTACACTTGGATTTAGTTACAGATGTTTTATCAAAGACTCCAACTAGTGGCATGAATAGTTGTCAATGATTCCGCTAATAGTGGCTTAATGTTCAAGACCCCCAAAGCAGGAAGAGTGAT
The DNA here is from genome assembly GCA_963277665.1 of Viscum album. Classification (NCBI taxonomy): domain Eukaryota; kingdom Viridiplantae; phylum Streptophyta; class Magnoliopsida; order Santalales; family Viscaceae; genus Viscum; species Viscum album. The sequence goes on from OY728151.1 coordinate 1,217,788,138, forward strand.
TTTATATAAAGTATATCACAATTATAGTCTATGGAAAATTGATCATGGACCACCATTATGTGACATCCACCAAGTTTATGAGAACACCCAGTTGGTAGTGCAAGTTGAGGCACTAACAACAAAACTTGAATCTTTTCAAATACCAGCAAGACAACCCCCCTGCCCCAGTCATGGAAGTTAAATCATGTGAAATGTGTGTTGTCCTGCACTCATATCAAGACTTCAAGGTAGGATAAGAAGACCAACAAGATTGTAATTATGTTAATTACAATAAAAAAACCAGCCTTTTCCAAAAAACAACAATATTATTAGCAGAGGCATGCACCACAATGCCCTTAAAAAAATAAAGGCTATTTTCAACCACAATGGGGTCAAGCACACTTCCACAATCAAGGACCACCAAGGTATCCAATTATAAATCCTCTGCCGCGAGCTCAAAAACAATGAAAGTAATGTGTGTGGGTACTTACGACTTACCATCTCAACGTTACGGTGTAATTCATTTTTCATAATCAATTTACTTGGATATGTATAATGATTAAAAAAATTGAAACATATATATGATAAATTTTACATGATATTTATTCTTTAAAGGTAATATACCATCCAATTTCTTACCCTTTCAACCATTTAGAATTGATTTTTTCGCTCGTGCGTACGTACGACACCACATCTCCATAAAATGATGCGAATCATTTTCTATGTTAAACATTGAAAAATGTTTATAAAAATATATATAATTATTAAATAATATATTTATAACATTAATATAATTCTTTGTATAATTTATATATATCCTATGAAAGATAACTGTGAATTTCATGATAAAACAAACATGATAAAATAAGGTAATTAACACAAGAAACTATGAAAATAGTGAGATATTATTAATGAATGAGTGGTAATATGCTATAATAGGATTATATAAGATGTTATAAATATAAATTATGTTTTGGTATAAATTAATAACATTTTTAAAACCATTATAAAGGAGGTTTTATCACATTTTAATGAACTCAAACCTGAGGTAAGGGTTTCTCCTCTCACTTTTACTCATGTGATATATATATATATATATATATATATATATATCTTATTCACCACTTAATTATTATATGTGGTGTATATACTGACCTTTCATATATCATATCATGAATATATTTATATTAATGGTATTAAATGTTTAATTTTATGATTTCTACTTTTATGGGGCTTACGATTCAGATGTTACCAAAGTTGCAATGGAAAATTTAACAATCTCATCATTATTCAATATTATTTTATGTTTAAATATCCCTTGGGGTAATTATTTGATATTTACATATTTAAACTGATATTTTTTTATCCTATATTTAATCATGAAAATTTTCATGTTATATTACCATTATTCCCCTCATTGGTACTTAAAATGTTTGAGAAAATGTTTTTAAGAACATATGACTTTGTTTTTCTTTTTGATCCAAAATATATTTTCATAACAACCCTTACTTTATAAAAAGTTTTTCAAAAATTATTCCTTTCTTTAAAAATGATATATTGAATAAATTTTAAACCTATTTTTACAAAAAAAAATTAAAATAATTTTCATATTGTTTTCAAAATAATACTCATTAGGATTTTATTGAAAATGTGAAAGGAAATTTTTCTTTAACATATAAGAAATATTTGGAATTTCCTACCATAAAAACCCCAAAATTTTTTAAATATTATTTTATAAGTTTTAAAAGGTTATATTAAAATAAAAATATTTTCTAAACTTTTTGGGAACATTTAGTTTTAAAATGTTATTTTTAAAATTGAAAATGATATTTTCCTTAAGAATGTTGCTAAAGATATTTTTTTCATATATGATATAAATCCTTTAATGAAATTATGATCCACTATGGATATGTTTTATTGACATAATCCTTATTCTTTATTTGAATGTTTTATGATTAATTGATTCTGAATGTTCTATTTTTACCCCATCCATCGTATTAATTTAGATAGTTTATGGTTATATTTATTTATTGGGGAAAGTATTCAAATTTCGTATGCTAGTTTTTAATATGAATGTTTATGCTATCTATGTTTTCCCCCTTTAATATAAATAAATCATTGGAGTTAGTAAGTGATGTTTGGGGGTCACTATAGCCTCTTGATGCATCAATAGGATTCATGAAAAAATCTAGTTTAGGTATTATCTGATGTCTTACCTGTTTATGTATGGTGTATTGGTCGAAACCTTTACGGTATGTTTATGATGACCCTCATTATGAATTCCATCATTAGGAATTTAGTTATTGATATTCAATGTGATTATTTGATTAGTAGAATATCCATGTTTAAGTTTCATTCTCATGTGATTGTTTATATGGAAATATGTGATCATCATTTATTCCTTCCATATTTTTCTCAAAATATTGTTTAAATGGAATTTGATTCAGTTATTTAACTTTCTATATTATTTATGCCTTTTTAATCAAAATTTTTGTTGTTTTATTACAATTACTTAACATCTGATCTCTCCCATTTCTTATGTTTTATTTTCTCCAGGATATGAGGAAGTGTTTTTTGATTGATATGAAGGGACATACTAGAGGGAATAATATCATTCTCAAAGAAAATTTGTTGTGTACTTTATGTTTTAGAATTTAATGTGAATTTCATATATGTATCTAGTTTACCAAGACTACTAAATTATATAGTCCTTTGGGATATGATTCCATGTATCTTATACCAATGTAACAAATTAAGGCATAGACTCTGAGCTACTGGGGTAGGGGAATTATAGTTGGTATCAGAGGAAGTTTCATAGAAACCTTAGGGAGAATATTTAGGAAATCATGGATTAGAATATATAACCATATTAATGAATTTTAGGATATTTCTTTATATAGGAAAATATCATATAGATTTGGTAATGATAGTGGATAACACATGTTAAACCTAATGTCACACCCTAAATTTTAGGTTTATTTTTATTATATTATTTCTTAGTTCTAGGATCGCACATCAAGGTTTAGGTTTGATAGCGGTTTAAAATTGTTGACATTTAGTAATTTTACTCGGTTTCGGATCTGTGCACGATCATCACGCAGTTGGTGGTAGCTGCAGAGTCAGCTCAGGTGTCATTCAATTTTCTAACGTTTAAAACAAACAAAATTCCATGTAAATATTTTTTTTGAAACGTTTAAACTAATTCTATTGTTTAAAAGGAAATGAGTAAAATTATGATTTATTATTATTATTATTATTCTTTATATTATTATTATTATTATTTATATTATTATTATTATTTTGGGTTTTATTATTTTTATTATTATAAAATGAGAAAAATAGAAACCTAGTGCTACCCCTAACCCCCCCATTCCTTCCATGAAGCGGCCAGAACCCCCCCCCCCCCTCCACGTCGCATTTTCTCCATGCACGCCTCAGCCTTCTACCTCTTTCCGGCAACACCCACTAGTCGGCCCCCTCTAACCAGGCCGAACCCCTTCATTATTTAGCACGATGAGCCCCCCTCGGCCACCACCTATGCGTGCAGTTGGGCCGACACCCATCCGACCTCACCCCTTGCAGCACTCTTGGCCTCACCTAACTTTTCTCCGGCTATCCAAACCTCCTATGATGCATTGCCTCACCTACGTCGTCCACCTTCCAGCACACAAAAACCTCGCTGGTGCCTCCTGTTCCAGTGCACATCCCTTCAGTATCTTCATTCTTCTCTTAGTTTGGTTCTCCCTCATGGTTAGGGTTTAATTATTATGGTTAAATACCTAAAATCTTTTTTCCAATTGGATGATTAGTGTTTATGCTTGACTTGAAAAGGTGTGGTGGAGGTTTTCATGAGATTTCACACTGGTTTCGGTCCACCATCATCGATTTAAGGTAAGGTTTTATATTTCTAAATTGTTTAGCATCCTTTAATTAGGGTATTTATTTATTTTAATGATCTAGTCATTGATTTATAGTGCATTGGACCTTTATCATGATGCTTCATAAGTTTTTTTTACTTTGTTGTTAATCATTGCTCAGTTTATAATTGGGGTTTGTATTTTGTGAGTCTCTGGTAATTAATTTTGGGTTCCTGGTTATTTATTGTAAGTGTGTTAACCTTGCCGAGGTGTTTCTGAGTCTCTGATTTTTATTGCAGTGGGTTTTGAACATTTTATAGGGTGCGCACACATATGCTTAGGTACATATATATAAATATTATATATATATATGTCCTCCATGTACGTATTCCTTCATGGCATGGGGAATAAATGCATTGGATTAAGGATATATATATATATATATATATACAAAAGTATGTGCAGTAAGCGGGTAGCAGCATCTTGAAGTTAGAAATATTCAAGAGGTGGAATGTTCGGATTGGTTCTCCTTTGAGGTAGGAACCCATTGCATATGTTATTTGAGTTTAGATTAATTTTATTTCTTAACATTTTCACCTCTTTTTATTGTTAATTAAATACTTAATATTGTTAGAATAATTTTACCTTGTAAAATAAGGTGTGTTTTGATGGAAAACAATTTTGTTAAGTTTAATATTTTTTTATTAAATTGTGCAATTTGTTATCTTAATTCTTCAAGTGGTGTGTGTTTTGATATGGTATGTTGTGGGTGAAAGTTTAATTATAAAAGGGGTTTTCGAATAGGTTTTGTGTGTGTAAATCCATGTGATACCCATTAAAAATTGTTTTATAAATTTTTAACTGGTTTATTAAAAATCATAAGTGGTTCAGAATATGTTTTGGAAATAGATTGAGGTGTGCTTGAATTCAAAAGTGGATTTTAATGTATTGGTTAATTTACAGATTGTATTTTCTAATTAGTTTTTTATTTTCAAAAGCATGGTTTGGTTTTGGTAAATGGTAGTGGTTATCCAAATGGTTGTTGGTGTTTCCAAAGTAGATTTATAAGTTGGTTTGGTGTTGAATATAACCTATGTATGGCCATTCATAAAAAGGTTTAAAATGAAAAAATGTTGAAAACCCCATTTGTAATTTCTAAATCATTATTTGTAAAACCCTTTGAGGAGAAAGTTATGCCTGGTTGGTTGGCCCTAGGCAGAAGTTTCCTCGGTATGGGACCTCCCTAGTATGGTTATTGTTTTAAGGAAAGGAATAATTCTCAAAGTGATCGGGGTGGTTCTAGTTTGTGTTAGTTATGTGTGGTAGTATACATATATGTGTGTGACTTGTTACTTGTACTATTTGGAAATCCCCATTTTTACAAACATAACATAGGAAACTAGCATAACTATGTGGTTTATTAAGAATGATTTCTACACTAGTCTAGGTAATTTCACTAGGTAGTGGCCCATAGTAGGGGTTATAATATTATAATTGCTATGGGTTTGGGCCCCTCGTTCAGGCTAGGTAGGGAAACGATTAGGTGTTAAGGAGTTATGACGTCATTGAGTAGGGCATGCCTTCAGGATGAGTCACATGGATTAGCATGTTCGGGTTTTACTCTGAGTTCCTAGTATTTACTGTGTTCCGTTGACACTAGTACAATTAGTATTGTTGCCCATGTTATCTGATCTGATATCCCTTGTACCTAGTTTTTGGTATTTTCATGTAAAATTATAATTGTGTGGTTTTCTAAAGTTCTCTTCAAGAAAAATGTTTTGAACAAACAATAACTCTTTCCTTTAACACTTTTATAAAAAATGAATGATTATTTTTGGTCTCATTTTCTTTCCTCCTCCTCTTGAACCTTATTTAAAACTTAAGGGCAGTGGATTATGATTGTGATTTGTTTTCATTAAAATAAAAAGTGTAGAAAATTCTGTATTTATAGATTTCATTTCAAACCTGAAATCAATGTCCTCTTTATTTAAAGAATGTGCATTGGGAATAGAATTAGTCAGGCCTACCTACTGAGTTTTAATAATCATGCCTATAGTGTTTTCTTGTTTTTAGTTTTTGTTGAAGGTTCAAATTGAGATTTTTCTCTGTGGGCAAGAGTTGGTTGTGGATGGGAAAGTGACTCTCAGGGTTATGAAGATTTTTGGTCATGGTTATGTTAGTGTGTTATTGTTGGTCATTCTTTCTCTTTCATGTCATTTATTTTACTTTGCAATGTACTACCCTTTATACTACTTTATTTATTTTCATTGGGTGAAAATTTTCCCTTTTATCCTCCGTTGATGCACTAGCACTTGTCACCATCCTGGGAGGATTGGGAACGCCTCTCAGGCCTTGCCGCGGATCGGATTGGGTGACCGGTTCAGGGTCGACCCAGGTTGGTTAATGAAAAAATGGTATCAAAGGAGCCCTTGTTATTTGGGGTATCCGGTAGAAGGAGATTAGGACTATCAAGAATCGGGAGGTAGGTACGGGTAGGACGTCATAAACCCTCACTTGTTCTGAACATCGAATCTCAAGGGGTAGTCCAAGAATTGATTCATTATCTCGTAATGGTTTTTTTTAGATTGAGGGATGAAAATGGAGGCAATATGATGTTACATCATGAATTCACATGGATTAGTGACCCATGTGGAGTCTGAGTACATGGTTTAAGTTCCTCATAGTTGTTGACGATTACTTGGGGAATGACTCGCTAACATGTCTCCAGGTTAAGCATGACTACTAGTCCCTCACTACGGTAGTTTGATAAAAGTTGAGTGTCATCTTAGTTCTGGTTGGTGTAAGTGTGATTTTGAAAATTAAAAAGGAATTTTGAAATAATAATTATTTCATTTAAATGGATTTAAATTTGTGAAATGGGTTTTAAAATCGAAAGCTCTTGGTCTAAAAATATAGTGTTTTTTTGTAATTGGTAGAGAAATCATTTGTGTGCAACCTCGGGTACTCTTTATGACCGTTTTCACATGTGAGGGGATGCATGGAAAGTGTGTTTTGGTGTGTATGGATGAAATTGGATGATGAAATGTGCATTTTTTTCATGAGATTATATGGGTACGTACTTGGAATTAAAGGCTTGAACTTGTTTTTCTAAAGTGGGTTTAAAAGAGGGAAATGATTTCGGAAATTGAATTTGGTTTAGAAAGTGGCCTTGAAAGAAGACAGTTTTGAAATATAAAATGAAAATGAGATTTTAAAAAGGGGATTTTGGGTTTTGTTTGTATTTTTTGTTTTTTGAGACAGTCATTTTGGATCAGGATGTCACATTTAATTATACTTTTATTTGATATCAGTTTCAGCTTTGTGTTTTATATGTTGTTCAGAAAATGCTTCCCAGAAAGGTTTCCAAGGTTTCTGATAATTGATGCACAGTTTTTGGTTCTTCTTGGATGTTTTCTATCCTTTATGGTGATCAAGGTCCCTTTTAAGAAAAAAAAGTGTCTTAAAGAGGTTGAGCACATCGTCAGGGTATTGGGAACTCCTAAAGCTGTTAGAGTGCATGCCGTTTTGGGTATGTTCTAAGGTCCAACACTAGATGAATGCGAATTATTCTCGCCACCATCAATGCAAGTTGGGATGAAGTGTGACTCATTTAAATCCAACTTCATCCTATTGTTTAAACCTGAAGAGGTGAAGATAATGAAAATGGAAGATATAATGTGTATTCAACAAGGACAACATACGGTGAAAGCATATATTGACCCTTTTAAGGAACTTGTTTCCTTTTCTCTAGAGGTAGCGTAACAAGATATGATGAATACTTATCTCTTCATTGGGGGTCTTCATCTATAGATTAAGGAGTGGGTCCTCCATTATAAATACCATTATTTTGAGAAGCTTTTGGATAAGACATTCTTAGCTGAGTTGGTCTCCGGAGTGTATATGGTTGGAAATCCAAAGTATCTAATTACTCATGAAGGTTCCCCATCTGGAGAGTAGGGTGTGCCAGAGGGATCTATTTCTAAAGAGTCTCCAGAATTAGTTTGTACTTCTAGTTCATCAGACTATTCAGTGGTGTTCCATTACTGTGAACGTTTAAATAACATGAAGCCATAATGTTGCACCCCTCCAAAGATGTTCGATTGTTTCGGGTGTTTGGGTCATCTAGATATGTTTTGCAGGAAGCGTTGCCTAAAGAACCCAATGTGACTGGAGAATTATTGTACCTAACTGTGAGGCAGGATATGCTTTAGCCATTAGATCCCCAACCACAGGTCTTGGGGTGAAGCTCGCACAAAATCAGGAGTTGTCAGGGGTGTGAAGGCTCAGTTCAGGTTTTGTGTTCCGTGTTGGCAGTGGAAAATTTAATGTCTTTTCATTATTATTTTTCTGCTGTTAAATTTTTGACATTGTTGTAGGTTCATTGTTTCATCGTGAATTTATAATGGACATGTCCTATTGTGATCCAATAGTTCTGTTTGTATGATTATGGTTTTTTGAATCGTGCTTTTTCTTAACATGTGTTTGGACCTTGTATGGGTTGATCTTGGTTTAGCTGTGTTCATCTAGAGATGTAAGTGCCTATGGAAAAATCGATGTTTGTGGTTATGCTTGAGTTCACTGCTTGAGGTAAGTTCTGCTAAGATTTATTTCTCTAGTGTTGGGGGGTTTTAGTCTGGGTCTAGAGTTCCATGTTTCAGCGGAGGTGTTGATTCACTCATACTATAAAAGTTAGTTTGGATCGGTTGGGAGTTCCCGTGTCGGACCCCCTTCCCGGGGTGGTATGTTTGGGTGTTAAATTTCTGCACTAGTTGAGTTCATGTGGTGGGGATAACCCTCTTGTGTTCTCTCATTCTCTTGTGTTGTGGTTTCTTTTAGTTTCAATCGGGCATGGATTCTTGTTTTGTCTATTGTTTGGTTGGGTGACTTTTTGGGGGCAGAAAGTGTATGTGGTCGGGAGAATTGTCACACCCTGAATTTTAAGTTTATTTTTATTATATTATTTCTTAGCTTTGGGATATTGTGTCAAGGTTAGGGCTGGGTACCGATTTAAATATTTTATATTTAATACTTTTACTGAGTTTCAGACTCGTGCGCGGTCACCGCATGGTCGGCGGTAGCCGTGCAGTCGGCTCAGGTGTTGTGCAATTGCCTAACGTTTAAAACAAATAAAATTATATGCAAATAATTTTTTTAAAATGTTTAAATTAATGTGATTATATAAAAGGAAATGAGTAATATTATGATGATGATTATTATTATTATTCTTTACATTATTATTATTATTATTTATATTATTATTATTATTATTTTGGGTTTTATTATTATTATTATAAAATGAAAAAATAGAAACATAGTGATACACATAACACCCCCCTCCTTCCATGACATGGCCAGCTGCCCCCCTCCCCATCACATTTTCTCCCTATGCACCCCAGCCTCCTACATCCTTCCGAAAACACCCACTGGATGACCCCCTCCGACCAGGATGCAACCCCTTCCTTCTATAGTGTGGCGAGCCCCCCTTGGCCACCTTATATGCATGTGGCTGGGCCGAAACCCCTCCAACCTTTCCCCTCACTGCACTCCTGACCTCGCCTACCTTTTCTTTGGACATACAAACCTCCTTGGATGCATTACCTCACCAGCGTCACCCTCCTTCCGGTGCACACAACCCTCGCCGGCGCCTCCTGTTTTGGCATGCAGCCCATCTATATCTTCATTCTTCTCTTGGTTTGTTTTCTCCCATGTTTAGGGTTTAATTATTATGTTTAAATCCCTAAAATCCCAGTTCCAAATGGATGATTAGTGTTTATGCTTGACTTTCAAAGGTGTGGTGGAGGTGTGAATGAGATTTCACAGCGGTTTCGGTTTGTCTTCATTGATTTAAGGTAAGGTTTTATAATTATAATTTTTTTTTCATCCTTCTATTGGGTCTTTATATTTTTTAATGATCTAATCATTTATTTATAGTGTGTTGGACCTTTATCATGCCTCTTTGGTAGTTTTATTCCTTTTTTTAATCATTGATCAGTTTATAATTTGGGGTTATATTTTGTGAGTATCTGGTAATTAATTTTTGTTCCTGGTTTTTTATTGTAAGTGCATTAACCTTGCCATGGTGTTTCTGAATATCTGATTTTTATTGTAATGGATTTTTAACATCTTCTAGGGCGTGCACGCATATTCTTAGGTACGTATATATATATATATATATATATTATATTTCCTCCATGTACGTATTCCCTCATGGTGTGGGGAATACATGCATTGGATTAAGGATATATATATATGTGAAAGTATGTGCGTGCAAGCAGGTAGCAACATCTTCTAGTTAGAAAGTGTCAAGAGGTGGAATGTTCAGCTTGGTTCTCCTTTAAGGTAGGAACTCATTTCACATGGTCTTTAAGTTCATATTACTTTGATGGCTTGATGTTTCAACCTATTTTTATTGTTAATTAGACACTTAATATTATTAGAATAATTTTACCTTGTGAAATAAGGTGTGTTTTGACGGAAACCAATTTTTTGCTATTTAATAATTTTTATTAAATTGTGAAATTTTTTATTTTAATTGTTCACGTGGTGAGTTTTTTGATATGTTATGTTGCGGGTATGCATTTAATTATAAAAGGGGGTTTTGAACAGGTTTTGTGTGTGTAAATCCATGTGATACCCATTAAAAATTGTTTTATAAATTTTTAACTGGTTTATTTAATATCATAATTGGTGCAGATTATGTTTCTTTTAATATTTTGAGGTGCTCTTGATTTCAAAAGTGGATTTTAATGTGTTGGTTAATTTCCTAGTTGGCTTTTCTAATAAGTTTTTGATTTTCAAAAGCATGGTTTGGTTTTTCTAAATGGTAGTGGTTATCCAAATGGTTGTTGCTGTTTCCAAAGTGGATTTCTAAGTTGGTTTGGTGTTGAATATAACCTATGTATGGCTATTCATAAAAAGGTCTAAAATGAGAAAATGTTGAAAACCCCCTTTGGAATTTCTAAATGGTTATTTGGAAAACCCTTTGAGGAGCGAGTTACGTCAGGTCGGTCGGTCCTGGTCAAGAGTGTCCTTAGCATGAGTCCTCCCTATTATGGTTATTGTTTTAAGGAAAGGAATAATTCTTGAAGCGGTCAAGGTGGTTCCAGATTGTGTTGGTTATGTATGATAGTATACATATATATGTGTGTGTGACCTGTTACTTGTACTATTTGGAACACCCCCTTTTTACGAACATAACATGGGAAACTCACATAACTATGAGGTTTACTAAAAATATTGCTGCATTAGTCTAGGTTATTTCACTAGCTAGTGGCCCATAGCATGGGGTTATCATATTATTATTTCTATTTGATTGGGCCCCTCGATCAGGCCAGGTAGGGCAACAATCGGGCATTAGGTCGTTATGACGTCATCAGGTAGGGAATGCCTTCAGGATGAGTCACATGTATTAGTACGTTCGGTTTTCCTCTGAGTTCCTAGGATTTATTGTGTTCCTTTGACACTAGTACAATTAGTACTTTTGCCCTCGTTATATGATGTGATATCCCTTGTACCTAGTTTTTGGTATTTTCTTGTAAAATTATAAATGTGTGGTTTGATAAAGTTCTCTTTAAGAAAAATGTTTTGAACGAACAATCACTCTTTCCTTTGGCCCTTGTATGAAAAATTAATGATTACTTTTTGGTCTCATTTTCTTTCCTCCTCCTCTTGACTCTTATTTCAAACATGAGGGAAATGGATTATGATTGTGATTTGTTTTACTTAAAATGAAAAGTGTATAAAATTATATATTTTTAGATTGTATTTCAAACCTAAAATAAATGTACTCTTTATTTAAACAATGTGCATTGGTAGTAGAATTAGTAGGGCCCACCTACTGAGTTTTAATACTCGTGCCTATAGTGTTTTCTTGTTTTTAGTTTTTGTTGCAGTTTTGACTCGAGCTTGTTCTTTGTGGGTGAGAGTTGGTTGTGTATGGGAGAGTGACTCTCGGGGCCACGAGGAGTTTTGGTCATGGTCAGGTTAGTGTGTTGTTTTTGGTCATTATTTCTCTTTCGTGTTATTTATTTTACATTGCATTGTCCTACCCTTTCTAAATTATTTATTTTCATTGGATGAAATCATTCCATTTTGTCCTTTGTTGATGCCATGGCACTTGTCTCTAGCCTGGGAGGATCGGGAACACCTCTTGGGTCTTGCCGCGGATCGGCTTGGGTGACCGGTACAGGGTCGACCTGGGTTGGTTCGTGACAAAATGGTATTAAATGAGGCCCTTGTTATTTAGGGTGTCCAATAGATGTAGATTAGGACTATCTGTAATTGGGAGGTATGTATGGGTAGGACATCATGAACCCTCTCTAATGTTGAACCTTGAGTGGCGAGGGGTTGTCCGAGAATTGATTACTTATCTCGTTCTAGTTTATTTTAGATTGAGGGATGACAACGGAGGTAAGACGGTGTTACATCGTGATTTCACATGGAGTAGTGACACATGTGGAGTCTGATTACATAGTTTAAGTTACTCCTAGTTTTTGAAGCTTACTTGGGGCATGGCATAGTACCATGTCTTCAGGTTAAGCATGACTACTTGTCCCTCACTCTGGTAGTTTGATGCAAGTTGAGTATCGTCTTGGTTATGGTTGGTGTAAGTGCGCTTTTGAAAATGAAAAAGGGGTTTTGAAATGAGAATTATTTCTTTTAAATGGATTTAAATTTGTGAAATGGTTTTTCAAACCAAAATATCTTGGTCTAAAAATCTGGTGTTTGCTTGGAATTGGTTGATAAGTGGTTTGTGTGAAACCTTAGGTACTCTTTGTGAACATTTTACCATCTGAGGGGATGCATGGAAAGTGTGTGTTGGTGTGTATGGATGAAAGAGGATAAAAAAATATGCAATGGTTCATGGGATTACTTGGGTGTGTACTTGGAATTAAAGGTTTGACCTTATTTTTCTAAAGTGATTTTAAAAAGGGGAAATGATTTTTGAAATTGAATTTGGTTTGGAAAGTGGCCTTGAAAGAAGGTGGTTTTGAAATCTAAAATGAAAATGGGGTTTTAAAAAGGGAATTTTGGGTTGTGTTTGTATTTTTTTTGGTTTTTGAGCCTGTTATTTTGGATCAAGATGTCACTTTTAATTATAATTTGATTTGATATCAGTTTTAGATTTGTGTTTTAGATGTTGTCTAGAAAATGACGTCTAGAAATGCCCCCAAGGTTTCTGATAATTCATGACCAATTTTTGGTTCCTCTCAGACGTTACCTGTCATTCATGGTGATCAGGGTCCGTTCGCGGCAGCAGAGTATCTTGAAGAGGTCGAGCGCATCTTTAGGGTATTAGGAACTCCCGAAGCCATCAGAGTGTGTGCCATTTTGGGTCTGTTCAAAGCTCCATCATTGGATGAATGGGAATTTTTTCCCAAAAATCAATGCTAGTTGGGATGACATGGTATGTCTTTAAATAAGTCTTCTTCTGATGGTTTGTACCTGATGAGGTGAAGATGAAGAAAAATAAATATACAATGTGTATTCAACATGGTCAATAGACGGTGAAAGAATATGTTGACCATTTCAAGGAACTTGTGTCCTTTTCTTGAGAGGTAGTGTTGCAAGATTTGATGAAGAATTCTCTCTTCATCAGGGTTCTTCATCCAGATATCAAGGAGCTGGTCCCCCCTTCTAAATACTATTATTTCAAGAGGCTGATGGATGAGGAATTCTTCGTTAAGTTGGTCTCCAGAGTGTAGATGGATTGAAATCTAGTGTTTTCAGTTTCTCATGTAGGTTCCCCATCTGGAGAGCAGGGTGTTCCAGAGGGACCCGTTTCTAAAGAGACTTCAGCATTGGTTCTGACTTTCAATTCATTGAATTGTTCAATGGTGTTCCATGAGTGTGCACGTTTAGGGCACATAAAGCTGTCATGCCACACCCCTCTGAATAAATTCCATCCTTGCAGGTGTTTGGGTCATCTAGAAAAGTTTTGTAGGAAGTGTCACCTGAACGAGACACTATGAATGTAGGATTCTAGTTACTCGCTGTGAGGCAGGAGATGATTCATCCATCAGATCCCCAGCCATAGGTCTTGGGGTGAATCTCACATGTAGTCAGGAGTTGCTGGGGGTGTGAATCCTTGGTTCAGGTTTTGTGTTCCGTGTTGGAAGTAGAGCATTTAAAGTCTTTTCATTCATGTTTTTTTGCTATTAAAGTGTTGAAATTGTTGTAATTTCATTGTTTTATCGTGAAGTTCTAATGCACATGTTCTATTTTAATCCAACTGTTCCATATGTATGATTATGGTTTTCAGAATCATGCTTTTTCTTAAAGTGTGGTTAGCCCTTGTGTGGGTTGATCTTAGTTTAGTTGTGTTCATCTGGAGATGTAAGTGCCTACCCAAGAATCGATGTTTGTTGTTATTCTTGGGTTCAATGCTTGAGGTAAGTTCTGCTCGGAGGTCTTTCTCTAGTTTTGGGGGTTTTTAGTCTTGCTCGAGAGTTCCAAGTTTCATCGGAGGTGTTGGTTTTCTCATACTATAAAAGTTAGTTTGGATCGGTTCAGAGTTCCCGCATCGGCCCCCCTTCCCAGGGTGGTATGTTTGGGTGTTATATTTCTGCACAAGTTGAGTTCTTGTGGTGGGGAGAACCCTATTTTTTTCTCCCATTCTATTGTGTTGTGGTTTATTTCAGTTTCAATTGGGCATGGATTCTTTTTTTTCTCTATTATTTGGTTGGGTGACATTCTAGGGGAAGAAAGTGTCTATGGTGGGGAGAATTTTCACACCCCAAATATTAAGTTTATTTTTATTTTATTATTTCTTAGCTTTGAGCTCCCGCGTCAAGGTTTGGGCTGGGTCCTGATTTAATTTTTTTTATGTTTAATAGTTTTACTGGGTTTCAGATCCGGGCACGGTCATCATGTGGTTGGCGGTAGCTGCGCAGTCATCTCCAGTGTCATGAAATTGCCTAACGTTTAAAACAAATAAAATTCTATGTAAATAATTTTATTTTGAAACGTTTAAGTTAATGTTATTATATAAAAGGAAATGAGTAATATTGTGATTTATTATTATTATTATTCTTCTTTATATTATTATTATTAGTATTATTATTTTGGGATTTATTATTATTATAATAAAATGAAAAAATAGAAACCTAGCGCTACCCCTAACCCCCCACTCCTTCCACAATGCAGCCAGTAGCTTCCCTTCCCCATCACATTTTCTCCCTGCACACCACAGCCTCATACCTACTTCTGGAGGCACCCACTGGCTGTCCCTCTCTGACCAGGCCGCACCCCCTTCCTTCCGCAGCGCAGAGAGCCCCCCTTAGCCACCTCATGTGCATGCGGTCAGGCCGACACCCCTCCAACCTTTCCCCTCACTACACTCTTGGCCTCGCCTCCCTTTTCTTTGGGAATCCAAACCTCCTTCGGTGCATTGCCTCACCAGTGTCTCCCTCCATCCGTCACACACCAACCTCTTCGGCGCATCCTATTCTAACATGCAGTCCTTCGGTATCTTCATTCCTCTCTCGATTTGGTTTTTCCCCATGGTTTGGGTTTAATTATTATGGTTAAATTCCTAAAATCTTGGGTCTAATTGGATGATTAAGGCTTATGATTGACTTGAAAAAGTGCGGTGTAGGTGACAATGAGATTTTGCACAGGTTTCATTCTGCCATCATCGATTTGATGTAAGGTTTTATATTGCTAAATTTTTTCACATCCTTTGATTAGGGTCTTTATTTATTTTAATGATTTAATCATTGATTTATAGTGTGTTGGACCTTTATCATGCCACTTTGTTAGTTCTTTTTCTTTTTTGTTAATATTTGCTCAGTTTATAATTGTGGGTTATAGTTTGTGAGTCTCTCGTAATTAATTTTGGGTTCCTGGTTTTTTATTGTAAGTGCATTAACATTGTCGTGGTGTTTTTGAGTCTCTGATTTTTATTGCAGTGGGTTTTTAACATCTTCTAGGGAACACATTCATATGTTTAGGTACGTATATTATATATATATATATATATATATATGTCCTCCATGTACATATTCCCTCATGGCATGGGGAATATGTGGATTGGATTAAGGATATATATATATATATATATATATATGAAAGTATGTGCGTGCAAGTTGGTTGCAACATCTTCTAGTTAAAAAGCGTCAAGAGGTGGAATGTTTATCTTGGTTATCCTTTGAGGTAGGATCCCATTGCACATTTTATTTAGGTTTAGATTACTTTTATCGCTTGAAATTTTCACCTCTTTTTATTATCAATTAGACACTTAATATTGTTAGAATAGTTTTACCTTGTGAAATAAGGTGTGTTTTGATGGAAACCAAATGTGTTCTATTTAATAATTTTTTTAAAATTTTCAATTTGTTATTTTAATTGTTCAAGTGGTGGATGTTCTAATATGGTAAGTTGCGAGTGTGCATTTAATTATAAAAGGGGGTTTTTAATACGTTTTGTGGGTATAAATCCATGTGATACCCATTAAAAATTGTTTTATAAATTTTTAACTAGTTTATTTAATATCATAAATGGTGCGGATTATGTTTTGGAAATATTTTGAGGTGCTCTTGATTTCAAAAGTGTATTTTAATGTGTTGGTTAATTTCTCGGTTGTCTTATCTAATTAGTTTTTGATTTTCAAAAGCATGGTTTTGGTTTTGGTAAATGGTAGTGGTTATCGAAATGGTTATTGGAATTTCTAAAGTGGATTTATAAGTTGGTTTGGTATTGAATATAACCTATGTATGGGTATTCATAAAAAGTTTTAAAATGAAAAAATGTTGAAAAACCCATTTGGAATTTCTAAATGGTTATTTGGAAAACCCTTTGAGGAGAGAGTTATGCCTGGTGGGATGCCCCTGGGTAGGAATGTCCTCAGCATGGGACCTCCCTAGTATGGTTATTGTTTTAAGGAAAGGACTAATTATCGAAGCGGTTGGGGTGGTTCTAGTTTATGTTGGTTATGTGTGATAGTATACATATATATGTGTGTGACTGGTTACTTGTGATATTTGGAACACCCCCTTTCACAAACATAACATGGGAAACTCACATAACTACAAGTTTTACTAATAATGATTGCTTCACTAGTCTAGATTATTGCACTAGCTAGTGGGCCATAGTAGGGGGGCCATCATATTATTATTTCTATGGGATTAATCCCCTCATTCAGGCTAGGTAGGGCAATGATTAGGCATTAGGGCGTTATGACGTTATTGGGTAGGGCATGCCTTCAGAATGAGTCACATGTATTAGTACATTCTGGTTTTCCTCTGAGTTCCTCAGATTTCCCACGTTCCTTTGACACTAGTATAGTTAGTACCATTACCCTCGTTATATGATGTGATATCCCTTGTACCATGTTTTTTTTATTTTCTTTTAAAATTATAAATGTGTGGTTTTCTAAAGATATCTTCAAGAAAAAAAATTGGAACGAACAATCACTCCTTCTATTGGGATTTTTATGAAAAATGAATGATTACTTTTTGGTCTCATTTTCCTTCCTCCTCCTCTTGAACCTTATTTAAAACTTGAGGGCATTGGATTATGATTGTTATTTGTTTTACTTAAAATTAAAAGTGTAGTAAATTTTATATTTATAGATTGTATTTCAAACCTGAAATCAATGTCCTCTTTATTTAAAGAATGTGAATTGGGAATAGAATTACTTAGGCCTACCTACTGAGTTTTTAATACTCATGCCTATAGTGTTTTCTTGTTTTTAGTTTTTTTTTCAGGTTATAATAAATCTTGTTTTCTATGGGCGAGAGTTGGTTTTAGATGGGAGAGTGACTCTCGGGGCCACAAGGAGTATTGGTTGTGGTCAGGTTAGTGTGTTGTTGATGGTTGTTCTTTCTCTTTCATGTCATTTATTTTACTTTGCATTGTCCTACCCGTTCTAGTGTTTTATTTATTTTCATTGGGGGAAATCATTCTTGTTTTTCCTCAGTTGATTCCCTGACACTTTTCACCATCCCGAGAGGATTGGGAATTCCTCTCAGGCATTATCGCAGATCGGCTTGGGTGACTTGTTCAGGGTCGACCTGGGTTGGTTCGTGATACCTTAGGATTCAGAAATTAGGAAATTTTATATATTTAGACAGAATTTAAGTGATTCTTCATGAATATGTTATTTAACACTGTGATTAACGTTTCTCACATTGTTTTATTTGGGTTTAGTCAATGAATGCTACTAGAAGGAACTGGGTTAATGATGAATGTGATTGACAATGTGTTAATGAGAAAAAAATGGTAGAATATCTAGAGTAAAGGATATTGTGATTGTTCCTAATCAATTATCATGATATATGAATAAAAACATGAACCTTCAATAACTCTTATACTCACAAAAGAAGATAAGTATTGAGTTCGCTGAGATCTTGAGTGGACGAGACCATGGAGGAAAAAAGATTCAGTTTCCAAAATTTTGAGGATGTGATAAAAAACACCCAAGTGAATATCGTAGATAAACAAGAAGATGTCTTGGGTGTATAAAATAAGGACATAAGGCAATTAATTGTTGATGAAAATGAAAAGTTTGGTTAATGTAATAGAAGATAATAATGGTCTCCCTAAGGAATTATCAATGGTTGGATGTTTTAAATATGGATAGTATAAGCAGTATACAAATTGATGTCCTAGGGGGAAGGCTCGTGGAAAGAATCTTCAACATTATATTACTAATGATTAACATACTACAAATGACATATGAAGGGAGGTAAGTATTAATTAATAAGATGATGAGTACTAGTTAATGGTTTAAGAATACAATGGAATAATTAATGGGGGTAACTTTGAAATGGAATCGGCGGTGCACAAGGAGGAAGTGTCTTTGACGATGGATGGTTAGGGGGATGCACTGGTGACAGATGGTGTGGATATGACTTAAAAAAGGAATAAGTAGTGTGTAAGGAGGGTGGGAGGGAGGCTTATTGATGATTACAACTCTACTGAGATGTGCTCCTAAATGCTTCGATGGACAGAACTCGATAAACAAATCTTGATGGGAAAAAGGAGGGACTGTAGGGTTTAGATACCCAGTTGCAGTAAAAAATGAGGACAAATAAAAAATATACCACATTAAATGAAATCATATTTGTATGAATAAGTGGGTATGGATTTTCCATTAGTACCATCCCCATGCAGTCATTTATTGAGATTTTATGCTGACTAGTATTGTAGGTCAATCTCTTTGGAGAAAAATTTGCATCAGCTGGGTGTGGATTTTAGGTTGGGTTTTTTGTCTTTGGGTCTAAAATTTCCATGTATTAATCCATTGTGCCTCTGGGTCTACATACTGGGTAAAGGTTACCCCTCAACCTTTAAAAGGACATTATTAAAAATTTAAAAAATCCTTTGATCGTTCAGTTATTATGGTTATAATAATTATTAAATATATAAGGATTGTACTATAATAACTTTTCGTTAAGGATTTGAGAGAATATGTTGAATGGTGAGAAAGAATAGAAAAATTGATTTAGGGGAACGTTAATATTTTTGGAAAACAAAAAATTTTAGGAAGATAACTATAATTACGTGCCCATTGTTGAGATAAAAATGATAAAGAGATGTTTATGGGATAGTATTAGTGACCTATAAAATAGATAGTTATTTGATGACAAATTAATTCATGATGGAGTTTATAGATTTTTTTGGGATTTATGAAATGAATTTTGTAATATAATATTGTATTTATGGAAGAAGTAGAGAGTAGATTTTTAAAAGCATGCATGTTTTTATTAAGGTTTTAAGGTTATAAAAGTATTTATATATCTCTTATGTAAAAATAAGAGCTACATAATGTTGTTTAAGGAATATAATGTTATGTTTATTTTTAAAATTTTGTTACCTTCCTTCTTAATTTTTGGACTTTGAATTTGGACAGATGTATTTTGGATGAGTCTTAAGTTTAAATACTTATTGAATTGGTTAAGTTGAACTATGGATATTATTTTTTTGATTTTAATGTATGATTTATCATATTGGATAACATGTAATAAAATTTTTGGTTTTGATAAATATTTAGAGGACTAATAAATGACTTTTGGACATTATGGTTTATTAAAAATTCTTCAGGCATGAAACATTCATTTTTAATATCCATCTCCTAGTGTACGAAATGAAGTGGAAATAGATCAAAGTATAGCCAAAAGGATGGAAATATTGTTATGGTGTGTAATTAAATAAATAAATTTTATTTTCTCAATTGTTTTATCTAGATAGTAAAATAATCCTTGAAACCTAGTAAAAATATTTTGGAAAAAATATTTGAGAAATTAGTGGTCTTTTAATTGATCATAGACTTATGGTTTTGTGATGGTTAACAATCGTATGATCAAGTTTTATATCACTATATATCATAAATTGATAGTTATATTTCTCTTCCATGTATATATTTTAACTTACCACTAATGAACTCCTATTTCGAATCCTAGTTTTGTGGTTACCTTCTCATTTTCCTTTTCCCTGTTTTTAAATGGAAGTTTTATTAACACTTTTTACAATGTGGGATTCCCATAAAGAAATTTTCAAATATCAAACATTGATTTTATATTTGAAATTTTAAATTTAGAGAAATAAATTCATTTAAGGAGGGGCTAATGTAATACCCCAAGATTTTACAGTATGTCACTTTTTATATAAATTTAATCTCTTTGATAACTTACGTTGTAACAACACCTAACTTAAACGAACAATGAAATATTAATAAGTGAGCATTAAAACATTTCCATTAAAATGGAAGAATTAATAGTATTAACCAGATTTTTAAATATTTAATCATTTAATTCATTTTTAATTTACTAATTAATTCTTTTTGAATAATCACTTTATTTTTAGTAAATTCATTTTACTCTTCAAAAATATATTTTCTTCAAAAAATGGTTTGTTTTATTTTTATGAGTAATTATTATAATGAAATTATAGAACTTATATGAATTATATTATATAAAAATAATATCCTTTTTTAAAAAAGAATAGTAAAATTAGATTAGGGTGAATTTTTGATAATTTTCTTAAAATATTGATTTCATAGTGAATTTTGAAAATTCCGTTTTTTTATAAAACTGTCATTTTCTTTATATTTAAAAGTAAATTTATGATTTTAAATTTTATATAAAGGAAAATTATAGAATATTTATTTATATATAATCTAATTAAATAAATTTTAAATCATAATTATACCTTATTTTGGTATAAATACATTTTTATGATTGAAATTCATTTTTCAATAAAACAATTTTTATTGTGTTTTGGGGATTAATTTTAAAATAAATTATGAATGTTCTATTTTTTAAAAAATTTATTCCATATTTTTATTCATAATGTACAAATTTAGTAAATATTTACTTTTTATTTTTGTTCAATATGAATAACCTTAGTAATTTTTTGTTACCACGGTAAATGGTAAATTGGGTAATTTAGGTTAAAAATAAAATGATAAGAACCATTAAATGACACAACAACTTAACTATTTTTTTATGATTAATTTTCATCCTTAATTATTCAATGTTTGGATATATAAACATTTTTTTCATTAGAAAGTTATTATGACCCTTATAATATTTTGTTTAAAAATAGTCAATGATGTCTCATTCCTGATTTTAATAACTATATGATATTTAATATGTTGTTATTTAGAAGATATATTAAACTATAAATATAATTTTTAAATATAAAATATTTACAGAAATCATTATAATATATTTTTAATTTTTATAGAAGAGATAATTTCCTTATATAATTAAACAACGATGATGTAATAATTATTCAATAATGGAAAATCAAGTAAAGGATATTAAAAATATTAAAAGTTGTATAATTTGAAATAATTAAGGTGAACCACATATTTTTTAGATAACTTTGACATTTTATGGATGTATTAAGATATTTGGTTATAATTTATCTTATTTTTTTTATATTATTTAAAGTCAACATAATGAATGGTGTTAAAATTGATATTAATGGTATTTTAAAATAAATAATATTTTATTAAATGATATAAAATTCATAAAAATATGAAATTTGTCTAATTGATTATTATATGGTTTAAAATATCTACCATGATCTATATATCAGTATTTTTTTCATTTTATAGTAACAATATGAACCCTTAAAATGTAAAATCCATGTTGTTACGATAAGAGTTAAAGGGGATAAATAAGGGTCGAAACTAAATGATAAGGGTGATAATGTGACCTAAACATGTATAAAAAATATTGGATGAGATTATTTCAACCCATAATAATATTATTTTCTAAATAAATCACTTTTTAATCATTTTTAATTGAAAATTAATTTATATTAATCTAATATTTTGAGAGTTTCTAAAAGTTCCCATCACCTCAATTATAAAAGAGAACATCTTACTTCACTTCTTTACACCAAATTAAGCCATATAAATTGACGAAAATAGATCCATTTATATTATGAAAATCCGTATTCATGTTCTATAGGTCATTTTACTTCTAAAATACCAACCCTATATTCATTAATAAGATATCTAAAGTAAGAATTCTGAAGATGAGGTAGTTGTTTTTACAACTCTTTCAAGTTTATTTCGTCTTCTACATCCTCTTAATAAGTTTTTTTCACAATAATTTACTTAATAAAATATAATATATATACTTATATGATATTATGATTATTATATGACCATATTACACTTTTTATCCATCCTATCAAAAATAAAATATCGTGCATACGTACGTACAACTTACTGTCTCCACATAGCTGTGTAATTAATTTTTCATAATCACTTTACTTTGATGAGTATAATGATAAAAATAATGGATATATATGATAATTTTGAAATGATGATAATTTTATAAAATTAATATACCATCCACTTCCTTACCCTTTCAACCATTTAGAATTTATATTTTCACTCGTGCGTTTGTACGACATACCATCTCCACGAAGTGATGTCATTCATTTTATATTTAAAACATTAAATAATGGTTATAAAAATTTATTTAATTACTAAATATGATATTTATAAAATCAATATCATTATGTATATTATGGATATATATCCTATATAGGAGAACTGAGACTTTTATTATAAAAAAACATGAGAAAATAGGGAATTTAACACCCGAAATAATGAAAATAGTGAGATATTATTAATGAATGGGTGGTAATATATTATAATAGGATCATATAAAAGGTATTATAAATATAAATTAAGTTCTGGTGTAAATTAATAACATGTTTAAAATCATTATACAATATTTTTGAACACGTTTTAATGAATTCAAACCTAAGATAAGGGTTTCTCATCTCACTTTTACTCATATAAGATATATGCCTTATTCACCACCTATTTCTTTTGTGTTGTGTATATACTTCCCTTTGATTTATAATATCATGAATATTCCTATACTCATGGTATTAAATGTTTCATTTGATTATTATTATTTTATAGTGCTTATGATTGAGACATTACCAAATTGGTAAGGAACTAATTCACAATCTCATTATTATTTTAGATTCTTTAAATTTATGTCTCCCATGGGGGAATTATTTGATATTTACATATTTAAATCAAATTATTTTATTATACACTGGTTATTCATGAAATGTTTCAAGTTATATTACTATTATTTACCTCAAATGGTACTTAAAATGATCAATAAAATGTTTTTAAGAAAATTCTACTTTATTTATCTTTTCGGTTAGAAATCTACTTTCATAAAACCATTATTTTCTAAAAATGTTATCAAAAATGTTTTTTAAAATTTTAAAAATGATTTATTAAATATATTTTTTACTAATTTTTAAATTTTTTTTGACAATAATCTTCATGTCATTTTTAAAATAAATTTTGTTTGGGTTTTACTAAAAATGTGAATGGAAACTTTTCTTTAACGTGTACAGTGTGTATGTAATTTCCTACCATCATGACTACACAAATTTTAAAATATTATTTTATAATTTTTCAATTCATATCTTCAATGAAAATAATTTTCAATAAGTTTTTTGAAATTTTTATTTAAAAAATTGATTTTCTAAATGAAAATGATATTTTCCTCAAGAATGTTATTAAATATATTTTTATTCATCAATGACATCAACCCTTTAATGTATTAACAATCCACTAGGGATATATTGTATTGATATAATACTTATTATTTATTTTAATGGTTTATGATCAGTTGATTGTGGAAGTTTTATTTTGATACCATTCATCATATTACTCTAGATGGTTTATGGTTATATTTATTTATTAGGGAAGGTTTTCACATTTCATATTACAGTTTTTAAATATAAATTTTTATATTGTTTATGTTTCTCCCCTTTCATATAAGGAATTCAATAGAATAATTATGTTATGTGTGGGGCCTTCTATATCTTCTCGATGCATTGATAGTTTTCATTAGACAAACTAGTTTGGGTATTGGATGATGTCTTACCCATTTATGTGTGGTTTATTGACCAAAGCCTTGGCAGTATGTTTATGATGTCCTTTATTATGAATTCTATCATTTTGAATTCAGTTATTTATATTCCATGTGATAATTCAATTAGTAGAATATCCATAGTTAAGTTTCATTCTCATGTGATTATTTATATTTAAATATTTGATCATCATTTATTCCTACCATATTATGCTCAAGTTATTAATTAAATTTCATTTTCTTCAGTTATTTACCTTTCCATATTGTTTATTCCTTTTTACTAATAGGATTATCTATACAATTACCCTTACTAAACATCTTATCTAACCTATTTCTTATGATTTATTTTCCCTAGGATACAATAAAGTGTTTTGTGATTGATATTTATGGATATACTAAGAAGAATAATGGAATTATCAAAGAAAATTATTTGTATACTTTATGTTTTGAAATGTAATTTTAATTTCAAGTATGTATATATTTTACCAGGACTACTAAACTATTTGTTCCTTTGGGATTTGATTCCTTGTATCTTAAACCAATGTAATAAAGTAAGGCACTAACTTCAGGCTACTGGGGTGAGGGAATTACAAAAATAGAGCCCTTAACATATTCAAATCAAGTTAGCATAGGCTCTCAAACCTAACCCTTTTATTCATAATGATCAAATCCAATTTACAGAATTCTAGGGATACGAGATCCATGAATAAGAGAAAATACCTTCCCAATATCATTCTTGGAATGAATATTTCGATGATTACAATCTTGGAAACTAAACTCAAGGCTACTTCCATCAATGGTATTTCTAAAAAAATAAACATGGAAAACTATATTCATGATAGGTTGATAAATTAATATATCAGGATATTTTGGAATAGTTTGGTTCAATTGGATTTCATTCATACTTCCACAAAATATGAATGTCAATGTTGTTAAATCTAATAACTACCCATTTGTAACACCCCAAAATTTAATTAATTATTTTTTTCAAATAAATTTAATATTTTTTATATTTTTTTAATGAATGAAAACCATGATTAGATTTAATTACACTCAAAACTGAGTTTAGATTTCATTACATGCAACACTGAGTGTATCTTGAATTACATACAATTCCAAGTTTAAACGAAATGTGACATACTATTGAAATATTATTATTTAATATGATAGTTATAACCAAGCCATTGGAATGTCGGGTTTGTATATGATTAAATAAATTATGAAAATATATTTTTTACACATGTATATAAAAATAATTCCTTAGTTCTAATTAATTATAAATTAAAATAAAAACCATTTTAAAAGTAAAGGAAATATTTTTTGGAAAAACCTTTTTTTCACACAAAAATGTTTTACCTCAATAAATTAAACAAATAAATTTTGGTGAATAATTTTAATAAAATTTAAATATTATTTATTGAATCAAATTTTTAACATTCGTATCATGTTTTTTATAGACAAGAGGTAATCATTAAACCAATTTTACACTTAAAAACTATATTTTTCTAAAAAGCGGTTTTATCGCCTATTGTGCAATTATTTTAAAATTAATTTTTTATACTTTTATAAACTTTATTTGAGATAATTAAATTTTTTTAAAATCATTATGTAAAAAATATCTTTGGGTTAAATTTTTAGAGTTTTCTGAGAATAATTTTTTTTATGAATAGTAGAAAATACTGGTTTTTATTAAGAATTATCATTTTGTTTAAATAATTTAAAATTTTAAAAATTATTTTAAGATGGGGTTAAAGGTAAAAAATATTTCAATTATATATCTATTAATCCAATTTAAGTCATTGGAATCAATTTAATAATGAATTTTGTATAAAAATGTTTTAAACTTTTGAATATTTTCTCTTTGGAAAACATCATTCTCATCACGTTTACGGGATTTATTTTAAATTAAAATTTTCTACATATGTGAATGGAATTTGTAAAAATTTATTTTTTATTTGGAATAATAATAAATTATATTATCTAATGAGGTCAACATAATTTTTGACCATAATGAATAGTAAAAATACTAAAAGTTATTTACCGTGGTTAAGGTAAAAATGAGTTTATCTAGGGGTTAAACTAAAAATATGTGGGTTAAAAATGAACCAAAACTTGTAAATAACCCATTTTATGGAAATATTTCGACCTTATATCTTCTAGGTTCTATAAGGAACCATTTTGGATCCTTGTGGAATGACAAAAATATGGGTACACCTTTTTCTTTTAAAAAATTACAGGTGTGCCACTCACCTCACTTATAAAATGAAACCCCCTATAGTCTTCTATTTATACTTTTAAAAACCATTTTTTCCCCAATACCTTCCCAAATAACTTACTTAATTACTTAATATAATACTATAATGCATATTTTGTTCATAAATTCAACATAATCTTCCTTTTTGTGTAGACTAAAAGGCTTTGTTTAAAGAAGAGATAATGTCCCTAATTGAGTGTTTTATTTTATTTCTTCCTCCACCTCCTTAAATTTTTATTAAAACATGAATATATAATAACCATATTTTATTATATATATATATATATATTTGTGTGCGTGTGTTATTATGTTAATGTAATTACGTAAATCCTTTTCCTCTTCTATAAAATTGGTTATAAAATCGTCATTTGTGTGTACAACAACTACTACAGAATCAGGTTTGTGTGCATGTTGAAGTAGGAGACCGCAATAAGTAGTGGATATTTCCAAGTATTAGTGACCACCAATAGTATTCTCCCCCCCCCCAAATATACTTCCTATTATTTCCCCCACCCTCTCACCCCCCTCCTGTCCTCTCCCACTACGTGCCTACCACCTCACCTCACCCTCACCACACCCACTTCGTATCCACCATCATTCCCCCTCACCTCTCAAACACACACCCCTTCCCCATCCTCACACTCACCCTTACACCACCCAATGTTATATCCTATACTACCATCACATATCCATGTGTAATTTCCCTTACTAGATCACTGCACCCCCAACTGTAGCCAAAACATCCATCTCTACCACCTCCCTTGATCTGGCCACTACCTCCTATCATCACCATTCCCTCTAGGTGAGGCTATCCCAGTATAGTCCACCTCTAAACTAGTCACTTGGTTTCATATTCATATCGGCTAAACCTTATTTTCATTTTTAGGGTTTTGATTTTATGGTATCTTGAATAATTGAACACAACCATAGGAAGTCTATTTCTTTTTTTGTTTTATCTTTTTCCAAAAACATAATTTGACAAGTGTGTGAGTTATTGGTATAAAATTTGATGGTTTTTTTATTCTTAGTTTTAATGGTGTTCATTTATAATTATAGTTTTATAGTCATTACATCATCAATTTCAAAACTAGATTCTTGGCTAGTGTAATTATCTATTGATTTGGGTTGAGTTTGTATGAATTATACTAATTCAATATGCTTTGAGTCCCTCTATTCATGAAATAAATGGAATGAATTAGAATATTTCCTTGTTTGTGTTACATGATTTAGTAACTATTTTATCACTTGGATTATGAATGGATTCATCATTTGATCTTTTATTTCATCCTCAAATTGGTCGATGACTTTGATTTGACTGTGACGGAGGTTAACAAATTACAGAACCCACATTTTGAGTGGAAATTTAAAATTTAAAATAATACCCTTTTAAGATTCAATTTTATATATTCCACTTTTTATATATCTTTTAACAGTAATACTACATTTGTTTTTAATCAC
The DNA here is from genome assembly GCA_963277665.1 of Viscum album. Classification (NCBI taxonomy): domain Eukaryota; kingdom Viridiplantae; phylum Streptophyta; class Magnoliopsida; order Santalales; family Viscaceae; genus Viscum; species Viscum album. Next base: position 1,217,816,052 of record OY728151.1, read on the forward strand.
TTTACTATTATAATATATTATAAACGTTTTTCCAAAAAACTTAATGATATACTCTAATGTATTCTCCTTCATTCAAAATATTGATTATTGGTTTAATTCATATAAGTGTTACTTTATAAATGATTCATTAACTCTCTAGATACATGTAATATCAATACATTACAATATTGGATGCCAATGTATTTTATTTTTGATCACATCATAGTTGATTCTGGTAATCCTAATAGTATCATATATTGGGAAACCTCTATTTTTATTTGATAGCATAAAATTAATATGTTTAATTTTTTCATAAATGAACCAATAGGGAATTTTATCATTTTATTTATTTGATTTATGATTTCAAGTAATGAATTTTTGGAAATAGTATTGGAAATGGTTTAGCAATGTGAGTTAGAAGAGGGTTGGGTGGCGTATTAGAGAAAAGGTTTCTAGTTTAATAATTTTTTAATTTTAAATGTATATTTTATGTTATTGTTTCCATTTCACACATTAAAATTATCAATGGGTGGGTTGCGCCACATTTTACAGGTATATCTACAAAAAAGTTTTTAGACATATCAATTGTTTACCATCTTTAGAGTATTACCAAATACATAGTACTTTAAATTCCTGTAACATTTGATGCCTCTAAGAAAATATGGTGAGTGTGATATGGATCATCCTAGATATTGATTTTGGCTCTCCACATTCCCGTATTAATTAATTTATAGAGGTATATTTAATAAGTACCTTAAATATAAATCATTTTAAGTTTTATTATATTGATAGTGGTGGTTAGCATACAATTTTTTTCCTATGTTACTAAAATAAGATTTGTGCATGACATCAATTTGATGTACTAATCTTTTTTTGGAAACATGATCCATTATTTGATATGAATGTATCTATGAGTTTTTTTATTTAGTTATGTGTTATTTCCAAATATAGATCATCTATTAATATACACATTAATCCTGCATGTTGTTTTGGTAATTTTGGTGGTATGAAATTTAGTAGGGAGGACATACTTATCTACCATAGATCCTTAAGGAGCATTGATAAGGTATATTTCAATAACTCAGAGAGGCTTATTTCATTTTCTCATTTTCACATACTTTTGTTTTAGTTTATAAGTGTGTTATTTTATATTTTTAAATTTAAGACAACCAATATCTTATTTACAATATATAAAACTAATTATATTTCATGAAGTTTGATAATTAATCAATTATTATCCATAATATTGTGCTTAAATTATTGATACCCTACTCCATAATGAAATTAAATACAGTTGTACTTAATATTATAATTTTTTACTACTAATATATAATGTAAGCTGCTATTTTTATTATATGGTTTCTTTTAACATGGTCATTTTCAATTTTAACAATTTTTTTGTTTGTAACAATGTATTTATTTTATTTTTTCCCATGATTTTTTATTTTCAATTTTCCAAAAGATTTTTTTATTGTTCATATAATTCAACATTGTTTACAAAAAATATATAAAAATAAATGTAGAAATTTTTTCATAAAAAAACATAACCTTGCAATTTCATTGACATCATGGAATCAATTTTTATTAAAAAAGTTTAAATTTTCCAGATTTCTCTTATTTTTAGATTCATTTGTAGAAAGGTGTTTTTAATTCACATAATTAAGCATAATTTCTAGTGTATTTTAGATAAATAAATACAGAAAACATTTTTTCAACTAAACATAGCTTATTATTTCTTTTAAGATCATGGATTAATTTTTTTTTAAAAAATTATTCTGTTGTGGCATGGGAAGTTTCATGAAATGAAAACATACATGTTTGGATATGGAAACTAGATGATACAATAAAAATAATTTCTTGAGGGTTGCAATTAAAATCCTAGAAAAATCATTTTTGTAGTGGGCGGGACATATTATTTTTTTACTCTAATTTTGGAAATTATGAGAAATAAAATAAGATCAAAGAGCATCTTCATATTGATATACCTACAACATTAAATGAGTTTGGCCAGTGGCTGATAGATGGTTCTTTTTCTGAATTATTTATAACAAATTGAATACATAATATTTGAATTATGTGGTTTTTTTGTTTGAAACAAATCATCTTTCTTGAGGTGGATGTTTGATGATAAGCATGGGGGTAATATGATTAAAAAATTTAATGGTTCATAAAATGTTCTTTATTTTACTTGAATGGTAGAAAATTATATGGGTTTTTTCAAACCATTTCACCATTTTAAAGGCATCATAGTGGTGAATTTTTTCCTATATTTATGCCATATAATACCCTTTTCATTAATTTTTCTATTGCATGAATTGGTCCAGTTTCATTAGTTTTTTTATAGTTATATTATGTAATAGTAATATAATTTGAAGGTTACATATTATCATGTTGATAAATATTTTTTGTTACATAGTTCGCAGTTATAGAAAAATTAAAAATTATATTCTTTACCAATTACACCATAACCTTGCTTTAAAATGTCATGAAATTCATCAATTATTGATCGAATAGATGATTCAATGATTGGTTGATTTTTTATTCTCTCTATTTTTCAGTCTGTATATGAACATATAATTTTTGAATAACTGTCTTCATGTTTTTTCGCATGTTTCTATCATGGTGTTTTTATATTTTAGTGTCAACATACATGTTTCCATTATATATTCATGGTTTTCTTGAATCTGCCTAATAATTGATCACCCAAAAAAGTACTTTTTTTTAATTTTAAACATATTATTTATGGTAATAAAAATTATTATCCTCTTCGTATTTTATTGTGGTCAAATAATGCCTTATTATTTTCATCAAATATAGGTTTCTACAGTTATATTTTTTATATCATTATAGTTATATAGAAGATGGTAAATGAATATTTATTTACATATCTTATAAATTAATCCTAATTATTAACTATAATAGAAATTGAGGTTTTTTCTACCCAATAAAAGTTTAAATTAATTCCATGTTCCTAGGTTGTTGGTTAGGTCTTCTAATTTTCTCTTCCCTTCCCATCCTTGATTCTAGGTGTAACACCCCAAGTTTGTATGAATTTTTTTTCAAATAAATTAAATTTATTTTATATCTTCAATTTAATGATACACCATGTTAAGATTATTTTATACACTAAACCAAGATAATCTTTCACTACACAAAATATTTTCTTGGTTGGATTTAAAGGAAATAGTGAGTTTCTACGAAAGAACATTTTATTATTATAATTCTTTAAACTAGATAGTTATAACATAGACATTAAACATAGTAATATGAATATTAATAAATAAATTTTAAATATTATTTATCATGTTTTTATATAAATAAAACATATTGATAATAAAACATATTATTTTTTAAAGTCTCAATATTTTTGAAAATACTATGTTATTAAAAGAACTTCTTTTTATATCATTCTGTGAATAATAATAAATTAACTTTATATACCTTTAGAAATTAAATTTGATAAAATAAAATTAATTTTTATAATTCATAATTTCAAAATTATCTTAGGGTAAATTTTAGGTATTTTTTTGGTGAACTTTATTTTGGATGAATATTGAAAAATATAGAATTTTTAATAAAAAACTACATTTTCGTCTAATTTATTTATATAGTTAAATAATATTTTAATTTGTTTTAAAGAATAATTAGTTAAATTATAAATCAACAAATACAATGTAGGTAAATATATTCAATTTCACATTGAAATTGGATATAATAAAATTTTAAACTTTTGAACCTTTCTCCTTAAAAATCTGTTGTCTCACAATGTCCGTGGGATTACTTTTAAAATAATTTTAGTCACTTCTATGAATTTAATTTAGAAAAATGGATATAATTATTTGGAATCAGTATGAATTTTTTTCTAATAATATCAAATTATTTTTTTTACCAAAATGATTACTGGAAACAGTTAAAGTTAATTACATTGATTAAGATAAGAACAAGCTTACTTAATGGTTAAACTTAGAATATATGGTCTATAAATGACCAAACACTTGTAAAACACCCATATTATTGAAATATTTCTACCCTCACCAACCTATTATCTATTTTTATGAGTTATTGGTATAATATTCCATGAGAGGAACCTATAAAATAAGTTAAGGAAAAAATACGAAAAAAAAGTTACATGCCTTTAACAATTATAAAGATTTGGAGTAGGGAAGAAGCTACATAGTTTTGGTTATAAATATTATTTTGGAATATAAATGAGTTATTATTATCATAATAATTTATATTTAATTTTTTATTGATAATATAATTACATTAAATTCTTCAGAAACGCGAACGCATGAATTATTTAGTTAATAGTAAAATAAAATAAATGATATTTTATTAAATAATTTAAAATTAATAAAAACATTATCTTCTTACAAGTGATTTTTTAATGTTTATAATATAAAATATGGTCCATTATTGTTCTAAATTACCTTTCATAATGAATATATTTAACCACAAATAGTAAAAACATTGTTAGTGTAGTTATGGTTATAACAGTGTTTTTGTGTGTTACATTGCTTTCTATTAAAATTAATTTCCAACACATATGATATTATTATTTTATAAATTATATGTCAAATTTTATAATTATTGGGTATAAATTTTAAAATATTTTCAATTTAATTTATAGTTAATGGGTAAATTAAATAGGTTAGAAAACTATTAACCTTAATAAAAACCAAAATGATAAAAGTGGGGAAACATAGAAGTCAAGGGAAAAAATTAAAAAACAATTATTTTTGCGTTTTAAAGGTTTATGTTGACTATAATTCCCATTTAATACTTTATTTTTTATTTTTTAATAACATTAGTAATGGTAGACCTCCCAATAGTGTTCACCTTTTAATATTTATAAGAATTCCACCCCCCCTCCACTGTAAAAAGACATTCAACCTTACTATTTCTTCAAACCACTAAAGACCTTTGGATTGTCCAAAACCTGCCCAAATAATCTACCAAAATACCTCATCTCACCCTAGATTCCTCACTTTGGGAATAAATCCAACCAAGGAATCCATTTGGTACAAACAAAGAGGAGTTTCCCGAAAAATATGTAACATTCTTCAACGTCCATTTATGTTTTATTTCTTCCTACACCCATTCAATTATTATTATTTATAGATTATATAATAAAATAAGTATCATAAATATACTTATATGATTTTATGTTAAGGTTTACACCTACACCCACACACACTTTCATCAAATGAGTAATGAAATTACCGTTCGTGTATGGCGAACTACCGCCTCACGAAATGATGTCTTTGGTTTTTCCTTTACCACATATCATGGTTGAGGATTATGAAAAGCACAAAATTTTATATTAAATATATTATATTTATGATTTTTTATGATTATATATCAGTTACAAAAAACATACCTATATTATTTATATTTTGTGTAAATATGATAACTTCATTTGTGGACGTGTGGACTACCGCCTCCTCAAAGTAATGTGATTCGTTTAAACATTTCATGGAATGTATTAAGGAAGGGTTTAGTAAAATTATATGAAATATATGAAATAATAATTCTACTATAATGATAATATATATATATATATATCATTTAATTTCTTTCAGTATGATAAAAAACAGAAACAACGTTCATGCGTACGTACAACATAGCATCTCCCTGAACGGTGTATTTTATTTCATATTTATATATTTTATAAATTATTATAAATATTTATATAAATAATTTATATGGTATTTATATAATGTTTTAAATTATTTAAATAAGTAAATAATTATCTAATTAATATGACAAATAATAACATGTCAAAATATATACAAAAAACAAAGTGAATATTACTCGAAACGTAACTTTAACATGAAGTTCTTAATAAAAGGATAATATAAAGTAATAATCATATAATATAAGATATTATATATGATAATATAGTTATTTGGTATATTTATAATAAAATTAAACTTATTATATAGTATTTTCGAACATGTATGAAGAAATTCAATACTTAAGGTAAGGGTTTTCTCATCTCACTTTTTATATCTGTGAGATACATGCCATGTTCATCACTCATTTCTTTTATGCAGTGTATATAATTCCCATGAATGTGTTATTTTATAATTAAACTAAAATTTATCATTATTTATGTATCCATTTTATTTATCTCTCTTTCATGAGGTTTACGGTTTAAATTTTACCAAATTGGTGTGGTAATTTTATCTCAAGTTTCCTTCTTTAAGACACAGGTTACGTCATGCACCTATATTCATCTATGAGGTGTATATAATTAACTTTGACATGTTATATCATGAATATTATTATTTTAATGATATTATAATCCACATGTAGATTTATTTTCTCATGGGGATTATTATTTCAATTTAACAAAGTAGTAAGGGTTTATTACTACAATATCATCATTTATCAGGATTGTTTATGATTATGTATCCATTGAGGGAATATTATGATACACCTCCCAAGATAAATAATTAATTATCTTATCATATAAATATTAATGTTATATCCAATTAATGGTACAATTTTTCAACACATTATTACTTAAGATAATTAAGAAAATTAATTATGAAAATCTGATTGTTTTTTAATTTCGGTCGAAAATAAGTATTCCTTCAAAACCTGTGTTTTCTAAAAAAATTTAAAAAAATTCAAGGAAAAGGATTTTAAATTTTTTTATGTTTTTATAAGTTTTTTAAAATGGCTTCAAAGCTTCATCTATAAGTTTTTAAGGTTATTTAAAAAAAATATTTTTAAAAGGTTTTATGGTTCAAAAAGATATTTTCAAAGAAGAAATTATATTTTCCTCAAGATATTTTTTAAAGGTTTTTAAAAATATTACATTATAATTTTTTCAAAGTTTTTTTCAAATAAAAATATTTTATAAAAATGGAACATGTTTTAAAATTTTATTTTTTAAGAAATATTATTTTCCTTAAGAAATGTTCCAAATGATCTTTCAAAATCCTTCTCTATCTAAGGAGTCATCATTTGATATAGTTTATGATTTACTGGTGGTATGATCCAAGGGTTATATTAATATTATTTATAACAATTGTTTATATTTTTATGTAATGAGGGTTATAAAAACCATTTCTCATTCACAGGTTATATGTTTGCAAAACCCAATTCTCTTCCATAGGTTATATGATTTTGAAACCAAAATCTATTCAAGGTAATGATTTGATGAAATGATTATGAAACATATATCTTTTATACAGGTTATCAGATTATGGAATGTTTATGATACCCATTTCATTTAATGGGTTATGATACGATGTTTATGAAACCCATCTCTTTTTCTAGGGAATGATATGATGATTGTTTATGATCTTGTGGAACATGTATGTATGATTTGATTATGTGATGGGTGGGACCTATATCTCCATAAAATTAATTGGTTGAAGATTTATATCTCACTATATAATGATGGGAAACAAGTTGATGGGATTGATCCATAATGGGAAAAGGGTGTGTTATAACATCCTGCCTTTTTATCACATAAACTTTCATTACATTTTACAAAACCGAGGATCTTTAAGGTTTAGTGTCTTGGAAACTAGGAACTTAAAACATGAAAACATAAAACATTATTCTTAAACACTTGAAAGTATTCTCCTCATGTTCATCCTAGGTTCAATACTGCATCTCATAACCTAGGGACATACATCAAAAGAAAGGGTGAGCAAAAGGCCCAGTAAGGGAAACAGGAGAAACATTTTACATGTGAACTTGAGATACTTCAATAAGTTCATGAAAAGAACTTTAAGGAATGAGAAATAAATCATGGGCATATCATAATAAAAATAAATTTTTTTGATAACATTAAGATGTGGCTACAACATTTATCATAGAAAATCAAGATCATATCACCAAGGTCCATCCCCACGGTGTGATTTGAAAATTACCAAGGTTATTCACCAAGATATCGTGAAAATTGTTATCTCTAATGGTTATATCATTACCCAATGCATTGGAGCACTATTCGGGCGCAACCTTAAATTTTCCTTTATTAACATGTGATCCACATATATCATCATCAAATATTTCATAAATAAAACATATAGCATAAAATAAATGGGTTTCATTTCATAATCATAACATTTAAAAAACTGCTTTAAAGACATGATCTTTACGTCACTTTAAAACCCACGGAAGGGGAGAGCGGGTCCCATGTATGTAAATCCCAGAATTTAAAATAGAAAATTTTTATATATATGTGAATACCCCTATAGAAATAATAGCTTTGAGTATTCACTTTATAACATAAAATAATTTTGAGAAAAGAGAGAGGCATTTTGAGATGAAAATTCTGCAGCATAACAACTATGTTTCGGGGTTTTAGAGAACATTGAAAAGAGAGGGGACATAAGTCACCCACTCATAAATGATCCATAAAATAGTAGAGGGACAGAATATGAAGGATATATGAACATGGTAATGGAATTTGACAGATGTACCATATGAAATTAAGAACATTAAAGGAAGACAAAAATAAGATTTCCCTTATGAAAATTCGTCAGCCTAACGACATCACTTAAACTTCAAAAAATGAATTGAAGAGATCAAATAGGGTCTCTCATAATATGAACATAAAATATCAGTATGATAGATATATAGATAATACCCCAAAATAATAAAAAGGAACTTGAAAGACTTGATATGAAAGTAGAACTTCAAAACGAGAACGGTGAAAGAACTACTTAAAAATTCGGCAGCCTAACAACGCCACTTAAAACTTCAAAATACTGAATTGAAGAGATCAAATGGTGTCTATCATCATATTATCATAAAATACCATTATTATAGATATAGATATAATACCCCAACATAATAAAAAGGAACTTGAAAGAATTGAGTTGAAAGTAGAACTTCAAAACGAGAAGGGTGAAAGAACTACTTAAAAATTCGGCAGCCTAACGGCGCCACTTAAAACATCAAAATACTAAATTGAAGAGATCAAATGGGTTCTCTCATCATATGATCATAAAATATCAGTATGATATATATATAGATCATACCCCAACATAATAAAAAAGAACTTGAAATACTTGACATGAAAATAGAACTTGAAAATGAGAAGGGTGAAAGAATCCCTTAAAAATTCAGCAGCCTAACGACATCACTTAAACATTCATAAAACGAATTGATGAGAGAAAGAGGGGGTCTCTCATCATATGAAAATGAAAAGCGAAGTAAGATGAATATATAAGAACATACTCCATCATAAGAACATGGATCATAAAATAAATGACATAAAAGAGATTACTTGAAAATAAAGAGAGAGGTCGGATCCCTTACCTTAAAACGTAACTCTTAAAACTCAAAGGTTTGGACCTTGAGGGCTTGGGGGCGCCTTGGGAGGACTCCTTGAGAGGTAAGGAGACCATAACTTCGTTGAGAATGATTTTGGAGTCCAAAGGATGAGAGAATGGCTTGGTATTTATAGGGAAAGTGAGGGGACAAGGCATTAATGGCCAAGGGACACCTCATCAGTGGGTTTCTCAAAACCATGTGCTCTCCCAAGATATTTCTCATGAAGTTAGGCCACATGGGGCCCCCAATACAATAATAAACACCTTTGGTCGGCCAACCCATAAAATATCTCATGACATCATCATGACACAGTTATGATGTCATTAGACATACCAAAAAATCCCAAAATTTCAACATAACCAAATATCAATGCTCTGATTTCAAAAATGAACTGAATTTTATAAAAATATTTTTCTAAATATTTTTAATTTAATTTTTAAATAAATACACTATTCACCGAAAATTCATTTTTTTCAGAAAAACCTCAAAAATTACCTTAACATAATATCGATGCTCTGAGTTCAAAATGAAATCCATTTTATAAAAATAATTTTCTAAATAATTTTAATTTAATTTTTAATCAAAAAACACTATTCACCTGAAAAACTAATACTTGAATAATAATTTATGAAACCGTTATTTAACCATTTTATTGAATCACATTACTTAATCAAGGTGCCTAGATTATTTTAATACTTTATTTAAGTAAGATTACTAATCCATTTGGACACATTACTAATCCTAATCGTAAAATCACTATTCATAATTTACTATTCATCAAAAATCAAGTTGATCTTATTAGACTCTAAATTTCGTACTGAACATAATTGTAGAAGACCATTTTTCGAAAATCATTACACATTTTTATTTATTTAAGGTTTACATAAACATTTTTAAAATATCCTTTCTCTAAAATTCATCAAAAATATGCATACTATATTTATCTGGACATTTGAAAATTCATAAACTTCATCATAAGAAGAAATCCCAATTTTTATTTAAAACAAATGATTACACAAGGGAGTTATGGTCTCCTTACATAGCCCCTTATCACACCAGCATAGGACCTAAGTGTAAGGTGTGATAAGGTGAGAGAATCTGAGGGAGGCTCAGCCAACATCACACGAGTAGTAATTTCTATCAGTTTGAACTTCTCGTGAAGGCGATTCCATTCTATCTTCACACGATGAAGTTCGGCTTGGGTTTGGTCTAGAGCAAAGCCCAATGGTGATACCTCCTTCCCAAGTTCTATTAGATGGGCTTCGATCGGTCCAAGACTACTGGGTGAGGCCATCAAATCTTCTTTCTATATTAATTAACCAAGATTACTTGTATTTAGAGACAATAATCAAAACGTTTAGTTTCCAGTGGTCATATTGACCAATGGTCATATACCAGTCAAAACCCAACAGTCTCATTTTAATTATACTCATGTTATCAAATGAAACAGTTTTATTGAGTATAAAAAATAAAATAACACACAAAATTAGGAAACAAGATTTATTAAAAATTTCGGGTCGTTACAATCTTCCCCCTTAAGAAATTGCGTCCTCTCAATTTTTTAAAATTGGGTTTTGAAATTTCATTGAAAGTCCCACATCGGAAAAGAAGTCAGAAAAACTATTACTTTAAAAGAAAGAAAGGGATGTACAAAGGTCATCCGAGTTAACCCATACTAGGATTCCATGGAGGAAAACATGGATATGGAAGAAAAAACAAAGGGTCAAGTTCTGGTGGAGAGTGATAGAAAACATGATTATGAGAAAGTTAACCATAAGAAAATCCCAAACTTATGATGTGTGTAAATGGTCTTTGATTACCTAGTAGGAAACGTAAACCAACAACGTTTTTTGTTTTACGTTCCTTTTCATAACATTAAGGAATTCATTTACTATATAGAACAAAAACATAAGAAAATATACCAACCTTCAAGTAGAGTTTCATCCTTTAATAAGTTTCTACCAAAACTAATCTTTTCTATAAACGATGAGAATTCAAAAACACATGGTCTCATCAAAACACAAGAATCATCTTCTTGAGAGTCACGTAATCCACAAAATATTGACTATCAATTTCTTCTATCTTTAAACATTGTCCCAAAAACAAAAAGGGTAAGATAAAACAACTCTTCAAAAAGAAAGAATCCCATAGGAAGGGAAACTACTTTTGAATCTTCAAAGTTCCACGGTACTACCTAGAGTTCATCATAGACCATTCCGTAAATAACTGTCCTTAAAAAACCTCAAAATAAACCAAAATAAGATTGAAACCCAAATACAAGAAGGACTTGATAACATAGTCTTCCAAAATAAACTTCATTACATTTTACAAAACCGAGGATCTTTAAGGTTTAGTGTCTTGGAAACCAGGAACTTAAAACATGAAAACATGAAAACATTCTTCTTAAACAATTGAAAGGATTCTCCTCATGTTCATCCTAGGTTCATTACTGCATCTCATAACCTGGGTACATACATCAAAAGAAATGGTGAGCAGAAGGCCCAGTAAGGGAAACAAGAGAAACATTTTACATGTGAACTTGAGATACTTCAATAAGGTCATGAAAAGAACTTTAAGGCATGAGAAAGAAATCATGAGGCATATCATAATAAAAATAAAATTTTTCATAACTTTAATATGTGGCTACAAAATCTAACATAGACAATCATGAAAATATCACCAAGGTCCATCCCCAAGGTGTCATTTGAAAATTACCAAGGTTATTCACCAAGATATCATGAAAATTGTAATCTATAGTGGTTACATCATTACCCAATGCATTGGAGCGCTATTAGGGCGCACCCTTAAATTTTCCTTTATTATAATTTGAGCCAGATATATCATCATCAAACATTCCATTAATAACCCATATAGGATAAAATAAATGGGTTTCATTTCATAATCATAACGTTTTAAAAACTGCTTTAAAGACATGATCTTTACGTCACTTTAAAACCCACGAAAGGGGAGAGCGGGTCCCATGTATGTAAATCCCAGAATTTAAAATAGAAAATTTTGATATATATGTGAATACCCCTATATAAATAAGATCTTTGAGTATTCAATTTATAACATAAAATAGTTTTGAGAAAAGAGAGAGGCATTTTGAGATGAAAATTCTGCAGCATAACAGCTATGTTTCAGGGTTTTAGAGAACATTGAAAAGAGAGGGGACATGGGTCACCCACTCATAAATGATCCATAAAACAATAGAGGGACAGAATATGAAGGATATATGGACATGTTAATGAAATTAGAAAGATGTACCATATGAAATGAAGAACATGAAAGGAAAACAAAAATAAGATTTCTCTTATGAAAATTCGGCAGCCTAACGATGTCACTTAAACTTCAAAAAATGAATTGAAAATATAAAATAGGGTCTCTAATAATATGGACATAAAATATCAGTATGATAGATATATATATCATACCCCAACATAATAAAAAGGAACTTTAAAGACTTGATATGAAAGTAGAACTTCAAAACGAGAAGGGTGAAAGAACTACTTAAAAATTCGGCAGCCTAACGACGCCACTTAAAACATCAAAATACTGAATTGAAGAGATAAAATGGGGTCTCTCATCATATGATCATAAAAGATCAGTATGACAGATATAGATATGATACCCCAAAATAATAAAAAGGAACTTGAAAGACTTGACATGAAAGTAGAACTTCAAAACGAGAAGGGTGAAAGAACTACTTAAAAATTCGGCAGCCTAACGACGCAACTTAAAACATAAAAATACTGAATTGAAGAGATCAAATGGGGTCTCCCATAATATGATCATAAAAGATCAGTATGAGAGATATAGAGATCATACCCCAACATAATAAAAAGGAAATTGAAAGACTTGTCATGAAAATAGAACTTGAAAATGAGAACGGTGAAAGAATCCCTTAAAAATTCAGCAGCCTAACGGCGCCACTTAAACATTCTTAAAACGAATTGATGAGAGAAAGAGGGGGCCTCTCATCATATGAACATTAAAAGGGCAGTAAGATGAATATATAAGAACATCCTCCAACATAATAACATGGAGCATAAACGAAATGACATAAAAGAGATTACTTGAAAAGAAAGAGAGAGGTCAGATCCCTTACCTTAAAACGTAACTCTTAAAACTCAATGGTTTGGACCTTGAGGACTTGGGGGCACCTTGGGAGGACTCCTTGAGAGGTAATGAGACCCGAAATTAGATGAGAATGATTTTGGAGTCCAAAGGATGAGATAATGTCTTGGTATTTATAGGGAAAGTGAGGGGACAAAGCATTAATGGCCAAGGGACACCTCATAAGTGGGTTTCTCAAAACCATGTGCTCTCCCAAGATATTTCCCATGAAGTTAGGCCACATGGGGCCCCGAATAAAATAATGCAACACATTTGGTCGGCCAACCCATAAAATATCTCATGACATCATCATGACATATTTATGATGTCATTAAACATACCGAAACCCTAAAACTGTATTTTTACTATTCACTGAAAATTCAACTTTCTCAGAAAAATCCCAAAATTTAAACTTAACCAAATATCAGTGCTCTGATTTCAAAAATGAACTCCATTTTATAAAAATAATTTTCTAAATATTTTTAATTTAATTTTTAAATAAATACACTATTCACCGAAAATTCATTTTTTGCAGAAAAAACCACAAAAATTACCTTAACATAATATCGATGCTCTAAGTTCAAAAATGAATTCTATTTTATAAAAATAATTTTCTAAATAATTTTAATTTAATTTTTAATCAAAAAACACTATTTACCGGAAAAAACTAATACTTGAATAATAATTTATGAAACCATTATTTAACCATTTTATTGAATCACATTACTTAATCAAGGTGCCTAGATTATTTTAATACATTCATTAAGTGAGATTAATAATCCATTTGGACACATTAATAATCCTAATCATAAAATCACTATTCATAATTTACTATTCATCAAAAATCAAGTTGATCTTATTAGACTCTAAATTTCATACTGAACATAATTGTAGAAGACCATTTTTTGAAAATCATTACAATTTTTTTTATTTAGGGTTTACATAAACATTTTCAAAATATCATTTCTCTAAAATTCATCAAAACTATGCGTACTATATTTATCCGGACATTTGAAAATTCATAAACTTCATCATAAGAAGAAATCCCAATTTTTATTTAAAACAAAGGATTACGCAAGGCAGTTACAGTCTCCTTACATAGCCCCTTATCACACCAGCATAGGACCTAAGTGTAAGGTGTGCTAAGGTGAGAGAATCTAAGGGAGGCTCGGCCAACATCGCACGAGTAGTAATTTCTATCAGTTTGAACTTCTCGCGAAGGTGATTCTGTTCTACCTTCACATGATGAATTTTGGCTTGGGTTTGGTCCAGAGAAAAGCCCAGTGGTGCTACCTCCTTTCCAAGTTATATTAGATGGGCTTCGATCGGTCCAAGACTACTGGGTGAGGCCATCAAATCTATTTTCTATATTAATTAACCAAGATTACTTGTATTTAGAGACAATAATCAAAACGTTTACTTTCCAGTGGTCATATTTTATCAATGGTCCTATAACAGTCAAAACCCAACGGTCTCATTTTAATTATACTCATGTTATCAAATGAAACAGTTTTGTTGAGTATCAAAAATAAAATAACACACAAAATTAGGAAATAAGATTTATTCAAAATTTCGGGTCGTTACATGTGTCCTGATCCAAATGGGAAACATGTCTGTTCTGATCCACTATGGGAGGATGGGGAAACCCGAAACACTATGGGAAGATGGGGAAACCCAATCCACTATGGGAATAAGGGAAAAAATGATCCTTTATAAGGAAATTACTGCAACTGGGGATGGTGGTGTGTCCTACCAGTAGGTGGGGTCCCCATGAAGTTCCCAAATCAGTTTTGGGAATGAGCCTTGACTTTTTGGGAATTATTTTTATACATTAACCTAATTAGATGTTTTTAATGTTATGTATATACTTATTTTCATGTCCATAAGTTTATTTGAGGGTATGATTTAAAGTCCTCAACTAAATGAGTGAACCTATTTTTATTTACACATTTTTAGAATTTTATAATATTATCTTTATGCCACAAGTATACACTTTATGCCAATGCTATGTTGTCATGAATTATTCTCTTTGAATTCCTTACGATTAATGTATTATGATATGCTAATATCTATTTTATAACTCTTTATTATGATCATTGAAATTTATGGTGTGATCTTATAATTTTAATATCATGTTATCATGCCCTTATGATCATGATATGATTACATATCTCTCCTGTTTACCTTTACTGAGCATCTGATCTCAGACTTTTTTATGTTTCATTTCCCTAAGTTATGAAGAAAGGTTTTAAGTAGGATTATTAAATGGGAATATCTTTAAGGGGTTGTTGAAGATCCTTTACCTAGTTAAAATATTATGTTTCCATCTTTCCAAAGTCACTAAAATATTACAATCCTTGGGAATGTTTTTTTATAACATGTTGAATATTTATCAAAAATTATGTAATATCCATGTATTTTAATCCTAGGTTGTTATAGTTAGTATCAAAGGAAATGTTTAGTCAACCTTTGGAAACTAGGGTGATAAAACTTTATTGAGACACCTAAGGATATTTCTAAGGATATTTCTAGAGATGTCTCCAAAGATATGACTAAGGTTTCATAGATTTTGAAATATTTTAATTAATTTTTCATGATTATGTGGTTTTATTCTATGATAAGTGTTTCTCACACTATTCATTATGGTATTAGTGAATAGTAGACTCTAGAAGGAACTGATTTGACATTGAATATATCCAATGTGGAAAGTATGGGAATTATAAAAATCAGTTTCCTATGTGGAAATATCATGATGAGAATTATGAATATTTTACAAGTATTGGTTATAATGATGAACATTAAGAGGGATTGAATGACATGTTAAAGTTACGGGATGTTCGAACAATATTGTTTATATTAAACATAATAATCATGATAAAATTTATGTTAAAGAACCTTAATAAATTATTCATATTCATATTCTAGGAAAAGGGTATTAAGAAATAAGATGATGAAGCCTATGAAATGGTTTAATAATGAGTTAGATAATTTAAGTTTATATGTATTGGAATTCAATAATTATTTTATATAAATCATGAAGTGTATGTTTTTTATTGAGGATTTTTAAAAATATATTGAATAGTGCTTATGAACTAGAAACTAGATTTAATGGAAATGTGATATTTTGATTAAGGGATGGTAACTCTTTATGTGTCCCTGATGTTGAGAAAAAAATTTAACTTGGATAAAGAGATTATTAATATGGATAAAGTAAATTGGATAGTACTTATTTCCCTAGAACTGATTATTGATTTGTTTATAAAGTGGTCTATATTATCGTGGATAATGTTTACAATTTTTTTGGATTTATAGAATATATACAATTATATTTAGAATAAGAAAGAAATAATGTATTCAATAATTTTTTATGGTAATTCAAGGTATTACCATGTTTCAAGAGAAAACATGATGAAGGTATTCACATGTTTGGTATGTGACAACCAAGAGATACTTTATACGAGGGATTAATGTTAAACTATTTTTGAGAAATTTAGTGACCTTATTTATAATGTTTTGGTTTTTCATATTTTGCAAGGATTATAAGGTGAAACATTTATGTAATGTTTAAGTTAAAATTTGTGTGAAGATTGTGATATTAAAGTATCATCTCTTCATATGAGGATTTATGCATATTGTATAACCTGTTCTAACCACTTTGTTTTGATGATAACTGAAGATACATGGGATGAATTATCATGGACCTCATGATCTATTAGTTATTTAGTAATGAAAAATGAATGTTTATTTCATGGAGTAAGAGATGATGTGGAAATAAAGTAAGGTATAACCAAAGGGTGAGATTATGCATACGTAAAGCAATGAAATCAAGTAAGTATATCTTCTCATGAAAATTCATAGACTTTAGAAAAATGATGTTGAAATCAAAAAATTTATCCAAGTAACTTCATTTCTAATGAATCAAATGGTACCGTAGATCATTTTAAATTTATGGCTTTGTGATTGTTAACTTTATCCTGATCATGTTCTCTATCACTCTCCATCATAATTTGATAGTTATATTTCTCTTCTAAGTCCATGTTTTCACTTCCTACCCATGTTATTCTATGTAGAAACCTATTTATTTATTTATTTTGTTAATTTTTATGTTTCCAACATTTATTTTTAAAATAAAGTTTTTACGATTTGGGTTTTTATGAAAGTAACTTTCATGTATTGAACCATTGATAACCCAGACAAATTTAAAGGGAGAAATTCATTTTAAGGGGGTAGAATGTAACACACTGAGTTTTTTAAAAAATAAAACAAATTAAATTTATATAAAGTCTTGAATTTAAATATACACCATGTTAATATTTCTTTATATGCTACACCAAGGTAAGTTTTCATTAGATGCAACATCGACTTGACTTGCGTTACATGGAACACTGAGTTTCCACCAAATAAAATTTTATTATTATAATTATTTATACAAAATAGTTATAACATAGTCATTAAAAATGGTAATATTAATAGTAATAACTAATTTATAAATATTATTTATAATGTTTTTATATAAATAAATCCTATTGATAATAAAACATATAATTTTTTGTAAAGTCTTTATATTTTTGAAAATACTGTTTTGTTAAATGAACTGATTTTTATATCCTTATACGAACAATAATTAAATTAATTTTAGAAACTTTTAAAAATTTAATTTGATAAAATAAACTTAATTTTTGAATTTATAATTTCAATATTATCTTAGTGTTAATTTTTTTTATTTTCAGAAAAAACTTTATTTTTGAATGAAAAGTGTAAAATACTAAATTTTAATTAAAATTTTTCTTTTCATCTATTTTATTTACATGATTAAATTATATTTTAATTTTTATTTAAAGTATAATTAGTTCAATTATAAATAAATAAATACAATTTAGGCAGTTAAATTTAATTTCACATTGAAATTTGATATAGAATCATTTCAAGCTTTTGAAGTTTTCTCCTTAAAACCCTACTATCTCACAAAATATGTGGGGTTAATTTTAAACTAATTTAAGCCACTTATATTAATTGAATTTGGAAAATGGATATAATTATTTGGAATCAGTATGAAATTTTTGGTCTAATAATATCAACTTATTTTTTTGAATGAAATGAATAGTGAATATTGTTAAAGTTAATTATAGTGATTAAGGTAAGAACAAGCTTACTTAATGATTAACATAGAATATAAGGTGTATAAATGAACCAAAACTTGTAAAAAACCAATGTTATAGACATATTTAGACCCTAAACACCCTATTATCTACTTTTATGAGTTATTGGGACAATATTCCATTAAAAAGACCTATATAATAAGTTAAGTAAGGAAAAAGACAAAAAAAGAACCTTCCTTACCATTAACAATTATAAAGCTTTGGAGTGGGGAAGAAGCTATATAGGATTGGTTATAAATATTATTTTGGAAGTTAAATGAGTTTTTGTTATCATAATAATTTATATTTAATTTTTTAGATGATATAATTACATTAAATGCTTATAAAACGCCAACGCATGGATTATTTAGTTAATAATAAAATAAAATAAATGATATTTTATGAAATAATTTAAAATTACCAAATAAATTATCTTATGCCAAGTGTTTTTAAGTTTTAATAAATATCAAATATTTTACATTAATTTTACAATTGATAATTTATAATGAACATATTGACAAATAAATAGTAAAAACGTTTTTAGTACAATTATAGTTAAAGTAGTGTTTTTGCGCGTGACATGCATTTATGTTAAAATTAATTACCAACACATGTGGGATTTTTATTTTATAAATTAGATTTAAAATTTTATAATTAGTGGGTTAAAATTTTATAATATTTCTCACTTTAATTTTTTCTAAATGGTTAAATTATATAGGTTATAAAACTAGTTACCTTAATAAAAACCAAAATAATAAAAGTAGGAAAACTTAGAAGTTAAGGGAAAATTATAAAGAAGAAATTATTTTTTGTTTTGGGGGTTTTCATATAAAATAATTTCACTTTAAACTATTATTTTTAATTTTGGAAGCACATGATGTAAGGGATACCTCCCAATAGTGTTTACCTTTTTATATTTACAAGAATATCACTCCCCCTCCTCTATAAAAAGACATTCACCATTCTCATTTATTAAAAAATATCAATCCCTTTGGATAATCCAAACCATGCCCAAATAAGCTCCAAAAATCCCCACTATCACCCTATATTCCTCACTTCATAAATAAATCCAACCAAGGAAGCCCTTGGTGCAAACCAAAAAGAGTTAACCCAAAAAGAGGTTATATTCTTCAACATCCATTTATGTTTTATTTCATTCTCCACCCATTCAAATATTATTATTTATTAATTATATAATAAAATAAATATCCTAAATATTATTATATTTTGTTATTTTAAGGTTTATACCCACACCTACACACAATTACATCAAATGGATAATGAAATTACCGTTCGTGTACGGTGAACTACCACCTTGTGAAATGATGTCATTCATTTTAACTTTACCACCACTCATGGTTGAGAATTATGATGGAAATACTATTATATATGATTTATATGATATTAATATTTCTTTAATCTTATGTTATTATTAAATAAAACATGCCTTCATTCTTTCTATTTATTTAAAAATGATAACTTCATTTGTTGACGTGTGGACTATCGCCTCCTCAAAGTGATGTGATTCTTTCACACTTTACATGGAATGTATTAAGGATGGAATCAGTAAAACTATATGATATATATAGTTATAATATAATTATAATATAATTATAATATATATATATATGTAAATATAAATATATTTCATTAACTTTCTTTCTTTCAATATGACAATAAAATTAAAACATCGTTCATTTGTATGTATGGCCTACAGTCTCCCTGAACAGTATATTCCATTTTATATTTCAATATTTCATAGACTATTATAAATATTTAAATACTGAATATATATGATATTTATAACATGTTTTACATTATTTAAATAATTATATAATGATCTATGTAAGAGGATCAAGAATACCAATTCAAAATATATACGAAAAACAAGGCATATATTACCTGAAATGTAACGTTAACATGAGACTATTAATAAAAGGGTAACATAAAGTCATAATATAATAATATAATATTGGATATATGATAATATGGTTCTGTGGAAGATATATAATAAAATTTTACTTATTATACATGATTTTTTAATGTGTATGAATAAATTCAAGTCTTAAGGTAAGGGATTTCTCATCTCACATTTTATATTCGTGAGATACATGCCATGTTCACCACTCGTTTATTTTGTGTGGTGTATATACTTAACACGAATGTATTATATGATAATTATTAATAAATTTATGGGTATTCACATATCCATTTTATATATCTCTCTTTTAAGGCTTTTACAGTTTAAAAGTGACCAAATCGGTAATGTTATTTTGTCTCAAGCTGCATTCTTTGAGACGCATGTTATGTCATGCACCTAATTATTCTACGAGGTGTATATAATACCATTTTACATGTTATATATTGCATATTATTAGTTTAATGATACTATAAGATTAATTTAATGTTATTATCTCATGGTTATAATGAGTTAAACTTACCAAAGTAGTAAAAGTTTATTTCTAAAATCTTATCATTTATCGGGATTGTTTATGATTATTCTTCCATTAATGGAATCTTATAACCAATATCTAAAGATATATCATAAATTATATTATCCTATGATTATTCATGTTATATACAATTAATGCCACCATTTTTTCCACTCTTTGGTACTTAATATAATTAATAAAATGTTTTTTATGAAAATTCAATTTCATTTCTCTTTTTGGCCAGAAATCATGTTCATGAAAAAATAATATTTTCTAAAAAAATCAATTTTTTTTAAGGAAAGGGATTTTAAAATAGTTTTATGTTTTAAAAGGTGTCTAAAATGGTTCCCAAAGATCACTTTATAAGTTTTCATTGTTATTTTTAATAAAAATGGGTTTCAAATGGTTTTATGTTTCCAAAACAACATTCAAAGGGGAAAGGATATTTTCCTAAAGAAATGATTTGAATTATTTTTAAAATATTCCATTATAGTTTTTTCAAATCATTTTTCAAATAATTTTTTTTAAATTGTTTCATGTTTTAAAAAATTTATTTGTAAAGAAATATTATTTCCATTAATAAATTTTCCATGTGATATTTAAAAATACTTCTCTATCTGAGGATTCATCCTTTGATATAGTTTATGATTTACTGGGGATATGATCCAAGGGTACCATTCATATTATTTCTCTAAATGGTTTATGTTTTGATGTTATTATATTTATGAAACTGATTTCTCATTCATGGGTTATATGTTTGTGAAACCCATTTCTCTTCCACGAATTATATTCTTTTGAAACCCTCTTCTATTCAGGGTTTCTTCTCTGATAAAATGATTATGAAACCTGTATCTTTTCCATAGTTTATATTATAATGGCATGTTTGTGATACCCATTTCATTTCATGGGTTATGCTATGATTTTTATGAAACCCATCTCTTTTTATGGGTTATGATATGATGATTGTTGATGATATTTTAGAACACGTATATATTATTTTATTATGTGATAGATAAAACCTATATATCCCTCTGATGCATTGTGTAAAGACTTATATCTCACAAGGTAATGATTTGTGAAAATTGATGCATACTATATCATGAATATAATACCTTACCCATATTATATATATTACATAGATTAAGGAAACTATAACTCCTTAAGAAAATATTAGTCAATGAATATCTTTTTGGAACACTTCATCTTAATATCCATATGTAATCATTCTTATATCACAATCTACCACTATTTACCAGTTATTCCTTTAAGATAATATGATTAAAACTCATATATATATATCTATATATATATATACCTCATAAAAAATTATCTTCTTATTCTTTTAAAATATCACATCTAAATAGTGGTGTATTTTTTTATGAAACTCTTTATCTAAATCCATTTCCCTTTGGTAATATTGGTTATTTTCCCAACCAATTAACTGGATATCTTGTATAAAAGGGGTCAGTTCCAATTAGACACACTTATATTGACATTAAATCATGGGATAATGATCATAAATACATTTTTGATCTATATGAATAAAATATGAATCTATTGGATGCTATTGTCTCCTACTATGATGGAAAATGATGGGTAACATTGTCTACATTTATTAAAATTAAACATCTCCCATAATGGGTCAAAAATGAGAAAATAAATTACTATTGACATGAAAATTTATTAGAACATTTATTAAATCATTTGTGATCTATTGAAATATATTGTGCATCAATCCTACTCGTAAATTGGTTGGTATAGATTAATTTATGATCTGACATTATTACCATTTTTGTAATAATGGGAAAATCATGTGTATATGGGTCAAAACCAACCAAATGGGTTCTGATTCACATGAAATTTTAGTACAAATATCTTTAAGATGTTTATAATTTATAGGAATTATTAAAACATAGATTAGATACTAAAATTTCTCAGTATTATTAAATGTGATGTTTATCCATAATATTTGGAGTTGTGGGGAAAATCAAATAAAATGGGCCAAGAAAAAGAAAATGAACTTTTATTGACTTGAAATCATGGGATAGTGATCACCGAGATATTTTTTATTTTTAGGAATCATAATCACATCCATAAGATTTTCATGTCTCCCAGTATGATGGAAAATAATGCCTAACATTGTATAGTGTTATTAAAATGGCATATCTCACTTTAAGGGGTCAAAATGAGTAAAAAATTTTTGATTGAAGTGAAAATCTAAGAGAATATTCCTCAAATCATATGTTATCTATTAGAATAAACCGCATGTAAAAACGATTCCTGGATTGGTTGGTATAACTAAAAGTTCAATTTCACATTTATATCATTTTTGTAATAATGGTAAAATCACGTGTGTTGGGGTCAAAACTGACCAAATGAGATTCAATTGATATAAAATATTAGTAAAAAATATTTCATTAATTTAAAATCTATATGAATCATTGACTTGTGGATAATATACCTCAATTTCTCAGTATGACAGAAAGTAGTGTTTGTCCCTCTGATTTAGAGTTAAGTTACAAATCATATAAAATGGTACAATGCTAATAAAATGCACTTGTATTGATATAAAATCATGGTATAATGATCACCAAGACATTTTTAATCTATATGAATCAATGTTACATTCCTCTTTTTCTATTTTTTATCGATATGATGGAAAAAAATGGGTAATATTTTTTAGTGTTATTAAAATGACATATCTCCCATTAAGTGGTCAAAAAATGAGAAAACGACTTCTGATTGACTAAAAAAACTAGGATAACTTTCCTCGAATCATATGTTGTATATTAAAATCAATTTTTCATAAATACAATGCTTGGATTAGTGGATACAATTAAAATTTTATTTTTATATTTATTATCATTTTTTAATAATGGAAAAATCATGTGTGTGGGGTGAAAAACCAACCAAATGACCTCTGATTGACATGAAATATTAATGAAATGATATTTATGTAACCTAAAATTTTTAGGAAGCATAATCTTGAGGATTGGATACCTAAATTTCTCGATACGATCAAAAGTTACATTTATCCCTTAGATTTGGAGTTAAGTGGAAAATAACATAAAAGGGGAAAATACCAGCAAAAAACACCTGGAATGACATGAAATCAGAGGATAACAGTAATTGATCTGTTTTTAATATGAAGTAATTGATTTCAAATCAATTTTATTCTCATATATCCCAGTATGATGGAAAATTATGGATAACATTTTCTAATGTTATTAAAATGACATATCTCCCATCAGAGGGTCAAAATGAGCAAATGAATTCTAATTGATGTGAAAATCATGGATTAAATTACTAGAATAATATGTGATATATTGGAATCAATTGTGTTTCAATATGATTCGTATATTGGTTGTTATAATTAAAAGTTAATTTTCATATTTATTATCATTTTTTAATAGTGGGAAAATCATGTGTGTAGGGGTCAAAACCAACCAAATGAGATCCAATTGGAATTATATTATAGGTAAGTTATCTTTAAGTAATTTAAAATTTGATTCAAGCATCGAATTTTGAATCAGATACATAAATTTCTCAGTATAATTAAAATTGGTGCCCATAGATTTGAAGTTAATTGAAAAATCATGTAAAAGGGTCCAATGATAAGAAAACACATTTGGATTGACATAAAATCATTGAATAATGAACACTGAGAAGTTTTTTTATCTATATAAATCAATGAAACCTCCATTAGATTCTCATGTTTTCCAGTATGATGGAAAATAATAGGTAACTTTGTCAAGTATTATTAAAATGACATATCTCTTATCAAGTGGTCAAAAATGAGAAAAAGAACTTCTGATTGATTTGAAAATATAGGAGAATATTCCTTGAATAATATGTGATCTATTTGAATAAACCATGCATTAATTTAATCCATGCATTGTTTAATATGATTAAAAGTCAATTTTCATATTTATTATCATTTTTTTAATAATTGGGAAATCACATTTTTAGGTTTCAAAACCAACCAAAAGAGATCTGATTAACATGAAATATTAGGAAAACAATCTTTAAGTCATTTAAAATATATAAAAAGAATTGGAACATGGATTAGATACCTTAATTTCTTGATATTATTATAATTGAATTTTGTCCCTTGAATTTGGAGTTAAGTGACAAATCACGTAAAAGGGGAAAAACCAATAAAAAACACTTTTACTGACATTAAATCATGGTATAATTATCATCGATCCATTTTTGATTTGTAGGAATCAATGCTGCATCCATCATAAGCTTGTGTCACCCAGTATGATGGCAAACGATGAATAACATTGTTTAGTGTTATTAAAACGACATATATCCCATAAAGGGGTTATAAATGAAAAAATGACTTCTAATTGAATTAAAAATCTAGGATAACATTCCTTGAATCATATATGGTCTATTGGAATCAACTGAATTTCAACCTAATCCCTAGATTGGTTGGTATTATTAAAATTTATTTTTTACATTTAGTATCGTTTTTTTAATAACGGTAAAATCATGTGTGTAGGGATAAAACTAAATAAACAAGCTCTGATTGACATGAAATATTATGAAAACAATATTCAAGTCATTTAAAATATACAAGAATAATTGAAACATATATCAGATTCCTGAATTTATTAGTATGATTGAAAGAGGTTTTTGTCCCTCATATTTGATGTTAAGTTAAAAAATCATGTAAAATGGGCCAGTACTAAGAAATCACACTTGGATTAACACGAAACCCTATAATAAATATAACCAAGATATTTTTTTATCTATAGGAATCAATTATTCATTCATCAAATTCTTTTGTCCCCCTGTATGATGGAAAATTATGGGTAGCATTTTATAGTTTTATTAAAATGATATATCTCCTGCCAGGGGGTCAAAATGAGAAAATTAATTCTAATTCACATGAAAATCTTGGAAAAAATTCCTAGAATAATGTGTGATCTGTTGAAATGTAATGCACATCTGTTTGATTCCTTGATTGATCTCTATGTGGTAAACATTGTTTTCAACATTAATATTCATTCCTCAACTAATAATTAAATAATGAAATCAAATATTTCTGAATAGATTTGTACCATTTATTTATTTATGGCGTTTTATGTTTGTAACAATGTAATTTTTTTAATTTATATATATATATTAAGTGAATAAATTAGATTTTAATGTTAAACATAATATTTTTTATATTTTCATTGTTTAATTGTTTTTTATGGTATTTGTAGGTTGATTGAGAAAGAAGACTGGAAGGGTCCAAAGCTATCTCGATACTAGTTTTCTTTTTTGGGATTTTTTATGTTTTGGTTTTCTCATCCAACATGGAATTTTTTATGTGAAATTATTTTTTAAAAAATTAGCATTATAGAGACTACCTATGGTGGTCACTAGTATGTTTTTTTCTGGGACCATTAGTGTCCACCTATAGTGGTCGTTAATATTTTTTTCTGTGACCATTAGCATGCCCCGATGGCATCCTCTAAAACCATTTTTTGAAATCACCAAAACGGTTGATTTTTGCACCCCTATAGTGGTTTATTTGGGCAGTCTCTATTTCCCTTTAGCAATGAGGCAATAGTAACCTCCAAAAGAGGTCATATGACGGTTACTGAAGGTCAATTTTGTAGTTGTGGGTGGACTATAACCTCGTGAACCGATGTTATTTGTTTTCCATAAACACCTCTCATGGAGGGATATAATGATGCATTTATTATTTATATATAATATTTATGATATTATTATGCTTTTGTAATTATGATATCACATGTTCCTTCTTAATTTTCAATCTTTGGGAATATGATAATGTTCGTGTGAATGACGGACTGCCACCTCACGAAGTGATGTGATTCATTCACGCTTTACATGAAAGGTAACAAGAATGGTTTTAATGAACATTTTTGATATATATGACATAAAAATTATTTTTTAATTGTAATATATTTTTTAGCTTTCTTTCTTTCTTTCTTTTCATTTGGAAAATGGAAACAACATTCATGTGTATGTATGGAATAACATCTCAAAAATGGTGTAGTTCATTTTCTATCTCTTACTTTTATATATTACTCTAAATACATGTATATTTAATATATATGATATTTATACAATGGTTAAAATTCAGGAGATTATGGAACCATGATCAAAGTAAGAGGACTAAAAATAACAAATAAAAATATACATGAAAATCAAAGTAGTTATTACTCAAA
The DNA here is from genome assembly GCA_963277665.1 of Viscum album. Lineage (NCBI taxonomy): Eukaryota > Viridiplantae > Streptophyta > Magnoliopsida > Santalales > Viscaceae > Viscum > Viscum album. The sequence goes on from OY728151.1 coordinate 1,217,843,208, forward strand.
ACATGACTTTAATGTGGAATTGTTAATAAAAGGGTAGTAAAAGGTCATATGTAAATCATATGTGGTGTTATATACATATTTATGGTTTTATAATAGATTTATAATAAACTTATATTTATTATACAAGAGTTTCGAATGAGTATAAAGGAAGTCGAGACTTATGGTAAGGGATTTTTGTCTCACTTTTATTTTATGTGAGACACATGATAGATTCACCACATATTTCTTTAATGTGGTGTATATACTTCCCATGAATTTAATTTATTATTATTCTGATTAAAAATTTTATGATATACATATCCATTTGATTATCTCTCCTTTGTGATGATTATGATTCAAAAGTTTCTATAGTGGTAAGGGATTTTTGTCTCGATTTATCATCCTGGAGACATATGTTATGTTATGAACCAATATTAATTTTTGAGTATATATATAGCCCCTCTAAAATTTAATTTCCTGAATTTATTTATTCTCATTTAATTATATGTTTTATTCAAGGTTATTCCTTCAATGGGATTATAATTTAAAGTTACCAAAGTGGTAAAGATTTTATGTTACAATCTCATCGTTTATCAGGATTTTTTATGATTATGTTTTTGATGATAAAATATTATGATCCATATATCAATAAACTCATGACATTTATTATCCTTTGGTTAAGTCATTATAATACATTTTTCCCCTCATTTTTCTCTCAATATTCACAAAATATTTAAAAATAATGTTTTTAATAAAAATTGTTTTCATTTCTCACTTCGGTCAAAAAACCATTTTTCTTCCAAAACCTTGTTTTATAAAAGTGTTTTTAATTTTTTTAACATTCTACAAATGATTTATAAATACATTTATACCCATGTTTTACTTTGTTTATAAAACATTTTCATTTTCCAAATAATGTTATTTTGTATTTTACTAAAAATGTGAAAGGAATCTTCAATTTAATTTTTAAGGCATGAAAAAAATTCAACACCATCATGACTAACCATTTATTTTAATCTTCATTTTTAATCTTCCAATTTTATTTTAAAAAAGGATTTTTAAATTTTTATGTTTTAAAAAGTTTTTTTAAAGAAGAAATTTTATTTTCCTCCGGAAATATTTTAAATGGTTTTTAAATATTCCTTTATAAGTTTTGAAGGTTTTTTTCAAAGTAAAGGATTTTAAAAAAATTATAATTTAAAAAAAAAAGTGATTTTCAAAGAAAAGTTATTTTCCTCAAGAAATGTTCCAAGTTATCTTTAAAAATTATTTCATATCTAATAATACATCCTTTTATTCTACTTATTATTTACTAGGGATATGATCCAAGGATACCATTATTATTTTTTATTTGTATGGTTTATGATTATGATGATAAGATGTTCATGAAACATATTTCTCTTCCATGGGTTATACCATGATAAAATGATTATGAAGCCTACTTCTTTTCGTGGGTTATTCTATGATGAAATGATGAAATGATTATGAAACATGTCTCTTTTCCACAAGTTGTGATATGATGAAATGCTTATGAAAACCATTTGATTTCATGGATTATGATATAATGAATGTTTTATGATCTTTCGAAACACATATGTATGATTTTCATTATGACTAGTGGGGCATATATTGTAAAGACCCATAAAATTCAAGGGAATTTTTTTTTTAATTTTCTTTGGAATTTTACAAGAGCGCGGTTACTTACGACACCTGATTCCGAGGCCCGGTGTGCCCGGAATCAACTTCCGAAGTTTGGCTCGGGTACGTTCAGTGAACGAACGAGCGGGTTTTCCTAACTTTTGATCCGGTGCTCGGAATTGAAATCCGAGGGCACCGATGAACTCGCAGCGCCGATATTCTCTTAAGGAGACCTTTTCCGAAGTTGCGTTTGCCTAGGAGGAGATGTTTAATTTTCGGGATGAAATGAAGAGTAAAATAAAATTGTTATACAATATTTATTTTATATCTTAAAAGTGGTTATAATCTTTTGTTGGAAGTTGGGTGGTTTAACCACCTAAGAGAGGATTAAGGTGAGGAGGGGCCCACCCGAGCCCCACCTTTTCAAATTCCCTAACTCCCCTCTCTCCCTCTTAAAGGTTTGTCAACTTAACATTTAATTAACTATACAACTCATGTATAATTAATAAGTGAGTTTAATTTTGAGTTTTTGAAATTCAAACTCTTGAATTTCAAAGGTTGGGTTGTGTTAATAAATTAAGTGTAAGCTTAATTTATTTTTGGGTTAGTTCCTTTGTTACTTGAGAGGATTGGGAGAAACATTGAGAGACTTGAAGATCTTCTTCGTCTTCGACGAAGAACGTGAAGAACGGTTCTTCTCCGACAAGGAACATCGATCCCACGACCTTCGAGACTCGGCGTCCCGGATTCTTTCGTCTTCATCTTCCTCCTCGACAAGGGAGAAGTCGCCGACCATGGTGATCATCGCCAATGACAACGTACCTCTCTTCTTCGTCTTAGCGACAAGTGAAGAGATGTCGTTTCCTCCTCGGACACACCCCGACGTCCACAGAACCTACGTCCGACACCGCGACGCCTTTCTCCGCGATAACCGACGTGCGACGTCAATTTTCAAGGTAGGGGTTGTTGTTATTGTTTATTTATTTATCCTTGTTCGTGGTTCTAGCATGACTAACGTGAGGATTATAAATTTGTGTTATTGTTTAACGTGAGGGGGGCCGGACCGCATGAACATGGCCGAACCCCCTCCATCGTTCTTGTTGATTTATCTTGCGGGTGGAAACAAGGTGGCGTGGTGCCGTCGCACCACGCGGATAATCGTACGATTATATTGCGCGGCGCCGTCGCACCGCGCCGTGGAAGAATCATCAAGAACGCGACGCCGTCGCGCCGCGTCAAGGGGAATCGAAGGCGCGGCGGAGGGGCGCGGTGCCGTCGCACCATGCCGGACGACGAACACCGCGGCCGGTTCTGTGCCGCGGCGGGACGAGAAGACCGGCGGCCGGGCCGCCGGCGTCGGAAGCTGGAAAAAGGGGACCGGTTTACCGGTCCCGTTGGAGAAAAACCGGCCGGCCAGGTGGCCGGCCGGATGGTCAAAATCCGGGGGAAATTAATCCCCCGGCCAGCACTAAAGCCCCCCATTTAATTGGGGGGCGGTTTCCTTGAGGGGGGCAGGCGGCCCCCCGGTTTTTTCAAGCAGGCCCCCACGAGGGGGGCCGGATTCCAAAAGGGCGCGGCATAATGCCACGCCGCCATCCCAATCAAGCGGGGGCTTAGCCCCCGCGCGCTGCCTCCATAGGGTGCCAGGCCGCCGCGCCACCGCGCCGCCGGCCGGCCGGCCGGGCCGGGTCGTACCCGGGTCGGGTCGACCCGGTTCGGGCCAACCCAGGGGGGGGGGGGGGGGGGGGGTCGGGCCGGGTCGGCCCGGGCCCGGACCCCCCGTTTCGAATCGGTTTCGGTCTTTTGGCCATAACTTGAGCCACGGACCTCCGATTGACGAACCGTCTGCGGTAACGCGATCCTTGGATCGAGACGGTCGTTTCGGTATATCGCACTCAAAGTTTTGGAATACTTTGTGTTCGGCCGGGTTGGTTCGTTCACGAAACCAACCGGGCCTTCGGAGCGGAAACGCTCATATCATGAGCTACGGACGTCCGATTGACATGCCGTCAGATTTGTTGTATTCCTCTTAGTGAGACGGATCTTTTGGCATACTCCGCCCGAGGTTTGGACGCAGGTGGAGTACTGTCGGGTTGGTTTTGCCTTAAAAACCAACCGGGCCCCTGGGACGAAAATGCCAATAACTCTCAGACCGGGCGTCCGATCGACGCGCCGTCTGTTGCGTTGAGTTCCTATTGACGATATGGAACTTTTGGATACATCAACTCTGGACTTTGTGACAGTTGATGTATCAGCCTCTCGGCTCGTAGAGCGGACCCTCCGAACGAGCTTGCTGTGTGCGGGAACCCTAGTGCTGGCTGCGGCTGCGACTGTGACTACTGCTACTACTGCTACTGTGACTGCGACGACGACAGTACAGAGATCCTGTGTGGATTCGACGACGACGACTACAACACTCAGCGATCCTACGTGGATCAGTGCTACAGGTCCTTTGTGGGCCCGATCCTATGTGGATTCGACGACGACGACTACAGCACTCAGCGATCCTACGTGGATCAGTGCTACAGGTCCTGTGTGGGCCCGATCCTGTGTGGGTCCGATCCTGTGTGGGTCTTTGCGCTCAGCGGTCCTGTGTGAACCAGCACCTACAGGTCCTATGTGGGCCCGATCCTGTGTGGGTCTTTTGCGGGGGTCAGTTACCTATCGAACCTTCGTGGGTCCGACGACTTAGATGGATCAGAGATCATCTTTATCGTCCTTGAAGAAGTATACCTGTGTGAGCTGAATCCTGTTGCTTTCCTATGTGGATTGTGTTGTGCTATCCTGTGTGGATTACGTTTTTCTTTCCTTTGTGGAATACGTTCCTTTCTTGTGTGGACTGAGTTGTACTTGGGCTCGGAGGTTGGAGCGTATTTGAATTTGATGACTTAGGTATATGTATGGGCATATACCTAAGCAGTGTCGGTTGTTACTTCTTGATTGTACCTCTCTTCGAGGTTTATCCTTTGTGGATTTGAGAGACCTTCAGGGGTCTCGGGGTCCCTACTGAGTAGCTTATACTCACCCCTACACGGGCTTTGCCCGCACTACGTTGTGTTGGTTGCAGATGACGGACAGCGTTGATCTTAGCTGAGGCTTGCAGAGCAGGACGGTACCTGGAGGTGGACCACTGGGCGGGACGTGCTCGGAGCGGACGGCGGGACCCGTGGAGCAGTGGAGCTATCTGCACCCACCCTTCAGGTGGGATTTCTAGTGGACAGCTCGGTGTAGCGGCTTTTACTTTTCAGTTGTTGTTTTCCCTTTCGAGTTGTACTTTACTTTCAGTTTGGGTTTGTATACTGACCCATTTACTTTTCCGCACTTTCAGTTGTACTCTGCTTTTGCTTAGTGTTTACTTTCCGCTTGCTTCCTCTGTGGTGTTTGTTTACTTTACAAAGGCAATGCCTTCCCTTTTTACCGGGATTTACGCCTTGGTGCTAGTCGCCAGCCCCTGGCCTATGGAAGGCGGGCTTGGGGTAGTCACGGCACGGACCCCGAGGGCGGGTCGTGACAAATTGGTATCAGAGGAGTTCGGTTCTACCGCGAACTCTGATCTTTTCTATGTGAAGCAATAATGTTTAGTGTATTGAGTGTGGTTATCAGTCCAGGGAGTCCAGTGTTGGTGCGGCGGCCGACGTATCCGTACACCAGGACCCTGACTTCTGATTTCTGACTTAATGCACGAAAACATTGATTGCGTGTGTGTTTCAAAGTTTTCTTTGTGATTTCCTTGTGTCAGCTCACCAGGTATACTGTTTGACCGTGGCGGACCTGTTTCCTATTCAGGATGGCCCCACGACGGCATCCAGCTAGGTTTCCGAGAGTCGAGTGTGACGACAGCCCACCGAGCGACGAGGCTTCGGTGCAGGGCCCTTTGTCAGCAGTGGCACCGGCGGTAGTTCTACCCGCCGAGCCCCCGATGCTTCCAGCACCAGCTGCTGACGATGCGCGTCGCCTCAGCGCACTGCATGAGTTTCAGCGCCAGCGACCACCCAGGTTTCGCGGGGAGACGGATCCCCAGGCAGCCAAGGACTGGCTGGAGGCCGTGGTACGTGTGTTTAGGCTAGTGAGGACACCAGCAGACCTCATGGTGATCCTCGCTGCTAGCCGACTACACGCAGCATGAGGACGATGGTGGAGCTTGATGCTCCAGGTGCACGATGAGGCATCTCTACTTTGGACGGACTTTGAGAGCCTCTTCCGCTCGGAGTTCGTCCCAGCCACCCTTCGTGCGGTGCGTATCCAGGAGCTTCTTCAGCTGCGGCAGGGCAGCATGACGGTCGCTCAGTACTCGGCGAGATTTACTGATCTCTCGCGCTACTCGACCGACATGGTACGGGACCCATTTTTCCGGGCCCGGACCTTCGAGCAGGGTTTGAGACACGAGATCAGGGCATCGCTGATCTCCCTCAGCATACCGACTCAGACATGAGTACTGGAGCGGGCCCTTCTGATCGAGAGCTTCCTTGCTGAGTCTACACCAGCGCAGCGACCCACCGTAGGGTGGCACGTGGCAGAGTCATCTGCAGCAGGCAGTCGACGGATGAATCAGGGGTCCAGACAGGCCAGACCTTCGGGCAGACGACCTCAGGATACTAGCTTAGCAGTGCGGGGCACACAGCGCGGAGCCAGTCTTTTGAGTGGAAGACAGTGCTATGCATGCGGCGGGAAAGGTCACATGGCTCGTGACTGCCCGACCCGCCATGCAGAGGAGCAACAGACGGTTGAGGAACCACCTAGGCAGAGACAGAGGTTCGACCGTGGCGGTCCGCAGGGAGGAGGCGAATGAGGCAGAGGAGCTGTCCGAGCAGCAGGTGGTGGGCGACGTTTTGAGGCCACTAGAGTTCGAGGATGGCGACCACATCTTCTTGCGGGTCTCACCTCGACGTGGTATTCGGAGATTTGGCCGAGGCGGCAAGTTATCTCCGCGCTTCATCGGACCCTTCCAGGTCCTCAGCAGGGTTGGTGAGGTGGCTTATCGCCTGGCTCTGCCACATCAGTTGCACCGGGTGCATGACGTCTTCCATGTATCCCAGCTGAGGAGATACATGCATGACCCGATGCACATCATTGACCATGGGGAGCTTGACGTTGACGATGGGGTGACTTTTACGGAGGTCCCGGTGGAGATAGAGGATCGACAGGAGCGGGTCCTGCGTGGGCGATCGATTCCTCTTGTGCGCATCAGATGGTAGCATGGGAATCTCCAGGAGAGCACATGGGAGCGGGAGGCTCAGATGCGTGCTCAGTACCCTCATTTGTTTCCCTAGTTTTTGATATATCTTTACGGGGACGTAAAGCCCTGAGGTGGGAGTAATGTAAAGACCCGTAAAATTCAAGGGAAATTTTTTCTTAATTTTCTTTGGAATTTTACAAGAGCGCGGTTTCTGAAGACACCTGATTCCGAGGCCCGGTGTGCCCAGAATCAATTTCCGAAGTTTGGCACGGGTACGTTCAGTGAACGAACGAGCGGGTTTTCCTAACTTTTGATCCGGTGCTCGGAATTGAAATCTGAGGGCACCGATGAACTCGCAGCGCCGATATTCGCTTAAGGAGACCTTTTCCGAAGTTGCGTTTGCCTAGGAGGAGATGTTTAATTTTCTGGATGAAATGAAGAGTAAAATAAAATTCTTATACAATATTTATTTTATATCTTAAAAGTGGTTATAATCTTTTGTTGGAAGTTGGGTGGTTTAACCACCTAAGAGAGGATTAAGGTGAGGAGGGGCCCACCCGAGCCCCACCTTTTCAAATTCCCTAACTCCCCTCTCTCCCTCTTAAAGGTTTGTCATCTTAACATTTAATTAATTATACAACTCATGTTTAATTAATAAGTGAGTTTAATTTTGAGTTTTTGAAATTCAAACTCTTGAATTTCAAAGGTTGGGTTGTGTTAATAAATTAAGTGTAAGCTTAATTTATTTTTGGGTTAGTTCCTTTGTTACTTGAGAGGATTGGGAGAAACGTTGAGAGACTTGAAGATCTTCTTCGTCTTCGACGAAGAACGTGAAGAACGGTTCTTCTCCGACAAGGAACATCGATCCCACGACCTTCGAGACTCGGCGTCCCGGATTCTTCCGTCTTCATCTTCCTCCTCGACAAGGGAGAAGTCGCCGACCATGGTGATCATCGCCAACGACAACGTACCTCTCTTCTTCATCTTAGCGACAAGTGAAGAGACGTCGTTTCCTCCTCGGACGCACCCCGACGTCCACAGAATCTACGTCCGACGCCGCGACGCCTTTCTCCGCGATAACCGACGTGCGGCGTCAATTTTCAAGGTAGGGGTTGTTGTTATTGTTTATTTATTTATCCTTGTTCGTGGTTCTAGCATGAGTAACGTGAGGATTATAAATTTGTGTTATTGTTTAACGTGAGGGGGGCCGGACCGCATGAACACGGCCGAACCCCCTCCATCGTTCTTGTTGATTTATCTTGCGGGTGGAAACAAGGTGGCGTGGTGCCGTCGCACCACGCGGATAATCGTACGATTATATTGCGCGGCGCCGTCGCGCCGCGCCGTGGAAGAATCATCAAGAACGCGACGCCGTCGCGCCGCGTCAAGGGGAATCAAAGGCGCGGCGGAGGGGCGCAGTGTCGTCGCACCGTGCCGGACGACGAACACCGCGGCCGGTTCCGGGCCGCGGCGGGACGAGAAGACCGGCGGCCGGGCCGCCGGCGTCGGAAGCTGGAAAAAGGGGACCAGTTTACCGGTCACGTTGGAGAAAAACCGGCCGGCCAGGTGGCCGGCCGGATGGTCAAAATCCGGGGGAAATTAATCCCCCGGCCAGCACTAAAGCCCCCCATTTAATTGGGGGGCGGTTTCCTTGAGGGGGGCAGGCGGCCCCCCGGTTTCTTCAAGCAGGCCCCCACGAGGGGGGCCGTATTCCAAAAGGGCGTGGAATAATGCCGCGCCGCCATCCCAATCAAGCGGGGGCTTAGCCCCCGCGCGCTGCCTCCGTGCGGCGCCAGGCTGCCGCGCCGCCGCGCCGCCGGCCGGCCGGCCGGGCCGGGTCGGACCCGGGTCGGGTCGACCCGGTTCAGGCCGACCCAGGGGGGGGGGTGGTCGGGCCGGGTCGGCCCGGACCCGGACCCCCCGTTTCGAATCGGTTTCGGTCTTTTGGCCATAACATGAGCCACGGATCTCCGATTGACGAACCGTCTGCAGCAACGCGATCCTTGGATCGAGACGGTCGTTTCGGTATATCGCACTCAAAGTTTCGGAATACTTTGGGTTCGGCCGGGTTGGTTCGTTCACGAAACCAACCGGGCCTTCGGAGCGGAAACGCTCATATCTTGAGCTACGGACGTCCGATTGACGTGCCGTCAGCTTTGTTGTATTCCTCTTAGTGAGACGGATCTTTTGGCATACTCCGCCCGAGGTTTGGACGTAGGTGGAGTACGGTCGGGTTGGTTTTGCCTTAAAAACCAACCGTGCCCCGGGGACGAAAATGCCAATAACTCTCAGACCGGGCGTCCGATCGATGCGCCGTCTGTTGCGTTGAGTTCCTGTTGACGATACGGAACTTTTGGATACATCAACTCTGGACTTTGTGACAGTTGATGTATCAGCCTCTCGGCTCGTGGAGCGGACCCTCCGAACGAGCTTGCTTTGTGCGGGAACCCTAGTGCTGGCTGCGACTGCGACTATGACTACTGCTACTACTGCTACTGTGACTGCGACGACGACAGTACAGAGATCCTGTGTGGATTCGACGACGACGACTACAACACTCAGCGATCCTACGTGGATCAGTGCTACAGGTCCTGTGTGGGCCCAATCCTGTGTGGATTCGACGACGACGACTACAACACTCAGCGATCCTACGTGGATCAGTGCTACATGTCCTGTGTCGGCCCGATCCTGTGTGGGTCCGATCCTGTGTGGGTCTTTGTGCTCAGCGGTCCTGTGTGAACCAGCGCTTACAGGTCCTATGTGGGCCCGATCCTGTGTGGGTCTTTTGCGGGGGTTAGTTACCTATCGATCCTTCGTGGGTCCGACGACTTAGATGGATCAGAGATCATCTTTATCGTCCTTGAAGAAGTATACCTGTGTGAGCTGAATCCTGTTGCTTTCCTATGTGGATTGTGTTGTGCTATCCTGTGTGGATTACGTTTTTCTTTCCTTTGTGGAATACGTTACTTTACTGTGTGGACTGAGTTGTACTTGGGCTCGGAGGCTGGAGCGTATTTGAATTTGATGACTTAGGTATATGTATGGGCATATACCTAAGCAGTGTCGGTTGTTACTTCGTGATTGTACCTTTCTTAGAGGTTTATCCTTTGTGGATTTGAGAAACCTTCAGGGGTCTCGGGGTCCCTACTGAGTAGCTTATACTCACCCCTACACGGGCTTTTCCCGCACTACGTTGTGTTGGTTGCAGACGACGGACATCGTTGATCTTAGCTGAGGCTTGCAGAGCAGGACGGTACCTGGAGGTGGACCACTGGGCGGGACGTGCTCAGAGCGGACGGCGGGACCCGTGGAGCAGTGGAGCTATCTGTACCCACCCTTCAGGTGGGATTTCCAGTGGACAGCTCGGTGTAGCGGCTTTTACTTCTCAGTTGTTGTTTTCCCTTTCGAGTTGTACTTTACTTTCAGTTTGGGTTTGTATACTGGCCCATTTAATTTTCCGCACTTTCAGTTGTACTCTGCTTTTTCTTAGTGTTTACTTTCCTATTTCTTACTCTGTGGTGTTTGTTTACTTTACAAAGGCAATGCCTTCCCTTTTTACCGGGATTTACGCCTTGGTGCTAGTCTCCAGCCCCTGGCCTATGGAAGGCGGGTTTGGGGTAGTCACGGCACGGACCCCGAGGGCGGGTCGTGACATATATCTCCCTCGAATGAATTGGTTAAAGATTTATATCTCATGAGGTAGATAAGACTGGAATGGGGAGTGAACCCAATTTAGTAAGGTACTTTTTCCCCTATGATGGTCTTGGGAGTGAACCTTGACTGCTATAATAGTTTTTGTAGTGAACCCATTCCACTATTATAGCCTTAGAAATGATTCTTGACTACCATGGAAATGATTTTCCATGCTTATGTGTATTCCATAACTCCATGTCTTATGTCAATGTTATGATCTCATGGATCATGTTATTTGATTTCCGTATAATTCATATCTTATGGACTACCAATCATTATGCCCTAACTCAAGATTTTGATCATAGATATGTAGGGTATAGTTTTCATATGTTATAAACACATTCTCATACCCTTATCCTCATGTTAAGTTTATATATTTTCCCTTGTTTTCCCATACTGATCATCTGATCGCATCCTTTCTTATGTTTCATTTCCCAAGGTTATAAGGAAAGGTATTATCTATGATATGTCTATGAAGGGAACTATTTATGTGGAACTAACTTGTTAAAGAATTAGAAATCTTATGGACCATATGTTTATGTTTCCATGATTCCAAAGACACTAAACTATTAAAATATTTAGGAATGTGTTTGTGTAATGAAATAAATATTCATCTAGAAATATGGAATATTTATTTATGAGAAGTTTTGGACTTTATAGTTGGTATTATAGGAAATTTTTAGATAAAATTTGGAATATAGGATAAGAAAATTTTATTAAAATCCATAGGGATGTTTCTAAGGATATGTCTAGGGATATGTATAAGGATAAGTCTAAGGATGAGTCAAAGTATAGGAAAATGTCCTGGAATTTTGGTAAAGGATAGAGAAAGTGGTTTCTAATAAATTAAATCCTTTTTAGATACTACAAGTGGATATGGATCTAACATAGAGGTACCTAGAGGTAATAACTCTGAAAATGGAACATTAACCTGGAATCAATCATCATTTTGTGCACAAAAAAGGGCCTTTTTGCACACTCAGTTTGATACTCCTAATGGATATGATTTGGAAATTCAAAAATTTCTTACAAACCATCATGAATGATTTAAATAATTACAATGAATGGTCTAGGTTGATCCTAAGGTTTCATATATTCAAAATAATATGTTATTATTTAGACATCCTATAAGTGATTTTTCATGATTATGTGGTTTCATTCTATGAATATTGTTACTCAGACTATGATTTTTGGGATTATGACTTGAGTGAAGGATATTTTGATTATACCTAATCAATTATCATGATATATAATTAAGAAATTTCAACTTAAACAAATATCTAACTCTTCAAAGAAGATAAGGATAGAGTTTACTAAGATTTTAGGTGGTGGAGACGATAGAAGAAAGAATATTTGGTTTCATATGTGTTGAAAATGTATGAATAATCACCTAAGTGGATGTCTTAGAGGAATATGAATATGTTTTTAGTGCAAAAAATATGGACAAAAAGCAAGTAATTTCAAAGGAAAAAAATGAAATGTTCAGTTAATGCAATTGATGATAGTAATGGTCTCCCAAAGATATAATCAATAGTTGAATGTTTCAAATATGGATAGTATGGGAATTGTGTAAATAGATGTTCTAAAAGGAAATATCATGAAGTGAATCCGAAAGTTTGTATGAGTAATGGTTATATTGTTGATTATAAAGAGTCTGAAGATGACATATGAAATCAAAGAAGTGTTAAGGAATTAGATAATGATGTCTGATTAATGGTTTATGAATAAAGTAGGGTGATGGGTTTTTTAATGAATAGGGATTCAAAGAATTATGTTTTTATTAGTGGTATTTTGGTTATTATAATCATGAAACATCAATGGATTGTTCCACGATATTTTTTCATTAAGGAGTTGCAATAATATGTTAAATGGTACTGATGGCCTAAAAAAGTGATTTAATGGAAATGTGATATTTTGATTAAGGGAATATAACCCTTAATTTGTTCCTGATTTTTAGAAAATGGTGTTTAGTTTAGATAAATAGATTATAGATATGAATAAAGTAAATTGGATAGTATTGATGACCTTGTAACTGATTAATGACTTCTGGAAAATGTGATTTATGTTATCATTGATGGATTTTACAACTTTTTTTGATTTATGGAATATATTCAATAATCTGTTATTTTATTTAATAAATGGGGAAAGGATTAATTTTTGAAAGAATTTATGTTTTCATTACGATTTTATGGTAATTCAAGATATTACCATGTTTTAGGAGAACATATGATCAATTTATTCACATATTTGGTATGTGACATTAAGAGATACTTAATTTTTTAGAGATTAATGATAAGTGAATTTTAGTAATTTAGTGACCTTATCTATAAATTTTTCGATTTAAAATTTATCCATACATTGAGGATTCTTTAGGGTGAACTACTCATGAAATGGATTAAGTTTAACATTGGATTTTATTAGAAAAGTTCTAGTAACAATTATATTTTTGAAAATAACTTGGGAAAGAATGAATGACTTATCATTCTTTTATAGATCCTATGATCCACTAGTGATTAAAACATAAAAAATTCATCTCTATTTCTTATAGTAAGGGATAAAGGGAAATTGATCAAAGTGTAACCAAAGGATGAGATTGTTCTTATGAAATAGAATTAAATCAAGTAAGTGGATCTTCACATGAAAATTTCCCAACTTTTGGAAAAGGATCCTAAAATATAATTCTAAACATTTACCTTCATTTTTGATGAATGAATATACATTTCAGTTGTCACAGTTTTACTAATTTGGGGTTTTTAAATTTCTCTTGACCATGTTTTCTTTCACTCTCCATCAGTATTTGGGTGTTAGTTTTCTCTTTTTTTCCATGTTTTTACTTCTCACTAATGTTCTCCAATGTGTAAACCGAGTAATGTGTTATTTTAGATGACTTTCACACATCCCTTTCTCTTGTTTGAAGAGGAATTTTTATTAACCCTGTTTATTATATGTTTTTCCCAAAAAATTATTTTCAAAATTTTAAACCCTTTTTCACCGAGCATAAGTTCAAATTGTGAGGATGCAATTTATTTTGGGGGGTAGAGTGTAATAACCTGTGATTATGAATTATTTTTTAAAATAAATTTGATATTTTTGATATTTTGAGTCATAAGAAACACCATGTTTATATTTTATTACACTAAAAACTAATTTTATCTTACGGTACACACAACACTGATTGTATCTTTCATTACATGCAATGCTCAGTCTAAATGAAAAATGACATACTGTTAAATAATAATTATTTAATATGATAGTTATCTCCTAGATATTTGAATGGTGGGTATGAACAGGATTAAATAAATTATGAAAATGTATCTTTTACACATTCATATAAAATTAATTTCATAGTGACTGATTAATTATAAATGAAAATAAAAACAATTTTCAAATAAAGGAAATCTTTTTTTGAAAAACTATTTTTATGCCCACAAACGTGTTTCACCTCAAAAAATTAATCAAATAACTTTTGGTGAATTATTTTATTTAAAATTAAATATAAATATATTCAATAAAATATTATCATTCATCTTATTCTTTTTTAGAAAATAGATAATAATAAAACCAATTTTACACTTAAAAATTGTATTTTCCAAAAAAAACAGTTTTGTCTACTTTTGCACAATTATTTTAAAATTATTTTTCAAAAAATTTAGAAAATTTATTTTAAAAAATGAAATTAATTTTTGAAACAAGTATGTCAAAATTATCTTAGGTTGAAGCTTTTAGAGTTTTTTTAGAAGATAATTTTTTTCGATGAATAGTGAAAATACTAGTTTTTATTAAGAATTTTCATTTCATTTAAAGAATTTTAAAAAACTAAAATTATTTGAAGATGGTTTTGATGGAAAAAATAGTTAAATTACATATCTATTAATCCAATTTAGTTCATTGGAATAAATTTAATATTTAATTTTTATATAATAACATTTTAAACTTTTGAATATTTTCTCTTTGGAAAACCGCTTTCTTATCGCATCTATAAGATTAATTTTAAGTTAAAATTTTACAATTATGTTAATTGAATTTGGAAAAATTGATTCCATATTTTTAAACAGAATAAATTACATTATCTAATATGTTCAAATTAATTTTTTACCATAATGAATAAATAAATAGTAAAAATTATTTATCGCAGTTAAGGTAAAATGGGTTTATTTAGGGGTTAAACTAAAACAATAAGGGTTAAAAATGACCCAAAACTTTTCAAACACCAATTTAATTGAAATATTTTTACCTTATCTATTATATTTTATGTAATGGACTATTTTTTAGCCTTTTTAATGATAAAAACGTGGGTAGACCATTTTCAATTCAAAAATTACTAGCGTGTCAATCACCTCACTTATAAAAAACCACCCCCTCTCCTCTCCTATTCACAAATACAAAACCCATTGGTTCAGAAAAAACTACCCAAATAAAATACATAATTACATATAATCATACTATAATCTTTATTTTTGTTAAAAATCCAACATTTGAATCCTTTTTGTGTAATCCAAGTGAAGTTGGTCGAAAAAGAGGTAACATCCCTAATCGAGAATTTTATTTTATTTCTTACTCCACCTCCTTAAATTATTAATAAAACATGATAATATAATAACCTTATTATCTTATATATAATTATATGTTATTATGTTAATGTAATAATCTAAATCCTTCTCCTATTTCATCAAATGGGTTATGAAATCATTATTCGTGTGTACAGAGGACTACCACCTCGTGAAATAATGTTATTTTTTTTCCATAACCATCTCTAAAGGATAGATATAATGATATATTTAGTTTTTATATATTATTTTTATGATATTATTATGATTATAGAATAATTATATCACATTTTACTTCTTAATTTCCATTCTTTGGGAATATGATAACAACGTTCATGTGTACGGTGGACTACCGCCTCACAGAGTGATGCGATTCATTCAAGATTTATATGGAAGGTAATAAAGATGAGTTTAATGAAAATATATGATATATATGACATAAAATTATTTTTTTAATTTTAATATATTATTTAAATTTATTTATTTATTTCTGTTTGGAAACTGGAAATAACATTCATGCATACGTACGATCCACAATCTCCATGAACGGTGTATTTCATTTTCTATCTATAACTCTTATAGATTAATATAAATATATGAATACTGAATATATATATGATATTTATATCATGTTTAAAATTATTGGGATTATTAAGCTATTATCAAAGTAATAGTACCAAAAATAACAAATCAAAATATACACAAAAACAAAGTAGTTATTGTCAAAAATGAGATTTAAACAAAGAAATGTTAATAAACAGGTAATAAATGGTCATAAGTAAATCATATATGGTATTATATATATTTTAATAGTTATTTAATATATTTATAATAAACATATATTCATTATACATGAGTTTTAAATTTTTAGGAAGAAATTTGAGACTTATGGTAAGGTATTTCCGTCTCACTTTTATTTTTTGTGAGACACATGACATATTCATTGCCTATTTATTTTATATGGTGTATATACTAACCATGAATTTATTTTAAAATGATTATACTGAAAATTATTTCGATTCACATATCCATTTGAGTATCTATCTTTCATTGGGATTACTATTCGAATGTTTCCAAAGTGGTAAGGTATTATTGTCTCAATTTTCCTTCCTTGAGATATATATTATGTTATGCACCTATCTTCTTTTATGAAGTGTATAAAAAAGACACATTGACATGTTATATAATTAATTTATTTATTCTCATGTTATTTTAAGTTTAATTTAAATTTATTCCTTCAATGTTCTTATAATTCAATGTTATCAAAGTGGTAAAGATTTTATGTTACAGTCTCATCGTTTATCAATATTGTTTATGATTATATTTATAATGATAAAATATTATTATCCATGTCTCAAAAAACTAATGAGTTTTATTATCCTTGGGTTATTTCAATAGAATACATCATTTCCATTCATTTTCCTCTCTTTATGTACTCAAGAGTTTAAAATAACGTTTTTAAGAAAAATCATCTTTATTTCTCTCTTCATTCAAAACCCAGTTTTCCATAAAAAACTAGGTTTTCTAAAAGTGTTTTCAAAAATGTTTTTAACATTCTCCAAATGATTTATTGAATAAATTTTTTCACATGTTTGATTTTTTTTAAAAAAAATTAAAGGGATCTTCATTTCAATTTCCAAAAAATAATCATTTGGGTTTTACTGAAAATGTGGAAGGAATATTTACTTTAATGTCTACAACATGAAAGGAATTATACACTATCATGTCCAATAATTTATTTTAAGCTTCTTTATAATCATTCAATATTATTTTAAAAGAAAATAATTTTGAAAATGTTTTTTGTTTAAAAAAAATTCATAGTGGAAATTATATTTTCCTCAAGAAATATTTAAAATGATTTTTAAATATTACCTTATAATTTTTCAAGATTATTTTCAAAGAAAATGATTCCAAATATATTTTATGAATTTTTAGTTTTAAAATTTGAATTTTAAATATATTTTTTTCAAGAAATGTTCCAAGTGATATTTTAAAATAATTTTCCATATAAGATCCGATATTTTTATGCTACTTATGATTTTATTAGGATATGATTCAAGGAAACCATTATTATTATATATCTGGATGGTTTATGTTAATGATGATAAGATTTTTGTGAAACATATTTCTCTTACATGGTTATACCATGATATAATTCTTATGAAACCTACTAATTTTCATGGGTTATGATTTGTTGAAATGATGAAATGATTATGAAACCTATATCTTTTCCATATGTTATGATATGATGAAATGTTTATAAAACCTATTGAACTTCATCGGTTATGGTATGATGAATTTTTTATATTTTTTGGTAAACTTATATATGATTTTCATTATGTGATGGGTATGAACTATATCTACCTCCAATGCATCGAGTAACAATTTATATATTATGGGATATACATGACTATAATGGGGAGTGAACTCTGTTTAGTAAGGTAATTTCTCTACGATGATGGTATTGGGAGTAAACCATAACTATTATGATAGTTTTTTGAGTGAACCCATTACACTATGATACCATTGGTAGTGATCCTTGACTACTATTTAAATTATTTTCTATGCTTATGTGTATTACAAAATTCCATGTCTTTTGTCAATGTTATGATTTTTTGGATCATGTTATTTGTTTACCTTAGGATTAATGTCTTTTGAACCAGTAATATTTATTCCATGACTCAATATTTTGATCTTTGATATATAGGGTATGGTTTTCATATGTTATGACCATGTTCTCATACCCTTATACCCACATTAGGTTTACATATTTTCCCTTGCTTACCTTTAATGATCATATAATCTCACCCTTTCTAATGTTTCATTTCATTGAGTTATGATAAAATGTATTATCTATGATATGTCTAAAAAGGGATATAGTTACGAGGAAGTAATTGGAAGATGAAGTAGAAATTTTATGGATCATTTGTGTATTTTCTCATGTTTCCAAAGACATTAAACCATTACTATCCTTGGGCATGTGTTTTTATAATGTTGTGAATATTCATCTTGAAAGATATAAAATTTATGTATAATAATTTTTCATTTTTAATTTATTTATGACTTTTTTATGCTAAATGAGAGGTTGGTGATAGAAGAGACCTATGGGAACATATCTCTACCTTTGATCTTGGATCCACTGCTTGGTTCATAAGATGTGGCTTCAACACCATCCTAGATCTGCCTAAGAATATAGGGGGGCTCTAACGAATCAATTTCATGAAATGTTTGCATTAATTTATCATTAAAAATGATCTCCTAGGCTTGGGGTTCACTATGGATAATTTCACATGGTACAATCATAAATATGGAAGTAGTAGATTCTAGATTATAGTGGATAGATGGGTGGTAAATATTCATTCTCTAACCAACTTCCTGAATTCATTAGTTAGTCATAGAGTGAGGATATTGTCCAAACACTCTCCGCATTTTTTTGTTCCACAACATAGAGGATTTTGGTATAAATTTCTTTTATTCTAATTAGTGGATTAAAATTAAAGGCTTTATGGAGATGTTTTGTGCTTCCTAAGTGGATCCAATAATAGTCAGGCATGGGTAGTGTTTTAGAATAATATAAGAAGATTAAAGGGTGAAATTATATAAGGTAATACCAATCAACTGAAATATTTCATCAATATTAAAATCCTGCAAGAATAAATCTTTCTTCTAGATATCATTCTTGGGGACCTATGGGATGATGATTATTTTCATCTTATTTATATAAATCACTAAAAACTAGAAAAATAATTACATAAAGAGGAAAAGGAGACTAGGGAGAGATCTAGATCTATGTGGATAAAAGAAGGAGATCATAATACGAACTACTTTCATGCATGAATTAGAGAAAAGAAAATGTTTTTTTGGAAACTTAATATATAATTGTATGATGGATTACACACTAATTATGTCTTAATTACTGATCTTCTAGTGGTTTATTATTTTTATGAGGTACTTTATAGTCATAGAAAAATAGTGTGGGGGATCCATGGAGAGGAAGTGTATGATTATGTTTTCAATAAAATACCTAGAATAGTTTTTGATAAAGACAACTCTAGGATTGGGGATATTCCATAGAAATATGAAATTAAAAATGATATAATGATCCTTAACCTATATAGTGGTATGATCCCTAATGGTCTTTAAAGGATTTATACACTACTTCTTGGGACATTATCAGGAAATAGGTTATTGGATCTATTGAATATCATTTGAAAGTAGGTACACATCTTAGAATTATCACTTATATCATCCTTTCCCTTATTCCCAAGGTGAGTTAACCTAATGGATTTGACCAATTAAGGCCCATAATCATGTGTGAATTCTTATACAAAGTGATTTCCACCATTCTTAATAAAATATTGGACCAAAAATTATCCTATTAAATTTCTATTACGCAAAATGGTTTCCTCAAAGGTGATAATATCTAGGACACTATTGGTCTAACAGAGGAAATGATTTTAGATATTGATAGATATGTAGTTGGATACAACATCATGGTTAAAATTGACATGGAAAAAGCATATGAAAAAAATGGAATTTATCTTTATTCATAAGATCATAAGATGGTGTAGCTTCTTTGAGTGGGTCGATGACCTCTTCTTATACTATTAATCCTCTCTTTGGTTTATAATTTCCATCATGGAAATAATTTTTGGCATATTCAAATTGGATAGGGGTATTCTGTAAGGATATCCCCAATCATTGAGTTTGTTTATCCTCTCTTATGAGGACCTTAGAATAAATATTAATAATGTTATCTTAGATGGGTTGGTTCAACCATTTATAGGATAGCTGGATTCTTTGAAATCTCCCACTTATTTTCAACTGATGATATGATATTATTTATCAATGGTATCAAAAAATCTATTAAAGAATTCAAGAATATTTTTAGGACCTAGATTAAAAATAGTGTTCAATGCATTAATGTTATAAAAATAAATGTCTATATCACTGAAAAGTGTGTGGCCATATTTTCTGATTTTATTAAGAAGAGTCTTGGAATTCTTGGGAGGAAGTTTCTAATGGAATATATGGGCACCCCCTTATAAAACATAATAACTTTCATAAAAAAAATTTATGGTATTTATAATAGAATAATAGATAGGATTATTAATTGGAGTATTATCTTTCTATTAGTTGGATGTAGGACCACTCAGGTTAATAGAATCCCCTCCTCAATTCCTATGCATGTTCTCTCCATGTATAGAGCTCCCAAAACTATTTTTTAGGAACATTGAGCTCATATTTAATAGCTTTATATGGAACTATAATCAAGTGGGATGTCACCATTGGTCCATACAGTCTAGGATTTACAAACTAATAATTTAAGGGGGTATTAGTATTAGGGGATTTAAGGAGAACATGTAGTGTTTACAAGAAAATATTATTTTGGAGGCCATCTCCAGAAATTATCTACAGGATAATTACATAAAGAGGAAAAATGGTGGCTTCCGCATCAGCTATCATGACAACCTCACTGGTTCAAAACTTTTGTGTGGCCTATAATAAAACAACCATGTTATCTATGATAATTCTCAGTGGGACATTGGTAGATTCAAAATATCTCTTTGGAAATATAATTGGGTGGGATCACATCACTTCTTTACATGGTGTCTTTTCTTAGACATCTCCTTCAATCTATCCTCTGCTAACCCAGATTTAATGGAATTAATATTAAATGATGAGAAATATAGCTTGTTTCACAACATTAAACTAAAATAAGCTCCATACTAGTGTATCTTCAATTTCACTTCTTTTGGAAATATTAATTTTCTATAATTTCTGAAAATCATTAACCCTCAGCAAAATCTTTATCACATGGAAAATAATTTGTGGTGAAAATATCATCAATACAAGGTTAAATTACTCAAATAGTATCTCTTAAAAGGTATTTCTAAAAATATGAATATTAAAATAAAAGTTATTCAAGTCACATTTAGGTGTTACTATCATATGGGGCCCAAAAATAAATCAATACTCCATTTAATAATAGAAATTGAGTAGTAAATTTTTTATCTAGAATTAACTTATGGATATCATCAACAACCATGCCTTTTAAAAAACTCTAAACTCATTTGTTCAAATTCATATTAATATACAGACTAATTTGAACATTGGTCTCCCTAGTTCCTTGGTTTTCCTTACTGCTGATTGGCGAGTTATCTGAGAGGCCTACAATGATGTTCATCATAAAGGGAGGAATCCAAACTCTACTTACATCAATGAAAAATATTATATCTCAATAATTTTCTTAGTTCCCAATACAAGAAGTTTTCTATTCCTTTACATATGGAAGACCAGATTTTACAGCACATCCTTACTATAGTAGTGAAAAATAGAGGGAGAATATACTAGTGGGTGTGATAGAAGGCACCTAGATAAGGCATAAAGCTGAATATAGATGGTTCTTGTGTCAACAGAATCGTAAACAGAGGTGGAATTTTTTGTGATCCCTAGGGTTCTATCATCCTTTCCTTCTTGACCTTATTCATGGTTGTAAAATTGATTATAAAAAATTATGATGCAATGCTCACTGGCATTACTCTCTACACCTTGAACAATATTAATGTCACAATGGTCGAATATATATCTTCCATGGTTGTTATGAAATTATGGGGTCTTTCCTTAGTCTACTGGAGCATTGAATATAAAATAATATCTTGTAGAAGTATGATCTACCATAACCTGGAAATTTTATACATCTATAAGGAGGGTAATATAGTGGATGATCTATGGGAATCCAAAGTGGATCAAGAGGAGGTTATGGTTATTTCTCAAGTGTTTAATATCTTCCTATAGATTTTAGTAACATTTTTTGAGGGTATTCTCTCATATTTAACCATTTCCATCCCTCATGGCCATGTGTACTTTTTATTCCTTCATTGAATAAAAATATTTAATTATTATTCAATCACTTGTTGTTCATAGTAAATTGAGGAAGGGATGTTACAATCATTTTAATGGAAGAAAATTTAATAAATGTCCTTATAAAATTAATTTAAAACATGATACTCATCTAATAAAATATTTTTTTGTAGATAATAACATCTTCGTTAGTAATATTAACTTTGAGATGAATCCTTGAAACAGAGAAACATTATGTAAGAAACTTCTAAGACTAATAAATTAAGAAAAGTTATTAAGTAAAATTATATGAATTATAAAAATACATTATTTGGTAAAAAAAAATTAAGTATGTTCATAAATTGTATCTAGATACTTCTTAACATCATAGAATGATTCACACAATGTTTCAAAGACATTTTTTCAAGATGGATAAAGGAACTTCAGTCACTCCTCATATATGCAATATGATTGGGTGTGTTAATGACTTGGTGAGACTAGAAGTTTCCTTAGAGATTGTAATAGTTATTGAAATAATTATATTATACTAAATATAAATGTAACAATAATTTAAATTTATTCAATAAATGTTTATTTTCACGACTCTACCCCCTTAGGAACCCCTCTTAGGCCAATAGTGAATTCAAGAGTGACCCCAAAAGCCTGCCACCAAAATTCCATGGGGTGGAAACTAGAATCGACGATATAATTCAAACAAATGGGAGTAATTACCCTCCTCCAATGGCCCGAAGGCCTTTATTTTTTATTTATTTTGATAATAGACCTTTCAAGGGGTGAGGTGGAACCCTTACAAGGCCCATAGGCGTAAGTATTACATGGTCCGTAGGCCTTAGAGGATTTCATTGCCCATAGGCTTCAAACATTACATAAAACCTAGACTAACTACTTGGAACTGCTCCTCCCCAGTATCTTCATCATGAATCCATCTCTCCACCTTCGCATTGCTTTTCGGCTAGGCATTCCTGTGCATGCACAGGCTTGTCCCGATGGCAGGTGACATACCCTCTCATTCTTGAAATCCGTTTAGGTTCTGCTGTGGTGAAAGCTCTTTGCTCATCCTACTTGTAGAGCTTGTTCCTTGTAGGTTGTCTGGTTTGCATCTTCACTTAAGGTGGCCCGAAGGACTTGAGGTGGCCCAAAGGATTTACTGACCTAAAGGCCTAGGTGGCCCGAAGGCCTTAAAGGTCTCAGGGACCAAATCGATGGCCCGAAGGCCCAAACAGGGGAATATTCCCGGATGCTATAGTGCCAAACAGTGCTTGCTACAGTTCCCGCTACAGTACATGCTACAGTACTGCTACAGTACCTTCTACGGTACTGCTACAGTACCTGCTACGGTACTGCTACAGTGCCTGCTACGGTACTGCTACAGTGCCTGCTACGGTACTGCTACAGTGCCTGCTACGGTACTGCTACAGTGCCTGCTACGGTACTGCTACAGTGCCTGGAAATTCTGCCTTCACCTGGATTTGATCCCTGGTCACTTGGATGCACTTATAGAGTCCTTACCAACTGGGCTAAGGCTCATGTGCGGAGTAATTACCCTCATAAATCATAGGAATATATAAAATAAACTACCAATAAACTCTATAATATAAAATAAATACAAAATATCATAATAAACAAAATTTCATGATATTTCATTCAGTAAAATTATCTAAAATACAAATACCAAAATAACTCATAAGCAATAGCTATGCCACCCACTCTTAGCTCTAATCTAGTAATTTCCTTTCCAATCACTGAACACACCTTGGAAACCATAAAAATGGATTAATATATATATGAGTGAGTATAACATCTATACTCACTAAGATCCTCCTTAAGATATCTTGTGAAAATGTGTAAGAATAATATTAATTCTTTAGTAAATAAACAAAAGAACCAACAAAAATATATCAAGGAAATTACCAACTATCCTCACCAAGAATTAATCACCATGTAATAAATACAAGTATAATAAAATAATATCATAAATATTACAAAAGGGTACCATGAAAGCACTTCCACACTTGTTTTTCACTCTCACACCCCAAAAAAAATTTCATGTGCTTTCATACCTTCAAAATATCAAAACCATATACACTAAACATACATACCAAGTGTCATCTTGTTTGGCTTAGACCACAACCCTACTTATCCCAACCTCTTGTCGGGTCCAACATCTAATAGCATCAGTCCAACTACTCTTATCAGTGTCAATGTGGTTCAAACCATATCCCTACCTATCCCAACCTCTCACAGTGTCCAAAATCTCATGTTAGCATAATTTCATATCTAGATCCATATACATAGCCATCACAATAGGGTATTGTGAACATGAAGGATATCAACCTCATTCCCACATCATACCATACATGACCCCCAACATGTACCATTAATATGTGCTATCATTCCACACAAAAATTGAAAAATTATAAATCCTATTAACTACTATAACAGTGGAATTATGGTCGAACTCATAGGCAGAATATGTGTAGAAAGTAGTACAATCCACTTCAAATAATGTTTCGGTGAATTTATTTTTTCATTTGATTTAAAACTACAATTATAAAAATTAATCAACTATATAAATTAAATAAAATTAATCTAAATGTGGGAAGAAAATACATATGGGAATTTCATAATTTTGATTCTTGTTTAAGTGCATAAAATGCTAATTATTTTATTCACACACCTGAATATTTATTTATCTAATTATCACCAATTCAAAATTTAATTAAAATACTATAAATTATAATTATTTGATGTTATATACTATTCTAATTTTTCAAACATATCATCCAACATTTCATTCATTGAATTGATGAATATTTTTTTAGACATTTTTGAATCAAATCACTTCGTGAAATAAAATGACCTGTTTATTATAAAGTGGATGAATCTATCTATGTCAAGTTCACTCGCACGTGATTTATTATTAGATATCACCTATGAAAGTGTGTATAAAACTAACACAATATATTAATTTTTCATTAATATATTTAATTATTTTAAATTCTATTGTGTGAGGCTTATGATTCTCTCATGTACACGGTTGAATTTCAAATAAATAATTTTTTTATGTTATCCCACTTGTGATTGCTTATTTGGTATCACATTATCGGGCACCAAATCATGTTTACATATTTTAAATTATAGAAGATCATACATATATTCAATTAAATAGTTAAACATATAATTAATATAAAATTATTAGCAATAAAATATGGTTCAAATAAATTGTCAAACACACACTATCACATTTTTTCACAATTCTAAAAAAATAAATTTAGTTTGGAATCAAGAAAACATGACATAAAAAATAAAGAATAGAAATAATCATTTTCATTTTGATGCGAGTATCATCACAACCTTCCACCGACTATTTTTATATGAGAAAAAATTTTATGTCGATCATTGTAATTCCAATGTGAATAAACTTTTACATTTTCAACGTGTGCAAACAAAGAACAATCTATAATTCAATATGAATCATGGTGAAAAATGTTTTTAATTTTCATACTAGACTATAAAAAATGTTTCAAAATCTCATCCTAAACTACTTCATACTTCATCAATAAACAATCCACCATAGTCATGAATGATTCCCACAAATTTTGAATGCTGCAATCACATATAGGGAGAGTACGACTATTATTTTTGTGCATCATAAGTGGAGGGAAGGTTGGAATTTTTTTCCATGAAAAAGAGGAAAAATACAAGATCACTGTGAGTGGAGGAAAGAGGAGGGTGTGGGACTTAGTAATTATTGTGTGTTGTGTGAGGCTTTTAGGGGAGGGAAAATGTAAAATTTAAGCTATCAGTGGGTCAGTGAGGGTGGATCAATGTCATGATATGACTTCATGGTAGGGTTTTGGAGGATTTTTGCGGTTGGAGATAGAGTGGTTGGACATCAGGATAATGTCATGTTCCCTAAAAGTTATTCTAGTAAATTCGATAATTGCACATATTATAGGGAAAATTGTTCTAGTAATTAGATATAATAAAAATTATATATGTGTGTGTGCAATTAGATCTACTTAGAATAATACATAAAATATAATAACATTTATATAAAATTAAAATTATACACATGATAATAGAAGTTAATATAAAATAATAATAAAATAATAATAAATAACTAATATTAATATATAAATTGTTAAAAATAATAAAACATCCCTAAAAACACTATAAAACTATAAAAAAGAACATAAAACACCAAAATCAGCTAAGTTAATTAATTAAAATTGTGTTAAAATTTTAGTAATTTCCATGTGCATCAAATCCACCACACATAAGCTATTTAAATCATGATAAAAGACTCATAAATGACACATAAATTCACCCTGGGTCAGATAAAAACATTAAAATCACAAGTATACATTTTTTAAATCATTTCACCCACAAGATATCACATTTTATTTAAAATCTCAATTTTCAAAAATAATTTCTCTTCACTTTTATTATTTTTAAAATAATCATCTACACTCATACATCATGTGGCCTACCTCACTGTCACTCTCATCATTCAAATTTTTTTTGATCAATGTTATGCTAAATTCTCATACACATAAATTCATACCATATTTTTTCCATGAATTTCATATCTGTACAAGTGGAAATAGAAATAATTCACTAATCTTGAGGAATTCATGTTGGGTTCAAATGTTCTCTAATACTATTGGATGGTGGGTCATAAAAAATGATAGTTTTGTGGGAAAAATGAGGGTTGAATCTTGAAATATATGATTGGTAAATATCAATATGAATGTCTCACTTTAATACCCACCCCCCACACTTAAAATGTGTTTTTTCCAATAAAATTATAACATCAATATGTATAAAATAAACCAGGTGACATAACTGAATTCTATATAAAGAGAATATAAACATGTGAGTATCAACTCTAAATCCCCATAAAATAGATGTAATAAAATATATCACAAAAAATTCAATGAGTAAATAATTATTTGTACAATTTTAATGAATTTAGTTCATATAAAAAATATAAATCTCATAGATTAATGGGTTATCACTTTTATAGGTATCCCTAAAGTGATGGTTATTGTGTAATAATTGAAAATATACCCATTATTGGAAACAAAATGAATTTATATTCCCATATCAAAATATACATGAAACTAATGGGGATAATATAAAAATAAACACATATAAAATGGTGAGATAATGTCTATCTATGTGCATCAAAAGGCATACTTACCCTCAAACAACCCTCTTTATTAATAACTCTCCCCCAATCATATTTATATTAAACAGTATCATGAAAATATTAAATTTATGGGAATGGTAGTGTATTAGATAAGTCTCTCCTTAAAGTATTCATTATGAATTCTAAGGGATACACAATGGAGAAAATGGAAGGGTATATTAGTGGGTCTAAGGATCTAAATAAAACACATGAATTTCTCAGTCATTTTAGTTCAACATTAAAAAATCCTACCAGTTTGATGAAAAAACATGGAAAGTTCTAGAAGACATAACATGGACAAGATTCCATCAAGAAAAAGTGAAATAATAAGGGATTTGAAAATGATCCAGATTCTTCATGGTTATAGAAATATAATTTTTTCCAACCCAGATTAGTGTAAGTGTAGATAAGTGTCTCAATAATAAAAAAGTTCCAAAAAAATTCAAATAATTGAATAATATCCTCAATCATCTAAATTATGATATCAAGAATAAAAGGATTTCATTTAGGAACCATGTGCTCAAACTAAACAAGAACATAAGTGGTATGTCCCTGACTATGTTACTATAATAATATAATACCTTTAATATGGGTTCAATAATGAAATGGATGTTAGTATTTTTTTCATTTATTGTTTTTTCATTTTTTTTGTTTCATTTTATTAAATTAGTTATTTTATATGGTATTTAGGGAAGCATACATAAAATATAATAGAAACTATAACACTTTCCTGATCAATTGAAGATATACTTGGAGAGGATATATGTATCAAATAAATCTATATAAATTAAATAACCTATAAAATCTACATATATGAAAAAAATACATGCATCATATCAAAGAAATTACATCATAATCAGAAGCATGTGGATGATTAAAATTCACATGATGAATTTAGATCATTTGTAATCTCATAAAAAATAGTTGTAGGTAAATGAATTCCATTTTATTGATAAAAAACTCAATGAAATAAAACTGAATATAGTGGAATAATGAATAAATAATGATGGGTTTCTTCCCATTGAGCACTAAATTTAATTCATATTCAGCTAGATTTTAATGACACTCTACCAAGACTAGAAAAAAATAATATATCAAGCATCTTCTTCTTCATCATAGGAGTGTTGTATGAATTCATTATGGATATTATTATCTTATAGTATGCGCAATATCCTGATGGAAACCTGTTAGAAAAATAGATGGGTTGAATGAAATAAAAATATCTCAGATAAAAAAGAGATTAATAACCCTATTATGAAGGAAAATTCATTGAATAATATTATTTTTTCAAAGGTAATTGGCATGAAGTTCAAGAAAATTAAATCTTTTAATGTGTCTAAGATAAAAAATGTGTGTACCTAACTCTTTTATTGGTTTCATTAAATCAATCATATCCTTAAATAAAGTGTTTGGGTTGATAATTTATCCTAATTATTTTTCATTAGTGACAACTAAAATAGATAAACCCACTACTTCCCAACTAAATTCATGCTTTATAGTTTCATTGATTACTCTTGGGTCAATATTATGGTTAAATTATATGGTTGACTCAATCAAAGGGACATTCCCATAAATTCATGGAGTGGGTGGGATGATATGAATTAGATTTGGTGACTATATTGGGTTAATAAAGATATTTTATATAATTTTTTATTATATATCTCCCTCATCACGTTTCTCTATGAGAACATGTGTGATCATGAGCTTAGGATACTCTAGGTAATCCCATTCTTCCATAGTTTCTAAAAAACTATGAGTTTCCTCCACCACCATATCTGAATGATTATATAACTCTTGAAAGTTTTTAGATATAAAAATTTTATAAGATGTTTCTAACTCACAGTGATTCATATATTGGGGAATGTAAAATATTATTTTAAGTTAGGTTCACTAGTGTATGTAAATGCATATTATATTGGGTAAATTTCAACTCGATCTCATTAAAGAAGGGTCCTGATTCAATGTCTTATTTATCCTCAAATGAATTTTCATCCTTAAATAGTGAAATTTGATATACATAAAATGAATCCATTATCACTTTGGTATGGAATGGTTGTGAACTCATTGAATAGGAAGATGAAATCACATTATCTAGGGGACTATCATATTCAACATAGTGTAAGACTAGGCTCTCATATTCTTGAAATGTGGTTGGAATAGAAGAATCAAATTGTAATAGAAATGAGTTATTCATGGAATAATAGTAAGAAGGATCAATAAAATATGGATCATTATTAGAAATAGTAAATTGATGTTGTCTATGTGGATCCACTATATCACTCTCCTAAAAATAATTGTTTTGAGTTATAATACTAAGTGTTAGTGAGGAGTTCAATTTGACAAGATAGTTCATTTGGTTTCCTATATTCTATAGTGTGGAATCCAATTTTTTATTATTTTATTCGTGAAGTACAAACCTTTTATTTACCTCATTATTTTAAGAAAATATCTTGTGCTCAAATGTTTAATTTTTTTACTAACATAATGATTTTACAAATTGATTATACTCCTCTAGTGGAAAAAAATGGTTCATCTTCTATAAGTTGCAGAGATTTTATGCTTGAGTTTTGAATTTTTTTTAAAATTTCTTGAAACCTAGATAGAGATATTTAATTACTAGGTTTAATTTTTTTTAATACATCAAATTTGATAATATACATATGGTGGCTATGAATTATCATAATATGGTGAAGCACTCTCCCATTGTTCATGAAATTAATTTGAATAAAAGTAATTAAAAAATATAATTATATGGAGAAATAATGGGTGGTATAAAATTTTAATTTGTACCATGAACTATGGATGGGTATGGAAAGTGTTGATTGTAACATATGGTGTTGAACATTCCATTTTGGTATCCAAGGTGTCTTGAATTTTCCTAAAATAAAAAATTTACCTAGATTAGTAAACTATTTTTTTATTTTTTACCTAAATTACTCATTTTATAGGATCACTTAATGCTACTATTCTCCCTAAAAACTATTGTAGAAATTTAGTATGCACTGTCACAACATGCCAAATTTAAAAATTTATAAAACCTACTAACTAAATTATCAGTGGAAGTAGGATCGATCCCATAATGATAATTTGTTCATATACCAATATTATCCTCTTAAAGGAATGTTTAATTGAATGTATTTTTTCATGTGATTTAAAAATACAATTTTAAATATTAAAAAACTGCTTAAACTGACTAAAAATACTCTAAATTAGGGAAGCAAGTGAATATGGAAGTGTTATAGTTGTGATTCTAGTTCAACTGAATGTAATGAATATTATTATTTCACACACCTGAATATTTATTTATCTAATTTTCACCAATTACTATTTTAATTAAAATACTATCATGTATTATTCTCTAATGTTATAAAATATTTTATTTTTCTCACAAATCATCCAATATTTCATTCTTTGATTTGAAGAATAATTTTTATAACACTTTATCATTGAATCACTTGGTAATATACAATGACCTGATTCTCATAAAGTCGACATGTCGATTTGTTCTGAGTTACCTCCTGCAAGATTACTTAGTAGGAATCACATATGAATGTGTGTAGAGAAATTAAAGAAAATATTAATTTTCAAATTAATATATTTATTTATTCTGAATTTACTTGCATGAGTCTTATAATTATTTCACACACATGGTCAAACTCTAAATAAATAAATTCTTTGATATTCTCCAGCCTGTGACTACTTATTAGGTATCACATGATTAGTCACCAAAGTATGTTCACAAATTCTAAACTATAGAATATTGGACACAAATAAAATTAAATAGTAAAAATAAAATTAATATAAATTTAGTGTTAATAAAAAGTGGTATAAAGATATTATCATGCACACAACATAAAATTTTTCACAATTCTGACACAACCATACCATGTCTGGAAGATAGAGTGAGAAAGACAGAGTATCCAACATTATGTTCCCTCACCAACCTGTATTTTTGGGTTAAACACCCAAAAAACAAAATTTTTGGTCATTATTAAGGATATATAACATGGGTGGGATCCATATAAAATCATAATAAAATAAAATTATAAAAACTCCACACACAAGACCGGCCTAGTAGGTTCACACCCAAATGATAGTACCGTATCCTAAAAGTATCACCACACTTCTACAACCTTTCATGAACAACTACTTCCACTTTAATACCATTTATATACCAAATTTTCCATACAAAAAAACAATGAAAAAATATATATATTTTCCCATGTAATCAACCCATCAAATCATTTATAGATTGACTTATTACTAACCATGATACATTTATTATGCTACACTATTCTATAATTAATGAAAAACCATTTACATCCATTACCTGTGTTTAATCCAATCATTACACATTCCTTTCAATAATTTATATTTCATTAACATTCATTTACTTATTTAATTCCAACCCATATTCATTTACCATATTCATTATTACTCACCGCATATTCCATGCCAACGGGAATCTTGAACATAAACACTTATCACAAAAAAAGAAAAAAACCATCAAAATCCATCACTATGACATCTACTTCCCACATAACCGCCCCAATATCATCTCCACATCAAAAACTATATAATATTTCAACACCAACCACCACCTATCCTGTTGCTAATCAGGGAAAGTTAGTTATAGACCTACTACTCAACACATCCCACCACAAAAAAGACATAAATTTTTTTGAACCAAGGCCACACAATCACAACATCACAATAATAATATAGCATCATTTATCAACCAATTTTAGTAATGACCACTTCTATAGTTTAAATTAAATTTCTTTTATAATAATTCAATATCTCTTTAATAGGAAACATTTACTTAAATTTCCATGTTTCATACAACTGTTTTATTACCATATATATGTTATTAATCTTTTAATAAAAGTTATTTTAGTAGTACATTCACAGTAATAACAAAAAATCTTAGGAATAATAATAATTTTCAGCAATAGTGGAAATCGGGAATCAATCACATGAGAAATAATATGGAAATAAGTAAAGAGATAAAAAACACCCCTTTATGGGGATTTTATTTTTTAAATTCATTGTATTATTTAAATAAAATCATATCATCCACAAAAAGTAATAAAAATCATGAAACTTCCACAATTCATACATAAAAAAGATATTTCTCAAATACCATATTTCAACTAAAGCTTCACAATTCACTGCACAATGAAACGGAAAGGAAAATATGATCAATTGGCTATAATAACATCAGGGAACCAACAAAACTCTAAAACACAACAATAACCATAAGAAACATAACTTAAATCCAGTAAATAAAACCCAAAAAATACTTCTATAACCTTTCCAAATTAATAAAAAAAGGTAAAAGTCAAGAGAAAATGGGATTGTAACTCACCTTGGATCACTATTAGACGATCTACTAAAGAAGAGGTCCAACATAAATTAATGGAGTTTCAAGAGTATCTATGGCCACACATCTGGTCACAAAAGGTTTATAGAAATCAAGGGAAATAAAATAATTTATAAATAATATTTAATTTATAACAACACTGAAAAAAAAATTTTGTGGCATGATAGACTATGGTTGTGCCATCATAGGAAAATTTCACTGAATCCTCAGAAACTCTACCATGGTCCCCTTATATATATCCTCTTTTAAACATGTTTTAATTTCCAAATATGATAAAATAAAATAAGTTTCATACCATGACCAAGGATTTATGGTGTGAAATCACTCAAGATAAAACCACTAAAACTTATCCCTCAAGCACTTGTGCCATGATAAGGATGGGTGTTCCATGAAAAAACAACGGAATAACCTCCAAATTCAGTCTCCAAGTATCCATGGTTTAATATCCTAGATCACACCATGAATACCCTTTTTATAAATTCTCAAATATACTCAGCATACCTTACATCATGAAACATTACCTGAAGAACCAACTTCATATTTAGTCATCCCCTCTCACTATGATACCCAAGGAGATGCTGAAACCTACCTATATAAGATAACATTGCAGTTTTATTAGCACTTATCCTCCTCTAAACTCCTCATGACACCTCAAATACCTGAATCATGTAATGTAATGGGATGGTAAGGACCAAGACATTATATCATATACATATCAAACAATTCTCACTCTTGAGAATAAAACTATACCCATAGATGAAAACCACAATATCTACAACAAACTAACCCTTCGGAGATACCTTCCAAATAGAATGAAAATAAGATAAAGATATAAAACAACTGTGGCAAAATAAAAAACTCAATGAGTCCTTATATCAGTCATCTTGAACACTATATCAAAGCAAAACTCAAAACATATTAGGATTTTGAGAAGGAATTTGTGACTCATGTTCCCATGTGTTCTCATCTAGGCTGATATGCTTCTATAAAATAAGAACTAAGTGAATAACTCACCAAAGTAGTATATTTACTCATTGATTTAGATCTCAACTGAATTCTCTACAAATATCAAATCACCCTTGATATCAAACTCTCCTCAATCAATGATAAGGGATTCATCATGAATATATTGATGAAGTAGTGATACATGAAATACACCATAGAACTGGTCCTACTATGGATGAATCACCAAATAATTAGTTACCTCTCTAATATATTATATCACCTCAAAATTTTAGAGCCATTGGATCATTTGGGGACATTTAGAGGGGGTGAATCAATGTACCCAATTTTATTGAGTTTTCCTTTTGTTATTTTATCCCTAATTACTCTAAAAATTATGCCTCGATTAAGTGGAATGGTTCAATAAATGTTATCTTAACCTATACCTGAGTATTCAATAGATAATAGGATAAGAACAAAAATAAATGATATTTACAAGGTTCATCCTATATGTGGGTGTATACTCCTTATCATGTTTGAATTTTTCAAGTACATGAATTTATAATCACTTTAATTTGAAATGATTATAGGTGAGGTCCAATATACTCATAAGAGTTAGGATGGTATCACCCAGATACAAAAAGTCAGGGACTATAAACTTCGTTAGTGTATGGTGTAATTTATATAGGTACCATCAGTCTTCAAGGGTGTTATTTATATAGGAACCAACCATTCTTCAAGGGAGTTATTGAACTCCTAAAAATATCTCCCTTTACTTTTGGATTCCACTACATCCATCACAATGATATTTTTCTCCTCAATAAATAGATATTTTTCTTTCTAGTATAATAAAATCAAGTATTCATAAACACTTGTTCTATTGTATCTTATCAAACTCACTATTTTTATTGATTACAATGGTTTCTTTCTCAACAAGGATCATGTCACAAGTATCTTCAGAAATAGAAACAAATCTATTCCCTTATCAACTTTTCTTTATTTCTTATTTTACAGTTGCTATTTCTTTAGATTAAAATTGAATATAGTTCAAATGATTTTTGTCCTTGGAATTTTAGTGATTTTCATTATTCTATATATATATGAAGAACTCTTAAATGTTCATGATTTCACTCACACAGTATTTATATTCAAAAAATTGAATATTATAAAATATATTGAATATTATTTCTATATTATTCTTATTTTTTATTATATTTTTTTAAATCTCCATTTAACCTGGTTTTTAAATATTCCAGAACTTATAGTGTTTTAAATTTCATTTAAAACCACTAACTAATATTAGTAAAATTATCTTGAAGACCTGGATCTCTCAAAAATTCCTTCACCTTTCTATCACATGATTTTAGTGTGGCCACTCAAAAAGGATACCCACCATGATAAATAAGATTCATCACTTATCACAGGTGGTAGAGTCATATAAAACACTAAAAAAATTCATTTCCAATATTAAAATTTTTTTATTCTCATATAATCACCACAAACATTACAATGACACGGTCTTCTCTTCCTTCTTCACAACATCACCTTCATATTGATGAAATATCTCATCTTGAATCAAAATCCATTTGTTATGTTTAATTGATAGATAGAAACACATAAAGCATATTTTTATTTATATCCACTTGAGTTTCTTCTCTTTTTCATACATAATTTTCATTTTTTATCCAAATATGGGGTTTTAAATTTTCCACTTGAAACTCATAGATTCATTGAATAATGCTCATATAAAACTCATTATCAAATCATGTAGTCTCTGTTTCACATGAATTCATGTGAAATTTATCTTCCTGACTTTCTATCTTCTTACATGGATTATAAATTTATAGCTTCTATTTCTCTCTTTATTCACCTCTATATTTACCCCTATGTGGCATAGGGAGTCCCTAGATGACCCTTACACAAAATCAAAAGACCCTTACATAGTTCTATGATTTTATAGTGTCCCTTATCTAGGTCATTGTTCCTTTGAAATATATCTTATTTGGGTCATTTTTTTCATGAAACCTTCCCTAAAAAGATACAATCCTAGGCTATAAATGAGAGAAGGTGGATAATGATTCTCAAAACTCGCCTCCAATAGAAGAAAAGTTGGAAAAAAATAATTGAGGGTATATCATATAAATAAATGGGAGGTATTACCCTCTAATAAGAACATGTGGAAAGAGAGATAAGCGAAAACCATAAAAAAATTCATCTCATAATAAAGGAGAGATCCCATTACATGCATTCAATTTCATATAACACCAATATAAACTACAAATACCAATAGAAAATCCTTGGTAGTGGCCTCAAAGCCCAAAAAAATTCTGAACAACTCTACATGATTATAATGTCTAGACCAGTCATCAACCAGCTTCTATGGGCCTAATAAATAGTTTACATAGAGGTAGGGTGATAATAAAAAGTAAATTTAGTAGGATCATCCTGGGATCCTCTCATGAAAAAGATAAATAAATCATACTAAATCCCAGTGAATAAATAATTAAACTAACTCATCACTTAAATGGGTATGCTAAGTTCCTATCCCCACCTTGTATTTCTCACCAAGTATCACATACAAGTAATAATATAATAAATATAATAATATCAAATGAAGGTGCCTTGTTAACACTTTCGCATTGGTTTTTATTATTCCCCAACATAACACATCCAAATCCATATCTCTTAAAGTAATCCACATGCATAAAAGGAAATGTATACAACCCACACCTCATGCATCACATAATCTCATCATCAACATCCATATATCCAGATAGTAATAGAGTAGTTTTTGGGACCCACCACAACCTGTACATAATGTATTATACCCAATCAATGACATCCCAAACATAACATACCCATAATAATCATTAGGATACTATATCCAGAGATACATGTGTGCAAATATATCCATAATCCATTAAATACCTTTACACACATATATAGAAAAAATTAACCACCTTGCATGCCAACACATAATACTACCAGGAGAAGAGATTAGGGAAATAAGGGTATTCCTCCATCTATTCCTCACCAACCAACAAGTTGGAAAAAACACCCTCCCAAAGTATATTATTTTCAGTTACCGTACTGAAATAGGTGGATTAACATATGAAATCATATAACATAATAATATATATATATCTATCAGAAACCAAACTATGTGAAACTACCTATCCTTGATCTCAACTGTAGCTATCATCACTCAGAAACCTGACCACTACCACTGAGGACTAGATATCCTATAAGAACACTAAAATTTCAAGAGTCTTTTAATTATTTATCTCCATTAAAAATTTTGTAATTACATTAATTAATAGTCAAATTATATGAACTCTAGGATTAATCTATCTTTTAGCCCAAAAAATAATGGTAAATTCCATCTTCAACCCTCTCTATCCATCCAAGTGTCATCCCCAACACCACCACATATATCAGCATCCATCCCAGCAACACAGGACCCAACAGATACCAAAAACATGGGTGTCCCACCCATTTATTACCAAAACATTATTCATTCTAGTCTCACATCATGTTTTATAGAAAGTATCCTCATCCAGATCAAACATATAAGCCAATAATAAAACAATAAATAATCAACAAGGCATCTAGGCCCCAAAACCAAGGCATCCAGACTTCATAGGAAAATAATCTTTCTCAACCCCAAACAATTATATTTAAAAAACTGATTTGCTACCATATTGTATTAATTGATTAATTTAACATATTTTATAACCACATGCAATCTAAGTCATCATTTATCAATAGTTAATAAAAAATATTAAATATGCTTCAAGTATAGCTTCCACTTTCATCGATTACAAGGAAGAACGATTACAATTAAACATGCATATTTATTATTTAGTCATCAAGATTTAAAATATTTACATTATTTATCCAATTTCCTAGAAATAAACATTTTAAACCATATCATAAACAATTATACCACACATTTTAGTACAAAAGTGTACAATTATCAACATGGAATAAACACATGTGATTTCTATGAACCAAAACTGATAATTTATTTAATTTTGGTTTAATATTTATTAAGTTTAGTTAAAAAATAACCTAAATAAATAAATCATGATAATTTCACAATTTCAATTTAAATAAGAAGAATAAAAAAAATACATTACCTCAAAGATTCACATGATTTGCTGCACCAAAATAGGGGTTGTATGCAGGTTTCAAAACACCACGGGAAGGAGCTCAAAAAAACAGCAGGAGGGTTTCATGACTCCCTAAGGAAAGGTTGGAATGTATGACTTGAGAATAATATGAATAAATGAATTAAGTAAATATATTCATTTTATAATTAAAATAAAATACCATCAGTATTTCTTACTGAAGGTAAAACTTTAATCAAACATTAATACAGATCTCATTTAATTATTATGGAAAATAACATATTAAAATATGTAAACTTTCAAGAATACAAGGATATAAATATACCATCTGAAACAGTCTTTAAATTCGCTTATTTAAGGATTTAAAACCATATTATGATAATAATTAATATTTACAAAATTATGGTAAAAATTGTGAAAAATTGGGAATTTCATAAATTTGATTAAAACATGAATTGACTGCACAACTAACCAACTACACAACTGACCAACCTACCACAAAAATAAAATATTGAGAGCGCAAAGGATATATGTGACCATTCCAACCACCTACATGACCGACCAACCTACCAAATAAAGCATTTAAGTAAGCATTCCAATTGATTGTGTGACCAACTGACATACTGCATAAAAAAATAACCAGTCACACAAAGGATTTAAGTGACCCTGAAAACTAACCACATGACCAACCTACCTATCATATGAACAAAAAAAAACAAAAAGAGGTTTGATTTTATATGAAAACCAACCACATGACCAACCAACCTATCACATGAAAAAATAACTGGACGCATGATAGAAGGTCCAGTATTAAGGCTAGTCAAGTTACTCTGAGAATAAAAAAAATAAAGAAATAGGGAAAAGACACTAATCACCCTCTTGACTCCTCTAATCCATGAGAAAAACAAAGGGAAGAGTTCTAAAAATTTAGGACCTTACATTTGGTACCTCTAAAAAATTATCATACTTGAGAATTAAAATTAAACTTAGAGAGAAGGGAAGGGAATAAAAGGGTCACCTGAAAAACTGCCCCATAGGATACCTATCAAGAGTCTCACCATCATAAGAACACAACCACCAATCTTAGAGAAACAAGGAAAAAAACCATGAAAAACTATCCATTTTGATATACCTATCAAATATAATCAAGGATATAAAAAAGGAATAAAGTAAGTGAGAACTATCTCATAATCTAATTAAAGTTAAACATCAGTAAAATATTATCACAAAAAGGGATAATCAAGTATCAAATAACTTGGGATACTCATTGCGCATCTTTGAATCATGTTCTTAGTTTTTCTCCTCCAAGGCATATTGATACCAAATGAAACAAACTAGGGGAATAGAACATCCATAAAACACATTATATTGGTGGTCCTAGATCTCTATGGGACACTCCTCAAAGTTCACATCATCATCAATGTAAATATCTCCCCAATCCATGACATGAGAATCAAAATAAAGATATAAGTGATACTATGAAAAATGAAAGACATCATTAATATGGATCATTTATGGGGGAATTTTTATCTAGTATGTAATAGTTACAACGTGATCCAACACCTTTAAAGTCCCAATAGATTGAAGAGAAATATTACTCCCATGATAGAACCTTCAGTTCCCATGATGAGGAGTCTCCTTTAAGAACACATGATCTATAATGTTAAACTCTAGAGGTATCCTCTTCTAGTAAGCATAGGACTTATGATGATCATGTGTTTCCTTAATCTTATCACGAATCACCTTAACCTTATTTTTCATAATTATTACTAGTTTTGACTCAATAATTACTGAATCTCTAACCCTAGTGTAGAAGAATAAAGAATAATAATTTTTCACATAAAAGCTTCAAACGATGCCATACTAATAGTGGAGGGAAAACTATTATTTTAAGAAAACTTGGAATAATTTAGGTTCCTCACCCATGAACCTCAAAAATATAGAACAAAAATTCAAAACATATATTCAAGAGTATGGATGGTCTAATATTTCTGACCATTCATATGTGGATGAAAATTAGTGTTAAATAAAAACTCAAAGAAAAAATAGTGTTTAGGACCTATACACACACTATTGGTGAAACAAAGATCATGATTAGACATGATTATCCTTGGGACTACATAAAGCCTCACCAACTCCTTCAGATACTGCCTCAATAGAACTTCCACTAAGCCCAACTCCTTGATTAAAAAGAAGTGATCCAATTTTATCAAACTATCCATGATTAACCATTTAACATTAAAGACTCAATTATATCAACATGGACTGATTATGAAATCCAATGAAATATTCTCCCACTTCTAATTCGGAACATCTAATGGATGGAGAAAATATCTAGTAACATAGTATTCAACCTTCACCTTCTGGCAGACTAAACATTGGGATAGGAACTCTATAACTGAATGTTTCAACCCAGGACACCGAAAATGACCTCTATGAAATTGATACATATTTTTCAAACCAATATGTACCACTAAGGGTGATCTATGGAACTCATAGAGAACAACCTCATGCATCATTGAAGGAATGAAAATCCTCCCTTAGAAAAACACTCAGTGTTGATCGTTCTCAAACCATCCATCAGGGGAATCACAAAAAACAAATTAACACCCCCAAACTTCTAACTCGAAATCCCCTAGTTGGGAATCTTCCACAACTACACTAAATATGAATTCACCATTATCTAAAAATATAACCCACTTCAATAAAACTCTCCCATATCATGATGAATCATGGATAGCTCTTCCATCACTCTCTAAGAATCCCCAAACTCATTCATGGCATCACTACATGAATTCCAAATTAGCACATCAGCAACAAAATTACCCTTTATCAGGGTATAGGAAATATCTAAGTCATAATACTATAATAATTTCATCCAGTGTCACTATCAAAAGTTCAATAAACTCTAGAATAAGACATGACTTAGGATCTTGTGATTAGTGAATACCACAAAGGGTTCACTCATGAGGTTGTGTCACCATAATATCAAGGAAAACACAACTAATTCCAAATCAATGTCATGGGAAGAATATTTATGTTCATGGGGTTGTAAATATAGAGACCCATAAGAACTAGTATTATTATAATCCATTATGAAACCACCCAAGAAAATATGTGAAGCATAAAATTATACCTCAAACTGAATTCCCTCTTCTGGAAAATGAAGAACTGGGGCATTGCCCAACTTCTCCTCAGGTACTCAAAATAAGTCTGGAATTGGTCAGTATATAAGAATGTTTAATACTTTATAGTAAAATTTATCATAGGATATGTACTAAAAGATAATTTGGGTACTATCCTTCTATAATAGCTTGTAAGAATTAGGAAAATATGCACATCTGCAATATTATTTAGGGATGTCCAAGAAATGACCACCTCAATATTCAAAGGATCCATATCTACTCCAATATGGGATAAAATTTCCCCAATAATCAAACCTCATTATCCTATAAATCACACTTTTATAGCTTCTCAAATATCTATTTATGATGAATAACTCCCAAAATTGCCTATAGATACTATGGGTGATACTACTCAGATGTGAACTATATAAGGATGTTGTCAATGGAAACCACCATGAACTAATCTTGAAACTCTCATAACACTGAATTAATCAATACCATGAATATAGATATATAATGTTTCACACAAATTATCATTTCAAAAAACTCATAGTGCCCATAATTTTTTCATAAAGTAGTATTCAGAATAGCCTCATCCTTTATATACATCTTATCATATCTGAATCATAGATCTATCTTTGAGATCCAACTAGCTCCCTTCATCTGATTGAATAGATCATAAATCCATATTAGAGTATAGAGATTATTTACCATCACACAATTCAAGTTATGATAATAAATATATATACATATACTACCATCAATATTCCTTACGAACAAAACTATATCACCATAAGGTGATATGATCGGTCTAAAAATTTCGCTACAAGAGATCATCGATATGTATTCGCAGCTCGTGAAACTATGAAGGATTCATCTTATATGGATGAACATATATAAAATAATATTCTAGTTATATATCTATCCCAAAATCGTTCTCCCTTTGAGGAATTAGCACCATAACCTCTTTAGTAAATACATAGGGCTACTCTTCCATGACCCAAAGAAACACTACATGCTGAAAATCTGATGAACCCCATATTAACATATCCATAAATACAGATAAGAAAAAAACATTCCTCTAACCCATATGTGGGTATTTATTTCTAAAACACACACCATAATTTCTTTCAAAATCAAATAACACGATTGAACTCCTAAAATAGTTCATGATAGCCTATACTAAATATGGTTAGCCTATGTCGAGAATGATGTTATATGGTTTTATCCAAAAACATAGGAAGTCACCCTAGGAGAGGTTTTTCTCCAAAAATATCTCATAGTCTCTAAATAATTCACATAAACTAGATCAACCTATAACTATTATATTCAATTCCAAGGGAGTTCAAAGGATCTCTACCTCAAGTCCCAAATCATAGACCAAGAAAATTTAAATGAATGACTGTGTAGATCCTGAATCAAATAAGGGATTAACCCAAGTAG
This sequence comes from Viscum album, assembly GCA_963277665.1. Lineage (NCBI taxonomy): Eukaryota > Viridiplantae > Streptophyta > Magnoliopsida > Santalales > Viscaceae > Viscum > Viscum album. The sequence goes on from OY728151.1 coordinate 1,217,885,322, forward strand.
AAAACAAGAAAATATTACCTCAAATTATGTTAGGAACGACTAAAACTATAAAATCTATAGAATGAATCTAATAATTCATCCATGGATTCTCTCACATTGATGACGACCACCACCATAGTCGTGCTCTACTCTCTAAAGAAGAGGAGAATAATGAGGTTGTCCTCTACCTAAATTACATCCCCTATGATTAAAAATGGGTTAAGAACCCTAAGTCTAATATCTAGGATGATAATACTATGTAAGAACCTAAAGAACAAAACTGATCGCACACTTCCTACTTCTACCGGTCAGGTACTCTCACCACTGATGACCATGATTTCTATAATAAAAAAAATGTATGATCCCTTAGTAGGGGCCTGAGAGCCACCACCCCTAGTGAAATGAGATAAATAGTTCTAGGAAATATCCTCATATATCAAAAAAACCTACTTTATAGGTAGGGGTTTACAAACCCAACCAACTCAACTCAACCTAACTAGGTTGGGTTAGGTTGATTTTGGTTACTTTGGGTTGACCTTTGGCTGGGTTGGGTTGAGTCATGGGTATAAAAAAATGATCCAACATGACCCAACCAACCAAATCACCCAATTTCAATTTAGGCAGAGGTATTTAATGAAGGGTAACCTAGGGATAATTATAATTATAGTGATCTTTCTTTATATACAAGCATTTCTATCAATGCAGGGTAGGGAACAGACATAGAGGCTTCAAATGGTTTATGAATGGAGTTTTACTACCACTGATCAGAAATTTTTTTATCTTATGATATTTCATGATGGAATAGAGAAGTTAAATCACCATTACCATTTTAATCAAGGTTATCCCTCCTTCATGGTGGCATAGTGTATCCCCCTTTTCCGGTTGACAATTTCTGACCCCGACATGCAGTCGAATGTTCTTTCAAAGAAAGAGGTAGTAGGTAAGTGGAAATTGTAGTTATATGAAATAATTTTTCCCTAACCCAATCGACCTGACCAAATCCAACCTGATCTAAGGTGGGTTGGGTTGGGTAGGTCCCAAAAAAATTATACCTAACCCGATTTGACCTATTATGATTTGGTTTGGTCCAAAAAATCCTCAAACCAAACCCATGGACACCATTATATCCTGGTAACTGGGAACCCATACCACAATTCTAATACATGGAGAACCCTCTGTCTAGTACCTTGAGATATTTTTATATCATAAAAGTAGTAATATAGTGTTGGATATCTAGATATAAAGCCTCCTTAAAATTACTCACCCTGGACTTATCATCTTCCATCTAGTCTGAAGCATATCGAAGAAGGTTCCTAAAATAAATCTCAAACTCCTTCATGTTGGAAATCCCCTGTCGAATGGTAAGTATCTCTTGATGGTTGGACTCATTCACAATCAAACAAATAAAATTATCTTGTTACTGATATCAAAAATTCTCCCCCAGAACATTTGAATCCTCATGATCCCCTAGGAATAAGAACCACCACTGTTTGGATTCCCCATGCGGCACCATCACTACCAATGAAACCTAGTTCTCCTTTAAATAAAGCATCATGTTGAAATTTATCTCCATAGTCCAACTATTCCTCCATCATTCAATCTAAAATGGAGACATTATACTTCTTCAAATTCTGGTGTTGAAACTCTTAGAGTGTCCTCCTCCAAGTGTCGTCATAATTAACCTCAACCCTATGGTAATCTGATAGCGTATCTTGCAAGACATCTTCAACACGAACCTAAAGAGGATTTTGAATAGTATCCATTCCTAAAAATTAAAAAAATGTTAAGGGATCATAAACCTAGAATATGGAATATTTAATATTAATTATTTAAGGTTCAACCTGATCCCATGGTCTACCCATTCCAATCACAGGTACAAACAAGAATGATGCCTGACCCTTTCCTAGTTATCTACCCTGAAAATAGTATCAATTCTATTCGAAGTATTATTAAACTTAAAGGTCCTAGAATTGGATCACAAGGGGCCCTAAATACCTATTTTCTAGTATATATCCCTTGTTTTCATCACTTACATGGCTCGTTTGAAACTATTTTCATACCAACCCATGAATTCATCACCAGTGTCTGCCTATAAAATTTATCCTATCCCACAAAATGACCTTTGATACCACTATATCATTAACCCCTCCTTCCCAAAGATACTCATCCTAGGATAGCAATAATGGAAGGGTGATAATGACACCCAAATCCCACCTCCAATATTCCATGATTTAGATACAGGAACTGAGGTATATAATACATAGAAATGGGAGGCAATACCCTGTATGAAGAACATTAGGAATGATACATAATAAAAAAATACAAAAAAACTCATCATCATAATAAATTAAAGATACCAATACATGCATGTAATTTCATACATCTACAAAGTAAACTACAAGTACAAAAAGAAAATCCTAAAAAGTGACCTCAAATCCCAAATAGGTCCTAAAAAAATCAATGAGTTAGTAATTCCTAGATAGATCACCAACCATATCCTATGGAACTAAAAAATAGATAATATAGATATATGGTGAACATTATAAGTATAATTAGTAGGATCCTCCCTAGAGCCTCTCCTGAAAAAGACAAAGAAAACATACTAAAATATAATGAAGAAACAATGAAACTAACTCGTCACCTAAATAAGCATGTTTAGTTCCCATCCTCACCATGAATCTCTCACCAAGTATCGCATACAATTAATAAAATTATAACCAATATAATATAAAATAAAGGTACCCATATACCAATTCTCCAATAGTTTTTTTCTCTAACCCAACTTCACACGTCCCGATCCATATGTCTCCAAATAAGCCACATGATCCAAAAGAAGCTACATAATAAACCACACCTCTTGTATCATATAATATCATTATCAACATCGAAATCTCCATATAGTAACCACCTAGTTACCAAGATACACCACAACTCACACTCCATGTATTATACCTAAATACATCACAACCCATACACACCATACGTATAATAATCATTAGGATACTATACTCAGAGATATTTGTGTGTGAAAATAACCACAAGCCATTATATCCCTATACACACATATATGGGAAAAATATCCATTGTTCATACCAACACATAATACTACCAAGATAAGATATTGGGGAAAGAGGTGGTAGGCATACATCCATTCCTTACCAAGATAGATCTTTGGGAAAACACACTCCCATAGTCCATTGGTGTCAATCACCCTACCAACATTGGTGGGGTAGTGTATAAAATCACATAACATAGGAATATATATATATATATATATATATATATATATATCAAAAATCACACTCTAGGAAACTACCTAGACTTAACCTCAACTACAACTGTCATCACTCAAAAACCAAGCTGCCACTACTAAGGACTAGATATCCTATAAGTGCACACACATTTTAATATAATTTTAATTAAATATTTCCAATAAATATTTCATAATTACATTAATTACTAGAAAAATTTGATACCCTCCATGAATAACCCAAATTATTCCAAGGTTTCTCAAGAATAATCATCATTCTAGTATTATATCCATACACCAACCCCATGCATTAAATTACTTAACATTACCATTATCATTCCATAATTATTTGTACTATAGTACTCATCCTAATCTACCATAAAAGATTCATAAACCATGCACATGTAGCTTCATTAAGCTATGGGAAAAAGAATATTTAGAAATAAGAAACCTGACCATATAGCCTTTAAAACAGATTCATTGACATGAAATAATCCCATATTTAAGCAAAAAAACAACAACAGGAAATCCCAGATTAAACCCACTCCATCAGTCCATATATTGTCCCTAAACCCACTATATATATCACTATCCATCCCACCATCACATGCCCCAAATATTACCATAAACCCAAGAATACACACCCATTTATTTCTAAATCATCAACCATATTAGGCTCATGTAATATCATATAGAAAGGCTCCTCATCCAGAGAAAACACCCAAGGAAATAAGTAAACAAAAAATAGTCAATACGGTATTAGGGACCTAAAAATAAGGCATCCAACCTTTATAGGAAAATGGGCTCGCTTAGTCACAAATAATTATCTTTAATAAATAACTGATTTATTACTATTTTGGATTAATTAATACATTTATCATAGTTTACAACCATGATAAATCTAAGGAATCAGCTATCAACATCTAACAAAAAAAATTAAACATTCCTCAATCATAGCTTCCACTTTCATCAATTATAATGACGAAATATTAAAATTAAATATTCCACTGTATTATTTAGTCATAAATAATTATAATATTTACATTATTTATCAAATTTATAAGAATAGAAAACATGATAAAGCATAGAATAAACAAATATTTCTCACTATCTAGAAAAAAATAAGAGGCAAACTGTCAACATGACATAAATAGATGTGACTAATATGACTCAAAACCAATTCTTTCATTAATCCTGGTTTAATATTAATTAAGGTTAATTAAACCATTTCCCAAATACATAAATCATGATAAATTCACAATTTAACTTTAAAAAAGTATAAGTAATGAATCCCCAACCTCAAATATTTACATTATTTTTTGCACAAAATAGGGGTTATTCACAGGTCTCGAAACACTACAAGAAGGAACTCAAACAAATAGCATGAGGGTTTCATGACTCCATGAGGGTAGGTTAAATGCCCAAACTCAATAGAAACAATAAAAAATTAATGATGGAAAATCAAAATTTTAGAATTAATGATACGATACTATCAACATTTCATATCATAGGTCAAACTTCAATTAAACATTAATAAATATATCAAAAAATTCACATAGAAAGAAACATATTAAAATATTGGAATTTTTAAAAATGAAATAATATAAATATTCTCATTGAAATGACCATTAAATTGCCTTATTAAAGGGTTAAAACAATATTTATGATAAGAATTCATATTAACAACATTCTGGGGACAACTATGAAAAACTGAGAATTTTAGAAATTTATAAAATTAGTAAACTAGCCGTACCAACCAACTGCATGACCAACTAACCTACCGCATGAAAAAATAATCGACTGTATAAAGAATATAATTGGTCATTCCAACTAAAAAAATTACCAAAAAACCTACCCCATGAACAAACAATTGACTACAAAAATAATTTAAGTTATCATTCCAACCAAATGCATGACCAACCAACCTACCACACAAACAACTAATCTTATGAAGGATTTAAAAGACCATGAAAACCAACCACATGACCAACCAACCTATATCAAGAAAAAACAAACAAACACAAGAAGGATTTATGTGACTATAGAAAATGACCACACAACCAACCAACCTATTTTATGAACAAATAACAGACCATATGATGGAAGGTCAAGTCTCATGATTAATCAAATGACAGTGAGGAAAAATATAAAAAAAGAGGTAAAAGACTCCAATAACCATCTTGAATCCTCCAAACCAAATGAAACAGAAAGGGTAGGGTTCTATAAATATATTACTTTGCATTTTTTATCTTAAATAACCCTTAAATATGTAATAATTTACCTTTACATTGAACAATAAGTAACTTTATGCAACTTGGAAATGATCTTTAGATAGTTCTATTCAAACTCATCTAATAGAATCATGAATTATCTTATGATATATATACTTCTTTCATTTTCTAAATATATTATCATTCCACAACCACTATTATCATGGTGTTCTTTTCTTCAGTATAGAATCCTTTTTGGTGGAATTTTATTTTTATAGTGTGGTTCTAGTGAGTATAGTGAAAATACAGTGGCATAGAATTATTTCATGATGTGAACTTCCTATGAAAACCCAAGGAATAAGATAAAAAAATATTTCATCATTTTAAGGAAATATACATGTGTCTATATATTTTAAATGGATAAATTTTTCTATGTAAAACACATCCCATATCAATTTAATCTTCTTTATAGTGCTCCTTTATTAGTTTTTGGGTTCTATGGATGTCCAGTGAATTTCAAATATAGTTGTTTATATCCTAGATCCCATCATAACAGACCCTATGGTGGAAGCTAATAAAACTCTCCCCATTCACACACGTGCTAACCATAGTGGATATTATGTGTTCTCTATTCCACTATAGGACATCCTATCACCTTTAATCTCGACTAAGTACCCTAGTGGTGGATGAATTATTTGGAGACTTTTTGATTTGGTAGTTAGCCATATTTTTTTCTAAATCTTAATTGTATTCCTTTTGATAATTCATTATACTTGAGTAATATAATTTTATGTACAAGAATAGATTTTAGCTTAAAATTTAAATACAGTGTCTTCCTAAGTAATTCAAAATCCAATTTCTTTCAAAATATCCTCACCATCATTAAAATAAATTCTTTTATTCTTTATATATAGATGGACCTCAACTTCTATGTTTCCTTAAAACAAGTCATAATTCAAGTGTGTATTTTAACATTCACTTTTATAATATAATTTAATACTTTTATTGTGAACTTATTCTCAAAATTCATGGGAACTTCATGTCAACCATGGTAGGAAACAAGAATCTTTCACAAAATTTCAACACTTAAACAACTTTCAACACATATTGGAATATTTTTATTTATAAAATCATATATCCTTTTTCTATAGTTTAGAGATTGTCCAAATCCAAGTCCCATAAAATAGATAAAAATAAAAATTTACAAGAGTTTGAAGTTTGGAATATTACAATGGTCTCTTTAAGATAATTATAATAAGTATGAAGGAAGGATATCCAACCAAATCATTATTCCACTATCAATACCTTTTTTAAACCATTTCCTTCCATGTTATCTTATCGATATGAAAGAGTGATGAAATAATCAATCGATTGAAGAAACTCAATGCATTCTAGTCATTACACCATTAGACTGCATGAAAGATGAGTATTTTATTTCTTAATAATATACACTATGGTCATGGAATCACTATCCAACCATATATTTAACCAGCCTCTTTGTTTAACTATACTCACCACATTGATGACTCTAAGAACCTTATATTCAAGGGAGGAAGTAATTCCACAAGAACTATAGAAGTATCCAAGAACTATCCCATTGTAATATCTAAATATGAAACCACACCCCAAGGGATTGATGTTAAATTTGGAAGCATTATCCACATTAAATTTTATCCAAACTAGAAAAGAATTCTGCCAAATAACCTCAAAAGTTATTATAGGAGGACTAAAATTACTGGAAAATCCTAGTCTCCATAAAATGATGAAATCCTAGATATAATTTTTTGCAGTAATACCCCCCCATATATATAATTGGAATATATTTCAGAATAAACTAGACTTGACATAGAGGTTTAAAGGTAAACATTAGACTTCCCATGTTTGAGATCATTTACACTACTCCATATTAGGTTAATTACCTATATTATGGCCATTGAAAAAATTCTCTAGATTTGGTTAAACATATTCATTCGAGTGCAAGAAAGAATAATGATAACAATCGACTCTTTTAAACATCAAGGGATATTGAAGAGATCAATAATTACATTCCAATGATTTTTGGTAGTAGCATAAGAAATTAATAGATGATCCACTTCGTCCCTATGTTGGTTGAAAAAAATGCATCTAGAATAGAGACTGATACCAAAAGTCTACAAGAAAACATCTATAGGGACTCTTCCATGGGAAGCCTCCAAACTAAGGTAAGCCTTAAATGTTTTCAAAAGGGATTTTTGAAATTATAAATCCAATATAGATTCAAATTTTCAATCCCAAAATATAATAGATAATATTTTTTTCATTAATATGTCTAGTTCTGGATGGTTCCTAGACTCAAAAATCCTCCCAGGGGTCAAAGATGTAACTACTTATAGCTCTGTCTATCTTCTTTGGAAGGTTTAAGCATGGATTGGAAATTAATTCCTTGATAAAAACCTGAGGATAATTTATTGAGTTAGTATTATGTACATAATTAATCAATGGTAATCCTATATAGTTATAAAGCTAGAATTTCAGGGGAGATTCCCTAATGAAAATCCATATATAATTAGAATGAATTTTGGAATAAGAGATTTTAAAATCTATCTAGATGGAGGAGAACAAGTAATTGGAATTAGAAAACCTAATATTCAATAGAAATCTAGACTTAATAAGGTAAAGGGCTTCATAATCCCCAATAATAATCTTCTACATGAATTTCACTTATAAAAACCCATTGAAATTGGTAAGGATCTTAACACATAGGCCAACAACTTTGATATTACTATAGCATTCCCTTCAATTCACTGTTAAAAATATTCTTTCCAAGTTACTACATATCAAAATGAATTTTTTTATACATTTTTTGAGGTTTTTAATAAATGAGGACTGCCATTTGTAAACCACAATGTAATAAACCATCTTGGAAACAATTTTATATTTAAAAAGGCACAATCTTACAACCATAAAAATAGACTTACCTTTATATGAATAAATTTTCCTTTTAAGATATATAAATAAATTGAAGTGAAACACCTTAGGCCTACCCCAAAACATGGGAACTCAAAGGTATTTAAATACAAGGACTCCCTCTCTTATACCTATATAATTTAGGATTTCAATCTTCCATTCCAAGGGAAGGTTCTTAACAAAATAAATGAAGGAGGTTTCCCAACATACACATTGCCTGAGACCTATTCATAATAGGAGAAGGATTCATTTATAATTTGAAGGTTCCTCTTTTTCACTTTGATAAATTTGATAATATCATTCGTATATAGAAGGTGAGAGGAGAAAGATAGAATCCTTCCATCTTTAGTAGTCTTCATTATAGCTTATTTCACCAAATAAGAGATAATTCTATTGAGTTAATCTTAAATAATAGAGAAAATTATGGAAAAAAGTGGTCCAACCTGCCTGAACCTTCTTTAACAGGAGAATTATCCCTTTGGAGAGCCACTTATGAGCACAAACTTTTGGTATAATTGAATAATTTCTGTGTTCAATTGATAAAAATATCACTAAATCCAAAATCCTTAATAATCTTAAAGATGAAATCCCAATCCATAGTGTCAAAATCCTTTCGTACACCAAGATTAAAATATATTGAACCACCTTTTGGGGTTTATTAATGATTTGTACACAATCTAAGACTGTTAGAAGAAAATATTGAATAGCCCTCCCTTTAATGACATTTAATTGATTCTAATAAAAAATCATGTATTAAATATTTTTCACCCTTTTAGCAGGAATTTTTTTTGATAACATTATATATGGTTTTAACAAGGGCTGTGGGCCTGAATTGATGTGATTCACCAGCATTTTACACCTAAGGAATTAGTGTGAGGAATTTAGCATTAGTACCATATTGAGAAAGAACGCTATATAAAAATAAATAAAAATCCTACAAAAATCATTTTGAATAAAATCCAAATATTTTTGGAAGAAAATATTGGAAAATGAATATAGGAAAGTGAAAATTCAATAGTTTAGGTTGAAAATAGGCTCCCTAATCTCATATTCAATAGGAATGTTAGTGAGTTAGTTTTTTCACATATGTTGACCATGGAAGGAATACTGCTATAAAAAATGTTCTTATTTGTTCTAGAAGCACTTAAGAGATATTGATAATAGTCCACAAAATTTCTAATAGTTTTATCAATTATTGATGATCAAACACCCTTCTCTAAGAAAGGTGATATGTCTATTATATTTTCTATCTCGTTGATGGGAGTTATATATTTTTGATTTTATAACCCCATCTTTGATCCATTTGACTCAAAAAGTTTCCCTTTGGATGATTTCCTTTAAGTAGAGAAAGGATTTGAATTTTTTTGCATCTTTAATTTCCTATTTGATATCGAGAGTGAAATCACTACTGATGTTGAATACCAATATTTTTTTAAGGATGGTTTCCATAATTTCATTTTCCTTGTCCTTATATTTAATGGTTTCCCAAACACAGCAGTTGATTTTTTTCTTCAAGATCTTGATCTTCATAACACATTAAAAAACGTCCTTCCCACAGTGAAAATAATTCAAAGAATCATAAATGAGATCATAAAAATCAAGATGAAAATATTATCCACTAATAAATCTAAAGGGGATTAGGGGCTTGAAATCTCTTTTCAATAGACTGTAAAAGATAGGGTGATGGTTTAAGTTTATATTTTTGATAGTAATGTAGGAAATAGAATCCCAATTTTCCAGATATTTATCATTATATAACCTTATTGAAAGAAAATAAAACTATAAATTATGGGATATTCAATCTCCATCATTATTTTATATATAAATACCTTAAAATACATTTATGTTAATATGTGTGTATATTAACCTTTTTATGTCCCCTTTACTGATAATAAATACAAAGGTGTTTGTAGGGGTAAGAACTCACATGTATTCAAACAACTTATTCCCCCACTTTTATATTTTCATTTTATCTTGAATAAATCTGAGAGAAGGATGAAACTACATGAATTATTCATCATAAACCTCTAGTTAATAAACCCTTAGTCTAAATGGGTTATACTAGTGTAGAAAACAAGAGTGAGTGACCATGGTGTTCAAAGCTGTATATAAATGTTCTTAATAACTGATAACAATTATAGAAATATATTTTTAATGTTTTGTTAGGGCCAATAGGGGCCTATATACCCTGAGAGGGGGGGTGAATCAGGGTATGGATATTCTTTTTCAAAGTTCATCCTACCCCACTGGATCTTGACCTCTTTATTACAAGGGTCACTTTGTTTGCTCTTGTGTGTAATGTATGATCACTTCTTTACTTCTTTATCTAATGATGATGCTTTGAATGCAGTGTAGGGAAGAAAATAGGCAGACACAGATATTTTTACTTGGTTCACCCTCACTGGGCTACGTCCAAGGAGCATACGCCGACAAGTTTCCGGTCGTACCAAATTCTACTATTCTTCACTAGATGTGGATAAAAAGTTTGGGTACATTCACTATGTCCCAGGATCACTGCCTTTACACGATTTAGGGTCAGCTCACTACTTTCCCATGGGTCACTCCCTATTTCTCTCCCTCTGGATCACTGCCGGTGGAGAGGATCACCTTTTTCCTCTTCCTATGCTCACTGCACTTAGAAGAGATCCACTCACAGTTTATAGATTTGTATGTCTCTTCATTATCACTAATGAATGCATCCTCCACTGTATGTAGATGCTCTAATGAAGTTCGAATTTCATCCACTGATGAATATCCCTTTTCCACTGACCAATGGGCAATTCCTTTGGAAAGTAACTTCGTAAAGCACCCTACTTCGCGAAGCTACGAATTTCGCGAAGCTCAAACAAGACTTCGCGAAGCTCCTTCCTTTTCGCGAAGCTCACAATTTCGTGGAGCTCGGACCGTTGCAAATCTCAAGCCTTCTAAATTATTAGGCCATCGCGAAGCTCAAGTCGTCGCAAAGTGACTTCCCTCGTGAATCACACTGAGCTAACGCGGAGCACACGACTTTCGCAGAGCTAGAATAGCCGCCGCGAAGCTCCTCTTTCACGAAGCACACTGCCTTTGCGAACTTTCTTCGTGAACTGAGAGCAAATTATTTTATCTGAAAATTCTCTCTACTTCTCTCGAGGGGGTCGGCCTATATTTATAGGTGATTCCACCGACCCACGACCCTTCCACGCGAAGTCAATGCCATGTCATCTCAAATCGCGAAGCTCCAATGTTTCCGCCCGAATTTCTGTCCAAATCGTGAAGCACCATGGTAATTTTCTGATTGCGGAGCTCATCGTAATCACGGAGCATCACCATCAACATTCCTTCATGCCTTCGCCACAAAGCTCCCTCGCAAAGCCCTTCACCGCCGTGATGCGCTTCAACTTTTCCGTTCGCGATGCGTTGACGTAATCACGAAGCATCACTGCCTCCATTTTTCTGGTCTTCGCGAAATCCAATACATGCATCCCATCTTCACGAAACTCATGCCTTTTCCATATAAAAATATGATCTTCATGGAAATCCTATTTTCACGATGCTCACCAAACTCCAAATTTTGGACCCCAAAAATTTGGTAAACACTGGGAAACAGCGCCACCTTGTACTGCTCTTTTGTACCGCCTCCAGATCATCCATTCCTTTGTCATCGTTCTTTGTCAACATCGATTTTCAACAACTTCTTGGGAACTCGGCAATTATCTATGGGAACCTGCTTTATCAACAAACACAATCAACCCAAAAATACTAAAATGTTACCTTGAGGTATTTTTGCTCAACAATCTCCCCCTTTGGGTTTGTTGACAACTCTTCACAACTCTTCTCAGAATGATTTTCTGCACTTTGATACCTCTCTGAAACTCCTTCCAGTCACTACCACCATTCGCCTCTTGCAATTCTGATAGCGTTCAAGGATTCACTTAACACTTACTCTTAGCCCACATGAGAAATGCTCGGCGTGCGGAACAAGATTAGTATGAAAAGTTCATCAATGAATCACTTCATTTCAAACACCAATTTTCGATTCCAACCTGATACCAATTAATAAATTGATACCAGTTGTTGAACCACACTGATACCAATTGATGATAGCTGGAGACCATCTCACACCATTCCAACATCACTATTCTTCTTTTATCACGATCCTCAGCTGTCATGATATCTATTCTTTGATCAATCACTTCTAGCATCATCAGATTTAAGAATCTCCACCTTGCTCATTTCTCCCCCTATCTGGATGCTCCACTGGTCAGCTTCTCCCCGTATATGTCATGATTTCTCAAATAGCCACACTATCTCCCCCTTGAAAAATCACTATTTTCTCCCCCTTTGTCAACGAACCCAAAGGTCACTCCTTTGTAGTTTGTAACATAGTAGAGAACACATATCAGCACATTAGGGAAAAACACATCATACCTCGGGGAGCAGGGGGGTCTCTCCACATCCACACGCTTTCAAGAGCGGGGAGTCGACTGAACTCCCAGAGCCAGTCGATGTCTCTGAAAATCTTCCTTGGGTAAGGCCTTTGTCATAATGTCTCTAACTTGTAGCTCTGTAGGCACATACTCCAACTTATCGATTCCCTGCTCAACCTTCTCCTTGATAAAATGATATTTGATCTCAATGTGCTTTGTCCTTGAGTGATGGACAAGATTTTTGCTGAGATTTACAGCACTTGAGTTATCGCACTGGATTCCGATCTGAGATTTCACTTCAACTCCCATATCATCAAGCTGCTGCTTCATCCACAATAATTGTGTGCACGCTTGAGTGGCTGCAATATACTCAGCTTCTACGATGCTCAATGAAATGAAATCTTGCTTCTTTCTTAGCCAATAAATACACAATCCACCAAGATAGAATGCACCTCCTAACGTTGATTTTCTGTCATCTGCTGATCCATCCCCGTCTGCATCAGTATATCCCAATAACTCTGTCTGAGATTTGTCATTATATGTCAAGCCAAAATCCACCGTGCCCTTGATATACCAAAGAATTATTTTCACTGCAAGCATGTGGCTTTCCTTGGGATTACTCTTATATCTCGCTTCTTGGAATGTGGCGAAAACAATATCAGGCCTTGTTGCAGTCAAATACAACAAACTTCTAATTATTTGCCTGTATTCTATGAAATTAACTGCCTTTCCATCCTCATCTTTTGATAATTTCATCCTGGAAGCAACCAGAGTCTTCGTCTCCTTGGAATTTTCAATTCCAAATCTCATCAGAACCTTCTTTTCATATTTCTAAAAGCCACCTTTACTATGCTTCATTTGAATCACAGATTCTGCAAATATTGATTCAGCATTGAATACCATTCTCTCGGTGCTTGTTTCAACCCATATAATTCCTTCTTCAGCCGAAAAAACTTGTTCTCATCCTCATGAATAAGAGAACAATATGGTTTCTCGATATTCACTTCTTCCTCCAAAATCCCATTCAAGAATTCTAATTTGACTTCCATCTGGAATACATTGAACTTTCATTTCACTACAATGGCTTGGAATAATCTGATTGTCTCCTGCCTTGCAATCGGTGAAAATGTCTCATCACCATCTATTCCCTCTATCTGGGGTCTCATTTTCACATCAGTCTTTCTTTGTTCTGAATCACTGTGCCATATTCATTCATCTTGTCTTAATATACCCATTTAGTCCGGATGACGTTTTTATCTTCTGGCCTTGAAACAATCTCCCACGTCTGATTCTTCTCAATTATGATCTAGCTCTTCATTCATAGCCTGAACGCAGTTTTCATCTTTAGCTACATCAGCAAAGCATTTCAGCTCAACCTGAGATAGAAAAGATGCCTGCTATAGTGATTTCATTTTCCTTGTTTGAACTCAATCCGACTGATCACAAATGATATTCTGTATATCAATTTCAGCTCAACTCTTTGGATTCATTGTAGACATAGAATTGACACTTTCTTGTTCATTATCAGTGTCTTCTTCTGAATCAGTATAAGCCACTTCTTCTCTCCCTGTGTTACTTTCTTCCTCAACTCATTCGTCAGGAAATTGTTCACTGACTCATTCTTCAGTGGATTCATTTCTTTCAGATACTTTTTTTTGTGTCACTGTTCAATGACGTCACTTCATTGAACATATTCTCTCAGATTCTTGTTGACACACCTTTGATTTTCTCTCGCAGCTTCTTGGTATCCTAAAATAAGTCAGCTAATACCACATTGTTAAAACAAAATAGATAATTATGAAAACCTGTGTGTTGCTTATTTTCCACCAATCATTCTTCATGAGCATAAAAATTCATCCTTCATATCATATTGAGATCATGCATCTGATTAGGATATAGAATGATCCCCCTGTGTTATGAAACTCTTCCAGTTTTTAGGCCCAACAGTTTAGACCCATAACTAGTCTTTTCCTCCTGCATCATTTGTTCTCATCTTCCACTCAGAGTTGAGCCATTAAAAAAATCTATAATCCTACTGAGTTGAAACTCGGTGTAGGAAACAAGAGATAAAGTTAATAACACAATAAATTCTATTGTGCTCTGTTGCTCCCTTTCTTCTTCAACTCTGGTACCCGATTTTAATCAATTGAAACTGTAGAGAATATCACATCTCTACTTCGCATCCTTAGATTCCAATTCCCCTTGGATCGTATCTCCCTAGAACCTGAAACGCATGAATCATAATTTAATATCATTTATATACATAGGGAGAGGGACATTTCTCGAATCCGCAAGATGAGGGTATTGGTTGATCCTAATGGGTCAACCCTTTGATTTTTTTCTTAGAGTGCATCACACTCCTTTCTTGATTCCTCCAGCTGCCTGGACAACTTCAACTGCTTTGGCCATATGACTAAGCATTTATTACCCACATACTATGCCTTTTTCTGATATGTAGATTCTATAGGCCCAAACTTTCTCATCACTTGGGGTATAGAACCACTAGTACACATTTACTTCTTTGAGGTTCTTCCAAAATTCCATTTTCCTTGATTATTTCTCTGAGTAGGAATCTCCTTGCTTGTCATCTTCCCTTGCTTCTTCCACCATTGTAGGGATTTTCCTTTTTCTTCGAGTCCTCTCTGTGGCACATGACTTGTGAAATTTTCAACGCATTCTTTATTTATCTGCCTTTTATCAGATTTATGAGTCACCACCCTATTTTTCATTGGTGGTGGGTCCTCCACTGAATGTACATTCTCCTTACTCACAACTGTTGTGTTTCCTCCCTTTTTCTTCCAGATATGTTCATGTTCTTTCTTAGAGGGCGTTTGTGAGTGTGATAGAGGAGGTGACAGATACACCTTTCGTTCAGCTCCATGTGATTCCCCTGAGGCTCTAAGCCTATTCTTCACCTTACAACTTTGTCTTCCAGTGTATAATTTTTCATTATGCATCACTGGTGTAGAAATTCCCTTTCTGGGTTCCTTTTCCTTCCCTGCTTTCTTCTTGCTGCATTTTCTGGCCAAATTCTCATGATCAGAACATATGAAACATCTTCCATCAAAGACGTACCTCATTTCATCATTTATATGTCGAGATATTTATGTAGTTAGAGTTCTTCCTCTGACATTGAGCTCCTGAGCTTCCTGACACATATTCATGGTGTGTCCCATTCTTCCACAATAATAGCATTTTATGAGTGCTTTACTTTGAGAGACTCTACTCTCTAATTTATTAGGACGCTTCTTCTTATTCTTAGATTCAGAAAAGTTTCTATTCTCACTTCCTGATATGTATTCATGAGCCTCTAAACAGAAGCTTCATGTGTGACCGTGAATCCCACAAAAATAGCACATGTCGTCACTACTTTTTGTAACTGTCCTCTAAGGCCTATCTCCAGCACCTATAGGATTTCTTTCATATCTGGAACTGTTCACAACTCTCTTTCTATCTTTCCCAGGAGGGGATTCATCAAATCCGATACTAGTTGTTCCCAGACTGTATGGTCTTTGAGCTGAGATAATTTTTTCTTTCCTCTTTTCAGAAATAGAAAATTTTCTTTTCATTTCGTCATCACCTGTCGAAGGATAATCAAATAGCAAGTGTAAGGAATCCTCCATTTTTGGCTTTCCTTTAGCATTGGATTTCTCCAATTCCTTCTTCACTAATTCTAGCTCTTCTTCCAACATTTGAATCTTCATATCCCTTGATTCAATTTGGGCATTGAGTTCTTTTATGAGATTCTTTCCCCTATTCATCTCATCTTCTAGTTCCTGTGTGATCTATTCCACCATGCCACTTTTCTCCTTTACTTTAAATTTTTCTTGAGAAACAGATTCAGAGATAGATTCATTCTCTTGTTGGAGACTTTGATTCTTTTAAACTTGTTCAGACAACTGTGTAGCTAGATCATCATTTCTGTCTTTGAGATTCTGAATTTCATCTATGTTCACATTCTTTCCCTTGACATGAGCTTTTGATTTTTCAACCATTGCGGATCTATTTCGCAGTTATTCATCTTGAGAATCATTCTTCTATGTTAGGTCAGTAACCACATCAATAACCCATTGGTTTAAGCCTCTTAGCTTATTAACCTCAATTTCCAATACTTTGATTCGGATATCTTTAGATTTAACTTCGTCATCCAATTTCTTTGTCATATTGACAACATCTACTGGTGGCCTCCTTGAAACATCTCTGTCATCAGTTTTTTCCGGATAACTTTGAAGTTCATGTACTTCACTCGTTCCTACATAATTATTGAGTGAATCTATCTTTTCCCTATCAGATTAATCCAATCCTTCCTTCATAAATCTGTTTGATTCCTTTAGTTTAATCACACCTTTTCTATAAACACTTCCACAATGAGGGATATTACCTGACTTCTGATTCTTCTTTGATGTTTTTCCCTTCGTCATGGAACATCGAGATAAGAGCAGACTGATTCTTTAACCACACAGATTGACTGAACTAAGTCAGAGAAAACTAATCAGATAAAAGAAACCTATCCCTCTGATACCAATTGTTAGGGCCAATAGGGGCCTATATACCCTGAGAGGGGGGGTGAATCAGGGTATGGATATTCTTTTTCAAATTTCTTCCTACCCCACTAGATCTTGACCTCTTTATTACAAGGTTCAATTTGTTTGCTCTTGTGTGTAATGTATGATCACTTCTTTACTTCTTTATCTAATGATGATGCTTTGAATGCAGTGCATGGAAGAAAACAGGCAGACACATAGATTTTTACTTGGTTCACCCTCACTGGGCTACATCCAAGGACTATACGCCGACAAGTTTCCGGTCATACCAAATTCCACTATTCTTCACTAGATGTGGATACAATGTTCGGGTACAGTCACTCTATCCCAGGCTCACTGCCTTTACATGATTTAGGTTCATCTCACTGCTTTCCCAAGTTCACTCTCTATTTCTCTCTCTCTAGATTACTGATGGTGGAGAGGATCACCTTTTTCCTCTTCCTATGCTCACTGCACTTGTAAGGGATACACTCACAATTTATAGACCTGTAGGTCTCTTCATTATCACTAATGAATGCATCCTCCACTGTATGTAGATGCTCTAATGCTGTCCAAATTTCATCCACTGATTAATACCCATTTTCCACTGACCAATGGGTAATTCCTTTCGAAAGTACCTTCGCAAAGAACCCTACTTCGCGAAGCTCCCAATTTCGCGAAGCTCAAACAAGCCTTCGTGAAGCTCCTTTCTTTTCGCGAAGCTCACAATTTCGCGGAGCTAGGACCGTCACAAATCTCATGCCTTCACAATGCTTAGGCCGTCGCAAAGATCAAGTCGTCGCAAAGAGACTTCCCTCGCGAAGCCCACTAAGACAACGCGGAGCACACGACTTTCACGGAGCTAGAATAGCCACCGCAAAGCTCCTCTTTTCCGAAGCACAATGCCTTCGTGAACTTCCTTCGCGAACCGAGAGCAAATTATTTTCTCTAAAAATTCTCTATACTTCTCTCGAGGGGGTCGACCTATATTTATAGGCGATTCCACCGACCCTCGACCCTTCCGCGCGAAGTCAACGCCATGTCATCTCAAATCCCGAAGCTCCGAAGTTTCCGCCAGAATTTCTGTCCAAATCGCAAAGCACCACGGCAATTTTCCGATCGCGAAGCTCGTCGTAATCGCGGAGCATCACCGTCAACATTCCTCCGTGCCTTCGCCATGATGCTCCCACACAAATCCCTTCACCGTCGCGATGTGCTTCAACTCTGCTGTTCGTGAAGCGTTGACATAATCACAAAGCATCACCGCCTCCATTTTTCTGGTCTTCGCGAAATCCAATCCATGCATCCCATCTTCATGAAACTCATGCCTTTACCATATAAATATATGATCTTCATGGAAATCCTATTTTCGCGGTGATCACCAAACTCCAAATTTTTGAGCCCAAAAATTTGGAAAACACTGGGAAACGGCGCCACCTTGTACTGCTCTTTTTTACCACCTTTATACCATCCAATCCTTTTTCATCGTTCTTTATCAACATGGATTGTCAACAACTTATCGGGAACTTGACAATTCTCCATGGAAACCTTCTTTTTCAACAAACACAATCAACCCAAAAATACTACAATGTTAACTTGAGGGATTTTTTCCCAACAAGTTTTATAAATATATTTTTTAAGAAACATATAAATATCCTATAAATACTCAAAATGTAAATTATAAGTCTTAAGTAAAAGATATAAAAATTCCCTTTAAACTTACTTTTCTTATTAACTAGTACTCCCCAATTATTAACATACTTGATGAGACTAATTAAAAGTGTGAAAATGAGATTGGAATACCTCACACACCAATTATCTAAGGGATTTATAGATTTTAGGATCATTATTGAGGAACGATTATATAGATCCTAATCATTATTTCTCCCCCTTAAGGGATTCACTTCTCTACTCTTCATTAAGGCTGATTTCCTTCAAGTAAATTGGTACTATTTGAACAAGTAATCACTCCATAATATATGATCATATCATTCAAATATTGTTAAATGGTCATCATATTGAGATCAATTGATTCCAATTTATAAAGCTATTGGGATTTAATCCTAAGTTCCTTTACTTAATAACAACACATAAGTCAAAAGAACTCAAGAATAACTTGGTAGGTTTTCAACATTAAAAATTAACCTTAAATTATTTCCCAAATTTACATTTTCATGTCATTTATTAAACTAAATTTCTCTCCCTTAATGTATGGATTTTATTTTATAACCAAGGGTAAGAGAAAATGAACCCATAAATTTTTAATAAAATTACTTCAATCACCTTATAAAGATCATTTTTGAATTTTTAATGACAAACCATGGGAACTTCACAAAATATTTTCCTTTTGTATTTTTCTTTAGAAGATACTCTAGATAATATCTGTAAATGTGGATCTTTTCATATAATCTTTAATAATTCCCATGTTGAGAGTCTAAAAAAATGGAAAAAAATCTCCAAGACTAGAATAGATATTCTAGATTAATCCTCTCTATGTTTTTATTAAGCTATGATAGCTTACTCAACTTCTTGCCTCACCTTTGATCAACTGAATTGAAAGAGAATAAATACAACAAAAAGATTAAGGGAATAAGGTGGAACTCATTATTCCATAATGTGAAAAGAATTGTTGAGAATATTTTCTCAGCCAAGTGTCTCATTTAACTCTACCTTTCATGGTTGCATATTTTTTCTTAAGTTATGTTTTTTCTTTAGGAAGCATTAAACTATTAATTGTTATAATTTCATTATGTGAGATGTTCCTACATGAATCACATGATGAAATACCTATTTTTATTAATGATTATTCTTATGATAATAACACTAATAAGTAATTTATGGCACAATTTCCTTCCATGTTACACATCCCATATAGTTCTTCTTTAACACTTGTGTTTTCATTTTTTGAAATCCTTTCTTTAAATTTTAGATCCTCATGTGGAGTCTTATCTTTTCCTTTATCCCTATATTTTACTATTGTTTATTTATTCCCTTTTTATTTTTTTTAAATCTATTGGATAGATTATTATTCATTCTTTTTAATGGTTTTCTTGGGGTATCTACATGGAATATTCTTCTAAGTTCCATTAATCAAATAAATCTCTATATGATTTTCTTTGACATATTTTCATTTGTGTTTTTCCTTGAATCAAACACATATATCCATGTTGTTCCATTTATTTGAAAAGTGTAAGTAGATCTTCCCTTTTAAGTTATCACTCCTTCTAGAATTATTTGACTATATTATAAAATTATATTCCTTATTATTTCTTAGATCATTTCTATTTTCATTTTGAATCCCTTGGGAGTAATATATTAATCAGAATTTTTTTATTCCTTTATAGGTTTGTCTTATCCTTATACACTAATTTTTATGAAATTATATTCCCATTTTATATTGATACATTTTTATATGGTGATGAACCATCCCTGTGACCACAACAATTGAAAACATCATAGATATCTACAAGCTTTATAAATCTATATGAGTAATAATGAATATTTATTATCGGTGGATATTGGTTTTGTTTCGATTTTCCCCCTTGATGGTAGGTTTATGTAAAAACATTTACTTGATATATTGTAACCATAATATAATTATTTGTTACCATATATATAAAAATACTATAAACAACCAACAAACTTTGATTTTATTACATTGATTTCTTGTTATCCAAAACATCCAGATTTGTTAAAAAAACTATTTTTGAGCATGTTTCATCACTGGTTGGGCCTCCTTTAGGGAACTGACACTTATAAATTTTCTTCATTCCACCATTTAATTTTTGGTAATATTCTCATCACTTTCGCTCATCTATTTTTGTGCTGGTTTTAATTTGAAACTTTCACTACAAATATGAAATGATTAAACATGAAAAATATTATTTAACATGGATGGTACCGTTTACTTTGATATTGTTTATTATTGATCATTAGATGATCCCAATATATTTTTTTACATATAATATATGGTTTTTATAATAGGATCATGTCTATGAACACTGTTTAGAAACATCAAGTTTCCCCTCAACCTTTTATAAAGACATATCTTGAGAAATTTCAATATTTTCAAGTTTGATATCAATATTAAGATACTTTATATTGATATTGTATTCATCATTCCATATTGACTTCAATTTATCTTCACACTCATTAATTATTTCAATTTCTTTAATATTCATTTTTCTTGTTTCTTGTGATAATTGTTTAAGGCCTTTGATTCCTTTTAATTTAGTATATAATTGTGAATTCGGGACATCAATGTAAGAATTTTGGATTTCATCCATTACATGGATATTTTCTATAATTTTTTTCTAAAATTCATTAATCTCATAACTTTTTTATATATTTTATTTGAAATTACATTTTTTGATTTAAAAAAAAATATTTGGAATCTATATCCTTGAATATATCATTATACTTATTCAATGAATCTTATGATGTTTTGATAATGTAATTAGTTTCCAATTATCGGTTTAATTTTTCATCATGATAAATGAACGAAAACTTCACTAAGAACTTTATTGAAGTTTAAATTAACCTCATGATAGATATTCTCAACTGAATTAGTAGTTTAATCATTTTTATCACAACTATATTCATCAAAGTATCTCTTTCAATAATTTTTATAAATGAATTCCTATTTTAAATTCCTTTAGATAGTGGTTGATCCTTTTTATTTTAATTTTTCTTCTTATTTTTCTTCCATGATTCTTTATTTTAATAATTTTTATGTAATCCTTCATTATAGTTTTAATAGAGATGGAGTTTGAATTCTCCAACGATGGATCTTCAAAATTTTCCTGGATTTAAAACATATTATGATTTATGAAAATAATTGAGATAATAAAATAGATCTAATTAGCGGTGAACTTGTATTAACTTTGATGACACTTGTACAGCCTAATAGATCATACATGGACAATGGGGTGGGGTTGAATTAGTGTACCCAATTTTTCTGAGTTTTCATTGTTGTTATTTTATCCCCACTTAATCTCGAACATGTACCCCTGTTAAAAATAATGGATCAATCAATATGATCTCAACCTTTACCAAAGTATAAAATGTTGAATATGAAAAGAACAACATCGCATAATATTTGAAAGGTTTATCCCTAATGTGATTTTTGAATATTTTTCGTGTTTGACTTTATCGAGTATATAGATTTTACTATTACTTTAATTTTATGTGATTACTATAACACCCATAAATTAGGGAATAAATTTTTAAATAAATTAATACTATGTTCGATAGCTTGGTTCACATAAAAAATTCAAATAAAATGAGACATGACATATTATGTGAATAATTCTAGGAAAATGTAAGAATAATAAAACCTATAGTAAATTAAAAATTTTCAATAAATTATAAATGAACACCAAATAGGATTAAGAACACTCAAATATTTAAAAGGAAATTTTTAAATAAAATTAGTTTTCTTTTATATCTTTTACTTTAATTTAAAAACTAAATTTAAAAATTTTAGAATATTTAATTTAAAAAAAATCAATTCCATTTTTTATTTAGAATAATAATATTTTCTATGGATAAAGTTTTATGATTTTTCTAAAAATATTGATTTTTAGGTCAATAGTTTAAAATATAGTTTATTATAAAAAACCCTGACTTCTATGACATTATCAATATATAAGTATGAATTAAAATTTTAAGGAACCATTTTCTAGAAAAAATATACATTCTATAAGAGATATTTTAAATTTAAAAATAATTATTTTATTTTTCAAAACTATGTTTGATATTTTAGAACTAAAGTTACGTTATTATCTAAAACTGTTTTTAATATATTATACACTTATTATTTAAAAATTAGTTTTTATAACTTTCATAATATGAATATAATAAATGGATTTAAAATTTAAAATTATAATTTTCATATTATGTAATACAGATCATTTTATTTTTAAGCATAAAAAATTAAATACTTGGGTAAAAACTAGTTACAATAGTAAAATCCAAAAGGGTAAAATGGGTTAACCAAATTGGTAAAAGGAATAACATTTTAAAACATGTCAATAATTTTTATTTATGTTTTTCTCAACCAAACCTTATCTCTATTTCATTATTGTTTATTTTGGAGTCTTTTTTACTTGTAAAACATGTGCTATCTTTATATTAAGATGAAATATTTACAAGAATGTCATTCTCACCACTTATAATAGGGGCCTCTCACCACCCCTTAAATACCTATAATGGACCAGAATTTTCACACATATATATTAAATCTTTTTATATTAATATTCAATACATTTTCAAGGACCATATAGGTTTAGTGCCTTTAGAGACTAGGCACACAATCATCTTATATCTTAAAATATCTTTAACAACTCCCATGGAGATCTTCCCATATAGTAATCTTATTAGAAATACTATAATGGCCCATTATTATCATATATAGATATTACATATAAATTTATGTGTATTATTTATTAAAAAAAGGCCGCGATTGAATTTTATTGGATTTAGTGTCTTTGAAAACTTGGAAACATAAAAAAATGGTTCATAAATCATCTACATCATCTCTCGCTTATCCCTTCATAACTAAAACCCTTTTTGAAATTTCATATTTAGTACATTCATTCATATACTGGGGAAAATAAACATAAGAAAAGGGTTAGCTCAGATTCTCGGTAAGGGTAAACAAGAGAGATATATAACATACGTATAAGATCATGAACATAACATTTGAAAATTATACCCTTCATAACAAATATCATAATATTGAGTCATTGAATAAATAATTTATGTTCATAAGTAATGAATCATAAAAAATATGAGAGAATAATATTAGTATAAGACATAGAATTCTGGATTACTTCAAAGCATATAAAATCATTTATTCAGTAGTCAAGGCTCTTTTCTAAGAATATCATAGTGGAATGGATTACTTTCTCAAACCAACATTGTAGCCAAGGTTCACTGCCAAGAATATCATAGTGGATTGGGTTCATTCCCCCGACTATAATAGTATCAATGTTTCACTCCTAATACTATCATAGTAGACTGGGTTCTGTCTCCAAACCATTATAGTAGACAAAGTCCTTTACTAAACTCGTTTCACTTCCCATTCCAGTCCTATCTATCTTATGAGATATAAATCATTACCCAATTCATTGGAGGGATATATATGTCCCAACAATCATTTTTTATAATGTAACCATTATCAAATAATGAAAACCATACATATGTGTTCTAAAATAATGTTAATCATATCATAACCCATTAAAAGAATGTGGGTTTCATAAACATTCCATCATAACATAACCGATGAAAAAGAAATAGGTTTTATAAATATCATTACATCATAAAAATAAGCCAAACATAAAAATAATAAGTATGTTATTCTTTAATAATATCCCCAGTAAAGCATAAGTAACATCAAATAATGTTATCTTATATGGGAAATAATTTTTAATGATCACTTGAAATAAATCCTGAGGAAAATATACTTTATGTTTTTGAAAACATTTTTTTTAAATTCCGCATAATTATAAAAGAAAACATTTTATTTGAAAAAAATATATCCTATAAAGAAATATTCAAGTCATTAAATCTTCAAGATGGTGGGAAAATATGTTCATGTCATATAAGTTAAAAAAATATTCTTCATTTTTATCAGGAAAATTCATAAACAACCTCACTTAGAAAACAATAAAAATAATCCTTTCAAACCATTTTTTAAAATGTAAAACATGAGTAAAAATGAATTTAAATAATCATATGATAATATTAAGAAAATTCAGAAATAATTTTATAAAACATAGATAAGAAAGAAAAATAGAGCTTTAAGGGAAATTTAAACAAGATATTTTTTAAAAGAAAATCACTTATAAATATCAAATTATTTAAGTGGGCATTAATAAAATTAATTGATTGTGTGTATTTAATGTAAATACATATAAAAAAGTGTAAATGAAACTTAATATAATAAAAATTCATCCCACAAATAATCGTAGCATGAATTGATAAATGGATTATATGGTTAACAAAAATAATGGAAATTGGGTTAAGAAATCCCTTACCACTTTGTAATTAGTTAAATCATATTCCCTATAAACGTAATAATTATGAAATGAAACATTGAATAAAATTATTATAATGAGTTTCATGATATAATATATCAAGGTAATTATATACAGCAAATATAATAAATAATTGGTTAATAAGGAATATATCTCATAGAATGAAAAGTGAGACAAGAAACCCTTACCTCACGATTCCCTTTAGTTTTTTGTACTTTAACCTCCTCTTAAATATCACCTCCTTGAAGGAACCCTTGAGAACCTTGGATTTAGTATTTTGGGGATAATAAAAGCACTTGGATGTGGTAATATTGGTTAGGAGAGTTTTTGGCAGATATTTGAGGATCTCCAAGGCCTGTGAGTAGAAATGGGGTGGTATTTATACTTGAGGAGAGTGGGTTTAAGTAATTAAATAAAGATTATTTTATGTTTAAAGATAACCACATTGAGGTGGAAATAAATTAAAATAATTTGGAAGATAATTAATGTTTTAAAGTATGTTTTAGGCTGATAAATATCTCAATATACAATTAAATTTTATAGTTTTTAGTTATTTCAACCCTTTACCAATTAACTTTAACACGTTTCATTATTTTAGCTATATCGCGGTGAATAAAATTACCACGGTAAATTTTTTATGACTAAAAATTAAAATCAGCTTACTACCTGATTCATACCTTCTAATTAAAAATATAGATCTCATTTTACCAAATTAAATTCATATAATTTTCAATATTAGATTTAAAATTAATTCCACAGATGCAATAGGAAAGCTGGTTTTTTAACTAAAAACGTTCAATTTTTTTAAATTTTTTTATATCCAATATTAATGTGAAATTGATTACAATGATCTAAATTGAATTTAGTTATTTATAATTTAACTAATTATACTTTAAAACCAATTTAAAATATAATTTAACATTATAAATTATTTAGATAAAAGTTCAGGTTTCAATTAAAATTTATTAATTTCCATTATTCATCATAAAATTGAAAATTATCAGAAATAATACCAAAAAATCACCCTAAGAAAATTTTGATATCACTATTTCAAAAATTAAGTTTATTTTTCAAATAAAAATTATAAAATTGTTAAAATTTAGTTTTAAAATAGGTGCGCCATTAAAATATGACAAAATTTCCTTTTAGAAAAATATAGCTTTTATGCTTAAAAAGTATAAATTTTATAAATATATTTCACTAATAGTGATTAATTATATTTATTAATACAAAATTTCATTGTGAACATAAAAATAGTTTTTTATAAAAACACATCCTTTTTGTTCAATGGATTTTTTTATTTTTATTTCTAATTAATTTGTAACCAGTGAATTCATTTTATAAACATGTGTAAACAATATTTTCATAATTTAGTTAATATTTTTCATTACCACTATTCTAATGGGTAGGTGATAATAGTTGTGTTAATATAATAATATATTTGATTTCATTTAAGCATATTGTTCTATGAAAAGTAAGCTATCAAAGTGATTAAATTTATTTAAAAAAAGATACATAGCATAAAATATTGGGTTGTAACATTCTAACCCCATTAAAATTAATTTTTTCCTAAAAATTAGTTACTTGAATATAAATAGATAATGATACCTCTGCCTCATCATATCTTCAGGTTCCCACGTAGCTTCTTCAAATTGGTGGTTTCACCATAAAACTTTAAACAGGTGAGTGATCTTATTTCATCAAACTTTATCTCTATGATCCATAATATCTAATATTTGTTCATTATAAGAAATAGATTTCTATAAAAGTAAAAACTCTGACTTTATTAAATGTTAAGGATCAGGTATGTTCTTACTCAAGATATATATATAGAACACATCATGAACTTGAGAGAGATTCAGTGGAAGTGTCAATCGATAAACTATCATCCTTATACAATCAAGAATTCCAAAAAATAACATCCTCACAAATTTGAAATTTCACATTAAAATGAAATATGGATTTTTGAAACTTTCCTTTGTGGGAAACCCATATCGAAAAATGGGTCAATAAAACTTCCTCTTAAAAAGTGGGAAATTAAAAGGTGAAATCACCGGATAATTAAGATTTTGACTATGAGAACATTAGTGGAAAGTGAAAACATAGACATGGAAGAGAATTCTAACTATCAATTTCTAATGGATAATGATAGATAACTTGGTCATTAGAATGTTAATGACCAAAAAACATAGAAAAAATAGGACTACAAAAGGTTATTGATATCATCATAAATGATTATAATAGGATAAAATTTTATTTAAAAATAATTTAAGAATATATACTTACTTTATTTAATCTCATAAGTAAAATATCACTCTTTGGTTGTACCTTAATCAATTTTTTTTCATTTATTACTTTAAGGAATGATGTTGAAATTGCAGTGCCTACAGAACTAGTGGATCATAAGATCCATAATGGGATGACAATGCATTCATTCGATCTCTAGTTATCATTATAACAAAAAATGGTTAGCACATAAATCTCTATATGGTTAATTAATATATTAATCCCTAAATCCTATTCTAAATTTAAACATAAAAAATTTCATAAAACACCCCCCTTAGGAACCATCCAAAAGATTAAAATCCCAAACTTTCGAATAAAGGTCTCTCAATTTTTTAAATCAACTTATCAATAATCCCCTAAAAATGATTTAGATCTTAATTTCCACATTCCAAACAAGTGAAGATAATTATCATTTATTATATTTAAACATGGTAACAACCTGAATTAACATAAAAAATTAGTGAAAAGATTCATGCTTTCAAAAATTAATTCTTTCCTCCTACCATAAATATAAAAAAATATATAAACTCAATCCATGGTATCAAAAACCACCTTAGAATCATACTACTAATTATTTTCAAGGTCATATTTACTATCTAATTTATTTTATCGTAATAAAAAATATATTAATCTCAATATTATCGCAACATCATGCATATATTAAGGGATATCTTTAACGTAATCATGTGTTCTCCAAAAATATTTTCTTACCTCCTCAATCAATTTTCATAGTTACCAGTACCATTCAAAAAATAATTTCAAATAATTAAGTAAAACTACAGTGGAATAATACTTATATATTTAATTATTACATAATACCATAAAAGTACCTCTACAAAATTATTCTTGAATTCCAATACATAAACACTCAACATTTCCACTTCCTTCTTAAACTATTATCCAAGATTCATCATTTTATTCCTTAGAACTTATTTCATATCATATTTCATTCTTAGTATCTTCATTATTAGAAATATAATTTTCACTCATACAACCTTTACAATTCTCTTCAATATCATTCCCCCTAGGTAATTAATTTTTATGATTCCCATACATTCCACATTTAAAACATTTAACTATCAATAATGCCTTAATAATACCGTTGTTATAATCTGTCATGTTATCTAAAACTTTCAATTTTACTTTTCAAATAATTTCTTTCTGTCCTTTTTTTACACAGTCAAATCATCTTATAGTTCTTTTGAGACATTCTCCTTGATTCTTCTTCCCACATCATTTATATGAGGAAATTTTAACTCTCTTTCCTCTATGGTCACCATGAAATTCCCTCTTTATCTAATTAGATAGTTTAGGAAACTCACAAAAATTGACATTATAGATCATATTATGATAGTACTTATTAGTAATAGTAACAAGGTTTCTTCTTTCTACTACCATTTAATTTGGTTTCTCATGAGGAAACTCATTCTATTTTCCATCATATTCACCATTAAAATGAATCCTCTAGGTTCCTGTCATTTTTTAAAACCCCAAAAGAATGGTGTGATTGATACTAAACATACTATGAAATCCTCATAATCAATATAAATTACTTATAAAATTCCAATATATAACACCTTGGGTTTAACTTAGGTTATTCTTGATCATTAAAAAATCTCTAGGATTGTAAGCTAGAATTATCCTTAGGGTTATTTCTAAGGTTTTCTCATCCTCGTTTCCAAAGGTTAACTAAATATTTTCTCTAATAACAACTATAAAGACCCATTATTTTCATACATAGATCTAACATATAAATAGTTTAATATTCTTTATTACAACAAGACCACGCCAGAATCATATTGGGTTTAGTGTCTTTGGAAACATGGAAATATTAACAACCAGTTAATAAAATATCTACATCATCCCCCCTTAGCCCCTCATAACTATAAATTTTTTATGACATGTCATATGTAATACCTTACTTCATATCTATGGGAAAATAAACATAATAAAATTGTGAGCTTATATTATCAGTATAGGTAAACAAGGGAGATATATAACATAATCATAAGATCATGAACATAACATTTGGAAATTATACCTGGCATAACAAAGATTATAATCTTGAGTCATGGAATAAATAATTTAAGTTCATAAGACATGAATCATAAAATAACATGAGATAATAATATTGGCATAAGTTATAGAGTTGTGGTATACTCCTAAGCAAAGAATATCATTTTTTAGTCAAGCATCTTTTCAAATACTATCATACTAGAATGGGTTCACTTCCCAAACCATCATAGTAGCCAAGGTTCACTCCCAATACTATAATAGTGGATTATTTTGACTCCCCAAACTATTTATTATCAAATTATCACTCCCAATACTATCGTAGTGGATTGGTTTCACTCTGAAAACCATCATAGTGGACAAAGTCCTTTAATGAACTGGTTTCACTTCACGTTCCATTCCAATCTATCTCATTATATATAAATCATTACCAAATGATTTGGAGAAGGATATAGGTCCCACCTGTCATTGGATATAATGTAACAACCATCACATAATAAAAACCATATATATTTTTTCTATTAGAACGTCAATCATATCAGAACCTATGAAAATAAATTGGGTGTCATAAACATTAAATCATAACATAACCCATGGAATATAAATAGGTTTTATAAATATCATGTCATCATAAACATAAAACAAACATAAAAATAATAAGTATATTATTATTGAAAAATTCCCCTAGTAAATCATAAGTAACATAAAATAATGTTATCTTATATGTAAAATAATTTTGAATGATCGCTTGAAATAATTATTGAGGAAAATATCCTTTCTGTTTTTGAAAACATTTTTTCAAAATGCTGCACAATTATAAAAGAAAACATTTTCTTTGAAAATATCCTTATTAACTTGTAAGTGAATACTCAAGAAATTAAAGATTCATGAAGGAGGTAAAATAATATAATTCTATATAAGTTAAAAAACATTCCTTCCATATTTTTGTTGGTAAATTTCATGAATAACCTCTCTTAGAAAATGAAAAAAATCCTTTCAAACAAATTTATAAAAAAACATGATTAAAAATGATCATAAACAATCATATGATAATAATAAAAACATTTTTGGAAATAATTTTATAAAACATTGATATGGAATAAAAATATAGTTTTAAGTGAAATTTTAAAAAGATAATTTTTAAAATAAAATACCTTATAAATATTATATCATTTTAGTGATCATTAATAAAATTAATCGATTCTGTGTATTTACTGTAAACCCATATTAAACAAGTGGAAATGAAAAATAAGATAATAAAAAATCATTAAAAACATTATAATAGTAGGAAATAATCACTAAATTATATGTTTAACCCAAATAATATAAATTGTTTTAAGAATTACCTTACCACTTTGTAATTATTCGAATCATATTCCCCATAAAATTAATGATTATCAAATGAAACATTGAATAACATTAAGATAATGATATTCATGATATTATTTATCAATGTTAAGTATATAAAATACACATATAAAATAAGTGTTGAATAAGACATATATATCATAGAATAAAAAAGTTAGAATAGAAACCCTTACCTCACACTTCTTTTTAGTTTTGTGTACTTCAACCTCCTCTTGAATATCACCTCCTTGAATGACCCCTTGAAAAAAATCGATTTGGAATTTTGGTGAGAACAATAGAAATTGGATATGGTAAGACTAAGTAGTAGAGGGTTTGGAAGATATTCAAGGATATTCAAGGCCTTTGAGGAGAAATGCGGTGGTGAGGGGTGGTATTTATACTTGAAAAGGGGTGGGTTTAAGTGATTAAATAATGATTATTTGTTGTTTAAATCCAACCACATTGAGGTGACATTAATTTCTAGAAATTAGGTAGATAATTAATGTTTTAAAGGCTTGTTAGGGTAGATAAATACCTTAAACACCCATTAAATGTTTTCATTTTTAGGTATTTTATATCTTTACATTTTAACTTTAACCTGATTTGTTATTTTTCCTATACTGCAGTAATTTTTTTTCTGTCATGGTAACTTTTTATGCCTAAAAATGAAAGTGAAATTACTACATAATTTGGAACTTATAATTCCAAATATTAAATAAAATTTACAAAATTAAATTCACATAATTTGAAAAACAATATTTAGAATTAATTCACCATACGCAATGGGAAAACATGTTTTTAAAGTGAAAAAGTTCAAACATTTTAGATATTTTTATATCCAATATCAATTTCAAATTGATTAAAATGACATAATTTATAATTATTTATGTATAATTTAACTAATTATACTATAAAACCAATTTAAAATATAATTTATCATTATAAATTGTTTATATAAAAAGTCAGTTTTCAATTAAAATGCAATATTTTTCACTATTCATTAAAAAAATAAAACTTATCAAAAAGATACCAAAAATGACTCTAAGATAATTTTGATATCACTATTTCAAAAATGAAGTTCATTTTTTCAAATAAAACTTATAAAAGTGACAAAATATAGTTTTAAAATAGGTGTTCCATTAAAAGGCAGCAAAATTGCTTTTAAAAAAATATAGCCTTTTATACTTAAAATTATATTTATTCTTATATTAATCCTATCAAAAATATTTTATGAATTTAAAAACATATAAATTTCATTAATATATATCAATAATAGTGATTAATTTAATTTATTAAGATAAAATTACATTGTAATCATAAAATTTGTTTTTTATAAAAACACATCTTTCTATTCAATCGGAATTTTTTATTTACATCGTAAGAACCCCTTAATTATACATGAAAAATGGGGGTTCAAAACCCATTGGGTGCAGGTTACCGTTGAAGTACTGTAGAGGTCTATAGCAATGGAGGGCACTGTATAGGCGGCATGTTACTGTAGCGGTAGCAGGGTATTATAGCAGCCGTGGGTACTATGCGGTATTGTTGCAACGTGGGCACTAGAATACATTTTACACCATATATTTTACCTCTTGTTATTTTTTAATTAGTTTAATAAAATATTACTTTCATAAAATATCATTATTTTCAATTTAGACACTATTCACTTCATTTGACTTAAAATTCATGAATACAAAGTTGTAATTAAAATAAAATCCTTTCACACATATGAAATATTTAATAATAATCCACAAAATTCTTGTAACACTATAACTCAATAAATTTTTATTACTTTTATTATTTTTTAAATTGTTTATTATATTTTTTATTAATTGAGGAAATATGGCACCAGTTTTGTATAAAAATTTGAGGAAAATAAATAATTACTAAAAATTAGAAATAAATTTCCATAATGAAAATAATTAAATTATTATCAAAATATTCATTTATATTCATTTATAACATTCTTTTTTGCTATGTGAACATATAATAACTATTTAAAACTAAGAGAGTGACATTTTGTAAATTTTTTTGATTTAAATATTATATAAGTCATCTTCATGGACTAGTGTCCATTAAAAAAATTTAATTTAGAGACTAAGCTGATATGGTTTTAATTAACTTTACCCAGTAGTAATTATGATGAAAAATTATGACATTAAAATTTAGTTTTAACCTAGATTAACCATATTTACCCTTTACTAATGCGATAAATTTTACAAAGGTTATTATTCATATTCACTAAAAATAAAAGGGACCTATTTAACAAATATGAACCTCATTATTCCAAATATATAATAAATTTTATAAAAATAAATTTATATAAGTTTAGAAATTAATTATAAAATAAGCATGCAAAATGCGATCAATACCCCTTTTTATAAAAATGAATTTTTAAACATAAAAATGGATTTATTCTTATCTCATGTCAAGAAAAAATATAATATGAATGATGAAAATTTAAATTGAAAATTTAATATATAAATTTATTGAATATAATTTACTGAAAATTATTTTTAAAATTTATTAACATAAAACACATTTTTAAGCATAAAAACATTTTTTTAGAAAAACATCTTCTTTATTTTCAAATTATTTTAATTTTCTTTTTCTATTAATTGATAACCAATGAATTAAATTTATAAATATGAAAACTATAAGTTTTTCATAATTTATTTAGCCATATTAATACCCACTTTTTCAATGGTTAGGTGATAATCATCACATAATAATATTTTAATAATATATCATAGTTTATTTGAACTCGGTGTTGTGTGTAACATAAGATATCTAAGAAATAAATTTTTTTAAAGAGAAATATATCTTAAAATATATGTTTTTTACATTCTACCCCATAAAAATATATTTTTCCCTCAATATTCATCACTCTGATATAAAAAACTAAGGATATTCATGCCTCATCAGATCCTCAGGTTCCCATATGGATTCCTCAATTTTATGATTTCACCACAAAACTTTGACCAGATGGGTGGTCTTATTTTGTAGGAATTTCCCTATATGATCTATAATCTCTAATTTTTATTCCTTATAAGAAAGATCTTTCTCCAACGGTATGACTTCAAGATACAGTACATTTGAAGGATCATGTATGTACTTCCATGGGAGAGATACATGGAACATATCATGAACTTGAGAGAGGTTTGGTGAAAGATCCAAATGATAAGCTGTCATCCTAATATGGTCAAGAATATTTAAGGGAAAAATATATATCCAAGGCTCATTTTTACCTACTTTACATTCCTAATTAATCTCTTCTAAGGAGATATTCATATTTATACCTTGTACCCAACTTTGAAGTCTAGATATAGATGACAACTATCAGCATAACTTTTCTTTCAAATCTAAGCTGCTCTTATATACTACTAAATAGCTCTGAATTTCTATACCATTTCATAAACTATCTCAGGTCCTTGTAGATTTATTTCTCTAACATCACCCTAACACATTGGAGTTATATACTTTCTATCATGTTGGTCCTTAAAAGGGTCCATCTTAATACTCGATTGAAAGTTATTATTATAAGAAAACATAACTAGAGGAAGGTGTTGATTCCAATAACCTTTTAACTGATGATAAAAAGATATCAAAATATACCAGAGGGTTTTAATGTTCCTCTTAGACTAACCATCTATTTGAGTATGATAAGTTGTGTTGAAACTTAGCATTGTATCCATATTCTTCTAAAGGATTCTCCATAACTTTGAGGTAAACCTCGAATCTTGATCAGTTGTAATAGAATGTAGTAATCCATTCAATCTTACTAATTCATTAATGTATATCCTAGAAATATTATTGAGATAGAAATATTCTCTCATGGAAATTAATTACGCTTAATTTTTATGAAAATAAAATATAACCCAAATATAAAATTTACCTTTAGATGTTTTGGGGAGTCTGACAAAGATATTCATTGTAATATTTTTCCATTTCCATTTAAGAATGGGTAATGGTTGTAAAATTTCCTTATATTTCTATATATAATTCAAAACTTCCTGACATACCAAGCACCATGATACATACTCCACAATATCTATTTTCATATTGTCCCACTATAAATTCTCTTTCAGATATCTATACATCTTCATACTTCCAGGATGAATAAAGAATGATGAACTATGAGCTTCATAAAAAACTCCTTTAAATATAGTGTGGATGGTACACATACACTATTACTAAATCTTATCATTCTATCACTATTAAGGTTAATATCTGGAATATTTCTCACCTTCTTTTTTAGCTCTATATCTTCCTTATATGATCCTTTAATCTTCACTTGGATAGATGGTTGAACAGTTATTTAGGAAAGATAATATTTTTCCAATTCCACCAAGATTTTCATATCCATTCTTTTAAAATAAAAAAATATTGGATATTTTTGTATCCCTATAATATTTAAGTTTTCACGATCCTTTTAATTGAGAGTATCGACAACCTTGTTTGCTTTCCCAGGGTAGTAATGTATTGAGTATTCATCAGCTCCAACCATCTTCTCTAGAACATATTTAACTCTTTTTATGTGAATATATACTTAAAAATTTTATGATTAGTACATATGTCACACCTTTCTCCATAAAGATAATGTGTCAATATCTTCAATGTAAAAATTATTTTTGTCATCTTTAAATCATGAATTGGTTAATTTCACTCATGAACCTTCAATTTTAATGTGGAATACGCTATCACCATATCATTTTTCATGAGGACACATCCCAGTCCCTTCTTTAATACGTCAATAAATATCACAAACCCTTATCCACTACAATATTGTGTGATTATAGGTGCACTGATCAAACTTATCTTTAAATCCTTTATATTATCTTCATAATAATATATCTATAAAAACATCGATCCTTTATGAGTTAACTTGGTGAGTATATTTGATAGTCAGGATAGAAATCTCAAAAAAGTCAAGTAGTACCCATATAAC
Source organism: Viscum album (assembly GCA_963277665.1). Classification (NCBI taxonomy): domain Eukaryota; kingdom Viridiplantae; phylum Streptophyta; class Magnoliopsida; order Santalales; family Viscaceae; genus Viscum; species Viscum album. Next base: position 1,217,921,272 of record OY728151.1, read on the forward strand.
CCATGTAAGCTGTAGATTTTAGTTACCATGGTTTGTCTAGGACACTTCTCAATAACTATTATCTCTGAAGGATCCACTGATATAACCTTGCATGTTATTATATGTCCCATTAATGAAACTTTGGAAGCCAAAATTCTCACTTTTTAAATTTTCCATATAGATTTTCCTTCCTTGGGATCTTGATCATAATTTTTAAATTATCTTCATGATCTTCCTTGATCTTTGAATATATAAGAATATCATCTATAGAGACTAACAAAAATTGATCTAGATAGTCTTTAAAGACACTATTAATTAATTACATGAATATGTTAGGGGAATTAGTAATTCCAAAAGGCAAAACTATAAATTCATAATGGCCATACCACATATGGAAGGTTGTATTGGGTATATCCTCTTTCTTAACCCTTGATTTATAATATATAGAATAAATTTAAATCATGTAAAAGTATTGAGCTCCTCATAATTGATCAAAATGATCATCGATATGGGTTATATAATACTTTTTCTTTATAGTGATATTGTTAAGTTCTCGATAATCAATACAAAGATGCATTGAACCATCATTATTATTAACAAGGAGAACTAGTGCAACCCATGGTGTTTCACTTGGGCATATAAATCACTTATTAATATTCTGGTTAATTTGATTCTTCAATACCTGAAACTTAATTGGGGATGTTCTATAAGGATTCTTTGAAATAGGTGTATCACCGGGTATGAATTCTATTGAAAACTCAACTTCACAGCTCAGAGGAAGAATGGGAAACTCTTCTAGAAAGACATCAAAAAAATACCATACAATATAAATATACTAAATTTTGAGCTTTTACCTAACCTTATAAGATAGATAACCTTCATGGATAAGAATTAAAACCCACAAGATATTAGTAATTTCCATTGGAAGTTAGTATTCATTATCATGCTGATAAAAAATCATAGGTTCATTTAGAATTTGAAATATGACTTCCCTTCATCGAAAATTAATATTATCTCTATATGATGAAATACAATTAATTCCTTGAATCAAATAAAATTTAAATAAGGGTAGAATCAAAAAAATTTCAACATTCACTTTCCCACAAAATTCATCTAGACAGTAATTATAGGCTTGAGATGTGACCATCGTACAATTAAGAGTTTTTATGATTAACTCAATATCTAATCATAGTGGAAAATTACATAATCATGAAAAATAATTTATAGGATATCTAAATAATGAAACCTTATTTTCAATCTATGAAACCTTAGGTTTAACCTAGGTCATCCATAATCAACATCTATTTAAATTCTTCATAATGGTTCATAAAGAAAATGTGAATTAACCAAAGCATATCCTATATGAGTGTAAAATCATGTGTATAGTAAGACCTATTTTTTATGCACCAGGTGATGATATAGTCAAATAAAAAAGTTCCCTTTTTAAATTTATTACCCATAAGTAAAGTTGTTCTAGATTCAAGTCCACTTGTAGTATATATAAAAGGATGTAATTTATTGAAAAATCACATAATATCTTACATAACGAAACCTTAGGATGTAATCCTATACTTAGACTTATCCCTGAGGTCTTCGCTAAATTTTTCTAACACTAATATATAAATATTGAATAAACATTTAATCTGATACCAACTATAATGACCTAGTATTTTCACATATATATTACTTCTTGTTAGATGAATATTCAATACATTTAATAAATACATACCCAAAGACCACATAGTCTTAGTTTAATTGGAGAATAAACACACAATCGTCTTATTTCTTGAAAGATATTCAATATATCCCACAAAGATATTCCCAAACATTACTCTACTTAGAAATACCCTTCTTAAAATCTTTCTCCACAACCAAGGTAAATGAAACATAATAAAGGGTGAGCTCAGATGCTCAGTAAGGGTTAATATGGGAGATATCAATTTATGACCATATAAAAGCATTATATAAGCATAAGGGCATAATATTAGGATCATAACTTGCTGAGTTCATTAATAATCTATCAAAGTTCATAAAAATGATTCATACTGTAAATCTCTGTAATTTCAAACTACATGATTCATAAGAGTGAAAAATCATCATAAATCATGAACCATAATCTCATGTCATAAAAGTATGGAACCATAATAGGTATAGAAACTATTTTATATGTCAAGTTTAGCTACCAAGACCATTAAAACATAGTGGATTAGGCCACAATACATATTTCCCCTAGTATATCAAGCACATAAACTTTTTCCCTACAGTGGATCAAGTACATCGACATGTTTCCCATATTGGATTAAGCATATTAATTGGTTTACCATAGTAGATCAATCATATCAACTTGTTTCCCATAGTTATCTCATGAGATATAAAACATTATCAAATTCTTTGTAGGGATATATAATTCTGATCCCACCCATCACATAATGAAAACCATGATTATGTGGCCATAATATCATAAAACATTCATCATATCATCACATTATAACCCATGTAAATAAAATGGGTTTCAGAAAAATTTCAGCAATTCATCACAGTATAACCCATGAAAATAAATGGGTTTCATAAAAATATCATCATCTTATTAATAAACCATTAAGAGAAAGGATAAGGATGGTATCATTGGTTAATATCCCAATTAAATCATAATTAATATCAAATCATGTTATCATAGATGAAAATTTCTTTAAAGTACCACTCAAACATTTTGTGAGGAAAATAGAATTTCGACTTTGAAAATCAATTTTAGAAATAAAAATATTTTCAAAATATTATAGAGAATTTTTGAATTGAAAAGAAACTTGGAAACTTAAAAAGTATGCTTCAAAACATTGATTTTTCACGATAGTGGTAAATTTGTTTCATGTTGTATAAGTTAAAAGAAAACATTCCTTTCACATTTTTAGTAAAAATTAAAAAAGTACCTTGCTAGAAAAAGAAAAGAAAATTAATTTAAAACCACTTTTCAAAAATTAAACCATGGGTAAAAATGAATTTAAACAATCATAGTATAAAATTAAAATATTTTTGAAATTTTTTTAGTAAACATGAATATATAATAAAAAGGATTTTCTATCAAATAGAAAAATATAGTCGATTTTCCTTAAAAACATTATTTCAATCTCTTGAATACATAAAATGATGAAAATGAAAGGAAAAAAATCATTATATTGAATTAACCATAGGATAATAAAATTAAAGGTAATTATCATATAAATATCATGTAATTTCCTTAATGGAAATTCAAGTATAAACAATATAAATTAAAAGAGGATTGAAACATAAATCCCTTACTATTTTGGTAACTTTTAAAACATAAGACCCATGAGAGAATAAAATTAAATAAATCCTTAAATATCATTAAAATAAATAAATTCATTATATCAAATTTCAAATGGGTTGTATATACACATCATAAAATAAGATATGTGGATAATATAACTTATGTCCTAAAGAAGATAATTTAAGATGAAAACCTCTTACCTCAAGTCACGTCTTTCTTTGAAATAACTCTAGCCTCCTATATAATAAAATTAAATTTATTAGAATTATATACTAGAATCTTTTTCAAAATTAAAATATCATATATAATCCCATTAAAATATTTCTACACCCTTTTTATAAATAATACCATATTAAAATTTTTAATTCTAGGTTTTAAATGTTTAATTTTTATAAGAATTTTGGTTTGTTAGTTATGGTCCTTGTAATTTGATCATTGTTCCATAATATAAAAAATATTAATCACGATATAAATATTATATATATTCATAATATATATATATATAGTTATTAATAAAATATAGAGATATAAAATTGAATTACACCGTTCATGGAGATGGTAAGTCGTACGTACGCATGAACGTTGTCTTCATTTTTCAATAGATATAATGAAAGAAAGGTAAATAATAATTTAACTTTATAGAATCACTAATATATTATATATATCATATATATTCATTAAATATATCCTTACTACCATCCAATTAAAATATGAATGAAAAAATTACATCACTTTGTGAATATGGTAGTCCACACATATGCACGAGCGACACTATCATTTTCTAAAGAGTTTGAAGGTAAGAAGGTGAAGATAATTTTATAATTAAAGAAGTATAATTATTTCATAAATAATATATATAAAATTTAAACCCATAATAATATCCATAAATAAAACATAGTGATGAAAAATTAATTGTATCGCCATGTGGAGACAGAATGTCCTATGTACGCACGATCAATAATTTCACTTACCATTTGATGGGAAAGACGGTGGATAATGGTGGTTTAATTATCATAACAACAATTAAGTATATTTATAATACTGAAGTTATTTTTTTTATGAAGAATATATTTGATTTATAAGAAGTAAAATCATAATTAAAAATAATGTGATCGGATATGGCGATTACCTCTTCTTTCAAAAAAATCATTTAAATCTCTTCTTAAGGGACCTAGGGTTGGTAATTTTGGAAGAAAAGGAATTATATGATGAGGATAAAGAAGTTAAGTATATAATTTGGTATTCTTTTTTCAACATATAATAATAAAAAAAATTTAATAAGAGAAAATAGAGGTTCCCTTTTATAAGTAATGGGATGGTCACTCTTGGAATTTCATAAAAGATTTAAATATAATTAATTCATTCTCAAGACAAATGATTCTAAATGGACTATAAATGGAAAATTTATGAATATTAAAACATATATTATCCCCCTTTCCCCTTTTTAATGTTTTTATGTAATTTAAAAATTATTAATTTAATAAAATATCATTGGTGTCAATTTAGACACTATTTACTTAATTTGACTTAAAATTCATAAAAAAGGTTATAATTTAAATAAAACCATTTCATAAATCTAACATATTTCATAATTATCCATAAAATTAATATAACACTATAAATCACTCAATTTTTATTACTTCTAATATTTTTAAAATCATTTATTATATTTTTTTATTAATTAAAGAAATACTGCATCAACATTATTTAATAATTTAATGTAATTAATAATTAATAAAAATTAGAAATAAATTTACATCATGAAAAGAATTTAGTTATTCTAAAAATAGTTAGTTATATTCATTCATAAATTTATTTTTCTCAATATGGATACATAATAGATATTTAAAACTCAGAGAGTGACATTTTGTAATATTATTTGATTTAAATATTATATAAATAATTTTCATTGACATGTTTCCTTTAAAAAAATTAATTTAAATACTAAGGTTCATCAAATAAGAATTAGTATGAAAAAGGGCGACCTTATCATTTACTTTTAACCTACTTTAATCTTATTTACCCTTTACCGAGGTGATAAATTTTACAATGGTTACTATTTATATTGACAAAAAATGAACCTAATAATTCTAAATATTGAATAAATTTTATCAAATTAAATTTCTATTATTGGAACAAATTTATTTTAAAATTATCAAACAAAATAGTAAGAATGCCGGTTTTTAGACAAATAAATTTTCAAGCATTTAACTAGATTTATTCTTATCCCATACCTATAAAAAATATCAGGTGAATATTAAAAAATTAAATTAAATATGTCATATATAAATTTAATTAATATAATTCAAAAAAATATTTATTTAATTTTTTAATATAAAACTCATTTTTCACATGAAAATAGTTTTTGAAAAATACATATCCTTTGTTTTTATATTATTTTCATTTTAATTTTTTATTAATTGATAACTAATGAATTCATTTTATACATATGGAAACCATAAGTTTTTTTATAATTTAAGCATTCCTATTAATACTCGCCTTTCTGATGGCTATGTGATAAATTTCACATAATAATATTTTAATAATATATTTCAGTTCATTTGAACTCAGTGTTGCATGTAATGAAATCCATCGAAGAAAAAAAATTATTTAAAGAGAAATATATTATAAAATATTAGGGTGTTACAAGTCCACTCCAAATTTCAGTTTTCTTTTGAAAATCCATAAAATTTTCTTCCACTGTAATTTCATTTCACTTCATTTAGCTTTTAGACACAATCTTTTGGACTCGGTCCTCTCTTTCTAAGGAAACCTATAAGGGAAAACTTTAAGTTACCACCACAAGACCTAACTTTTCCCTAATGTTTTTTTGTTTATATATTTTCCATTGAAATATATTTCCCAAAATATTATATAATAAATTCATTATTTATAGTATAATTAATTTTTTTTATATTTTGGTAATAACTATTAACCACATTACCCCTTTTCCATTAATAAAAATGAAAATGTCATTCATGAGTTTGTGAAAACTACAGCCTCCATGAAGTAACGTATCTCATTTTCTATATAGTTTCTTTATTAATTAATAAAATATATTAAAATATGATTCAAAACCATAAAAAATTATAAATAATACCATTATAATTCTATAATAATTATATTATTCCAAAATAAACCACATTCATAACCATAAGCATCCATTGATTATGGTATGTTCATGTTTGGGTTAGTCTAACCACCTACTTGAAAAATGCTATAAAATAATATTATTAATGACTATGAGAACTTAATTAATGATAATATATGATATAAATAAGTAAATAATGATTTTATTTTGGTTCTTTAATGGTAACATTAATATAAAAATCATTAATTAATATGTCAACGTCTGTTCATTAAAAATCACTAAAACCTGCTCATCATCGATTTCATATTTAAGGATCATAACAAAAACTCCCATATAATGATATTATAAAATTATAAATAATTATAAATAATAAATCTTGATTCCTTTTGTGATCTTTTAATGATTAAATTTTGGAGAAGAAGGAATAATAACATTTTTATTACAAAACTAGTTCAAAACAATCAAGATTATTCAACCCTAACATCGAAAATAGATAGTAAATAACTAATAATTTTAGAATTTTAATTTGAAAAAATTAACCTAATTTTTGGATTTATAATAAAAATATTATCTTAGGATAAATGTTTTATATTTTTATAAAAAACAATATTTTTAGGTGAATAATACAAAATACCATTTCTATAAAAACCCTGAATTTTATAACATTATCAGTATATAAGTATGAATTGAAAATTTAAGAAACCCTTTTATAGAATAAATATGTATTTTATAAGATATATTTTAAATTTAAAAATATTAATTTTAGTTTATAAAACTATGGTTTATATTTTAGAACTTATGTTATGATATTCTCAAAAATTGTTTTTAATACATTATAAATTTATTATATTAAAATTAAATTTTATCCCTTTTAGAAAGTGAAAATAATAAAATGGATTTAAAATTTAGAATTAAAATCTCTATTTTATTTAATAATTATTGTTTTTATGAATAAAAAAATGAATTACATAGGTAAAAAATAATTACCATAATAAAAACCAAAAGGGTAAAATGGGTTAACCAAAAGAGTAAAAGGTCAAACATGTTAAAAACATGTTTTTAATTGATTTTTTGAGGGTTTTTATCGAACAAAAACTTATATCTACTCAATTATTGTCCATTTTGGAGTCTTCATGATATGTGAAACATGTTATCCCTTTATATTAGGATGAAATATTTACAGGAATGTGATTCTCATCACTTACAAAAGGGGCCTCTCACCACCGCTTCAAGACCACTCTAATTTCGATTTCCACTTGAAACTATGACATTTTTCACTAAAATAGAATCTTATCACACTTTATTTATATTATTGACACAATAGTTTATACAAATTTCCTCCAATATAATGAATATTCTTAGGGAAAACACAAAGTTCTCAGCATAAGTACAAACTTTTCCTTAACATTATTTCTTTTATATCTTCCCCTTTTAAATATATTTTAAAAAATATTTTATGATGATTGCAAGTATTTGTATTATAATTATTTGGTTTATAATGTTTTAATAAATATAATCACTTTTCCCCTTTTTCATTAATAAAAATGAAAATTTAATTTATTTGTTTATGCAGACTACTGCCTCCATAAAGTAACGTATCTCATTTTTATCTAGTTTCTTTATTATTTATTAAAATATCATAAAATATGATTCAACACCATAAAAATATATAAATAATATCATTATTATTCTATAATATTGATATTATTCCAAAATAAACAACTTTCATAACTATAATCATCCATTAATTATGGTATGTTTGTAGTGACCCTAACACGAGTAACCCAAAGTCAGTGTATGATTTATTAAATTGGCATAAGATACAAGTAATTTCATCCTAAATGGTTTAATGGGTTATTAGTCTTTGTATACTAGATACATACTTGAGTCTTAAATTATAATTGAATACACAAATTTCAAAATATTTTTTTTGAGAATAACATTATTCCCTAGAGCATATCCTTATTTATAAATCATAGTAGACTTCATGGATTCATGGGGAAATAAAATAGAATAAGGTTTAAAATAAATTCGAATTAAGGGTTAAGTATGATGGAATCTATGATTAATAAATAAGAAAAATCAACATGGAAAGGTAAATAACTAAGAACACATTCCATTTAAATAACTTGAATAACATGATAAGATATGGAAGAATAAATATGGAAAGGTAAATAACTAAAAACACAGTACATTTAATCAATAAAATGAGAATAAAATGAATCCATAGATAATATCATGGTGAAAATATCTTAGATAATAATAATTTAATTCTGAATAAATGAAATGTTAAATTATCATACATCATTTTTTCTAGGAACATGATACCCTTACCATCAAGACTGTTCAAAAGATGGTTTAGAACATACTGGGTACAAATCAATCCAGGTTGGCCAACTATAACACTACTATCAAGGCCTTTCATAATACAGTTTAAAACTACTAGTTACAAACTCATAGGGTTTGATCAACTGATTTTGTATCGGGAGACAACTAATGAATTGAGGGGCTTTCATTAACTAGTCCCCAACCCATTTCATGAATTTTAAAATAATTCCTTATATATCGAATAATCAATTTAACTCACAAACAATGTTCCTTATCATAATGTATACGTATTGAGTAAACAATAAAAATTTTATCAATATTTACCTAGATGAACAAATAACATTCAATGTAAACACTATATGTTAAAATAGTATATAGTTTAATCAATAATAATATCCATGATAAATAATATATATGTTTAGTGGTAATTTAATGTCCAATGATCATAAGTAAGTGAATATTTCAAGGGGAAGTTAATGACTACAAAAATAAATAAGGAAGTGAACGCCAATAATATCCTTGGTCAAAATAATCATAAACTATCTAGAGGAAGAATATTTATGGTATTAACATATACAGATTGAAGTAAGAATAAAATTTTGTTTTCATTGATGAATAGAAATTTCATAAAAATATCTTTAAAAACATTCTTGATGAAAATATAGTTTTCATTTTGAAAATCCTTTTGAAAAATATTTTCTTTGAAAATAAATTTTAGAATAGTCTTTAAAAATATCCTCCTGAATTTGAAAATAAATCCTAAATAAATGATGGTCAAAATGGTGGGTAATTGTGTACATGTTTTAATTTTTTAAACTAAAATTCCTTTTTAAATATAATTTTTTTAGGAAAGTTCCTTGTTCATAAAATGACAAGAAGTATTCTTTCACATTTTTAGTAAAATCCTAACCTATATTATTGTGAAAACAACATAATATTCCTCTGAATTTTTTTTAAAGAGTTAAAAGGTTAAAATTTATTTAATAAATCATTTTTAAAAGGTTAAAAACATTTTTTTTAAAAATAGAAAGCATGGTTTTGAAATAAAATAGATTTCCGACTAATAAGAGAAATAAAGTATTATTTTCTTAAAAACATTTTCTAAAACATTTTAAGTAAAAAAGAGTGGAAAATGGTACTATTACTTGAAAATTTAATGAATAAACATAGGAGAATAAAATTAAAGGTTTTATTAAATAATTATCAAATAATTTCCTTTAATTGGATTTCAATAATAAACAATCTTTATTAAACTTAGATTATGAAGTAAACCCTTGCAATGATCATAACGTTGAAGTGAGAATCAATCAATGAATAAATTATGTGTATAAACTATAAATAAAAATAAAACAATTGGAAATAAAAAATAATATAATAAAATTTAAATATACATATAATTATTATAATTACATAATCAATGAAGTAAAGGATTAACATAATAAACATAAATTGAGTTAAGAAATCCCTTACCTCATGCGTCTTTTGGGGTGAACGTGTTTTAACCTCCAGTATAGTGGTTTTAAACTTGTTATTAAATCATAACAGAAACATAATAACATTTATAATATCATATATTACCCTCTTATAACATTTTTACTCCCATTTATTAATAATATTTCATAGTTTTCATTATTTCTAGTGTTAATCGCCTTATTTTTATCATTAATGCTTTGTTATGAAAGTTCATGTTATTGTGTATATTATATAGTTACATCACCCCTAGAATAATAATCATGAAATATTTATCGTATTTAGACATAAATTATACTTTTAATACCAATCATGAAAGACAGTTTTCATAAATGAAGTACATTACGATCATGGAAACGGTCGGTCATACGTACAAAAGAGTAATGTTTCCATTTTTCAGTGATCATCATAGAAAGGTGGTAAGTAATATTTTACCATCACATAATGATAAAAATATCATATATACCATATTATATAATTAAAAATATCATCCATGTGGTGTGGGTATGAAAAGAGTCACATCGCTTCGTGAAGGTGGTAGTCCACACGTACACGAATGATGTTATCGTATTTACGTTAGTGAAATGGAAAAAAATAAAATGACATATATTATTATTAAATAATGATAAATATGTCATTAATATCATAATTATGTCATGTATATCAGATATAATCATTAGCCACATCTTTATAACCTTCTATGTGAAGAATTAGTGAAAGAAAAATTGCATCGCTTCGTGAGGTGGTAGTCCACTGTACACATGAGCAACGTTATCGTATCTCCTATGAAACTGAAGATAAAATATATTTATGATATAATTAAAAAATAGGTATAAATATTTTATAAATAACATATTTATAATTTATATCCATCATCATACCCAACCTTGTGAGTTGTAAATAGAAAAATGAACGACATCTGTTCGTGAGGCAATAGTCCATCGTACACATGAATGATGATTTTGTAACCCATTTGATGGAAGTGGATATGGTTAGGGTCATTAAATTATTATAAAAACATCATAGTATATTGAATATATTGATTTTATTATATCAAAATTATTTTAAAAAAGTTGAACAGGGCGAATAAATAAGTAATATAAAGATGCTCGTTGAAAAACATTACCTTTTCTTCGAGTATCCTCCCTGGTTTGCACTAAATCATTCCTAGGTTGGATTTTTCCCAAAAATAAGGATTTTGTGATGATTTTAGATAATTTTTGAATTTATTTGGGTAGGTATTTTCCTAAATAAATTGGTTTTAAGGATTAAAGTTGAGATGATAGGGGTGGACTTTTATAAGAGGGGGTGAGGACACACTTTGTATTTTTGAAAAGAATTTAGTGCTCCTACATTTTTCATTTGTAAAAAAGGTAAAAAATGGTACATAATTGAATATTAGATATGTTATGGTATAAATATGTCCATAAAACAGTTTTTATAGAAGTTTATATATAATTTTTACCCTTTTATTTTTAGTTTAACCCCCCCCAGTAAACATATTTTTACCTTAACCATAGTGATTAATTTTTGCCACATTCACTGTTTGTTTTGGTCTAAAATTAAGATGAAATTATTATAAATTATAAATTATAAATTATAATCATTAAAAATATGGAATCCATTTTTCCAAAATTTAATTTACATAAGTGGAAAATTTTAATTTAAAATTAATCCCGTAGACGTGATGAGAAAGAAGGATTTTAAAGTAAAAATGTTCAAAAGTTTACAATGTTTTTATATATAAATTCATCATGAAAATGATTCCAATGAACTAAATTTAATGAATTTATATAAAATTTAACTAATTTTAATTTAAAATAAATTCACAATATAATTTAACTTTATAAATTATTCAAATAAAAATCAATTTTTCAATTGAAATTCAGTATTTTTCACTATTCATCATAAAATGAAACTTTTTAAAAAATACCAAAAAACCATTCTAATATAATTTTGGTATCCCGATTTAAGAAAAATATAGTTTATTTTTTCATATAAATTTTCAAAAAAGTGGTAAAATTAAATTTTGAATTATGTGCACAAGGCACGACTGAATTTTCTTTTAGGAAAAATAAAGTTTTTGAGAAAAAATTATCTATTTTTCTTTTAAATGATTCTTATTTTATTTATAACCAATAGATAAATAATAAAAAGTTGTAAAATATATATTTTAATTATTTATTTAATCCTATTCATATCATCCATTTCAACATCTCATTAATAATTGTCATATTAAATATTATTATTATTATTATATTGTTGTTTGGTAAAACTCAGACTTTCTTGTAATGTAATATATTAAAGAAACTCATTGTTGAATGTATTGTAAGCTATCGAATAAATTAAATATATTCTAAAGTAAAAATATTTTAAATTCTTATGGTGTTATATTCTTTACTATGTTTGGTATTTCATGTCACATACGTTATTGAATAAAATGTTATTCTTTTAGAATTTAGGGGTGTTATATTCTTCCCACCTTAAATAAATTGAATCCTCGTGATTTAAACTTGATCTTGGTAATCTAGGGTTTGATATTTTCAAATTAATTCATTTAATAACCCATATCATAAAATAGTTAATAAAACATCTTATTAATAGGATAGAAAAATAAGTATAAAGGTCATCTAGAATAACACATAACTAAGTTTCTAAGTATGAGAACATATGTGGGAAATGGAAACATGGACATGGAAGAAAATCATAAATAATTATAGAGAGTGATTGAGGAAATTGATCACAAGAAATTGAATAATAAATGGAATGTTAGGGGCCTCAAAACCATAAATCTGGGATGATTTAAAAGACCATATAATTTATCATATATGAATTTAATAGAATAACATTTTCATTTCAAGGACCTTTTTCTTAAATTTGAATAGTTATTTTACTATCTAAGAATATATGTAAATATACTTACTTGATGAGTTTCTATTTCATAAGTGGAATTTTATACTTTGGTTTTTCTTCAATCAATTTCCAATTCGTCACTTATTCAGATAAATAAATATCAAAAAAATGAATCTTTTATGCCTAAAGAAATAAAATTCAATTTTAACAGATCATAAGGTACATAAAAGAGTAAAAAATCTTTCTATATATATCCAAATATTTATCAAAAACCAATATGGTTAGCACAATTTATCAAATATGATAAATTAATCTCTAAATTTCAAAATTAACTCCACTGGTTCATCATTAATTTTTATTTTTCAAATCATTTAACTAAAAATAGTGAAAATTTAACCAGGACTTCATATGGGCCAATGGTAGGCACTAAATCATTATCGACATTCAATTGTGGTTTTAATCACCATGGACTAGGAAAACGTGATGGGTTTTCACCCAGTATGCGAGTTTTCAGTTTTCTAAAACCATATTAGTATAAAACCTATAACATTCCCAAAAAAATATAATGGTCATCCTTGAAATAAAATTAATCATTAAATAACCTTTTTACTATGGTTTTCAATACAACTTATTTTTTCCAGAAAGTATAATAATCTTATTTGACTATAATTATAATTCTATTAATGATTATATTAATCCTAAATGTTATCAATACCTTTAAAATTACATCTATAAAATGTAAATGCATTATTCCTCAAATAAATTTTCCACTAACACATATTATTTTCATACATTTCTCCCAAAATATCCTTAATATTGGTAGAATACCATCAAATAATACCCAAAAATAGGATTTAAGGACTTTCAACTTATGGTAAACCTTATACTCATAACCCCATAATGGTATCTATAACTCTTAATTTAGTGAATACAAGTGTGTTTCTAAAATTAAACATAATCCTTAGATGTTTCATGACTCTAATAACCAATTTTATGTTCCAAAGGATCAAATAAAAACTAAGAAGGGGGGTTGAATTAGTTGTTCTCTTTTTATAAGTTTTAATACATTTCCAAACATAACCCCTACAACCTATTAAGATTTATTTCCTTATAAACATTTAGTAAATACTCATTCATGAAAAAGTAAGAAAGTAAGTAAATAACACAAGATTTACAAGGTTAGTACTCAGTTTAAGAACCTACATCCCGTCCATATCCACTCTAGTGGGTCTATAGAAATAAACTATTATGAAGAAGTGAATACAACTTATGCTAAGTCCTATTAGACACCTTCTATATCATGATTAGAAAGACTATATTGACTCATGCCAGTTTATAATGTTTTCTTATAACTAATTGATCCAAATAAAATAATAAGTACTTTCTTGAAACTACTCCATAATTGCTAGCCCAAATCCTCATTCCAATTTGGATAGATCCGATTTTCTCAATCCAATGAATCTAGATCTGATTCTCTCAATACGATTAGTCTGTATCTGATTCTCTTGAAATGATGAGTTTGATTCCGATTCTCTCAATACAATGGACTCAATAAAATGAAGTCATTATAAATCTAAAAAATCTACTCAATTTATCAATATGACCTTTCTCAGTTTGGTTTACTTAATCAAATTGATTGAATATGATCTTATTAATATGATCTTGCTCAATCCAGTAAACGAAAATTTAGTTATCTAATCCTACTCATTAGATCTCTAGCAAGCAATGAATTTCACTTGATTTCTTCAGTGCTCCACATTTTTCCCTTATGTGAAAAGATACTTATGAAAAAATTATTTGAGCAAGTATTTATATGTTAATTAGAAAAAATTGGGAAACCGTAAAACTTTCCTCGCTTCCTAAAATTTCAAATACTCTAAAAATATATCGCATTTAAGACTTTAACTTTTACATATTCAAACCTCATTAGATTTCTATGAGATTTATGAAAAATTGAATTTCATGTTTGAGCTCCTCAAATCTTCATAAAACATATATAATTTTTCTTTTGAGTCTTTTTTGTAAACAACTCAATATGATTTCTGTTTCTTTCTTAGTGAATCTGATTTATATTTCATTCTATGTAAATTTTATTTTTTGTTTCTTTATTGGTGAATCCAATTTCTATTTCTCTATCAGTGAATCTTAATTATATTTATTACTGAATGAATTCAATTTTTTTCTTTCTTAGTGATTCTGAATTCTATTTCTTTCTTAGTGAATCCAGCTTTTTCTTCTTTCTCAGTGAATCTGATTTCTATTTATTTATTAGTGAATCCAATTTATATTTCTTTCTCAATGAATCTGAATTCTATATCCTTCTCAGTGAATCCAAATTATATATATTTCTTAGTCAAGCCTATTGAATTATCATTATTATGTAATTCCCATTATGATGGAATTCCCATTATGATGTATATCCCATTATGATGGAATCTCAATACTATAACTTTTAAATTATTCAAACCTCTCCACCATTTCTTCACAAGGTTTTATCAATAAAGTTTTCATGATTTGTGAGAAATATATGATCTAAAAATCATCATCTAAATTGATTTAGAAATTATGAAAACTTTCTAACTCCAGAATTCATAGTATTCTTTCAAAACTCTTCAGAAATAATACAACTTCTTCACTCATAAACTTCTTCCTTTATTTGATTGTGACAAAAGAAAACTTATAGAAAACAATAATTTTTTCCTCTAATTTTTTTGGATCCAATGATTTGAATCCAATACAGATGAAGCTGATACTCTGAGTCTAATGAATCATCATTATTATGGATATTGGTCTGATTCATGAATAACAAAAACATTCTTTTACTAAGAGGTTATTTGTCAACAAATACAAAAACTTTGTTAAAACAATTTATCACAAAGCTTCTTCTCAAGATAAATTTGGTAAAAATACTTATAAAATTTAAATTTTTTAATCCAAATATATAAATAATTCATCCATTTTATTTCAACATAGGATTTTTTTTGTTCTAGGGATAATTCTTCAGAATAGGTAATTAACTCAGATAATTACTAGGTTCTCTATATTTAAGACAAAAACTATAAATGGATCCCTATGATGAAATTTATTTTCTTCTATCATACTCTCTATTATTTTATCAGTATTTCATTTATTTATTCCCTTATTTTCTATACATAAAACATTTTATCGCTCTAATGAGACAACATATTTTCAATCTTAGGTTTAACTTAGGTCATTAATTGTTATAATCTATTCAAATACTTCATAGTGGTTTATAAATAAAATGTGAATTTTCATAATCGTATCCCTAGGGAGTTTCAAACTAGGTGCATAGTAAGGTCTATTATTGTGTACCAGGTAATGCTTGAGTCAAGACTGATGTGCCATTTTTAGAGTTATTTACCCTAGGTACCTCTATTTTAGAACCAACTCCACTTTTAGTATCTATAAAGGGGTGTATTTCCAATAAAACCCAAATAATATCTTCCTTACTAAAACTTTATGATGTTATTATATACTTGACCTCAAAGTCTATCATAGGTTTATGTTCCCAAATATATGTTTTCCTAAATATAGTTCCCAAGGTTTCTAAAAAACTTCCTTTGATACCGACTATAGTTACCTTGACCCCAGTAACATAGAGTCAGTGCCTGCTTTATTACACTAGCATAAGATACAAGGAATCACATCTTGAAGGAATGAATAGTTAATAGTCTTGTTAAACTAGATACATACTTGAGTATTGAATTATAATTAAATACAAAGAATACAATATTTTTTTTCATTAATAACATTATTACCTCTAGAATATCCTTTTATATCAATCATAGTAAACTTCATGGATTATTAAAAAAATAAAAAAAATATGGGTGATCTCAAATGCTCAGTAAGTGTTAAGTATAGTGGAAGCTATCACGAATCAATAAAAATAATGAACCTGAAAAGGTAAATAACTAAGAACACATTCCTTTTAAATAACTGGAATATCATGATAAGATAAGTTAGAATAAATATGTAAAGGTGAATAATATAAAAAACAATCCATTTAATCAGTAAACTATGAATAAAATGAATCCAAATATAATATCATGGAGAAAATATATGGGATAATAATAATAATTGAATTTTTAATGAAGACAATTCTTAATTATAAGATTTCATGTTTCCCATGAAAATGATACCTTAGCCATCAATAAATTTCACAATAAAAATTAGAACATACTGAGTATAAACCAATCTGATTTGGTCAACTATAACAATGTTGTCAAGGCCTTTAACAAGACAGTTTAAAAATACTGGTTACAAACTCATAGGGTTTGGCCAACTCAGTTTGTATCATGAGACTAACAATGCACTGATGGGATTTCATTAACCAGTCCCCAACCTATTTCATGCATGTTAAAATAATTCCTTATATATTAAATAATTTATTTAACTTCTAAATAATGTGACTTATCATAAGGTATCCATATTGAGTAAAGAATACAAATTTTATCAATATTTCTCTATATAATAAAATAACTTTCAATGTAAAAAAAATATTAAAATAGAATATGATTTAAGAAAAAATAATATCCATGATAAATAATATAGATATTTAGGAGAAAATTAATGTCTAATGATTACTGGAAATCAAATATTTCAATGGGAGTTAATGACTATAAAATGAAATAAGGAAGTGAATGTCAATAATATCCATGGTCAAAATAATCATAAACCGTCTTGAGGAAAAATAAGGATGGTATTAAAATATATCCATTTGATTAATAATAAAGGTTTATTATCATTGATGAGTATAAATACCATAAAAATATATTTAAAAACATTCTTAAGGAAAATATTCTTTTCATTTTGAAAATCCTTTTGAAAATCCTTTTCTTTAAAAATAACTTTTAATAACAATTTCTTTAAAAATATCCTTGTAAAATTGATAATTAAGCTTCAAATAAATTATGTTCATTATGGAGGGTAATTCTATAAATACCATAAAAGTTAAAAATAAAATTCATTTTTCATGGTAAAAAGGGATAAGAAATGGCCTTATTCAAAAAATAACAAGAAGAATCCTTTTAGTTTTTTAGTAAAACACAAAGAGGCATTGTTTTTAAGATAACATAATATTCCTTTGAAAAAAAATAAATATTAAAAAAAATCAATAAATCGTTTTTAAAAGGTTAAAAACATTTTTGAAAACATTTTTAGAAAACATGGTTTTGGAAGAAAACATTTTCCAACCAAAGAGAGAAATGAAGTCAGATTTTCTTAAAAACATTTTATAAAACAATTTAAGTAAAAAAGTGTGTAAAATTTCTAATATTACTTGAAAATGTCATTAATAACCAAAGAAGAACAAAATTAATGGTTTTATTAAACAATTATCAAATAATTCCCTTTAATTGAATTTTAAGAATAAATAATCTCGATTGTAATGATATTCTGATGTAAACCCTTGAAAAGATAATAAAATTGAAGTTAGAATCAACCAATTAATAAATTATGTGTGTCAAACTACAAATATACATAATATAATTAAAATTCATTATACATATAATTATTAGAATTACATAATCAAGGAACATAAATTGAGTTAAGAAATCCATTATCTCACATTTATTTTTAGTTGAATGTGATTTAACCTCTTGTATAGTCATTTTAAACATGTTATTAATTTATAAAATAACCATAAACAGAATTATAATATCATATATGATCATTTTATAACATTTTACCACCTTTTTTTAATAATATTTCATTGTTTTGGGTGTTAATCACTTTATTTTCTCATTCACGATTTTTTATGAAAGTTCATTTTAATGTGTATATTATATAGTTAGATAATATAAATAATAATAATCAGGACATATTTATCATATTTATACATAAATTATTCTTTTAAGACCAATCATTAAATATATTTTTGAGAAATAAAGTACATTATGATCATTGAGACGGTAGGTCGTATGTACGCATGAGTAACATTTCCATTTTTCAATAATCATTATAGAAAGGAGATAAGAAATATGTTTCCATTATATAATGATAATAATATAATATATACCATATAATTTTATTATATATATCATCCATGTGGTCTGGTGATGAAAATAGAGTCACGTCGCTTCGTGAAGGCGGTAGTCCACATGTACACGAATGATGATATCATCTTTACATGAGTAAAAAAGAAAAGAAATAAAATGATATATATTATCTTTAAGTAATGATAAATATATCATTAATTTCATATTTATTTCATTTATATCAAATATAATCATTAAATTTATCTTTATCACCTTTCATGTGAATCATTAGTGAAAGACAAATCACATCGCTTCATGAGGCAGTAGTATGTCGTACACACGAGCGATGTTATTGTATCTCCTACAGAATGGAAGGTGAAAAGATATATATGATATCATGACTAAATAGATATAAATATTTTATAAATATCATATATATACTTTATACCTATCATCATACCCAACCTTGAGAGGTGAAAATGGGAAAATGAATGACATTAGTTAGCGAGGCGGTAGTCCGTTGTACACACGAATAATAATTTCAGAACCCATTATTTGGAAGTGGATATGGTTCTAGGTCATTAAATATTTATCAAAACATATCATTATATATAATATAGTAGTATTATTATATAATCATGGTTTAATTAAAATTTAATTAGTTGTAGAAAGAAGTAAAATAAAGATGCTCGTTGAAGAACATTACCTCTTCTTTGAGTATCTTCCTTAGGTTTGTTCTAAATCCATCCTATGTCAAATTTATGACCAAAATAAGGTTTATAGGATGGTTTAATGGTAATTTTTAAATTATTTGGTCATGTATTATCCTAACCAAAGTGTTTTTAATGTGAGAATAAGAGAGGATAGGGGTGTCCTTTTATTAGTGGGGGAGATGACACACTGGGTATTTTTTAAATGAATTGAGTGATACCATGTTTTTCATGTGTAAAAAGGGTGAATAAAAGGCCCATTATCAAAACCTAGTGTTTTATATTTATAAATATTTCCATAAAATAGTTTTTATAAAATTTTACAAGTCTTTTTTACCCTTATATTTTTATATTAACCCCCGGTAAACCCTTTTTTATCTTAACCACAGAATTTTTTTACTGCATTCAGTATTCATTTTGGTCAAAATTAAGATGAAATTATTATAAATTATAAATTAAGTTGATTCAAAATATAGAATATATTTTTTCTAAATTATATTCACATAATTGGAAAATTTTAATTTAAAATTAATCCCACAGACATGATGAGAAAACATGTTTTTTAAGTGAAAATGTTCAAAAGTTAACAATGTTTTTATAACTAAATTCAATATTAAAATGATTAAAATGACTCAAATTGGATTAATTTATATAAAATTGAACTAAATTTACTTTAAAATCAATTCAAAATTTAATTTAACATTACAAATTATTTAAACAAAAAGGTAGTTTTTAATTGAAATTTTGTATTTTTCATTATTCGTCAAAAAATGAAACATTTCATAAAAATCCCAAAAAATAAACCTAAGATAGTTTTTGAATCCCAATTTCAAAGATTAAGTTTATTTTTTCATATAAATTTTCTAAAATTGGTAAAAATTAATTTTAAATTACATTTTCAAGGTATGACTAAACCGTCTTTTAAAAAAATACAGTTTTTAGAAAACATTTCTATTTTTATTTTAAATGATTATTATTTTATTTATAACAAATAGATACCTAATAAAAATTTGTAAAATATATATTTTTATAATTTATTTAATCCTATTTATACCCTCCAATCCAATTCTAGGCAATAACTGTCATATTAAATAATATTATTAATATTATATTGTAGATCGATAAAACTTGGTCTTGCATGTAACAAAAGCTATTGAAGAAACTCATTGTTGTGTGTATTGTAAACTATCAGAGAAATTAAATTTATTCTAAAATAAATATATTTTAAAGTATTTTGGTGTTAAATTATCTTCTCTGTTTGGTATTTCATGTCATATACGCTATTTAAAAAATGTTATTATTTTCGAATTTCAGGGTGTTATAATGTGTGTGTTTGGGTTGGTCTAACCACATACTTGACCAATTCTATAAAAAAATATCATCGATGACTATGATAAATACATTATTAATAATAAATTATATTAATAAGTAAATAATTGTTTTATTTTGGTTCCGGATTGGTAAAATTAATATTAAACTCATTAATTATGATATTAACATTCATTCATTAAAAATCATTGAAACATGCTCATCATGGATTTCATTTTCAAGGATCATAAGAAAAACACCTATAAAATGAAATTATAAAATTTTAAATAATTATAAATCATAAATTATATTTCTTTTTATTATCTTTTAATTGTCAAATTTAGTATAATAATGAAGAAAAACATTGTTATTATGAAACTAGTTCAAAACGATCAAGATTACGCGCGCCCGATATCATAAATAAATAATAAATAAGTAATATAAATGAAGAGAATGATTATAAATGAATTATATAAAATTTTAGAGACATGAATAAGGTTATTAAATAGGTTATTAATATATTTATTTTTTTATCTAGGATATTCAAGTTCTTTAGTGGAATTTGGTAATCAAGGTAAGGGGTTCTTTGTCTCACATTTAATTTCGTGAGTAATATTTCATATTATGCACCATGATATCTTTGATATTATGTGATTAATACCTAATGGATTTAATTTTATTTCTTCATTTAATTCATGGTGTTTAAATATCCATATTTTTTCCTTTCATTAATTGGATTTTAATTCAAAAGATACCAAGGTTGTGAGGGATTTTCTTGTCTCAAATTCATTTCTTGAGTCATAATGATTCTTTCATGACTATGGTTATTAAAATATGGTTTTATTGTGATAAATTATGATATTATAATTAATTTCATCCTTATTTTATAGTAAATTACATTAATTAACTTCTTCCTTCATAAAATTTGATGATGTTGAGAATAATTCACATTTTTAATAAATAAGCATTTCGTTTCTTCCATATCCTTATTTAGTCTTCCTAATGATATTCTCATATTATTATTTCTAAACCCAAGTGTGATTATAATTTTAAAAATATAATTTAACTATTTTCAAATGAATGATTTATCATTATATTTATGATGTGGGTTTTAATAAAGGTGTTTTCAAAACATTAAAAAGGTTTCTCACTCAACTTCACAGGTATATCTTTTACTCCACATTTACTATATAAAATATTTATGTCGTTTTAAATAATCTATAATTTAGATTTCTTTCAAATTGGTTTTTTAAAATTGTTTTTATTTTAACTTCATTATAATTATTTTTGAAAGTGATTCTTAATTTTATCTCTATAGAAAAATGTTAAGAAATGGTTTCTAAAAGCTCTATCTCATGGTTTCACTTAGATTTTTC
The DNA here is from genome assembly GCA_963277665.1 of Viscum album. NCBI lineage: Eukaryota > Viridiplantae > Streptophyta > Magnoliopsida > Santalales > Viscaceae > Viscum > Viscum album. The sequence continues at coordinate 1,217,943,669 of OY728151.1, forward strand.
TATTTAATGATATAACTTCTATGGGTTTATTTTTTTTAAATCATATTCTAAATTATTTTATGAAATACTCTTTATGGGTGATTGAAATATTGGTATCAACTGATCGAATTTTGATATCATGTTATGCGATACCATTTGGAAATGATATGAAACCCATTCTCTTCCCATAGGTTTCCATGATATGTTGAATGATTGGTATATTATGACACACATGTTTATGGATGATTATGTTTGGGGTCCTATATCTCCCTATAATGTATTGGTTGATTTTTTATGTCTCATGAGATAATGTAGAGTAGGCCTTCTTGTATATTCTCACAAATTAATGGTAAGACTTCTTATATTATATTCCCAACATAAAGGGTGGGACTTCTTGGATACACTCACAATATTATGATACAATGTGGTCTTATTTGTGAAATGTTATTTGTTATGATATATCTTAAGGGAAAGTTATATTTCGATGAAATATGCCTATAATTGTGCCCCATGGATCATATTTATTATCTCATGATTCCACACTATTTTTTTATAGTATATGTTTTTTCATTTAATATTTCACGTTCTTATATCATTATTTATGGGGAAAATATAATTAATGATCTTTTTTATCATATTCTTATGATCTAACCCTTTATGAAATATTCATAACTTTTTTCTTTACTGGGTGTTTAAGATCACTACTTTATTTTTTTCCTTTTCCCCAGGAAATTGTATACAATAATATACTAAGAAGTAAGTTTTATATAGAGATTATTTTTTGTGAGATGTTAAAGACATAAAAAGGAAATATTAGTATAGTTGAATAATTTCTTTTTTGGAAGATAAAGACATGGGATCCAATTATTATAGACATTAAACCTTCTATTTTTAGGATTGTGAGATGATTTATGATTTTTAATTTTTATCTTATGGAAATGGTGTAAAATAAAAATATGTTTAGAATATGTTGTTTTATTAGGTATTGAAGAATGTTTTAGTTATTTATTAGGATTAATTTAGTTTTTTTGGGATTAGGATGAGAATTTTTTTTTGAAAACTCTATAGATAAGTCCAAGGGTTAAGTTTAAGATAACGTCCTAAAGTTTTGGTAAAATATAGAATATGTGGTTTTCCTAAAAAATATATCCCTATTTGGATATTATAAATTGGATATATCTATGTAAAAGAAGCACCTAGGGGAAACCACCCTAAGAAGGATGGTTGGGTATCAACTCAATCTTTACTCTAATCAGTGATAAATGGGCCTTAAGGCTTTACACATGGCTAGACACTTATAGGGTATATGCTTTGGCAATTCACATTCTCATTACTATCCATTATGATATATTTATTATGTTAAGGAATTAGGTTAAGGAATATGAGAAAATCTAACCTAAATAAACCAATATTTAAATGAGATTGATTTAGGTTGACCTAAAATATAATATAATAATTTTGAATAAAAAGACATTTTAAGGTTGATTTTTTCATATAATTATCTTATAATAATTCTCTTATGGTTTTCATCACTCGTATTACATAATTTGTATTTTAGTAATGGATAAAAACTAAAGGAAAAAGTTTAGAAATGGATTTCATGGATAATTAGGAGATTTTAAAAATTATAAACCTAATCGGATAATATTTGGAGTGATAAATCTTATGATTATGCCAAACCGACTATCAGAAATCATGATTAACAATGTGAATAAGGATTAATTCTCAAATAAACCAAATAAGTGAAGGATGGAGCCTCATGAAATTTTAGTGAGAAAGTTGATAAAGGAAATAATTTTAAATTTCTTACTTTTAAATAATCTGGGATTAATTACTAAGGAAAGTATCTCAAAATAAATGAGAGATGATTTGTGTGTGTAAAAGGAGGGAATAGAGAAGATAGTTACTAATGAAAAATAAAGATTTTATTTCACATGGTGGAAGGAAAAAATAGTTCATCCTAAATTAATATTGAGATTTAATTATCTAAAATGGGGAAACTTAGAAATTATCAAAGTCAATTCCCTAATCCAAGGGCTAAGAAGGATGATAGGAACTAGCAAATTTCAAGACAATAAAAAAGCATATTCAACCACATATATGGAAGTATGTTCCAAAAAAATATATGGAAAGAGAAATAGCAATCAACCATTCAAAAAATGTGAGTTTTATATTTTTATCTTGTTAAACCTTATCCTCTATACCTAATAACATAAAATATCCACCTCGATGACTAGATGTTATGCAAAACCCTTTGTTTTTATGAGTTGTGAAAATGAGGGAAAGTTGAATTTTTGGATTAAGAAGCTTTTGATAGGTAAAATGGTAATTTTCAACTAGTATAAGAACAGGGATAATTTTTTGACCACTTTTTTATTCCTAGAATAGGGTGTTTACCCTAGGATGGGAGTTTAGTGAAATTTCGATTCATTCATATTTTTTGCAGAATATTTAATATTTAATTAATTAAATATTAAAGTATTCATGTATAATAATTTGGTGATATATTTGTAATGGATCATTGTATTGATATTTCATCTCCATTTTTTATTTTGAAACAAGTCGTTTTGTATAGGTGGGGCATAAAATCACAGTGGGCATCAGGGCCAGGCTCAGTCCCCCTTTTCTTTTCTTTTTATTTTTCTTTTTTCTTTTCTTTATTTTTTCATATTTTATTTCCTCATCCTTAAATATTTCTTTGAATTATTAAGGGTAATCCCACTTTGGGGTTTTTATATAAGATATAGGGATATGAAGGTGCTGACGCAGAGCTCAGGGGGAGCTGAATCGTTGTGTAGCAGTTACAAAGCACGAATTTGACCGAAACATAGACATATTTGACCTGCGTTAACCCCATTTTTTTTTAATAAACCTCAATATTTTAGATGTTTTTTTTATGTTTTAATATTTTTTTGTTTATGGGGACCCCTAAAGGATCTATTTAGTCAGTTTTGGGGCTAAACAGGTGTTCTGGGATATTAATAGGGGTTTCCCATTCATAAAACACGATCACACGATTTGTAGCTTCAAGAACACATATCATGTGTTATTACTATTCATGGAAGATTACTTTTTTTGTACTACACTCCATGCACACATAGTTCACATCATTTTGTAGTACATGGTCATTTGGTTGAGTACTTGGGAATACACTCCATGTAAAGGGGGATAGTCATGTAGTAGTACATGCCCAGGCCCCATGTGTTCCCAGTCCATTAGTAGTACATAGACAAACCCCTTGTATTCTCTGGTCATGTATTAGTACATGGAAAAAATCCCCATGTATAATTACATGGATAAGGTGGAGGTTTTGGAGTACACATTGTGTACCCAAGGTACACACCTTGTATTACACCCTTGTTACCCATTTGAGGTTTTTGGTTGATTTTTCCCCACAGATAGAATTGAACATAAGAGGAGTCCTTTTTCAGTGTTGTAACATATATAACATTATAATATAATCATTTGGGTGATTTTAGGACTTCTAAGAGGCGTTCCAAGGTGATTATGTCATGAAAAAGATATTTTACTCCAGTAAATCAATCTTGTGATATATTAAGAGTGACACATGGGATGAGCCCTAGATGAGGGTCATGAGAATGGTTGGAGCACATAGAGGGGGATTTTCAAGGTCCTCTACTAGTGTATCTTTATATGTTACCTTTTTAGAAGGACTGGGATGCGACTAAAGGAGATGGATAGGTTGGGTGTTCGCGAAAACCTAGTATTTCACCATGGAACTAAGATCGACCATGATCCATCTCCCATGACTGATTTTTAAGTGGCTTACCCCATGAGTCCAAAAGGAATTTTTCTATGTTATAACTCATATTAAGTGTGTTTTCCTTGTGTGAAAGTTGTTAACATGAGAGAAAAGTTTTGACTAAGGATCCTAAGAGGCATGCCTCTACTTACATTCTGATTCTGAGAGTCTTTAGAGGGATGTCTCCATTTACGAACTGACCTAGGAGACCCCAGGGGGCTCTTCGATGTTTGAATGAACCAAAGAAGGTGTAGGTGAATATGGGTTGATATGGTCATAGGTTTCACCTAGAACCTGACCTAATGTGTAAGCCTTATGGGGCTAAGATGATGGTGTAAGGTGTGGGTGTTTGGATAACCCATTATTTTTTTATTTAGTTTGGTTTATATTTGAACTTCATTTAAACCCTAGGGGATATTTTGATATGGTAGGGACTCTATGGTTATAGGGTTGGAATAAGTTTGGCACACCATAGTTATGGGGTCAGTATATGGTTAGGTTGTCGCATTTTGGAGTTGGTTACGAGTGGGAGCAGCCATAGAGCTAGAGCTCAATATTAGATCCACCATAAATTTGGGTATTAGATACTGATGGTGATACCATAGATTTGGATCCTAGATGACAGGGATATCATGGGTTATGTCCTTGTATTCATGAGGATATGATATATGCTACCATGGATTTGTAACCCAGATAATAGGGTTGTTGCAGGTCTCACCCCCATAGTCATTTGGATTTGATAGGGGTTTCCTTAGATTAGGATCTAAAATGATAGGAATTCCTTGGGCCTCGTCCCTAAAGTCATGAGTTTGGTAGGGGATGCCATGGATTTGTATCCCAAATTATATAACTATCATGGGATGGGTCCTCAAAGTCATGAGGATTGGTTGGGGTGGCCATGGATTTGGGGCCCACATTTTACATGGGATGTATGTTCATCGATACATACTCAAATACACCTTGGAACTGGCCAAATAAGGTATGGTTGATTGGGTTCATAGACCTAAGTATTAAAAATGGTTTTATATTATTTTCATTCCATTTTTATCTCATCAAAGTTGGGAATATTTCAATAGACTGCACTTATAAAAGAAGCTTATGGGTTCATCATTAGGGTGGCCTTATGAGATTCATTTCTCACCCCCTGTACATAAACCTAGGTGTGCGTGATGACCTTATGTCGGATTTTAGGTTGAGCATGGATATATGACAGATAGAGCAGAGGCCCAGTATTTCATGATCGAATAACTTCACTCATGTGTATTTTTATAGTTTAGATGTAGTAGCTTGACAGGGTTTTGGAGTCCGAGTATGTGGTATGGACCGAAGTTGGTAGTAGATCCTTGTATTTTTTTATTTGTTTATTTTAATTATTCTTGTATATGTGATCAGCCCAGTGGGTGGTAATTTTTTTATATATGATATGGTTGTTTGGGAATTTGTATAATTTCATTTTTTTTATTAGGGTATTGTTATATTTATTTTCTTATTCTTTCATTTTACTATGATGTATGATTCTTGGTTATTTTATCTATTATTTTGAAATCTAATATAGGGGGTATAGTCTCTTCATAGACCTTATACCTCCACTACTAGTTGGAAGCCTCTGGAAAAAGAGGGGGCATGCCTAAGGATATGTTGCGAACAAGTCTGATTACTGTTCAAAGTGATCTGGGCAGGTACATTACAAAGTGGTATCATACCTTTTTTTATTTATATTACTTTTTTAGGATTTAGTATCTTCTAGATTTAAGAATGTGTTAGATCCTTTAAAGGATAATGGTCTGGTGCATCAGGAACACATGATATGGTAGGAATTCCATATTACTAGGTATGGGATTGTTGTTTTGGATTGTGATGTTATAGTTGTATATGATTTTCATCTCAAGTGAATTACATGTATGTTTTAGGTTCTTAGTATATTATAGATTTTTGGCTCATAGACCATTAGAAAGAGGATAGTGATTGGATTTTAACTCTTGAATTGTATAGGAAATAGGTGTCTCATGCATCATGTTAGGCATATAGGATCTACATGTTATAGGCCTGTTATTTTTTTTATTTCAATGATGATAGTGGATCAATTTTTTAAAGTGTCAACAACTACTCATATAGTATTTTCCGAAATAAGTACTTGGTGGAATTATAATCAGTTAAAATGACTTGTACATGGATTTTCTTCTTTTGAAAGGTCATGTGGATCTATGATGAGACGCTCAATGATGAGTATGATGACTCAATCCTCATGTATAGGAGGTTCAGTGACCCTAGTGGGTTGGTGTGGGACATAGCGCCTAAGTCTTGGATCCCTTATGGGTCATCAATATTTTTTCGGTTGTTTAAAGTATGAGTAACAACCTATATGATTTCCCCATATATCTTGGAATGGAATTATACATAACTGGATCATGGGTATGTGTTTTCCCCCATTATAGGACATCTAGGATGAGGTTGTTCATTATGAAAATATTATATCAATGATATGTGATCCTCTAGGGAGTTGTGTGATGTGAAAATTATTGGAGAGGATGGATTCCCTAGCTATGAGAGGTGGTTTGCATGTGATTTTGTGGTATGTAAAAGCTCATAAGTGGGGGTTTTTGTCATGAATATGTCATAAGTTTTGAGATGGGAGTGTGTATGACACATTGTGAGTTGTGACCTCTGTGAAATATGACTGGTAGTGTTATGTTGTTGGACCTAGTGACCCTGACATGAGAATTGTTTGGTAGGGATATGTGGGAGACCTAAAGGCCCTGATTTTTGACTTGGGCCTTCATGATTCAGCAACATGTGTAATCAGGGGAATCTCATGAGGGAGATCAGACTAGGTTTTGGGATTCCTTTAGAGGCAGTGAGCATGGTGGTACACCTGTGAAAAGGTCAGTGAATGTGAGGTGTTATCGAGTACATAACCTACACATGATGATTCATTTTAGTTTTTGAGGAATCACCTTTAGATCTTGGGTATCAATACTATCTTTAACAGGCAGGACTATTCGGATGCCTTAACCAATTGACTAGTGGGTGTGCTTTTAGAGGCATGGTAAAAGCATGGTTAGATACTCTTAAATGGAATGGTGTTGGGTGGAAGATATGCGTGTAGATGAGGTCGACACACCATCAACCTAAGATGATATTTTTAAGAGGAGTTACAAGGTAGCTTCTGGTGTGTTGAGATTGATGTGTCACAGATTACAGTTAGTTTGGTCTCGATGATGGAGAACTCATCGGAGTGTGAGACAAGTGATGGATTAGGTTGCATGGAATATTTTTCTGAATGCTATACCTTGAAATACATTGTCAAGAAGACATAGTTTTAGGGGTTGGTGGTAGCTAATCATGGATAGGAGGAGTATCATTCATGGTTAGCGGTGAACCCATCGAGAATGTGCTCGAGGAGAGATATAAGGTAATTCATATAGTTGGTAGTGTACCATTTTACATTTGAGGGTGTTTACCCTCTATATGAGTTTAAATTTATCAATTTACATGGGAACCATTCTCAAGAAGTAGTAATGGGTGATTTTTTTGTGTTTTGGGTTGGCTCTTAGGAATGATTGGGTTTGGCCACACCATCCATTGATTTCAGTGATGGAAAAATCCTTGTCCATATAGTTACTATTCAATTGTGAGGAAATGATAAGGATGCTTTTATAGTGGATATTATCATATCATCCAAGGTGATATGACCATTTTTCCAGGTAGGTTTAAGGATGTAGGGGAACCACATCAAGAAGTTCAGTGGAATGCTGATGATGTATTTTGATAGGCGATTCTGATGGTGGGAAGTGTTGTGGATCCAAATTGGTCATTGTAGATTGAGTTCAATTATGGGGACAACCATGAACTTTATGATTAATTAAGGATGATGTTTGATGTCTTAGTATAGATGGGTGTAGTCAAGAACCATCTTGTTAGATTACTGATGGTGGTAAACAGTGGCTTGACCTTTTAAGGACTGTAATCCTTATATTTGGTCAAGTGCAAAGGAACTCAAATGTTATTCTATATTATAATAAAATTAGTTGAGTATTGATTATAAACCATGGTATTTCAGGTTCTTTGGTTGGAAGACAGCTAAATATTCTTGTGGACAAAAAGTGTTATGGTTGGGAGATTGCACAACCCCATGTTTTTTTAGGTTGCGAAATTGAGAAGAAATTTTATTTTTTGGTTTCAAAGGATCCTAATGATTAAAATGGTTTTTACCTTAGTATAAGAACTCACAAAAAATTATTATCACTCCGTTGGTCCCATAATATGGCTTTTAGCCTAGGATAAGAGTTTAATGGAATTATAAGACATTCAAATTTTCACAGAATATTTAATATTTAATTAATTAAATATTAAATTATTCACACACATTCATTCAGTGATATATTTGGAATGGATCATCAGATTAATATTTTATCTCTATGGTTGATTCTAGAATAGGGGTTTTTGTCTAGGAAAGTCATAAACTCATGGATCACAGTGATGTTGGGAATGCGCTCCCTTTTCTTATCTTTTTTTCTTTATTTTATTTTTTCCATATTTGATTTCCTCTTCCTTTCATCTTTCTATATACACGCAAGGGGCATCCTTTTTATGTTTTTTTATCCAAGAGAGATATAGAGGGAGAGTGAGAGAGGGGGAGATTTAAGTGTCACTATGGAGCTCATGGAAAGCTGTATCATCGTGCATTAGCTGTGAAGTGAAAATTGGATTGAAAATTTGGTGGATTTCAACCGAGGAAGGCCCATTTTAATTTTTTTTTCATAAATACCCATAGTGTAGTTATTTTAATTTTTAATCTTGTTTTTTGGTTTTTGGGGACACTTAAAGGGTCGATCTAGTGGGGTTTTGGGAAAAATGGGGATTTCAAGAGGATCATAGGGGTTTCATATTCAAAAAACCCAATCACATGACATTTGGTTTCAATAGAACACAATGTCTGTTCTTCCTGTTTATGGATGATGAATTTTTTGGGACTACACATCATGTACTCGGACTGCACATCGTGTAGTGGTACACGGTTATGTGGTTGAGTACATGGGTAGACACCCCATATAAGGGGGAAATGGTTGTGTAATAGTACACAACTAGACCCCATGTGTGCCCTAGCTAGGCAGTAGTACACGACCTAACCCTATGTGTGTCCTATCCATGTAATAGTACATAACTAGAACTAAGGTGTACCCAAGACATGTAGAAGAACTTGTCCAGTGTGAATATTTTGGAGTGTACTACTCCCTTGTTACCCATTTAATGGTTTTGGGTAATTTTTCACCCTAGAGCTATAATTGAACATAATAGGGGACGTTTTTAGTGTTTTACCATGTAGAATTCGATGGTGGAATACTTGGGTTTATTTGATTACTTAAAAGAGGTGATTCAGGGAGAGAAAGTTATGATGGAGAGGTTTTCCTTCAGTAATTGAATCTAGCTATCTCCTGAGAGTGAGACAAAGGATGGGACCTAGATGAGGGTCATGATAATTGTTGGATAACATAGAGGGGTATCACCAATTCATTTCCTGTGTCATTTGGGATAGTCCCTTCTTAGTGGAACTGGGATGCTAATGGAGGAGGTGTATAAGTTTGGTGTTTGGGATAACCAAGTACGGGACCTTGGAACTGAGATGGGCCATGATCTATATCCCTGAAAAAATGTTTAAGTGGATTAACCCTTGAGTCTAAGAGGTTTTTTGATGTATTTTTTATTTTAGGAGTTGTGTTTTCCCCAAGCGACGGGTGTTGGCCCTAGATACTAGTTGTGAATGAGGATCCTAAGAGGTATGTCTCCATATATGTTATAACCAATGGATCCTGAGAGGGGTTCCTCCAATTATATTCTAATTCAGAGGGTCCCTAGAGGGATGCCTCCATTTATGAGCTGACCTAGGAGACCCTAAGGGGTGCCATAGTGTTTGAATATCCATGAGTACGTATATGTGGATATGGCTAGATATCATCATGAGTGTCACCAATAACTCAACCTAATATGTAATCCCAATGGGGATGAGATGATAATTATGGGCATCGGTGTTTGGCCAAATCCTTATTTTTTTATGTTGGAACTTCATTTACGACCTTGGGGTTATTGTGATATGGTTGGGATGCCATGGTTATTGGGATATAATACGGTGTTTTATCCATGGTTATAGTTCTGGTATATGGTTAGTCTTCTATTTTTTGGATTCGGTTATGGGTGGTAGCTTTCACATAGTATGAGTTTGATGCTAGATTTGACATGGATTTTGGTCTCAGATACTGATGGGGGTGCCATGGATTTAGATCCCACGTGATATGGTTGTCATGGGATTCATCCCTAGAGTTGTAATGTTATGATAGGAGATTACATGTATTTGGATACTTTATGATAGGGCTATCATGATCCACATCCACAGATTTGAGAGGATATGATAAGGGATGCCTCGGATTGGGAACCTAGATGATAGGACTATTGGGTTCCTTATCCCTGGAGTCATGAGGGTGATAAGGGATACCATGGAATTAGATCTAGGATGATAGGAATGTCATTGGATGGATCCTCGACATCCTAAGGAGTGGTTGGGGATACCATGGATTTGTATATTGCATGTTACTTGGGATGCACGACTATCGAGAAATTCTTAGAGACACCCTAGCACTAGATGAAGAAGGTATAGTCGATCGGGGTCATGGACCAAAGGATCAATGATGGTTTTATTTTATTTTTATTCGAGTTGTGTCTTGGATAGGTTGGTATTATTTCATGATCATGCACTTATGATAATAGGTTATTGGTTCTCTATTAGGGGCAGCCTACTAATATTCATTCCTCACCCTATACGTGCACCTATGTATGTGTGCAAACCTTATGACTTATTTTAGGTTGAGAATGAATGAACAAAGGAATAGGAGGATGCCTAGTATTTAATTATTGAGTGAATCCACTCATGTGGTGTCTTATGATTGAGATGGATCAGCTCAATAGGATTTCAGAGACTGAGTATGTGGTATGACTAGGAGTTGGAAGTAAATCCTTGAGTATTTGTTATTTATTTATTTTATTTATTCTTATATATGTTATTAGCCTAATGGGTGGTTAATGTTTTATGTATGACATGGTTTTTTAATATTTTATGGAATTTCATTTGATTATTGTGGTCTTGTTATATTTATTTTCTTCCCTTTCAGTTTATCATAATATATGATGCTTGGATATTTTATCTATTATTGTCAACTCTGATGTATGGGGTATAGTTTTCTTATAGTAGCACCTTATATCCCCACTATTAGTCAGTAACCTCTGGAATATGAGGAGCTACACTTGAGGTCGTGTGGAGAACTAGTCTGGTTACTGTTTAGAGTGAGATGGGTTGAGATGTTGCGTTTTGAATTTTTGACCAAAACTTCTAGTGGTGTGATTATTTAATACCTAGTATATAACTCATATCTTATTGATTTTTATAGGAATTTTAAACCTATAAAATTCTATTATCCTTCCTTTCATCAAATTTGATGTGATATTAGGCATGGATTAGATCTATTGATAATGATAATTTCCAAGATAGGAAAATCAAATCTAAAACACAACCCATGATCAGTTATTAATAAAATACTTACTATAAACACCATATGAACAATTACTCCAATTGTATTGTGGTATTTATAAAAAATGGTTAGAGAAAAACTAAAAAATAGTTATATTCATATTATGAGGGAAAAGATGATTTCACTATTCAAACCATAGATAGTGAGGATAAAACCATGTTAGAAATTAAATCTTGAATCATGTAAAACCTTAACTTTTTAAGTGAGTAATAATTAAAATTGTGAGGATACAATTTATTTATGGGGTAGAATGTAACACCCCAGGATTTTAGAATATATTTTTTCTATAAATTAATACTATATTCAACGTCTTGTTTCACATGCCACACTGAACAAAAAAGAGATGAGACATATTATATGAATATTATTAATAAAATTTAAAAATAATAAAACCAATATTACATTAGAAAAATTCATCAATTATAAATGTATAAAAAATAGGATTAAGAACACTTAAAGTTTTAAAAAGATATTTTTAGTTAAATGTATTTTTCCTTTATATATTTTATTTTAATTTAAAATATAAATTTATAAATTTTAGATTTTTAATTTGAATAAATTAAATTCATTTTTTGATTTATAATAATAATATTATCTTGTGATAAATTTTTAGTATTTTTATAACAAGATTAATTTGTAGGCAAATATTGAAAAATACTTTTTTTATAAAAACCATGTCTTTTATGACATTATCAGTGTATAATTAGGACTTGGAAATTTTTGAAACCATTTTATAGAAAAAATATTTATTTTATAAGATATATTTTAATTTTTTTTAAAAATTATTTTAGTTTAGAAACCTATGTTTGATATTTTAGCAGTTAAGTTACACTATTACCTAAAAATGTTTTTAATACATTATAAATTTATTATTTTAAAAATTATTTTTATTTATTTGAGAAAGTGAATATAATAAAATATATTTCAAAATTTCAATTATAAGGAACATTTTGTTTATAGGCATAAAAATGAATTATTTTGGTAAAAACTATTTTCCACAGTAAAATCCAAAAAGGTTAAAATGGATTAACCAAAGGGGTAAAAAGCCTAACATGTTAAAAATGTGTTTATAATTGAGTTTTTGTGGTTTTAATTAAACAAAAGTTATCTTTAATTCATTATTTTCCATTTTAGAGTCTTGTTATCTTTTAATATTAAGATGAAATATTAACAAGAATTTCATTCTCATAATTTATAAAAGGTGCCTTTCACCAACCCTTCAAAAACCATATTAATTTAGGTTTAATATTGGAAATATAACATTTTTTATTCCCCTGTAATATTATTTCACTTACTTTATATTTTGGACACAATATTTTTTCCTATTTCCTCCCTTCCTAAGGAATCCTCTAAGGGAAAACTCAAAGTTCTCAACGTTTGTACTAACTTTCCCCTAACATTGTTTTTCTTCAATATTCCCATTTCAAATATATTTTTTCCAATATTATATGATTAATAAATTATTTATAGTATAATAAATTTTTTTATATTTTGGGAATAATCATTAACCACCTTTCCCCTTTTCCATTAAGAAAAATTAAAATGACATTCGTACGTTTGTGCAGACTACCACCTCTATGAAGTAATGTATCTATTTTTTCATTTATTTTATTTATTATTTATTAAAATATATTAAAATATGATTCATTTAATTAAAAATATAAAAATAATATCATTATTATTCTATAATAATGTCATTATTCCAAAAGAAAACACTTTCATAAATATACTCATCCATTAATTATGGTATGTCCATGTTTGGTTCATTCTAACCACCTACTTGAAAAATGTAATAAAATAATATCATGGATGAATATGAGAACTTATTTATAGATAAAATATTATATAAATAATTAAATAATTATTTTATTTTATTTTTATAAAGGTAACATAAATATTAAACACATTAATTAAGATACCAACGTATGTTCATTAAAAATCATTGATACATGATCATTGCTGATTTAATATTTGAGGATCATAACCAAAACTCAAATTGAGTGAAATTATAACCTTATAAATAATTATAAAGTATCAATTCAAGTTCCTTGTCTGATTTTTTTAATTATTAATTTGGGATAATAATGAATGACAACACCGCTATTATGAAACAAGTTTAAAACAATCATGATTACTCACACCTGATATCAAAAATAGATAATAACTAGCTAATATACATATAAACAATAATTATAAATAAATTTTATAAATTGTTATAGATATAAATATGTTTATGAAATTATTTATTAATATAGTTTTTTATTAAATAGAATATTCAAGTTCTTTAGTAGAAGTTGTGAATTTAGGTAAGGGGTTTTTTGTCTCAAAGTTAATTTCTTGAAACATATTTTTTATTGTTCACCATGATATCTTTAATATGAGGAAATTAATTCTTAAGGAATTTATTTTACCATATTTAATTAATTCATGGGATTTCAAGAGCCATATCATTTTCTTTCCTTAAATGGATTTGGATTTACATGATACCAAGGTCATAAGAGGTTTTATTGACTCAGCTTATTTTCTTTAGTCATAATTATTCCTTATTGAATATGGTCATTAAAATATAGTTTTATAATGACATATGATTATATTATAATGACTTTAATATTTGCTTTCAAGGTAATTAAATTGATGAAATTATTTCTTTATAGAAGTTTATGATGTTATGAATAATTCAATTTTTTTCTAAATGGTCTCTTTTTCTTCCATATACATGTTTACTCTTCTTAATAATATTATCCTTTTATTATTTTGAAAACCATGTATGATTTATTTATAGTACTTTTATAATTTCTACTTACCAATTTTTAAATTAATGATTTATCACTATCTTCATGATGTGGGTTTCAATAAAGGTATTTTCAAAACATTAAAAATGATTTCCCATTCATGTTCATATTTTTATCTTTCACTATAAATTTTCTATGTAAAATCATTATATCCTTTTCAATAATACATTATTTAGATTTATTTAATGCTTTTTTAAAGGGTTTCCATGTTAAATTATTGAAAATTATTTTTGAAAGTGATTCATAATTTTATTGCTATACGATAATATTAATAAATGGTTCCTAAAAGCTCATGGTCATGGTTTAGATTACATTTTCCTATTTAAAGATATAACTCCTATGGATTTATATTTAAAAAATCACCTTATAAGTGATTTAATGAAATACTTATTTTTGCTGATTGAACTTTTGGCATCAACCATTCTACTTTTGATATCATGTTGTGTGATATCATTTTTAAATGATATGAAACACATTTTCTTCTTATAGGTTTTCATGATATGTTTAATGATTTATATCTTATAAAATAATTATATGTGTGGTCCTATATCACCCTATAATTAATTGGTTAATTTTTTTATCACATGAGATAATGCAGCATGGGCCTTCTTGGATATGCTCACAAATTAAAGGGTGTATCTTCTTGGATAATACACACAACATAAAGGGTACGCCTTCTTGGATATGCCCATAATATGATGATATTATGTGTTTTATTTATGAAAATTTATTTACTATGATATGTCTCAATGTTATGTTAAAGTTTCATTCCATATACCTTTGATCATTCCCTATGGATCATATTTATTATCTTATGATTTCTCACTCTTTTTATAAGGTATGCATTTGTTCATTTGATATTGCACATCTTTATATCATTATTTATGTACAAATATTATCATTAAATTTTCTTTTTAATAAAAAAATTATCCCTAATCATGTTTTATCATATTATTATGATCTGACCTTTGATGACATATTTATGAGTTTTTCTTAAGTGACCATTTGAGCTCACCACATTGTTTTGTTTTCTTTTCCTCAAAAAATTGTATAGAGGACTATACTTAGATGAAATTTTTATATAGATATACTTTTTGGGATATGTTTAATCCATGAAAATTAAATATTAGTATAGTTTAATAAAATAATTTCTTATGAGAAATACATTCGAGATAATTCTCAAAGACACTAAACCTTACATTACTAGAATTTTGAGATGATTTATGATTTTTAATGTTTATCTTATATAAATGATATAAAATAATGATATGTTTATCTTGGGTTGTTTTATTTGTTATTAGATAATGGTTTAGTTATTTTTTATGATATGTTTAGTTATTTTGGGAATTAATATGAGAGAACTTTAGTGAAACCCCTAGGGATAAGTATAAGGGTTAAGTCTATGTATATGATAACATCCTAAAGTTTTATAAAATTATAGATTATGAAGTTCTCCTAGAAATTTCATACCTATATAGATACTGTAAAGTGGATACAACTGTATCATGGATTCACTAAGGGGTAACCACCTTGAAATTTTTTGGTCGAGTATGAACTCAATCTTCACTCTGGTGCACGATGTGTCAACCTAAGACTGCACACCTATATAGACACTCCCAAGGTATAAAATTTGGTTAATCATGTTATATTTACTATGAATAATAAAATATTTATTATGTTAATTAATTATCCTAAATAATATAAGAGAACCCAACCTAAAAAAATTGGATTGACCTAAGAGTGATTTAGGCTAAACTGAAGGATAATGTAATAATATCAAAGAGTAAGAAATTTTGAGGTTAAAATTTTTATTTAATTATATTAAAATAATTATCTTATGATATTAATCACTAATTTTAACTCGTTTTGTGTTTAGTAATGGTTGAAGCCTAAAGGAACTAAGTTAATGATGGTTTCCATAGAAAATATTGTAATTTTTCCAATTATAAAACTAATGGTATAATATATAGAGTGATAAATCATGTGATTATTTCAAGATAGATATCTCAAATAATAATTTTAAAAATAAACATGGTTGAAATCCAAAAAAACAAATATGATAAGGATGGAGACTTATGGATATTTGAGTGACAATGACGATGAATGAAGGAATGTTCAATTTTCTACATTTCGGGAATGTGAGAATAAGAACCAAGGAAAGTTTATAAAAGTATCTAGGAGATGTTTTATATGGTAAAAAATAGTTCATGGAGTAGCTAGTTATTGAGGAAAAATTAATAGTTATATTGACACGGTGAAATGAAAAAATATTTCATCCTAAAGTACCATTGATAGTTTACAATCTTAAATATGGGGAACTTGGACATTATATAATTCAATTCATTAATACAAGGACTAACAAGGATAAAAGTTACCAATAACTTAAAATACATGGTCAATAATATTAAACCACAACTACAAATGTGGGTTTTGAAAATGATATGTAATGAGGAACAGAGATCACCTGCTTAAAAACTTTGAGTGTGGAATTTGTATCTTGTTCACCCTACTCCTCTGTAACTAAGAATATAAAATAACCACCCTAATAACAAGATGATTAGTTATTAATAAAAACTTCTAGTGGTATGATTATTTTATCCCAAGTATATTACTTCACTTTAAAATATGTTTATATAAATATTTTTCATGTAAAATCATATTATCCTTACTTTAGTCAAATACGATGTGATATTAAACAAGGGTTATCTCTCTTGACAATGATAATTTCAAGAAAGTAAATTTTCATATAAAAATAAATCCATGATCACTTATTAATATAAGGATGACTATAAAATCTCTATTAAAATTTATTACCATTATATGTGGGTATTTTGAAAAAATGGTTAGAGAAAAACTCAACATTGGTTATATTCCTATTATAAGGGAAAAGATGAGTTCAATAGACAAAACAAATATTGTGAGGATGAAACATCATTAGAAATTAAATATTGAATCATGAAACCCATTAACTTTTTAATAGAGTATTAATTTAAATTTTGAGGAAACAATTTATTTAAGGGGAGGATAATGTAATTCCCTTAGATTTTAGAATATATTCTTTCTCTAAATTAATACTATGTTTGATATCTTGTTTTACATGAAACACCAAACTAAAATAATTCATGACATATTAGATGAATATTTCTAAGAAAATTTAAAAATAATAAAACTGATATTGAATAAAAATATTAGAATCAATTATAAATTCATACAAAATAATATTAATAACACATAAGTTTTAAAATGGCATTTTTTCACAAAATAAGTTTTACTTTATATATTTAATTTTAATTTAAAAGATAAATTTATAAATTTTATACATTTAATTTGACCAAAATAAATTCATTTTTGGATTTATAATAACAATATTATCTTAGGATAATTTTTTGGTTTTTTCTAAAAAGATTGATTTCTATGTGAATACTGAAAAATACTGTTTTTATAAAAACTGTGGATTGTGAAATTATTAGAATGTAAAAATGAATTCAAATTAATGAAACCATTTTATAAAAAAATTATTTTATAATATATATTTTAAATTTAAAAATATTTATTTTAGTTTAAAAAATAATGTTTTATATTTTAGAACTTAAGTTACATTATTCTATAAAACCGTTTTTAAAACATTACACATTTATTATTTTGAAATTAATTTTTATCAATTTTTGAAAGTAAATATAATAAAATTAATTTAAAATTTGGAATTATAAGTTACATATTATGTAATAAATATCATTTATCTTTATACATAAAAAATTAATTACATAGGTAAAAACTAGTTATCGCGGTTAAATCCAAAAGTGTAAAATGGGTTAACTAAAGGGTTAAAAGACCTAAGATGAAAAAAAGTTTCTAATTGAGTTTTTGAAGTTTGGTTTGAAAAAAATTATCTTCATTCCATTATTGTTCATTTTTATTCTTATTTACATGTGAAACATTTTCTATCTTTATATTAAAATGAAATATTACAAGAATGTCATTCTCACAACTTATA
Organism: Viscum album; assembly: GCA_963277665.1. Lineage (NCBI taxonomy): Eukaryota > Viridiplantae > Streptophyta > Magnoliopsida > Santalales > Viscaceae > Viscum > Viscum album. The sequence goes on from OY728151.1 coordinate 1,217,961,777, forward strand.
AAAGGGGCCTCTCATCACCCCTTAAATAATACTATAAATTTAGATTTACTCGTAAAACTCTAAATTTTTCCTTCCCCTAAAATTATATTTTACTTCCTTTAGCTTCTGAACACAATATTTTTTTTTCTAAATCCTCCCTTTTCAAGAAATCCTCCAAGGAAAATTCAAAGTTCTCACCAAAAGTACTAACTTTTCCTTAATGTTGTTTCTTTTTCATCTTCCCCTATAAGATCAATTTATCCCAATATTATAAGATGAATTAATTATTTAGAGTATAATTAATGTTGTTATATTTTTTGAATATCCATTAACCACCTTTCCCCTTTTCTATTAAGAAAAATGAAAATGTCATTCATGTGTTTGTGCGAACTACCACCTCCATGAAGTAATGTATCACATTATTCATCTAGTTTATTTGTTTTTTATTAAAATATATTAAAACATGATTAAAAAACTAAAAATATCTAAAATATATCGTTATTATTCTGTAATGTTGATATTATTCCAAAAGAAACCACTTTCATAACCATAATCATCTATTAATTATTTTATGTTCATGTTTGGGTCAGTTTAAACACCTACTTGAAAAATGATATAATATAATATCATGGATGACATTAAGAAATTGATTTTGGATAATATATTATATAAATAAGTAAATAATGGTTTGATTTCTTTTTCTATAATAGTAACATAAATATTAAACTCATTAATTAAGTTACCAACATTCATTCGTTAAAAACATTAAAACATGCTCACAAATGATTTCCTCTATAAGGATCATAACAAAAAATCCAATAGAATAAAATTATGAGATTATAAATAATTATAAATAATTTATTAAATTACCTTCTATGATCTGAGAATGATGAACTTCTGGATAAGAATGAATAACAACGTTTCTATTATGAAACTAGTTCCAAATGATCAAGAGTTCTCACACTTGATATAAAAAATAAATAAAAACTAACTAATATAAATGTATAAAATTTTTATAAATGAATTTTATAAAAGGTTATATATGTGAATAATGTTCTAAAATGGGTGAATAATATATTTATTTTTTATATAGGATTTTCAAGTACTTTATTGGAGGTCATGAATTAAGGTACGGGGTTCTTTGTCTAAAATTTAATTTCTTAAGACATATTTATTATTGTGCAGCATGATATTTTGATATGGTGTGATTACTACCTGATGAATGTGTTTTACCATATTCATTTAATTTATGGGATTTTAATAGCTGCATTTTTTTCTTCATTTAAATAGATTTTGATTCAAAGGATACCAAGCTTGTAAGGGGTTTTCTTGACTCAACTTCTTATCTTGAGTCATAACGATTCCTTCTTGACTATGGTTATTAGAAGATGGATTTCTTATGATCTATGAAGATATTATAATTCCTTTAATCATTATTTTATGGGGAATTACATTGATGAACTTATTTCTTCATAAAATTTAATGATGTTAAGAATAATTCACATTTTTTCCAAATGATCTCTTTTTCTTCCATATCCATATTTATTATTAATGTTATTGTTCTCATACTATTGTTTTAAAATCCCAGTATGATTTATTTTTGTTAATTTTAAAGTTTATTTTTACTTCTTTTCAAATGAATGATTTTTCATTATCTTTAAGATGTGGGTTTCAATAAATTTATTTTCAAAAAATTAAAAAGGATTCCTCATTCAAGTTCATATTTTTATCTTCCACTCCACATTTCCTATATAAAATATTTATATACTTTTCATGAATCCATTATTTAGATTTATTTTTATTTGGTTTTTAAAAAATAATTTTAACTTCTTAATTTTTTTTAATATGATTCAAAATTTTATCTCTATATGATAATGCTAATAAATGGTTTATAAAAGATCATTTTCATGGTTTTTCTTCTATTTTCATATTTAAATATCTAACTCTTATGGTGTTATATTTTATGAATCACCTTACATATACTTCGATAAAATACTCCTTTTCGATGACTAAACTTTTGGTTTCAATTGATCGCCTTTTGATATCATGTTATGTGATACTATTTGGAAATGATATGAAACTTATTTTCTTCCCATGGGTTTTTATGATATGTTGAATGATTGATGTATTATAGAAGAAATTAGTATGGATGATGATGAGTGGGGTCTTACATCTCTCTCTAATGCATTGGTTAATGTTTTTTATCTCATGATATAATATAGTATGGGCCTTCTTGGATTTTCTCACAAATAAGGGGTGATACTTCTTAGATTATGATAACAATATAAAGGGTATGGATTCTTGGATATACTCACAATATAATGATATCATGTGCTTATGTTTATTTCAAGTTTTTTTTTTCTATGTCTTAAGGGCATGTTATATTTCCATTCCATATTCCTATGATTATTCCCCATTGATCATATTTATTATCACATGATTTCACACTCTTTTTATATGGTATATGTTTGTTCATTTGATATTTAATTTCATTCTATCATGGTTTACGGACAAATTTTATTATTACAAGTACTTTTTTTAATAAAAAATTTATCCCTGCTCATGTTTTATCATATGCTTAAAATCTAACATTTGATTACATATTGATGATTTTTCCCTTATTGAGTGTTTGATCTCATCCCTTTTTTTTATTTCCTTTTCCTCGGGAAATTTTATAAAGGACTATATTTAGAAGGAATTATTATATAGAGAAAATTTATGAGAGACATTGAAGACATACAAGGTAAATATTAATATATTGTAATAATTTCCTTTTTGAATGATAATGACATGGGAGCTAATTCTCAAAGACACTAAACCTTCTGTTCATGGGATTGTGAGATAGATTATGAGTTGTAATGTTTATCTTATAGAAATAATGTAAAATAAATATATATTTAGCTTTAGTTATTTTAATTACAAGTGTAGTCTAAGTTACACACAATATTTTTAAAGGTTGGGGCCGAAGCCTAATTTTTATTATTAAATCAAAGCAAAGAACTCTTTTAACTAGGTAGAGGGAAACCCATTACATAGCCTGAAGGCCCAGTGGGCTTGTTGCCCATTACATACCTCATAGGCCCAAATTTTTGGCCCAATTCACATTTTGTGAATAGTAACCTGCCTGCTACAGTACCCGCACAGTACAACCACCGCTACAGTGCCCTGCCGCTACTATAGTACCCACTGATGAATAGTGTCTCCACCACTACAGTACCACTATAGTACTGCTACAGTCCTATGCCCAATGGGTTTTGATCCCCCATTTTTCATGTAGGATTACAGGGTACTTACCACTAAGCCAAACCCCAACTACATCTTGAAAGGTTGGAATTAGAAACGTCCTGAGTGTTTGGTGTTATTTATACTAGTACCAACAATCTTAAAGGGTATTGTTTATATAGGAACCACCTATTATTCAAGAGACATCTTAAACTCCTAAAAATATATCCCTTTTGTATTTAGATACCAATGTATCGATAATAATGATATATTTTTCCTCAATAAATAGATCTTCATCTTGCTAAAATAATAAAAGAAAGTATGCATGCACATTGGTTCTGTTGTATATTCTCAAACTCACTGTGTATATTTATTATTGTGGTTTCTTTCACAATAAAGGTCTTGGAATAAGGATCTTCAACAATAGAAACAAATTTTGTCCCTTATCATCTTTTTTTATTTATTCTTTGAAAGTTTATATTTATTCATATCAAGATTGAATGTAGTTCGAAGTCTTTATCTACTTCTTCGTATTTTAGTGATTTTCAAAATTATATATATACTGAAAGAACTCTTATATCTCTAAAATATCACCTTCATAATATTTATATTTAATATATATAATATTTTAAAAAATAGTGAATATTATTTCCCTAATATTTATATTTATATTTTCTTGTAATCTCATACCTTTTTTCTTAAGTGTCCATTTAACTCAATCTTCAAATATTCTAGCACTTGTAGTGTTTTAAATTTTATTTTAAAACCAGTAGCTAATAAAAATAAAATTATCCTTAAGACATGTGTCTCTAACGACATTATTTAACTTTTAATCATGTGATTTTTTAATATCCATTCAAAATGATCATCACTATGACATATAAGATTCATTGTTTCTCATAACTGGATAAACTATATATAATGATCAACAGAAGCATTGTGGTGTCCAAAATTTAACCATTTCACTTCTCATGCATTCTCCATGGACTTTACTATGGCATGGTATTATCTTTATTATTAATTTCAACACATTAAAATTGATGAAAAGATCTCAATTTTAATCAAATTCCCTTTATCATGTTTTTTCGATAGAGAACATCATGTGAAACATCACTTAATTTGTCTCCATTCAAGTTTCTTCTCTACTGAATGCATAATATTTATTTTTTATCCAAATATTGAGTTTCAAATTTTCCATTTTAAACTCATAGATTCATCAAATATTTATCATCTCATACTCGTTATCAATCTATGTATCCTCTGTTTCATATGAATTCACATAAAACACATATTGTCAACTATATATCTTTTTACATGGATTATATATTTGTAACTTATGTTTATCTCCTGACACACTATTTCATTTACCCTTACATGGATCAATGAATTCCCATATTACCCTTACATAAAATCAGAAGTCCCTTACATAGGTCCTGTATTTTAGGTTTACCCCTACATAGCTCATTGTCCCCTTGAAATCACCCTTATGTAATTCATTATTCCTATAAAATAACATTTACATAAGTAAGTTACCTTTAGATGACACTATAAGGACCTTTATGTAACATGAAAATGACCTTTTTGTAGGTTTCTTCAAATTCTACCACTATAATCTTGATTTATCGCTCGAAAAATATATTTTTATCATGGCATCGTGGTGAATATCTTTTTGTTCCACAACCACCATGATTATGGTGTTTTTTATTCAATATAGATTTTTTTGGTGGATTTTTTTTGTTATGGTGTGGTTTTAGTGATTAGTGAAGATATGGTGTCATGGAATTATTTTATGTCATGAGTGTCTCATGAAAACCCAAGCAATAATGAAACCAAATGATTCATCATTTTAAAGGAGCATTTATATTTTTGTATCATTAAAATTGATGAAAATTGATGTGTATAACACATTTGACATCGATTTTTTATTCAGGATGATACTTCTTTATTATCATCTTTTCTCTATGGATTTATAGTGAATTTTAACTAGATTTAGATCTGTCCTTCATCCTACCATTCTTGGTCCCACAGAGGATTCTCAACAAATTCACCCCTTTCACACCTGTTTAGACCACAGTGAATAAAATGTGATCCCCATTCCACTACAAGTAGACTTATCACTTTTATGCTAGGAAAGCTACCCTAGAAGTGGTTGAATACTTGGTAGAATTTCTAGTTTGGTAGTTGTCCATATTTTTGGAAGACTCCTCATTTTCTTCTTTTGGATAATTCTTATGGCTTGAGTAATATAACAGTATGTACAGAAATATCTTACAACTTATAATTTAAATGTAGTTTCATTCTAAGAAATTAAAAATCCACTTTACTTTAAAATAACATCACCATCAGTCACATAAATTATTCTATTATTTATATATGGATTGAATTTAACTTATTTATTTCCTTCAAACAAGTGACAATCCAACTTTAAAGTGTGTCTTTTAACTTTCACATTCATGATATAAGGTAACATTTTTCTTATGAACTTATTCCCAAAATATATGGGAACTTCATTTCAACCTTGGAATCACTCGATCATATTTCTCCCAAGATTACACACATAAAAAATTTCAAAACATATTAACATATTCTTATTAATTAAATCAACTTTCCTTATTGATAGAAAATATAACCATAAAGTCTTGTCTCTTCATAAATGACTGATAATCCAAGGATAGATCTTACTCTTCCAAATAAAACTCTGTATCCCATGATAGGGGAAGCCCTTAAAGAACACACAATCACTAACCATGAATATTAGAGTCCTCATCCTTAGATAAACATAATACTTATAATTATATTTTTATACCTTCATCCCTCTAAAATTATCTAATCATTCTATATCATGATCTGCAACATGTCAGGTCCAAGGACAACTGACTCCCCAATCTTGGTCCATCATAACAGAGATCAACAAGGCATCCTGTAACACGCCGAGATTTTATGAGATATATATTTTTTTTATTTCTTTGATGTCTTGTGTTTTACGTTACACCAAGATTAGCTTGGTCTATACACAACATTGTATTATCTTGTAGTATATGAAACACTATTCTTGGCTTATGATCCATACAATTTCAAGTTCTTTTGATAGAATTAATTGTATACAAGACCGATTATAAGTGATAACTAAATATTATAACCTATTTATTCTAATGGTAGATATGAATAGTGGTAACTTCCTTCTAAAAAACTATTTGAATGAAAGTGCATTTATAAAAATAATAAAATCACTCTTTATGGATTTTATTAGTGAAATATATACGTAATATATTCAATGTAATGTTTTAAATTAATCTTATATGTTTTCTAGATATAATATAAGAATAAATTCAATTTTTCAAAAAATATAGTTTTACAGCCTTTTGATGGAGAACCATTTTTAAATATAGTTTTTGATAATTTTATAAGTTATATTTGAAATAATAAACTTATTATTTGTAAGTGAGACATAAAAATTTACCTTGTTTGAAATTTTGGTATTTTTCTGAAGAAATTCATATATTAATTAATAATGAAAAATACTGCATTTTAATTCAAAACTGCCATTTCATCTAATTTATTTATATAGAAATATTATCTTTTTAATTAGTTTTAAAGTTTAATTGGAATATTTTTATCACTTAATTTAATTTTGGTAATTGGAAGTAATTTTAAGTTTAAATTGGACATAAACACATGTCAATCTTTTGATAGTTTTTTACTTCTTAAAAACCCGCTTTTTGGTTTTGACAACGGGGATTAATTTTAAATTAATTTCTTCTAATTTTGTGTTTTTAATTTTAAAAATGGATTAAATATTTGGAACAATAAGTTCCAAATTATGTAAATAGATCCCTTTTATTTTTTTACATTATGAATAGTAACTTCAGTAATTATTTTTATTTACCACAATTAAATGGTAAATTAGGTAAATAAGGGTAAAAACAATATTATAATAACATAAAACTACCCTAAAACATGTCGTAATATTATTTTATGAGTCATAGGCGACAAAAAAACCTTAGGACGAATTTTTGGAATTTGAGAACCACTTGGGTGTGAAAATGACATGTTATAATAATTAATTTAAAGTAAAGGGAAATATAAAATAAACGTGTATCTTTTTACTAAAACAATTTTAATGTGGGGTTATATAATAGATATATTTTATTATAAATAATTATTAGAAATCTAAAAAAATTTCCTATATCATGGTATTTTATTTATAATTTTTATACATTAAATAAATAAATTTATTTATGACACAATGATGATGTAGTGGTTACCTTTTTAATGAAATATTCAAATAAATGATATTATATATATTAAAATAAATGATATTATAAATATTAAAATAAATGTAATTTGAACATTTTAATGCCATAAAATAATTTTTTGGATGATAGTGACATGTTAGGGATGAGTTAATTTCTTTTTTTAGAAGGAATCAAGTTGTTATGACTTAAAAAAAATCTAACACAAAATAGTGTCAAAATTGACATAAATGAGTTTTTAAAATAAATATTATTTTATTAAATGATATAATAGACCTAAAAACTAATATTAGGACAACATACTTAGATAGTGTTAAAATTTTCATTAATTATCTACTTGAGGTTCTCTTGTCATTTTATAGTTACTATATTTACCATATAGTATACAAATACAAGAAGACATGATAAGAGTTAACTTATTTAACTAAGGGTTAAAGCCAAAGGATAAGGGTAAATTCACAAACTAAACTTATCTAAAACATATTGTTTGAGATTATTTATACCCATAATCATATTATATTATAAATAAATCAATTTTTATCCATTATAAAATAAAAATAAATTAATAATATATTAACAATTCAAGACTTTCCTAAAGTGCCTGTCACCTCTCTTATAAAAGGGATCTTCTCCTTCTCTTTTATTCACACCTACAAAGCCCTTTGGCTTATCCAAACCCTACCCAAAACTTCTACCAACTTATTTCAATTAATCCCAGAGGCCAATATTTTGGCATAAAAATAACTTAAGGAGTCCATTTGTGAAAATCAAAAGGAGATACCCAAAGAAGAGGTAATTGTTTTATCCCTTCTTTCAAAGATCTTTTCATTTTATACTTACTCTTTCTAAGTTGTTACCATACTAAAATTATAAATCCAGAATATAATATATTCTTAGATTATGTTATGATTATGGGACAACCATATTCCTCCTTTTACCCATCCTATGAAAAACAATATCATAATGCGTGCGTACGTACAACCTACCGTCTCCACGCCATAGTGTAAACTGTTTTTCATATATAATTTATTTAAATGGGTATAATGATCAATATAAAGTAATTAAATAATAAATATAACATGATATTATTTCTGTAAAATTCATATATCATCCAATTACATTCCATTTAACCATAAAGTTAATGATATCATCTCTCGTGCATACGTACAGATTACCATCTCCACGACGCGAGCAGATTCATTCTCAATGTTAACCATTCAAGAAAGATTATAAAGTATATATAATAAATAATAATTAAATATATAACATAATAATTCTAATTAATTTATATATATATATATATTTAATTTACTTTCTTCCATTCAATTCCATAAGGAAACCGAAACAACATTCATGCGTACGTACGGTCTACCATCTCTATGAACGTTGTATTCCATTTCATTTATCTATCTATTATATATATATGATTATACACTGAATATTTATGATATATTCATAATTTTTTACATTTTTTATGTAATTAAATCACAATCTAAGTAATAAGATCAATAATAACAAGTCAAAACACGTACGATAAATAAAACAATTATTACCCAAAACATTGCTTTAATATTGAATTGATAAATAAACGGTTAATATAAAGTCATAAGTGAATAAAATATGATATCATAAATATTATTATTGATATTTTACAAGTTAATAATATGTTCAAACCCAATATACATGAGTTTCTGAAACATAGAGAAGAAATTGGACCTATGGTAAGGGATAATTTTGCAATCTCATTGTTTTCTAAGATTGTTTATACCTAAGTATTTACTGGGTTATATCTATAATCCATGTCCATGTTTTATAAATATATATTATTATTTATATTATTATACTATTGATAATAGTTAATTTTACCCATTGGTGAATGTTTATTAATCGGTATGGAAGGAATCATTCTTTCATTTTCCATATGAGGTACTTTTTGACTTTTCTGGATAGAGTACGAGAAGAATGTTTTTTTACTTATACAGTATGAAAAGAATTTTACATCTTCATAATGCATTATTTACATAAATTTTACTATACATTATTACAAGTTTATTTTTAACTAAATTCTTTTCATTAAAAATTTCATGACATTTTGATAAAAGAAATTTTTTTGAAGAAGAATGGATATTTTCCTCAAGAATTAAGCTCAAGTGTTTTATCAAAATTATTTTACATCTAAGATGAAATATGGTTATATTTATATCCCCATTATTACTTTTATTTGATTATTTTTATAATGGAATTATTTTTTATGAAATACATTTATTTTATATGGATTATTTTATGATGGAATGATGTTTAAGAAACCCATTTTATTTCATGGGTTATGCTATGATGAATGATTTATTTTTTGGTGGAACATCTAAGAATGATTTCATTATGAGATGGGTGGGGACTATATTTTCCTCCAATGCATTGGGTAAAGATATATATCTCATGAGATATATATGACTGGAACGAAAATTAAATCTAGTTTAGTAATATAGGGCTGGAATGACAAGTAAATCCAGTTTAGTAATACAGGGTTAGAATGACAAGTAAATCTGGTTTAGTAATATATGGATGGAATGGAAAGTAAAATCAGTTTAGTAATAGACTTTTTCCACTATGATGGTATTCATAGCAATGCCTTGGCTACTATAGAAATCATATTGTGTGCTTGTTTTTTCCACAATTCCAGGTTTTATGTAAATGATATTTTATCATGGTTCCTGTTCATTTATGATTTATACCTTACGAAATTCCAATAATTATTTCATGACTCACGATTTTGATATTAAAAATTTATGTTCATGTTTTTACATTCATAATTTTATGGTTTGTTTGATGTTCTTCATGTTTACCCTTACTGAGCATTTTCTCTCACCTTTTTATGTTTTATTTTCCTCAGGATATAAAGAAAGGTTTTAGGTAGGAAAACTAATGGGGAAGATCTTTATAGGAGATGTTGAAGATCTTTGACCAAGCTAGAAGAATGTGTTCTGAGTTTTCAAATACATTAATCTAATATGGTCTTTGGGAGTCTATTTGTGTAGTGTATTATGTATTCTGCAAAATAAATGTAATGTCCATGTACATCAAGCTTAGGTCCTTAGAGTTGGTATCAGCGTGAAGGTTTAGTTAACCTTTGGAAACTATGATGTGAAAACTTTAGTGAGATCCCTATAGATATTTATAAGGTATGTTTAGGGATGTCCCTATGTGTAAGTATAACTATAATTTACAGTCCTAGAATTATGTTAATGGTCATGAATTATCTAGGATTAAACCTAAGATGTTAGAGAGTGAAACTACCCGCCATTGATTATATTGTTTTCCTAGTATGATTTTTTCCTCTCACACTATTCTTTTTGGGTTTTAAAAAATGGTTTTAAATAATAGTATTCATGTTAATAGAGAATATGATGGATAATGGAATTATATTCTTAATGAGAAACCAAATGAAATGGTAGTTGGAAGGGAAAACATTGTTATTATGCCTAATTAGAAATCTCATAATATGATCAATAATCTCAACTTTGGTGAGTTTCCTGACCTAGCTAATAAGATAATGATGGAGTTTCATGGTGATAATAGAGGAAAGAATGTTCAATTTTCCTCATGTAAATCATATGGGAAGAGGCATCAAGGAGAATGTTTCAAAGGAATAGGAAGATTCTTTGGGTATGTAAAAGAAGGACACAAATCCAGTAATTGCAAATGAAAAGGTTTATTTAACACAAAGGACAAGGATAATGGTATTACTAAGACATTGACGATGGTTAAATGTTTTAAATGTGGAATTTATGGGCATTATGAAAATCAATTCCCTAACAGAAAATATTATAAAGAGAATCATCATGGTCATATGGGTAGTATTTATTTTGATGAAGATGAAGAGAATACAAATGATATATGAGACGAAAGAAGTGTTAAGGAATAAAATGATGAATCTTGGTCAATTGTTGAAGAAGACATTGTAATGATTACATGATTGTCAAGAATAATATTATATAGATAATTTTATAGTATTAAGTAATAAAGAAACATCTAAGGATTGTTACACTATTATTTGTACTTGAGTATTTTAAACTATATGTTGAATGATACTAGTAACAATTAAAAGCTATTAATATATTTTTTGAAAACACATGATATTTTCATAATGATAAGATGAAAAGATAATGATATTTTTGATAGTATTAATGACCTCATGACTGATATAAGGACAATGTGATATCATGGTTTTAGTATATTGAATTCTTGGTATTTTTGGTGTGTGGAAAGAGTTATTTTAGACAGAATGTGTGTTTTCACAAAGGTTTTATGGTAATTCATGTTATTATCATGTTTCAAGAGAATACATGATTAAGGTATTCACATGTTTGGAATGTGACAACCACGAACTACCATATGAGATATGGGAGATAAATATTAAGTCAATTTAGTTCACATATTTATAAAGTTTTATATTTTTAGTTTTTGGAAGGATTGTAATGCTATCCATTTATGGATAGTATAAGTTATATTCCAGTTGAGTTTTTTTATATTAATGTATTATCTCACTATAGGTGTACTTATGCATATTTGATTACTTGTGCTAACCATTTTGTTGAGACAGATAGAATGACCTATCATTCTATTTTATGGATCGCATGATCTACTAACACTTCAATAATAAAAAATTCAAACTCATTTCTTTGAATTAGATATGAAGTGGAAATTGTTCAAGGAATGACCAATGGTGAGATTTTATTGAAATCAAGTAAGTATTTCTTACCATGTTCTTTAACTTTAGGAAAAGGATCTTGAAAACCAAAAATTTTGTCCTAGTACCTTCTTATCCGATGAATCAAATGGTCTCTTAAATCATCACATATTTATGGATTTCTGGTTGTTAACTCTCTCCTAAACTTTTTCTCTATCACTATCCATCATAACATAATGGTTAGATTTTTCTTCCATATCCATATTTTCACTTCACACCTATTTTATCGTATGTGTAAACCCAGTTATGAGTTACTTTGGGTAACCATTATGTTTCTAACTTTCCTTTTTAAAATAAAGTTTTAGTATTACTTTTTATGATGTGGGTTTCTATGAAAGAAAAATTCAAGTAGTTAAACCTTTATAACCCCAAAAAATTAGATGGTTAAATTCATTTTAATGGGGGTATATTGTAACACCCTGAGATTTTATAAGATATTTTTTTTAATTTCTTTGATGACTTGTGTTGTACGCTACATCAATATTAGTTTGCGCTATATGCAACATCGTATTAGATTAAAGTATATACAACACTATTATTGTATTTTTATACACAAAATTTCAAGTTCTTTTGATAGAATTCATTTCACATAGGACCTATTATAAGTGATAACTAAATATTATAACTTAGTCATTATAATATTAGGTATTAATAGTATTAACTTCCTTCTAAAAAAATTATTTGAATGAAAGTGAGTCTATAAAAATAATAAAATAAATCTTTATGGATTTCATTAGTAAAATATATATGTAATATATTAAATTTAATGTTTTAAATTCATCTTATAAGTTTTCTAGATACGATATAAGAACAAATTCAATTTGTCAAAAAATACAGTTTTACCACCTTTTAATGGAGAACCCTTTTTAAATCTAGTTTTTGACAATTTTATAAGTTCTATTTGACATAATAAACTTTTTATTTAGAACTAGGACATCAAAATTTACCTTGGTTGAAATTTTTATATTTTTGATGAAATTCGTATTTCAATGAATAGTGAAAAATATAGTATTTTAATTCAAAACTTCCTTTTCGTCTAATTTAGTTATGTAGATAGATTATATTTTTAATTTGTTTTAAAGTGTAATTGGAATACGTTTTTATCATTTAATCTAAATTTGGTCATTAAAAGTAATTTCAAATTTAAATTTTACATAAACACATGTCAATCTTTTGATAGTTTTTATTTCTTAAAAACTCGCTTTCTGGTTTTGACAATGAGAATTAATTTTAAATTAATTTCTACCAATTTTGTGTTTTAAATTTATAAAAATGAATTACATATTTTTAATCATAAGATCCAAATTACTTAAATAGGTCCCTTTTGTTTTTTGACATTATGAATAATAACTTTAGTAATTATTTTTATTTATCACGGTTAAAGGGTAAATTAGGTAAATAAGGGTAAAAATAATATTATAATAATATAAAACTACCCTAACACATGTCATAATCTAATTGGACGAGTCATAGGAGACCAAAAAAACTCTTAGGAATAATTTTTGGCATTTTAGAACCACTTGGGTGTGAAAATGACATGTTATAATGATTAATTTAAAGTAAAGGGAAATGTAAAATAAACATGTATTTTTTACTAAAATAATTTTAATGTAGGGTTATATAATTGATATATTTGAATATAAATAGTCATTATAAATCTAAAAATATTTCCTAAGTTAGGGTATTTTATTTATAATTTTTAGACATAAAATAAGTACATAAATTTATAACACAATGATGATGCAGTGATTACCATATTAGTGAAATATTCAAATAAATGATATTATAAATACTACAATAAATGTAATTTGAAAATTTTGACGCCATAAAAAATTTTTTTAAGACATTTAAATGTGAGGGATGATTTAATGCCTTTTTCTAAGTAATCAAGTTTTTATGACTTTAATAAAAATCAATTACTAAATAGTGTCAAAATTGACATAAATGAGTTTTTAAAAAAAATACTATTTTATTAAATTATATAATAGTACCAAAACTATAAGATTCGTCTAAATGATATGATAGTGTTAAAAGTTTCATTAATAATCCACTTTAGGTTCTATTGGCATTTTATAGTAACTATATTAACGATATAGTATACAAATACAAGAAGACAAGGTAAGAGTTAACTTATTTAACTAAGGGTTAAAGCCAAATGATAAGGTTAAATTTATGACCTAAACCTGTCTAAAATATATTTATTGAGATGATTTAGACCCATAATCATCTTAACCTATAAATTAATCACTTTTTATCCCTTATAAATCGAAAATAAATTTATAATAAATTAACAATTCAAGACTTTCCTAAAGTGACTTTCACCTCTCCAATAAGAGGGAACTTCTCCTTCTCTTTTATTCACACAACCAAAGCCTTTTGGCATGGATAAAACCTGCCTAAAACTCATCCCAAATTACCTAAATTCATCTTATAGGATACCCTTTGGCTTTAAAACCAACTTAAAGAGTCCTTTTGTGCAAATCAAAAGGAGACACCCAAAGAAGAGGTAATCGTTTTATCCCTTTTTTCAAATATCCTTTCTTCTTATACATCATCTTCCTAAGTTGTTACCATTATAAAATAATAAATCTAGAATATAATATATTCTGAGATTTTTTTTATGATTATGGGGAAACCATATTCGTCATTTTACCCATCATATGAAAAAAAATATCACCATGCGTACGTACGTACGACTTACCGTCTCCATGAAGTGATGAGATTTATTCTCCACGTTAACCATTCAAGAATGATTATAAAGTAAATATAATAAATAAGAAATAAATATATGAGATAATAATTCTACTGGATTTATTTTTGTGTGTATATATACATGTTATTTACTTTTTTCCATTGAATTCAATGAGGAAATGGAAACAGCTTTCAAGCATACGTACGACCTACCATCTCCATGAATGGTGTATTCAATTTCATTTATCTATCTATTATATATATTTATATACTGAATATTTATGACATATAAATCATTTTATACATTCTGGATGAAAGTAAATAATTATCTAATGAATAATATCAAAAATAAAAAGTCAAAACATGTACGATAAATAAAACTATTATTACCCAAAATGTTGTTTTAACATGGAATTGAAACATAAATGGGTAATATAAAGTCATAAGTGAATCATATATGATATCATAAATATTATTATGGTCCTATTAAAAGTAAATAATATGTTTAAATCTACTATAAAGGAGTTGTGTACACATACAGAAGAAATCGTACCTAAGGTAAGGGATAATTCTGCAATCTTATTATTTTCTGAGATTATTTATACATAAGTATTTATTAGGCTATATTTATCATCCACATCTATGTTTCATAAATATATAATATTATTTCTATTATTATACTATTTTAAAGTCAATTTTTCCCATTGGTGAATTTTTATTAAATTTCATGGAAGGAATATTTATTTTATTTTCCATATGATGTACTTTTTGACTTTTCCAGCAAAGAGTACGAGAAGAATGTTTTTTTAACTTATATAGTACAAAATGATTTTGACATCTTCATAATTCCTTATTTACATAAAGATTACTCTACATGATTTCAAGTTTATTTTCAACTAAATTATTTTCTTTTAAAATTCCGTGGTATTTTGAGAAAAGAAAACATTTTTGAATAAGAAATGATATTTTCCTCAAGAATTAAGCTCAAGTGTTTTATCAAAATTAGTTTACATCTAACATGAGATAGGGTTATGTTTTTATACCAGTTATTACTTTTATTTTATTTTGTTTATGATGGAATAATTTTTATAAAATCCATTTATTTTATATGGATTATGTTATGATGGAATGATATTTAAGAAACACATTTTATTTCATGGGTTATGCTATGATGAATGATTTATGTATTTGTAGAACAGGTAAGAATGATTTAATTATGAAATGGGTGAAACCTATATCTCCCTTAAATTCATTATGTAAATATTTATATCTAATGATATAGAAATTACTAGAATGGAAAGTAAATATGGTTCAATAATACAGGGCTGGAACGGAAAGTAAATCTATTTCAGTAATACAGGGTTGGAACAACAAGTAAATCTGGTTCAGTAATACATGGCTATAATAGCAAGTAATCCCAGTTTAGTAATGGACTTTGTCCACTATGATGGTCTTGATAGAAATGCCTTGTCTACTATGGAAATCATATTATGTGCTTATTTTTTCCACAATTCCATGTTTTGTGTCAATGTTATTTTATCATGGTTCATGTTCATTTGTTATTTATGCATTATAAACTGCCAAGACTTATTTCATGACTCGTTATTTTGATATTAAAAATTTTTGTTCATGTTTTTACATTTGTATGTTTATGTTTTGTTTGATTTTATTCGTGTTTACCCTTAATGAGTATTTGAGATCACCCTTTTTATGTTTTCTTTTCCCCAGGATATAAAGAAAGGTTTTAGGTAGGAAAAATAATGGGGAAGATCTTTATGGGAGATGTTGAAGATCTTTGACCAAGCTATAAGAATGTGTTCTGAGATTCCAAAGACACTAAACTAATACGGTCTTTGGGTATCTATTTTTGTAATGTATTATGTATTCCAAAAAATAAATGTAATGTCCATATACATCAATCTGGGTTCGTTAGAGTTGGTATCAGAGTGAAGGTTTAGTTAACCTTTGGAAACTAGGATGTGAAATCCTTAGTGAGATCCATATAGATATTTCTAAGGTATTTCTAGGGATGTGACTAAGGGTAAGTATAACTATAGGCTATAGTCCTAGAATTATGGTAACAATCATGAATAATCTAGGATTAAACCTAAGATTTCCGAGAGTGAAAGTACTCACCCTTGATTAAATTGTTTTCCTAGTTTGATTTTTTCCTCTCATACTATTCATTTTAGGTTTTAAAAAATGGATAGAAATAAGAGTATTCATTTTAATCAAGAATCTGATTGACAATGGAATGATATTATTAATGAGTAACCAAATTAAATGATATTTGGAAGGAAAAACATTGTTATTGTGCCTAATCAGAAATCACATAATACGATCAACAATCTCAACATTGGTGAGTTTCCTGACCCAACTAATAAGAGAATAATGGAGCTTCATGGTGATTATAGAGGAAATAAAGTTTAATTTTCCTCATGTAAATCATGTGGTAATAGGCATCAAGGAGAATATTTGAAAGGAACTGGAAGATTCCTTAGGTGTGGAAAATAAGTTCACAAATCTAGTAATTGCAATGGAAATGGTTTAGTTAACACGATGGACATGGATAATGGTATTTCTAAGACATAAAAATGGTTAAATGTTTTAAATTTGGAATGTACGGACATTATGAAAATAAATTCCCTAATGTAAAATCTCATGAAGAGAATCAACATGGTCATATGGGTAGTATTTATGTTGATGAAGATTAAGAAACTACAAATGGTATATGAGATGAAATAATTGTTCAGGAATAAAATGATGAAACTCAGTCAATGGTTTAAGAATATAGTGGAATGATTACATGATTGACAATAATAATGTTGTACAAGAAATTTTATGGTATTAAGGAATAAAGAAACATATAATTATTGTTACATGATTGTTTGCCCTTAAGTATTTGAAAGTATATGTTGAATGATACTGGTAACCATTTAAAGTTATTCAAATATTTTTGGAAAACACGTGATATGTGAATAATGATGGGATAAGGATATAATGAGATGTTTGATAGTATTAATGACCTCATGAAATATATAAGGACAAAGTGATATCATGGTCTGAGTATATAGAATTTTTGGTATTTTTGGTGTGTGGAAAGAGTTAATTTTGATAGAATGCATGTTTTCACTAAGGTTCTATGGTAATTCATGTTATTATCATGTTTCAATAGAATAAATGATTAAGGTATTCACATGTTTAGATTGTGACAACCAAGAACTACCTTATGAGATATGGGAGATAAATGTTAACTAGATTTAGTTCACCTTTTTCTAAAGTTTTATATTTTTTAGTTTTTGGAAGGATTGTAATGTTATCCATTTATGGATAGTATAAGTTATATTTCAATTGAAATTTTTTATATTAATGTATTATATCACTATAGTTGGACTAATGCATATTTTATTACCTCTACTAACCTTTTTGGTGAGATAGATGGAATGACCTATCATTCTATTTAAGGATTGCATGATCTACTAACACATCAATAATGAAAAATTCCACCTCATTTCATTGAATTAGAGATGAAGTGTAAATTGTTCAAGGAATGGCCAATGGTGAGATTATACTAAAATAAAGTATGTATTTATTCTCATTTTATTCAACTTTAAGAAAATGATCTTGAAAACCAAAAATGTTATCATAGTACTTTCCTATCTGATGAATCAGATGGTCCCTTAAATAATCACATATTTATGGATTTCTGGTTGTTAAATTTATCCTAAACTTTTTCTCTGTCACTCTCCATCATAACTTGATGGTTATATTTTCCTTCCATATCCATGTTTTCACTTCACAACTATTTTATCCTATATGGGAACCCAGCGATGAGTTACATTGGGTAACCATTGTGTTTCTAACTTTACTTTTTTAAAATGAAGTTTTAGTATTCCTTTGTATGATGTGGGTTTCTATGAAAAAACATTCAAGTAGTAAACCTTTTATAACCCCAATGAATTTTTAGGGAGAAATTCATTTTAAGGGGGGGTATATTGTAACACCCTTAAATTTTATGAGGTAGGTTTTTCTAATTTCTTTGATGACCTCTGTTGTACGCTACACCAAAATTAGTTTGTGCTATACACAACACTGTATTAACCTGTAGTATACGAAAAACTATTCTTGGATTATTATATATACAATTTCATTTTACTTTGATAGAATTAATTTCATTCAAGACCGAGTATAAGTGATAACTAAATATTATAAACTATTCCTTATAATGACAGGTATGAATATTAATAACTTCCTTCTAAAAAACTATTTGAATTAAATTGATTCTATAGAAATAATAAAATCTCTCTTTATAGATTTTATTAGTGAAATATATATGTAATATATTCAATTTAATTTTATAAATTCATATTATATGTTTTTTAGATATGATATAAGAACAAATTCAATTTGTCAAAAAAATACATTTTTACTGCCTTTTGATGGAGAAACCTTTTTAAATTTAGTTTTTGACAATTTTATAAGTTATATTTGACATAATAAAATTATTATTTGGAACTGGGACATAAAAATTTATCGTGTTTGAGATTTTGGTATTTTCTGATGAAATTCATATTTTGATGAATAGTGAAAAATATAATATTTTAATTCAAAACTGCCTTTTCTTCTAATTTATTTATTTAGATAAATTATATTTTTAATTATTTTTAAAGTGTGATTGTAATATGTTTTATAATTTAATAAAAAAATTATTGGAAGTAATTTCAAGTTTAAATTTGACATAAACACATGTCAATCTTTTGACAGTTTTTACTTCTTCAAAACCCACTTTCTAGTTTTGACAATGGGAATTAATTTTAAATTAATTTCTATGAATTTTTTGTTTTGAATTTAGAAAAATTGATTCCATATTTGTAATCAAAAGGTTAAAATTATTTAAATATGTCCCTTTTATTTTTGGACATTATGAATATTAACTTTAGTATTTTTTTTATTTTCCACAGTTAAAGGGTAAATTAGGTAAATAAGGGTAAAAAATTATTACAATAATACAAAACTACCCTAAAATGTGTCCTAATCTTATTTTATGAGTCATAGGCAACCAGAAAACCCCTTAGTTTGAATTTTTTTCATTTTAGAACCACTTGGGAGTGAAAATTACATGTTATAATAATTAATTTAAAGTAAAAGTAAATATAACATAAACATGTATCTTTTTACTGACCTAATTTTAATGTGGGGTTATATAATTGATATCTTTGACTATAAATAGTAATTATAAATATAGAAATATTTCTTACATAATGTTATTTTATTTATAATTTTTATACATTAAATAAATTTATTTATTTATAACACAATGATGATACAATGATTACCTTATTAATAAAATATTCAAATAAATAATATTAAAAATATTCAAATAAATGTAATTTGAACACTTTTATGCCATACGTGAATTTTTTGGATGATTTTTCCATGTTGGGGATGAGTTAATTCCTTTTTTTCTAATTAATCAAGTTTTTATGACTTTAACAAAAATCAATTACTAAATAGTATCAAAATTGACATAAATGAGTTTTTAAAACAAATACTATTTTATTAAATTATATAATAGTCCTAAAAATATAAGACTCAGATAGAAGACTTATATAGTGTTCAAAATTTCATTAATGGTCCACTTCAGGATCTCTTTTCATTTTATAGTAACTATATTAACTATATAGAATACAAATATAAGAAGACATGGTAAGGGATAACTTATTTAATTAAGGGTTAATTCTAAAATATAAGGTTATATTCATGACCTAAACTTGTCTAAAATCTATTTATTGAGATTATTTGGACCCATAATCATCTTATAATCTAAATAAATTACCTTTGATCCATTATAAATGGAAAATAAATTTATAATAAGTTAATAATTCAAGACTTTCCTAAAGTGCCTCTCACCTTCCTATAAAAGGGAACTTCTACTTCTCTTTTATTCACACTTACAAAGCCATTTTTCTCAGAAACCCCCTTCCCAACACTCCTCCAAACTTACCTCACTTCATTCTAGAGGCAACCCTTTGGGTATAAAACCAACTTAAGGAGTCCTTTTGTGAAAATAAAAATGAGACACTCGAAGAAGAGGTAATTATTTTATCCCTTCTTTCAAAGATCCTTTCTTCTTTTAATTCCTCTTACTAAGTTGTTACCATAAAAAATAATAACTATATAATATAATATATGATGATATTTTTTTTATGATTATGAGACAACCATATTCATCCTTTTACCTATCATATGAAACTCAATATCACCATGTGTGCGTACGTACGTCTTACCATCTCCACATCGTGGTGTAAACTACTTTTCATATATACCTATTTTTGACGGGTATAATGATGAATATAAATGACTTAAATAATAAATATAACATGGTATTATTTATGTAAAATTCATTTACCATCCAATTTCAAACCATTTAATCATCAATGTAATGATATCGTCACTCGTGCGTATGTACGGTTTACCGTCTCCACGACACAATGCGATTCATTATCCATGTTAACCATTAAATAATGATTGTAAATTCTATATAATAAATAAGAATTAAGTATTTGAAATAATAATGCTATAGTATTTATTTATATATATATGTGTGTGTCATTTACTTTCTTCCATTCAATTCAATAAGGTAACAGAAACAACGTTCATGTGTACATACGACCTACTGTCTCTATGAACGGTGTATTCCATTTAATTTGTCTATCTATTATATATATTTCTATACTGAATATTTATGATATATAAATTATTTTATATATTACTAATTTAATGAAATCACTATATAA
Source organism: Viscum album (assembly GCA_963277665.1). Taxonomy (NCBI): domain Eukaryota; kingdom Viridiplantae; phylum Streptophyta; class Magnoliopsida; order Santalales; family Viscaceae; genus Viscum; species Viscum album. The sequence goes on from OY728151.1 coordinate 1,217,983,466, forward strand.
GTAATAAGATCAATAATAACAAGTCAAAACACGTATGATAAATAAAACAATTATTACCCAAAACATTGTTTTAACATAGAATAAATAAATAAATGGTTAATATAATGTAATAAGTGAATAATATATGATATCATAATTATTAATATGGTTTTAAAAAAAGTAAATAATATGTTTAAACACATTATACAGGAGTTTCAGACACATACGGAAGAAATCATACCTAAGGTAAGGGATAATTTCGTAATCTCATTATTTTTTTGAGATTATTTATACATAAGTATTTACTCGGATTTATTTATCATCCATGTACATATTTACTAAATATATAATATTATTTATATTCTTCTACTATTTTTTAAAGTCAATTTTACCCATTGGTGAATTTTTATTAAACGGTGTGGAAGGAATCTTTCTTTCATTTTCTATATGAGGTACTTTTTGACTTTTCTGGAAAGAGTACGAGAAGAATGTTTTTTTAACTTATATGATATGAATGGACTTAAACATCTTCATAATTTCTTATTTACATGAATCTTACTCTACACGATTACAATTTTATTTTCAACTAAATTACTTTCTTTTAAAATTGCATGGTATTTTAAAAAAAAAATTGAATAAGAAATGATATTTTCCTCAAGAATTAAGATCAAGTGTTTTATCAAAATTATTTTCCATATAATATGACATAGGATTATGATTCTATCCCAATTATTATTTGATTTTATTGTGTTTATGATGGAATAATTTTTATGAAATCCATATGTTATGATGGAATGATGTTTAAGAAACCCATTTTATTTTATACGTTATGATATGATGAATGATTTATGTTTTTGTGCCACATGTAATAATGATTTCATTATGAGATGAGTGGGACCTGTATCTCCCTCCAATTTATTGGGTAAATCTTTATATCTCATGATATAGACATGACTGGAATAGAAATTAAATCTGGTTCAGTAATACAGGGATGAAACGACAAGTAAATCAGGTTGAATAGTACAGGGCGGGAACGGAAAGTAAATCTGGTTCAGTAACACATGGCTCAAATGGAAAGTAAACCTGGTTTAGTAATGTACTTTTTCCACTATGATAGTTTTGGTAGCAATGACTTTGTTACTATAGAAATCATATTATGTTCTTATTTGTTTTCCACATTTCTATGTTTTATGTCAATGTTATTTTATCATGATTCATGTTCGTTTATGATTTATGGCTTATGAACTGCCAAGACTTATTTCATGACTCATGACTTTGATATGAAAAATTTATGTTCCTGATTTTACATTCTTATGTTTATGTTTTGTTTTATTTTCTTCAAGGTTACCCTTACCGAGCATTTGATCTCACCCTTTTTTTGTCTTCTTTTACCAAGGATATACAGAAAGGTTTTAGGTAAGAAAACTAATGGGGAATATCCTTATGGGAGATATTGAAGATCTTTGTCCAATATAGAAGAATGTGTTCCGAGTTTCCAAATACACTAAACTAATACGGTATTTGGGCATCTATTTGTGTAATGTATTATGTATTCTGCAAAATAAATGTAATGTCCATGTACGTCAAGCTTGGGTCATTAGAATTCCCATAAAATATCTAAAATAGATCCATTCTAATGGAAGTGTGCTGAGAGTTGTTATATAAAAACTCTATCAATGGTAGGTTCTTTATCCATGGTCCACCAAAATCTGGAATACAAACTCATAGTATATCCACTAGAATATGAATAGTATGCTCTACCTGACCTTCTATCTGAGGATGGAAAGTAGTGTTGAGGCATAGATAAAATACAAAATCATGTTGAATACCACCCTAAATATTTAAGGTAAAAAAGGACCCTTATAATAAATGATGGTCCTCGTTACCCCATAAATACTCACTATCTCATCCATATATTTCCTCACTAGAAAATCCATATCACCAGACTCCAAAATCACTGGTAAATCAGACAAATTCATCAATCAATCCATGATCACCTAAATTGAATCCTAACTTACTTAGGATCAGGGTATACCAATGATTAAATCCATTGATATTTCCTCCCACTTATACTTGGGGATATTCAATATCTATAACAACCCCCTTAGAACATGATGCTCTACCTTTACCTTCTGGCTAACCAAACATTGTGATACAAACTTTGTTACTGACTACTTCATCCCAAACCACCAAAACTAACCCATAAAATCATGGTATATCTTTGACATACCATGATTAACTACTAATTCTGATCAATAAAAATCATGTATAACATCTTCATATATCACTTATGGAATAAAAAACCTACCCTAGAAGAACATATGATGTCAATCATTCTTCGACAACCCCTCAAGAGCATCACCATGAATGATATAATACCATATCACCTATACATCCAAGTTTTCCCACTGAAAATCCTCCACCTGATATATCAAATAATATTACACTCTAAATGAAACAATCAACCTCTAACTTTATCCTACTCCTCATTGAGATTCATTTTTATAATATCATCCATCCCTCTCTAGGAATCTCCAAACTATCAAACAATACCTCCCTATGACTTTTAACTTAGAACATAAATAATTAAATTCCCTTTCCCTAGGGTGTTGGAGATCTTGATGTTACAATCCTACAAGAACTTCATCGACCTTTAGTAATACAGATTCAGATCCTACATAGAGAAGATGCATCTTAGTTTATTTTGATCTGTGAAGACTACAAAGCACTCACCAACGAGGTAATGTCACCATAGTTACAGAGTAAAAAATATCACCACCAACTCCAGATCATGGGTGGAATAGTTATTCTCATGGGGACATAACTTCCTAGGTCTATAAGAGATCAATAAAGTCCTTTACATCAAAAATCATACCAAACTAATATGGTAAGTTTCATAGAAAACCTCAAACACCACTCCTTACTATAGAAGATGGAGAATGGGAGTACTAATCAATCTCTCCTTCAGGTAGTCAAAATATTCTTGAAACTAATTATTCTATGAAAAATCAGGGTCCAACCTAGTCAAGGATATCAACCATACCACAACAAAAGATATATTGGATATGAAAATTTGATAATATCCCTTGAGAATAAATAAAATTATGAACCTCTAAAAAATTATTAGGTGTTTCACAAGAAAAAACTACAAAGATCTTATAAGGATATACTTACACTCATTGTTGTTACACCACATACCCATGAAAATTCACCTCATGCATCCAAAAAGTACACTTAGAAAAAATTACACAGATATAATAGTGTTGAAGGACCTGTAAAACAACCTTAATATGCTCGATTTTATCCTCTTCAAATATCAATTATATAATAATTTCATTGATGAACACCACCACCAACTGATCTAGGAACTCATGGAGCATGGAGTTTATGAGTCCCATGAAAATAAATAGGGAATTAATTGAATATAATTGAATAAACATGAATTCATAGTGTCCATAGTGACATATAAAATCATTTTTTCAGAATATCCTCCTATTTCAACCTCATATGGTGATATCCAAATCACAAATTGATCTTTTAAAATCATATAGATCCCTTAAACTAGTAAAAAATATCATTAGTACTTAAAAGGGGGTAATGGGTTTTAACTATCACATTATTCAACCATAAAAAATAAATACACAACCTTAGACCACTATCCTCCATTGAAAATAATACCAGAGCACCTTGTGGTGATACACAAGTCTAGATAAATCCCTTATCCATAAAATATTCAATCTGAATCATTAACTCGCATGTATTAAAAGGTTTCATCTAATAGTGAGACATCTAAATAAAAAAAAAGGGTATGTAACTCTATCTTGAACTCTATTTAATATCGAGGGGGTAGAGTTATAAACTGCTTAGGAAATATATCTGTAAACTCCATGATTACTCTAAGAAAATACTCTATAAGTTTCTCTACTAAATCCAATGAAAATAATTCTAAATGAGAGAAAAATAGCTCTAACCACCTTTCACGCATCTAATAATCCTAATCACAAATGAACACAACATGTTTTCCTTACCCATTATAGAACACAACATTCCTATAGAAATAATTAATGATAGAATGCATGGAATAAACCAGTCGATGTCAAGAATGAAACCATATAGTTTTATTTAAACTGGAAAGAAATCCCTTGATGACTGATGTTTCCCCATCACCCGCTCACGACCTCAAAATACATGAATTTTTTTTGTATGATCTCCGATTAGAGTAGTCAGCACATGGGGAACTAGAAGCCCCTACACCTTGATTCATAAAGAATGGACCAAGGTAGGCACAATAAAGAATTGAAATTCTATAGAGTCAAATAATGAATAAGATAAGGTAAATAATAAGTGGAAGGCACCTCAAAAAATATTTATCTCATATAGTGTTGAAATCTCCATAATAATAAATTGTCCATGTCAAGATACTATGACTCACTATTGAAAGCCACCTCTATAGACTCACTTAGATAGACTCCCTTGAGAATGAAGAAAATCATGGATTTGGACTCTCCCAAATCCATCTCCTCTCAGTGGAACAAATACATGTTTCCCCTACTGTGGATACAACCTTTTAGGAAACTACTACTAGGGGTGATAGGGAATTTTATTTCTTAGACCATAATACAATCCAATTATGGTAAATCACTAATATAACTGATGACTATGGACTCTACAATTAAAGTATAGTGGCACAAATATCCTGATGTATTCATGGGAACTTCTACCCAAAAAGAAACATAAAGAATAAATTTTTTGAAGTCGAATCCTATCCATCTATAACCTCAAATTCCCAGACACCTGTGATCTCCCACCAATATCCCTTATCCTCAAGGATCTTTGATGAATCCCCTTACAAGATGGTCTTATATGTGCATGGATCCCCTTGATCACATCAACCTTATTTTACACCTTCAAATATAAAAACATTGTAAATAGGGTGTCATATAAAAAATAAACGGGCATAGTGCCTCCTCTAGATGATACACTCTAGACTCCTCATCTAAAAAGAGATCAGGGGTGAAGTAAAGGAGGTTCTTAAATCAGATCCCAAGATCCCACATGTCCAATATCCCCTATTATAGGGTGATCAGATCCTATCTCTTCCATACCCTCATCATTAATGATAAAAAATCAGCACAAAACTACCACTGAAAATCATCTCATAAAATATATACCTCATTCCACCCCCTGAGTTACAATATCCACCACTAACCCATCACCCTGTGCACCTGAATTATAGCTAGTGGAACCCAATAGTCTACCCTAGACCAGATCGGGCTAAGGGTGATCTCAATATCCTACTATCTGTGCTCTATCTACAGATTATAGATTCTCCTCTCATACATAGCTAACCTATGAGATTGGAACTCACACAGTTTCTTCATCAAAACCTCATCTTTCTCAAGTAGATAAATCCTTGAGTAGTCATCTGGATTTTCCTACTGATCCTTACCAACATGAACCATATGTAGATGAAGGCTAGTAGGAATATATACATGAAAGAAAAAAAATCTTAATTACAATAGAATGAAATTAATTTAATAATATTTTACTTATTTAATTCATTTAACTTCCCTAAAATCACCAAAATTTAAGGATAGGTGCAAAAAACATGATGCATACACTTTACCAAGGTCTCTACACCACTATCAGCATTACCTCACCTAGGGTGTTCAGTATGCTTTGTGCCCTTATATGAAATAACATGGGGCTTTAATCACCTATATCCTCTCTAGTATACCAATAGTAAACATCATGTTCTTTCATCCATTCTTTATCATCAAAACCATATAAACTCAATATATATACACCAATTATCATTTGATGCAGGTCAAACCACAACCATAAAAATTACAACCACCCCAAGGAATAACATCTCATGTTTCCATCCATTAAAATGTTATCACCTCAACTAATGTGGGTCATATTATAGCCTTACCTATCCCAAAATCCCCCAAGGTTCATCATCAAATGTTGGAATCATTTCATAAGGAAAACTTCATATCTTTCTCCATATCCTTAACCATCACTGTAGGATATTGTGAACAAAAAATACATCAACCCTATAACCTCCTCCTTCTATACATTATCTACACCACATAACATCATCACAATCATACCATGTTTGGAATAGATAGTAGGGAAGATGGAGTAATCACCCATTCATTCTCTTTCCGACCTGGATGTTTGGGGAATACACTAGAAACCCAAAATGTTTGGTAAAAGATAAGAATGTCTTACTTGGGTGGGGTGTTTATAAAATCACAAGAAAATATAAACATAATAAATCCACAAAAAATCATAACCTAGTATTTTCACACCAAAACAACCCCATTATGGCCCACAAGTATCACCACACTTCTGAAACCTTTCACAAACAAATACTATCACCCCTACCTCATATTCCACCCCTCTTTCTTATAAAAAGTTACCATAACAGAATACATATTCTCCCTCTTGTAATCAACCCAACAAAAAAATTACATATTTACCAGTTATCAACCATGTTACGTTCATTATTCCATACCATACCATATTTAATGAAAACCCATTTCCAACCATTACCTTTGTTTAATCAAATAACTACCCATTTATTTAAATAATTGTATAATTCATTAAAAAACCTTTAGTTATTTAATCATCCAAAATTCATTTGTAATATTCATCATTATTAATTGTATATTATACACCAATAGGAATTTAGAACACAAACCCACATCACAACACAGTCCAACAACCACCACATCCATCACAATTTCATCTCTATCCCATATACCCAACCCCACTACCATTTCTACATTAATAATTGTATCATCATTCCACACTAATCACCACCTATCCTCTTTCCAACCATGGAAAGTTTGTCACAACCTCGCTGCTCAACATAGCCCATCCAAACTATCCATAAAAAATTCCTTGGTAAGGCCACACAATAATAAAATCAAAATAATCATATAACATCATGTTTCAAGAAATATAATCAATGAACACTTCCATAGTTCTCATTTAAATCCTAATTTCATAACAATTCAATCCTTATTTCCTAGGAATCATTCACTTCAATCTCTATGTTTCATGAAACCCATTTATTATCATCTATAATTTATTATCCTTTTATTAAATATGATTTTAGAAGTTCATTCGTAGAAATAGCACAAAATCATAGTAGCAAAAAAAAATCAGTAACAGTATAAATCATGCATAAAACACATGATAAATAACATAGAAACAATCAAGCACATGTGAAACACACCATTCAATCAATTTATTTTTTAGTTAAATTGATTAACTTATTTAAATAAATTCTTATCATCCACCTAAATCAATAAAATGTATAAAACTTCCATAACTCACACATAAACAAATAGAGTTTTCAAATTCTCTGCCTTAACCAAGGCTTTATAATTCATGGTGCAGCAACAAGGCAAGTAAGAGATGATCATTCTATTGGAATTGTGCAAGGGAACCACCAAAAATATAAAACAAAATAATATACATCAAGAACATGACTCAAATCTATAAAATCCAATCCCCAAACTATTTCCACAACCTTATTAGATGAAGAACAAGGGTAAACTCAAGAGAAAAGGAGGGGAACTCACCACAAATCATTATCAGTCAATATTTCTTAGTTATGAGCCTATAAAAATTAATTGGGGTTCAAGGATATATAGGTTCTAACCTATGGTCATCCAAGGTTCTGAGAAATCAAGTAAAATATAATAATTTTGATAAAATTATGAATTTATATCGACACAAGAAATCATTTCATCATGGCGTGATAGAACGCAGTCATACAGTGATGGTAAAATTTCACTAAACCCCTTAAATTCACACCAAGAGTCCCCTATATATAACCTATAATAAACTCAATCAACTTTTAAAATTCAAGTAAATCATAGAAGGTTTCTTCCATGACTAAAGATACTCATTAAAAAACCATTGAAACTCATCTTTCAAAACATCCTTTCCTGACAAGGATAAGAATCTTGTGACCAAATAGTGGAAGAAACTCCAAATTTAGCCTAAAGGTATCTATATAACAATATCCCAAGTTCCCCTTAATGAAAATTATTAAAACCCCATACACCTCATGCCATGACAAATTACTTGCAGAATCACTTTCTACTATATCCATCCCCTCATTCCATGACACCCAAGGCCATTCCCCTACCTACCTCTCCTAGATAAATTTTTAGTTACAATAGCACTTCTCCTCCTATAAAAACCACTTGACACCTCCAACACCCATATCACATAAAGGAATGGGTTGGGAAGGTCTGATTCATTGCATTTGTTTTATTTTCTTATAGTGTTTAGAATAGATAAACTAGATCATGTGATGTACAAGTTATGGTGTTGTAGTGATAATACCAGTGGGTAAAAGTTCAAAATAGGAGAAGAAATGGTTGTTGGAAAGTCCAATAATGTTTCTTCAAGTTGTCAGTCAGGGTTATTGAAACTTAAAAGAGTCATTAATAAGGATGATTATTAATTCTATAGGATGATATTTTCTGAAGGAGTTAGGTAAACTTCATGGAGTTTCTATATGAGGTGTTGGTGTTATACAAATCAATTCTTCAATTTTGAAGGGTATGGTATACCAACTATATGTTTTAAAAGTTTTTTAAGCATAAAGTTGTTCAGAATAAATATAATAATCGATAAATCATGTATTTTTCATTAAAATGATGAAGCAAAGAGTTTATACATCAAGGTTTGAAATATAAAGGAATATATTAATATTATATGGATCTATGTAAAGGATGTGTATCTTAATATCATTTCTCCTATATGATAAGAGAATTTTTTTATTAACTAATATTTTTTTGAGCAATATGAGATATACACATGGTTTATGATTCATAAGATTCTATAACATTTTTTGAGAAGAAGATAAGAATAAAAATGTTTTATCTGGTTGTTTATTAAAATATAATGAATTGAGATTCCACCACCATCAGTGACATATTTTACAGAATAATATTATTTTTAATAAAATTATACAAGCACATAGATTACCATATAAGATATGTAAAAAATAGTTTATTTTTTAAATATTCCCACCATTTTAAATAAGATTTATTTCCTAAATATTAATGTGTTTGTGTATCTTAATAATATATTTTGAAGAGAATATTGTGTCTGAGAGGCTAGTATGGGTATGTTTGTACTTATAAAAGTTCAAAGTTAATAAATAAAGCATTGATTTAGTCAAAATAAAAAGTTAATGCCCCCATATCATGAAGGAGTTTAAGATATAATGTATATAGTTACATATTATGTCAGGGAAAATTTATTGAATATGATGAGATTATAATGAGTTCTAAGTAGAAAACATAAGTTATTAATATTATAACATTGGATGTAGTGGAGTTAAAGGAGTTTGAATATGTTCAAGGAGTTGAACATTATGAATATGATTACTGAGTATCACCATTTTTTAAAACATATTTATTTATAAATGTTACAAAATAAAGATTTTAGTGGGATTGTTTAATCTAATGGTCACATAGTGATGTGGATAAAATTATATAGAGATTTAATGAGTTTAACAAAACCCATGAATGCTAGAAAATCCAGGGATGATCTAGAAGTATATTATATATGATATGTTAGATTTATATCCTTTTTCTTAATTTTCTAAAATCCACAATATGGGATGTGGAAACTTGATACAATATATATACACTATAAAATTAAAAAACCCAAACACAAAATTCATATACCAAAAATAAATTAAAAATTAAAAACTAACAAAATGATATCACATTTATTGTTGAGTAGGAAATTTGAGTTTGATAGGTCACATAATTCCGTGAGATATGAACCTCATACATAGACTGAGGTCACGCATCCCAAAAAAACTACCATCCACCACCACTCATTGAAAACATCTATCACTTTTAGAACACTATACCAATAAGGGTGAAAACCTCACCTAGAACCCATCTGTTATCATCGTCCTAGAAGAAATTAAATCACCAAACATAATCCCAAACTAGTAATCCAATGATCATTGACATCACCATCATGATACAAATGAACAATTAACCATATAAAAGCCTCAAAAAGTAGAAACTATTAAGAGAAGATGAACCAATGTCCTCAACCACTGTCATGAAGTGATGCCAACAACCAACAAAGTATAGGAGATAAAATCCTCATTAGGAAAATATATAGACTATACTAGATCGCCATCATATATTGGATTAATTCTAAAAAAACAAAAACATTATTATAAAAACATTTAAACAACACTATAAGGAAGGATTAGTCTCTAAAGAGAATCAAATTGAAGAGAAATAGGAAGATAAAATGATGTTATCACCAAGCACTCCACCATCACAATCCCAAACCACCATGAAAACCATTACAATATACCAAGGAGGGGTACAATGTGATGATTCAAATGGAAATAGTATAGTAAGAGGTTAAATAAGGAAACTAAATCAAACATATAAGGGGGAGTCATTAACAAATTATTCTACCATAGCTGACCTAATCCATCACAACCACCATTATGTCTAACCAAGGATGGAGTCTAACAAAATGGGTGTAGTGGAAAGAGGAAGTTTGAATATGTATATGACCATAAAGATATATAAAGGAAAGGCCAAACATGAAAAACCTTTAAAAGGGGATCGTAGTGAAGGAGAAGAGTAACACCAACAAAAATATAAAATGAGCATTGTTTCACGGTGACAATAGGTGGAAAATCTGGTGTAGAAACCATCGGGAGGTAGGTATGGGTGAGTGGGAGATTCATCATGAGAGAGGGGGTACAGATGGAGAATTCCTATAATATATCATGTTATAAAAAATAAAATCTGTACATTATCTTTTTTTTTCATGTTTACTTCATATATGTGTGTGTGTGTTGATATACATTTCATGAAGTGTAGTGATAATTGTCCTCTAAAAGTGAAACTTTAAAATATCCCCAACTGATTTTTATCAAGGATTGATGAAATATTGAGGTTAGTATGAGTAAAATTATTTTATTGAGATATATAATATGCTCATAAGGCACAAAATGGGTTTTTATATGGTATGATCCATGGAATATACCACATGAAGTGTTATACTTTGTGTCTTTGGTATACTAGGGGTTTTTAGTTCATATTTAGAGTGTCCACTACCAAAAAATGGATAGATACCTAACATGATAACTTTTATACATTGATACCTTTCTTACACAATCTCTAAGGCTTATCTAATCAAGGAGTAGTTGGGAATGTTTCTAATCATGTCATTGATTCAAGCTTAACCAAGATGTGATTTGTCCTCTTGTATGATGAGTATGATATATGGGCCCTCTATTAAGATAGACTGAGGAGGTGTGTAGTCAAAAATAGATAGTATATATTATATTATTATCTATTTGGGTGAGGGGAATATTATGTGCTCATCTATAAATAAGAATCACATGTGATGTATTCATAGACCTAGTTAGTATATACTAAAATAATTGATAATGTATAAGATTTTTATATGGTATTTACTTACATCATGTATCATGGACACTCTATGTATTATAAAAATAAATCATATGAAAATTCATGATTTCATATGATTAATTTGGTGGACATATGTATAGAGATATATGTGTTTGATAAATATTATTCTAGGATTGAATCCAAGGATGGAAAACGTGTCGCACACGCCCCTAAATTCACATGATTCTTCCTTTCCCTCCATTCCTCTGTTGTTTCCTTCGATTCCGGAAACCTTTGATTTGGGTTATTAACCTGTTTTGTCAGAGAAGCTTCTTAATAGCCTCTTATTTAGAGATTATCTTACTGTTATTTCCTCTTCTCAACTGTGTTTTTTGGAGATTTCAATGGATCAAATAAAAATGTGTTGTGAAGGATCTTTGATCCATCAAGATATTCCTTTGGCTGCATTTAAAGATGCTTCATATTTCTAAAGTGGATGATGGTTTCTCGTTTTGGAGCATCAAAACTACCAATTTCTGTTTTATAGAGATTTTTGGGTTCTTGGGGTTTTACATATCTGGTATATATATCATTGATCTATATATTATTATTCTGCCTTGTCCTAGGATCTAAGGAAGACTTCATACATGCGTGGTGTCATGCTCCACATTTTGTTGGCTGTTGGAGCTTTAGTCTATCGATGAGGTCTTTGGATGTGCACAGTGGAAAAAAATTATGGATGTGGTCATCCGGGTTAATCTCCCTAGGATTCCTCTTTCTTTCCAAAATGAGGGTTTCTTGAAGGTGGTTAGTGACTCTCTTGGATGGTTTTTGTTCTTGGATATAAGGACCAGGAGATGTGTGGATACTTTTTTGGCCTATCTTTGTGTGGAATTGGATATTTCTCATTTAGTGTCGAAGAAGATGGAGATCCGGGTGCATGATTAATTTTTTTTGTAACCAAGTTATTTATTATCCCATATTTCTGAGATTCTTCCCCCATTGACTTCTCTAGGGACATTACTTTCATGTGTGTCATTGTTGGCATCTTGAAGGTAGACACATACGTGTTATTTCTGAAGGCAATAAGACCCAACTCATCCCTCCCTTGGTGGATATCCCAGTGGAGATTCAAGAGGAGGATCTTGAGGTTTCTTCATTCTATGATACTTTATCGATGATGCCTCATGTCATGTTGTTAAGTGATCGAGTTGAGTGTTGGGAGTTAGTGCCTTATATTCCAAGATGGAAGTCTTAGATCTGGGTTGGTGATATTATTTCTCTTTTAGGTATTACATTTAAACTTTCACTGTTTCTGAGTATGGAATTTTTAAGATGAATATGTCTTACTGATCTTTATTTGATGTTTTATCTTGAGTGAATGATTTCTTTTGGTGGCAAGGAAGATCGAGTGATTCTTTATCAAGTTTCTTTAGAGTCCAAGACAGCTAAGATACCTATTTCCCCAGACTTAGTTCTGCATAGTGGGCTAGTTGTTAGTCACTCTTTTCGGCATTCTTAAGGTGTAGATAATGAATACAACATCTCCTTGAGAAATAGGGGAAGGATTGATAATCTTATCCAGGATTCCTACTCATCTTTATTTGAGTTTTTACGCAAGTCTAACAGATTAAGTTTCAAGTCATAGTTAAAGAAACCTAAGGCAATTTTACACTTACACTATGATAAAGATATGAGTTATAGATCCAATCCTAAAACCCTTTTACCTCAAGGATTCCCATTCTTATATGAAATTCTAGGGGTATTGGAGCCCAGGTTAAATCAAACTTTGTGGCTTCTGAAGTTTGTAAGTGCAAGATTGTGATCGTTGGAATTCTTGAGCCTAAACAGCAATCGAGTATGATTTTTGATTTTTTTCAGAAAGCTTAAAATATAGGGATACATGCATGTGGATCCTATAAATAAGAATATATGGGTCTTTTTTCATAGGATCTTCAAGGTGGATCAGATTCAGGTAGGTGATCATATCATCACAGTTAAGGTTTCCCAAGACTTCCATACTTTTCTTGTATCTTTCATTTATGGAAATTGTGATCCCCAAAAAAGAGTGACCTTATAGAATGATCTATCCTTGTTTGACCCTAAAAATATACCATGGTTTGTGGGAGGTGATTTCAATGTTTTGGAGGATCTAGATGAAAGGAAGGGGAGAGGTCCTTTTCCTAGGATATCTATTTTAAAGTTCACACAATTCATGGAAGACAAAGGTCTTATGGATCTTGGCTATTCATGTGATAAATTCACATGGTTCAATAATCAAAGAGGAGTTCGTAGATAATGGAATCACTTGGATAGATTCTTGGATAACATGAAATACATTTCTATGTATGAAAATATTAGGGTTTTTTCACTTGACTCATGGTATTTCAGATTATTCCCCACTTCTAATTACTATTTATTTTGGGAATGATAATCATGAGAGATCCATATATTTTCATCATTGGGTTAGAGATCCTAGTTATCATGACATGGTTCGATTTTCTTGGATATAAACCTCCTAGGGGTGAACGTGGGTGGAATTTCATAACAAACTGAGGCCTATTAAGAGTAGGTTAAAGGAGTGGTCGAGGGATATCTATACCCTGGTCAGGGATCTGGATGATGCCATGCAATAGGTTGATTGTCTTGAAGTGAGTTTAGAGGTGGCTAGAGATGATAGGGTTTTTGAGGATATGGTTTGTAAAAAAGATTATATGGAGGACTTACTACTAAAGTAGGAACGTGTTTATAGGGAAAACGTGAGGATCAAGTTATTGAAATAAGGGGGTAAAAATACACTGTATTTTCATGCTTGTATCAGGGATATGAAAAGTCTTATTGAACCAAATATTAGGATATATGATGGTTTGTTTACATATGATAGGGATATTGTACGTGGCCTATAAAATAATCACCTTAAGGACATTTTTCTAGTCCTAATTTGAATATACCCAGTGGATACCCAAGGGAACCTACTGATCGTTTTTATGTGATTCTAAATTGTGTTTCTAATAGTGATAATGAACATATGGGTGTTATTCCTCAGGAGACAGAGGTTTTCAAAGCTATGATGAAACTCAATCCAGATAGTTCCACTAGTCCAGATGGGCTTACTTATTCTTTTTACATAAAATCATGGGAGACTAATAAGGATTATTTGATTCTGTCCATTCAAAAAATATTTGAGGAGGTTTCATATCTCATGTTTCTAGGGCCTCTAAGGTTTTCATGATTCCCAAGTCCAATAATACTATATCCATCCTTCATTTTCATCCTAGTAGCATGTGAAATGTTGCTTACATAATTCTTGATAGTTTAATTAATTCTAGGATGTAGACCCATCTACCCCAATGGATTTTCATGGAACAACATGGTTTTGTGAAGGAGAGTTCTATTGATGGGATTGTGGTCTTGGAAGAAGAAATGATTAGGGATATTAATCACAAAACTCACAGATCTAACACTGCTATTAAGCTTGATATGAACAAATCTTATGATTGTATGGAATAGATTTTCATCAATAAATTCTTAGCAGGTATGGGGTTCTCTCCTTGTAATGATGACATTATTTTTCATTATTTTAGCTCGTCTTGGCTGGTTGTCTCATTTATGGGAAAATAGTTTGGTTTATTTAAGGAAAGTAGAGGTCTTTTTCAGGGGGACCCCATATCCCTGAGTATTTTTATTATATCCCAGGAAGTTCTTAGCCATATTCTTCATAAGAGGATGAATAATAGAGAAATTTTTCTATATCATTGAAGAATGGGGTTCCCATTGATGTCTCATCTTATGTTTGAAAACGATACTATTATTTTCATTAAATTTTCAAGTAGATAATTACGAATATTGAACAAGATATTGGATACTTATTTTCAATGGAGTTACTAGATTGTTAACAAAATAAAAAACAACTTATTTATCTCTAATATTTTTTCTTCAAGTTGGATTGCATCTTTCGGTCTTATCCTGGATACTCAAAGAGGGTATTTTACCACTAAATATTGGGAGGGATCTATCCTCTAGAATTATATATATTAGAGACTTTGATCATATCATCAGTAGTATCTCTAATAGGGTACTTAATTGGAAAAACATTTTACCGTCCTTTGGTAGTAGAATTTAACTAGTGAATATTGTGATTTGGTCCACCCGGATTCATGCCCTATCTTCGTTCAAAGTTCTAAAAGGTGTTTTAAAAAACATTTATAGAATACTTGAAAATTTTACTTGGGATCCAAATATGGAGGGTACAAGGAATTGGGTTTCATGGAACAAGATGGATTTCCTAGTTGTTGAGGGATAGATTAGTGTTCTCTATCTTGAGGACACCTTGCATTGTTTTCATGCTAAGTTGGTGTGGGAGGTTCTAGAGAAACAGACCCTAAGGGGGGACATTATTCATGGCCTTTCTTTGGGCGATCATGCTGAATTGGATGGAAATTCTTCTCCATTTTTTTCTAAAATTATCTTTATAATTTTTGTTCTTAGGCCTTACTTCTGTTGTATTATTCGGAAGAGTGTGGTCTTGTTCTGGAATCACAATTGGAGTGGGGAAATTATTGGTTATCCTTTTTCCCTTTTATAAATATCTCCTTCAAATATGCTCGTAAGTACATGATGTTTGTTAAGAAATTGTTAAATAAGGTCAATCTTGATTTGTGTAACCTGATTGAACTATCCCCTATTTTGTATAGATGTGTCTTTACTCCTTCCCCATCTGTATTTTTTCACAATGAAGGACTACCATAGGACCATGAATATTCAAGTTCAAGGGGATACATGGAATGAAATTATTTGGGTTAAGGATATTACCACCAAATTAAACTTCCTTACCTGGAGGATAAGAAATAAAGATATTCCCACATATGATAACCTTAAGAGGTGCGGGATTTGTGTGGTTTAAAGATGTGTTTGTTGAAAGGAACATAAGGAGGAAAGCTTAGATCATCTTTTCTTTGAGAGTGAGTGGGTGAATGAAGTGTGTAGGTATTTGGGTGAGTATACTAATTTATCTAATATGATGATGGTTGATCAACCATTCCTTGTCTACTGGTTCCATGACTCAGGTAGGGGAAGCATGGAGAAATCTGCTCGTACCTTGATTTTTCTTGCAAGATGCTGGTGTTTGTGGAAATCCATAAATAAGAGGATCTATGAGGGGGTGATCTCTGATATCTTCCTAATTATCTTCAAGGTTAAAAATCTGTTGTTAAACTTTTTCATGGTTCTGGATAACTGGAGAGATGCTTCATCCCTGCATCGTTTCATTATAGGTCCACTAATTTCTTCTCATGGGATTGATCATTGTTGGGGAAACTGGGTCTGTTGGAGACTTCCTTCAGAGGGTTTGAAGTACAATAGTGATGTGTCCTGTGTGGCTAGTTTTATTCAAGGTGGAGGGGTTGTGCGTGATATCAATGGGTTGGTCTTGATGGCTTTCTCTATCGGTCTTGGGTAGGGGTCCACACTTCAAGCATAAGCAATGGTTATGCTTAAATGACTTAATGTTTGCATACAAAGTGGTTTGAATAATAAATAAGTTGAAACAGATTTGATGCTCCTGTACAATGCTCTTCATGTTGTGGGTGTAATTCCTTGGTTGATTCTTTATGTCATCAAGAAATGTTGGGTTATTATGGGGGAAAACATCATGGTATTTTATTCTTGGTGTGAGAGAAATAAGGTGGAGAACTACTTATCTTTAGTGGATATTCCTAGTAAATAAAGTTTATTTTTTCATGACTTGAATACTTTAAAGCCGAAAGGGTTCAATATTATTAAATAGGATTTCCTCGGCCTGCATTACTTTAGACCTCCTTTGGCCTTATTTTCCTCTGATCTACCTTTATAGGGTTTTTTTCCTTGTATCCTTCTTTTTTCATATTAATAAAAATTTAATGTTAGTATTAGTATAAAGAATATGCTAGATTTATTTTTATCTTGAGTAGTATTGATGCTTTTCCAAAGGCCACTATTTTCTTACATTTATGTATATGGTGTTTCATATTTGTTTTCAATACTATAAATTCTTTGGGGGTTGGAATTTGTGGTTATCCAAATGGGGATTCAATTTGACTTAAACATTCTCTATAAAATTATTTTAAACATTATATAGAAAAATTTTGTATGGATATTCACAAGGTATTAAATATTATGTGATACATAGTGAATTTGATAATAGCTTTCCAAAAATTGTTCTAGAAGATATTTAAAAGAATTTTTGGACATGGATTCAAAATTTATTATATATGATACAATATTCGGTGAAATAGTAAAAGGTATATTATACTTTGGTTCAAGTGGGAGATTGAAGGAGATATGCCCTAGATCCTTAATCACATATGATGTGAATAGGATAGAACATAATTAATGATTTGGGTATAGCTTATAAAATGATATGGTGATATCCTTGTACACTACTATTGGTTTATCATATTACATGGAAGTCGAATGTTAATGTGTTAACATTTTAATCTATTCCACTGGCTATCATTAACAAGTGTTTCATAAATTGAAATGATTGGGAGGAATCAAGATGCATTCATGTGATATATTTATAAATGGATTAAGATATTTATTTTTGTGTTGTAATGCATCAATAAATTCATATAACATGAGTAGTTTCCTTGGGGATTATATGAGACATTCATACCATGAAATACTTGTGTGCGCATTGATGGATGAATCTATCCCCACCCAAAGTTCTCTTTATTCCTCCTCCCTTTACTATCCCAAGACACTAGCATGTCATGTGTGGAGGAGATTCTTTCTCATATGATGAGTGACTCAGGTCAACTCAAGAATAAACAATGGAAGAGGTATTTTATTCGGTTTCATCTTGTGATCTTCCCCAAGACCACAAAACTGAATATAATGGAAATGATATTCATCAGTGAAAGGTACACATACAATACTCTTCGTTTTATTCATAGTGTAGTTCTGATTTTTATCATGTTGATCTTGTGTTCTTGGTTTCTTTACTACTTCCATTACTATTCTTAAGTGTTAAACTATCCTAATAGACCAAACATTGACTTTATATAACCTCTCCAAAATTCCTTTATCTTTGCAGGAAATCTATTAACTGTTGATTATGTCTCTAAATGGGTGGAAATAAAGGCAACAAGAACTGATGAATCTTAAGAGTCTTTGAATTTTTTAGATCTATAATTTTAGCAGGTTTGGTTTATCGAGGTTTATCATTAATAATCATGGTTTTCATTTATATAATCACAATATTAAAACCTTTCTCCATAGGTATAGGGTTGATCATAAAATCTCCACTACATATCATCCCCAAACTAATAGAAAAAATAAAATTTCAAATCATGAAGTTAAGTAAATCTTAGAAAAAATAGTACTGACCAATAGGAAATATTAGAGTATATGCTTAAATGATGTACTATAGGCATACCATATGGCCTTTAAAACCCCCCATCATAACTTTGACTTATAGAAATATATTTGTAAAGTATTTCCACCTCTATATAGAGGTATAGAACCATGCATTTTGGGTTATTAGATAATGTAATATGAATCATTCATATGCATGTGAATATAGAAAATTATATATTCATGTTTTAAAAAATCTAGTGTCATGTGACACACTAATTTTTCATTCATAATTTTACATGTTTTATTAATGGGTTTTAATGAATATTCCCACATAATTCAATGATTTATTAAAATCCGGGAAATTTTAAATGAATAATTACAATGAGTTTAAATTTTAAATTTTAATTATTTATATTATTCAAGATTATTTTGTGGAATATTGAATTATGAATTTACAAATGCATTTCAAGTAAATAAATTAACCAACTACCTAACCATCAACATCAAGGACCCCACAAGACACATATTAGGCCCTAATGGGCTGGAAACGCATAAAAATACTAAGGTATATCCTTTAAGTGGTAGCATTGGAGTGTCCGGTGGTGAGAACTTGTGAGTTTATATTTGATCCAAATCTAGCACGGGTTGCGCGGGTGTGGCATGACCCATGTATTATGTGTACAATATACCAATGATCCCACCCTAGAGAATAATTCTATGTGGCCTAAGTTGTGCCTTGATATAAATATGAGTTATCTAATGTGTTGTATTTTGATGTGGGGAAATGATTTTCACAGTTACTATTTTTTTTACAAAACATTGTCATTCCTACGTAGCTCCGCGCACCTCGCACTTGGACACACCCTTAGTTGCTCTCAAACTTCTTCCTTGAGATCCTCCATATAAATATAACTAATAAATTCCATATAATCACTTAAAAATCTCATCCCTGAGCTAAAATTCCACAATCGAAGCTTATGTGCCCATAGATGACATGTGGGGCCTTGGACCCACCTTGCACCACTGATGAAGAGGAGTTCAATCCAACCACTAAGAAGTATGGTTAGTTTGTTAAAGAGGAAATACCATCATTTTTGCACCTAATATCATCATAAACTACCATCGTTGGTGCTTCCACATGGCCACAATTCCATTAAATCTATGCATAGAGGGAGAAGGTCAAAGTTTCCCCACATGGATTCATTCCACACTACAAAAAATGGAAACCCTATTATCTATGGGGTATATTTGAATGTACCTAGTAAAAATGGAATCCAATTTTTAAATAATGAATTTTTAATTTTAAGATCACGTTGACCAGAACTTATGAATAAGTAAATTATCCACTCTATAAATAGAGGGGATCTTTCCAGTTCCAAAGGAGTGTTCTACCACTGAGGATGAGAGGCCAAATGTTGTGGACCATTTTTTTTATTTTCTTTTTCTTTATTTATTTTTTATGTAATTTTGATTTGTTTTATATATTATTCATGCACGTTTTTTTATTTAACAATGGATTATTTCACCTAAAATAATTCTTTTTCTTCTTCTTTTTCTTTTATTTTTAATTATGACCATTTTTTTAATTTTATTTTTCTTATTATTCTAATTCTATCTCTCTATCATTCTTCTTATTTTTATTTTATTTTCTTTTGTTTTTCCCATTATATATATCATGTCCTTTTTCCTTAATAATGAGGGGCTAACCCAAGGCTTGGCCTTGGTGGAGGTTAAGTGTTCCTGAATTATGCACATATTTCTTTAATATTTTATTTATGTGTATGGCGAGAAAGGGTGATGTTCATGGTTGTGGTGATTTTTCACCAAAAAACTGAACTCAAACTCAATTATATTATTTTATTTAAATATTTTCCTTCCCTTTTATTGAACACATGTTCTTCATATGATGTAGTTGATCCGTTTTGTGGATAAAAAGTTATACAATGTATCTAGGTCCTAGAAGATGTCACACTCTAAATTGAGGTGTGTCATTGACCTTGATTATAGGAGTAGTTGTAGTTTCAGTTTGTAAAATAGTATTTACTAAACATTTAAATATTTTAAAACTACTAAATAAAATGATATCTATTTATTCATGAGATTTCATAATTAGATTATCAAACTAAATGTAAACAAACAATTAAGAATAATGAAGGAATTTGAAACCAATCCCAAAGGGCAAGTACTTTCTTCATTCTGTTAATCATTTCTTGTTAATTTATAATTTCATTTCATTTTATTAGTTTAGAAAATAATAAAAACCTAAAAATATCATTTTATTCATAAAATAATGAAAACCTATAAAGAAATAGTTTAGGTGAATTAGAAAATAGTGAGTAGAAAACTGTGAAACTCCTCAAGTGAGACGACCCTAGTCAGCCACTGTGATGCTTTAGTAAAAATTGAAATTATCTTGTATCACACCCCGTAATAGTTGTGTCATCAAAAATGGTGTCTTCTTTGGGGATCCAATCAGTGTTTTATTTCTATTTTTATATTTTTTAATTATTTTCATTATTTTATTTAAAAATAAAAAATATTTAACTCACCTTGATCTATAGAATATGGTGTTTCTTTTTTTATAGATCATGAGAGCCCCAAGCCAAATTATCGATGATTATTAATTCAAGTGCCTCATCTATGAGCTTAAATATACCCTCAAAAAATCGTTGGTTGAAGGATTGTCCATATAATTAATTAAATGTTTTGGATTACTTCTCATAATTTTATCAAGAAATGTATGAGACAGAAGTGTAGTGTTCCTTATTTACTCCCACCATTTATAAATAAATTCCCCAAGTGAAATATCAGAAACAAGTGGCTAAAAAATATCAAATATGAGTTTCAAAAGATTGAAGATGAGATACAAGATATACAGGGGAAATTGAATGGATAACTAGGTATTTTAATGCATTCCTTGAGCAACCTGAACTAAATTAAATTCCCTAAGTCTTAAATTATTTTTATAAGTACATTAAATAAATTTAATCCACGATTTCATAGATTCCATAGCCAAACCATCTCAAAGATCAGATTCAAATTGACCATAAATATCTAGAGTGGATTCATGATGATGAAGACTTTTCTGCTGAGAAACATTCTGGAGATCAACAAGATATAGACAAATTCCAGAACATTTATGAGGTACAACATGATCTCCCCATTCCTTAAAAATTAGAATATATAGAACCATTTCATATATCTCTATCATTTAAAGAAGAAAAAACAACCCATATGGTGTAATTTTAAGAAAATATAGAGTAGCCTGGATTCCTATCTCCATCCACTCATATCCAACTTCAAGAGGCACTTACCACTAAAAGAGAGATTTAAGATGAACCTATTCATGGAGTTGATCTTATCTTAAACTCTCTATCATTTTATTTTATTTAATATGAATTGAGTATTAACTCCCACTATTTTGAATTTTTAGATTTAAACAATCTATATTTTTCCTTAGAGGAAGACGAAGAAGCAACACATGAACCTATTGAGGAACACATAGAAACCCCTCATTTTTTTGAACATGCATTAGAGGAGAACCATAAAAAATCCAAGTAGTTGATCAATAAGAAACCAATATATAGGCTTCTCATATTGAAAGGTATACTTCTTCTATTTATTATTGTTTAAATTATGTCAAATTAAAATTAAATTATAAATACCCCTTTGAAAATTCTATTCATGTAGACCACATTGAGATAACACTAGAAAAGAAATAATAGGTTGGATAAGTAGAAACCAATAATTATAATGATAGATACATTATCCTAAATCCTTTATGAAAGTTATACCTAATTGTGAAGGGGATAGATTTGGTGCACTCTATCCAAGGATAATTCCTTGCTAACAATGAATAACTATAAATGGGAAAAGACACATGTGGTTTTTTAAATATAAGAATATCCACCCTAAAACTAATTATGTATAATAGATGGTACTTTACTTTTGGAGGTATTAAAAATCTAGTGCTCACATGGGGGGATTAAACCAAGATTTATCTTTACATTCTCTGTGTATTTTTCAATTTCATTCCTTAGATTATTCTAGCATCAAAACCCCATTCCATTTATCTTTTTGAGATTAAATGGCATAAATCTTGTTCTTAATTAATTAATTTACTGTTTTAGGACCTTGATAAAACAATCCATCCCCCAAGTAGTGGAGGAAGAGTACTAAATCTCATGAGAAAAGTGAGTTCAATTTTAATGTTTATCTTTTAAACTTCATAAGTTTTTGTTTAAAAACATGTTTTGATCTTTAAACAATAATTTTCACATCCATGATTTTAAATGATGGTTTACTTGACTTATATAGGAGACATTAATTTCTTAGAAACCCCGTGATTCCATGTTTTAGATTTTAATGATAAGTAGATTGAATGAGTAGTATGGATAATTAAATTATTATAGTAAATCATGGATATTTAAATAATGACTCATGATTTGAGGTAATTAGTTTATTCATTTAAATGAAATGTCCTTATTGGTTTTCATACATTGAATTTCTAAAATTTAGGTGAATTTATTTTTTATTATTATTCATGACATGAGTGATTTTCCAATGTCATATGTTTCATTCCTGAGAGTATTTCTAGACTAAATCCTTTCTATTTTACCTTAAGAATATTTCTTGAGTGATCTATGGATATGACACATTCTATAACATTAATTGTAACTTGTCAAAGAGAACGACTATGAAAAAAACATTTAAGATGATTGATAAATTTTTATAGATAATCTCTTATACGTGAGGCCACCTTATACATATATTCTTATTTAACCCATAGAGACCATGATTGACCTTGTTAAGGATTATCCATATTTCAAGACATTTCTTAATCATTCATACCCTATTCTTAGTATTTTTCATGATATTTTAAAGTTTAATTATGGGGGAGATAGAAATCATGGTGAAATGGATACACTACATTATAAATTAATATTTTGGGTGTGATACTTTTGAATTGAGAAAAGTTTATGGTTCATCCATTGAACTTAATTGTTTTCCCTTCCTAAAAAAATGAAAAAATGAAAAAAGTAGGAATGGGTTTTGACTTGGAAGAATAAAAAATCTCCATTAGTAGACCAATGATTTTTATCATATGTGGTTAGTTGGTGGATGTGAGATTCATTCCAAGCATATATTTCAAAAAAGAAAAAAATTCTAAAAAAGGTACTTTAAAAAAAAGTATAAAAGTAGAGAAAATTCAAGAAGGTTCACATCATTCATTATGATTTCATATTAATTATAACCTTTTCTTTGATATTGGGAAGTGGGAGTTTTCATTTTTAAGGGGAGATTTTCATTATAATTACTTTTGACAACATCATTTATACTTTAAGAGATAAGCCTCCTCTTTGAGCCTTAATTTTTCACATCAATACCTAATAACCTTAAACCTAGAAGTCATGTGAACTGTTATTAAAAATCCCTCATGATTTTATGTGAGTTTTGTATATACAAAGTGGAGAAAGTAGCTACTTTGAAAGATTATGGATAATGGTAATGTTCTCATGATATAAGCATATCAATACTTGAATTTGTATCATGAGTGATGATATAAAGGATTCAAAATTGAGGCATATCATGACTTGGAATGTTTAATAGTAATGAATTGAGAATCTTGAATGGATGAGAGGAGAAGTTCCATCATTTTCAAAAGGGATAAAGTAAAATACTTTGGTTGATTGTTTCTTTAAAAAAATGTAAAATTGAATTAATATTTTATCTGGAACATGAAAATTTGTTTTACCATTTATAATTGATTGATTTTATTACTTTGATATTTAAATATTGGTAACATTGGTTCACTCTTAAATTAAATGTTGATATTTTATGATAGAGGAAAATCATAGTTTAAGTTTGGAGGTATTTAACACTCATTTTTTATTTAAAATTTTAAGTATTTTATTAATGATTTTCAATGGTTTTAAATGAATATCCCCAAGTAATTCAATTATTTATTAAAATATCGGAAATTTAAAATAAATAATTAAAAGGAATTTAAATTATATATTTAAATGATTTATTTTATTAAATATTGTTTTTTGGAATATTGACTTATGAATTGTCAAATGTATTTCAGGAAAAACATTATCCAAATAGCTATCCCTAAACCTCAAGGGCACCATAAGAAACATAGTTGGGCCTAATGGGTTGTTCGTCTATACAAATCCTGGGGGAGAGCCTTCCAATAATAGGATTGGAGTGGCCTATGGTGAGAACCCTTGGGTACATAGTTGGTCCAAATCCCATATGGTCTATATAGGTATGGTGTGGCCCATGTATTTTGTGTGTAGTGTAACCGAGATCCCACCCTGGAGAAGTCTTATGAGTATCTAATTCCAATCCTTGATATAATATGAGTGCTTAAATGCACTGGATTTTGATGTGGGATGATTATTTTAACAATTATGGTTCATTTTAAACAAAACATCATCATTCCCATTGAACACTGCACACCTCACGCTCACACACACCCTCCAACAATCGTTGACTTCTTCTTCAACCAGCACCATCTACATATCACTAGGAAACACCATGGAAGCAATGAGAAATATCATGCCCGAGCTAAAACACCAGTAAGGAGTTTGATCCAACTAAGCTCTTTGAATGTCAGTTGGTTTATGGAGGAGGTTTCTTCATCACTGTCGCACCTATGAGCACCGTAAACTACCATCAAGGGTGCTACCATGTGGACACAATTCCCTAAAATCCATGCACGGAGAGAGAAGGTTGAATCTATCCTGTGTTGATTTCTTTCATGCTATGAAAAAAATGTAAACCTTATTATATATGGGGTATATTTGAATATCCCCATTTAATAGGGAATCTAATTTTTAAATAATGAAATAAGTTTTTTAATATCACCTTGACCAATACTTATAAAGAATGAAAGTATCCCCTCTATAAAATATTGGGGCACTATCCACTTCCAAAGGATATTTCAACCACTGTGGATGAGAGGTTGAATGTTGTTACCCATCTATTTTTCTTTTCTTTTTATTTCTTTATTTATTCAATAATTATAATTTATTATATATATAATTTATACATGTTTTTTTAATTTAATGGTGTCTTCTTACATCCAAAATTATTCTTCTTCTTCTTCTTATTCTATTTTCTCTTCTTCTTGCTTTTATTTAATTTTAATTTTATTATTATTCTCATTTTCCCTCTCATCCTTATTATTTATATTTTATTTTATTCTATTCTTCCCATTATATCCACCATGACCTCTTACCCTTGATAATGAAGGGATGACTCATGGATTTTCCTCGAGTGAGGTTAGGTGTTCCTGAATGCTACACTTATTTATTTAATATTTTATTTATGTTTGTGGTGAGCAAGGGTGATGTGCATAGGTGTGAAGATTTTTCACCCTGAAACTGAACTCAAAATCACTTCCATGATTTTATTTAAATATTTTTCATTCATTTTTCCAAACACAATTTCTTCATATGATGGAGTTTTTATGTTTAATGGATGAAATGAAATATGATAGAACAAAGTCTTGGAAGATGTAACACTCTCAATTGAGGTCTGACATCGGCCTTTATTATAGGAGGAGGTAGAGTTTTATATTTAAAAATAACATTTACTAGGAATTCAAATATTTTAAAAATATTAAATAAAAGGATAGTAATTCATGCATGAGATTTCATAATTTTATTATCAAACAAAATTTAAACAAATAAAGAATAATAAAGGAGGAACCTGAAACCAAACCCAAAGTCTGAGTACTTTCTTCATTCTATTTAGAATTGTATGGTAATTTAGAATTTTAATTCATTTTATTATTTTAAAAAATAATCAAAACCCAAAAAAATAACTATCTACATAAAATAATAAAAACATAAAAATAAATATTTTATGTGAATTATAAAATAGTGATTAGGAAAACGTGAAGCTCCTCAAGTGATATGACCCTGGTCATTCATTGTGTTGTGCTATGAAAAATAAAAAAATTATTTTTCCATACCCCATGATAGGTGTTATGTCATGATGAATATGAGAACTCTTGGATATTAAAAGGAAATAAAAAGGAAATACATGTTTATTTTATTTATTAGAGGAATTTATATATCGGTGACAAAGTCTTCACATACAATTATGGGTTAAGTATCCTCCCAGGTAATATTTTTTCTTGATGGATCAATCCTTATATTGTTACTCATGTTTATCCTTTTGGTTCATTACAGGTTTTGTAGGAGTTGGGTAGATGAAAGTTTAATATTAATGGGAGATAAATTAAACACTTATACAAGGAAGTTTCTAAGAATTTAATGGAGGAACTTTGGATAAAGGATTGCACCCATGTCAGCACTTAGTAGGATGTCCTTTCTCTATACTTTTATTTACTTATCAACTTATTTAAAAAATTATCTTATATTGAGGACATTGTAATTTTTAGATTTCGGGGAGGGAAACATCTTGCATCTTTTAGTTAGGATTTTATTTTGAGTGAAAAAAATAATAAAAATAACAAAAAAACAAAATAAAATAAAAGAATGAAAAAATGAAAAAAAACATGTCACATCACTTGCATGGAAATCATTGAAAATTTATGCTTATTTTTCAAAATTCATTGGTAACGTGTGATGTATGAGAAATATTTCATCATTAAGAGTTGATTTTAGTTAAAATGGAAGTTTAACAATGATATTATTTAATATGTATTTATGAAACCTTTGAGATATTGACACCATTTTATATGAAGAAAATTCTATTAAAAGTTTGTGTCATTTAATATCTCTAAAAAACTTCACACACAATTTTGAATTGTGAATTTTTTCTACAAAATTGAAGGTATAATCAAGTTAATAAATTTTTTTAGTTTAAAATAATGGTTTTTCCATGAGTTTGTTTCTCATTTAATCAATTTCATTATTATAGAATATTTTTCTGTGTGTACATACAATGAAAATTTTTATGTCCTCTAAAAAATTTAAAAAAAAACAAAATAAAAAAAATATAGAGGGGAGTGATGAAATTTATAAAATGTGAGGATATATAGATCATGAGCTTATGGTTTGAATTTTTTTGATTCTTAAATGAGTGGATTTTTAAATTTTATTGCAAAGGATGAGAATAGATTATATGGAAAAGAACCTATATTTCCTTACATCTGTACATATAATAAGGTAATTCAAGGGAATTTGAGTTTTTAATTCGTGGATGGGAGAAGTTTTGAACCATGGTTTGGAAGATATTTTAGAAGGCTTAGACACCTATAAAGATTTTCTTGGATGGGGTTTTGGGATTTTGAGGTGTTTGAGGGAAGTAAGAAAGATTGGAAGATAGTCCAAGTGGTTAGGGATGCAGCCTCCAGCCATAGGCTAGGGGACTAGTTGGACAATAGGTGTCCCTCCTTGTTTTCTCTCACACAGCTAGGGGGTGAGCTCTCCCTTTCATATCCTCTTTAACCCCCTTCAAAAATGGCGTCCCAAGGGGGTTTAAATGATGATTTGAGGTATGTATCACCTTTTTTCATCCTCCTTTGTTCCTCTCCTCCTTTTCTTTTAATTCCCTCTTATTTGATTAAGTTTTCTTTGATGATTCCACTAGATCATGGTGTAATCACTTTATATCCATGGGGATTTAAAACAACCCAGTACGAGGGTTTCCTTAGACTTGGTCCGCACCTATTTCCTCCAAAATTTCATAAAGGTATATTTTTCATTTTGGTATTTATTGAGTTTTTTCCCAAATTAAATTTGATTAATTATGAAATTAATTTCTTTGGATGTGGATTTGAATTGATGTAGGTCTGGCAGTGTGTCATAGGTTTCTAACCTTGTTTCTTGAGGAATGGAGACCATTAGATACCCAGTTAGTTGTTAGGATTTATACCAAGTGGTTTTTGAATTAATTAATTAATTATAAATGTTATAATTTATTAATTAGTGATGTTTTTCATGAGATAAAAACATGGGTGGTTGGTATAGTTTCAGAAATATTGGATGAGGCTCGACGCCTTGATTGTTTTAATCATAATGCTTCATATAAGGTAGGTGGTCCCTATACTTGACCCATAGTCTTTTATATTTTTAATTTCATGTTTCATGGAGTCGTGATGGCTTCACCGTGCTTAGACCAGTTTGAATTTAATGATTTATTTAAGTAAATACCTAATCTTTCTTTATTCGGTCAAAGGGGAAAATGGTTGAATTGATGGTTATGAAATGGAATTTAACAAATTTTGATAATTTTAAATGGTTTGGCCTTAAAAAAATTCATAAATGAAAAAATGGAGAGTAAATTATGTTTTTGAAAAGGTTATTTGGTTCATTTTTGAAAAGAAAATGGAAGGTGGTAGTGATGGTGTGTTTTGAGTAATTCTGGAAAGAAGGTTACGTGTGAACTATTCGTAAAATGGTGTTTGGAAGTGGTTTATAATTGGTTTTATTTTAACTTGAAATGAAAATGGTGTTTTGAAGGATAGGGAAATGGAAATTGGTTTTTTAAGGGGTGTGATAAATAATTTATATACATTTCCATTTTATTTTTTGATATGGTTGTGATGTATTCTTGGTTGCTCATGATGGTTAAACCAGGGTTGAACACAAACCCTAGGGGATATGAGGATGTTTATAATTAACCTCTGGTGAACACTAACCCTAATGAATACATTTTATGGTTAACCCAATGTGAATATTTCTCCTCATGGATTTTAGGGATATGGGGATGGGTATATTAACCCCAGATTCCACTTTTTGGGACCAAGGATGGATATATTTTCCATGTTCAAGAGTGATATGGTTTTCATAGTCTATGTGATATTCTCATAGACACCCCAACACTAGCTGAAGCATGTTTGTACCATTATTGGGGTGAACCTAAGACTCAGGTTTGATGTTTGTTTATGTTTTAAGTTTTAAATGTTTTAAATGTTTATTTTGTTATTCATTAGCTTGACCACAAATACATGAACAATTTATAGACTGGTTATATTTAGGGATGTGATTGGGGGTGGCGTATTATGTTTTACTCACACCCTTCTCGATCCACCTTTCACTTGTGTACCTTCACAGTTTTCATATGTCATTTTAGGCATAGGTAGAGCCAAAAATCTTGGATTGGGTTTTTATGGTCAAGTGGTACTACTTGATTTGGGATTGTAGATTGGGATGTGGTACAACTCAGAGTTACAGGGGAGCCTTGTATTTTATTTTTATTTTTTACGGTTTGTACTTATGACCAGCCCAGTGTGTGGTATGTTGTATTCCATATGTCAGCATTCCTTTTATTTATATTATTTAGTATTATTTATTCTTTCTGCATAATATAATGTGCTTGAAGTTTTATTTATTTGTTCTATTATTTATCACTTTGATACAAGGGGTATAGTCTCCCCAAAGTACCATTCTAGACCCCAAATGATAGTCGGCAGCCTCTGGAATATGGGTAGGTGTGCCTGAGGTCACACATTGTTATGATCTAGTTACTTTTCAAAGTTATGTGGTCCATGATGTTACAAGGTGGTATCATGGTGGTGTTTTATTTTTTCTTATGATATATATAGTTGTTAGATAACATTATTAGGGATGTTTTGGAGATTGTGATGGACCACGAACTGGTGTTTCATGAACACCTTTTTTGGTGGAAGTCCAGGTTACCATGATTATGAGATTGACGTTATTGGATTTCACTATTACGATTGATGTTATTTTCACCTTGGGTGACGCACATACGGATTAGGATTTATTGTTTATGAGTATTTGGTTTTCGTATATTGGACTATTAGTAAGAATCCGAATATGGATTTTTTATCTTGGACTATAGAGATAAGATTTGTCTCGTACATAATTTTAGGTATATAGGATCCATATGAAATAGGCCTACTAGTGTATTTTTTTTACTAATGATCGAGGATCAAATATTTAAAGTTTCAACAAATTATCATACAGTGTTTCCCCATATAAGTATAACTCTAATTAATTATACCAACTTGTACTTGTATGTTTTATTCTGATTGATGGTTTTATAAATCTTATGGTGATGATGATGGTTCAATACCTTGTACAAGGGATGAGTATATCCCATAAGGAGAAAATAAGGGGATTTCAATGTCTTAGGAATTATCCACTTAGGGTGAGTTTTTCATAGGTTTGGTTATTTAATGTTCCAGTAACAAACTTTACAGAATTTTCCCACATATATTGTAATGGTACTCTACTTAACCAATCCTTATGGCTACGGTTTCTTGGAATAAGACATCTAGTATGACACTTCTGGTTATGGACCTTAGGATGGGTGAGTTATAGATCTTGGAAGGAGAAATGTTATGTGTGGATACTCATGGGAATCAGTGTCTTATGGGTTGATGACATTTCATGAGATGCCTAGTGGTTGTTTTGTGAGGCCCTTTGGTGGGTGGTTTGGTAAGTTTGGTCTTATTTTTTTTATGGTACCCATGAGTGGGTAGTTTTTCATGGGATTTTTTATGGTTTGATCGAGATAAGATCATGTATGACATCCTTGGGATAAAAACCTATAGTGGGTAGTTACTATATTGATGATCAGTGGTGTTTGAGGTGATAACCATGTGGTGTTCCCATGAGATATGGCCTCAGTGATACCTTTTTGGTAGTAGGTAGTCAGGACTAATGACCCTGACCCTATATTGGGCCTTTGGACTAGGTTATAGAACTAGAGACCATAGATATGTCTTGGAACTTAGAGGGTTAGTGTTAGTTTTCTTTTTAGGGAAACTCATGGGAGGGGATATCCTGATCTTGTGTTCTCTTTAGTGTGGGAAGTACCGGTAGGTTCCTCAGGGTGAGAATGGTTCATGTGAGATGAAATAAATTTTTTTCATGGTTGTAGTGATGAATTTGTTGGTTTTCAGCATGGAATCTCCTTGAGTGATTGTATCATGGTATCGGAAGTGTCTTAAAAGGATAGGATTTTTCGAGTGCCTAAACCTATTTCTATCGGTGCATTTAGTGCATGGTTAAATGATCTTCATTTTGGTATAGCATTGAGTGGTGGATAAGTGGTAGGATGATATCAAAACTCTCTTGGGAATGGGAGGATTATAGTGATTTGGGAATGATATTGTGTACTGGGTTATCATGAGTTAAGTCACAACATGGGTAAAGTTATTGTTTTAGAGTAGGGGTTCCTAGAGTGCTCCTGGTTGGCTAGAGATGAAATTCAATAGGGGGAATCATTAGAAGTCTGGAATAGTGAGACTTGACATTGGTAAGATGCTTGGATACTTTTTGGGAAAGGGAACTTGTGGCACCTTAGTTTGTATGGAAATGAATAGTCAGAGGATTAGTCAACTATTGAATTAATCCTATGATACTAGTTGGGTTGCAACATGGCTCACGAGATCATGAGTTGAGTTCCAGTGATTGTATGGTATGGGATAATACACATGTTTCTTTTGGAAAGAAATGAGGGGGCACACATAGTTCATGCATGGATCTTGTTGAATTGGAACGATGATGGCCATGAGAAGACCAAGTATCAATGGAAATTTTGGTGGGATACTTGCGAGCGTGGTGACCTGGAGTTTCAAGTGAAATGAGGAAGTGCCCCAATGATGTGGGATCCTTTGGAGATGGATTTTGTGTGGTGATATGGTTGATCTAGGTGTGATTATCGTAATGGAATGATCATGGATCAGGGGTAGTGACATGAGAATTTCATTGTGAACCCTTGAGGTGGCACTAGAGAGGTATTTTATGTAAATCCATATGGTGGTGAGTACACCAGTGGCTGATGAGGATGTTGACTCTCATTTTGGTTTAAAATTTTAATGGGTGTAAAGGATTATGTTCTCATGCATCAGGAATAGGTAATGAGTTGCTCTTTGGTTGGATCTTGGGATTGTGTGGGTTTTGACCACCTCGAGTCATCATATTCAGGGATGGAAAGGGCGCGGACCATGTTTCTTAGGTTTTTATCAAGTGAGGCAATGAAAAGGATGCTCCTATGGTGGGGAGTATGATTTCATTCATAGGTGACATGACCCCATGTGGTTGGTTCCATGGTTGGTAGGTTTTATTGAGGTAATTGTATTCCAGTGATCAGGTGAGTGCATGAGTAAAATTTGTTTCCTCTTATGGGTGGAGTATGAGAATGGGAATCAGTCTCGAGTTTAAGTAGGAATGGTCTAAGGTTTTTTGGATCATAAATACATCGATTCTCATGTAAATCATGATGTGGGTTTAGAATATTGATTAAACAAACTAGGAAATAATACTGGGTGTTATCCTTGAGTGGTGTTGATGATATGGATGTATTGGATCAGGGTTACATTAAAGCTTGTGGTTGGGCTCAATGATGATTTAGAGGGTGGAGGCCCTAACCTGATAATTTGACTAGGTTCTAGGAATGGGCTTTGGTTATTTAGTAATACCAATCATGATGTGTCTTATAAATAAGGGGAACCAAAAAAATCATGTGTTTTGGAAACATGGTGATGTTTGGAGTCTAAGTGTCATCATTAGGCTCATGATGGCTTGAGATGAACCAACATAATTGGGTTGGAAAATGTCAATGCTCATGGTGTATAAAGTTGAAAATTTAACCTTGTATTTACATTGTGAGTTAGTAAAGGACCTCAATGACTATGTTCTAATGGTCTTAGGGTGCCTCATATGCTTAATCACCATGGTAAGGTGTTTTGGGAATGCATTGGCAGGTGCAGTAAATCATCTTTGAGGGAAAATTCATCCAGTGGGGGTTTTACTTTTATTTTCCCATGAAGCTGGATACAATTGGTTATGAACGATATCATATGCATTATATAGGATTTAAAATGAGATTCATGTGCATTGGTTGGGGATTTCTAGGAAAATTAATCACTTTCAGGCTCCCAAATTCACAGCAAGTATGTGTCCATCTTACTTTGGAATCAGAATCATGAAGTTTTATAGGTGTTAGAATGGTGTTCTTACTTATGATCAGGCATAGAATTTGGGAAACACATCAGTTTTATCATTAGAAGAACTAAATTATGGAATTGGTTGTGATGATGTAAGCCCTATAGTGGGGATAACCATAGGTTTTGTGATTAATTTAATGAAAACAAAATTGTCTCATGAGTAGGAAGGGCTCAGGTAAGCATTGTATCAGTGTTTTGGTATTGGTTATGAGTGTTGCATAATGTTTCATTGATTAAACATCATAAATTGGAGGTTTCAACTTAAAATAATGTTTGGAATTTCGAGTGGTAATGTGGTCGTTCCAAAAGAGTTTTATGACCGATATAGGTCGGATGATTTAATATATGGGCCACCAAGACTTATTAAGGATGAGAATTATTATAGTGGGGAGTTTGTAATACCTCACAAATATATGAATAGTTTGAGAATTGAAGGGAATTGGATTTTTCAATTATTGGATGATCCAGGTTTTAAGCTGAGGTTCAGAAGAGATTTTTGAATGTTTTGACACCTTTAAAGGGTGTTTTTAGATGATTTCTTAGGATTAGGAGGTGGATGAGGGTAGTATGGAAGATAAGGAGACAGTTTAGGTGGAAAAGGCTACATCTTACATCCACCAACTAGTCGATGGTCAGGCCAAGGGCTGGCTGTCTCGCAGGTATCCACCAGCTAGCTAGTGGACCTGCACTAGATAGTCGGTGGGAACTGGCAGTGGTATGAGACACTATTTGAAGCTACAATCTCATCGTTGGGGGTTTTTAAGTGGAATAATTACCATTTTTATCCCTCGGGTTTTATTGGGGAACCCCCCTCCCCTCTCCCACCATGTTTTCTCTCACACGGTCAGGGGGTGCCCTTCCCTTAACCTCCTCTTCAACCCCCTTAAAGGGGGTGTTTTGAGGGGTTTCAAACACTTTTTTATGGTATGTATCACTCTCCTTCATCCTCTATTGGACCTTTCCTCCCTCCATTTTAATTTACCTCTTCTTCAACTA
This sequence comes from Viscum album, assembly GCA_963277665.1. Lineage (NCBI taxonomy): Eukaryota > Viridiplantae > Streptophyta > Magnoliopsida > Santalales > Viscaceae > Viscum > Viscum album. The sequence continues at coordinate 1,218,018,113 of OY728151.1, forward strand.
GGGTTTCTTTGATGATTCCGCTGGATCATGGTGTAATTTCCCAATTTTCATCAGGATTTTGAGCATCCTTAGACAAGGGTATCCCGAGATTCCTTCTCCACTTGGTTCCTTAAATTTTTATTAATTATGGAATTTATTTCATTGGTTGGTGATTTGAATTGAAATAGGTCTAGGAGAATTCCATGGGTAGTAAGAACCTCATTTCTTGAGGAATCAGTGGTTTTCAGATGCTCAATGAGGTGTCTGTCTTTATTGCAAATGGATTTTGAATTAATTAGGTAATTGTAAATGTTATAATTAATTAATTATTGTAATGTTGATTGAGATAGGAAACCAGATAGTCGGTGTGGGTTTGAGAAAGCCTGTACGAGTCTCCAAGGGCCTTGGAAGAGCTACTGACCCTTGGTGATTTTAATCATAAAGCTTTGTACAAGGAATGTTATCCCTATACTTGACCCACAATATTTTATATTTTAAGTGAACGTGTTGTGGTTTCAGGTAGGATTCATCACACTTGACCCAATTTAAATTTAATTGTTGATTTAAGTAAATTCCTAATATTTATTTATTAGATCAAAGGGGAAAATAGTTAAATTGATGGTTATGAAATGGAATTTCACAATGATTGATAATTGGAAATAGTTTGGCCTTTGAAATGTTTTTTATAAAGGAATAAGGGAATATAAATTATGTTTTTGAAATGGTGATTTGGTTCATTTTTGAAAAGTAAATGTGAAGTGGTAGTGATTTTGTGTGTTGTGTAATTCTAGAAAAGGGGGCATTTTTGAACTGTTCTTCATAATGGTGTTTGGAAATGGGTTTAAATTATTTTTATTTTATATTTAAATGGAATTTTTTTAGAATTTCTTGGAAAATAGAAATTAGTTTTGTAATGAGTATATTAAATGATTTATATAACATTACTTGTTTATTTTTGTGATATGGTTGTGATGTATGATTGGTTTATATTGATAGTTAATCCATGGGTGATCACAGACCCCTGAGGGACATGGTAAAATTATGTTTCACATAGGGTGAACATGGAACCTGGGGGGATGCAGGGATATTTATGGGTAACCCGATGTGAACACAACCCATGGGGGATGGGGTGAACACGGACCTCGGGGGATGTCGGGGCTCCTGGGATGCATATATTACCCCAAAATTCCTCTTTTTTAGACTAGGGAAGGGTATATTTTATGTGGTTGGGAGTGAGACGATTGGAACAATCTATACAATGTTCTCAAAGACACCCTGGCACTATCTGAAGTAGGTTTGTATCATTCCCTAGGTGAACATGGCCCCTAGATTCATTATTTGTTTATTTTTTTTAGTTTAAAATGTTCAAAATGGTTATTTTGGTCTCTTCTAGCTCGATAAACTCTACATGAACTATTTATATACTAGTTATATTTAGGTAATCCATTGGTGTTGGTCTACTAAGTTGTACTCACACCCTGCTCAGACTGCCTTTGCACTTGGGTGCCTGAGAAACTTTCACATGTCATTGTAGTTACAGATAGGGATAAATACCTATGATTGGGTTTTAATGGGTTATAAGTATAATAAGGTTTTATATTAATAGATAAATATGTGGTATGGATCAAAGTTTTTGTAGAACCTTGTAATTTATTTTTTATTTTTTTCTAGTATGTACTTATGACTGACTTAGTGGTTATTATTTTGCATATCATATGTCCTTATTCTTTTTATTTAGAATGTTAAATTTTATTTATTATTTATGTGTACTCTGATATGTTATATTTTTTTATTTATTTCTTCTATGATAGAAAACTCTAATACAGAGGTTATAGTCTCCCCATAATACTACCCTAGACCCCCACTGCTAGTAAGAAGCCTCTAAAATATGGGGAGGCATGCCTGAGGTCATGAAACATTCAAAACTGATTATTTTTCAAAGTGATCTAGGTTAGGATATTCTAATAACCAAGTAATCATAACATTCTTACTTAACCTGAATATATCAAAAAAAATGTAAATTAAAGTAACTCTAAGGATTTTACGAAACATGAAAAATTGTATATTAAAATTTTCAAGTTAGGATTTGTATCAAAACAAAAATATAAAGGCTTCAACCCTAGTAGACTAAAACTGGTGCCTTAATTTATTACATTTGCATAAGATACAATAAATCACATCCCAAAGGACCAATTTTTTTAATAGTGTTGGTAAACTAGATACATATTTGAAATTCAAATTACATTTTAAACATAAAATATAGAAAGTATTTTCTTTGATGAAATCATTATTCTCTTAGATTATCCCTACATATCAGTCATAATAAACTTCTTGGAAACTTGGGGAAAATAAAACACAAGAAAAGTGTGATCTCTAATGCTCAGTAAGGGTAAAGTACAGTGGAAGCTAACTTGAATCAATGATCATAATCAATAAATCAAGGTAAATAAATAAACACACATGTCATATAATCAATAAATTAAGAATGAAAATGCATCCATATATTTTGTCATTGTGGAAATCCTATGTATATTAATAACTAAAAGTAATTAAATTCATATTTTCAGACATTTTAACTGTCAAGATATTTCCTATAGATAGTTATTGTCAAGATCATTCCTCTTTCCAGTTTAAGTCTGTGGGTAGAGACCTGTCTGATTATTCTTGGAAACAAACATGAAGGATTTTTCTCAAACTGGTTTCTTATCAAGAGACTATCTATGCATTGATTTAATTTCTTTAACCTATCCCCAACTCATGTCTTTCGTGTCCAAATCATTCTTCATATATCTAATAATCTATTTTAAAAGATATTTTTAAATCAAAGTGTCCCATGCCACTTTGAAATATTTGAATCATAATCACCATAAAAGTAAATAATTATCAAATGAAACATTTTAAACCATTAATATAAATAGATTTATGATATGATATATCAAATGGGTATTACACCACACATAATAAATAATTGGTGAATAAGGCATATCTCACAGAAATAAAAATGAGACAAGAAAAACCCTTACATTAGGTCTGATTTCATTTATACGTATTTGAACCTCCTATATAATGGTTTAAATAATGTTATTAATTTACACTATAACCATATTAATATTTGTTATATAATATATTATCCTATTATATCATCTTTTCTCCTTTTCGTTAATAATATTTCATTATTACCCTTATTTTGAGTGTTAATTGCTTCATTTTCCTATGCACATTTTTCCATTTAAGTCACAGTAATTGAAAATAGAATATAGTTCCATCATCTATAGAATGATATTAAGTTCATATATATAATATTTATTCACTATATACATTTTTATAATCATTATTTAATGTTGAATATGGAAAATGAATCACATCATGTCATGGAGACAGTAGGTCGTATGTACGCATGAGTGACGGTATCATTCCCTAAATGGTGCAAGGGTCAAGGAAGTGTATGATATATTGATTTTTAAAGAATCAATATCAATTCATATTTATTATATATATATATATATCTATTATTTTCATTATTATACACATCAAAGTAAAGTGGTGATGAAAAACAAATTACACCATGGTGTGGAGATGGTAAGTTGTGCATACACACGTGCGGTGCTTTCATTTTTCACGGGATGGAAAAAAAAGTAGAATATGGTTCTCCTGTAATCATAAAAAAATATCATAATATATATGATACTTGAATTTTTTATAATTTATCATGGAAACATCATATTAAGATAAAGTGTAAGAATAAACAAACTTTAAAGAGTCGATAAAGATGATTACCTTTTCTTCGAGAGACTTACTTTAATCTATTCTTAAGTGATCTAGGGTAGGTTTTTTGAAGGACCAGAACCTATAGAACATAACTAAGGATTCTTATAAGAGAAATGGGTAGGTTTTGGTTGATAAAGATTGATTAAAAGTTTTTGAGGAAGTGAGGGATGAGGTTCCCTTTTATAATTGAGGTGAGGGACACTTTTTAAAATCCTCAAAATATTAAAATTTAATAAGGATGTTATAAATAAAAAGACTTATAAATTCCATATAAATTAATAGGGAAGACATTTTAGACTATATATTATCCCCTTTGTGATTTTTTTAACATTTTTTGTGTTTTTTAACTAATTTTAAAAAATATTAATTATATAAAATATCATTATTGTCAAATTTGATACTATTCATTTCATTTGACTTCAAATACATCAAGACAAAATGGGAATTAGAATATAATGCTTTAAAACATCTATAATATATCCTATAAATATATAAAATTAATTATAAATGCTAAATCATCCCAAATATATCAAAAGTGATACTTTTAAAATCAATTATTTTATTTTTCTATTAATTAAATAAATGTTATATTAGTATTACATAACCATTTAAGGTAATTATATAATTTCTATAAAATCAGAATAAATTACTATAATGAAAATAATTTTATTTGGATCAAAATATACATTTATTTTCATTCATATCTTGATTTTTTTACTATGTGGACAGATGAATGGTATTAAATAAAAAGAGAGTGACATTTTGTAACTATCTTTGATTTAAATAATATATAAGTTATTTTCATGGAAAAGTTTCTATTAAATATATAAAATTAGATCTTATGGTGATAAGGGTATAATAATATTCATAAAATAATTTTTAGACAAGTTCAGGGCACATTAATACTCTTATCTTTTGATTTTAACCCTTATTTAATCCCTTTAACTCTTACTATGACAATATGGATTTTTACTCTATGAGGGTCAATATTGTTACTTTAAAATGAATAAAACCATAAATGGATCATTAAGGACATTTTCAACCTTATCCAAATTGGTTGGCCGAATTTTATGTTTTTAATAATTTTATATCATTTAATAAAATATTATTTATTTTAAATAACATTAATGTCAATTTTGACACTATCCATTACTTTGAATTTTATAAAAATAAATAAAAAATATATCTTCAAACCAACTATTTTAACACATCAATAACATGTAAAAGGTACCTATAAATTTTTTTATGACCTTAATTATGTAAAATTATATTTATTTTAGTATTTTTAATATCATTTATTTGATATTTCCATTAATAAGACTATTATTGCATCATCATTGTGCAAGAATTTATGTTAATTATTTATTTACTAAAATTTAAAAATAAATCACAATGATTAATATAAACATTTTATATTTCTAAATACTATTTATAGTCAAATATATCCCCTAGGTAACCCCATAATAAAATATTTAACTTGTTAAAAACAAAAGTATGAAATCATTGACTTTTCTTTAAAATAAAATACTATAAATGGCTTAAAGTCATCCAAGTGCCTCCAAGAGCTCATAAAATTGGTCCAATGATGATTTTTTTTGAAAATAACAGAATAAATAAATTTAGGATAAGTTTTAGGGTAATTTTCAAATATTTATAATATTATTTTTACCCCTAATTACTTGATTTACCCATAATCGTGGTAATTAAAATTACTAAAATTACTATTCATATTGGTTGTAACATCCTGACCCGGGTGCCACAAACAGGTTCCCCAAGCTAGTCCTTTATGTGACCTCAAGCATACCTCCTTATATGCCATAGGTTTATAACTATTAGTGAAGTTTTAATATATATCATGAGGAGATTATACCCTCTTTTATCAAAGTAATACACCAATGGAAATAAATATATAATCACAACTGAATAACCAAATAATATCAATATAATAAAAATATAACCAAAACTGGGAAAACAATATAAAAAATGAATAGTAGATATGCCATGCTACAATACCTGCCAAGTGTCAATATAAAAAACCTAAAATAAATAAAGACACTAACAACACCTCCAAGCGGGTCCCGACACCTAGCCCAATTACCTAATCATGCTCCATCCCAATCATCCCTCTAAAAAAGGAGCATTTACCTTAACATGTCCTACAATCATATAATCTATTTGGGTATCGATAAAGCAGATTGAGTAGGGTGTGAGTACAACTCATTAGGAACCCACCAACAGCGTCTAAAACAATATCAAGTCAATAACAGTGTATGCATTTGTATAAAGAAATAAACACAATGCATAAGTAAAAAATTATCACATTATAAATTATTCTTTGTTTAACCACATAAACCCATAAGTTCCTAAGGACACCCAAACCTCAATACTTTATTTGGCCGACATCGGAGTCTAAACTATCCCCAAGGGATATCAGGTCTTAGGATGCCACTATTACAATTCTATATCTCAAAATTCCATTGTTACCATTCTAGATCTCAATTATCATATGAATTCCATTGTTAGCATTTATCATTTCAATATCACATATGATTTCCAATGTTACCATTCATCATTTCAAGATCATTCCATTAATTAATTCAATAATTAATTAATAATCTCAATCCTATTAATTAACTCAAAAAATAATTAAGCATCTCAATTCCATTAATTAAATATAAAATTAATTAATAAAATAAATTCCATTAATTAACTTGAAAATTAATTAATCATCTCAATCCCATTAATTAACTCAAAAATTAACTAATCATCTCAATTCCATTAATTAACTCAATAGTTTATTAATCATCTCAATTCCATTAATTAACTCAACAATTAATTAATCATCTCAATTCAATTAATTACCTCAATAATTAATTAATCACCTCAATTAAATTAATTAACTCAACAATTAATTAATTATCTCAATATCATTAATTAACTCAATAATTAATGCAATTTTCATCCTTGCATCATGTGCCTCTTTCGCGGTTGTACCCAATTTTTAATTAATCAAAATGTACCTTCCCAATAATCTCATAATTAATTCAAAAATTAATTATTCAATTAAAATTCTTGTCAACCTATAATTAATCTAGGAATTATTATTCAAATTTAAATTCTCAATATCTTATAATTAATTCATAAATTAATTATTCATAATCTATAATTCCAATAAACCCAATTTCAAATTTTTTTTCTCAGTTAATTAATTAAAAAATTAATTAACTCAATCTAAAACTCAATTTCTAAACATATAATATCAATTTTACAATTACATACACATAAATGAAATCAATACATTGAGATTTTAATTATAGACCACCTACATCAAATCATTGACGAATGATCACTCAACAGAAATCCCCAAAATTTGAGCGGCACAATGACGTAGAATGAGATCCCAATATAAAAGCCTAAACTAAGATCAAACAAATAAAGATCCTTTAATTATAGATTTATAAATACAATCCTAGATCAAGATCTACAAAACCATGTCTAGATCTAATCAAAATAGGAAGAACAACCCTTTCTAGAATGAGAAAAGAAAATAGGAGGAATGTGAAACCAAGTGAGATATGATTCACTTATCGATATAGTTGTATATCTTCGATTCAAGCATCTAATCACCAAAAATGGAGGTCATCTATCCTTGTAATCCCTCTGGTTGGCTCTAGAGTTGATGTAAATTTATTATGGATCAATCTAGGGTTTTCAGGGGGTATTAAACAGGGGTTCAGGAAATATTTTAATAATTTCTGGGGTATTAAACTCTCATATGCACAGTTTTCTATTCGAGGTGCATGGTTTCTCTTAACCATGTGCCTTAATCGTGCATCTCATCTATAGGGTGCATGGTTTCTCTTAAGAGGGTGCATGGTTTGATAAATCGTGCACCAACCATGAAAATCTCCACTATCCAGGGTTGCATGGTTTGCTGGTCCACGATTAGGAAAAACCATGCACCAACCGTGAACTTCCCTATTCTCCATTTTTTCACAACATTTTCACCCAAACACACTCCCAAGGTAAAATCAAAACAAAACGTACTCAACACAATGAAAAGGAATACCAGTAAATGAGCTTGAGACATCTCCAAAAAAGGTTATAGGTTTACATTTGGATAAAAATAAAAAGGACCTATTTTATAAATTTGAACCTTTTAATTCCAAATATGGAATCCATTTTTAAAAATTCAAAACAAAAAATTAGATAAAATTAATCCCATATACAGGGTGATAAAATGGGTTTTTAAAGAAAAAACGTGCAAAATTTTGAAATATTTTTATATAAAAATTAAATATAAAAAAGATTCTTGTGACCTTCATTGGATAAATAGATGTATTATTGATATATTTTTAAATTTAAACCAATTTAAAAAATAATTTAACATCATAAATTCTTTAGATGAAAATTCATTTTCAATTAAAATGCAATATTTTTTTACTATTCATCCAAAAATGAAACATGTAATAAAAATACTAAAAATTCAACCAAAGTAAATTTTTATATTATGATTTCAATAATGAATTTTATTTTTTGAAATATAATTTATAAAACTATCAAAATTTAATTTTAAAATAAGTGTGTTGTTAAAAGGCAGAAAAACTGCCTTTAGAAAAATATAGCTTTTTTACAAAAAGTGGATTTATTTTTATATCATGTCTATAAAACACATAATATGAATGTAAAAATATATATAGAATATAGAATATATAATTTTTATAATGTGGTTATTACCATTCAGTCCATCTAATTTGAAAACTATGTTATAATAATATTTCATTTTTCTTATAAACCGGGTGTTGCGTGAAACGTAAGCTTTCGAAAAGATTAACTTTAAGAATAAAAATACCATAAAATATTGGCTTGTTATAACAAAATCCATTATACCTCATTCTGGTTTCATCCACAGATCATGTGAAATTTAATTAAGAATGAAGAATCAAGAATGAAAAATTAAATTGAAACCACACCTCGTCTGATTTCGATCGGAAACATGTTTCACTTGTTGTTAGTGATTTTCACTCAAAGGAACTGAACTCAAAAACCTCTAGATAATCCACACGTATTCTTTAATATTTATCAATCATCAGAATATGAAATTTGGGATCTAGATTGGAGAATTAGAGGCTCTTCGATGTTGTCACGTTCATGGGAGATCAAAAAAATGATATTTGAACTAGGATTGAGAAACCATTGATATTCCCATTGAATTATATCTCTAGAACATGAGAGAGAGGGTGATAAGAGAGACAATTTGTTCAATACCTTCTCACATAGATTTTGGGTGTTAAAAATTCCTTTATAATTAGGTTGTAACTTTCATAAATTTAATTTAGGTCCTTATGGAAGTTAACCATTTAAACATTCCCAAAAATGAAACCAACGACACTTAAAACATGCCACAAATATCATAGATATTTTATCACATTATTGTAACACATAAACTATGTTATGTGATAAAATATGAGTCATTTAATAAACTAGGATCTATCATACATATTAAATGAATCCTTGAATATTAAATATTTTATATTTATTCGAAAAATATTTTTTATTATATTCACTAAATAACATTTGAATATAATAAGTAAATTAATTAAATTTATATTATTATAAATTTTAATAATATTTAATTAATTTATTTATTTTATGATCATATCAACTTGAACATTACCCAGTCACCTCCATGGGGCACACTATGTCCTCTACTTCAATTCATAATAATTGTCCAAGTTTCTGAATACTATTTTTGTGTGACCATCTATGTCCTTATCTCAATAGCAATAAGTGATAATAATAAACCAAGAGTATATTATATCAACCCATAAAGGCTCCTAAAGAGATAATGTGTAGTTATATAAATTAAAAACACCTACAAACACATAATGTATAATATAATCTCTTTGTCTCACTTCATCTCATAAATAAGAATGCACACTTCAAGTCATTATCCTTTATTACTTTATTATTTATTGAGGTTAATGGATAGAGTTAAATTTAATCACCATGGAAATGGATTTAATGAGTTTACTACCATCCTGGTCAACTATGCCTGAGACATATCATCCTTTTGAAAGTGGAAAAACTATCTTGTTCATTCAATCAATTTTATACCACCAATGACGCACCCAACACAAGCTACCTTTCCTTGTAAAAAATGTCATGGTCTTTATCTTGCATCAAATTACATAACAAAATGATACACACCGATAATGATCTCAAGTTGAGTGACCAATATAGTTTTTTGTAAATATGAACTACTAATGACACTAAAAACTTGTATCATTCCTATTGGCAGGTCAGTCCTCATGATCACTTATACTCGAGATCACCAAGTGAGAACTTCATGAGAAGAAGTCTCAATAATTATAAGTCCCCAACACTTGATAGTCATACATAATCTATTTTTAGTCAGTATGAAATATCTATACCATAGTACATATGTTTAATATTACTATCATAGTATCTTTAGGATCTCATTATAGCTAATAATTGTTATAGACTATTGATATGATAAATAATATATGGAAATTACCATAGAAATAGTGGACACATAAGTTTTGACACTATTAGTATAACTATTCATCATGCATAAATCTTTGTATACATGATTCGGTCATTGAAAATTACTTTTCAATTTGGGTCTAGGGCACCCATTTTTACAACACTCCTTCATTCACTAGATCCAACTTTATAATGATCAACTTATTATCTCTCACATGATAAGATCATGCTTCTATTTATTTCTGGATTTAGTTATTGGGTCTACCACATTTTTCTACATGACTAATCTATTATCAATGACTTCACCTCCTTGAGTAAATCTTTCCAATAGATGATACCACTAAGTGTAACCTTTTTTCTACTCATAATATTTATATCTTGGTTAGTACTAAACTTATGATTCTAAGAACTGAAAAAAATTGCATGTGTTATGCTTCTTTAGCTATATCAAAATTCACAATGTTCTTGTTGTTTTTAGGTACAAATGCCACTATCTTTAATGAGATTATATTTCTTATTACCTTAGATTAATTGTTATATTAGATCATTTTTATCCATATAAATACTAGTATGTGTCCCCTTATAGCTAGTGCCCCTATATATCCACGTACCAAGTACATATCCCTTGTACTTTCTCAAGTATAATTGGACGGTTATGACTTATTCTCATGTATTTCCGTTTTATTTAATTGATATTAGTCTATCATAAAGTATATGTTGAAAATATCTAGTAAATATCATGGAATATGTGATCTTTTCTTCACTAATGCATATGGAATTCTACCCACCATTTTAATCTTCTTCTTTGCCTCATAAATGTCATCTCAAAGAGATTTATGTCATGTGACATTATAAAAAATTCTCTCTTTAATTGTTCTAATACATTATTAATATATATACATTGACTTGGTCTAAGTAAACCATAGATTTACTGCAGTAAATATTGTTCCCTAGAACTTGGTTTGATATTTTAATTCAATATTTGGAGAGTTTCTTTCAACCCAGACTTAATTAACTGTAAGACTAATAATAGTTTTTCATATGTTATTAACATATTTTAATTTAAAATGGAGACTATCATACTAACCTATTATAAATACATCTTATAATTTTGTTCCATATGAATATTCTATGATCACAATTCTTTTATTAATCCATAAATAAATATCTATAACTTGTATTTATTATTGGAATTATTTGGCTCCATAAGACCATTCTGTTTTCATCCTATAGACACCTTTTGAGAAATGAGGTATTGACATCCAATGCCCAATATAACGATCATAGAAAGTTACTATGACCATTGGAATTCATATGGATTTAAACCTGAAAATTTAATACAATTAATCAAGCCTTATTGGTACCACACTTTTACTAACCATGTATAGTTTCTCTTGAATACCCACCAACAGATTTATATCAATTATAGAAACTACCAAAATTTAGACTTATTTTTTGTATATGGAATCCAATTTCCTGAATTCATGTGAACTTTTCAGTCATAAATGATTTATATTTACTACATTCTTATAGGATCTATTATTCTTATCCAATAATATATCACCCGATGCGGTGAATATAAAACCATCTCTCTTGTTTTTATTTTCCTTATGTAGTATGTGTCTCTAGAATATTCCTTTTCCAAAATCTCTTTATAGAACATGTTCTAATTACAATTATTTGTGCCTCCTAATTATTGACTTGAAGTAAGTTGATTTATCTCCCACCATCTAAAATAGATATGTGAACCCTTTTATAGAAATGTAGTCTATCACTTGACTATAACTTTTCTATATCATAGGTTTTTTTAATATCCTTAGAAACCTTTATGATAATTACCTCATATTAATATTATGTTATTATTGATGAAAGTTTTTTTATTAAATTATCCTTAATAAAATATTTTCATTTAAACACATGGAGTATTACATAATGGATTAAATTTATAATATAACTCATATGAGATCCATTTTTTGTAATAATTAGCATATGGTTAGGGGTCATCGCCTCTATTTTTAAAGCACGACTTAAAAAGATTAAGGAAGACTTTTAAAGATATTAAATACATTCCATTGATCCTTATTTTACTAACATTGTTAATTTTATATGTATAAGGAAATGTGAGTTTAGGAATTGCTAAATGATATATTTTTAATTATCAATATTTTCATGTAAGACTCAACATAGATCCACCTCTTACTAACACCATAACTTTCATGTGCATAATGAAATGTAAGTTTATGAATAAATCCACTATACATTTATAATGATTGATGAATGCATGGTTGAGATATTCTTTGTCTCACAAGCCTAAATAAACTTATATATTCTAACCATGCATATCCATTACTTCACTAACACACTCCTTAAAACTATTAAATGAATATCATGAAGTATAAGAATTTTCCTCTAGCTTCACCTTGGTATATTTCACGCTCTCTAGATGAATTAAATCCTAAATATTTGTGGCTTATATTTATTTTTAATGGTTTATTTATCCAAAACTAAATAAGTAAATGTGTCGATAATACCTATATATTTATATCTAAAGAGTATAAATACCATAATAGGTATATCCTTGACTAGTACTTTCAGTTTTACTAGATAAAGAATCATCTTACCAACAATTATGTGCTTTTAAGTCTTGTATTTCATATTCATAAGATATTTCTAATGATTAATGAATTAATAAACTAGTAGTTGAGTATGAGACACCACAAACAACATTCAATCCAAAAATGAAATAATGTATCCTTATGTCTAATGAATAAATGATATAAATGTTTCGGTAATAGTCAATTAAAGTTTGACTAGAATCATTAATGTTGGAAATTATAAATTTTGTACTTCTCACCACTCGCTTAGAAATCACCCTTTCCCAAAAACTTGTATAATTCACCTTATTTCTTGTAACATTTCTATAAATACTTTGTTACTATATTTGAAAACAAATTTGGGATCCACATTCAATATCTAATACCAAAATTAAAATAGAAACACAATATACAATTATGAATATATGTTAAGTCAAAGACTCTACTTACTTTTACTTTAAATCATTTTATTTTATCTTTAATAGACTTATCTTATGATATATGAAAAAATAGCCTCTTATATGATTCTTATACTCTTTTCCATGAATTATGTTGTGAAGGTTACTTTGGTGTCATACATTCAATTATCCTTTTCTCTTTTTCATTTATCTTTTTTTCTATAAGAACTAAAGAGTAATCTTTTTTTAAGTTCTTATCCTCTTGGAGAACCTTAACCAAAAGGTAGTGAATTATTTTCTCCATATTAGTCTTTTTATAATCCTAAATAATGATAGAGTAATTGGGTTATAAGGATATTATAAAGGGATGTACTGAAATATCGTGATACATCTTTCAATTTACATGTGTTCAATGTAAACATCATCTGATTCATTTCTCGCTTCGCTTTCTCCTCGCAGACATATCAGAGATATTGTGGTATATGAAAACATCCATATTTTGATTTTGTTTTCACTAAACAGTGGACATTGATGATAACATTATGATATAAACATCAAATTCATCATCGATCTATCTCCTATAAGCTTCATTTTCACCCTTTCTTCCTGAGGTGGCTTAACTAGTAGTGGGGACTTCAGTATATAGAATTTACTTTCAGATTTTAGTACTTTGGATAAGTTAATATACTAAACATGGAAATTTTTACCTTATAGGTCATGTACTTTGTACAATGTAGATCACAATGAACTTATGGAATTACTATAAATTCATCTACAAAATGAAACCTAAGAATATTAGTATTTTTATCTTGATTACAAGTTATTAGACATTATAGATTTTATTATCTTTCATGTATCCCACTATTTTATAGAATTATAATATCCCTCAACTAATAGATTCAGAATAATCCGTCACTTTATTATTCTTTTGGAAAAGATCCTTAAAATTTATCCTCATAGTATAATCTATGGCTTCCCCACTACTTGGAGAGTCTCAAGGTATGCTTTCAACTAGACAACTACATTAACCTGCAAATCCATGATCTGTTGAGTGGATACTCATCTCTTATAAATGATAACTTTTCATTTCTCAATTATTTCATCTAAAGTTTCAAAAATATAGCTATAGCTACTTAGTTTATACCAAATTTAATTAATTCGAACCACTTATCTCATAAGAACTCCCCAGTAATAGGAGTCACTCTCAATTAGGGTTGGTGAGTACCTATTGTAATCAGTTTTGTTCAATATTAAGTGATGTTAAGAATTATGACTTAATATTTCTTTGAGGGTTTTATTATTCTCATCGAATTTAATTCATTTATATTTACACATGCATGTTCTATGTAACCGCACTCACATATTTACAATTCTATAATTAGAAAAAAAAATCATTCACCATGCCGGTTCATTTTATCAACACATGCTCACTTTATTATTTTATTGGATCACCTGTAAAAACTACACATACATAAAATAATAAACCATGTATAAAAAAAATTAAATGATTTGATCATGATCTGATGATAATGGTTGATCCATTGAAAAAATGACGGATCAACCTAGAAACTAGGGGTAACTCTTTGAGTCACTTCACATGAAACTTGAGTTGCAGTGTTCACCCATCCAATATGTCAAAGTCTTTCCTAGTACGTCACAAAATCATAGCGTGATCTACATTTCTTTTCATCCTTGTCATACACGATAATACTTTCAAGAAGATGATGAGATCTCGGGTGTATGGGATACAAATAAATAATTTTTATCTAGGTGCACAAACCCTTATACATATAATTATGAAAAAGATGATATTAATATTTTCATTTATTAAATAATTATTAAAATCCATGTGATGAAATAATTAAATAACTAAATAACAAAATATCATAAATTCATTGGTTTTTCTAAGTATCATGATCAATTGATACACATTAAACTTGCATAAATGAATTAAATTGGAAATGAATTCAACTTGTGGGTATTTTTTATGAATTAAAATAAATTTTATTTAGTTTTAATTCACAAATAGTTTCCGAATAGTCCCAAAAAATATTAAATTAAAGTCTAAATGTTTTTTTAAAAAAATATTTAATTATTTGATCTCCCATAAAAATATTCAACCCCTTCGGAAGAGTTTCATATCACGGGGAAATACCTGGAAGTTCCAAATAGGTTGGGTGGAACCTAGCTCAACCATTCTTAAGGATGGGATGAACCAATAGGAATTCCAAGACATTATCACATGCATAATTGTGTACCTTTTACACAGGCAAGGAGTAGGGAACCCTATCAGGGAACCACTTATAAAAACAATTTAATATGAATATGCATTTTCCACATTCCCCCAAAATGGGGGGTCCTTATCACACAATGGGGGGATCAAAAAAATCAGGTGGTGTTTCACCACTCCCCCCTCAAATGATGAGCTTCCTATTCCATGTGGGTCCAAGACTTTGTTTTTTAATAAAGTGTTAAAAAAGCCTAAATATAAGCTTAAGGTAAAAGGTAATAAAAAAGGGAGTGGACCATTTATCCCCCCCCAAACCTATATATATATATATTATAAATATTTTTTATATATTTATATGACTTATCCCCATAAACAACTCATATATAATATGTGTGTGTGTGTGTGTGTTGCAAAGTATTTTTTAACACATTGACTTTGACTTGCCTAGTACTATGGCTCGATTGGATAAATCCCACATGAGTATGGTTCTAGACATCGATTCCAACTTAAAGATTCTGATTATTGGTGATATCATCCCAGACTGCTGAAAATATATAAAAATATATATTCGTTCATGGTTTTAATCCCACGAAATTATTATTTCAATTTTTAGATGGCCATAACTTAGTTATCTGATCATTGATCAAAATGACATTTGAAGTAATGGGACCATATTGATGTCCTCTTCTTCAATAAATGAAAATTTAATTTTTAATTTAACCTAATTAAATGTTTGTCTCACTCTCATACCAATTAAATGATCTTCTAGGCTTTACGAAAGCATTAAAATTTGTGTATTAAAATTTTAGGGCTTTCCATGGAGGCACTTCAGAGGGGGGAGGCATGTGCATCGCTTCCGGCTCTGTCTCCCCCTTCCCTCTTCCCTCATTCTTCCCCTCATCGTTCCCCCATGTCTTCGCTTCTTTTGGCACTTCCGGCTTCCATTTCCGCCTCTTCATCCCTTTCCCTTGGGTTTTCTGTTCCTTTTGGCGGCGAAGGCTTGCTTCCCCTTATTTTCTTTTCGATTTTCCATTTCTCCTTCCCTTTCTTGTCTGATGCTGTTCGCTGGTGGGACAACATTTTCCTCCCATCTCCCCTCTTTCTGCCTTACCCTGTGCATCCGACCTCCATTTATGGGTCTATGTGCCGGTGCTTCAGGTGGCTTGGGTCAGCGTCGGTGGTGGAATTCATTGTCCTTCTCCTTCTCTACCCTTGATGTCCAACCCATCGAGCTCGACCCCATCTTGGTCAGGATGGATGAGGGTTCTGGGATCTCTTGGGATGGTTTTGGAGGGAGGCTAGCAACCGTCTCAGTGCTCTTTCTTCTCCGGTGTGGGTTTCCTGTTCAGTTTATCTCTTATCTATTTTGATGTTCCTTTTTGGCAATGTTTCCAACTTCCTTTTGATTTCATTTTTGTTTTGTGGTTGTTTGGATTGTTTTTGCTGGTGTTTGATGTTCTGTTCTTCTGTGGGATGATGCATGGTTTTGGTTTCTGACGGCGATGACCAATGTTCTGTTTGTGTGGGAAATGATGATGATGATGTGTGTGGATGCAGCGGCCATCGACGACGGCTCTGGTTTTGGGTCGCTTTGATGTTTTTTGGTGGTGTCGATGGTCCCCGATGGTGACGATGGACTCTAGTGATTTGTTTTCTATGTGTTGGAGGTTACGGAGATGGATTCTCTTTTGCGTGGATGGTCTCCTTGGTTGATGTTGTGCTGTTTCATGTTTCGATGTCATTAAAGCTATGTTGGTGAGGATGGACTCCGGTGGAGGCTTATCGGATTTATGGTCAGAGGTGATGATAGGGCTTGATGTGATTGGCGCACGGCTCAAGGTGGTTGCGATTTGATGGTTACGTGACGTGAGGGGGAACTTCGATCAAGCAGAACCTTGATTTGACGGCACGTGGTCTGAGGATGGTTAGACTTTTAGCAAATTGAATTTGAAAACTTTTGTTGATGGCGCTCAATTTTTTTTTCTATGAAGGTGGGTTGTGATGTTTGGTTTTTTCCGGTTGGATTTATGTTAAGGTTCACACTTATCCTTTAAAAGTGTTATTTGAAAATATAAAAATATGTATTGTGTGCAATTTTTATTGGAAACACGTTTTGCTCGTTATCGATGATTGTCGCTTAGAAGAACCGAACATGAATCCCCATAGATCATCCACACACACTATTCAATCTTAATTAATCATTAACTAATAGAATCCATGTTCAAGAACAGATAATTGAAGTCTCTTAGACATAGTCACAATCACAGGATATCAAACTAGTGATCCTTAGACTTGGATCGAGCAACCATTGATCTTCCCTTCACGTTCCCTTTCTAGTACTTGAGATAAGGGGAAGAAAAGATATAATTAATTAATTCACTTCTCACACACATTTTGGGTGTTAAAAATTGTATCACCGTGAGTTTTTTTAAATATAGAACTATATTCTATAGAGTATACGATATGCAACATCGATCCTAAATGAATCATGAAATATTACTATTTAAATACGATTATTATAACCTAGACATTAAATTGGCGGGTATGAATATGAAAAACTAAATTAGGAAAATTATATGGTTTTAAATTGTATAAAATAAATTCATTGGTTATTAATTAATTGAAAATAAAAATAAAAAACATTTGAAAGTAAAAGAAATGTTTTTTTTGAAAAACTATTTTTATGTATGCAATGTAATTTTATCTAAATAAATTAAACAAATTACTATTACTGAGTGGTTTTAATGAAATTTATATATTCTATATTCAATAAAAATTATAACTAATCTAATATGTTTTCTAGGCATGACTTAAGAATAAATCTAGTTTTATACTTAAAATTGTATTTTTCTTAAAAACGGTTTCGTCATGTTTTGAATACTTATTTTAAAATTGATTTTTTCTAATTTTAGAAAATTTATTTGTAAAAAATAACTTCATTTTAAGATTAAATATTTAAAAATTATATTATATTGAATTAATAATACTTTTTTGAAAAGATTAATTTTACAATGAATAGTGAAAATACTGTTTTTTATTAAAAAATGACTTTTCTTTTAAAGAATTTTAAAAGATACATTTTATTTTAAAATGTTTTTAAAATTAAAATGATTAAATTATATTATTATAAATCCAATTATGGTCATTTTAATCTATTTTATGTTGAATTTTTATATAAAAACTTCTTATACTTAGGAAACTTTTTCTTTTGAAAATAGTTTTTTGTCACATTTGTGGGTTTAATTTTAAATTAAAATTCCTCCAATTATGTGAATTGAATTTGATAAAGTAGATTTCATATTTAGAATAATCATAATTAATATGAGGCAATGAGGTAAACTTTATTTTCATTCATTCATAATAGTAACTATCGTAAATAATTATCACCATAGTAAGGGTAAATTGGGTAATTAAGGTTAAAAATAATATGATAAGGACTAAAAATTGACCCTAAGACTTACATTTATTCTATTCTATGAGTGTAGTTTTGAAATTTCCATCCATGTCTTTAATAGTTGTCCACTTGGTTCCATATTTATTTTATTTTTTACTTTATAATAACAAAGTAAAAGATAATGTCAAAAATGTCACTTTCCTACTTTTAATATATATAATATTTTTTAGGAAGGATAAAATAACTTATGTTTGGTTATAAATAGTAATTTGAAAGATAAATTATTTTTTTTATCATGGAAATTTATTTCTAATTTTTAGTTACGAAATAATTACCTTAAATTATTTTTCAATGCTAACACAACATTTATTTAATTAATAAGAAAATAAAATAAATGATTTTAAAAATATTAAAAGTAACCTAAATTAAAAAAATATATTATGTTCCAAAAAAATTTAAATAAATATAAAAAATTAGTTATGTTTTAATGGAATATATTCTAATTTCTTTTTTTCATATAGTTTTTAAATTATAATTAAATGAATAGTTCCAAAAATGAAATTTATTGTATTTTATGATAAATATTATTTTATTAATTTATTTAAAATTCATAAAAATCCTATATTTAGACAAGTGATTGGTATATGGTTTAAAATATCAACTATGTTCTATTTATTACTTAATTGTACTTTTATATTAACTATCTTGATCCCAAAAGAGTAAAAACATTGTTATCACTATAATTTTCAAAAAAGGTTAACATGGGTTAAAACCAAAAGATAATAGTGAAAATATCCCCCAAACATGTCCAAATTTTATTAGATTATAGGATTTAGACCCATTCTCATCCTATATTCTAATTATATCATTTTGGATCTTTTTTTCCATGAAAAATAATTTATATTAATTTAATATTTTATGAAATTCCAAAATTGTCCCTCCCCTCACTTGTAGAAGGGTGAATCTATAAGATCTCGTCTTTTTTTAGGTATGCCCCTATTTGAGTTTTTCATTGAATATCTTTTTTTTTGTTTTCCTTTGTCTTTGAACCTTGGTGGTTGAGTCTCATTCAGAGATGAAGAGATTTATTAGGGGAAATTACCTAAAGTTCAGGAATGTATGTTTTTTAAATTAATGGAGTCTGGAAATGAAATTATTAAATGGTATTATGAGGGTTTTCCATGAGTTTGGGAGGATTCATAGGTGTTTTGGTATTTTGGTAGAAGTTGTTGTGGAAGCTTTCTACAGGAAGTTTACATGTCGTGTAAATGTTCTACATGATGTGTAACTATCACTGGGCAGATGTCATAAAAGGGATGAAATCTATAGACTGGTTCATAGTGTGAACTGGTTATATGTCATGAATCTGCATTACATGATGATTAATGTTCAGTATGGGTTAAATTCACCCAAGGCGATGTGAATTTTATCATACTCTTAAATTGAGATTTACACATCATGTAATACAATTACACATCATGTACTTATTAGGCTCAACAATTATAAGGTGTGTTGTGCACTTATGTTTTCATTACTCTTACATGTATCCTAACTCTCTCAATCCCTAAGTAACTTCCAAGAAATTTTGGGGTGACTTCCTACATTCTTGACATCCCATTAAAGCAATTGATCTCCTGTGAGTTGTTTTGATTAGGTTTTCCCTTCACAACTGTTGTTCTCTAGTTGTGGTAGTGGAATATTTTGACCAATGTTGGTTTGGGTGTTGATATTGATCTTGTTAGATCTAGGTTTCTTTTTGATAACTTTTATACCTTTTTTATTATTGGAATTACCTGTTGGAAGTGTTGAATTGATCTTCAGTTTAAGGTAGGTGGTATAAAACCTAACCCTATAGTCTATTTGATTGTAAAGTATGTGCAATACTATAACCACACTAACATAAAATGAAAATTAATTAATTGAATGGTAAATAGTGATAAATCATGAATTGGATTATTCCATGGATCCCTTTGGATTCAATGGTGTTGCAACCTGGATTGTGGCTACCCGTTGGTCGATCGAATCCTTAATCAGTAATTAATTGGCTAATGGAATAAAGTGTGTTTAGCATGATATGAGAACCTAGGTGATTGAATGATATAGAATCACTTTGGTAATGTATTTTGGTCGATGAAATTACTAGAGATAATTTGATAAATAAATTAATGTGAAATTTAAAGTCAAATGGTAATTTTCATAATTAACCATTGAGAGTTATAATATGATATTGTGAAATCCTTGATGTTATGACATGTGTTTTAGTTTCATGTTGTAATTCTTATATAACATTCTTGACCCAGTTTCATATTGTAATTATTATATAGTGGGATTGGTTCAATTTCATGTTGTAATGATTATATAGTGGGATCGAACTAGTTTCATGATATAATTTTTATATAGCAAACTTGGCCCAATTTCATGTTGTAATTATTATATATCATTGTTGTCCTAGTTTCATGTTGTAATTATTATATAGCAGTCTTTTCCTAGTTTCATGTTGTAATGATTATATAGAGGGCTATGCACCGGATGCTGAAATTCTTATATAGAGGGTTATTCCTGGATACTAAAATGCTTATATAGAGGGATATTCCAAGATGTTTAAATGCTTGTACAGAGGGATCTTCTTTATTATGTGATTATTCCCTTGATATGTGTTTATTGTTCACATGGTTGTGCTACATGATCAAAGATATTCCAACAAGGCTCCGAAGCAAGTTGATGGTTGTATTATATTAAGTTGATTAATTAATACACATATTTATCACTTTATTTCATACACTTATTATCAGAATGGTTTTGTTTAGACATGGTAGTGTAGAACTATTGATTTTTACCCACAACCTATTCAAGTAATCATTTACCACCTCAGAAGATTACATAGATGCATGTTTAGAAAAGGTAAAGGGACCTTGTAACAAATTTCTTCTTACTGGATGGGATGGATTTTGGGGATGGGACTGACGTAGGGTTTGAGACTAGGGTATTTTTATTTTATTTGTATCAACTAGTTATTTTATTTTTTATTCTTTCAGTTTGAAATTTTGATACATTGTATCCTATCATTACATGGTTCTTTATTATTGGTTTATCGGTTCCTCATTTTACTTCTCAGTTATATGTTGTACTATTTCTATTATTTGCATTATTCTGATATTTATTTATATTTTTTATTTCCATTTTATTTTAACTCTATACCAGGGGGTATAGTTTCTTCACTATATTCATCACACCCCTACTACTAGTTGGTAGCCTTTGGCATGTGGGGAGGCACGCTTGAGGTCTCATAACCAACATGATTTGGCCACATGAGAGAGTGTTAGATCGGGGTATGTTACAAAGTGGTATCATAGGATATAAGGTTGTTCTTTTCTATTTATTTACTATTTGGGAAAGGTATAAAGGATACTAGTATGTGTTGGGAATTGGTAATGAAATTGTTAATGGGAGTAGCTAACCCATGTATGGGGGAAATTTTAGTACCTAGTGATAGGATTGTTTTTCATGATGTTCACATGTTATAGTTGATGTTATTTTACCTAGTGTGATTCAAATGTTGGGTGATGTTATAGATTCTTAATATTTATAATCATGGCATAGTATGGAACGATATGAGTTCTCATGAATCATGATAGGGATGTAAGGGTATATCTTAACATGCATTGTTTAGGATAGGGACATATTTATTACATGTCATATATTTTCCAATGTGAACTGTGAAATGAGAAACATTTTATATTTTATAAATGAATTAAAGAACTATTATGTCATTCTAAAACACTTATAATCCATGTTTAGAGAGACCATGAATTAGGGGTTCTCAGTTTATGTCACCTGTTGAGGTTTGCCTTTTTTATCCAATGTTTTAAGGAGTGTATTTGTCTTATAGAGAAAATTAATCCTAGACAACTTCGATTTGAGCGTCCGGAGAGTGAAAATTAGCACACTCATAGAATAGATAAACTAAAGCTTCTTATAGCTCCTGAGTATCATATGGATGCTCAACTTCACAATGGATTCTTGAGGGTGATGTGATCCATGTAAAGGGAGACTGTTTGCATCATTTTTTTATGTTTGGGATGACAACAGAGTTTCAGCTATAGCATCTACCTGTGTTCACTAATGAGGGGGGCCCTAGGTATCCAAGTTCTGGATTGAGTTAGTCCAGACAATCTTCATGTGCCTTGATACACCCAAAAATATGAGGATGAAACTTGCTTCATATATGCTTTGTGGGCATGCCAGGCATTGGTGGGATATTCTAGAGCAAGATGAGCAGTAAAAGGATTTATATTGTATAGAATTCGAGGTGAATTTTTTGATCCACTTATCTCCAGAGACATTGATGGATGAGAAGGATCTCAATTTCACGAGTTTGACACGATAGAGTATGTTAGTGGGTGATTCCCTGAACTGCAGTGCTTTGTGCCATCTTTAGTAGTTGATGAGATCTCTAGAGTGAGGAATTTTTAGGATGGGATTCAGTATGAGATCAGGTCATAGGTTAACGTCTTTCTATTGAGTAACTTTTTTAGATTTAATGAATTAGGAACTCATCATGGAAGGAAATATGAGAGAGTCACCAAGCAGCAGCTAGGCTATTTCAGTAGGGTGAACTAAGAGCTCTTCTTCTGGGGTGAAGAAGCACGGTTACGATAGTTATTTCCAAGGTAATAGCAGGAAGAGAATCCATGGATGTGGGAAACCATCTCAGGATCATGTTTTGTTGTTGTTCTATGAGTGTATAAAGTTGATCCATAAGAGGCCTCAATGTTCATACCCTACTTTTGAGTGTCATACCTATGGAATGTTGGTTCATCTTAAAAATATTTATAGGACCTTCTCACATCATAGAAATGGTAGGGGATCAGTATAGATACCATATTCTGGGAAGGAACCAACTAGCCCTTAGAAAATGGGTAGTTGGAGTTCCATGGGATGTTCAGCTCGAGGAAGGGGATGCAGTGCCCCGGTTATAGAGTGGGAATGCCAGGGATATGTAATAGCATAGGGAAGTCATAATGATGCCTAGGGAAAGGGGGAAAGTAATTTTCATGCTATGTAGACTACTCTGGAAAGTGTGGATTTAGGACCTTCTATCGTCATAGGTATAATTATTATATCATTTACCCTTGCTTTCTTTTTTTATACAATAGAATCACATTCCATTTTATATTCTCTTTTTGAAAATGGTTTGGGCTTGGTTGTGGAAATCCTGGATGGTTTCTTGACTGTCGATACACCATTGGGAATTCAGTTAGATAATATCAAATGTTATAAGGTATTTTCTCTAGAGATATATAGTTATAATTACTTTTGGGAACCTTTTTGTTGTAAATTATAGGATTTGAATTAATTGTTAGTATGGATTGGTTAGTTCTATACCAAGATTGTAAAGACTTTTACTATGGGAGAGTTACCTTTATATATCTATAGGGAGTTATTTATTTTCACCTTGGTGAGTGGGATATTCAGGTTAGTTGTGGAGGACTAATTCACTGAATATTGGATTATCTCATGGATCAGATAACAATCATTTCTCTATAAGATAAATGAATGTATCATGATACCTTTCCTCCAGTGGTATACCATTTTTAGGATGTATTTCCTAATGAGTTTTATATCTTCACACCTAATCATGATATCGAGTTCATGATCGAGTTGGTGCTGGGATAAGATCCAGTTTCTATCCCACCTTACAGGATAGAACCAGTAGAGCTTTGGGAGTTGAATGTTTAGTTGGAGGATCCTGAATCCAAGGGTTTTATACATCCTAGTACTTATATATGGGGTTATTTAGTTCTTTTCTCTAATAAGGATTATGGGAATTTGTTCTTCTGTGTGGATTATTAGAAATTGATCCAGATGATGGTCAAGAACCAGTATTCCCTTCCATATATCGATGATCTCTTTGACAGGTTAAGAGGTGATACGATTTTCCCCAAGATTGATTTGCGATTAGGATACCACTAATTGAGAGTAAGACCATCAGACATACCTTGGACTACTTTTAGGAGAAAGAATGGATTATATGAGTTTGTAGTGACGTTGTTTGGTTTGATGAATGCACCAGCGGTATTCATGGACATGATGAATCATATCTTTTATCCTTTTTTGATTAGTTTGTGGTGGTTATCTTTGAATAAATATTACCATTATCCCAATTATAATATGATCATTTCCAACATTTTAACATCTCATTGAGTATACGGAGAGAGTATCAGCTTTATTCTAATCTAACCAAATGTTGTTTTTAGATTGATAAAGTGCACTTATTGGGCTATGTCATCTCAGAGGCTAGAGCATCAATGGACCTAGAGAAGGTTGTAGTTGTGTTATCCTGGGAGAAACTCAAGAATTTCATTTATATTTACATTTTTCTAGTTTTATCAAGATAGTATAGGCACTTTATTTCAAGATATATTTTTAGGATCTAAAAGGAAAGTTATCCTAAGCACCTATCCTCACTTTACCTATTATGGGTAAAGCATATATCATGTACTTTGATGCGTCTAGAGTTAAACTCATATTAGTTATGATGTATGAGGATCAAGTGATTTCTTATGGATCCATATATCTAAGACCACATGATAGGAATTACCCTACTCATGATCTAGAGTTGGAAATGCTGGTAAATTCCTTGAGATGATGGAGACATTATCTTTTGAGAAATAGGTTTGTGGTGTACATGAAACATAAGAGAATTAGGTAAATCATTTCTCATTGCGACTTAAGCCTTTTGAAATTAGATGGTTCGAGTATCTATAGTATTTCAAATTTGAGTTGGGTTATACACTAGTAAATGGAAACATTGTTACTGATGCCTTGAGTCGAAAGATGTAGATAAAGGAAATGGGAGAGTCTTGAGACAAGTTTTATATGATGGTACTCTTTGCAGACATAAATATAGATGTTCAAGAGTCCTAGGGATAAGTATCTATAACTTCTACATCTCTTATAATCATGCTTCTTGACCGGATCAAGGCAGAGAAGTTATCTAATATAGAGAGTTTAGTTTTGAGAGACAAATTATATGGTGGGGATACACCATCAGGATGGTCTCTTGGCAGTGGGAATTCTATTCATTTTTGTGGATGAGTATCGGATACTATGGGATTATGTGAAGAGTTTATGAGAGAGTTTTATGATTCTACGTGTTTAGTATATCCTAGTTTTAAAAATATTTATTGTGATCTCTATAGATAATACCATTGTTTGGGAATGAAGAAGGAGTTAACAGGATTTGTGGTGTGTGATTCACTTGTTAGTAGGTAAAAGACAAGAATTAGAGGCCGGTTTGGATTTTGAAGCCTCTTCCCATTCCAAAGATGAAATGGGATGATGTCACTATAGATTTTGTGACAATATGACCCAATACACCCCATAAGATTGATGTAGTATGGGTGATCGTAGATTGACTGAAAAAGGCATCCCACTTCTTTCTTATTAGGGAGACTTTCACTATTGATGATCTAGGTAGTATTTATGTGTGTGAGATAGTTAGTTTACATGATTTTATAAGGATTATTGTTTCAGATAGAGATCCATGTTTCACATTGTAGTTCTAGCAGGGTCTTTAAAAGGATATGGGATCACAAGTTCTTTTGAGTACAACCTATCATCATCAAACTTATAGTCAATCTGGGTAGACTATTTTGATTATGGATGATATTTTATGAGCATGTGTTTTGGATTTTGGTGTTTTGTGATAGCATCATATTTCACTCATGGATTTTTCATATAATAATATCTTCTAGGAATCAATTCAGATGGAACCTTTCGAGGCTTTTTATGTTAGGATATTCCATTATCCTATTTGTAGGTTGGAGGAAGTTCATTCAGTTCTGGTTGAACCTAGTCTCATGAAGGAGATGTATGAGTAAGTTCATATTATTAGGAGGCATTTGTTAACCAAGAAAAGGAGGAAAAAATATTACATTGAATATCAGAGATGACCTCTAGATTTTGTGGTTGGTCATCTTGTTTTCCTTTGGGTGTCTCCTGGGTTGGGACAATTCTATATCATGAAACAGAGAAAGCTAGTGCCCAAACTTTTCATGTCATTTGAGATAGTGTAAAGAGTAAGTCCAGTTTCAAACCAATAAGGCCTTCTACATCACTATAGTACCATGAATGATGTGTTTCACATGTTGTAGCTTTGGATATATCATTCTGATACTTCTCATCTGGTAGACATTGAGGATGTCATCATTTGTGTATATAGGTCCTTTGAGAATCATCCTATACAAATTAAAAATTGTAGTGAGAAATATCTCTAAAGATAAACTATACCTCTGGTTGGAGTTCAATGGAAGCATGGGCATGTTCAAGAGGATACCTGAGAGAGGGAGTCAAATAAGTATTCTTAGTGGAAAAGACATGTTCACTGAGACACAAAAATGATTCTTAAAGTAGCTCGGGGTTGAGGTGTTATATGGTGGGGAGGTAGTAAGATCCTGTTTTTTAGGTACATCCCTCTTTGAGTTTTTCATTGAACCTATTTTGTTTGTCTTCTTTTCCTTTGAACCACGGTGGTCGAGTCTCATTCAGGTAAGGAGATATTTATTATGGATAATGACCTAATGTTTATGGATTTATGTTTTTTAATTAATAGAGTATGATTATAAATGTGTTAAATGGGATAAGGATGGTTTTTTGTGAGTTTAGGAGGCTTCGGAGGTGATTTGTGCTTTTTGGAAGAAGTTGTTATTGAAGTTTCCTGTAGGATATTTACATGTTTTGTAAATAATTTACATAATATGTAACTATTTCTAGGAAGATTTCATAAAAGGGATATAGATCATGAACTATTTCATGACATGAACCGGTTACACACCGTGAATATATATTACACCATGTATGATGTTCAGACTAGGATAAATTCCCCTAAGGTAATGCAAATTTTTGGCGTACTCTTAAATTGAGAATTACATACCATGTAATATATTTACACATCATGTACTTCTCAGACTCAAAAATTATAAGTTGTGTCATAAACATATTTTTTCATTCCTCTTGCATGAATCCCTCCTCTCTCAATCCCTAGGTGACTTCTAAGCAATTTTGGGGTGCCTTTCTCCATTCTTGACATCCTGTTCAAGAAATTGATCATTGTTGAATTATTTTTCTAATTGTTTTCCTTATCTTCAATTATTATTTGGTTGTGGTGGTGGAATATTTTGAACATGGTTAGTTTGGGTTTTGATCTTGATATTTTTTGATCTAGGTTTCTTCTTGAAATCTTCTGCACCTTTATTCTTGTTGGAATTACCCATTGGGAGAGTTGAGTTGATCACCAGTTTAAGGTAGGTAGTCTAAAAACTAACCTTGTGGTCTATTTAATTTTATAGAATGTTCAATACTAAGATTTCACCGACATAACATGTGAATTAATTAATTGGATTATGAAAGATTATAAATAATCGATTGGATTATTCCTTATATCCCTTTGGATTCAATGGTGTTGCGACCAATCATGTGGATTCCCATTGGGAGAGCGAATCCCTGATTAATAATGAATTAGATAATGGATTAAAGTGTGTTTATCATTATATGATAACCTAGGTGATTGAATGATATAGAATCACTTTGGTAATATAATTGGTTAATGAAATGAATGGAGATAATTTGATAAATAAATGAATTTAAAATTTAAAAGACAAATAGTAATTGGAATAATTAACCATTGATCCTTATGATATGATATATTGATATCCTTTTTGTTATGAAATGTGTTGTAGATTTATTATGTAATGATTATATATTGGTCTTGTCCTGGTTTTATGTTGTAATTCATATATAGCAGGCTTGGCCCAGTTTCATGTTGTAATGCTTATATAAAGGGTTATGCCCGAGATTCAAAAATGATTATATAGTGGTCTATGCCCAGATTTTTAAATGCTTATATAGAGGTCTATGCCCAAATGGTGAAATTATTATACAGAGGGATATTCCTGGTTATGTGATTATTCCATGGATATGTGATTATGGTTGGCATGATTTTTCTAAATGCTCAAATATATTTCAGTATGGTGCTGATGTAGGTTGATTTTTGTAGTATATTAAGTTGATTAATTAATACACCTATTTATCACTTTATTTCATTCACTTATTATCAGAATGGTTTTGTTTATACATGGTGGTGTAGACATACATAGTTTTACTCACACCCTATTAAATATATATTTTGGTACCTAATCAGATTAAATAGATGTAGGTTTGGACAAGGTCAAGGGACCTTGTAGTTGATTTTTTCTTATTGGATGGGATGGAGTCAGGGGACGGGGCCAACATGGGGTTCAAGACTGGGGTTTTTTGAGTTTATTTTTTTCATCTGGTTCTTTTAACTTTATTTCTTTAAATTTTATATTTATATACGTTTCATCCAATCATTACATTTTTCTTTATTATTGGTTTATTAGATCTTCCTTTTACTTCCCAACTATATGTTATATTATTTCCACTATTTATATTTCTTTGAAATTTATTTTTATTCTTTATTTATATTGAATTATAAATCTGTACTAGTGGGTATAGTACCCCCACTATATTCATCAAACCTGTATTTCTAGTTGGAAGCCTCTTGAATACATGGAGGTGTGCTTGAGTTATCGTAACCATCCTGATTTCGCCATATGAAAGAGTGTTGAATTAGGGGACATTAAATATTTCTATCTTGTTCTTTTCACACATTAAAAGCCTTTTTTCAGAAAATCACTACCCAAATACCTTCTTTACTTCCCTAACCACATCTTAGAGTCCTTTTTTATTATAAAGACAATCTAGGAAGGCTTTAGGTATAATCCTAAATAGGTTTTCTGAAGAAGAGGTATTGTTCCTAAGCATGAATTTTTATTTTGTTTCTTCTACCACATACTTTAAATATTATTTAACCATGATTATATAATGACTTATTATATTCCATATAATGATATTTTATTATATTTATTTCATAACCTACTTCTATATAATCTTCTATTAAATGGGAAACAAAACCATCGTTCCTCTGTACGACAAACTACAACCACTCGAACCGATATAATTCATTTTCCATCATTGTCTCTCATGGATACTTATGATGATGGATTTAATATATATATATATGATATTCATGACATAATTAAAATTCTTGAAAATTAATATATCATATATTTTATTACCATTCCATTCATTGAAAGATGATAATGTCATTTGTGTGTATGTGGGAATTACCACGTCCACAAAGCGATGCAATTATTTTTTTATTATCACATCATATGGATGATATACAAGAGTATTTAAATAAATAATATTATATTTATGATATAATTATCATTATTTAATTATAAAACAACACTTACCTTCTTTCCATCACGATCGTTGAAAAATGGAACCGTTATTCAGACGTGCGTATGACCTATTGTCTCTATGATTGTAATATAGTTCATTTTTAATAACCATACTTCATGGTTGGTTTTAAAATATAATTTATGTATAAAAATTACAAATATGTCATTATAATTATTCATTATATGATTATACAAATACCTAATTTACCATATTCAACCTATCAAAGTCATTTTAGACTTATGAGTTGAATATCATCAAAACATCTGACGTCAACTTAAATGATTAAGTAATGGAATATAGAATTATAGTAAATAAAATAAAAGTGATATTAAAATTTTAAAATGTTATTAATAAAGTAAAAAAATTAACATAACTTTATTATTCAAGAAGATAAATAACTTATGTGTTGATTCAGACTCGATATAAAGGGTTTCTTTTAAAAAATTATCTTTTAAAGTTTCTCCTTCCAATACTTTTTCTAGCATGTCCATGTTCTTATAAATGCTTCAAGAAATTTTTTATTTATTCTTAAATTGATGATAAAGTTAATTTTTGACCATATTTTACTTTTTCGTAAATAATTTTTAAAAAGGAATCTTTTAAGGGTTTATGTAATGGAAACTTTACTTTAAAAAAACCATTTTAATGGTTTTAAATATTTACTTTATAAATATTTATCTTCAATGTCCATATTATTAAAAAAAATTATTAAATGAATTATAAAAGAAATTTTATGTCACTTTTGACTTTAATTCAAAGGATTTCAAATTTAATATTTTTAAATATTTTATATAGAACATTTTTACTTTATTTACAAAAGGCAAAAAGAATGTTTTATTTTAACATATACAATATCAATGGATTTTCCAATATCCAAAACCATTATTTGATTTTTTTAATTATTTATAAGATTATTTATTTTATTCAAAGAAAACCACTTATTTACCACTGTAATATTTATTAAAAAAAGGTTTTAAATGGAATGCATATTTTGATACATGTAAATGTTTTTCTTATGGGTGTAAGGGATATTTCTGAACTACCCTTTTTTATTTTGGGTTATGATATTTCTCTCTATATATCACTTTATCGCTCTATTTAATGTTATTTAATGATTCTAAATTATGTATATATGTCTCTTATATATATACCTATCTTATTATCCCCTTATTTTATGGGGGTAATACATGTCTTATGTTCATTTCTCAAATTCCATCTTTGTGAAATTTCCTTCGATTATGATATGAGAAAAGATTATGCAACCCATTTCTTTCCATGGGCAATTTATATGTTTATGAATCACGATTAATTTCAATTTTTATCACACATTATCATGAATATGTTATAATTGGTGTGAAAATATAGTGTTCCAATGAATTGGATAAAGTTTTAGTCTCATGATAAATTATGTATGGGATTAGGGAGTGAACCTAATCTACTATGAGACCTTGTACACCATGTGATGTTGTCTTGGGAGTTATCATTTACTTATGCTTGTGTTATGTTTTGTGTTGTTTCCAAACATACTATATTTCCATGATCTTATGATACCATATTCTTTATGTTATTATCCCATGTGATTACTCATGATCTTATGTTTAAAGGAAAGTATATGATACTTTGTAATGGTGGAATGTATAAATTTTTTATAAAAAGGTTTTCATATGTTTTTATTGATTGAAAAAGAACCTTTGTGGGTTTTATATTTCTTTTAAGATTTCTTATCAAAAAAATTATGACAATATTTAGGAAGAAAATTTTATTTCTTGGATAATATAATTTTTTTTGCGAGCCCAAGGTTTAATTTTGAAAAAAAAAATATTGTATAAGTATTCATGAACTAACATGTTTTTTTATTTATATTTATATTTCCCTTACATAACTTTTTATACTCATCCCATATTTTAAAATGTTTTTCAATGGGTTTTAAGGATTGGTAGGTGAAATTATGAGGTCAAGATGAAATTAGTGAAGGTATGTTATGAAAGTAAAACTTTTTATATCATAAATTATTTTTGCAGGAAAAATGGATACTAAATGGAAGTGCCCATTTTATGATGATATATTTATTTATGGAATGGTGGTGGTCTAATTATCTAAAAATATAAACCATAAAGATTCTAAAATGTAAGAAAATTAATTATTGACTTAAAACTCAATATTATGTGATTTCTAAGGCTAGGTTATTATAGTTAGTATCATAGGGAGTTTTCGATAACTTTGAATAGTAGGATGTTTTCATGTGACGTTAAATTAAGAGTTATAGATACCATCATCGGTTAATAAGTTTATGTTTGATCATAATTTTAAATTTATAGACATCCCTTTTTTGGTTTTAAGTGATGGTATTTTAAAGTGATTAATAACATTTTGGGAGATGTTTTACTGGGTTGATGTATATGTAACCCTTAGGTTCAACATGAATTATTATTTGAGGAATAATTATTTTTTCATAAGTTTAAAGGTATTTATGACCTTTAGGGTTTATATAATATTTGATGATTAAGGTTATTTTTAAGTATGTTCATCATACTTTTAGGGTCATTATAAGAATTATATTAATATAGCTTTTGTAAAAAGGATAACTTTTGACATTTTGCAAGGCTGTGGGGGCTTGAACCCACAACCAAAGGGTGATGAGGGTGAAACACCTACCATTGACCTATGTGATGTCTTGGTTAATATGATGTTTTTTAAAATATGTGACTGATAAAGATTAATTTTATTTTAGGAACATATGTTTTATCATAGATATAACCATGGGATTCATAAGTGATTTGGATATTAGGTGATTAATGTGATTTCAGAAGAAGTTCACTACTTTTGGAACCTTATATGATTAAGGTAAATATAAAATTATGGGATTTCATTTAAGGAATTAATTTTGAACTATATTTTTAAATAATATATGATTTTAGTGTGGTTTTATGGTTATTTAGGTTGGTTATGAAAATGATTAGCATATCTTAGAGATTATATGATTAAATCAAATACATTTTTCGTCTGGGACATTAAGAGTGATTGATGTTATTTGGAGAAAAATTTTAAATTTATCTTGGAATAATATGTGATCAAATAATTCTAATTTTTGAGTTTTAATCTTAGTCTGAAACATTTTGAATAATTTTGAGGTTAGTTATTTATCAAATGATCTAAGTTGAAATTTGGATGTTAATGCTGATGCTTTGGAGATTAATGTTGTATTTCTTCATATGAAGGTTTATTATTTTTGGGAATTATCTTACCTTGTGATAATAATTATGGTTTTGGTTACTTTCTAAATATAATAGGAATATATTTTTATCCTTTTGAGTTTTATGTGATCCATTAGATATTAATTTTAGATCTTCAGACATGAAAAATTCATCTTGAATAATCAATGTTTGGAGAAAAGATGAGATTGTGGTGGAAATTGTTTAAAGGATGAAATTATACTTTTAAATTAAGTATATTTTTTATTTTCTTGGTCTATATGGAAAATTAATTCCTCAACGTTACAAAAAGGATCTTAAAATAAAAAAATTAATCATTTTTGATAAATTGATGGTCTCTTATCTCTCAAAAAAAATGTAATGTTATCTCCTTGATGGATCCTATTTTAAAATCCATGTTTTCACTTCCCAACAAAGTTATAATTTTGTGGAAATCTAGTTTTTTGTTATTTCAAATGAACTTTGTACTTCCCTTTCCCACTTTTTAAGAGAAATTTTTATTAACCCATTTTATGATGTGGGTTTCCACAATGGTATTTTCATATGTCAAACACTTTTTTTACCGAGCCCAAGTTTAAATCATAAGGACATGATTTATTAAAGTAGGGAATAATGTAACACCCTGAATTTTTTTAAAAAAATGATAATTATATTCGATAGTGTATATGACTCTCAACATCAAGCCTAAATGAACCATGAAATATTACTATTTAAAAATAGACGTTATAACCTAACCCTTAAATTTAAGGTTATTAATAGGAAAAAATAAATTATAAAAATTATATGTTTTACGCATATATAAAATAAATTCATTTTTTATTAATTAATTTGAAATGAAAATAAAAAACATTTTAAAGTAAAATAAATGTTTTTTGGAATTTTTTTTATGCACACAATGTGTTTTTATCTTAATAAATTAAACTAATCATTATTATTGAATAATTTTAATTAAATTTACATATCCCTTGTTTAATTAATTATTTTATTATTCATATAATATTTTTCCAGTAATGGGATAAGAATAAACCTAGTTTTATGCTTAAAATTTGTATTTTTCTAAAAATGGTTTCGTTGTGTATTGCATGCTTATTTTAAAATTAATTCTTGACGATTTTTGAAAATGTATTTAAAATTTTGAACTTAATTTTTTAAATAAAAATTTAAAAAATATATTATAGTGTATTTTTTATAATTTTTTGGAAAGATTAATTTTTTGATGAATAGTGAAAATGCTAATTTTTATTAAAAAAATCATTTAAAGTATTTAAAAAATTCCATTTTGTTTTAATATGATTTTAAAAGTACCATTAGTTAAATTATATTATTATTAATCCAATTTATTTCATTTTAATCAATTTTATGTTTAATTTTGATATAAAAACTTTTTATGATTAAGGAAACTTTTTCTTTGGAAAAACCACTGTTCATTGCGTTTGCTTGTTTAATTTTAAATTGAATTATTACACTTCTATGAATTGGATTTGATAAAATAGATTTCATATTTTAGTCAAAATAATTAATGGTTTTTAATGAGTTCAACATGATTTTTAGTCATTATGAACAGTAACTATAGTAAATAATTATCACCACGGTAAGGGTAATTTGAGTAATTAAGGTTAAAAAAATAATATGATAAGGACTAAAAATTGAACCCAACACTTGAAATTATTCTATTTTATGAGTATATTTTTACAATTTCCATCCATGTCTCAAATATATGTCCACTTTTTGCCATATTGTTTATATTTTTTCATTTATACTAATTATGTAAAAGATAAAGTCAAAAATATCACTTTATTGCTTTTAATTTCAATAAGATTTTTTGATAGGGATAAAAACAGTTTGTGTTCATTTATAATTATTCATTTGAAATCTAAATTATTTTTTATCATGATAATTTATTTATAATTTTTATTGATGAAATAATTACCTTAAATTCTTGCACAATGCCAACACTACATTTATTTAATTAATAGAAAAATAAAATAAATGATTTTAAAAATAATAAAACTAATGTGATTTGAAATAATTATTGTGTTCAAAAAAATATATAAATATAAAATTTTATTTATTTTTTAATTTAATATATTATAATTTATTTTATTTCATGTTGTTTTCAAAGTCAAATTCATTGAATAGTTCAAAAATGACATTAATAATATTTTATGATAAATAATATATTTTTAAAATGATTTAAAATCCCTAAAAATCATATATTCATCCAATTTATTATTATATGGTTTAAAATATCATTAATTTTCTATTTACTTTCCAATTTTACTTTTATAGTAACTTTATTGACCCTAGAATACTAAAAACTTTTTTATCACGATAATTGTCAAAAAGGGTTAACTCTGGTTAAAACCAAAAGATAAGGGTGCAAATATTATCCAAACTTGTAAAAATTTTATTTTAAGATATAATTTATACCCATAATAATCCTATATTATAATTATATTATTTTTAATCCTTTTTTCCATGAAAAATAATTTATATTAATTTAATATTTTAAGAAATTCCAAAAGGTGACCCTCCCCTCACTTATAAAAGGGTGGATCCTCTCCTCTTCTCATCACACTTAAAAATCCTTTTTCAGAAAATAACTACCCAAATACATTACTTAATTCCCTCCCCACATCCTAGATACCTTTTTTTGATCAGAAATCCAATCCATGATGTCTTTAGGTATAATTCTAAAGAGGTTGTCCAAAGAAGAGGTATCATTCCTAACTGGGCATTTTTGTTTTATTTATTCTTCCAAATCCATAAAATATTATTCAAACATGATGATATTATAACCTCATTATATTAAATATAATTATACTTTATTATATTAATTTTATAACCTACATCCATCTCATCTTCCATCAAATGGGAAACGAAACCGTCATTCATCTGTATGGCGGACTACCGCCTCGCGAACTGATGTAATTCGTTTTACAACATCACCTCTCACATATACTAATTATGATGGATTTAATTTATATATATTATATTAATTAAATATTTATCATTGCTTAAAATTAATATATCATATATTTTCTTACCTTTCCATTTATTGAAAGATGATAACATTGTCAGTGCGTACATGTGGATTACCACCTCCACAAAATGATGTGATTCATTTTTTATTACTGCACCATATGGATGGTATATATAAGTGTATTCAAATAAATAATATGATATTTATGACATAATTATAATTATTTAATGATAAATTACACATACCTTTTTTCCATCATAATCATTGAAAAATGGAAATGTTACTCATGTGTATGTATGGTCTACCATCTCCATGATTGTAATGTAGTTCATTTTTCATAACCATGATTCATGGTTAGGTATAAAAGTATAATTGATGTATAAAAATTATAATTATTTCATGATAATTATTTATTATATGAAAAAATAATGACCTCATTGACCATATTCAACATGCCAAAGTCATTTTGGACTTAGGAGTCGGATATCATCAAAATATCCTATATGAACTTACCGATTAAGTAATGGAATATAAAATGTTAAAAAATAAAATAAAATGTATAATAAAATTGAAAAAATTTCTTAATAAAGTAAATAGTTAACATATATTTATTATTCTAGAATATAAATAATGTACGTGAAGAGTTAGACTCGAGGTAAGAGACTTTCTTTTTAAAAAAAATCATCTTTTAAAGTTTCTCCTTCAAACTATTTTTCTTCCATGTCCATGTTCTTATAAATGTTTCAAGAAAATTTTTATTTATACTTCAAATATTATAGATTTCATTTTTTATCATATTTTACTTTCTTTTCAATTTTTTTAAAAACTTATACTTTAAAGGTTTCACGTAAGAAACAATTTACTTTAAAAACCTCATTTTAAAGGTTTCAAAGAATTATTTTATAAATATTTATCTTTCATGTCTATATTCTTAAAATTGTTATATTAAATAAATAATAAAAGGAAATTTTATATCTCTTTTGAATTTTTTTTCAAATGTTTTCAAAAGAAATATTTTTATGTATTTTATACGAAATGTTTTTACTTTCTTCACAAAAGAAAAAAAGGAATGTTTTATTTTAATATATACAACGTCAATGGATTTTCCCACCGCCAAAACCATTATTTGATATTTGGATTTATGTATCATATTTATTTTTTTATTCAAAGAAAAAACCTATTTCCCTTTGTTCTCTGTATTTTCAAAAATGGTTTTTAAATGGAATGTATATTTTGATATTTGAAAATGTTTTACTTATGGGTGTAGGGGATCTTTCTGAACTACCCTTTTTTCTTTAGGTTATGAACATTATCTCTCTAAGTAAATTTATCTCTATATATTTAATGTTATGTAATGATTCTAAATTCTATATATATGTCTCTCACATATATACCTATCTTGTTATTCACTCGTTTAATGGGTTAAAACATGAAATTTCCTTTGATTATGATATGAGAAAAGATTATGCAACCCATTTATTTCCATGGGTAATTCATATGTTTATTCCTTATGATTGATTTTCGTTTTTTGAAACATATAACCATAAACATGTTATGACTAGTGTTCCCGGATGGTTCTCTACTTCATTGGGTAATGCATTAGTCTCATGAGACGTTATATATGGGATTAAGGAGTAAACCTAATCCACTATAGGACTATGTCTACTATGTAATGTTTTCTTGATAGTTATATTTTACTTTTTCTTATATAATGTTTTGTGTTACTTCCATGTTTCCTATGTTTACATGATCTTATGAGACCATGTTCTTTATGTTATGCTCTCATGTGAGTACTTATGGTGGTGGTCAACCCGGCCTGAAGGCCTTTGATATTTTTATTTATTTTTTGGATGATACCCCTTTTTAAGTGGGTTGATAGGGAACCCTTACATGACCCGTGGGCCTAGAGGCATAAGTCCTAGTACATAACCTAAAGTCCCAAGGACCCGACTACACTAGAACTACCCATCCCCATCATCTTATTTGTTGGTGGCACCTATCTCTACACATCACATGGATGATCAGCTAGCATTTCCTCATGTATAGATGCACAATTCCTAGTACTTATGACATTTTCCATATCCTCTCATTCTTCTAATCTTGTTAGCTATGCTATGGTGGGTGCAGCTTACCCTGATTCTTCTTCTGGGACCAACTCCCATGTTGTTAGACCTTGACTACTTCATAACCCATAGGCCCGGGTGCCTGAAATCCCACTCTCCATAGCCCAGAGTCCCTATGGTCTGACGGCATTAAATTTCCTAAAGTCCCTATAGACCATGGAGCCAAATTGGTTGAATAGTTCCACTGCTATAGTACCCCAATAGTACTTGCAATGATACTGCTATAGTAACTTCGAAAATACTCCCATACTGGGATTTTATCTTTGGTTTCATCCAGGATTATCGAGTGTCTTAACCACTTAGATACCACCCCAACTGCCATGTGATTACTCATGAGCTTATGTTTAAAGGAAAGTATATGTCAATTCGTTAGGGATGAATGTATATTTTTTTTGAAAATTTTTTCATGAGTTTTTCATGATTTTAAAGGAACCTTTATAAGTTTTATTTTTTCCTTTAACATTTCTTATGAAATGTTTTCTGAAAATATTTAGGAAGAAAAGTTGATTTATTAGGTAATAAAATATTTATTGTGATCCCAGAGTTTAATTTAGAAAATAAAAATATTTTATAAGTATTAATGCACTAACAGGTCTCATTTTTTGTTTTTATTTGTCTCTTACTGAACTTTTTATGCTCATCCGATGTTTTAAAATGTTTTTCATAAGATTTTAAGGATTATTATGGTCAAGGATGAGGTCAATGTGAAAATTTTTAACATATTTCATGAAAATAAAACTTTTTATATCATAAAAGTTTTGTTTCATGGAAAAAATGGATACTATGTGGAAGTTTTGACTTTCTAATTTAATATTTATTTATGTAAGGGTGGTGGCCTAATTCTCTAAAACTCTAAACCATAAAGATCCAAAAATGTAAGAAAATTAATTATTGACATAAAAATCAATTATATGTGATCTTTAAAGTTAGTTAATTATAAAAATTTATTTATAATTAGGTTATAACTTCTATAAATTTCATTTAGGTCTTTATGGAAGTTAACCCTTTAAACATACACAAAAATGAAACAAACAGAACTTAAAACTTACAAAAAATGTAATGGATAATTTATCACATTCTTGTAACACATAAACTATGTTACATGATAAAATATGATCATTAACTAAACGCGTATCTCCCATAAGTATTAAAAAATTCAATGAATATTAAATATTTAATATTCATTTGAAAAATATTTTTCATTATATTCACTAAAAAACTTGTGAATATGAAAATTAAAAAAATTCAATGGATGTTATTATAAACTTAGATAATATTGGATTTATTTATTTATTTTGTGATCGTATGAACTTAGACATAACCTGGCCATCACTGTGGGGCCTACCATCTCCTAAAATTCAATTCACTAGAATTGGACAATCTTACGAATACTCTTTGTGTGTGACCCTCTAAGATCTTTTCTAAATAGAATGGAGTGATACTCATATACCAGAAGAGGATTCTAGCAATCCATTAAGGCCTCTAAAGAGATAAGCTTTGGTCATAGCAACTAAAACCTATTATGAACAAACACTTTGTAATATAATCACTATGTCTCACTATATCCCATAAATTAGAAAGCACACTTAATTTAATCATCCTTTATTGATTTTTTACCTTAATAGATGGACTTAACTTTAATCACCATGGACATGGATTTAATAAAGGTACTACTATCCTGGTCAACTAGACCCAAGGCATCTCATCCTTTAGGAAGTGACAAAAAACTATATTAATAATTCAATCAATGTCATACTAACAATGATGTACCCAACGCAAGCTACCTCACAATGACATAAATGTAATTATTTTTGTCTTACATTGAAGTGTATATTCAAATGATATAGACAAATAATTATCTCAAGTTGAGAGACCAATACATGTGTTATCAGATAGAAACTATCAATGGCACCCAAAACATGTGGTGTTCTTATTGGTGGGTCAGTCCTTGTGACCACCTATACTCAAGATCACCAGGTGTGAACTTCACGAGAAGAAGTCTTCATGCTTATGATCCCCTACAACCTTATAGTCATACATCATCTATATAGTTAGTATGATGTATCTAGATCATAGGACATATGTTTAGGATTACTATAATAGTATCTTTAGGTTCTCATTATAGCTGGTAACTACTATAAATTGTTGATATGAAAAATAAGCTATGGAAATTACCATGGAAATAGTGAACGCAAAAGTTTTGAAACTATTATTGTAAGTATTCATCAGGAATAACTATTTGTATACATGATTCTATAATCGAAAATTAATTTTCAATTTGATTCTATTGAACCCACTTTCAAAATATAAATATCAACATGAAATGGTTTTCTCACACACATGTGGGGAATTAGTGGCATAGTGGACTCATAAATTGTTTTGTTAGGATTATTTCCATAAATATCGATGATTTTTTGGGTATAATGTTTAAAATAGTTACTTTCAAATTAATTGAGATTAAATATTTAGTATGAGTCCTGATTTTCTCATATTTCTATCAAGTATTGATAAATTTTAACAACCATATCATATCATTATTTTTTTGGAATAAATAAAATTCTGATTTTCTCAGGAGTGCAAAGGGTTAGGCTTAGGCGTATGATCACACATTGAATTTTGCAATATTTTAATTCTTATGCTTGTGATTTACAATTTTATGGGGTCTAGTATTCCATCATTTAATACTTTCATTTTACTAAAATTATTTCATTCATTATTTAAAAATATATTAAAAAGGATTAATTATAATATTTTTGATATTTTTATGAAAGTTTGGCAATTTTATATTTTTTACATAACATTCACTACACTCATACAAAGTGAAAAATTATTTTTTTAGTATTTCATTATGAAATAGATTTTTTTCATTAAAATGGATCAAGTGCTAAAACCAAATATTTGAGGCTCAAATATAGCACACATATTGTAAACTTTTTGGGTGAATAGAACTAACTCACCTTCAGTAAATGGGTTATAAATTGGGATTTTCAAGTCCAAATGGGATGATTGTAGAGGTTTTTGAAATCTATATTGAAGGCCCAAATATCCAAAAAAATCAAAAAAAATTATTTCATTAACATAGTAGATAGATGAATCAATGTATAGATAATTTATTGGTCAATGTATCACTTTCCCACCTTGCAAATTTATTTCTTTTTAAAGTAATCATGTAAAAATTTTCTTTAAAATGTCTGAAATCATCTTTGAGAAGGTTTTTCATATCTAGGGGGAGTTTTGGATGATATTAAGAGAATTATTCATCCATTTTTATATTTTTCTTCCCAGTGTACTAATAAACCCCCTAATGATATATTTGGGGAGTGAACCTTAATATAATCTTGAGCATTGTGTTTCAGTTTTTGAGAAAGCAATAGAAATTCTGAGTTTGTGTTCTATTTTTCTTCATTTTTCTCTTTTTTTATGTTATTTTCTAGTATGATCACATATGAATAAAAGGAACATAGATTCTCATTATTTTATGCATAAACTGAATTGTGTGATGATTTGAACTAGTTGGTCTCTTCTCTCACCCTTTTCATTCGCATTTCTGGGCATCATAGGAACACACTTGGGAATGATTTACCCCATAAACATAACATCATAAAGAAAATACAAATTATTCATAAACTAAGATATCTAATATTAAAGAAACCATAGAAGTACAATAAACAGGATAACAAGTCTAATGGGTGATAGAAATAAAAATAATAAAAAAGATACTAAACACCAACATCTTCATATACAACTAATACAGTTCCACAAGAACCTATATCAAAGCTTGAAATCAAAGATATTAGAATATTCATTATGTCGAGCAGCCTATTAAACCTAAAATATGTATAATCATGAGCTAAAAGCTTATTAGTTCATGACCTTCCCACCAAAATCATAACACTTTAAAAGTGAAGTCATATCATTCATGTTTGAAAATAAGGATACAAAATAGTTTTCATAGTTTTTACATCAATAAATCAAGTATCAAATATTTTCCTTGAAAATGACATATTTCTCTAAACCCAAACTCGTTTCCAAATAAAACCAAAATTTATTTTTTCATGTCAAAACATTCAAAAATTATAGTTTAAAATAGTTTTAAAGGCATGATGGATAATACATGGTATCATTTCACAATTTTCCAAAATAACCATTCCTTGGACAAATATACATAAATCATCATCAAGGAATCCAAAGGTGCTAAAGGGAAACAGCCTATAATAGAGTCAACATGGTCATCAGTGAAGCAAAATTTGTGTGCTGAAATACAATCAACACAATAATAAACCTCAACACAAACACCTAGTATTTCCCTATCTTGGCCTAACCTATGGTAAATCTCTTAGGTTGACCTAAGTCCTGCCTAAGGCCACTATATAGGGAATGATTCTAAACTAGTGAAAATGTGTACCTAGACTTCCACCTTGCAACCCAGGTCTTCCCATGACATTCAAATAAAGGTGATAATTTTGAAGTTTAATCATAGAATATATCATGAAATAACATCATGTTTGAAAACAATTAAAAAGTCTTACTCACACCTCTGATCACCCACATAGGAACTTCCCCCTTTATCAAGTATAATAATTTAATTTAATTCATTATATCCATCATACATGAAGGGGAATGTCCTATAGGTTTTACATTTTTTGATAAATATTTTAATGTTCCTATCATACCATTTCACAATCCACTAAAATTACCAAGACATTTTAAAAAATCATGGAAATTTATAAAATCATTTCACTTTAATAAATTCTATTTTTCAAAACATACTCTAAAAAATGGTGGAACACAACTAAGATTTGAAAATTAATATTTTCCTCATAATTTTGTAAATAATTATCATAAATAACTTCATGGAAAATATCACGAGCCAACTGAGCATTTTAATTTCAACAATAATGATACATTTCCTTCAAAATCATTTTCACATAAGACCATATCAAAATCCCCATTTCCACTTTTATCAAAATATCAAGAAATCATAAATACAATATATAATTACTATATATAAGTATTAATATTAAAATACATCAAAACATCAGATGAAAGATCAAGTAATCACAGATTCAATTCTATCAATTCTAAAGAGAGACGATTGGGACACATACTTCGAATTACTCAGAATCTCAATCACCTGAAGGAAACCAAAATCCAAAGAGAGGAACAGATCAAAGAAGAAAGAATGAGATCCTTAAAGACTCAAATACATATTAGAAATATTGTATCCAACAAAAATTCATGGTTTCTGTATCCCAAGGGAAAAAGAACATGGAGAATAAGAAGAACCATGATCATAATGGTTAAAGTTTTACCGATTGTGAACCACCATGGTGAATGAAACTTAGATCCACCAAGAATAGAGGTTTGAGAAGCCAAAATCACCCAAGGAGAGCCTCTAGGTTCTCATGGGTTAAGGAAAAGTCAAGGGAGGATATTAAAATAATAAAATAGGGGTTTTAGAGAAAAATACATAAAATCCCCTACTAAGTCTCATGTCAGAAGCACCATTAGTTAGCTGGTGGATACAATAAATTATTTTGTAGCCACTGCTAGACCATCGATGAGTCAGTAGAGGCCCACTAGCTAGTTAGTGGCTAAAACAGATTTTTTTCACCACTACCCAGTGCACTGGCTGGTCGGTGGACCTAGTGTAGTTATTCCACCTATAAACCAAGGTCCACACCTACTTCTAAATTTTGAGTAGTCCTATGATCTCTCAAGCGGATCAGAAACGAGACAGAAGGTCACCTAAGATTGAGAGAAAAGTCATAATGTGGCAATTCTCTCCACCATAAGGATTTATGACCCCAAAAATATTCAAGGACATTGTTCAATCAAGAAGAAAGAGGAAATTTATGGATTTAGAGAAAATAAACCCCAAGCTACCCCAACGAACCCAAAACATCAAAGTGGCTCTAAATGCTCAACACACTTAGATAACAACCAAAAGGAATTCTAAAAAACCCATGGAAGAAACTGATATCAATGAACAACATCTCTAAGACCTCGCTCCATATAACGAGACTTCCAATAAATATAAAACTGGTTTAGGCATGAATGGGAAACTCTCTAGAGAAGATCCCCCAAGAGATCTACCTTTATAAAGCAGAAAATATCAAAAACTCCATAGTAAGGAACAAAAATACTAAACTTTGAGATAACCTTAAAAGAACCTTACCCAAAAACCTCCAATGCTACACTAAAACAAGAGACCTAAAAAGATTACATTTTCAAGAAAAACCATCTAAAAATAACATGGGTGAAAAACATATAACAATTGAAAATGTGTCAATCAGAAACATGCCTCATCAAACTCTATATAGTCATACCTTAGGCCAATTGATTGTAACTCGGGTCTGCATTCTCAGAACACCATCTCCTAGTAATTCCAATCAAAACATTAGATCAACAACAACATCGCCTCCTGGTTTTTGTCAATACATCAAATA
This sequence comes from Viscum album, assembly GCA_963277665.1. Taxonomy (NCBI): domain Eukaryota; kingdom Viridiplantae; phylum Streptophyta; class Magnoliopsida; order Santalales; family Viscaceae; genus Viscum; species Viscum album. The sequence goes on from OY728151.1 coordinate 1,218,063,078, forward strand.
AAATGACCGGTAATATCCATTAATAATAATCTTAAATTATAAGGATCAATAAACACATCTGCATATAGGAACATCTAATTAAATGTATACAAATTTCTATTTCCTACTGGTGGATCTCATTTTCATAATCTCCTACACTAGAAATTAACAAGGGCATACACCATTAGAAGGTTTCGCAAAGTCTTATGATTCTACAATCCTAGTAGACTATTTCATTTTTATAATTACCCAATCATAACATACATAGACATTACATCACTTTTATAGAATATTTTAAAAAAATGCACAGACAGACACCCAAAGGCCGTATTAGTTTAGTGCCTTTGGAAACAATGAAACATAAACGCTCATACATAATTGAGAAAAATTATCTCCCATTAGGTTCTTTATTATTAGAACCATTCTTATACACATTATAATTAATACATATATTCATAACCTGGGGAAGGAAATGTAAAAAGGAGTTATATCAGATGCTCAGTAAGGGTAAACGAGGGAGACATGTAAGAATAAACATGAGCATTGGGTTATGAGAACATGATCATAACATTAGAAGATCTTACCCTGTATATCAAAGATACTAAACATGAATCATGTCATAAAGTTTTTAGTTCATAACACATGAATCATAAGTAAATAAATAACATAATCCATGAAATAATAACATAGTAATAAGACATAGAATTGTGGAAAAAACATAAGAATATAAAAATGATTTCCATAGTAGTCAAGGAATTGTTTCCAAGGCCATATTAGTAGTATGGGTTCACTCACCATACCATATTGGTGGTCATGGTTCACTCCCATAACCATCATGGAATTCATGGTTCACTCACATGACAATATTAGTAGTCAAGGATCACACCCAAGACCATCTTAGCGAACAATATCCTTTATGTATATCCCATGAGATATAAATCTTTACCCAATTCTTTTGAGGGAGATATAGGTATCATCCATATCATAATGAAATCATACATTTGTGTTCCATGAGATCATAAACATTAATTATAACATAACCCATGAAATGAAATGGGTATCATAAACATGTAATCTTATCCTGACTAATGGAAAATAGATGGGTTTCATAATCATTTCATCAAATAATAACCTTTGAAAATAAATGGGTTTCATAGAAATATAACCAGTGAAATATAAATGGACTTCATAAACATAGAACCCATGAAATAGAAATGGATTTCATAAACATATAACTCATGAAAGAGAAACAGATTTCATAAAAATATAACTCGTGGAATAGAAACATGTTTCATGAATGTTATGACATCAAAACATAAACCATTTAGATAAATAATTTTAACGGTGTTCTTGGATCATATATCGAGTAAAGGATAAAATATAACAAATTATGTCATCTTAGATATAGAATTATTTTGAAATATCACATGGAACATTTATTAAGTAAAATAGCCTTACTTTGAAAATCATTTTCATAAAACCATTTCAAAAATCATTTTCTTATAACGAATGATTTATACCTTCATTTAAACCATTTTTTGAGAAAAATATCTTTTCTGGTTAGAAAAAACACTTTTTAAAACATAAATCATTTTGAAAACCATATTCTTTGAAAATAATTTGAGAACTTATAAACAAAAATTGAAAATGTTTTGAAAAATCATTTTTCATGAAATCTTGTAGAAGAATATTGAATGTATTTTGAAAACCAGTTACTTTTAAAACTTATAAAAGAAGCTTGAAATCATTTTAAAAATCAGTTTCCTTGAAAACTTATAAAAAACCTTGAAAAAAGTTTGAAAATTGTTTCCTTGAAAACTTATAAAATAATATTGAAAATATTTTTAAATCCCTTTTCTTTGAAAATAATTTGAAAACATATAAAATAAGCTTTGAAATTCTTGGAAATCCTTTTCTTTTAAAACAACCATTGAAAACTTATAAAATAATCTTTAAAAATTATTTAAAAGAATTTTTAAACACAAAACATTTTTGAAAAACTTTTTTATTGAAAGCATAAAAAAAACAGAATATTAGGAAGAAATTTTCTTTTTAAAAAAAATTAATATTTAAAATGAAGCTTCAAGTGAATTATGGTCATGATGGTTGGTAAATCTGTATATTCTGAACATTTTTTTTATCGTAAAAAGTTTAGAAAAGCGTCTCGATCATAAAACGAAAAAACAAGATTCTTTTTTTTAAACCCCCCCATTATTTTAAAAGGTAAAACATGGGTAAAAATATATTTTAAATATCATAGGATAATATTAGATTTTTTTTGGAATTTTTTTTATAAAATGTGGTTTTGAAGGAACACAAATTTCTGACTGAAGAGAGAGGTAAAGTCAAGCTTTCTTAAAAATGATTTCATAATTATATTATGTACTAAAGAGTGGGAGAATGGTACCAATACATAAATATATCATTAATAATTATAGTAGAAGAAAATTCATGAGATTTATTAATACATGGATCATAATATTTCATCAATGGAAGCATAATCATAAACAATCTCAATAAACTTTGAGATTGTTTCAATAAACTCTTACCACATGGTAACATTGAATTATACTCCCCATGTAAGAAAATGAAATTAAATGTAGCTTAAAATATCATGAAAAGATTGAGTTTCATTATATAACCTATAAATGGTAATTATATACACCCCATATAATAATATTGGCTCATAACATGGCATGTATCTCAAAGAAGTCAAATTGAGACAAAATTACTTTACCGATTTTGTAACTTTTAAACCATAAACCCCATGAAAGAAATATAACTAAATGGATATTAAAATATCCATAAATTTAATTATAATAATCATATAATAAATTAGGGGTCATTATATTCACCGTACAAAATAATTGAGTGGTGGATATGTCACGTATCTCACGAAAATAAAAATGTGATGAAATTCCCTTACTTTATGTCTTGAATCTCTTCATACTCGTACAAACCTTCTGTATAATAAATATAAGTTTATTATAAATATCTTAAAAAACCATATTTTTATATATAATACCATATATAGGTTTATTATGACTTTATAGTACCCGCTTATTAACAATTCCATGTTAAGGTTTCACTTCGGGTAATATCCGCTTTGTTTTTCAAACGTGTCTTAATTTGTTATATGTTTGGTCCTCGTACTTATATCATGATTTATAGAATTTAAAACATGATATAAATATCATTTATATTCATTATATATTTATTTATAATAATCTATGAAATATATAAATATGAAATTAAATACACAGTTCATGGAGATAGTAGGTCGTATGTACGTATGAAGGTTATTTCCATTTAATTATCATATTGAAAGAAAGAAATTAAATGATATATATATATATAAATATAATTATAGTAGAATTATTATGTCATATATATCATATAAATTTACTGAACCAATACTTAATACATTCTATGTAGAGTTTGAATGAATCACATCGCTTTGAGGAGGCTGTAGTCCACACTTCCTCAAACGAAATTATTGTATTTACACAAAATGGAAAGCATGAATGTATGTATTATATTTTAATTACAGAAGAATAAATATATCATATATATAATATATTTTTACTGAAAACATACTTAATACATTCCATGCAAAGTGTAAATAAATCACATCTCTTTGAAGAGGCGGTAGTCCACACTTCCACAAACGAAGTTATCATAGTTACAAAAAATGGAAATCATGAAGGTATGTTTTAAATAAAAATTAATGAATAATAAATTCATTATAAATATCACATATATCACATATAAATATTTTTTTCATCATAATTTTCTACCATGATGGGTGGTAAACTAAAAAAAACATCATTTAATGTGGCGGTAGTTCGTCGTACACAAGAACACTAGATTCGTTAGCCATTAGATGGAAGTGTGTGTGAGAGTAGGTAGAACCCTTATAATAACAACATATCATTATATTTATTATATTGAGGTTATTATATATTCATGTAATAAAAGTTTTGATATGGTGGATAATGAAAATAAAACTAAAGAGCCTAGGAAAGGATGTTGTCTCTTATTCGGGTAACTCCTTTTAGTTTGCACCAAAGGGTTTCATTTGATGGATTTCTTCCCAAGGTGAAGCTTTCAGGTTTAGAGTAGGAATATTGGGGAGATATTTTGGTAGATATTATTTGATTCAAAGTTGATTTATAGGTGTGAATAAGTGGGAGGGGTGAGTACTTTTTATAGTGGAGGGAGGGGACACACATGGCATTTTTTTAAACAAGTTAGGTGTACCCACATTTTTACCTAAAAAAAGTCATCAAAAACTATGAAAACTCAATAATTTAAGGTTTATGGCCAAAATAGTTCTAGATAATGGGTTTTATACAAGTTTTTAGGTCATTTTAGACCTTAAGTTTAAGGTTTAGCCTCTTATTAAGCTTAATTTTAACTTAATCACTATAATTAATTTTAATTACTTTCACTAATATTTTTGGTTAATAATTAAGTTAATATTATTATAATATAAATATTATAATTATTACAAACATGTATATAAATTTTTCAAAATTCAATTCACAAAATCAGAAAAATTTGGTTTAATGTTAATCCTACGGCCGTGGCGAGAAAGCGGGGTTTTAAAGTGAGAATCTTCAAAGTTCATTAATATTTTATGTCTAAACTCAATATAAAAATGATTCCAATGAATAAATTGGATTAATATATTTATAATTGGTCCATTTTTACTTTAAAATCAATTTAAAATATAATTTACCTATATAAATAAATTAGATAAAAAAGAAATTTTGAATTAAAATTCAGTATTTTTAACTATTCATCCAAAAATGATGTTTCTCAGAAAAATAAGAAAAATTCACACTAATATAGTTTTAAAATTATGAATTCAAAAATTAATTTTATTTTATAAAATTAAATTTTTAAGAGTGTCAAAAATTAATTTTATTATTGTTTACAGAAGGACATAAAAAGCAGTTCCTTTAAGAAAATAATTTTTTAAACATATAAAGACATTATCAAAAATTATATATTTCATTATAAATATGTTTTATTTATATTAAAACATTATAAATAGAATTTAAAAATTAGTTATTAATATTCATATTACCATGTTTAATGGCTTGGTTATAATTATCCCATTTAAAGAATTATAATAATAATGTGTTGTCTTGTAGAATCTCAGTGTTGTGTGTAACACAATCCAAGTCAATGTCGTGTGTAGTGAAAGATTACCTTGATGTAGAATATAAAAAAGTATTACTTGGTTGTTTAATATAAAAAAACTATCTTCATTGTTGCGTGAAATTCTAAATATCAAAAAGATTAAATTAATTCAAAAAATCTCAGGGTGTTATATTCTACACCCCTTAAAATGAATTTTTTCCTCGAAATTTGATTGGGTTATCAAAGGTTTAATACTTGAAAGTTCCATTCATAGAAACCTACATCATAAAAATGAATACTAAAACATCCTTTAAATGAGTAAAGATGAAACTGTAATGATTACCCAACGTAACTCACAACTAGGCTTCCACGTAGGTGAATGTAGGTTGGAAGTGAATATTAGACATAGAGGAAAATCATAAATATTTATAGGGAGTGATTGATGTCATCAATCACAAACAAGTGAATGATCAATGGATAGTTGAGGGACTCAAAGTCATAAATATTTGATGATTTAAAAGGCCATTGTTTCAATAAAAATTATCATATTTGGAAAACATTTTATTTCTAGATCATTTTCCTAAAGTGGAATAATTTTCATGAAAAGATATACTTGCATGATTTCAGTAAAACCTCACCCTTTGTTGTTCATTGATACACTTTACCTCTTTCTCCAAAAAAAGGTAAAATTTTCATTCCTAAAGCACTAACAGATCATGAGATCCATGATATTCCATCTCATCTATCATCAGTTATAATCAACACAAATTTGTTAGAACAAGTTATCCAATATTCATAAATCCTCATGTGGTGAGATAATACTTTAATATCACAAACTTAATCCGAATTGTAACTTAATATTTTCATAAATGGATAACCTCATAACCCTTCAATAAGATAAAAATCCAACACTTTAGAAAGAAAGTCATGAAATATTCTTAACATTGATCCCCCATATATCATAGAGTATTTATTAGTTTTCACATTCCAAAAATGTGAATACCCTCATAGTATATTCTATTAGAACATGGTAATAACCTGAATTACTGTAAATACTTTTGGAAGATATGCATGCTTACCTATTTCAAATATTACTGGATATATTCCACAAATCCAAGATGTTGCAATCTTTATCCATGATAACATATACTATATTGCCAAAAAATACTTAATTGGTTATAAGGTCATTGATACTATCCAATTTACATTGTTCAAAACAATCATCTCTTTATCCAAGATAAAAACAATTTTCTCTATATCTTGAATACATTAAGGGTTAATTTCCCTTAATCAAAATATCAACTTTTCATTAAATCACTTTTCTACATCTTCATAACCATTCATCACATCCTTTTCAATCCTTAATGAAAAATTATATTGAGAATACTTATATATTTCATGATTCATATAACGTGATATTTTAATTCCAAAACATAAATACTTCATACATCCAAATATATTTTTAAACCATTACTCGGTCTTACTAAACATATTCCTTAATACCTATTACCTAGAATATGAAATATGAATCATGTATTAAGGTTCCTCAACCTCAATATAATCATGATTCATATGTTTAATGTAAAAAATAGTAGAAGAACATCACATACCTTTCACATTTGATTTGTGGTATCTTTATCTTTAGAAGTATAACCAATACTTATACCACCTTCCTGATTCTCTTTATGATATTTCCACTTAGGAAATAGATTTTCATAATGCCCATAATTTCTACATCTGAAACATTAAATGTTAACCAGGTTCCTTCTAGTTATCTCCGTTGACTAAAACCAGAAATCATAGGGTGAGAAACACATATTATAGAATAAAACCACATAATCATGCATAAATACTTATAGGATGTCTAAATCATGACACTTACTTTTTAATTAATGAAACCATAGGTTTATCATAGGTTATTCATAGTCACATTCTATTAAAATCCTTCATTATGGTTTGTAAAGAGTTTGTTAATTCTCAAAGCATATCCCCCAGGAGTGTCAAACTATATGTGTAGTAAGGCTCATTTTCATGTACCGGGTTACGCTCGAGTCAGGCCTGACACACCTTGTTGGAGTTGTTACTCCTAGGTACATCTGTGCCAGAACCATGTCTACTTGTAGTATCAAGACAAGGATGTATTGCTAGAAAACCACTCTCTCTATCCTTTACCAAAATTCTAGGACATTTTTCTATAATTTTCCTCATCTGTAAACATATCCTTAGATACATCCCTAGACATATCCTATTAAATATTCTTAGGGGTCTCACTAAAGTTTTCTCATCCTAGTTCCCAAGGTTTTACTAAAACTTCTCTTTGATACCAACTATAAAAACCAATATTAACATGCATATACATTACATCACTTTTCCAAAATACTTAAAAAATTGCACAAATGAATGCTAAAAGACTGTATTATTTTAGTTCCTTTAGAAACATGGAAATGTAAATTCTGGTACATGAGTGAGCTACATTATATCCCACTAGGTTATTCATCACTATAACCCTTCTTAGACACATTATACTTAATACATATCTTCAAAACATGGGGAAGGAAACATAAAAGTAGTGAGATCAAATGCTTAGTATGGGTAAATAAGGGAGACATGTAGGATTAAAAATGATCATTAGAGTATGAGAATGTGATCGTAACATTAGAAGATCATACCCCGAATATCAAATATCATAAACATGAATAATTTCATAAATCTTGGAAGTTCATAAGACATGAATCATAATGAAATAATGAATATAATCCAAGAAATAATTACATAAAAATAAGACATATAATTATAATGGGCACATAAGCATATAAAAATTATTTCCATAGTAGTCAAGGAATCTCTACCAAGGTTGTCTTAGTAGTATGGGTCCCCATACCACCTTTATATCCATGGTTCACTCCTATAACCAAATTGGAAGTCATGGTTCACTCCCATGATCATCTTAGTAATCAAGGATCACTCTCAAGACTATCTTATAGGACAAGGTCCTTTATGTCTATCTCATGAGATATAAATCTTTAACCAGTGAATTGGAGGGAGATATAGGTCCCACCAGTCTCATAATTAAATCATACATACGTGTGTCACAAGATCATAAACATTAATCCTTATATAACCCGTGAAATGAAATGGGCATCATAAAAATATAATCTTATCCTAAACTATGGAAAAGATATTGGTTTCATAATCATTTCATAAAAGAATAACCCATGAAAAGAAATGTGTTTCATGGACATATAACCCATGAAATAGAAATATATTTCATAAACATAGAACCCATGAAAGAGAAACGTATTTCATAAACATATAACTCGTGAAAGAGAAATTGATTTCATAAACATATAAACTGTGAAAGAGAAACGAGTTTCATAAATGTTATATCATCAAAACAAATACCATTTAGAGAAATAATTTTAATGGTTTTTCTTGGATCATATCCCCAGTAAAGGATAGAATATAACAAAGTATGTCCTCTTAGAGGAAGAATGATTTTGAAATATCATATTGAACATTTCATAAGGAAAATAGAATATATTTGGAAATATTTTTCATAAAACCATGTCAAAAATCATTTTCTTATAAAAAAATGTTTTATAACTTCATTTAAAACGTTTCTTGAGGAAAATATATTTTTTTCTATGAAAAAAAAATCTTTTTAAAACATAAATAATTTTAAAAACCTTATTCTTTGAAAATAATTTGAAAACATATAATGAAATCATGAAAATGTTTTGAAAACCCATTTTCTTGAAAACTTATAGATGAATCTTGAAAATATTTTGAAAACCATTTTCATTTAAAACTTATAAAGGAATCTTAAAATCATTTTTGAACACCATTTTCCTTGAAAACATATAGAAGGAATATTGAAAACATTTTAAAAACCTTTTCCCTTTAAAACTTATAAAAGAAGCTTGAAAACATTTTGAAAACCTTTTTCTTTGAAAATAATTTGAAAACTTATAAAATAATATTTTAAATTATTAGAAATCATTTTTTTGAAAAAAACCTTTTGAAAACTTATAAAAGATGCTTTGAAAATCATTTAAAACACTTTTAAAACATAAAACCTTTTTGAAAACCTTTTTTATTGAAAACCAATTTAAAAAAAAAGCATTTCTAGAATATTACGAAAAAATTTTATTTTTAAAAAATAACTTTTTAATATTTTAAATGAATATTCAAGGGAATAATGGTCATGAAAGTGGGTAAATCCATACATGCTGAACATTATTTTTATAATGTAAAAATTTTAGAAAAGTTCCTCGACTGAAAAACTATAAGAAGATTACTTTTTTTTAAAAACCATTTATTTTAAAAGGTAAAACATGGATGAAAATGTCTTTTAAAGATCATAAGAGAATATTTGAATTTTTTTGGAAAGTTTTTTAGAAAACATTGTCTTGAGGGAACACAGATTTCTGACCGAAGCGTGGGGTAAAGTTTGGATTTCTTAAATACACTTTATTAATTATCTTATATACAAAAGAGTGGAAAAATAGCACCAATACATGAATATATTGTGAATAAACATAGTATAATAAAATTCATGAGATTATTTAAGATATGGATCCTAATATTTCATCAATGGAAGGATAATCATAAAGAACATTGATAATAGATGAGATTGTTTCAATAAAATCTTACCACATGGTAACGTTGAATTATAATCCCCATGTAAGAAAATTAAATTACATGAAGCTTAAAATATCATGAAAACAATTTGGTTCATTATATGACCTATAAATAAGAATTATATACACCCCATATAATAATATAGGCTCATAACATGGCATGTATCTCAAAGAATGCAAATTGAGACAAAATTACTTTACCGATTTGGTTACTTTTGAACCATAAACCCCATAAAATAAATATCATTAAATGGATATTTAAATACCCAAATATTTAATTATAATAATAATATAATAAATTTAGGGTCATTATATGTACCACATAAAATAATCGAGTGGTGAATGTGGCATGTATCTCACGGAAATAAAAAGTGAGATGAAATTCTCTTATCTTATGTCTTGACTATCTTCGTACACATACAAACCTCCTGTATAATAAATATATGTTTATTATAAGTATTTTAAAAACCATATTATTATATCAAATAACATATATATTTTTGATTATGACTTTATATTACCATCTTATTAGCAATTTCAAGTTAAGGTTTCGCATTGGGTAATATTCGCTTTGTTTTTTACATGTGTCTTAATTTGTTATATTTTTTGTCTTCATACTTATATCATGATTTATAGAATTTAAAACATGATATAAATATCATGTATATTCAATATATATTTATTTATAATAATCTATGAAATATAGAAATATTTAATGGAAGACATCGCTCATAGAGATGGTAGGTCGTACGTACACATGAACGATGTTTCTGTATAATTATCATATTGAAAGAAAGAAAGTGAATGAAATATATGTATATGTATGTATATATAATAATTATAGTAGAATTATTATTTCATATATATCATATACATTTACTAAAATCATCCTTAATACATACCATGTAGAGTGTGAATGAATCACATCGTTGTGAGGAGGCGGTAGTCAACACTTCCCCAAATGAAATTATCGTATTTACACAAAATGGAAAGCATGAAGGTAGGTGTTATATAAAAATTACAGAAGAATAAATATATCATAAATATAATAAATATAATATATTTTTACTAAACATATCCTTAATACATTTCATGTTAAGTGTGAACGGATCACATCACTTTGATGAGGCGGTAATCTACACTTCCACAAACGAAGTTATCATAGTTACAAAAAATGGAAAACATAAAGGTATGTTCTATATAAAAATTAAATAATCATATAGAAATTATAAATATCACATATATCATATATAAATAGTGTTTCCCTCATAATTCCCAGTCACGAGAGGTGGGAAAGAAAAAAAGAACATCATTTCGTTAGGCGATAGTTTATCGTATACAAGAATGGTAGATTTGTTACCCATTGGATGGAAGTGTGTGTAAGTGTAGGTTGAACCCTGATAATAAAAACATTTTAATATATTGAGGATAATGAGGTTATTATATAAACATGGAATAAGATTATTTGAGTGGTGGAGAATGAAAATAAAACTAATGAGCTTGAGGAAGGATGTTACCTCTGATTTGGGTAACTCCTTTTGGTTTTCACCAAAGGGATTTCTTGGAAAGATTTCTGCCCAAGGTGAGGTTTATAGGTTAAGGGGATATATTTTGAGGATATCTTTGGGAATAAATTGGTTGATCCAAGGTTTCTTGAGAGGTGTGAGGAAGTGGGAGTGGTGAATGCCTTTTTATAGTGGTGGGAGGGGACACAATTGGTATTTTTGAAAACAAGTTAGGTGTACCCACGTTTTTACATAAAACAAGTCATCAAAAACTAACCAAACTCAATAATTGAAAGTGTATGGATTAAATATGGTCATAAAATGGGTTTTATACAAGTTTTTAGGTAGTTTTTCCCTTAATTTGAAAGTTTAGTCCCTTATTAATTTTAATTTTACCTTAATTGTTTAAATTAATTTTAATCACTTTCAATAATATTTTTTGTCCAAAATTAAATTGATCTTATTAGACTATAAATATTATACCAATTCAAACTATTTCTGTCTATTTTTTGAAATTCAATTCACAATAGTAGAAATATTAATTTTAATGTTAATCCCGCAGTCATGACGAGAAAGTGGGTTTTTAAAGTGAGAATGTTCAAAAGTTCATTAAGCTTTTATATCCAAATTAAATATAAAAATGATTCCAATAACCTAAATTGGATTAATAGATTTTTTATTGGTCTATTTTTACTTTAAAACCAATTTAAAATATAATTTAACTATATAAATAAATTAGACGAAAAGGCAGTTTTGAATTAAAATTCAATATTTTTCCTTATTCATCCAAAAATGAAGTTTCTCAGAAAAATCACCAAAATTCACCCTAAACTAATTTTGATGTCCTAAATTAAAAAATGAAGTTTATTTTATCAGATTAAATTTCTAATAGTGTCTAAATTAACTCTATTATTTTTCACATAAGGACATAAAAAGCAATTGTTTTAAGAAAATAATATTTTAAAACATATAAATACTTTACCAAAAATTATATGTTTCATTATCAATATTTTTTATTTATATGAAACCATTATAAATAATATTTAAAAAGTAATTATTACTATTATTATTACCATGTTTAATATCTAGGTTATAATTATATCATTTAAATAATTATAATGATAAAGTGTTGTTTCGTAGAAACTCAGTGTTGTGTGTAACGCAAACCAAGTCGGTGTTGTGTGTAGCACAAGCTTACATTGGTGTAGTGTATAATTAAAGTCTGATTTAGTGATTTAATATGAAAAAATATTTTCAATGTTCCATGAAATGATAAATATCAAAAAGATTAAATTAATTCAAAAAATAATAATTCACAAAATCTCGGGGTGATACAATTTGTGTCGCTCAAATGATTTCATCTGGATATGAAACATTTATTTTAAGAATATTTATGTGGCACTTCTGGGTTCTTATCATAGCATGGAACTGCTATGACCTTTCAGTGTGATAGCTACTCTTAGGACATTATCACATAGTATGTTACGTAGAAGAATAATCATGATTTGATAAGTAGTTTATTAATATTCAAAACTATGAATACATGTAATCATAAAGTACACAGAAGTTGGTTCTACGACACCAACTCCAACAATATCCACAAACCAAGAGTAGAGTCTAGAAACTCATTAAGGTCCCTAGAGAGATAATTTTTAGTCATAAAAATGATAACCTCCAACAAACACACACTGTGTAATATAATATCTTTGTTTCGTTATATCTCATAAAGCAGAATGTACACTTTGTGTCATCGTCCTTTCTTGTTTTATTGTTTATTGACCTTACTAGAAAAACTTATCTTTAATCACCATGGTCATGGATTTAATAAAGACACTTCCATCCTCTTCAACTGGGTCTGAGACATCTCATCCTTTTATAAGTGAAAAAAATTATCTTGATCGTTCAATCAATGTCATACCACCAATGACGCAGTCAATGCAAGCTACCTCAACATGTACAAATGTTGGGGTTTTTTTCTTTCATTGAAGTACGTAACCAAATGATACACACTGATAATGATCTCAAGTAGAGATGTGTTTATAGATGGGAACTACCAATGACACCCAAAACATGTGGTGTTCCTATTGGCGGTTCAATCCTTATGATCACCTATACTCGAGATCGCCAAGTGTGAACATCATGAGAAGAAGTCTCAATACTTATGAGCCTCCTACACCTGATAGTCATAAATCATATGTGTCCAATAAATATGATGTATATAGACCATAGGACATATGTTTAAGATTAATTTCATAGTATCTTGAGGTTCTTATTATAGTTGAGAATTGCTATAACTTATTGATAGGATAAATAATTTATGGACATTATCAGGGAAATAGCAGGTTCAGAAGTGTCGACACTAAGTATTCATCATGCATAATTCTCTATATACATGATTCGGTAATCGAAAATTACTTTTCAAGTTGGGTTTAGGGCACTCACTTTTACAAAAAAAAGATCAACATTAAATGGTTGTCATGCATACACATGGAGAATTAATGTCATAGTGGACTCATAAATTGGTTCGTTGTTATTAGTGTCATAAACCTCACTGAAATTTGTTTTGGTACACTTTTTGTGAAAACTACTTTCAAATTCATTGAGATTAACTAGTTATCATGAATCACTCTTTCCTCATATATCTACAATGGATTGATAAATTTTAACATGCATATCATATCATCATTTTTTAGAATAAATAAAATGTGACTTTTCTCGAGAGTGTAAGGGGTTAGGCGTGGGGGATAAAGATGGGTTAAAATAGCCAAATGGAGACACACACACTCTATCCACATGCGGGGGCTCCCATTATTGCATTCATTATTTAAAAATACATTAAAAAGAGCAATTATACTATTTTTTATATTTTCATGAAAGCTTACAATTTTGATATTTTTGACATAACATTAATTAAACTATATATGAGTATGAGAAATCCACAATTTATTTTTGAGTAGATGAGGTTTTTCCTAGAGTTGACATGGATTTCAATGAGCTATCCAATCCATCGGAAGTTGTCTAATACACTCAAATTAGGTTTTCCAAGCGCAAATGTTCTATCGCTAGATAAAAAATATTGAGGGTATTTAGTATTAAAAGGAAAAGTATTCAATAAGTGGGTGATCCTACTCTAAATTTCCAAAAAAATAAAATAATTTCTTATTTGAATTCCTTGCATTGAGTTTTTCACATTGACCACATTATGAGATAAGAACTAACAATATCTATGTCCACATGATTCATTATTGCTAGGAGAAAAAAGAGATAAATTTAAGTTAATCCATAATCCTATGAAATAACACTTGAATTTCATATTTGAAATGAAAGTTGATGCATATGTCAGGTTTATATTAAGAAAAAACCATGGTTTTTCATATATGAGTACCCTTGAATTATTCAACATTCACATGAAGTAAATCCTCAACCACCCCTAAGTCATATAAAACCATGCAACCATCTGATGGGAAAATCACTACCACTTCTCAAGGGTTGGCGCTACTTGATACACCTAATAGGGTCCCATTCATTATTGAAGCTGTAACTCGTCTCATTTACAAAACCACATAACACTATAGAACAATAGAAAAGGGTAACCAATACAAACCAAGGAAGATACTATTGGGTATCATCTCTACCAAAAAGGAATCCCATGAATGCACCCTTTCTCCATTGGGGATAAAATCACTTTACAAGAAATTATGATTGAAAGATAGTCACCATTAGTGGAAATTGTCTAGTTGATAAAAGGTATGATAATGGTCTAAATTAGAATCTATAACTCCCAAAAAATCGACATAGAAACAATATCATGACTTGTATCGTCTAGTATGAAGGTACATGAAGAGATGACAAAAATCATACCTAAAACCAAACTAGATGTCACCTAACTCATCTATACACATAAAACTATATATATAACTCTTATCACTATGTACTTTATTGACAAGAAACAATAAAATGTGGTGATTGTGGGAGTGTGTAAAAGCGTCACTCATATCTTACTACTCCTAAACCACCAACATCTTAACCAAAACGAATTCCAAGTACGTCAATTATCCTATAATAGTAGAGTCTATGACCATAATGTTACTTCTAATCTAGAGGATTCATCACATCATTTATCTAGAAATTTTCATTAAAAACTATAACCTTATCCTAAATCTTGGATACATCCCTACCAGGAATTCTCAACCTAACAACACTCACATGAGGACTCCAACACAGGTGGAGTTTTTTAAGAGAAAACCCCAACCTAAGTTATCTATACAGTCTTCATATAAAACTCTAATATAGAATAAATATATTATAAATAATGTTTAGGGGAAACCTTATGGTGCGTAAACAACTCAACACATTCTTAGATATAGTCATGAAACCCTAAAAAGGGTTTAACATCTCCAGAACTCAAACTATACTTAGTATTTGGGGATAAAATCTCATCTAGAACATCGGATTAAATTCCATCCATAACAGATTAATACTATATGAGTTTGAGAAAACATCATCCACTAAAAGCTTAGTGTGTTGTGTAGATAACATGGTTATAGGATCACCATATGGTTTGTGGGTTTCATAAATAGATGAATTTCATGAGTTTATGACTCCACTAAATCCTATACCACAAGAGGATTAGTGGCTTCTCAGAATCTAGGAGGCCTCAACTACTAGAATTCATGTGACACATTTTCTTATGGGTAGTCCATCAGTGGGAACTACTATCTTCTTTATGAGAAGTTCTATACTAAAAAAGGGGAGAGAAGCTATCTAAAATAATAGGGAAAGTATATCTCTTATATAAGTATTTAAATCAACACCTCATCACTTAAATTAAAAGTGTAAAAAGGATCAAGCACTGAGATAGGACTTTCACAAACTTAACTCTAAAAAAAGTTTTTTTTGTGTGGGTGGAATTATTCATTTGATAGGATGAAACCATAATGATTAGAGCATATCTAAATAAAATAAAATCGGAGTTACATGAAATATAATTATTGAGAACTATATGATTCAGGTATCAACATAATTTTACCCTATATATGATGATTTAGAGATTTGGGTTGACTAACAGGTTACTAATGTCTCGGTGAAAGGATACATTTACAACCACACATACTCTAGACTCACTGGTATGATAACTAAAATAAAAAACCCCATGAAATCACAACATTAAATTCCTAAACTAGTACTCATGTGAAGAATAACTAAAAAATCTATTCCTAGGACATGAACCAATCTAATTCCACCCTAACATGACCTACCCCACAGAGACCAAAACTAGGATGATGATAAACTAAGTGTGCCAACCAAATCCTAACTTCAATAGGCCATAGAATGGTGAAGAAGACTAAGTAGAAATATCACATAATATAGGAGGCCATATCCTATAATAACTGAGGTCATATCTTATAATAACCTTCAATATATATGCATCCTCAATCTGAAAAATAACAAAAAATACCTATAATATATATATAAAAGAACCATTAAAATTTATACAATGCATAATGGGAATAAAAAATAATAAGTACAACACCATTGGGGAAATCATATAGGATAAATACATATACAAAACACCACACCACTAGGTACAATAAAATCAAGATAAGAGAAGACACCTCCACAAAATAATGGACTAAGGTATCACATAGTTTAAAGTCATTACAATTAAGATTTATGAAAAAACCACATAGAATGTGGTTTGGTCACCTAAGAATGCACAATACCTAGGTAGATTCCAATTTAACACCTTAAGTTGTTGAAATAGTCGACAGGGATTAAACATACATAATAACAAAGTGATAATAAGATTTTCTATCAAGGATAACATATTAAACACAGGTTATGTGTATGATTAATGAATCGAATGGAAAATCATCCATGAATCTTCATAATTCATAATATAAGGAGAAAATAATTGAGGTAAAATTACTAGAATTCAAACCTTAGGGTTTGTATAGGCCGTCGAGGTCGCGGGGTCGCTGGGGTCGCGGGGGGATGGGGTCATAGGGGAAGTGGGGGGTCGGGGGAAGCGAGGTCACAGGGTGAGAAGCGGGGTCGCGGTGGGGGAAGTGTCGGTAGCGTAAAAAAAATTTTTCTTGTCGGTTTATTATAAACCACCACGAAACCATTTTTAAAAAGGGTTTAGCAGTGGTTCTCAAAACAGCTGCTAAAAAATCACCACTAAAGTCAATTTCTATTGTAGTGTGGAGGAAAATAGAAGGGGTTTCTTGGTGGATCGAAGGTGTTTCTCCCCGAGTAAGTACCTCTTTTGGTTCTTTGAGATTTTGGTTAGGGTTATCCCTCTCCCTCTCTTAGTATCCTAGATCTAAACGGGTTTCATGTAGATCTAGGGTTGTGTTGACTTTGTGTGTTAAAGGTTGAGCTTATTGATGCTAGGGAAGAGTTTTTGAGGTTGTTTCAAGGAGGCATTCACCCGGATTGGAGTGTGTTTGGGCGAAGGGTTGTTTTCTCCAAACCCTAAGAGGTAGGTGGTTTGTGCCTTCTGATTTAAGGGCTTCAAATTGTATGTGAAAAATCATTAATACCCATGAAAGGGGTATTGTGCATTTACCTTTTTTATCCTGGTTAATTTCCTGCTTTACTGGTGTGTGCGAGTAGAGGATATTTGTATGTGAGTAGGGTTGATTGCTATGCTTTGGAGGTTTTTCCCATGCATGTTCTGTTTATGACCGTTTGGTTCTGCATAGCCTATTAGACTTCTTTGTTTGTTTCCCATGCCTAGTATTGTAGGATAGAGTGATCTTGTTTATTTGACATACTGATATGCTGTAGACTGCTAGACAAGTAGTTCTATAGGTTTACTTGGCCATATTACACTACTATTCTCGTTGACCTACCCAGGTCCGTAAGAACCTGGTGTTGTAGACTATAAGGGGAATTGACCAGGTGAGCTTCCTCAGAGAGTCTTTGAGAACTTTTGGCTATAAGGGGGATTGACTCAGTGAGCATCATCAGATAGCCTAAAACAACTTGGGGATATAAGAGGAATTGACCAAGTAAGATTCCTTAGAGAGTCCTTGATTGCTTTAGACTATAAGGGGATTGACCGCGTGATCTTCCTCAGAGAGCGTTTGTTTTTAATCTTGAACTGTTTAGACTATAAGGGGAATTAATGGTGAGTCCTTCCTCAGAGAGACTATGAACGACCTGGGATATAAGGGGAATTGACTGAATGAGATTCCTCAGAGAGTCCATGAACTTGGGACTATAAGTGGTATTTACCGTGCGAGCTTCCTTAGAGAGTCCTTGACTACCCTAGACTATGCGGGGAATGGACTACGTGAGCTTCCTTAGAGAGTCTTGCTTTACCTTTGACTATAATGAGAATAGACTGTGAGCACTTCCTCAGAGAGTCTTATTATATTCTTATAACTGAACCAGAAGGGTTAGGATGAGTGCACTGCCTAGAGGGTTGTCTATACTTCTTAGGTAGGACCAGAGGGGATGACTGTGAGTACTTCCCAAAGGGTTGCCTGTTTGAGGTTTAGCTGTTTGTTTCACTGTTGCTTGATTTGAAAAAGTGGCTTGATTATGTTAGGTAATTTCCTGTTTACTACTTTCTATACTTTTACCTTCCATATATTCACTGACTGTTAGGCACAGATCTTGTGGTGGTTGCCTACTAGGATTTTTCTGACACCCTGTTTGGGTCATGCTTTTGTGCCCAAATAGATTATATTGTTATAGGTATAGATAAGGAAATGCACCCTTCTACGTCAGGTACTTGACTTACTATGGAGCTGGAGAGCATGGGACCAAGATTAGGCTTGAGATGCTGAGGAGACGTTTATCTGTTTCTTTTGTACTTTGGTTTAGTACTTTTTGTATTCAGTATTGTGACGTGTTTGGCTATTTTACTAGACATATGTATCATGCATAATTTTATATATATGTGCTCAAGTTGTTCATTATTTCAGTATTCCGTTGTTTAATTTTGTTGGATATTTACTTCTTCTACTATTTTATATTTGTTTCTCTTCCACTGTGTTACTTTTCCATTGAGAGAATAGTTTCCCTACTACCACACCCAAGGCCCTCACTTCTAGTCAGCATCCTCTGGCGTTCGGGGAAATGTGCTTGAGGCCATGTGACCAACCGAGTAAGGGAGCCTCTAGGTGGCTTCCGGAACCGAGACGTTACAATGGATATAATGAATTTGATTCATATCCAGAATGATATTATGTTCTTAAACATTATTTTTAATCATCAAATGAAAATTATTCTTGAATGGTTACAATGGGGAAATGAATCTCATTGCGTTCGTAGAGATGGTAATCCGTACGTACGCATGGGCAACAATATCATTTATGGAGAAATTGTATGTAATTGGATGGTATATCATATATAAAGAATCATTAACATGTTATATTTATTATTTACATCAGTTATACTCATTATTATACTCATCCAACTAAAAGTGTTTGAATAAAAAACTACACCACGACGTGGAGACGGTAAGCCGTACGCACACACATATGGTGACTTTTTCATTTATAGGATGAATAGAATAATGAATATGGTTGTACCATTTTTATAATAACATCATAGTATACAGAAGATACTAGATTTATTATTTTAGAATGGAAATAATAAATAGAGAGGAAGTGGAAGAAGAAATGAACTTGAAAGAGGTGGTGCAATATTTACCTCGACTTCAGGTTCTTCCTTTTGATTTGATCAAAAGAGATCCTTAAGTTAGATTTCTGACCAAAGTAAGGCCTCTAAGATGAAGATAGGAAATTTGAGATGATATTGGGGAAGGGTTTGTCCGAAACAAATGGCTTTGGAGGTGTGAAATTAAGAGAAGAGAAAGTACCCTTTTATAAGAGGGGTGAGGGTCACTTTAGGAAAAGATTGAAATATTATTTTATAATAAATTAATTTTCGGTTTCTAATGGCACCAAAATAATTTATTTCGAGGATAAGGTAGGGATGGGTCGAAAACCTCTCATCCAATAGGTTTTTGACAAGTTTAGGTCACCATATTAACCTTATTATTTAGATTTAACTCTTAGTTAAATAGTTTGACATTTACCATGTCTCTTTGTATTTTTATATTATATGGTTAATAAAATTAATATAACAAGCCAATAGAACCCCATGTGGTTCATTATTATTATATATAACCTTATCTATGTTTTTTGTCCGAACAATAGATTTTTAAAAATATTATATCAATTAATAAAATAGTATTTGTTTTAAATACTCAATTATGTCAAATTTGACACTATTTAATATTTGATTTTTTTTGAATGCCATAAAAACTTTATCACTTAGAATAAAATTTATTTAACCAACCCTTACATATCATATTATCCAATAATATTCGTTTAATTTATCAGAAGTCTCAATTTATATTTATTTAGATATTTATAATATCAATTATTTTAATATTTCATTATTATTGTAATTACTAAATCATAATTCTATCATAAATAAATTAAATTATTTAATGTATAAAAATTATAAATAAAATAAAATTATGTAGGAAATTTTCTTATCTTTCTAATGAATATTTATAGTCGAATTTATATTATTTGTAACCCTATATTAAAAATGTTTTAGCTATTAAACTTTGAATTTAACTCTTTTAACTCTTCTTTAAATAAAATAATAATAAATGTTATAATCTTATCCAAGTGGACCAAAGGGGATCATATTTTATTCATAAGGTTGTTTTTGGTCGAATTATACTTATCCAATAGAATTAGGACATGTGTTAGGGTAATTATGATATCATTTTTACCCTTAATTACTCTATTTACTTTTAACCGCGGTAAATAAAAGTCAAAAGTTACTATTCACCAAAAATTATTTTACTATTATTGAACCACATTTTATTTACTGATATTAACTGTTTCTATTACATTTCTGAAATTCAATTCACAGAAGCGGTAAAATTATGTTTTATGCAAATTTGCAAATGCTCCTTGGAGGTGGTAAAAGACGGTAAGAAGTTCAATAAAATTTTTATATATCTAAACTTATTATAAAATGACTCCAATTAATTACATTGAACATATATAGGTATTATGTATCTATTTTTACCTAAAATAAATTTAAATAAAATAAATAAATATTTTAATAAATAGTCAGTTTTAACCAATTACGCAATGTTTTCACTATTCATCAAAAATTGAATGCTTTCAGAAAAAATTCCAAAAATTTACCATAAGCTAATTTCGATATTCCAAATTCAAAAATGAATTCAATTTTGAAAAATAAAATTTATTAAATTTTTTAAAAGTTGGTATTACTATTCAAAATATCTAGTTTGATTGGTCGTAATCTGTTAGAATCTCGAAGTTGCGTACAATGGAAGCTATAACATTATTCAAAGGGAAATGTATCGTGGAAGCTTGGGGTGTCGAAAAAATAGAATTTTATTTTCTCAAATAAATTTTATAAAGATGAAAAAATCAATTTTAAAAATAGATTTACCAAATTTTAAAAAACAATTTTTTTTTAAAAAATAAATACAGTTTTAAGCATAAAATTGAATTTATTCTTATCTCAAACCCATTAAAAACAAAAGATGAATTTTAAAAACTGATTATTGAATATATAATATATTAATTTCATTAAAATAATTCATAAAAAGTGATTTATTAAATTTATTGAGATAAAACCCATTTGTTCGCATTAATATAGTTTTTCAGAAATAATATTTCCTTTATTTTAAAATCGATTTTTTTTTTTTTGTAATTAATTTGTTACCAGATAATTAATTATATATATATGTGTAAAATATATATTTTCATAATTTATTTAATCATATTCACACCTATCATTCCAATGGCTATGTGGTAACTATCATATTAAATAATAATATTTTATTATTATTTAGTGTTTCACCTTAACTTGGTGTTGTGTGTAATGCAAGAAAAACTCAGTGTTGTGTGTAATGAAGGATATTAAAAAATTAAATTTATTTGAAAATATATATTTCACAATACCCCAAGGTGTTACATAAACCCTCAACTGTTGGTATCCAGATATAAGGTCAATCTTCAAGAACCATCATGCGCCTTTCAAATGATAGATGAGTTCATCAATACTCATCAAGGGATAATTATTCATGAATATCACCTAATTTAGATGATAATAATAAACACACACACTAAAGATCCCATATTCCTTTTTTCACAAAAAATACAGGGGCCACCCAAGGAGACACACTAGGTCTGATAAAATCTTTCTATAGAAGGTCGTCCAATTGTACCCTTAGCTCTTAGAGCTTAGTATGGGCCATTCAATAAGCCACATAAAATTTAAATGTAGTCCTCAAGTGCAAGTAAATGCAGAAGTAGATCTAACATCTCAGAGGTAGTCCTAAAATATATTTGTGAAATATTTTTATATAATCCTCCACTACCATAGGAATCTAAATATTTGAATATCTCACTTCACAAAGGGCCAAAATATCTAACATATGGGTGACAACATAAAAATTCTTAATAACGATTTCCATTAACTCTGAAATAAGGTCCTTCTCATCATTGAAGGAAATCCGTGTTTCATAAATATTAAAACATTAAACTCTCCTACAATGATCATATCTATGGGAATTTACATCTGAAAACTAGTACATACCTAGAATGGCATTATAAGGTTTCATCACAAAGTCCAAAAGGTCCCATTAACAACTCTTTCCACAGAGTGCAAAATCACACTTCCAGAAGGTGATAGATATAGAAAAGTCACTCAGAATTGGATCCTTTATCCACAACCAATGGCCAAATGAACCTATAATAATCTCTATATCTCAAACAAGGGATAAGAATATGATGTATTGACTCATTATATTTACAACAAGTACTACAGATAGGGTATAAAAGACATATTTCATACCTCAAATAATCTCATATGAAGTATGATCATATCCTTCTATCATATTCAATTTTCCATTCCCTCAATCACTAAACCTATGATCCTGGAATGGGACACTTAGTGGTGGTGGGGGAAGTAGTTTGTACCATCTCCTACCACATACAACTCTTCCCTATGGATCTCTACCTACTTCTTTATCAACATTGAATCCTTGGGGGTTGCCCTAACCATGCCAAGGAGATTCCTGATCATAGAACTACCACTTTAGTGGAGGTCTATCCATTTTCTAACCATTATCTGCAACATTTTGGTTTAGGAAATCATAATCTATAGGATCACACCCATCAAAATCATAGAAACTTCTATATCCATGCTAACTAGACCCTCTGTGTGAACCATTTACTATAGATCCACATTTCTAAGTCCAAAATGAGTATTCCTCTTATAACAATACCCTAGAATACGATGTATACTAGTTACTAAATATTAATCACCACTATGGTGAACATTTTTGAATCCTTCTTAATGTACCTCAACGATAAATTTATTTATAACCAAGCCCCACTCCAACACTCCCACATAAGTTGGAAAGCATTACGATACCACTCTACCCCAGTTGTCTCTATGAAAGACCTACTCAAACTTATGTGTGTGGAAGTAACCATCTATAAACATATCAAGAGAGTAGCATGTGAGGTTAGTAAATGATAAATAATACTTAGAAACCATCATATCACTCTGTTGCATATTAAGAAGATCTATAATCCATACAGAATATGGGCCTGGAAGATAATACTCATCATGGAACAAATTTTGGAATTCTATCCATGAGATCATAGCATCATCCTAATCCTAAGTAACTAAACCCCATTAGTTCCCTACTTATCTATGATGAAGACTAGTCACAAGCATAACCATCTGATAATTGGTATTTGTACACCTCAATAAACATAGACCATTTCCTCAAGCTAATGATTTTAGACTAAAGGGTCTAGATCACCATAAAACCCGAGTGGTATCTAACGCTAGAAATTGTGTAACACTCTAATCCTACATGCATTATCATTCTGACCTCTGGAAACTTCCATCTACCCATCATGCAGTGGATCATCTACTCAAACCACTGGAGGTGAATCCACACACTCTATGTCAGGAAGAATCACTAATATAAGATATCTAGGGGAACCACATTGAGAATATGTCCCTGATATGAGGTTTCATCAGTCAACTATTCATTATCAAGAACCTATATTTATATACTAGTTGGATGTTTTCAAAGAGAAATCCAAAAATTTAATAATACATACAATAGTTAGATGATCATAACCCGAGAGATCACACAAGAAGGACATGAAATTCAAAAAGATTTAATCTTTTTTGGTGATTGTACCAATGGTTTCCCAAAAAACTAATGCCTTTTTAATTCAAGTTGAATAGTTTGTTATCAAAATCTTGGTGTATGTATATGTTGTCCATCGTACCATCATTGGGTTACCTTCACTATGAGCCACACTTGAGACACTCTAGAATCATTACCCTAAGTTCCCAACCAATCCTCAAAAAATGTCAAACTATAAACACCAACCCTAGAACAAAATCCCTTGATACAACTATTTCACAACCCGACATGATGAGAAACCAACTGGTCATGAGTTGAGCAGAGTATGAATTCCCTATACCACCTTTAATAGGCCACATGCTGGCGATAAACACCGAGTGGGAATATTACTGAAATAGGGGCATTATCATAATGTTCCAATATGAATGCATGAAAACACAAAACATCATGACATAGTGAAGAGGATCTATATTGTAATAAATTCATGCATAGAACTCTAGTGAAAATAAATTAGAGTACACTAGGGTAAAATAAATGAATGTAAAAAATGGAAATATACATGCCCTTACATAAATAAGGACCCAAATTAATATAAAATAGAAAAAAATCATCTGATGATATATATACTCATTATCTTTGTGACTAACCATCAAACACAACTAGTTTCACCAAGTAACGACATGCATCGATGATACCATGTCCTTCAAAAATATCACTAATATTCTTGTAATCTTCGTAATAAAAGACACATGTGGGAAAATCCTATACATAAGTGAGTATATACATACTAAGTATGATGCCCCAAAACCCAAGATGGGTGTAATAAAGTAAAAACCATCAGCTAAACCCATGTTATGGAGGGAATGAAAAAATCAACATCAGATATTCTCATATGAGAAGCCCATTAATGAAAATGATATAAGTCTCAATATCCACAGCTGTCTAAGGATAATGATGAGTCTACTTATAGCTTAAATGGTCCCATATATGATTCTAATCACCACACACAACCACACAAGAATCATATTGGAGGTCTCTATCCACTCTACTACCCTCCATATCTAAGGGAGAACTCACTATAATTGAGGACCCAGTCCCTACTAGAGCTTGAAGACATGGGGCACCATTTCATAGATAGAGTACCCTTTCCCTTTACAATGCGGTGGAGTTCTGACTATACTAGTGTAAGAGTATGTGGGGTACACCTGTTGGTTAAACAATGGAGTATCAACCCTGGAATCTCTATGATAATCTAACCTGGTCGCTATTAGTGGGAAATCATCGATGGATGTAGTGTCTCACATATAACACACCGTGTTATATATCTAATGACAAAATGATGGCTACCACCACATCCTCATACTTCTCTATAATCTTATAAGGTTATGTAGATAACCCTATAGATTCTTTATAATGATGTATTTATATAGAAGGATTAAGGATTTGGTCATTAAATAAAAAAATTATTTATTTATATTACATAGTGAAGCTACTAACAGCCTCCTTCCACAGAATGCAAGACACTAAGAAATTTTAAGTAAACCCTCATGTAAACCCCATGTTTTAAAAAAACAATAGTCTTATATTTTCCATCCAAGGTCCAAATCAATGAAGAAAATAATTTATAAAAAAAATATGTTCTTGTGTTCTTTAATATACATTAATATTTTTAATATATTAATTTCATGGTCCAACAATTCCCAAAGAACATCTCCATATTTGAGGAAAAGTCCATATATATATATATATATTCTAAGTATTAAACTCAAAAAATTAGAGTCATTACATAAAAAGATTATTTCTTCCAACAAATAAAATAATCCTTATTAACTATTATTAACATTATATATATGATCAAATTAACCCAAAATTTTATCAATAACTTTAAAATTGATTCCACAAAATATGAAAGCAGTATTCCACAAATTACCTTTTCACTAAATCATATACTAAAAAATGGTCGTATTCCCAAAAATGTCATCCAAAATATCCTTAATCATCTTAAAATCTAATCATAAAAAATATCCAAAGGGGTATCTATTTTTTGAAACTTATGGTTAACTATAGACCTATCAAGACATTACATTTTACATTTATCCCATATCACTATGGAATATCATATGTTTCTAGTGGTTATATTATCTCATTCTGTATAATGGTTCAAAATTATAATGTGGATTAACTATATAATATCTCTCATGAGTATCAAAATAGGAGTGAAATACGGATACACTCACTGTGCACCTAAATGGTTGTTGAGATATATTAAACCAACTCTATGTAGGGTTATTACCCCAAGATGAATCTATTCAAAAATATGATCCACTTTTTGTATCTATGGAGTGATTTATTTCTATGAAAACTATTATTCATATAAATTTTATTTCTTTTATTATTTTTATTATCATTTACTATATTTTTTTATTAATTGAATAAATACTATTAGTGTTGTGTAATAAATTAAGGTAATTATTCACCAACTAAAAATTTAAAATAAATTTTCATGATAAAAAAATAATTAATCTTTTAAATAAATGTTTATATCTAAACTTATCATCTTTTAATCCTTACGTAAAAAATTTAGAGTTATTAAAGTCACGAGAGTGACATTTTGTATTTATTATTTTCATAAAATAATATGATGGTCATAATCAATGAAAAATAGCACTAAGGCACCCCAAATTCAAATATAATATGTGATGTGGTTGAAATAAACTCAACTAATCACATTTAGAAAGTGCTAAAGATATTTTATTATTTTATTCTATAGTTTTAATCTTGTTTTACCTTTTTTACCCCCATAAAGGTGATAAATATTTACTAATGTTACTATTCATAATGACAAAAAATTAAGTTGAATCTATTAAATTATTTAAAATTTCAAAATTTCAAATATGGGATCCATTTTATTAAATTAAATTCCTATAAATAGACAATTTTAATTTAAAATTAAACCCAAAAAAACAATGAAAATATGTTTTCCAAAAAAAAGCCATCTTAAGTGAAAAAATGTTTTTATACCAAAATCAAGAATAAAATTAATTTCAATTATAATAATATCATAATTAATACTATAAATGAACTAATTTTAATTTGAAACAATTTTAAAACAAAATGGAACTTTTTAAACTCTTGAAACAAAATGATAGATTTTAGTAAAAATATGTATTTTCCACTATGCACTGAAAAAATATTCTTTTCAGAGAAAACGCATAAATTTATCATAATTTAATTTTTATATGATGAATAAAAAATGTATAAGCATTTTTTAAACAATATTTATAAAAGTTTAAGAAATCAATTATAATATTTTCTTACAAAATTCTTTAAAAATCATTTTTGAAGAAAAAATATTTTTGAAACCTAAAATGACTTTACTAAAAAATGATTAATTATTTATTATACATTAATAAAAGTATTTGAATTATATAATAACTTTATAAATATTCTTTATATTTTGTTTATTAATATTCATAATACCAGTTTTAACAATAATTTTATAACTGTCACATTTAAACAATCATATTTTTATAGTATGTTGTGGTTAATTTAAACTCAATGTTGTATTTAAATAAATTTATTGATTAAATTGAATGCTTTAAAATTGAAATATATTCTAGAGTCTCAGTGTGTTACACACCTTCTTCCCATTTTATAAAAAAATGAAAATGTGTTATGTGCATGTGTCGGGACTGTTGCCTCTATGAAAGTGATGTATTTATTTTATTTCACCTAGCCTTTTATTATTCATAAAACTATTTTAATATGTGATTAAACACCTTAATTACATATAAATAATGTCATTATACTTATTTAATAATTTTATTATAACCATTTCTCCCAAAAATCATACATATTCGTTATTTATTGCATGTTCGTGTTTCTTTCTGTTTAACCACCTACATAAATTATTTTACAATTTCAAAAAATATTTCTCACAACACATACGTTAATTTATGAAAGATAATAATAAAAATAATAATAATAATAACAATACTTAATCTCTTAGAGGTTCAATAAACAAAACAAAACACACACCCCTAGGACTAGAATAACATATCACACCCCTCCAAGGGTTGACCCACTCCATAACTGGCCCATTGCAATTTTAAATCTTAAAGGCCAACTAATTGAAGACCTGAAGGCCCCTACCTGTGTCATGTACTATGGAAACACGTATAAGGGTCTTTAACACTTCTATAATCATCAACCATAAATTTCCCAAAAAAATACACCCAAGGGAAGTGTCTTACATATGAACCCTGGTCATAAATAGATTTACAAGGGGACTTTACCACTATTGTAATCTCTCATCTGCAAAATAATAATAATAATAAAAATAACAACAGCAACAATAATAATAATGTAATAATTAAACATATCTATACCTATAATATTTTTAAAATGTGTTCAAATATGATCCAAACAATTATATAAATATTTAATGATATTTTTTAATTTATTTTAATAAATAAATATATTTTTTAAAATATTACAAACCCAGAAACTTATAAAAAATAATATAACTGAAAGAATATTTTCACTTCTATGGAGAATTAAAAATCTTAACAAATAAAAATATAATTGAACAAAAAATAATTTATTTACAAATATATTTGAAAATATATAAAGAATCATCAATCTAATTGATGAAAATAATATTTTAATGGATTCATCTCATCAAAACCATTGTTTTAAGATATATATTCCAGGGGTAATTTTTATCTTAATTAAAGATGAGTTTTTTAATCACAATCATCTTTAAAGTGGATTTGATGTATTAATAAATTCAAATAGTTCAATGATATCAATTAATCCTCATTTTTATTCAGTATTAAATGACAAAAATAATATGGAATTATAATTACATGCTTTAAAATAATGGAAATTAATGTTAAATTAGTATTTATTTCAAAATATTTCAATTCCCATAAAAGTTATAAAATGTTATTATGATATAAAATCAAGAATTATGAGGGAAAATATTAAATCTCCCTACATTTGAATTCCATGAAATTTTTTAATTATCATCACCTTAAGAATATGTTAGTCAAAATTAATCATAATGATAACAGAAAGATTATTATTTTTTACAATAAAATTATTTGATTGAAATTGTTAGACATATTCATGGGTTTTTTATTAAATGAGATGCACACTGAAAAATTCACCTTAATCATAGTAATAATTTACCCTGGTAATATCCATCAAATAATAAAGGGATAATTCCTGTGATTTTTTTTATGAAGATACACCATTATTAATATAATTATATCCTCATACTTCATCCTATTTAATCCTAAATTTCAGTAACAAACATCCATTAATAACACCTCTAAGAAGTTCAATATTGGAGGGAGATATTTAACACACAAAAAATGAGTGAAAAAAATAAAATTAATTCCCTACCTAATTGTAAATTTGTTGTTGTCACATTAATTCCCTATCTGATTCTCATTCTTCATTATCATGTTGTGTGAATGTCATCTCCCGGAAAATTATCCATTAATTGTAGTTAAATGTACCATGAAAAATGTGAAGAACATAAGGACTCGTTCATTGTTTCATGGAGATAGAGATAGTGGGTGAGATAGATATTTATCTAATAGAGGGGTTCTTCCTCCAAATTTAGAAATAGGTATCATATATATCATCCTCCTAATAGATGAAATTAAAATTATTTGGAAAGTGTTATTTCCCACTAATTCACTCTTAACCCCCCTTAATTATTTACTAACATTAAAGACACTCATAAATATATCTCCTCAGGACTAGTCAACCCACATAAAAATATCCTCCTCTATAATCTTCTTATTAGATACATAAGTTTCATCATGGTAAGACAGTTCTGTGTAACCTACCACCTATATAAAAAAAATATTTTTATTTTGGATAATCTAATTATTTTAAATAATTCTATGAAATTTTTTGATCCATGGTTTGAAACTTGAGAACATAGATTATAGCTTTCCTAGAAAAAACAACTATATGGAAAAAATTATGGTGTAAAAAAATATTCTTTCGAGAACCCATTTAAGTATTATAAATGCTTTCACTCATGGAAAAATTTTAATTTATTAACAAATATTAATTATTCCACAATAGTTCAGTTTATCTAAAAATTACCTAATTTTAACATGAGGGTAAACACTCTTTTAGGAGACAAATTAAACAAACAAACAAAGTTACAAGGATATTTACAATGGTGAAATTACAATTTTATCCATTCTTGGAACCTAGGACATTAAAACTCAAAAATTAGTTAAGCCTCAATCAAGTAAAAATTTGGGCTGATACACTATTATAACTCATGAATTTGATTAATTACTTTTATTTTTCTTGTAATTTACCTTCTATAATTATTTATTTTTTTAATTTTCTATTTAACAAATGAAAATTGAAATTATAAAATAATAATTTATTTCTCGGAGAATCTAATTTACCCAACACTAATATATTGATAGATTGGTTTGAAGAATAATTAGAAGAATAGCAGTGTGAATTATTCACATTCATCTATCACTTTTTAATTCTTCATGAACATCTTTTAACACTACATCAAGTACCAATTATTATTGAATAGTGAATTATAAACCATAGAAGAGTTAACTAAATTACTAAAGTAGGAAAAGGTTAATTCTTCATCATATCCATAAAAGAAAAATATTTACACCATGTTCTGGTTGGAAAATCATTATTCTATGAAAGATAAAATATATAATATTGGTTATATCAGTAATAATGAGGCAAAACTAAATAATTATATTCATATATTTTTTACAATCATTATTAACATCGATACAATAACAAGAACCATTTCTTCAGTTGTAGTTAATATAGTCTTACCTACTTTCCTAATTGTTCAATTCTACTTTTTCTACTTTCTTCTTATTATTTAAAATATCTTCATAAATATTACTCACTACCATCACACACTTTATCAACCAAACACTTTTTTAAAACCACTATTTTTCTTGATTTTTTTTATATTTTTAAAAATCTAAGAACACACCACCTTATTCAGGGGATCAACCCTCATTTCCCCTATTCCAGTTAAAAGTGGGTTTTAAATAAATTTTTTATAATGACTAAACACCCATCCAAACATTGGCCATACTAACCTATAAATAAATAAAAAAATGTATTCAACTAGGGAATATTCTTATCAATTATATCACATAATAATGATCTATATGATATTTATCTATACTATATAACAATGAAATATATATGGGAAAAGTGAATTTCCATTATCACCTACCAACTCCTTAACCCCTATAAAATAAATCCCTCTTGTCCAATATAGATACAATCACTTACCAATTCCAATAATATCACCTTATAATAAAAATAATGTAAAATAAATGAATTAAAATAACTCCATCTAGCATAACACAGATACTATAAGCTACTAATTATATAACCCTTATAAAACTAATCATCCTCAGTTGTAACACCTAATCAATGATTATGTATGAACCTAAATAAGACATAAAGTATAGATAAAGAGTGATCCATGTTTTTTTGGAGTGAGTAACTCAAGAGGGGGTGAATGGAGTTATCAATAAAATTCTTGTTTAAAATAAGATCAAATAAAATCCCTCAATATAATTAAAAATTACTGGTTAATTAATATTTTAGTTTTTTATATGTTTGATATTTTAAAATGTTTCTCAAATATTGATTAGGGATTAGTTAAAAGAATATTTTAAATTAATTTGACATTTGAAATAAATTTACTCAAAAAATACTTATATAAACATAAGTAAAGAAAAAAAAATAAAAGTAAATATTTTTTCATAGTTTCACAAAAATGAAGTTGAATATTTAAAACGATGAAAACAAAACTAAAACACACTGAATAATAAAAAAAGGGTTCAATCTCAAGCCAAGACCTAATACACTCCACAATAAAATCACCCACTTCTAAGAAGATTATATAACAACAATCTAGTCCAAAACCTAAAAAGTGTATACAAATAAAATCTCAATCTATAGATATACACATCATCTTTCTGATTTTTATATGGAAATAGAAACAACATAGGACATAGAGGGAAATATTCCAAAAATACCATGCATAAGAAGAAGAAAATAGAAAAAGTGAATATTGAGTAATCTCTGGTTCAGGAACATGAGACATTTTTTGGAGTTATATAGAGAAATAAATCACACGTCTTGAAAGTTAAGTAAAAATAAATAGTGAAAATAAATAAATATTAATAAATTAAATGTTTCTCCATTTCTAATTCTCCAGATGCTTGTGAGTCCTCATGTTTGGATTGGTGAGGAACTCGAACAGTTTCTTATAAAGTTGTAGGAAAACCAAGCATCATGAAGTTCTCTTTTCTGTCTGTAGTAAAGGATCTATACATTTATTATAGTCCATTCATTCATAATATAATAAAATTATGTATGAATCTTGTAATTTATCACATGATGATCCTCATTACATGAGTGTGATCCTCTCAAATAATAAGGACTTGAGGTTTGACTACCCATTGAAGAATAATAATAATGATTTTATGGATCCTTGTACTAACTCTAACTTTTATTCAATGTTTCCATGAATAGGGTAATGAATAATCATTAAATAATCCCTCTATATTTAGTCCCATAAAATAGTTGTTTGGATTATTTAATTCCAATTAAGTAGAATAGAAATTGTGGCACTACTGATGGTAGGTCATCTTTGGAGGTGAATGATTTCTCTCGGTGACTCATTTCTGGGCATGACTTATTTATGGTGGTGAGTCTATTTGATGGTGACACATGTCTATAGGTGATTCACGAATAATGGTGATTCATGTCCAGTAGATATTCATGGTGTTATTGAGTCATGAATGGAAATTAATCATATATGGTGGTGAGTTGGATCGGGAGGTGGCACATATTTTTTGGTGAGTCATAGTGGACGATGACCCATTCTGGTAGTGGATCATTTCTATACTTAGACAAAATTTATAAGATTTATTTATAAAAGAATATAATATCATAAAAAATTATATTCATTAGAAACATAGTAGTCATGATCTGTGAGAATTAAAATAAGTAATTGAAAACAATATCTACCATTTTAATGAATAGAAATCATGGAATTTTATAAACAGTGTATAAAAGAAACATGTGCATAAATTAGATGGATTTTAAGGGTAATAATATTCTTAACATTTAAAATGTAAAATGTGATAGATAAATAAATTTGAAGGTAAAAGTCATCCAAATAAGTATAGTATAAAAGAATATTTTTTAAGGATTTCAAATAAAAAGTAAATCGAATACAAATAATATTAGGAGTCCAAATAAATATGGTATAAAAATAAAAGGGATATTTAAAAGAAAATTCTATAACTATTCTCTCCATTTTCATATTATAAGAATGATAGTACAATAAATAGTAAATATTAAGATATGAATAATAAGAAATACATTTTTTTTGGTAAAATAATATTGTAGTACAACCAAATATGAATACATATAAAATGAAACAAAGTCCTTATCAAAGACTATAACTAATCCAAATCACTATCATCCCGAGAGGTAGGATTAGTAGATACTTTTCCTTTTCCATAGGTAGTAGTCATTAATGTAGATTCTTAGGGGGATGAGGTGGTGACCGAAGGTGTTAAAGGATATGAGGAAAGATAATATGTGAAGGATGAAATGAGAATCACCTTAGTAGAAATCATTATTAGACCAGATACATGAAATAAAGTATTCATGAGATTCACAAAATCCATTAAAATGTTTCATCCTCTCTCTATAGAACTAAATAAATCATTATTATCATACATTAATAACTTCAGCAGGGGTGTTATCACTTTTACTGAGACTACATGTTCCTTGAAAGCCCTAATAATAGGTGGAATCCTTAGGTTTCTAGCTAAAAACATGAAATGTGAATTCATCCCATATTTTGTATATATCCTAGAAATATAATATTTTATATCCTTTGTGATGGTTTACCTAACACTTTGGGATTCATTTAAACATTCTCTTGTCCATTTACATATTTAATCAACATTCTGTCAAATCTTCCATAGGTCATCTTGATGGGAAGTATGGATATCACCCATAACAGAATGGATCTACTCTCAAAATATGGATATAATCAATTCAACATCAACTGGGACTAAGGGTTGTGGATTAGAAGATATAGATGCAACATCAAGAAACCATTCCAATCTCCTAAAAAATTCATCCTAATTAGAATAAATGGAATTTCTCATGTCACCCATAACCACTTTCATGGTCTCCATCTTACTGGTCAACCTATGATTCCCAATTTTATCTTCTTGGATGTCAAAAATAATTTTGGGCTAGATATAGAAAACAACCCACTCAAACAAATGTCTGGAATAATATTCACTATG
The DNA here is from genome assembly GCA_963277665.1 of Viscum album. NCBI lineage: Eukaryota > Viridiplantae > Streptophyta > Magnoliopsida > Santalales > Viscaceae > Viscum > Viscum album. The sequence goes on from OY728151.1 coordinate 1,218,097,912, forward strand.
TTGTGTACTAATAGGTACCTGAGACTTCAAAACTCTATAGAAATATTAAATAATCCTCTCTCTTAAATACTCTAAATTATCTTGGGAAAAAATATGAAGTAACAATATTATAATTATTTGAAGGTAGAGGATCTTTCTCAATAATAGGGATATCATCTTATAAAGTCTTTGATATAATGGTAATAGAATCTGAAGAGAAGACTTGAAACTCACCAGCATGTTCAATCTGCTGAACTAAGTATCCCTTGGGATTTTTCACAACTCCAAATGAGATATATGGTCAAACATGCACTAATGGAATGTTTTTATCATCACCACTCCCATCATCATCATAGTCTACATAAGATAGTCCATTTTATTTGGAATTAGGGGAATGCTTGACCTTATATGATACATCATCCTTTGCCAAATCAGAATAACCCTGAGAATCTCTATGCTCTCCAAAATCTTCCTCAACATCATGGGACACTAAATAGTCTAAAGTAATTTAGATATATAATGGTAACTTCTCCAAATCATCTTGAGCTTCCACTTTCAATCAAGTAGAATTCAAATTAGTATGGTAAACTTTAACAAAACTTGGTAATTTATCCCCTCTAGTAGATACTATGGTTTCTCCTCTAGTAGAGGTGGAATAACTAATAAGATGATCTGAAACTGATCCCTCTAAAGTAATTGATCTAGATAAACTCAGTATCTCCATAAACCTAATTTAAGTACTAGGAGAAGTTTAAGGTGATTAATTTATCTAAATAACATTTTCATCATAATGATCAGGTCCATCACCATTAAAATACTTATAATCATATATATTATATCAATTTACATAATTTTAATTATTATCATCCTCAAAACCATTTGAGCCTAAAAAAATTCTCTATAAGACATAGAAGAAATCATGGTCTTCTTATCTTAAGATACCTCCAATGGCCCGAAGGCCTTGATTTTTTATTTATTTTTGATAATACACCTTTCAAGGGGTGAGGTGGAACCCTAAAAAGGCCCATAGGTGTAAGTATTACATGTCCCGTAGGCCTTAGAGAAATTCATATCCCATAGGCTTCAAACATTACATACAACCTAGACTAGTTACTTGGAACTGCTCCTCCCCAGCATCTTCATCGTGAAATCATCTCTCCACCTTCACATTGATGTTTGGCTAGGCTTTACTATGCATGCACAGGCTTGTCCTGATGGCAGGTGCCATACCCTCTCATTCTTGCAATCAGTTTAGCTCTGCTGTGGTGAAAGCTACTTTCCTATCCTCCTTGTAGAGCTTGTTCCTTATAGGTTGTCTGGTTTGAATCTACACTAAAGGTGGCCCGAAGGACTTATTTTAGGGAGGGAAATGGGAGGACTATAATCTCTAAAAGAGATGGTAGATCTCTTAGGGATATCTAGATAACAACCCTCTTTAATAGAGGTTGAAAATTTCCATTTGTCAACAACTATATCAACTTCTTCTTCTTCACCAGAATAACTCACAATCTAACCTAGATCTCATCAAGAATTCACTAAGTACTTGGGTCTAGTATGATGGTATACATTATAAAAATAATCAATGATTTTATCATTATATCTAACCCACCTTTTCATCAATGGGTTCCAATTCACTTTCATCCCTTTACAAATAACTTTAGTTAAGAAGAAACCACCACACATTACTTCAAATTACACCTCCTCATAAATCGAGAATATTTTTTCCAACATGGATGAAATCCTTTTAGGTTAAATGGGAAAATTATACCTGGAAGTTAACAAACACATTTCCATCATGTGCACCCTGAGTTATCTATAGAGTTTAATTTCAACCCCCTATTTCATATGGAAAAAATGGTATAAATCCTGATATCTCATTATACTAAAATACCCTTTTCTGGGAAATAAAAAATTATAAATAAAATTATAAATATGTATTCATTCACCATTTAATTCAGTAGTAGTAGGTCTTCTTAGAGTACTATCACTAGTCAGATTGAGAAGTGAATCTTCATAAAAAAAGATTCTCTTTCACTAGGTATTATATATTTATTATCCGAAAAAAATACTCAATGAAAAAAATTATACATTTTTACCATTATTTTTAATAAAAGGAAAACTCATTACCATCTATCATGGTTTGAATAACATCCTTCTTATTTTCAAAACAAAACACTTTGTACTAATAAAATTGATGAACTCACCTAGGATAGAAAGGCATGTCATTTCAAGAGAACCTTTATGCCCATCCATAGTCCTAAATCAACCTTTTAACTAAGAAGTTACTTGATAAAAACCATTAATTATCTAATTCCTTTTCAAAAACAACCACATGCTTCGCAAGCTGCGGGTTCCTCATCTTGACAACAACTCGGTTTGGTTCTCCACTCCATTTCTTCACATGCCTCAATTCCCCAAGAAATGACAATCTAGGTCACTTAACTCTTACCATTTCTAAAAAAATTAAAAAAAAGGCATAATAATTTTAAAGGATAGGAGATAAAGGGAATGTGAAATAGTTTCAAAGGAGCATGTTCTAGTTAAAGTGACTCAAATAGTGTATTTTCTAATGGTTAATTGTCTAACGGTGAATTTTCCAATGATGAATTATCAAATGGAGGAATTTAAAATGGTATATTTTCCAATGGTGACTTTTCAAATGGTGGAAATAGTGAATTTTATAATAGTGACTTGTAAAATGATGACTTTTACAAAGGTGAATTGTCTAATAGTGACTTGTACAATATTGGTTTATTCAATGGTGGCTTGTCCAACATTAGCTTGTCCAATGGTGACTTGTCCAATGAGAGATTTTCCAATGGTGGATTGTCCATGATAAAAGGATAACCAAAATTTATCATTCATAATTCATGTTTGATGTAGCTCAATATATTAGAATTCAATGGTTTTATGATAATATCAGCTAGATAATGTTCAATTTCTATGAATTCAAGAGTTATATCACCATTTTAAAATGGTTTATCAAAAATTGACATCTTACATTTGTATTATTTATCCTAGAATGATACATGTGATTTTTATAAACATTTGTTGTACTAATGTTGTCAAAATTTACAAGGGCATGTCTGAATTAATATCCATAGTCTTGTAATGTATGTTTCATCCACAAGATCCATACACAGCAACATCCTGTAACTTTATATTCAGCTTCAATAGTAGATAGTGAAACATAATTTTGTTTTTACTAAAAAAACATACTAGTAAATTTTCCAAAACATGAAATGTTCCTAAGGTTGTTTTTCTATCTAAATTACAACCACCAAAATCTATATCTGTATAACCCACTAAGTCAAATTCCTTTCTTCTAGGTTAGAACAGTCATAAATTGTTTTTATATTTAAGGAATTTAAAAATTATTTTAACATAAACTAAATGAGACTAGTTTTTATTTTCTTGGAAATAGTCACAAATAAAAAAACTAAACATAATTCCAGGTCAGCTATAAGTTAAGTATAGATAACTTCCAATCATACCTCTATAATTGGTTTGGCCCTCTAGTTTTCTAGCTTTATCGAGATCTAACTTAAAGGTGCTACTCATAGTAGTATCACAACTTTTAATTCAATTCAAACAAAAATGTTTTAGAAGGTATTTATTGTACATACATTGAATTAAAATAATTATAAATTTATCTTGAAAATTACGAAAACCAACAAAGAATATAAGTTTACACTTTAAACTCATTTCAAAATCATTTTGCATCATCTTTGAAAAATCAGTACAAAAAATATTTTTAAAATTTCCAAAAATAATGTCATCAACATAAATTTGAACTATTAAAACATATTTTGAAATTATTTTTATAAAACGATAAGGATCATATATATATTTTTAAAAACCATTATAAAATAGAAAATATTTTAACCAATCATTTCAAGATCTAGGATCATGTTTTAAACCATATAAATATTTCTTAAATTTAGAAACAAGATTGGGAAAATGAGGATTTGAAAATATGGGGGTAGTTTTTAAACAAAAACATCCTCAAATATATTAGTTTTTAATAATCCACTTTTTACATCCATTTGATATTGTTTGAATTCCAAATGTGCTACATAAGAAATCAGTACTATGATTTATTCAAGTCTAGACACTTGTACAAAGGTTTTATCATAGCCAATACCTGCTTCTTGACTATATCCTTATACAACAAACCTAACTTTATTTACTATTATAGTTTTTCTCTCATAAAATTTGTATCTAAACACCCACTTAGTGAAAATAGTGAGGGTGTATTTAGGTCAATCTATAAGTTAAAAAATATTTATTTATTTAAAACTTATTATGTTACTATTGCATTTCTATCATCCAAAATTCATCATTAATTGCATCATTGATATTCCTATGTTCAATATGTGACAATAATTCAGTATGTTCAGTATTATTTCTAATAGAATCTATTATTTGTATACCTCTATTTATGTATCCTACTAAAATATCTATAGGAAGGTATTTATGAGTCCAAACCGCTCTAGAAAAAGAATGTTTGTAAATATCATAGACATCAATAGGTTTAGGTTTAGGTTCAAGGCATTCCATATAACATGATGATTTTTCTAATTGTTTCTCAAAATTATCATAAGAATTTTAATTAATATTTAGTGTTGAAAAATCACCCTCAAGGTTTTCTAAGGGGGTTTAAGGTTTATATGGTTTTGTTTCATCAATATTTAAAAGAATATATTATTTTGAAATCTTGGTTATATTTTTAAAAATATTATACAATTTACTATAAGTTGAATAATAAATGAAAATTCCTTAATCACTCTTGGAATTAAATTTTAAATGATTATCCTTAGTTTTAATAATATATACTTTTCATCCAAAAACTATAAAGAAATTAACATTCATCTTTCTAAAATTTCATAATTCAGAAGGGGGTTTATAAAATAGTGGTATAATAAAAACTCTATTAATTACATAACAAGTTGTATTAATGACCTCTTTTAAAAAATAAATAGGAAGGTCATACTCTTTATCCATAGTTAAAAAAATTTATTGAAGTGTTTTTTTCTACAAAACTATTTTTTTATGGAGTTATAAATGTAAAAAAGTCATGATTATTTCCATTTTTTGAGAAAAAGTATTCAAATTTTTTATTTTCAAACCCATGTACATGATCAATTATTAAGGTGCTAATCCTAAGTTCATTAAATTTTTCTATAGAATTAGAATACTCGGTAAAGTAAGAGTAGGCTTTGCTTTTTTGGGTAAGAAATAATAACCAAGTATACATATAAAAGTAAACTATAAGGACATTAACATAGTTCTTCCCATTTAGACTATAAAATATAGATGGCCCAAAAAATAACACGTGAACTGACTCCATGGTATGAGAATTCAAAACTGATTTCTTTAATTTTAATGATATATTTTTTTGTTTTCATTTTGGACATGGGTTAAAAAATTTATTATTTGAGATGTCGAGTTTAGGTTATGTTTGACTAACACTTTCCTAGTTAGATTTTTATGTGAGAAAATATTTTAATGGACTAGTATCCTATAATGAAGACAATATTCTTTTTAAATGGAACAAAGGTAAGAAATATTTTTAGAAAGTAAAGAATCTAAATTAATTGCATAAAAAATACGATTTCTCAAGGTAGTAAAAACTAGATCATTTTTAGAAAAAAAACATTATAATAATTATTTTCAAATTTCACATAAAATAAATTATCACATAGATATGATATTATAAGTATATTTTACTTTAAACCATCTATAAATAATACTTGATAAATTAAAATAGTATTAGAATTTATGATTTGTAAAAGGACAATAATTTTACCTTCGGCATTGTCACTAAAAGTGACATGTACAACATTTACTTTTATGAGATATATTAAAGTTAAATAATCTTTAGTAATGTTCCTAGAAAATCCACTTTCCAGGTACCATAGTTTCTTACGGTAGATTTTCAATCAAGTCTCTAACAAAAAAATTACAAAAAATGATTTTGGTATGAAAATATTATTCGGTCCATAAATATTTGTAATTAAAAGTTTTAGAATCCATATTTTTTTAATAGGTTTCCTGTAATAACATTTTTAACATTTTGAAATAAATAATTTTTTGGATCTAGAAGAGTATGATGCATTAATATAATGAGAACTAAAAACGAATATATTTTTATAATAATCCTCCTCTTTCCAGTTTGATGCACTATACTAGTAGTTTACTTGTGATAAGTTTTCCAAGAACTTGTGTAAGATTATTTCTCACATTAGTAAATCATTATAAATATTACTTTATTTTATATTTTTAAATATTTAATTAATTTTTATCTTTTAATAGTTGAGCATTTTTTCCTTTTTCAATACTAAGATCATATTTAAAACTAGAATCCAAAGCATGTTGTTTCTTTAGAATTTTATACTTATCCTTAATCTCATTAAATATGTCTTCCAGTATATTACAATACCCAAAAATATATTCACTAGACATGTTATCATCATTGTTTTAATCTTCATAATTATTATAAATACACGCAGGAGATGAAAAAAGTACATTGGATACCTCAGATGTGTTTTTTACTAAACACATGTTTGCTCTATCATGCTTATTCTCTTAGGTGATTTCTGAATCACTCAAGATGTCTTCAAAATAACTCCAATTTTCTTTCATTTCATTCTTTTACCTCTTATCCTTTCCATCATATTTTTTATTTCATCTTAGGACAATCATCGTTTATATTACTATTCCTTTTACACTTATAGAAAAAGATTTCATTTGAAGTGGCATATTTCTTCCATTCCTTCCTCCAGTTACCTGTGTTTTCATATTTACCTTTTTTATCTTGGTTTCAAAAGGAAAATATTATTTTTGTAAAACCTTTTTATTCTTTTGGCCTAATTGTTCATCTCTTCATCACTATCATTAGGCTAGTCTCCATCACTTGAACTGTCAGCTCAAATTTTCTCCTTTTGTTTTTAGGTAATAAACATGAAGGCTATATATTTTCATTTTGGTTCATCCTCATATTCTATGATGACGTTGATTTCTTCCTCATACAAAATTTATTTTAAAATCATCTCCTTAACAAGTATCTTACTGACATCACACAATATTATGATTGGGATTGAGGTTCCTCCCCATTTATTTGGTAAACACCTCATTTGTCGCATCACGTGGTCTTTAACAAAAAAAGGTTTCCCCAATGAGTGAATTGTATTCATGATCTCATTAAACCTATGATACAGGTTAGAAATAGGATAATCAATTTTCAATTTAAAAGTTTCATAGTTTTTAGTATTGGTATGTAACTTCACTTCATTGATAAAATATTTTCCCTCATGGGAAACAGCTAAATTGTCCCAAATTTCAATAGAAATTTTACATATATATATTATATTTAATTCCTCATCTCCCAAATAATATTATCAAGTATTTATATATTTAAAATTATTATTACTATAATCATATTTAGTAGAATTACCCCAAAAACCCTAACAATTTGAGTTAATTTATATTAAACCTCAATTACTATCCAGACATCAAAACCCATTATCTTAATATTAATTTTAATTTTAATTTTATACTGAGCATAATTAGTTCCATTAAGATAAGGAGGTATACTGTTTGTTTATGAATCTTTTCTATTATCCATAAGGAAATAAATTTATAAATATCAAAAATTTATGTTCATAAAAAGATAAATAAAATCATAGTTGAAAGAATTTTGACAATCCCGTAATTCAAAATATTGGTTGGAGTGAGTAACTTAGGAGGGGGTGAATTGAGTACCCAATTAAATTTAAGTTGAAAACAAGTTCAAATAAAATCACTCAATATAAATAAAAACACCTAATTAATCAAATTAGTAGTTTTTTATAAGTTTTATATTTTAATATATTTATCAAAGCATGATTATGGCTCGGTTAAAAAATATTGGAAATCACATTATATTTTTAAATTAATTTACTCAAAAAAATACCTATATAAGTACTAATTAAGACTAACTATCAAAGTATAGGTTTTGTTCAAAGTCTAAAAAAATGGAGTTAAATATTTTAAATTAAGAAAATAAAACTAAAACACACATTGGAATAAATACAGGGTTTAGTCTCAAGACAAGACCTAATCCCCTCCATATGAAAATCACCTGCATCCAAGAAGATTATATATCAATAATCAGGTCCACAACATGGATCAGGTATTCAAACAAAAGATCATGTTTTCCATTACAAAGGCCTATTCTAAATTTATATGTGGTAAGAAGCAATATAATCCACAGAGTTACCTCTTCCATAAATACCATAGGTAAATAGATAAAAAGAGATAGAGATAATATCGACTATTCTCTAGTTTAGGAGAAGGAGTCAGTGTGTGCAGTTATACAGAGCAATACATCACACTACTCAAATGCAAAGTAAAAACCCAAATAGCGAAAATAAATAGATATGAATAAATTAATTTTTTTTTCACTTTTTAATTCTCTATATGCTATTGATTACTTTACTTTGGATTCATTAGGAGCTTGAATTGTTTCTCTGAAAGTTGCAGGAAAATAGAGCATCATGAATTTATCTTTTCTATTCGTAGAAAAGGATCAAGATATTCGATGTAATCTACTCTTTCATAGTCAAATGAAAGAAATTATTCATCATGGAAGTTCATTTGAGATGATCCTCTTCTCATGAGGGAAATGTTATGAAATAATAAGTGTAATAGGTTTGAATACCCATTATTGAATAATCATGAAGATTTCTTGGATCCCCATATAGATGCTAAATCTTATTCAAAGCATCCATGAAAAGGGTTTGGAATAATCATTAAATATTTTTTCTACATTAAATTCTATATAATATTATTTAGGATCACATAATCCAAATGTTATATAATAGAATTGGTGGAACTCTTGGTAGTAGGACATTTTTGGTGGTGACTCATTTCTAGTGGTGATTCAGTCTTGTGGTGAGTTAGAATGGAAATGAATCGTGTTTAGATATGAGTCATGGATGGTGGTGGGTCATGCTTATAAGTGATTCATGGTTGGGAGTGAATCATGTATGGAAGTGACTCATACCTAGCGGTGAGTCAAGTTTGGCAGCTACTCATATCTAGTGTTGAGTATGTCGGTGAGTTATTTCTAGCGATTACTCATTATGGTGGTGATTTTTGTCTATAATTATCCAAAATTCATTATACTGCTTTATAATAGAATAAACTATAATAAAACATCAACTTCATTATCAATATAATATTCATTATTTTTGGGCAATAAAATAAATAGTTTTTAACAATATTCTCATTTTTGATGATTAAAAATCATGGCATTTTGTAAACCATATATAAAAAAACATAGGTATAAAATAGATGGATTTGAAGGTTAAAATTTTTCATAAAATTTCAAATGTAAAATGTGATAGATAAATAACTGCAATTAAGAAAGGCATTAAAATATGTATGGTATAAAAGAATAAGTTTTCTTAAACTTTTCAATGGTAAAGTAAATCGCATCCAAATATTATAGGGAGTCCAAATTATTATGGTATCAATGGAGAAGGGGTATTAAAGGTAAATTCCATAACCATTCTCCACCATTTGGGACTATGAAAAATATAAGGGATAAAATATTAATTACAAATATATGAATAGTAAGTAAGAATTTTCATTAAGGATAGAAAATAATATATTACAACCAAAAAGGAATGTGCAGAAAATTAAACAAAGTCACTATTAAAGAATCCTCCAAATATAAATCAATCTTATTCCAGGAGGTAGGATTAGTCGGTCCTTTTCCTTTTCTAGAGGCAAGAGGAACTGATATAGATGTTGAGGGGGGCTGAGGTAGTGGATGAAGGTACTGAGGCAGTGGTTCAAAACACTCTAATGATCCCTGGTATAAGATGCATAACTACTTCCACTAGAGGCATACTAAATGGCTGGTTCCGAATAGGTAAAGGATATGGGGAAGAAGCATATGTGAAGGATGACATGATAATTTCCTTAGAAGTAACCATTATCATACCATAAAAATATATGAAAAGCTTAATGAAATTCAAAAAACCCATAATAATTTTACCTTATATCCTCATAGAACTAGATAATTTCTTCTTCTTCTATGTCAATAAATTTTGCAGGGATTTCTTTACATTCAGATGGTATACTTATTCCATTAAATCCTCAGAAATAGGTGGAATCGTTAGTTTTTCAGTTGATAACATGAAATCTGAAATGAACTCATGTTTGGTATATATCCTATAAAGATAATATTTTATGAAATTTTTGACAGTTTACCAATCACATTGGGATTAACTCAAACATTATCTTACAATTTTACATATGTTCTCACTGTGTTGTTGATTCTACCTCAGATCCTCCTAATGATAAGTATAGATATCACCCATAAATACATGGAAATCCTCTCTAACTATTGATCAAATCAAGTTGTAATCAATTGAGACTGAGTGAGGTAGAGTAGAAGATATAGAAGAAATGGTAGGAACAATCTCCAAACTTCTCAATATTTCATCCTATCTAGAAAAAATGATGTTATCATCTCCACCATAACCTATTTCATGGTCACCATCTCATTGGAAAACCTCTAGTACTCAATTTCAACTTCCTAAATGTGAAACTTCCTTTTGGGTTAGATATGGAAAACAACCAACTCAAACAAAAATGTTTGGAAATAACTTCACTAATTTGTGTAATAGGAGTGACTAAGACATCAAAACTCTTTTAAAATATTAAATAATACACTCTTAGAAAGACTTTAAATAATTTCACGAAACAAAATCTGAAGGAACAACAATAGAAGCAAGTGGAGGTGGAGAATATCTCTTGTCACTAATCATAGAAGCCTCTGTAGGCTCTGATCTAATAGATGTATAATCTTAACTGAAGGCTTGAATCCCAATAGTATGGTAAATCTTATCATCTAATAATCCATTAAGAACTATCTCAACTTCAAAAAAGAATATAGATCAACCATTATTTGGTGTAAAACTATGGTTATCACCACTCCCATATCATCTGAGTCTGCAAAAGATATTCCCATTAATTTGGAATGAGGGGAAGGCTCCCCCTTAAATCATACCTAATCCTCTACCAAAGAAGAACCACCTGAAGAATATTTGTTCTCTCTAACATATTCCTCAATATCCTTAGACTCTAAATAGTCTAAAACAATATGGAAATATCTAGAGAACTTATCCCACTCATAATGAGTTTCCACTTCCACTCTATAATATTTAAAATCAGATGGATTAAATCTATTAAAACATGGGGATTGATACCCCTCTGTAGATACTCTTGTCTCACCTCTAGCATTGAAAGCATCACCAACAGGTTGATCAGAAACTGATCTCTCTAAATACACAGATCTGGTTGAACTAAATATCACCATATAAAAAACTAAATTAGTAGGATATGTGTGAGGTGAATTGAGTCCTCTCAACATCATTAACTTCATTATGATCAGGTCCATCACCATTACTATCCTTTTCATAATCTACACCATCTCCATTACCATTATCTCCATTATCCTCAAAACCATATGGCACCTCTAAAACTTCTCTAGAAGATGTAATAGGTCTCATGATATTCTCATCTCCAGATCTCTAAGTCTCTTCATCGTCATCATCCCATTCACTTAAGAGACTCTCTCTACTAAGGATAGAAATGGGAGTACTAGAAGCTCCAATATATATGGTAGGTATCTTAGGGATATATAGATCATGGCCCTCTTAAATAGGGGTCTCCACTTTCTCTTCATCAACAGCCACATCAACTTATTCTTCTTCTTCAAAATATCTCACCTTCTCATCTATCTTCCAGTAAGGATCCATTATGTTCTTGGGTCTGGTAGTATATTATATAGGATTAAAAACCTCATAGATTTTATCATTATCTCTAACCCACTTTTTCATTCATATGTTAAAATTCTCTTTCATCCTTTTATAGATAACCTTGTTTAAGTAGAAACCACCACACATTGCTTTATATTCCTCATCATCACTAATCAAGAACTCGGTTTCCTACATATCCAAAATAAACATAGCGAAAATGAGATAATTAGACCTAGAAGATGACTTACACATTTTCATCATGTACACCATGAGGTATCTATAGAGATTAATTTTATCCCCTCATTTTATAATGAATAAATTTTACACATCTTGATATCTAATAGTACTGAAATCCCCTTTTCATTGAAATTATAAATACTGAATATGCATGAAAATAATTATTCATTCACCATATAAATCAGTAATATCAATTCATTATAGAGTACTATCACCAATCATATCCAGCAACACATCCTCATAAATAAAAATATTCACTATCACTGGGTATTGTAACTTGTTAGTCTTCATAAACCCCTCGATGATGCACATTTATACACTATTCCAATTGTTTTGAAGAAAATGTAAACTCCATGCCATCTATCATGCTCCAAAACAAATCATTCTTCTTTAAAAAACGGAACTCTATATACTCATAAAGTTTATGAAATGACCAAGGGTAGAAGGTTATGTCATTTCTAGAGAACCAGTCTACCCATACTTGGTTTTTAATAATACTTATCACCAATGATTTACTATAAAACAAACATTCTGTATAAACTTTATTTTGGGTAACTACTTTATGGTTCTCAAGCTATGCATTCCTAAAATAATAGCTCATCCAGTTTATCCTCTCGACTACATTTCTAGAATCCATTCTTCAGGAGATGAAATTTCAAGTCTCTTAACTCATTCCATTTCAATGAAATGAAAATCAGAATTAAAGGCATGAGAAAGATGAAGGTGGGAGAGAAAATGATGGTGAAATGGTTCAAAGGGGGTAGTCAAGAGAAAGAGTGACTTGAATTTAGACCATAATACGAATTTACCATTTAAGGATTCAAATTAATATAATATAATATAATAAAAATCAATAAATTTAATTAAAATTTAATTCCAAATATTAGTAATAGAAGAAAATATTGAAATAGATATTGGTAGAAAAAAAAGACTGGTGGAATCCCAAAGATAGATCATCCCAATGGTGGCTTTCCAATGATGGTTTGTCTAATAGTGACTTTCCCAATGGTGAATTGTCCAATAGTGACTTGTCCAATGTTGAACTTCCAAATTATGACCTGTCCAATGGTGGCTTGTCAAATAGTGTCTTTTTAGACGGTGACTTGTGCAATGACGACCAACAGTGACTTGTACAACAGTGGCTTTTCCAATAGTGTATTATACATTTGTGTCTTATATAATAGTGATTTTTACAATGGTGACTTTTCCAATGATGTTTTTTCTAAGACTAAAGGACAACTAAAAAATTTCATTCCAAATTCATGTTTAGTGTAGCTTAATCTCTCAGAATGAAATGTTTTTGTGGAAATATCTTCATTATGATGTTTAGTTTTTATGAATTCCAGATTCATATCACCCTTTGGGAAATGGTCTCTCAAAAAGTGATTTCTTACATCAATATGCTTTGTCATATAATGAGACATATAATTTTTAGATATATTTATTACACTTGTGTTGTTAAAATTTATTGGTACATTCTTGAATTGATATCAATAGTCTTTTAATGTGTGTTTCATCTAAAAAAATCTATGTAAAACAACTTCCTACAACTATGTATTTCACTTTAGTAGTAGAAAATTCAGTAGAATATTTCTTTCTTACTACACCATGATACTAGTCACATTCCCAAAAAAATTACTTGTTCTATAAGTATTTTTTATATATAACTTAACACTACTAAAATCAAGAATCTAAATAACTCAATAAATTAAATGATTATCCTCTAGGGTTGAACAGTTTATAAATTGGTAGGAAATTTGAGAAATTTGAACAAAATGTAAATGATACTCTTTAGGATATTCATAAAAAAGGTCACATACACATGCTAAACATAATATCAGGCCAGCTAGTAGTTATGTATGGAAAACTTCCAATCATACCTATGTAATTGGTTTAATCCACTAGTTTTCAGCTTCATCAAGATCCTCTTAAAGGTAAAAATACAACACAGTCCATACAAGGACCTCTTACCCAAATACTATGGATAAGAAGATGAAAATAAATAGATACAATATCAAGTATTCTCTAGTTTTTCCATAGGAGTCAGTGTGTGTATCTATAAAGAGAAATAAAGCACCACACTTGAAAGTATGGGAAAGAAAAGAGTGAAAATAAATAGAGATGAATCAATGAAGTGTTTCTCTGTTAGTAAAACTCCAAATTCTCGTGAGTCCTTATTTTTTCCTTGGTGATGATCTTGAAAAACTTCTCTGAATGTTGTAGGAAAACATAGCACTATAAAGTTCTCTTTTCATTACATAGGAATTAATCTAGATATTCAGTGTAATACACTGTTTCACAGTCAAATGAAATTAAGTATGTCACATGTATGTTCTTGTGTGATGATTCTATTAAAATGGTGGAGATCATCTAAAATAATAATTGTTTCATATTTGAATTCCAATTAATGAATAATCATAAGGATTTGATAGATCATCATACTGACTCTAAATTATCTTCAATGTGTTTATGTAAAGGGTCAGTAATAATCATTAAATAATCACTTTGAATTTTTTCCTATAAAATAGTTGTTGGGAACATTTAATTCAAATTACGCAGAATAGAAATAGTAGAAATTATGGAAGTAGGTCATCTTTGGTGATGACTTATTTATGGTGGTGACTCATTTCTAGCATTGAATCATTTTTCATGGTGATTTATTCTGTAAATAAGTTAGTATTGCAGTGAATCATGTCTGGTAGTGATTCATGGTTGGAAGTGAGTCATGTCTTTTGGTGAGTAATGGATAGTGGTGAGTCATTTCTAATGGTAACTTATATTCAATTTTCAGTCAGGTCTGGTGGTGTCTCATATGTAGTGGTGGTGCATGGCTGGTGGAGAGTCATGTCTAGAGGTGACTCATTAGGATTGTGACTCAAGTCTATAATTATCAAAATTTCATCAAATTAATATGAAAATAAATATATTATAATAAAACATAAAATTCCTTAGCAACATAATAATCATGATTTCTTAGCAGTATATTAGGAGGTTCCAAATAGTCTAATGACCTAATAAGATTTCTTTGTTGTCCTCAACTCATTGAGTGATAGTACTCAATATGGATGAAGGTGTCTGTTTATGATTAGTTTCACTCAGCCCAATTAAAACACAATCACATTAATATTTAGGAAATCTTATCATACCTACGTACCATCATGTTTTAAAAGATGCACACACACACCTATCCTATATTGGGAATACTAAACTTATATTATTTAACCTCATGATATGTAAAACATTACCATTTACGAGGATAAAAAATTTCACATCCCTATGTATAATATCATAAGGATGCACTCTCAACACAGATGACATCATCAATAACATTAATCTTATATCTAAAATAGGTTATCTCACTCAATGAGATGACCTGAGATAATAAACATACAAATTACATCATTTTACATGATTCACTACTAGAAAAAACATTTTCCATGATAGGTTTTTAACATTAGTCATTATATAAATTAAGTTAAAAAGTTTTTGACATTACTTATTTAAATAATTGATGTGAAAACCCTTTCTCTATGAGTTTTAAAATATATTTATATATTAACTAACATTAAAACCCACCATGAAAGGGTTTAAACAATTTTTTTATATTAACCAATCATAAAACTCACCAAAAAATAGTTTCAACCTTGATTAATATATAACTGATGATAAAAATCATAATTTTACATTAGTTATATGAATAATTGATGTTAAAACCCCCATGTGACAAGGTTTTTAACATCATTTATTCATATAATGTATTTTAAAAGTTAAAATTTCATTGTGTAGAAGTAAAGTTTCATTTTTTATAGTGCAATTTAAAACATTAAAATCCATCATAAAATTTATTACACCATAAAAAATTTCAAGTATCTTATATTACATTTAATCATTCCTTTTACTAAATTTCCACTTTACACTTCTTCAATCTACTTCATCATTTTATCGCTTCTTAATTCAGTGATTTCACCATGGTATTTATCATTATTCTACTATTATTTAGTTACAAATTGTAATTTTAATCACTAGTACACATTTTGATGATTTTTTATAACAAATACGTCTTATTTTGATCAAGTTGAGAAGATAAATATTTTGCATGAGATTTTTCACCCGAAGTTTAAAACTCCTTACCAACCAAAGTGGAGGATTACACATGAGTTGTTTTCTCAAAGGTGAATGATTATCTACAAACTATTTTTAGATTCAAAGAACAAAACCACAAGAAAGGAAAATAATTAAAAGCTTTAATTTCATTTTTCTTATTCTCATTTTGTTTTTATAATTTTCTTGTTCATATGTCTCATCATTTCATCAAGAGTGAAATGTGTATCAAAATATTCCAAAAAATCAAACTCTTTTTACATTATTTATTTTGATAAATAATGTCGAAAGTAACTTATAACATCATTTATAATAATAACAAACATTATAATTGATTTTCAATGTTTTTATAAAAATAAGTGACCTTTAATATCTTGAAACTTTTGATTATTTTGTTTTCTATCATAATAACTAATTTTTAAAGTCTTGAGTCTAATATTTTTAAATGATTTTAAATAAAATATGATTAAAATATCACTTAAAATATTAGTTTCATTTACATTATATATCAAACTATTGTTAATACTAAAAAAAGTAAAGTTAAAATGTATTTTATACTAGTTATTGTAAAATAAAACACATAATATAATACTCCTCATAACTTATAGGTTTAGTATATTTGGAAACTAGATACATTACCACCTAATTTTACAACATTTTCAACAACTCCAAAAAATATTTTTCTCACATAATACCCATTTATATGTATAATAACATATACTTTTTTTATATTATGGGTAATGGAAACATAATAATGGGTGTTCATAGATGTTTTTATGGAGAAACAAAAGATATATCAATCAAATATCATAAGTTAGAATAAGATGATCATGTGGGTACGAGAACATAATTATGGTGCAGATTTGTAACATAAGACATTCGATCCCAATAAAACATAGATCATAAATCATGATTCATGGCATAAGGATTTTGGTATAACATCTTCAATGATCTGTATTAATGGGGTTACCTGATTCAATAATTGTGAGCCATCAAAACATAACATAGGCATAAGAATGTTTTTTATACATGAGCATAAAAAATCATCCCTTATTCCAAGGCTCACATCCAAGACCATAATCACATAGTGGAATAACTCCCATAATGAAATAGATTTACTCCCTAATCCCTAAAATTATATCTCATGTAATATAAGGTTTTCCCAATGTAATGTGGGGTCATAAAGGAACCACATGTCACCTAGTAGAAAGAGTCTCTTAGGGGTTTGGGTTCACTCCCCATTACCAATAATCACTTGTGATATAATCTTTACCCATTACATTATAGGGATATAATGAACCCAGCTATCACATATTGATATACCAAGCATATATAAGCCACATGAAGTTCAAAAAATTCATAATTCCATCAATGCTTAATTAACCCTTGGGAATGAAATGGGTTCCATAAAAATATTCATAAGACATTATCACAATCTATATAGAAGATAAAGTTGATTTGTATCATTATATCATATCCAAAGTAACAAATAAAAAACATAAAGTATGTTTACATTTATGAAAAATATTATTATTATATCATATGAAAATTGATTTGAAAAATAAGATGAAATATGATTTACTTTTTAAAACTTTTATTTCAAAATTAAATAATTTATTAAATAATGGGAATAGAATTTACATTGGAAAAAAATTTAAAATTGGGGAGGAAGCTTCATAAATAAAAAAATATATAATTGTGGTAAAATACATTCATATGAAAAGAGTTAAAAAAAATTAGATTCTTTTCACACTTTTATTAAGATGTCAAATCAATAGATAATGACTCGTATAAAACACAATTGAAATTATTCCACTAAAATCCTTGTAGAGAAAGTTAATGTTAATAGAAAACGACCTTTATATATCATAAAATTACAGATAAGGGAATCCATAAAGTAAATTTGTTAATATGGACATGGAGGAGAAAGAATCATGACTAGAAATAAGAGATAAAGTTGGTCCAATTTACGGGAATTATTTTGTTTGAATTGTGAACCAAAGGGATATTAAATGGTAAGAATACATATAAACACAAAAAATATCCATATGATAATAAATTAAATTCTTTTTTATATATAATTAACATAAAATTTACCCTAATTTAAATTTATTCTTACTTAATCCCTCTTTCAAAGTGATATGGGTATGGAAAACCTTGCGACTTTGGTATCTTATGACTAAAAATATCATAAAAGATAAAATTAAGTGAAAATTAAAATACCATTAATTTAATAAAAATTATTATAAACACATCCATGGGTCAATATATACATTAAAAAAGAATATAGTTACTGAATATGGAAAAAAATCTCAATGAAAGGATAATTAAAATGAGGAACTCTTACCTTTACTTCAGACTTCCATGAATGAATGTTAACCTCCTATATAATAAAAATAAAAATCATAATAACTTATTTTATAACCTTACTTAAATATATTATCATTTATACTCTTTGATTATAGTCATTTATTAAACATATAATAGATATTTAATTTTTATTTTTACCATCGCATGTTGGTAATTTTGATTGTTCCATACAAGTTTCACAATGGTGATGTTGGTCCCCATTCATTGATACCATGTTGATAATTCGAATATTATTTCGGTTAGTTGGATAATTTTTTTCAATGATTTATGTATCACTATTTTCACTTAATGGAAGGTATGGGTATGGTTCAATAAAATAGAATCCATAAAGTGTACATTTTTTGTAATTTTTTTATAATAGAAATATATTATACTGATAAATGAGTAAGGTTACAAAGTTATATAATAGTAATACCATTTTATCATAATAATAATAATGTTAATATAACATAATTATACTGTATAATGATATATATAAATAGTTTATATGATTTATTAGTTGAAAAATATGGTGAAGAACAAGGTACTTACTTTGATGAATTCTCTTTTTCACGATACAGGTTTCTTCAGAATGGATGATTTAAGATTCTTTATTAGAACTAGAGGATAAAAACATTTGTAATAAGAAATTAGGAGATGAAAAAATGGTAGATATATTAATATATTTTTGAATAAAAATAGTGTTTTGTAAGGGTTATAGTAGGGGAATTTATATGTGATTTTTGAGAGGCATTTCAAAAAATACACAATATCTAAGGTGTATGGATGTCAGTTTTTCTTGGAAACTATATAAAAAGTATAAAATAATAGATATGGGTCATTCATATCATCATTCTCACAATTTTGATATAATATTATAAATATTTTAATCCTTTACCACATAGTTTAACTCATTTAATTCAGTTTACTTTTACTGTGGTATTTACATTTTTAACTCAGTAACATATTTTTATGTCCAAAAATAAAATTAACCTACTTACCTATTTTAAATTTTACAATTAAAAATATTTAATTCATTTAATCCAAATAAATTTTTTAATTTTTAAAAAATTTAATTTTATATGAAAACATAAAAAACATATATAAAGTGTTTTTATAGAAAAATTTCTTCTTAAACATTAAATGTTTTTAATATAATCTCACGCCAATTAATATATAAATGATTGTTAATATGATTGTTTAAAAATAAAAACAATACATTATATTAATTATTTAAAATTGAATAATTTAATTTATTAAGATAAAAATATAAAACACTTAAAAATAGTTCTTTGAAAAATACCCCCTTTATAACATTGAATGAATTTAACCAAATCCCATTAAAATTATTTATTTATCTTTTTATCATATAATTTAATAAATAATTGATATTATAATATTTATTTGAATTTATAAATAAATGAAATAATTATTTAATAATAATAATAGTAATGAGTAATGCATAAAAATATTTTAATTGAATATTATCTTTTTTGTTTCAATGTTTATTATTTGTGTTCTATATTATATTCAAATTTTTATATGAAATTAATGAAATTTAATATACCTATTTTATGAAATATGTAAGGAACCAACCTTAAACATAACTAATTCTAGTGTTTTTGAACTATAATTCAAATTCTAGGATCATTTCAGTGTAGAGTTTTAGTAAATTATGACAAAATATTAAAAATTAAACACATACATTACATGTGGACACTTAAACCTAGTATCCATTCTTTCCACCAAAGTAAACCCTTTTAAAATTAAACATGAATTTTATTAATGACACATCTTAAATATTATCATCAAAACATCCTCTTTGTTCTTACCAATCCTTAGGACCTACGAAAAACATTTTAAATCTTGGGATGAAGACAAAAATCTCAGCTAGGAACATAAATAAAGAAAACCATTAGTCTAGTGAAAACATAAAAACCCATTAAATTTTTTTCTTAAAAAATCATTATAAAGAATAGAGAAAAACATATAGGTTCATTGGAAAATAATTATTATATCACTCTTACATTCACCCTTATAAATAAAATAACTAAATAGCCGACTTCCACCTTCAGATTACCCAGTGCATTAGAGAGTTATAATGGGGCTCACCCTTTGTATAAGTTATATCAGGATCACCCATATTTCATGAGCTATAATGGGATTCAACCCTTCATATAATCTATTTCGGGATCACCTATGATATATAATGGGTCTCAACCAATAATTTATAATTTACATGGAAAAAAGCATGAATAAAAACCCTTAAAACTCTTTTAAGCGCTTGTGTAAAACACTTCTAGATATAAAAATATGATTTTCACATAAAAATAACATTAAAATAAAAAAAATATTTCACATTATAAGGAAACTAATTTATTAAGAAATAAATTTGAAAAATTATAAAGGAAACATTGAATAATTAAAGCATCATTGAAATAGGAAATTCTATTCATGATGTATATGTCAAAAAAACCTTCCATGTTATTGAAATAATTAATCCATTTTTGAAACCCATTTAAAACATTAAAAAAGTGATTTTTTAATCAAAGTGTCTCATACCACATTGAAACATTTTAAATAAATTATAAAATTAAAATTTTAAAACATTCATGTTCATATAAATAAATCCGTAAAACTATTTTTAAAGCATGGATAATAATGATAAATATTTATAACAATAAATCTTTATGACATTTAAAATGATGTTTTAGTTAAAGAGTCCCTTGCCACTTGAGAAACACTTGAATAAAAATAAATAAAAAATATCACTAAAAAAATTACACATAATTATAGTATATTAATTCATGATATAACATGTCAAAAGGGTTATATATATATATATATATTATATGATAATAATGGTTCATAACGTCAATAATTGCCTCAATGAAAGGAGATTGAGATGAAGTCCCTTACATTGGATCTGATTCGTCACGTATTTCATTTAGTTTCCTAAATAATAAACATATTTTAATTATTTAATTTCTGTATAACCTTTTAAATTTTATTATTCCATTTATATATCTTTTTAACATGTTATAACAATTACTTAATTATTTAAGTTTAAATTGGACGTTTGGATGATATTCGACACTTGAGTCCAAAATGAATTTGGTAAGAATTCAATATTCAAAGTGGTAATTATTCTATCATATCCAGAATAATACTCATGAAATAATAATAAATTTTATACATAAATTAATTTTTTACATAAAAAAAATTATGTAAAGTTATGAAAAATTAACAACATTATAATCCTGGAGATGATAGGTCGTACGTACACATGAGTAACATTTCCATTTTAAATGATCAATATGGAAAGAATGTAAGTATTATTTTAACTCTAAATAATAATAATAATATAAATTATATCATATTAAACATTTAGATATACTTATATATATCATCCATGTGATTTGGTGATGAAAAACGAATCACATCACTCCGTGGAAGTGATAGTTCACCCGTACACACGAACAACTTTATCATTTTTATGTGCATGGAAATATAAGAAAAAATGACATATTATCCTCCTATAATGATATATTGTCATGATTATCATATAAAAACATTAAATCTATAATTACAACTAGTCTTGAAAGATAGTAATGGAAGTTGAATTATATCGGTTCGTGGAGGTGATAGTTCACATGTACACACAAATGATTAATTCATTTCCCATTTGATATAAGTGGAGACTGATTTAGTTGATGATAATAATATAATAACATCTCATTATATTTATAATAATTGAGTTATTATTTCTTCCGGGTTGAAGAATATTTTAAGTATTTGTAAGGAGAAATAAATTAGAAATACTAAATTAAAAATTATACCACTTCTTCGGACAATCACCTTTGATTAACACATTAACACCTCTAAAGAGGGTGTTATACCTAAAATACGACCTCTAGAAAATTTTTAGGGATTATATTAAGGTATTGGGTTAGATATTGACCAAACCAAATAGGTTTTGAGACGTGAAAGAATACAGAAAGGGTGCCTATTTATAGGAGAGGGGAGAGGAACTATATGAATTATTGAAAATAGGAAATTAATACAAATTAATTTTATAGGTCAATTGGATCCAAACATATTAATTTATAATATATTATTTTTTTGGTCGAAATACATTCATAAAAATGATATATTTTTTCTAATTTTTTTAATCCTTGTCTTTTTCATTTTAACCCTTATTAATTCTTACTATGATATCATGTAATTTACACTTTGAGTGTAAATATAATTATTATAAAATAAAAAAAGACAAATAAATGAGTAATTTATGAAATTTTATCACTAAAACCAATTATTTAGATTAAGGTTAGATTTTTTTAAAATTTTAAATCATTTAATAATTTATTATTTATTTTAAAATATCATTAATTTCAATTTTGAAACTCTTGATTATTTGTGTTTTTAAAAAATATCATAAAAACTTGATATCCTTGAATAAAATATATCAACTCATTCTTTACATGTAAAAATAATCCAGAAATTTTCTTATGACCTAAATTATATCAAATTATATTTATTTTAATATTTTTAATATCATTTGTTTGATTCATCCATTAATTAAGAAATCACTACATCATTAGTGTGTCGCTATTTAATTTAATTATATCCTTCATAAAAATTATAAATAAATTACCATGATATAGGTAAACATTTTATATTTAAAAATAATATTTACAATCTAATATATCCCTTATATAACCCCATATTAAAAATATTTTACTTGTTGAAAACAAGAGTGTGACCAAATTGACTTTCCTTTGAATATAATATTATAAATATATTAAATTCATATAAGTGGATCCATGTGGACATAAAGTCATCAAAAGGAATGTTTTTTCTACACACACTAATACTATAAAATTAGGACAAGTTTTAGGGTAATTATATAATATTTATAATATTATTTTTACCTTTAATTACCCGATTTACACTTAACCATTGTAATAAAAAATATTACTAATGTTACTATTAATAAGCTAAAAAATAAAAAAAACATTTTTTCATAATTTTTACCCACTGATTAAAAATATTTTATCTTTTTTTCAAAATCAAAAATTAATAATTTTTAGTGATTAATTTATAATTAATCGAATTAACAGATTGAGAAAACTTACTTTTAAATTAAAAATGTTTAAAAGTTAACAAATTTTTTATATCCAATTTCAATGTGAAATTGATTCCAATAACCTAAATTTTATTATATTATAAAAAGATGATATAATTATACCTTTAAACAATTCAAATATATAATTTATAACCATAAATAAATTTGATGAGAAATATGTTTTCAATTAAAGTGCAATATTTTCACTATTCATCAAAGCACAAAACTTATCAGAAGAAAACCAAAAATTAATTCAAATTAAATTTTTAGATTATAATTAAAAATAATAAGATAATTTTGTAAAATATAATTTAAAACATTTTCAAAACTAGATTTAAAATATATGTGTCATCAAAAGGTGGCAAAACTACTATTTTTTAGAATACTTCTTTTATGTGTAAAATTGGATTTATTATTATATAATGTCTATAAATCACATTAAATGAATGTTAAAAATTAGGTTTAATATATTATCTATATATATATATATTTTATTAAAATAATCTAAAAATAGTGTTTTTTAATTTATTGGTATAAAACACACCTTTTCACATTTAAATAGTTTTTCAAAAAAATATTTCCTTTTATTTTAAAACTAGTTTAAAAATAATTTATAATTAATTTTTCAAAGAATTATATATACATGTGTAAACCATATTTTCATAATTCGGTTATTACTATTCATTTCCACCACTCTAAAAACTAGGTTATAATGGTAACATTTAAATAATAATATTTACTTGTTCATTTAAGCTTAATGTTGCGTATCATGTACGCTATTGAACATATAATTTCCTTTTAAAAAAATTAGGATGTTATATTCTCCCCCCCCCCTTTGGAAATTTCATCTTGGAAAATTTTAATTTGGGCTCATTAATTAGGGTTTGACTTTTCAAATAACCTTTATTGAAATCCCACGTTAGGGAAAAGAATAATAAAAATTACACATTAAAAGAAAGAAAGGTAAGTACATAGGTCAGTTGAGATAACATATACTAGGGTTATATGTAGGAAAACATGTACATGGATGAGAAAACTAACTATCATGTTCTAATGAAGAGTGATAGAGAACATGACCATGAGAAAGTTAACAATCACAAAAAACTAAATCTGTGATGGGTTAAAATTTCATTGATTTCTTAAAAATAAAAATAAATGGATGAAATTTTTGTTTTAAGATCCTTTTCATAGAGTTGAGAAATTATTCTACTAATTAGGCTAAGAACATAAAAATATATAATTAATTGACAAGTATAGTTTCATCCATTATCGAATTCCACTACAAACTCATCTTTTTTCCCAAATGATGATTATTTAAGAAGAAAGTTTCATGCCTAGAACACTAGAATCAACATCTAGAGAATCAAATAATTCAAAAAATAATAACTATTTATTTCCTTGTTGTGAAAAATTAACAAAAAATGATTATGATAATATAAGACAATTCCCCAAAAATAATAAACCTTTATATGATGAAAAACTACTTTAATCTCCAAAATTTAATAGTGATACCCAAAGTTCAACATAGACCATTTGATAAATAAATTTTCCTAAAATCACTCAAAATAATAAAAACTATGAT
This sequence comes from Viscum album, assembly GCA_963277665.1. NCBI lineage: Eukaryota > Viridiplantae > Streptophyta > Magnoliopsida > Santalales > Viscaceae > Viscum > Viscum album. Next base: position 1,218,123,098 of record OY728151.1, read on the forward strand.
TGAATCCCAAAATTCACAAGTATTTGATCACATAGTCTTGTAAGACATATTTAAACATTTATCTCTAAAAACATCAATTAATCTTGAATTCTCATACCAAAAATCAATCATCCTAGTCATATATTATCCAAGATAGGGTAATCATTTCTATAAATAACCTAAATCTATATAAGTAAACAATAAAATCATATGTTCCTCCAAAAAATAATTCAACCTTTAATTATCAAATAAAATCCAATAGTATTCTATTTACATTAATCATATAGTGTTCATGAAATATTGAACGTCTTCTAAAATAACATTAATCACTTAATCACCAAATCATTTTCCAATCCCATGGTTATCTATTTTATAAAATTTATGATCCAAAAATAAAATTATTATTCATTAATAAACTAATGTAACTAAAAAAATTCATACTAACTGGGACTTCATGTAGTTCCGTGGTAAGCGAGGCACCCTTGTCACCCTTCGGTTGCAGGTTCAAAACTCACAACCTTATCAGATGTGATAGGTTCTCACCAATCCTATAGGTTTTGGTTATTCTAAAACTATATAATTCATATAAAATTCCCAAATTATGATAAAATATCCAAAAATAAACATGACATGTTTTAACCTCAAAGATTATCTCAAACCTTTCAATTTTCAACCCAAAATATAATAGCCCATAATTACCTCAAAAATGAATCTATCAAAAAATGCAGTTACTCATATTAAAATTTAATAACATAAATCCTAAAAAGGGATTTCTATGACACTAAAATTATTATCAAGAAAAATATTATAAACCTATAGTGATATCATAAACACTCAAAAAATATCATAATCATAAAATTTGTCTTAACCATCCTTTGATACAAACTATAAGGAATCATCCTTAAAAATAACATATTTTAGTGTTTTTGAACTAGATTTATCATTCTAGGATATTTTAAATTTTTAGTTTTATACAATTAGGAAAAAGTATTACAATATAAACTCATAAATTACAAGAGGACACTTAAACCTAGTATCCATTTTTTCAGTAATGGAAAACCTTTAAAAATAACACATGACTTATTTTCATTACACATATTCAATACTATTATCAGGACATCCTGTTTATTATTAAAAATCCTTAAGACCTATGAAAAAATTTAAAACATTGTATTAGCTCAAAAATATTAGTAAGGGACATAAATAAAGAAAATTGTGAGTCTAGTGAATATAAGAAAACCCATTAAAAACCTTTTCTTAAAAACTCATTGTGAAGAATTGAAAAAAAACCTAGGTGCCTTGGGAAATAATTACCATATCACTCTTATATTAACCCTTATAAATGTAATAACCCTAAGTTGGACTTCCACCTTTAGAGTACCCAATGCATTGGGAGCTATAATGGGGATCACCCTTTGTGTAAGTTATATCGGGGTCACCCATCTTTTAGGATCTATAATGGGGCTCAACACTTCGTATAACAAATATCTGGATCACCTATGAGCTATAATGGGGTTGAAACCCTATTTAATAATTTAAATGGACTAAATAATTAATAAAACCCTTATAACCCTTTTAATCCTATGTATAAAAACACTTCCAAATATTAGAATACCCTTTTCATGTAAAAATCCCTTTAATATAACAAAATCATGCACATAATAAGGAAACTAAGTGTTTGTAAAGAAATATAAAATATTACAAATGAAACATTATGTAATTAATGTTTCATGAGAATATGAAATTTGGTTCATGCTGTATATGTTAAAAAACATTCTAAGATATTGAAATAATCAATCAATTTTTAAAACTCATTTAAAAGATTATAAAAATATATTTTTTAATCAAACTTTCCAAAACCACTTTGAAACATTTAAAGAAGTTAAAAAATTAAAAATTTAATACATATATTTCCACATAAATAAAACCTTAAAACCATTTTGAAATCATGGTCAATAATGAGAATGATTTAGAAGAATAAACCCTTTACACATTTAAAATGAATTTTAGGTAAAGAGTCCCTTACCACTTAAAAAACACTTAAATAAAAATAATTAATGAATAACATTAAAAAAATATTAAATATAATTACATTATAGTGATAAATGATATATTGTGTCAAAAGGGTTCTATATAAGACTTATATGGTAATAAAGGTTCATAACATCAAGATATGCCTCAATGAAAGGAGATTGATACGAATTCCCTCACCTTGAATCAAATTTGTCACATCTATCCTTTACTTTCCTGAATAATAAACCCAGGTAAATTATTTAATTTTATGACATAATTATTATATTTTATTATTCCTTTTATATTACTTTTTTCCATGATATTACAATTACTTAATTATTGTGTTCAAGTTAGTAATTTTGATGATATTCTGTACTTGAGTCCAAAATGACTTTGGTTCGATGTTAGTAGAAAAGTGTTCATTAGTTAATCATCTCCAAAATAATATTCATAAAATAGTAATAACTTTTATATATAAATTATACTTTTAAATAAAACCATTTATTTATGGTTATGAAAAATTAACAACGTTATAATCACGGAGAAGGTAGGCCATATGTACGCAAGAGTAATGTGTCAATTTATCAAGATCATTTTTGAAAGAAGTTAATTATTATTTTATCTCTCCAGAATTATAATAATAACAATAATATAATATTAAGAAATTAAATATACTTATATATATCATCCATGTGATGTGGTGATGAAAAACAAATCACAAAACTTTGTAGAGGTGATAGTTTATACGTACGCAGGAACGACGTTATCATTTTTATGTGCATTGAAATGTATGAAAGAAGTGATATATTATCCTAATATAATGCTAAATATGTCATATATATCATATATAAACATTAATTCCATAATTATTACCTGTATTGAGATACGGTAAAGGAAAAAAAAATATTGGTTTGTGGAAGTGATTATTTACACGTACGCACAAACGATTAATCTGTTTCCCATTTGATGGATGTGGAGAAGGATTTAGGAGATGTTATTAACCTAATAACATATCAATATAATTAGGATAATATATTTTTTATTTCCTCATGTTCAGAGAATATTTTAAGGATTTTTAAGAAGAAATAAAATAGAAATAATTAAATAAAAATGATACTTATTGTTCAGAAGATCTCCTTTGATTAACACCTTAACACATCTAAGGATGGTGTTCATTATAAACTAAGTCCTCAAAAACATATGGATTTTTTCTAGAAAGTTATTTTGGTAGATATTTTCTAAACCAAATAGGTTTCTAGGTCTGAAGAAAAGAGAAGAAATGGTCCCCTTTTATAGGAGAGGGGAGGGGCACTCTTTGAATTCTAAAAAATATTAAATTAATATAAAATAATTTTATAATAAAAATGGATATAGACTTATTAATTTATAATAAATTAGGATTTTTGGTTAAAATAAATTTATAAAATAAAAAATAAACATGTTTTGACTATTTTTTAATCCTTATCTATTTGGTTTAATCATCATTAACTTTTACAGTAATATAATGTAATTTACACATTCAGGGTTAATATAATTACTATAAAATAAAAAACAGAAAATAAATGAGTAATTGATGAAATTTTAAGACTTATCCTAATTATTTTGATTATTTCTGGATTTTTTAAATTTTAGATCACTTAATAAAATATTACATATTTTAAAATATAACTAATATCAATTTTGACACTATTAATTATATGACTTTTTAAAAATATCATAAAAGCATTATATCATCATTAAAAATACATTAACTAATCTATAATATGTCAAATTCATCCATATAATTTATGGATGATATAAATTATATTTAATTATATTTATTTTAATATTTTTAATATCATTGAATTTATTCTTCAAAAAATTAATCAATTATTGTATCATCATTGTGTCGCAATTTAATTTACTTATATCCTTCATAAAAATTATAAATAAATTACCATGATATAGGTAAAAAATTTATATTTATAAAAAATATTTATAGTATATCATATCCATTATATATCTCCATATTAAAAATATTTTACTTGTTAAAAACCAGAATTTGAAAAAATTGACTTTTCAATGAATATAATATTATAAATGTCTTAAAGTCATCTAAATTGGTCAAAGTGGACATAAAATCGTCCCAATGATGTTTTTTAGATAATAAATCATCCAATAAAATTATTATAAGTGTTAGGGAAATTTTATAATAGTTATAATACTATTTTTACCTTTAAATACATGATTTACCCTTAACAGTGATAATAAAAAATATTATTAAAGTTACTATTCATAAAACCAAAAATAAAAGAAACTTATTTAAAAAATTTGGACCCGATTTTTCAAAATATTGAATCCATTTATAAAAATTTCAAACATATGAGCTGTGGTAATTAATTTAAAATCGATTCTGTTGACGATTAAGAAAAAGAGTTTTTAATGTAAAAACCTTTATAAGTTCACAAAGTTTTTAAAAATAATTTCAATGTGAAATTGATTATAATTACCTAAATGGTATTAAATAATAAAAACACAATTTAATTATACTTTATAAATATTAAAATATAGAATTTGACAATATAAATAAATTTGAGGAAAAAGATGTTTTCAATTAAAATGTAGTATTTATTTACTATTCATCAAAACATGAAATTTATCAAAAAAATACCAAAAAATAATAACAATTAGAATTTGATAATTATATTTCAAATAAGAAGTTTATTTAGTCAAATATAATATATAAATGTGTCAAAAATTATATTAAAAATAGGAGTTCCATCAAAATGCGGCAAAACAACTATTTTTGAGAAATACTTCTTTTATGTGTAAAATTGGATTTTGTTATTTTATAATGCCTATAAAAAGTATAAAATAAAATTTAAACGTTATATTTAATGTATTATATATATTATTATTAATATAATACAAAAAGTTTGATTTGTTTATTTATTGGTATAATACACACTTTTTCACATTTAAATAGTTTATTAAAAAACCTTTATTTTTATTTTAAAAAGGGTTTGACATTAATTTATAATTATTTTTTAAAAAAATTATATATAAACATGTAAACCATATTTTAATAATTCAGTAAATAATATTCATTTCCACCACTCTAATGTCTGGGGTATAATGGTAACATTTAAATAATAATCTTTTCTTGTTCGTTTAAGCTCGATGTGGTGTATCTTGTACACTATTGAACACAGAGTTTACTTTAAAAGAACTAAGTGTATTACACATGAATACCCATTGACAATATATTTAATTACCATGTTTCCAATAACCATGTATTCAACATTCATATTTCCTACAACCATATATCTAAGGACCATATTTCCAAAAACCATATATATAATAGTCATATTTCATTACAATATATAGTCTTATATACATTACTAAAATCATTAATCATATTCATTTACTTATATATTAATATATCCATTATATTTATAATGTTCATCTTTCTTTGAATATTTGTAATTGAGGTTATGATCTTCATGGAAAACCATGAGAATAAATATATTATGTTCATAGAATTTTAAAATACTTGTGGTTTTATTCATATTATGGTTTTATTAGTGATGTTTCATATTATATTCTGAAAATTTATTAATGGTTATATTGTATTATAATGTTTTATTTCAAGAAAATGTATTATAGTGCGTTTTGGTTATTTGTTTCATGTGAAACCATCTATTAAACACAATAATAATTTAAAGGGAAATATATAGTAAAATTAGGGGGTGTCGCATTTTACCCCATTAAAAGAAATTATCCCTAAAAATTTCATTACTCTACTGAAAATAAATGAATGTAATTATTCCTCATTATATCACACGATTCCAACATTTCTTCCTCAAACTTTTGATTTCTCTAGGTAACTTTAACTAGGTAAGTGGTCTTATTTTATAGTAATTTATCACTAGGATATAAGATTTATTCCAATTGTTCCTTATAAGAGATATCATGTTTGATTAATAAAATCGATGAGTTTAATAAGTGTGAAGGGTCAAGTATGTACTTCCTCAAAAGTGATATATGGAACACATCATAAACATATTAATGGTTCGTAAGAAGTGAAAGATGATAAGATATTATCCCTCAATGATCAACAATTTTGAAATGGAAAATATATCTATAGATCATATTTACATTATTCCAAAATCTCATAGTACTCTTCTATCATGAAATTAATATTACTATATTTTATTTGAAATGAACATCCAAATCTCATTTATGGTTATCAATATTTCACTTCTATCATTATTGTATAGTATTAATGTTCCATTGAATTCTTTTAATCTTCTCTAACATTTATAAATCATGATCTAGTCCTAGTAGCTTACTCTCTCTAACATCATCCTAACATGTTTGAGTTCAATATCATTTACCATATAAAACATGATAATGTTACATTTTAATAATAGAATGAATAATTTTGTTATATAAAAACTCTACTAGGGGAGGTATTGATCCCAACTTCCATTGAATTCCATTGATAAGGATCTCATCATATCCTTGAGATTTAAAATGGTCCTTTAATATTTATCATCATTTTGAGGATGCTAAACATTACTAAAACTCATCTATGTATCTAACACCTACTGAAGACTTTTCTATAACATTAAGTTAAACCTCATATCTTAGTAATATACAATGGAAATTGGTATTCCATTCATGTAACAACCCAAGCTTCCACAGTACGCTTCCCTTTGAATAATACAGTAGTGTGTGTTGTACGCAACTTCGAGTTCTAACACACACCACAAATAATCAAACTAGCTGTTATGAATAGTAATACCCACTTTTTTAAATTTTATAAATTTTATCTCTCAAAATTGACTTCATTTTTGGATTCAGAATATTGAAATTATCCTAGGGTAAAATTTTGGAACTTTTTGGATAACATTTATATTTTGATGAATAGTTAAAATTACTAAATTTTAATTAAAAAAACTTTTTAATTGAAATAATTAATAGTGATAAATTATGAATTTGAGTGGTTTTAAAGTATATTTAGAATATATTTTTACTATTTAATACAATGTTGGTCGTTGGACATAATTTCACAATTAAACTGGACATGAACACGTGTCAATCTTTTGATAGTTATTATCTCTTAAAAACACGTTTTTTGTTTTAACAATAGGAATTAATTTTAAATTAATTTCTGCCACTTATGTGTTTTGAATTTGGAAAAATGGATTCCATATTTGGAATCAGTATTTACAAATTGTTTAAATAGGTAACTTTTATTTTTAGGCATTTTGAATAATTACTTTGGTAAATATTTTATTTACCATGGTTAAAGGGTAAATCCGGTAAATAAGGGTAAAATAATAATATTATAATAATAATAAATTACCCTAAAACATGTCCTAACCTTATTGGTTGATACATGTCCGACCATGGGAATCTTTGGGTCTATTTGGGGACCTCATGGAGCCACTTGTAAGAGATAATGACACTTTATATTAATTAAGTTAAAATAAATACAAAAATGACATAAGCATATATCTTTTAGGAAAACAATTTTTACATAGGGTTATATATGTTTCATTTTAGACAATAAATATTCAATAGAAAGATAAAACTAATTCCTAAATAATGGTATTTTATTTATAATTTTTAGACATTTAATAATTAATATTATTTACGACACAATAATGCTGCAATATTTTCCTTATTAATGATAGAATCAAATAATTGGTATTATAAATGTTAAAATTAATATAATTTGAATGTTTTGATGACAGACATGAATTTTATTGCTTAATATGACATTATATTATTGCTTAAATTAATTTGTTTCGAATTAATAAAGTTGTTATTACTTTAACAAAAATCAATTATTGAGTAGTGTCAAAATTGACATAAATGTGTTTTTAAAACAAATATTATATTATTAATTTATATTATATTCCTAAAAATATAAGGTTCGGCCAAATGACTCATATACTTATTGGTATATCATTAATGGACCACTTTAGGGTCACTTGGATGTATATATTATTTTTATTAACTATATAATATAAAAATACAAAGTGACATAGTAAGTGCCAAACTAATTAACTAAGAGTTAAAACTAAAAGATAAGGTTAATATAATGACCCAAACCTATCTAAAATCTATTGGTTGAAAGGCTTTAGACCCATCCCCACCTTAGACTTTGAATAATCCACTTTTGAGCCTTTATAAACTGAATATGATTTTATTATAAAATAATACTTTATGTTTTTTCTAAAGAGCCCCTCACCCCTCTTATAAAAGGGAACTCCCCATTATCATTATTTCACACCTTCAAAGCCATTTGGCTCAGCCAAACTCTGCCGAAATATTCTCCCAAATTCCTTCAATTCATCCTATAGGCATTATTTTGATCATAAATCCAACCTAATGATCCTTTTTAATCAAATCAAAAGGAAGAACCCAAAGAAGAGGTAACGTCTTCACCACCCTCTTTAAAGTTCCTTTGTTCTTAAACTTCTTATTTCCTTGTTATTTCCATTATAAAATAATAAATCCAGTATATTATATATACTATAATGTTATTATAATTATGGAACAAACAAATTCATTATTCTATCCATCCCTTGAATGACATATCACCATACGTGCGTACGTACGGCCTACCGTCTCCACGTTGTGGTGTAATTGTTGTTCAATATATTATTATTTAGAAGGTTATAATAATGATGTATAATTCATGTAAATAATAAATATACCATGATAATTATTCTTTCTATATAATATACCATCCAATTATATATTATTTTAATATCAAAAGAATGATATTTTCGCTCATGCGTACGTACGGACTACCGTCTCCATGAACGCGATGAGATTCATTCCCCATCATATCCATGAAATTATAATTCTCATTTGATGATTAAAAATAATGTTTAGGTACTTGATATCATTTTGGATATGAATAAGATACAACCTATCCATAATAAAAATGGCATATTTCACAAAACATATAAAACAAAACGAGTAAGTTAACACCCGAAATGACGATAATACTAAGATATTATCAACAAAGCAATGTAAAAATATCATATATGATATCATATTAATGTATATGATTATTTTATAATTTAATAACAATTATTTCACCATTATACAGAATTTTAACTTACATTAATCCAAGGAAAAGTACAAGGTAAAGGTTTATGTAACAATCTCTTCATTATTCGAGGTTGTTTATACGTAATTATCTACTGGGACCTCTTTATCATCCACATCCATGTTTCATAAAAATGTATTTCAAAACATTCTTAATATTTTATAGAATATGGATTAAAGACATTTATACCCTTGTTTGACTTTTTATAAGAAGTTTATAAAGGAATCTTTCCGTCGTTTTCCAAACAAGGTCATTTTAAACCTTTTCGACAGAATTAAGGTAAGAATGTTTTTTAACTTATATGGCGGATGCAGCTATTTTACACCGTCATAAAATCTTCAAAGCTTCCCTTACAAGCTTATAAGAATATATTCAAAGTAAATGTTTAATTTTAAAATTATTTTACTTTTAAATGATTTCAAAAAAGTGATATTTCTCTCAAATAGTTTTGATTTCATCTATGTCAAAACACTTTGATAGATTTTATGATTATTTGAAGTTGATTTATTATGATAAAAAACATCCATATTTTATTGAAGGTTTTGTGATATGTTTGACTATGGATGTGTTATTTTTATACCATTAATGGTTTATGGAGAAAGTATTGACATTTCGTATGCTAGTTTTAATACGAATGTTTATGTTATGTTTAAACCTATTCATATGAGGAATGAATTGGACTTAATAAGTAATGGGTGGAGCCCGCTATAGTTCCTCGATGAATCGGTAGGTCTCATGAGACAAACTAGTGTCTTGACACAAGGCCTTGACAAAATCGTATTTGTAGTCTTGGCACGAGGCCTTGACTATGTGGTTATGATAGTCTGGCATTATGCATTCCATCATTATGAAAGTGGTTATTGATATTGCATGTGATTATTCGACTAGTAGAATATCCATGTGAATAAGTAAATGGAATTATTTCATTTTATCTTTTCTATATTATGCTGAATTTCAAGTTTAAAAGGATTTTGTTTTAGTTATACATTGGATTAAATGTTTATACTTATTTATGAAAGTTTCCGCTATATTGTTATCCTTACTGAGCATCTGAGATCACCCCTTTCAATGTTTTATTTTTCCCAGGATATGAAGAAGTAATTTACGAATGACCTGCTGGGATAGTATGAGGGGATATGAAGAAAAGATGTTGCTGATGTAGTTTTCATTTTAATGATATAATGTATGACTTATGAATGTATCTAGTATTTCCAAGGCTACTAAACCAATCGGTCTTTCGAGACTTGATCTTTCTTGTGATCATGCCAATGTTATGTAATAATGCACCGACTCTGGGTAACTGGGGTCGGGGCGTTACAGTTGGTATCAGAGGAAGTTTAATACAAACCTTGGAAGCTAGATTAAGATAAACTATTATTAGATCACATAGACCTAAGATGGACTTTGAGGATTAGTATAGAAGAACTTCCTAGAATTTTGGTATTGTATAGATTTTTTGAGTTTTCTAAGAAATACATCCCTGTCTGGATACGAGCAGGTAAAGGTGGCTCTGGCATAGATGTACCTAGGGGTAAAACCCAAAAACACCACATTGAGCTAGACTCGAACGGGAACTGGTGCAAGACAACGAGCCTTGCTGCACTCTTGGTTACGAAACTCCCGGGGGATATTATTAAGATAACTCTCATTTTTCTTTAAAAATTATTATGAAGGGTTTATGAGTATATACTTCCTCAAAGAAAACATTATTATGATTATGGATTAAATCCATAAATAGTTCAATTTATGTTAAGTGTTTTATAATAATGGAATTATGTATTTTGATACATAAACTAATCTAGTTTATGACATTGTTTAGAAATGGAGCCTAGTGGAAGAAATGGAAACTGTATCAATGCACACACTCCATGTAGGGATTTCCCCCCTACTCAAGATAATTATAGTGGAGCTGGTGATGCAACTGGTGCTGATCAACTAATCACCATACTGGGACAACTCACTCAGGTTATGAATAATAACCTTACCCGTATGGAGCACCCTGATCCACAGTGTGGAGGATCAATGTTAGATCGCTTCATGTGGCAGAAACCACCAATATTCAATGGAAGTAAAAATCCATTAGTAGCTGAGCAAAGGATAAGTTCCTTAGAGAAAATATTTCAGGCTTTGGGGAGTAGTGAAAGGGTAAAAGTTGTCAAGGCAGTTTATCACCTCACTGGAGATACTGATCAATGGTGGTCATTGACTCAAAACATGAAGGAAGACGATGAAGTATCAAATATGGAATGGAGGGAGTTCAAAGAGATTTTCTTAGAAAAATACTTTCCTCGTGACCATCGAGAATATATGGAAAGACAATTTCTGAGTCTGAGACAAAAGGAGGATGAGAATGTCACAAAGTATGAGGCTAACTTTTCAAGGTTGGCAAGGTATGCTGAAGATTACATACGTAACCCAAAAAGTAAGATTGATCGTTTCTTTGACGGGTTAAAACCGTTTCTCCATCGAGCATTAGTCTCACAATCCTTCTCATCATATGAAGACATTGTCTCATGTGCTATCAAGATAGAAAATGAATTCTCTAAGTCTTATGACTTTAAAGAAAAGCAAGAGAAGAAGAGATTTGTTGATCAATCTGGGAATTGAAATAAGGGGAAGAAGGGAAAGGTTGAATATCCATCATGTGGTAAATGTGGGAAGAAAAACCCCGGTACATGCTTAAAAGGAATGGTAGTCTATTACAAGTGTGGTGAAAAAGGCCACGAAGCTCGTGATTGCAAGGGAAAGAAGGAATCTACCGATGTCCAATGCTACAATTGCAGGTAGATGGAAAATTATGCAAATGAATTTCCTAAGAGTCAGTGGAACTTACCTCATAAAAGTCTAAGGGATCAAGGCCAAGCTTATGCTATCACTACTACTGAGGTAGAAGCTCCGAAAGACATGGTGGCAGGTAATTTAATGGTTTCCTCAAATTTAGAAAATTCATTATTTGATTCTGGATCATCGCATTGTTTCATATCTTCCCAGTTTGCTAAGAAAATTAGATATTTCCAATTTGATTTGATAAGGGAGTTGTGAGTTAAAACTCCTAAGGGAAGTATCATTACAACAATGTTTTGGGAATCGGTTCCCATTAGAGCACATAAATGTTCTTTATGCTTTGATCTCATCATCATACCTATGATTGAGTTTCATATAATCCTCGGTATGGATTGGCTTTCAGACCATGATGTGAAGATTTATTGTAAGAATAAGGAGGTTACGATTTTGATGATGCTGATAAATAACACCTTATCTTTAGAGCAGAATCGTTACCACCTAATTCTTATTTATATCCACCCCCAGTAGCTCAACTAAATTCAATTATTGGGGAGGAAGAGAATGAAATGACTGAGGGAGAGGAAAGGAATGTTCAAATAGAGGATGTACCTATTGTGAACGAATATGTAGATGTGTTTCCGGAAGATTTACCTGGACATCCTCCAGAACGAGAAGTTAAGTTCTCCATTGATTTAATTCCTGGATCAAGGCCTATATCGAAGACCCCTTATAGAATGGACACTGTAGAATTATTTGAACTAAAGAAACAACTAGAGTAATTGAGTAATAAGGGATTTATTCGCCCTAGTGTTTCTCTGTGGGGAGCGCCTATTCTTTTTGTTAAAAAGAAAGATGGATCTATGAGGTTATGTATCGACTACAGGGAGATCAATGCTATAACAATAAAGAACAAGTATCCCCTACCACTCATTGATGATTTATTTGACCAAATACATGTAGCTCAATACTTTTCAAAGATTGACCTTCGATATGGATACCATCAGTTGTGTTTGAAGAAGGAAGACATTCTGAAGACAGCATTTCGAACAAGGTACGAGCATTACGAGTTTACAGTATTTCCTTTTGGGCTGACTAATGCACCCTCTGTATTCATGGATCTAATGAATAGAGTTTTCAAGGAATATATCCATGAATTTGTGGTGTTATTCATTTATGATATCTTTGTATACTCCAAAATCTACGAAGATCATGAAAATCACTTGCGCATTATCCTGAAGACTCTGTGAATACATGAATTATATGGGAAGTTTAGCAAGTGTGAATTATGGCTTCAGGATATTTCTTTTCTTGGCCATACTGTCTCTAAATATGTAATCTTTGTTGGTCCTTCTAAGACCAAGTCAATCCAAGACTGTCTAGCACCTACGAGTATAACTAAGGTACGTAGTTTTATTGGTTTAGCAGGTTATTGTCGATGTTTCATCCAGAATTTTTCTCGATTGGCTAACCCATTAAAAAAGCTCACACGTAAGGGGGTTAAATTTGTTTGGAAAAAAGAGTATGAATAATGTTTTGAAGAACTGAAGAGAAGATTAGTCAATGCTCCTATATTGACTCTACCATCGAGGAATGATGGGTTCATTATTTATAGTGATGCATCGAAGAAAGGACTTGGTTATGTCCTTATGCAGAATGATAGGGTTATTGCCTATACATCATGACAGTTGAAAATTCTTGAGAAAAACTATCCTACTCATGATCTTGAGTTATCAGTTGTGATATTTACTTTGAAGATATGGAGGCACTACCTCTATGGTGAAAAAATGTGAGATTTATACTGATCACAAGAGTTTGAAGTATATTTTCTCACAAAAAAAAACTCAACATGAGGCAAAGGAGATGACTTGAACAACTCATGGATTATGATTATATGATACACTACCACCCGGGGAAGGAAAATAATGTGGCAGATGCTTTGAGCAGAAAGGATCATGGAGTTTTGAACAATATGAGAATTGAAAGGGATCCAATTTTCATGGATCTAGTGAAGTTGGACATGGGAATAACAATGGAAGGTGAAACATTAGTGATTTTTAGAATGGTTTCCAAACCACCTTTACTAGAGAGGATTTAGAGTTCTCACACTGATGATGAATAATTTCAAAAGATGATTAAAGCTGTGAATGATGGGAGATTGAATGACTTTTTGTGTGAAGATGGAATTTTGAAGTTTGGGAAGAGACTTAGTGTTCCCAATATACCTGATCTAAAAAGAGAATTGTTGGATGATGCTCATAGTTAGAATTTATCTATACACCGTGGGAGCACCAAAATGTATAGAGATTTGAAGGAACATTTTTGGTGGGACAACATGAAGAGGGAGATTTATGATTTTGTGTCAAGATGTATGGTTTGTCAACAAGTGAAAGCTGGAAGGCAACAACCTAGAGGATTCATGCAACCTCTTCCCATACCTCAGTGGAAATGGGATAATATCATGATGGACTTTGTCATGGGTCTACCAAAGACTCCTAGGATGAATGATGCAATATGGGTCATTATTGATCGTCACATTTTCTTGCTATAAGGGAGGATTTACCACTTGAACGTCTAGCAAGACTATATATTAATGATGTTGTGAGACTTCATGGAGTACCCCTATCAATTGTTTCGGACCGTGATCCCTGTTTTAATTCATGATTCTGAAAGAGTCTTCAGAAGGCCTTGGATACTGAACTTTGTTTGAGCACTGCTTACCACCCTCAAACACATGGACAATCAGAATGAACTATTCAAACCTTAGAATACATGTTGAGATCATCATCAGATGACTTTTAGGGTATGTGGGATCAATATTTACCTCTGGTAGAATTTTCCTATAACAATAGCTTCCATTTAAGTATTCAGATGGCACCATATGAAGCGTTATTTGGAAAGAGATGTCGCACACCAACCTGTTGGGATGACGTTGGTGAAAGAAAACTTGTAGGCCTAGAATTGGTGGAAGAAACTACAAAAAAGGTAAAGGTAATCCAAAACCACATCAAAGAAGCTCAAAGTAGGTAGAAGAGCTATGTTGATTACCGAAGGAAGGATTTATAATTTCAGGTGAGAGATCATGTTTTCTTGAAGGTACCTCCATGGAAGGAAGTTATACATTTTGGTAAGAAGGGTAAATTGAGTCCCAATTACATCAGACCTTTTGAAATTCTTGAACGAATTGGGGCAGTAGCATACCATTTGGAAATGCTGCCAAATCTCTCCAAAGTTCATGATGTGTTCCACGTATCACTATTGAGAAAATACATGCCTGACCCAACGCATGTACTCACCTATGAGGAATTAGAACTGGAACCTAATCTGTCTTATTGCGAAGAGCCTGTCAGGATTCTTGATACAAGAGAACAAGTGCTGAGAAATCGGATGACTTGTCTGGTAAAAGTTCTATGGAGAAACCATAAGATGGAAGAGGCAACGTGGGAACCTGAGGAACTTATGATAAAGAACCACATTAGTCTTTTCATGTGGTAGTGTTCTAGAAATTTTGAGGACGAAATTATTTGAAGGAGGGGAGAATGTAACACCCCAAGCTTCCACGGTACGCTTCCCTTTGAATAATACAGTAACGTGTGTTGTACGCAACTTTGAGTTCTAACACACACCACAACCAATCAAACTAGCCGTTATGAATAGTAATACCCACTTTTTGAAATTTTATAAATTTTATCTCTCAAAATTGACTTCATTTTTGGATTCGGAATATCGAAATTATCCTAGGGTAAAATTTTGTAACTTTTCGGAAAACATTTATATTTTGATGAATATTGAAAATTACTAAATTTTAATTAAAAAAAACTTTTTTAATCGAAATAATTAATAGTGATAAATTATGAATTTCAGTGGTTTTAAAGTATATTTAGAATATATTTTTACCATTTAATACAATGTTGGTCGTTGGAAATAATTTCAAAATTAAACCGGACATGAACAAGTGTCAATCTTTTGATAATTATTATCTCTTAAAAAATGCTTTTTTTAACAACGAGAATTTATTTTAAATTAATTTCTGCCACTTCTGTGTATTGAATTTGGAAAAATTGATTCCATATTTGGAATCAGGATTTCCAAATTGTGTAAATATGTAACTTTTATTTTTAGACATTTTGAATAATTATTTCGGTAAATATTTTATTTACCATGGTTAAAGGGTAAATCCGTTAAATAAGGGTAAAACAATAATATTATAATAATAATAAATTACCCTAAAACGTGTCCTACCCTTATTTGTTGATACATTTCCGACCATGGGAATCTTTGGGTCGATTTGGGGACCCCATGGAGCCACTTGTAAGTGACAATGACACTTTATATTAATTAAGTTAAAATAAATACCAAAATGTCATAAGCATATATCTTTTAGAAAAACTATTTTTACATAGGGTTATATATGTTGTATTTTAGACTATAAATATTAAATAGAAATCTAAAAGGATTTCCTACATAATTGTATTTTATTTATAATTTTTAGACATTTAATAATTAATCTTATTTATGACACAATAATGATGTTGTATTTTCCTTATTAATGAAAGAATCAAATAATTGGTATTATAAATGTTAAAATTAATATAATTAGAAAGTTTTGATGACATCCATGAATTTTATTTCTTAATATGACATTATATGATTTCTTAAATGAATTTTTTTCGAATTAATAATATTTTTAAGACTTTAACAAAAATCAATTATTGAGTAGTGTCAAAATTGACATAAATGTGGGTTTAAAACAAATATTATATTATTAATTTATATTATATTCTTAAAAATATAAGGTTCGTCCAAATGACTCATATAATTATTGATATATTATTAATGGACCACTTTGGGGTCTCTTTGATGTATATATTAAGTTTATTAACTATATAATATAAAAATACAAAGTGACATAGTAAGTGTCGAACTAATTAACTAAGAGTTAAAACTAAAAGATAAGGTTAATATAATGAACAAAACCTATCTAAAATATATTGTTTTAAAGGATTTAGACCCCTCCCCACATTAGACTTTGAATAATACACTTTTGAGCATTTAGAAACCGAATATGATTTTATTATAAAATAATACTTTAAGTTTTTCCTAAAGAGCCCCTCACCCCTCTTATAAAAGGGCACTCCCCCTTCTCATTATTTCACACCTTCAAATACATTTTGCTCGGCAAAACTCTACCCAAATATCCTCCCAACTTCCCTCACTTAATTCTAGAGGCCTTAGTTTGATCAGAAATCCAATATAAGGATCCCTTTTTATCAAATCAAAAGAAAGAACCCGAAGAAGAGGTAACGCATTCACCACCCTCTTTAAAGTTCCTTTCTTCTTCAACTTCTTCTTTACTTGTTATTTCCATTATAAAATAATAAATCCAGTATCTTCTATATACTTTGATGTTATTATAATTATTTAACAAACAAATTCCTTATTCTATCCATCCCTTGAATGACATGTCACCATACGTGCGTACGTACGACCTACCGTCACCACGTTGTGGTGTAATTGTTGTTCAATATATTATTATTTAGATGGTTATAATAATGATGTATAATTCATGTAAATAATAAATATAACATGATAATGATTCTTTCGATATGATATAACATCCAATTATATATTAGTTTAATATCAAAAGAATGATATTATTGCTCGTGCGTACGTACGGACTACCGTCTCCACGAACGCGATGAGATTCATTCCCCATCGTATCCATTCAATTATAATTCTCATTTGATGATTAAAAATAATATTTAAGGACTTGATATCATTCTGGATATGAATAAGATAAAACCTATCCATAATAAAAATGACATATATCACAAAACAGATAAATGAAAAAGAGTAAGTTAACACCCGAAACGACGATAATACTAAGATATTATCAACAAAGCAATGTTACAAGATCATATATGATATAGTATTAATGTATATCATTCTTGTATAATTTAATAACAATTATTTCACCATTATATAGGAGGTTATCCTACCCTCAACCAAGGAAACTTACAAGGTAAGGGTTTATTTCACAATCTCTTCATTATTCGAGGTTGTTTATACGTAATTATCTACTGGGACCTCTTTATCATCCACATTCATGTTTCTTAAAAATTTATTTCAAAACATTCTTAATATTTTACAGAATATGGATTAATGAAATTTATACCCTTGTTTGACTTTTTATAAGAAGTTTATAAAGGAATCTTTCCGTCATTTTCCAAACAAGGTCCTTTTTAACCTTTTCGACAGAATTAAGGTAAGAATGTTTTTTTAACATATATGGCAGATGCAGCTATTTTATGCCATTATAAAAACTTCAAAGCTTCCCTTACAATATTATAATAATATTTTCAAAGTAAATGTTTTATTTTATAATTATTTGAATTTTAAATGATTTCAAAAAAGAGATATTTCTCTCAAATAGTTTTTATTTCATCTATGTCAACATCCTTTGATGGATTTTAAGCTTATTTGAAGTTGATTTATTATGATACAAAACTTCCATATTGTATTGAAGGTTTTGTGATATGTTTGACTGTGGATGTGTTATTTTTATACCATTCATGGTTTATAGAGAAAGTATTGACATTTCGTATGCTAGTTTTAATACGAATGTTTATGTTATGTTTAAACCTGTTCATATGAGGAATGCATTGGACTTAATAAGTGACGGGTGGAGCCCGCTATAGCTCCTCGATGCATCGGTAGGTCTCATGAGACAAACTATTGTCTTGGAACAAGGCCTTGACAAAATATAATTTGTAGTCTTGGCACGAGGCCTTGACTATGTGGTTATGATAGTCTGGCATTATGCATTCCATCATTATGAAAGTGGTTATTGATATTTCATGTGATTATTTGAATAGTAGAATATCCATGTGAATAAGTAAATGGAATTATTTCAATTTATATTTTTCATATTATGCTGAATTTCAATTTTAGAAGTCTTTTTTTTAGTTATACATTGCCTTAAATGTTTATACTTATTTATTAAAGTTTCTGTTATATTGTTATCCTTACTGAGCATCTGAGCTCACCCCTTTCAATGTTTTATTTTTTCCAGGATGTGAAGAAGTAATTTATGAATGACCTATAGGGATTTTATGAGGGGATATGAAGACAAGATGTTGTTGTTGTAGTTTTCATTTTTATGATGTAATTTAAGACTTATGAATATATCTAGTGTTTTCAAGGCTACTAAACCAATCGGTCTTTCAAGACTTGATCTTTTTTGTGATCATGACAATGTTATGTAATAATGCACCGACTTTGGGTAACTAGGGTTGGGGCATTACAATTCAACCTTAACAATTTCTTTTTATATATCCTGGAAATTGGATCGGGTGATAAATCTTCTCGAATATAAATGAAATGCACTAACAATACAAGGAAATGAACAATAATAGGAATAGAAAAATTGAAATTTAATGTCTTGGAAAGAATAAAAAAGAAATCCATTATTATGTTCTCCCAATTTCATACATATATGGGAAATGATTGTATCACCCCCTTAGAATTTTTTTGTTCACCCATATATTTATAGTATATGCAACATCATGATATATACTGTAAAATATCTATATTTTTTCCAATAAAAAACACTCTTGGGGATCTCTATACATATTCACACCTCCATAGTGGATAGATAATGATTATTTTTATGCAACATTCAATACCTCCATCAATTATGGTTTTTATGAAACACAACTTTGGAATATTTCTTACATTCTTCTATAGTTTTTGGGTCCATGAGAGGATTTATTCTGATAAAAAACTAAATATAGCTCCACTAAACTTATGAAAGTAGAATAAAGTTCCAAAATCCACCCATGAAACAATATTCATAACATGAATAGAAAACCAATCCTGAATCACTAAAATGTCAGACCCACCTTTTAAAAAATGAAAACAACATCAAATAAAACAATAATAATTAGTAAAAAAAAGTTAAAGAACAACATTATATGACTATGTAGTTCAAAATTTCATCCTAATACATGGGGAAATTATTTTTTTATTTTATTCATAGGAAATAAAGGATAATTGTATTGCTTAAAACATGAAAATAAGAAGTGATCAACCTACCTTAAATAGAATCCACTATCTAATTTTCATGAGATGAGGTCTAACTCAACTAAATAAAAAATACTATTCCTGTTACTGGGTCCTCAATGTGGTAGCATCTCCCTCTCCTCTAATCCTAGTGTTTTCTCACCAGTGATTTGGAGGGGGAGGAATCTCTGGTACCTTCCCCCTCTTTCCTCTCCTCTTTACCTCTTTTCTTATCCCCACTTTCTTTATTCCCACATCTTCTTTCTCCTTTCCTCCTCCCTGACGATGGCTTATTTCCTCGCTTGTGATGGTATGAATACTGGAGATGATCCACTCATTTTTGTTAGTGATTTAAAGGTGATGTTCATGATTTACTTTTCGGTGGTAAATTTTTTGTAGTCTTGGTGTAGTTTCTCTGTTGTGCTACCCTTAGACACTCATACACCACTCTGGACTTACATTCCACTTCTCCTCTACCATTGGTTCTATAGAATGTGAAAAAATAGGTTTTGGGTTTGTGGGTCGGCGGTTGAAGGTTCTTCTTGTAGGATTTAAGATGGAGTTTCCAATGACGTTGATGGTGTTGGCTTCATCATAGTTTGTTTTGGAGGCCCTAGTGATTGTGATCTAATCCGGTTTCTAGGATCATCACACCCTCCATGTTAGATTCGGTGTGTTAGGTCCGTAGTTATTTTGGGATGTGTTCGTGCGAGCGGATGGGTGTCCATGGAGCCGTGACTGGTGATTCTGATGATGTGGATAATGTCTTGTTTGGATATATGTTCTTATATGATGTTTGTGGTACGGAAGTTTAACGTGAAGGGTGTTTTGGGTGGTATACGTAGAAGAAATGGATGTCATTTTCATGTGGTGAGGATGGAGATGATAGTGATGGAGGCTCCCGCAATGACAGCAGTGATGATGATAATGATGGTTTTGAGAAGAGATGATGATGGAAGTGATTGGATGTTGGATATGTCATCATCTTGAATCGAGGAAAGTGATAGAATAAATATTTTCATGTCTCAAGGAAGATCTTGGATCAATATAAAATGAAGAAGGCTTTCACATGGTTCTTAAATTGGTTTTAGGTTTTTGAATTTGAGTTTGAAAAATCATGGAGTGACTCTTTGGTTCTGAAGATGGTGGGATGTCACGATTTTCTCATGAAATTAGAATGTGGTCTGGTTTTTGTAAAGTGGTTTAGAATCTTTTGATGTATGATCACCACTCTACCTTAAATTGGATATTACAAAATATAAAAAAATGGGGTTGGACTAAGGTGAAACTCAACATATCTTCACTAAAAAACCACTATTATGTCATGTATCTCCACCACCTTAACTTTCCCTCTTAGTGATCAACATCATCTTTCAAATATATCATGATTCCTATTGTTTTCCCTCACTTACTCAATCAAGATTCTTCTTATGGATTTACATCTGGTACCACCTTCTAAATATTCATATGATCTTCCAAGATTCTAGTTATTTAGACTCAGTTGTGGTCATTCCTTTATCCCACTAGTCTTTTTGGGAATTCAAACTTTGTATTTTCTCCTTTCATTGGTTTAGCTCTGTTATCCCAAAAAACGGTATCCACACATTGGCAGTAGCCAAAAAATCTACCACTTTGAAGTCATTTTCCAATCTCTACAACTAAATCCCCCTTCCTCCCTAGAAAACCACAACCATTCTCTGAACTTCTATTAAGCACCAACATGGTTTCCCACCATAGATTCTTATTATCCTAGTTTAACAGATTCAAAATATTTTTTCAAGAAATATCAGGTAACCCATTTTTTTGGACATTTTCACTATATTTTATGTCCATTGATTATTTCATAGGTCCATCTCTAAATCTTTCAATAAATTATTGATAAATTGATACTTAAAATGAACATATTTTATATGATAATGAAATGTTTTATTCTTGGATAATTGAATCATACTTTGTGAATGAAAAAAGTGCCTCATCACTTTTCCGGCATTCATGATCCTCTAAAGAAAATCATCCAAATAAACTTTTTCCCTACTTCTGGAGAGGAAATTTACTCAACTTCTGTTTTTATAAATGTAACCACATTTTGTAGTTTGGACATAAAACTAACTACTGATCTAAAAAATTTAAACATATATCTATGAGTTCTCTTCCATGAATATGAATCTCCTCCATATTCTAAATCTATGAAACCATGCATGGACTCATCTATTCTAAAGAAAATTTCAATGCTTCCAAAACCCTTAAGGTACCAAAGAATCCATTTCACTACATCCAAGTGTTCTTCATTAGTGTTAAAAATGTATCTAATAAAATCTACCACTATTTTTAGTATTTATAAAAGGGTAAAAACCATGCAATAAATTAAAATTCCAATGAACGATGCGTATATAATTTTTTACATGTAATCAAATTTTGTTTCTATTAGAATTAAATTATCTCTAAATAGTTGGAAATGTGCTATTAGGGGTGTGGTCATCGGTGTCACTTCACTTATACTAAAGTGTTCCACCACATTTCAAATGTAATCATCCTCAGTTAGAAAATTTTTAGTAAAACGTAGGTCTCGCCTAATCATCTTCCTTAAAACCAATTTTTCTATACTAAGATCATTTATTTTATAACTTCCAAATAACTCATCCTTTACCTCATCTAGTCATTCTTTCACTGAGCCTTCTATAAACATGTCCTCCCCATAGAGTGAAGGAATGATATGACTCCCATCATCAAACACCTTACAATAACAAAAATTCTTTTAATTTCTTCGGATGAACTTATATTACTTCATCAAATCATTGATATTATGATTCAAATTTTTGGACACTTGCTTCAGGTCATAAAGGATATTAATTAACCTATACATAGGGTTTTATTACCCATTTTTTGAAACCCTTCTATTTTTTGATATATATTTAATCATCTAATTCCCCATGAATTAATGTTATCTTTACTTTAATTTTATCCAAAGTAAATCCTTTGAAAGAAACCATGATTAACACTCTTCAAATAATTGTTTTTTTAACTATCATATATTTTTTTTGAGAAATAAAGTCCTTCTATTTGTTAAAATTCACTCACAACTATCCTAGAATTGTACTTACACCATCCATAAACCTCTCCCATAAGTCAAAAACCCCACATGTTTTGTAATACTTTCTTCCCAGTTGGTCCTCCCATCAACTCCCATGTTCCAAACACATGAAAGGAATCATGTTCATCCCTCATTTACCTCTCTCACTACTTATAGTATTACAAAATCCTTACCTAATATAGGTTTTATGGTTCTACATCATTCTTTATAAGTGAAAATAAAAATTACATTCATACATTTACATTTGACATATTTCCTTGACTGGCCTATGAAATTATATATATGGATGATCTCTTTCCATTACTACAACTTATGGAGTGTGATATTTCGATGATTGAGCTCCCACAATCATTTAACTCTCTTGTTATTCATACCTTGTACACAATTTAAAAATTTAACTGACTTCTAGAACCTCCTATGGTTCCTCTAGTATTTCCAAAGCTATCACACTTACTGGAATTTTTTGAATGATTATTCCTTTTCGATACCCATCCAAATGAACCTCATATTCTGTTGATAATTTTATCTCACCAGAATACCCTGTTTGATTATTATCATTCCATAAAATGTCTTTATTGAATATCATATTTTGACATTTTATGTCCTTCCAAATATTGTTATCTCTTATTTGAAAAACCAAACTCTTTATTATTGTATCCCACAAAGTAACATGCTTGAGACTTTTCTTCTTGCATGTCTCATTATTTGAATTAAACATGTAAATAAGCTAGTGTATTAAATAATATTAGATAGCTAATGTAAATCTTCCTTCTAGATGAATACTCTATGGGTAGTTACTTTCCATATGGTGAAGATTGAATCAACTAGAATGGTAGGTGACACAACTCATCCCTTACACCCTAATTTTGTTTGGGAAACCATAGGTTAATCTATATTCTCCAAGATTTCTCCAAAAAATTATGATTCATCTTTTTTCACAACATCATTCAATTTTGGATCCCCTAAAATGGTTTTCTCCAACTAAATATTTTTTCACCAGTAAAATATCTGGAACAATATACTTCAATACTCACCAGTGTTTTCCAACCACAATCACTTCAACTTGAATATGGTATATTTTTACACCATGGAAGTTCACATGATGAATTTATAAAAAAGTATTTTCCTATAACTTGGAAATTATTTTCAAAATTTTCATTTGTAATTTTTAATGAAGGTTACATTGATGAGTGAACCTCTCTGAGAGAACACTGGTGTCAAACCCCCAACATCCAAGTTGAATAACTCTATCTTTCGATGATTTGATGTTTTCCAACCATTTTGAATGAATCCTTACACTTCCTTATAAAGACACAATACTTACACATTCTTAACTCCACACTTCTATAATTCAATAATACTTTGAAAGAAATTTTATTTATCCCACTTTCACTAAAATTTTCTAGACTTTTATTCTGAATATAATGAAAGATATTTATATCACATGATTTTCAAATTTTAATCCTCTTGTAATGTATAAAGTTCTATTCTCCACCACTTTTTCAATAACCATGGATCCATGTTAAATCTTCCATACTATATCTATAAAAAAATTTATAATACCACATAATGTAGTATCATAATGGAAATAAGGTTCTTCCAAAATCCTAAAATATGCCACACATTCATCAATTCCAATATGATTTTGTTTCTTATCTTAATTGAAACCTCGTATTTACACATAATATTGAGAGACTTTTCATATGAATGTTGAACCTTTCCATGCCTTCTAGAAATATTATTCCCCATACTCCCCCTCTCATAATTCGATTGGAATTATGATCTAGATTCTACAACTTAATCCCACAATGATGTAGTGATTCTTAAGAGTAAGACACTCATGTATTCTAACAATATGTTCATAGACCCAGTTATTGAAGAGTGAATTATGGGATTATCCACTATTAACTAAAATATATCTTTAGGGTTCCTTCTCTTCTATAATTCAAACATATGGGAGAACCATCTACTGAGAAACTCTTGTTGTGCCTCGTCATTCCTTTATCATCCAATTACATCTTCATGATGAAACTCTTCCTATTTATTCCATGTTATACATGTTTTATAATGATGTGAGGTTCTTTTCATTATGAATGCATTCATTCAAGATAATTCATGAATATTTGTAAATTCAATGTAATTATTTCCAATATAATTACACACAATAGTCACTGTCACATCCCATGATTCCAGAAGTGAAGAAACCAAAAAAAACATTTAATAGGGATCTTTAAATATCACCTTCATTGAATCCAACTAGATTTGTGTCACATTGAAGTCATTAATATTTTTTAATATAGACCTATGTTCTAACATTTTCATGTTGAATAGTTTTCTTAGTAAGAACATGTTTTTCATCGATATGGGATTCTAATAGATGTCAACTATAGAATTTATAATGTTTGATGTTATTTTCACTTCCTCAACATTGTATGAAATTTTTTGGGTAATTGACATTTTAATTAATCATGGTACTTTATTATCAATCCGCTAGAATTCATAATTTTTATCTCTTAGATTTTAGATCTAGTTTATGAATAAAAATATCATTCTTTAGTAATTTTTCCTCTATCTAAATTTTCTAGATTCAAAAAACCATTCTACCAAAATTATCTAATCTAACCTTTCTCTCTTATAACATCATTCCTCATGAAGAAATTAACACCAACTAAATTTCAAAAAACAAAAAAAAAGATTATTAAAATTGTATCAAGTTTATCCTACAATGATGAGGGTATAATCTTTCTAGTGAACCAATCTCTGAAACATCTCAATCAAGGATTTTTTATCTAGATCACTCTAACCATGAGCTCTGATACCACTAATTGGGTCTATGAGAGGCCTTATTTTGATAAAACCAATGGTTGTATCACTAATAAAACTTATTGAAGAAGAAAAAAATTTAATAATCCTATGCAACAACATCCAGAACATGAAATACGAACCCTTCCAAAATCACCCTGCTACTACCCACTATTACTGAAAAATGAAGACATGACTAATAGAAGAAATGATAGAATGAAGGTCAAGTAAAATAATATAAAAAAGGATTATTTTTTTGTAGAATTATATCCTAATACATTGGGAAATTATTATTTACTTTTATTCAAAGGAAATAGAGGATGATTATAATGCTTGATACACACCAAAAACACATGATCAACCTTCCTTAAGTAAAAAAATAATAGTTAGGGATTTTATTTTTCACCACTAACTAATTTACAAGGGTTTAATTCCACCTCAACCAATCTTCATGGATAATAATTTATTTGGTCAAGTATATCTACCACTTTGTCTTTCCCTTCTAGTGAATAGTTATAGCTTTTGGAGATCCCATGATTCCTCAAAATTTCCTACACTTAATTTAGAAAGAATCTTATGATAGTTGAACTAAAAATATCACCTTATGGATATATATTTTTCTTACCTAGATTCCGATCAACCAGAATCTACTGTTATTATTTCTTCACCCTATCAATCTTCTAAAAATTCCACCTTTATATTTTATCATTCCATTAGTTAAGTTATATTATCCTATAAAATGGGTTTCAGAAGTTGGAAGTATCCCAAAAGTAGATCTATATCCTCCTTTTATTCCACCTCGACATTCACATGCATATATGGTCAAGAATATTTTTGGTCAAGATTGGATTTCTCCCATTACCTTAAAATTTCAAACTCAATCATAAAAAATCCATGAGTATGGGTCTACTTAAATACTCATCATAGATTAGGTATCATGATAATTTCTACTTATGTAAAAACCCACCTTTTTTCCCTCCCACATTGGTAATGTATTGAATATTCATAGTCTTTAATCAATTCCAAATATCTCATTTGGTTCCTTTTCAACTCATTATATCTTAATATGTACTTTAAGATATTTTCATCATTATATATTAAACACATTACATCACAAAGATAATGCATTTATATCTTTAATATGAATATCACTATAGTGAGCTTTAAATCATGCATAGGGTAATATTTCTCATAAAAATTCAATTGACATGAGGTATAATATTTCAATATGCCACTTTTCATAGGAAAACCTCCTAATCCCTCTTTCATGGATCATTGAATATCACAAACCCTTTTCCACTATTTGTTAATGTGAGTACATGTACAGTTACTAACCTTCTCATAATCTTCTGGATTTTTTTTCATAATCCTCCATCCAAAGGAACATAAATCTAATCTGAGATAACATGGTCATTTGATTCATGATTCTTGAGAAATTGAACTCAAATAAATGAAAGTATCCAAACCATCCAAGAAAACTATATATATCTATTATAGTGGATGTTCTATGTCATTATACAAGTACCTTATCCATTATAGGTTATATATATAGGCCCTCACTTATAATTAATATCCCTAATAATGATACTTACAGTAACCAAAACTCACTCTTTTTAAATTTAGTATAGAGTTTCTCCATTATGAAGGTATTTAGTATAATACTAAAAATGATATTCATGGTCTTCCTTTCTCTTGTAATATATGATAATATCATCAAAAAATACTACCATAAATTGGTCGAGGTAATCTCTAAAGACTATGTTTATCAGATCCATGATGATAACAGGATAATTTAAAATCCTGAATAGAATCACTATGAATTCACAATGTACCTATATTTTAGAAATTATATCTTGGGTATATCCTCTATTTTCTCAATTAATTAGTGACATCTGTATCAAAGTTAAATTATTGAGAAGTATTGAGGTCCTCCAATTTGATAAAACAAATCATCAATATGGGGTAGAGGATACTTGTTCTTGATCATGATTTTTTAGTTTCATGAAATCAATTCAAAGGTTCATTGAATAGTACTTATTATTGAAGAATAGAATAGTTTCAAACCATGTCAAATCACTTTGGTGTATAAGACCCTTGTCCAGATTCCCCTGAAGGTTATTCTTTTCATCCAATTTAATGGGGTACATTTTATAGGGACTCTTAATTATGAGAATAGAAACTTGTATGAGATTAATTGAAAACCTAAACTCACATTTATGAGTAATACAAGGTAATTCATCAAAAAATACATCCATATATTCTTGTAGAATGGGAACATATTAAATTTTTTTCCCTCCCCAGTAATTTGATCTAAGTATCTATAATTATTGGGTATCAATGAAAATATTAAGGAATTTTTTTCCAAAGATATTCTATCATCAAACATTCATCAATATATGATCATGTGAAGATTTGGAATTTTACTATATTGAAAATAATATGACATTCATATAGGGAGATCCCAACCATGCATAGAATCACATTGTATTCTAGTATCGTAAGAAGAAGTAGGTTTTTAGAAATTATCTTCCCATAAACATTGATTAGATATGTGTCTTATATCTTGTATGCAATCATCACACCACTAGGTTTTTCATCAATATTTAAATATCTAGTATTTGAGGTGGTGAATAAAAATTATTATAAGACTTTCATGATATAAATAAATGTGAAGAAAAAATATCAAGTAAGCCATTTTCAGTTATTGAGTGGATAATGAGTGTAACTTTCACTACATCATCATCATGACCACTTCAATAGTTTTGATTACACAAACATTCCATTTCACCCTTTTTTGGGAAGTTGTTTACATAAATTTTTGTTATTAACACTTGGTTTGGTCCATCTATTTCCATAATTTTCATACACATTAAAATTGAATCATTAATGTGTTGGTCATGAATTCTGCTAGTTTTTCTTCTCATCTATTTCATTGCTTTTCCTGTTAATTTCTCTTCACAATTCTTGTAATTGAAGGAATTATCTTCCACACTTGAAGCACTTACCTATCCCTTTATGGAAACATTATTCATGATTATTCCAAATATTTCTTTATCTTGAGGGACTAATTTTCATTACTATATATCTTTTATTATTTATGTTTATTTAAAATTCTGTTTTATCTTCTTATCCCAAAATTTCTGAGAATATTTGGAGTCCCAAATTTCCATTTCCAACTTTAATGTGTATAAATACATATCTTTATAGTAACCAAATTCTGTTATAGGTAATGAATTTTTAAGGCTTCATTTTAATACACTAAAGAAACTATTAATTTTTATTTCATAGTTAATGATAAAAAAAAAGCATATCATTCATGTATTCTGATATTTTCTTCATAAGTACCAATAGATTGATCTTCTTATCATTTCAACTCTTCAAATTTTCTCTCTATTGTAGTCTGAATATTTTTGGTAAAATTCTTACTAAGAAATATCTTCTTAAAATCCTCCCATTCCATGGAGTACATTTTATCTTCTTTCCTCATATTCTTAATGAGGGTCCACCATTGATCAAATTCACCTTCTAAATGATAAATTGCTAAAGAAATATATTAAAATCTCTAAGATCTGGAGAAATGAACTATATTTTCTATTATGTTTATCCATTTCTAATAAATTAGTGGATTAAAAGAACCATTAATGGTAGTTAGGAATTTCCACATGAAGGACTCAATGGTGAGTTTTTTTCTACTTGGTTCAATTAGTAGTCAGACCTGATTCATTTTATTATTAAAAATTGAGAGACTTGGCTGAGAATAACCACAATATTTTTTTACTCAAGATACCATCCTGTTTTGTCTCTAATTGAGGTATTTATTGCAATTTCCATCACATTTATTGATAACTTGATTCCTCCAAGTTCCATCCACTCAATAAAAACCAAAAATGTTAATGTGTTCATTAATAATTCGAGCGTAGTTAGGGTTTGGCTTAGTGGTAAGAACCCTTTAATCCTACATGAAAAATGGGGGTTCAAAACCCATTGGACGTATGTACTGTAGTAGCACTGCAGTGTACTGTAGCATCGGCAGCACTGTAGCAGTGGTGACACTTTAGCAATAGTAGGCACTGTAGTAGCGGCAGGTCACTGTAGCTGTAACAGGGTACTGTAGCAGCGACGGGTACTGTGCAGTTTTGTAGCAGCGCGGGTACTATAAGAGTATTATTCACAGAATGATCCTTGGGACAAAAAATTGGTCCTATGGTACATATTATGGGATAAATTCCCAATAGGCCTTTGGGCTACATAATGGGTCTCACTCTACCCAGTTAAAGAGGTTTTTTCTTTGATTTAATAAAAAATGAGTCTTCAACCCCAACCTTTAAAAAACATCAAGTATGAAATCCTATATTGAAGAAAAATTCCCAATATTTCATAAATTATGAAACCTTCATTTCATCCATTGAAATTTTAGGTTCTTCCTACTTTAATTTTTCTTTAGCATAGGTTGTTTTCAATTATATCATCTTATTATTCTTAGCTTGATACCAAAAAATAATTAAACTCTACTCTAATACAATCTGAATTGAACCAAGAAAAACAAAAAACATATTAAATCCTTTTATATGACTATTCCTTACAAATCATAATACAACTCACATAAGAACCTATAGGTTTAGTTCCTTTGGATATTATATACATAACCAAATTATTTTACAAAATTTTCAAAATCTCCCACAAATAGTGATCTCACATGATTCCATTTAGACTCATCATAAATAAAACCCTTCTTTATAATATAGGGAATATAAACTTAATAAAGGGTGATCTTAGACACTCAGTAAGGGTAAACATAATATATATCAATTTAATTTCACAAGTGAGAATAATATGAGCATGTGGGTGTGAGAAAATAATCAAGGTATATTGTTATAAAAAAGTGAATCATTCCCAATAAAATAAAAACCATGACTCGTGAGTCATGGAAAAATGATTTTTCCACAAATTAAATCATTAGATGTTTGAAAGTGAAAATATGAGTCAATAATAATGAGCCATTAAAACATAACACAAGAATAAGAATGTGGAATAAATATATATATTCATAGAAAACCATCCCTTATGTCTAGGATAACCCCCAAGACCATAATCACAAAGTTTAGAAAGTACCTAAATAGATTAGTCTTACTCATAAATCCTTGAAATTTCAACTCATGAGATGTAAGGCTTGGACCAATGCATTTTAGGGATATAATGGTCTCATTGGTCAATTAGTAGATTGAGTCCCTTAGGGGTTTTAGTTCACTATTTATTCCCAATAATCTCATTTTAAATAAAATTTGAAACATTTATTGGATAGATATAATATATCCACATATCATATAGTTATTTATTATACATATTTATACCACAAGAACTTGAAAACATTCATAATTCCATCATAGTTTCATTAACCTATTGGAATGAAATGAGTTTCCGGAATACTTACATAATACAATATAATACTTCATTTTGAGGATGAAGGTTGATGGTGTCATTAGAAAATATCCAAAGTAAATAATAATAAACATTGAAGGATGTTTAAATAGTTGAAGAATACCTTTATATGATCATTATAAAATTACATTGAAAAATGATAAGTAATATACTTTATTTTTTTATTTTTTTATTTTAAAAGAAAATAATTTATAAAAAAATGGGAATAGAATTATATTTAGAAAATTGTGAAAAATTGGGGAGGAATATCCATAAAAATAGAAACAGGAGTAGGAAAATGAATTCATGAGAGAAGCATAAAAAATTGAATCTTTTCACACTTTTTTAAATAAATTTAAATTAACAGAAAATGAATCATATAAAAACCCATTAAAATGATTCATTTCATAGCTTTGTAATTAAAGTAAATGTTAATAGAATATGAATTTATAAAATAATATATTATATGTAAATACATATATAAAAATTATGAATATAGATACAGAGGATATATATTCCATACATTAAAAATATATAAAGTCGGTCCTATTTATGAGCATTATTTTTGTTGAATTTTCAATTAAAGGGAGGTAATATGGTAAAAATACATGTTCTAAAACACCATGTTTTAGGAATTATTATTTTTTGAATAAATTTAATTTTATATTTCCATTGTAACCTGAAACAATTAGTTTCATTGATAGACTTTGTTACATGTAACACTGAGTTTTGCTGAGCAATAATATTATAATAATAATATTTAACTATGATAGTTATCACCTAGTCATTGGAATAGAATTTATGTATAAGATTAACTATATTGTGAAATTTAATGATTCAAACATTTATAAAATTAATTCATTTGTTTTTAATTAAATATAATTCATAATTAAAACCAATTAAAAATGAAGGAATTTGTTTTGGAGAAATTGTATGTGCATATAAAGCAGTTTCATAACATATTGTAAAATTATTTTGAAATTAACTTTTATCAATTTTAGGAAATGGATTTAAGGAAATTTAATTTAATTTTTAAATCGGTGTTTATATATTATCTATGATTAATGTTTTAGAATTTTCTGGAAAATTAAGTTTTTCACTGATTAGTGGAAAATACTGGGTTTTTTAAGAATTTTCATTTCATTTAAATATTTTATATTAATAAAAATAATTTTATGTTGTTTTTATTAGTATATTTAGTTTAATTATATATATTTATTAATCCAATACAATTTTTTTAATCATTTTCACATTGATGTTTGATATAAAATTTTTAAAAATTTTCAACATTTTCTCTTTGAAATCCCTCTTTCTCATCACGTTCGGGATATTAATTTTTTATTAAAATTGTCCAACTATGTGAATAGAATTTTGAAAAATGGATTCCATATTTTTAATCATCATTATTTATATTATATAATAATTTAAAATTAATTTTTGACAATAATGAATGGTGAAAACAATAAAAAATTATTTTCCACTGTTAAGGTAAAAATCGGTTTGTGAAGGGTTAAACTAAATTTATATGGGTTACAAATGACCCAAAACATGTAAAAAATATGTTTTATGGACATATATAATCCTTAAAAAATCAAGGATCTATAATTTTTTATTTTTTAGCATTTTCACAAGAACAAAATAAAGGTATAATTCTTTGGTTTCAAAAAATTCCAAGTGTGCCACTCAGCTCACATATAAAAAGCCACCCCCTATCCTCTCCAATACACACTTTAAAAACCATTTGGTTCATCCAATACCTGACAAAATAACTTATCTAAATCCCTACCCTAATCTTATAATCTTTAATTTGGTAATAAATCCAACCATGGAAGGCTTTTGGTGCAAACTAAAAAAAGTTTTTCGAAGGAAGGTAATGTTATCCAATGAGAGTTTATTTTATTTCTTCAAATGGCTCCTGTAAATATTATTTAACATTGAAAATATAATATCCTAGGTATATTGATAAAATGCTATTTTATTGAATATTTTATTGGTAATAAATGATATTATTTCCTCACATTGTGTTAAATATGTTTATTTATAAAATATTTGGGATTTGATCATTCATTTGAAAATTTGGTGAAAATTCCAGTTTTACCCTTAATAGTGCACCGTAGTATTTCGAATATAAATATTTTTATATTTATTATTTGAATTTTAAATTTTGTAACAGTGTTCCTAACTTAATTATCTAAAACTTTTATTCAGGACCGTAGATCAAAAGAAAGCATTTTAATGGAGTAATTGGTCCATAAAGTCAAAGATGGGATGGACTCGCCAGAATGGATAAGATTCATTATTTCGGACATAACTCCTACATTTGGGCTTTTATTGAGCCCATATTTGGAGAGGAGGTAGAGGAACCATATCCTCACATTTGATCCTTCTTGAAGGCTGGTCAATTCACGCGTTTTGGTGGTCAAATGGGCGATGAAATTTTCATTAAAATATTTGGCCGAATTTCCACATTCCCACTTGAAACCACTTGTAACCTCTCCTCCCCTCCCCTATATAAATTGGAGTTTTTCTCATTTGGAGGGGTTGGGACGTGCATTGGGAAGTTGTGGGCAGAGGAGTAGTTTATCCACTCCAATTCTCCAACCATTTCAATAAGGGTAGCTTTTGAAGCAAGGATCCCTTCGACGAAGCCTTCTTCTTCTCCTTCATGTTGTAATGATTTTGTTTATGTAATAAACTTCTTTGTTCATCTTTTATTTCTCCTCTTTTATTATGTTTTGTTTAAATTTATTCTTCTCTTAATCTTCCTAATTGGGCTGGAATTCTTGAGTAGAAGCGTTATTGGGTGATACCGATTTTAAATCTTTGCACATGCGAAACGCTTCTACGATGATTACGCCACCCATGGAAGAGTAGTTCTTTTTAGTAATCGATCAACCTATATCCTTTTTCATTCATTTATTTTGAATCAATGAGCTACTTTAATTCACATAATATGATCCATTAATTTTGTTTTTAAATTACAAGAAACTAAGAAAGTAATTGAACAATTAACAAAAAAACACGCGAGGTCGGGATTTTGTGTAAATTGTGAGAGCACGATCTTAATCGGTAATACAAGACCCCACGAGATAAATTTGTAGAGTTCAAATATAATCCCTAAACACAATTAATCCCCATTTACAGAATGGATATGAGCCTTAATTTACCACTGACCATAAGCTAATCTTAGAACATCAATCAAAGCAGGGTGCTGCGATTGCATGTTCCGAAGTTAGCCTAGGGTTAAATTCACATCATCTTCGTGGTAAAGCTAATTCTCATAGGGTTCGGGATTTAACAAATTAAGGGATCATAATTAAGTGAATGTTAATTTAAATGATAATGATTAATTATAATGTGAAGTGGTAGAGTTATATCGATTACGCCTTTTAAATAGATTTCTAAAAAAAATATCTTCTTGTTGTGTCATTTTAATTGAAATTCATTTCAAAACTAAAAACAAAAAAAAATTATACAATCTTCTTCCAGCAAAATTCTTCTAGATTAATAAACTACAACAAACCCCAATCCTTTAAAGTAGTGTTTTTATTCTATTCTATTTTATTTTATTTTTTAGAATACCTCTAATAAGTTGTTAAATTCACTTCCTCCTTTGAGAGAAGACCTTGGTCAGCCACTCTGCTGCACCTAAGTACCCCAAATTACACTAATCATTTGAGGGTGCCCACGACAGCGCTCTACCAAATTGGCACCGTTGCCGGGGAGGCAAGTAATTATTTCAACCAATTAGAGGTATTTATTTTTTTTACATTTTATTCGCTTCCTCTCTTATTTCTTCCTTCTTTACCCAATCTGATTTTTCTTCTTCTTCTTTTATTTTCTTCTACTTCTTTTTGGACCATCAACTCAAACTTCTCATTTTTATTTTACTATGGTCAACATTCTTTCTTTCCATTTTTATTTAATCTATGACACGAACTAATCCCGAAGATCTATTAGATCTTGACCCTGAGATTGAGCGTAGCCTTAGAGCTCGAATCATAAATTCTCAGTCTACAGGAAGTTTCAATATTCAACCAGTTAGTGAATTCCCATCTTCTGGAAACATTGAAATTGGAAGCTATTCAAATTCAAACATAAAATAGGAACCAATGGCTGAAAACAATGGAAATGAACTTAATAGAACCATTCGAGAATTGGCTGCACCTGATATTAACTATCAACCAAATTGTATTGCATACCCAAATCTCGAAGCGGACTTTGAACTGAAATCTGGGTTAATTCACTTACTTCCAAAGTTTCATGGCCTCTATGGTGAGGATCCCAATAAACATTTGAAATAATTTAATGTGGTTTGCTCAACCCTTAAACCATGAAATGATTCTGAAGATCAAATCAAATTAAGAGCATTCCCATTCTCACTTGATGGAGCTGCAAAAGACTGGATGTATTATTTACAACCCGAAGATGTAACTTGTTGGAATGATTTGAAACGTCTTTTGTTGAAGAGATTTTTTCTAGCATCAAGGACCACTTCCATTTGTAAGGAGATCTCGGGGATCAAGCAAGCACAAGGGGAGTCAATGTATGAATATTGGGAGAGAATCAAGAAGTTGTGCGCAAGCTGTCTGCATCACCAAATCAGTGAGCAACTCCTCATCCAATACTTCTACAAAGGACTCACACCCATGGAGAGGAGCATGGTGGATGCTGCAGCTGGAGGAGCATTGGTGGACAAGACACCAGCAGCCACACGTGCATTGATCGAAAATATGGCCCAAAATTCCCAACAATTTGGTGATCGAGGTACACCACATATCTGGGGAGTACATCAGGTAAGTCCTTCTTATCTTGAGATTCATTTGATTGATACCAAGTTAGAAGAATTGACAACTATGGTGAGGCAAATTGCTTTGGCACAGAAGAAATCTCTACCCCCTCCTTCAAGGCCTTGTGGCATTTGCACTGAGACAAGCCACCCAACTGACTGTTGCCCACAACTACAAGACATAGAGGATTGCACAGTAGTATTCCTAGGGAGACCATTTCAGCAGCACCAACAACCATATCCCCAAAATAAGTTTGATTCATTTTCTCCAATATACACCCAAGGGTGGAAAGATCAACCGCACATGAGGTATGGCTCTGGTAAACAACAAAGGCCCCCTTTTCAACTAAACATCCAGAAGCCTCCACCTTACCAGCAGGGTTTCCAACAACCCCATAGGAGATTTGAAGCCCAATCATCAACAAGTCAGCAATAGGTAATCCTCCACCAAAGGTAGATTCTAATACTGATGATCTTTTGAAGAAAATTGTTCTTAATCAATAGAATGATATGAAGAGTCAAAGTTTGGAGCTGAGGGAGTTGAAGACTCAAATGAGCCAGATTGCCACCTCCCTCCATGATCTTGTAAGTAAGAATTCCGGAAATCCACCTTGCCAACCCACTCCAAATACAAAGGGGAATGTTAGTTCCATCACATTGAGAAGTGGGAAGCAAATGAACGATACATCTGTACCTACCATTCCACCGGGATTCACCTCAACTCCAGAGAATCCGCATTCCAAACCAACTGATGAGAAATCCAAGGAGAAAGATAAAGGTAAGAAAAATATTGATGTTGTTCCTCTTAAACCCCTTCCTTTTCCAAATAGGGTTGTTCAAACCCAGAAGATGGCTGAAGAAGCAATGAAAAAAGGAGGTTTTGGACACATTTAAGCGTGTGGAGATCAACATTCCTCTACTTGAAGCCATTAAGAAAATCCCAAGGTATGCCAAATTCTTAAAAGAACTCTGCACCAATCGAAGATGGCTCAAGGGGATTGAGAGGATCAACCGTGTAAGGAATGTATCGGCACTCATTACACCAACTCTAGCAATGCCAACAAAGTGCAAGGATCCCGGGACATTCACCATCCCATGTACCATAGGGGAGTTTCACTTCTCTGATGCTCTATGTTATTTGGGAGCTTCCATAAATGTGATGCCTCACTCTGTATTCTCTCCCTTGCAGGTTAGTGAGTTGAAGCCGACACGAGTAGTGGTGTAGTTGTCAAATAGAGATACGGCATATCTAGCGGGAGTTCTTGAGGATGTACTTGTTCGGGTAAGAGACAAGATCTTTCCAGCAGACTTCTATGTGCTTAACATGGAGGATGATCAGGTAAGTTCTCATTCCCCCATTATCTTAGGTAGGAACTTCCTCAAGACTGCAAAAACTATCATAAATTTCAATGAGGGTGCACTTTCCATGGAGTTTGGAGATGAAGTTGTCATATTTAATGTCATGGATTCCATGAAGTACCCCTCAGAGGACCATTCTGCTTTTGTTATCTCCCATTTTGAACCACCAAATAAAAACTCCATAGAATTTGATTGTCCTATGCTTAGGGAGATTATGAGTATTGGTTCGAGTTTGATGTCTAAGAGCACTTCTGCAGATGTTGCTGGTACACAATCCTATCATGGATTTGATTTTGATGTGGATTCATATTCTGATTTTGTTCATGTTCACTCTGATTATGAAATGGTTGTTGAGTATTCTGATGGATTTGATGCTTTATTCCATGATTTTGATGATGTCTATTCTGATACTGATGCTCTTTGTGCACATATTTCATTTCCTTCAATGTCTCCATCCATACTACACCCTCCTTCATTAGAACTCAATCCATTGCCACCAAATCTGAAATACTCATACTTGTTGAATTGTGAGAGATTACCTGTTATCATTGCTCACAATCTCCCTTTTGAAAATGAAGAAAAGATTTTGAATATTTTGAGGGAGAACATCAGGGCGATTGGGTGGACCTTGGCTGACATATCACGTATTAGCCCCTCCATTTTCATGCATAGGGTTCTCTTGGAGGATGGGGCTAAACCGGTGAGACAACCACAAAGGAGACTCAATCCCACCCTCCTTGAAGTTGTTAAAAAGGTAGTTGAGAAATTTCTCGAGGCAGGTATAATATTTCCCATTTCAGATTCTCAGTGGGTAAGTCCTATTCAGATTGTGCCTAAGAAAAGTGGTGTTACTATTGTTAAAAATGAGAAAGATGAGTTAGTTCCAATGAGGGTGCAAAATAGTTGGCGTGTGTGTATTGATTATAGGAAACTAAATCAGTCCACTCGCAAGGACCATTTCCCCCTCGCATTTATTGATCAGATGCTTGAGAGACTAGCTGGGAAGACACACTATTGTTTCTTGGATGGATTTTCTGGATATTTTCAGGTTCTTATAGCTCCGGAGGACCAGGAGAAGATGACATTCACCTGCCCATTCGGTACCTTTGCCTACCGAAGGATTCCATTTGGACTTTGCAACGCCCCAGGTACCTTCCAAAGATGCATGGTGAGTATTTTTTCTGATTTTATTGAGACCTGCATGGAGGTATTTATGGATGATTTTACAGTGTATGGATCCTCATTTGATGAATGTCTAAAGAGTTTGGGAAAGGTGTTGAATCGTTGTATTGAGAAGAATCTGGTCCTGAACTTTGAAAAGTGTCATTTCATGGTAGATCATGGCATTGTCTTAGGGAATGTAGTGTCAAAACATGGGATAAAGGTTGATAGATCTAAGATAGACATTATTTCATCCTTACTATATCCTTCATGTGTGCGTGATGTTAGATCTTTCCTAGGGCATGCAGAATTTTATCGGCGCTTCATCAAATATTTTAGTAAGATTGATCTTCCTATGTCAAGATTACTTCAAAAGGATTCTGATTTTGTGTTTGATGTTTCTTGCAAGAATTCATTTGATGAGCTAAAACAACGTCTGACCACTCCACCTATAATGCATCCCCCACGGTGGGAGATTCCTTTTGAATTTATGTGTGATGCCTCTAACTTCGCGGTTGGAGCTCTCTTATCTCAGAGGGTGGAAGGACGTTCACATGTGATCGCCTATGCATAGAGGACACTGGATTCGGCCCAATCAAACTACACTACCATAGAAAAGGGGTTTCTTACTCTCATATTTGCTTTAGATAAATTCCGTTCATATTTATTGGGATCTAAAGTAGTTTTTTTTTTCCTGACCATGCAGCTTTGAGGTACCTCCTAATGAAGCCAGATGCAAAGCCACGACTTATCCGTTGGATGCTCCTTCTTCAAGAGTTTGACCTTGAGATAAAGGACAATAAGGGGTCAGAGAATTTGGTGGTAGACCACATGAGTAGGCTTACTCACACACTAGAGGGTGACACCTTGGACCAGGTACCACTTCGGGACACTTTCCCCGATGAGCATCTCTATACCATCTCAGGTAATCATCCTTGGTATGCTGATTTAGTTAATTAAATTGTTTCCTATGAAATCCCAGTAAATTTGAAGAAGCATCAAGTCCAAAAATTAAAAAGTGAGTCTAGGTATTATGTGTGGGATGATCCTTACCTCTGGCGCATGTGTAGTGACCAAGTCATTAGGAGGTGTGTTCCCGATAATGAGTTTGAGTCTGTTTTGCATTTCTGTCATACACTTGCTTGTGGTGGACACTTTGGACCCCAACAGACAGCTAGGAAGGTTTTTGACTCTAGATTATATTGGCCTATCTTGTTCCATGATTCCCATTTGTTTTGTAAGTCATGCTCTCATTTCCAACACACTGGGAACATTTCTAGGAGACAAGAGATGCCCCAACAACCCATACTATTTTGTGAGATTTTTGATGCATGGGGCATTGACATTATGGGTACTTTTCCTAGTTCATTTGGATTTTTTTATATTTTGGTTGCTATTGATTATGTGAGTAAATGGGTGGAGGCCAAGGCCACCAGGACTAACGATTCTCATGTTGTTGTGGACTTTGTCAAAGCACAGATTTTTTTGCAGGTTTGGAGTTCCAAAGGCCATCATCAGTGACCAAGGGACACACTTTTTCAATAGGAATTTTGCTTCCCTCCTTCCAAAGTATGGGGTGACACACAAAACATCAACACCATACCACCACCAAACAAATGTCCAGGATGAGGTTTCAAATCGTGAGTTGAAACAAATCTTGGAGAAAACCAGGCAGCCAAATAGGAAGGATTGGAGCAAGCACTTGGATGATGCATTGTGGGCTTATAGGACAACATACAAGACCCCCATTGGCATGTCCCCATTTCGGATTGTTTCTGGGAAAGCGTGTCATCTCCCCGTGGAAGTCGAGCATTAGGCATATTGGGCTATAAAGAAATGCAACATGGATTTGGCCCAAGCTGGAATTCAAAGGAAGTTGAAAATTCAATAGCTTGAGGAGATTCGACTGTCATCATATGAGAACTCAAGGCTCTACAAGGAAAGATCAA
This sequence comes from Viscum album, assembly GCA_963277665.1. NCBI lineage: Eukaryota > Viridiplantae > Streptophyta > Magnoliopsida > Santalales > Viscaceae > Viscum > Viscum album. Next base: position 1,218,163,612 of record OY728151.1, read on the forward strand.
AAGAAGCTCATGAAAAAATGATCCAACAAATGGAGTTTCATGTTGGAGAGAAAGTCCTTCTCTATAGTTCACGACTGAATTTGATTCCTAGTAAGTTGCGTTCCAGATGGTTAGGTCCTTATATTGTGTCTAATGTTTTTCCTTATGGTACAGTGGATATCACACAAGAGGACACTGGAAGGATCTTTACAGTCAATGGGAAACGTTTGAAGAGATACATTGAGGGAAATCGTACTAATGCAGTGGATTTTATCACACTGCATGACCCCATCATCACTTGATCACATCAGGATGTTCCTAACCCTTTAACTTTTATATTATTTGTCCTATTTAAAAATTCTGCATTTCATGTGCATATATCATCTCATAGGTTCACATTGAGGACAATGAAATATTTTAAGTGTGGGGGAGGGAACCTTTTAGTTTAGTAATTTCAATTGTTTTCCTGTTTTAAAAAAACCAAAAAAAAGTGCGTGTTTTCCAAAAAAAATTATGTGTTTTTCAAATTTTGTGTGTTTATTTTACAATTTTCTGTGTTTTTTGAAACATTTTGAGCTAAAATGATTCTCATCACAATTTTTAAATCCATATCAATAAGTGAAACAATTTTCCCCTTGAAACTAATCTTAAATGAATGCTGAAATGACTTTGTTTCAAGTTCAAATATTTAGTAATTTCATGAAAAGTTCGCTGAATTTTGAATCCCATGCCAATATCACTGTCTTTATATTTGAAATCACTTTCCTGTGAGGCTTCTAAACCATTATTTTCTTATTCTTTACATTCACCTCACTTCTTGAGAGAACCAAACCATACTTTATTTAATCAGAATTTGATCTATTCCTGTCAAAACATGAGGGTTTAAGGTACTTATGTTTAAATGATTGAGGCATTTTTTTGGTATTAAAGCCCCTATTTCAAAGAATACTTTTTTATAATGGCCTACCTTAAATATTTAATCCTTTTATCCCTTAGAAGACATGCAAATCCTGTTAGGTTAGCCACATTACAAGCCAATTTTCCCTATCCAACCAACTCTTGAAGTGAAATTGCATAAACTAGTTGAGCTTAAGTGTGGGGGAAGTTGTCTTGGGTTTTTCCACCACATTCTGTCATACTTTGGGTGGAAAATTAAATTCTGAAGAGATGTGATTGCTGCTAAAGAAAGTCATTATATTGAAAGTTGTGCCTTTTCTGGAGCTTTCATGACAAGTGAAGCTGTTCCTTTTCTGGAGATTCTAATTGAGGTGGAAAGTTGTGCCCATCTGGAGCTTTCAAGAAAATCATGTTTGAGAAGATTGAAATTTTTTATGCTGAAATGATGAATGGTGTAAAATATTCATGACTTTTCATGATGATGGTGACGAATTGATACTATGGGGATTGAAGAGAAGACCATATTTAAGTGAAAATTAGATTAATGCAATTTTGCTTCAAAAGAGTCAAGCCCTCCTCATTCAGCCTCAGAGTTTTTCACATCTTAATCCCACCAACCGAAAGCCACAGAAAAACCCTGAAAAGTCCTCATGATAAACATATTTCCTTGAATCACATCGGGTAGCGATGTAGGAATCTATCAAGCCTATGGGGACCCTTGTATGAGTTTGGATGAGAAAGACATTGCAAAAAAATTGATATTTGAGTGATGAGAGAAAATTCAAGCGAGGTAAGTGTTTTGTGCATGGGAGGATAAATGAAGTGGAAATATATTGAATGATATAAATGGAGAACTTGAAATAAGGTTTTTTATGAGGCATGATATCTTTTGATTCTTGGTGTGAAATTGATTGATCTTGAGGACATGTGTTTTAAAATTGGTTTTGATTTGATATTGATGTTTACTTGATATGAGGTTTTGCCCAGGTGTGCAAAAGGGTAAGTGTGGGGGAGTTGATAAAACACTATTTTATTGAATATTTTATTGATAATAAATGATATAATTTCCTCAAATTGTGTTAAATATGTTTATTTATAAAATATTTGGGATTTGATCATTCATTTGAAAATTTGGTGAAAATTCCAGTTTTACCCTTAATAGTGCACTGTAGTATTTCGAATATAAATATTTTTATATTTATTATTTGAATTTTAAATTTTTTAAAAGTGTTTCTAACGTAATTATCTACAACTGTTATTCAGGACACTAGATCAAAATAATGCATTTGAATAGAGTAATTGGTCCATAAAATCAAAGCTGGGCTGGACTCGCCAGAATGGATAAGCTTCTGTATTGCGACCATAACTGCTACATATGGGCTTTTATTGAGCCCATATTTGGAGAGGAGATAGAGGACCTATATCCCCAGATTTTATCCTTCTGGAAGGCTGGCCGATTCATGGGTTTTGGTGGTCAAATGGGCGGTGCAATTTGCATTAAAATATTTGGCCGAATTTCCACATTCACACTTGAAACCACTTGTAACCTCTCCTCCCCTCCCCTCTATAAATTGGAGTTTTTCTCATTTGGAGGGGTTGGGACGTGCATTGAGAAGTTGTGGGCAGAGGAGAAGTGGATCCACTCCAATTATCCAACCATTTCAATAAGGGTAGCTCTTGAAGCAAGGATCCCTTCGACGAAGCCTTCTTCTTCTCCTTCATGTTGTAATGATTTTGTTTATGTAATAAACTTCTTTGTTATTCTTTTATTTCTTCTCTTTTCTTCTGTTTTGTTTAGATTTCTTATTCTCTTAATCTTCCTAATTGGGCTGTAATTCTTGAGTAGAAGCGTTATTGGGTTATACCCATTTTAAACCTCTGCACATGCAAAACGCTTCTACGATGATTACGCCACCCATGGAAGAGTAGTTTTTTTAGTAATCGATCGACCTCTATCATTTTTAATTCATTTATTTTGAATAAATGAGCTACTGTAATTCACATAATATGATCCATGAATTTTGTTTTTAAATTACAAGAAACTAAGCAAGCAATTGAACAATTAACACAAAAACACGCGAGGTCGGGATTTTGTGTAAATTATGAGAGCACGATCTTAATCGGTAATACAAGACCACACGGGATAAATTTGTAGAGTTAAAATATAATCCCTAACCAAAACTCATCCTCATTTCCAGAATGGATATGAGCCTTAATTTATCACTGACCATAAGCTAATCTTAGAACATCAATCAAAGCAGGGTGCTGCGATTGCATGTTCCGAAGTTAGCCTAGGGTTAAATTCACATCATCTTTGTGGTAAAGTTAATTCTGGTAGGGTTCGGACATTAACAAATTAAGGGATCATAATTAAATGAATTTTAATTTAAATGATAATGATTAATAATAATGTGAAGAGGTAGAGTTATATCGATTATGCCTTTTAAATAGATTTCTTAAAAAACATCTTCTTGTTGTGTCATTTTAATCGAAATTCATTTCAAAACTAAAAACAAAAAAAATTATACAATCTTCTTCCAGTAAACTTCTTCTAGACTAATAAACTACAAAAAACCTCAATCCTTTAAAGTAGTGTTTTTATTTTATTCTATTTTATTTTATTTTTTAGAATACCTTTAATAAGTTGTTAAATTCACTTACTCCTTTGAGAGACGACCTTGGTCAGCCACTCTGCTGTACCTAAGTACCCCAAATTACACTAATCATTTGAGGGCGCCCACGACAGCGCTCTACCAAATTGGCGCCGTTCCCGGGGAGGCAAGTAATTATTTCAACCAATTAGAGGTATTTATTTTATTTTACATTTGATTCTCTTCCTCTCTTATTTCTTCCTTCTTTACCCAATCTGATTTTTCTTCTTCTTCTTTTATTTTCTTCTACTTCTTTTTGGACCATCAACTCAAACTTCTCATTTTTATTTTACTATGGTAAAATTTCTTTCTTTTCATTTTTATTTAATCTATGACACAAACTAATCCCGAAGATCTCTTAGATCTTTACCCTGAGATCGAACGTAGCCTTAGGGCTCGAATCAGAAATTCTCAGTCTACGGGAAGTTTCAATATTCAACCAGTTGGTGAATTCCTCTCTTCTGGAAACATTGAAATTGGAAGATATTCAAATTCAAACATAAAAGAGGAACCAATTGCTGAAAACAATGGAAATTAACTTAATAGAACCATTCGATAATTGGATGCACCTGAAATTAACTATCAACCAAATTGTATTGCATACCCAAATCTCGAATCGGACTTTGAACTGAAATATGGGTTAATTCCCTTAATTCCAAAGTTTCATGGCCTCTCTGGTGAGGATCCCAATAAACATTTGAAAGAATTTAATGTGGTTTGCTCAACCCTTAAACCAAGAAATGTTTCTGAAGATCAAATCAAATTAAGAGAATTCTCATTCTCACTTGATGGAGCTGCAAAAGACTGGATGTATTATTTACAACCCGAAGATGTAACTTGTTGGAACGATTTGAAACATCTTTTATTGCAGAGATTTTTTCCGGCATCAAGGACCACTTCCATTCGTAAGGAGATATCGGGGATCAAGAAAGAACAAGGGGAGTCAATGTATGAGTATTGGGAGAGATTCAAGAAGTTGTGCGCAAGCTGTCCGCATCACCAAATCAGTGAGAAACTCCTCATCCAATACTTCTACGAAGGACTCACACCCATGGAGAGGAGAATGGTGGATGCTGCAGGTGGAGGAGCTTTGGTGGACAAGACACCAGCAACCGCACGTGCATTGATCGACAAGATGGCCCAAAATTCCCAACAATTTGGTGATCAAGGTACACCACATATCAGGGGAGTACATCAGGTAAGTCCTTCTTCTCTTGAGAGTCATTTGATTGATACCAAGTTAGAAGAATTGACAACTATGGTGAGGAAAATTGCTTTGGCACAAAAGACATCTCTACCCCCTCCTTCAAGGCCTTGTGGCATTTTCACTGAGACAAGACACCCAACTGACTGTTGCCCACAACTACAAGAGACAGAGGATTGTGCAGCAGTATTCCCAGGGAGACCATTTCAGCAGCAAGAACAACCATAACCCCAAACGAAGTTTGATTCATTTTCTCCAACATACAACCAAGGGTGGAAAGATCAACCGCACATGAGGTATAGATCTAGACAATTACAAAGGCCCACTTTTCAACCAAACTTCCAGTAGCCTCCACCTTACCAGCAGGGTTTCCAACAACCCCAAAGGAGATTTGAAGCCCAAGCATCAGCAAGTCAGCAACAAGGGAATCCTCCACCAAAGGTAAGTTCTAATACTGATGATCTTTTGAAGAAAATTGTTCTTAATCAACAGAATGATCTGAAGAGTCAAAGTTCGGAGCTGAGGGAGTTGAAGACTCAAATGAGCCGGATTGCCACCGCCCTCCATGAACTTGTATATAAGAATTCCGGAAATCTACCTTCCCAACCCACTCCAAATCCAAAGGGGAATGTTAGTTCCATCACATTGTGAAGTGAGAAGCAAATGAACGATACATCTGTACCTACCATTCCACCGGGATTCACCTCAACTCCAGAGAAGACGCATTCCAAACCAACTGATGAGAAATCCAAGGAGAAAGATAAAGGTAAGAAAAATATTGATGATGTTCCTCCAAAACCCCTTCTTTTTCCAAACAGGGTTGTTCAAACCAAGAAGATGGCTGAAGAAGAAATTAAAAGGGAGGTTTTGGACACATTCAAGCGTGTGGAGATCAACATTCCTCTAATTGAAGCCATTAAGCAAATCCCAAGGTATGCCAAATTCTTAAATGAACTCTGCACCAATCGAAGAGGGATCAAGGGGAATGAGAGGATCAACCTTGGAATGAATGTATCGGCACTCATTACACCAACTCTAGCAATTCCAAAAAAGTGCAAGGATCCTGGGACATTCACCATCCCATGTACCATAGGGGAGTTTCACTTCTCTGATGCTCTTTGTGATTCAGGAGCTTCCATAAATGTGATGCCTCACTCTGTAATCTCTTCCTTGCAGGTTGGTGAGTTGAAGCCGACAAGAGTAGTAGTGCAGTTGGCAAATAGAGCTACGGCATATCCAGCGGGAGCTCTTGAGGATGTACTTGTTCGGGTAAGAGACATGATCTTTCCAGCAGACTTCTACGTGCTTAACATGGAGGATGATTAGGTAAGTTCTCATTCCCCCATTATCTTAGGTAGGACCTTCCTCAAGACTGCAAAAACTATCATAAATGTCAATGAAGGTACACTTTCCATGGAGTTTGGAGATGAATTTGTGATATTTAATGTCATGGATTCCATGAAGTACCCCTCAGAGGACCATTCTGCTTTTGTTATCTCCCATTTTGAACCACCAAATAAAAACTCCATAGAATTTGATTGTCCTATTCTTAGGGAGATTATGAGTATTGGTTCGAGTTTGATGTCTAAGAGAATTTCTGCACATGTTGCTGGTACACAATCCTATCTTGGATTTGATTTTGATGTGGATTCATATTCGGATTTTGATCATGTTCACTCTGATTATGAAATGGATGTTGAGTATTCTGATGGATTTGATGCTTTATTCTATGATTTTGATGATGTCTATTCTGATACTGATGCTCTTTGTGCACATATTTCAGTTCCTTCAATGTCTCCATCCATACTACACCCTCCTTCATTAGAACTCAAGCCATTGCCACCAAATCTGAAATACTCATACTTGTTGAATGGTGAGAGATTACCTGTTATCATTGCTAACAATCTCCCTTTTGAACATGAAGAAAAGCTTTTGAATATTTTGAGGGAGAACATCAGGGCGATTGGGTGGACCTTGGCTGACATATCAGGTATTAGCCCCTCCATTTGCATGCATTGGATTCTCTTGGAGGATGGGGCTAAACCGGTGAGACAACCACAGAGGAGACTCAATCCCACCCTCCTAGAAGTTGTTAAAAAGGAAGTTGAGAAATTGCTCGAGGCAGGTATAATATTTCCCATTTCAGATTCTCAGTGGGTAAGTCCTATTCAGGTTATTCCTAAGAAAAGTGGTGTTACTGTTGTTAAAAATGAGAAAGATGAGTTAGTTCTAATGAGGGTCCAAAATAGTTGGCGTGTGTGTATTGATTATAGGAAACTAAATCAGTCCACTCGCAAGGACCATTTCCCCTCCCATTTATTGATCAGATGCTTGAGAGACTAGCTGGGAAGACACACTATTGTTTCTTGGATGGATTTTCTGGATATTTTTATGTTCCTATAGCTCCGGAGGACCTGGAGAAGACGACATTCACCTGCCCATTCGGTACCTTTTCCTACCGAAGGATGCCATTTGGACTTTGCAACGCCCCAGGTACCTTCCAGATATGCATGGTGAGTATTTTTTCTGATTTTATTGAGACCTGCATGGAGGTATTTATGGATGATTTTACAGTGTATGGATCCTCATTTGATGAATGTCTAAAGAGTTTGGGAAAGGTGTTGAATCATTGTATTGAGAAAAATCTAGTCTTGAACTTTGAAAAGTGTCATTTTATGGTAGAGCATGGCATTGGCTTAGGGAATGTAGTGTCAAAACATGAGATAGAGGTTGATAGATCTAAGATAGACATTATTTCATACTTACCATATCCTTCATGTGTGCGTGATGTTAGATCTTTCCTAGGGAATGCAGGATTTTATCAGCGCTTCATCAAAGATTTTAGTAAGATTGCTCTTCCTATTTCAAGATTACTTCAAAAGGGTTCTGATTTTGTGTTTGATGTTTCTTACAGGAATTCATTTGATGAGCTAAAACAACGTCTGACCACTCCACCTATCATATAGCCCCCACGGTGGGAGATTCCTTTTGAATTTATGTGTGACGCCTCCAACTTCACGGTTGGAGATGTCTTATCTCAGAGGGTGGAAGGACGTTCACATGTGATCGCCTATGCATCGAGGACACTGGATTCAGCCCAATCAAACTACACTACCATAGAAAAGGATTTCCTTGCTGTCATATTTGCTTTAGATAAATTCTGTTCATATTTATTGGGCTCTAAAGTAGTTTTTTTTCTGACCATGCAGCTTTGAGGTACCTCCTAAGGAAGCCAGATGCAAAGCCATGACTTATCCGTTGGATGCTCCTTCTTCAAGAGTTTGACCTTGAGATAAAGGACAAGAAGGGGTCAGAGAATTTTGTGGAATACCACATTAGTAGGCTTACTCACACACTAGAGGGTGACACCTTGGACCAGGTACCACTTCGGGACACTTTCCCCGATGAGCATCTTTATACCATCTCAGGTAAGCATCCTTGGTATGCTGATTTAGTTAATTACATTGTTTCCTATGAAATCCCTGTAAATTTAAAGAAGCATCAAGTCCAAAAATTAAAAAGTGAGTCTAGGTATTATGTGTGGGATGATCCTTACCTCTGGCGCATGTGTAGTGACCAAGTCATTTGGAGGTGTGTTCCCGATCATGAGTTTGAGTCTGTTTTGGATTTATGTCATACACTTGCTTGTGGTGGAAACTTTGGACCCCAACGGATAGCTAGGAAGGTTTTGTATTCTGGATTATATTGGCCTAGCTTGTTCCATGATGCCCATTTGTTTTGTAAGTCATGCTCTCGTTGCCAACACACTTGGAAAATTTCTAGGAGACATGAGATGCCCCAACAACCCATACTATTTTGTGAGATTTTTGATGTATGGGGCATAGACTTTATGGGTCCTTTTCCTAGTTCATTTGGATTTTTGTATATTTTGGTTGCTGTTGATTATGTGAGTAAATGGGTGGAGGCCAAGGCCACCAAGGCTGAGGATTCTCATGTTGTAGTGGACTTTGTCAAAGCACAGATTTTTTTTGCAGGTTTGGAGTAACAAAGGCCATCATCAGTGACCAAGGGACACACTTTTGAAATAGGAATTTTGCTTCCCTATTTCGAAAGTATGGGGTTACACACAAAACATCAACACCATACCACCCCCAAACAAATGGCCAGGCTGATGTTTCAAATCGTGAGTTGAAACAAATCTTGGAGAAAACCGTGCAGCCAAATAGGAAGGATTGGAGCAAGTGCTTGGATGATGCATTGTGGGCTTATAGGACAGCATACAAGACCCCCATTGGTATGTCCCCATTTCGGATTGTTTCTGGGAAAGCGTGTCATCTCCCCGTGGAAGTCGAGCATCGGGCATATTGGGCTATAAAGAAATGCAACACGGATTTGGCCCAATCTAGAATTCAAAGGAAGTTGCAAATTCAAGATCTTGAGGAGATTCGACTGTCATCATATGAGAACTCAAGGCTCTACAAGGAAATATCAAAAGCAGGTCATGACAAAATGATCCAACAAAGGGAGTTTCATGTAGGAGAGAAAGTCCTTCTCTATAGTTCACGACTGAAGTTGATGCCTGGTAAGTTGCATTCCAGATGGTTAGGTCCTTATATTGTGTCTAATGTTTTTCCTTATGGTTCAGTGGAGATCATACAAGAGGACACTGGAAGGAGCTTTACAGTCAATGGGAAAAGTTTGAAGAGATACATTGAGGGACATCCTACTAATGCAGTGGATTTTATCACACTGCATGACCCCATCATCACTTGATCACATTAGGCTGTTCCTAACCCTTTCACTTTTATGTTATTTGTCCTATTTAAAAATTCTTCATTTCATGTGCATATATCATCTCACAGGTTCACATTGAGGACAATGCAATATTTTAAGTTTGGGGGAGGGAACCTTTTAGTTTAGTAAATTCAATTGTTTTCCTGTTTAAAAAAAAACCAAAAAAAAATTGCGTGTTTTTGAAAAAAAAAATTGTGTGTTTTTCAAATTTTGTGTGTTTATTTTACAATTTTCTGTGTTTTTGAAACATTTTGAGCTAAAATGATTCTCATCACCATTTTTAAATCCAAATCAATAAGTGAAACAATTTACCCCTTGAAAGTAAGCTTAAATGAATGCTGAAATGACTTTGTTTCAAGTTCAAATATTTAGTAATTTCATGAAAAGTACTCTGAATTTTGAATCTCATGCCAATCTCACTATCTTTATATTTGAAATCAATTTCCTGTGAGTCTTATAAACCATTATTTTCATATTCTTTACATTCACCTCACTTCTTGAGAGAACCAATCCATACTTGATTTAACCAGAATTTGATCTATTCCTGTCAAAACTTGAGGGTTTGAGGTACTTATGTTTAAATGATTGAGGCATTTGTTTGGTATTAAAGCCCCTATTTCAAAGAATCCTTTTTTATAATGGCCTACCTTGAATATTTAATATTTTTATCCCTTAGAATCCATGGAAAGCCTGTTAGGTTATCCACATTACAAGCCAATTTTCCCTATCCAACCAACTCTTGAAGTGAAATTGCATAATCTAGTTGAGCTTAAGTGTGGGGGAAGTTGTCTTGGGTTTTGCCACCACATTCTGTGATACTTTGGGTGGAAAATTAAATTCTGAATAGATGTGTTTGCTGCTAAAGAAATTCATTATATTGAAATCGGTGCCTTTTCTGGAGCTTTCATGACAAGTGAAGTTGTGCCTTTTCTGGAGCTTCTAATTGAGGTGGAAAGTTGTGCCCATCTAGAGCTTTCAAGAAAATCATGTTTGAGAAGATTGAAATTTTTTATGCTGAAATGATGAATGGTGTAAACCTTTCATGACTTTTCATGATTATGGAGCTGAATTGACACTATGGGGATTGAAGAGAAGACCATATTTAAGTGAAAATTAGATTAATGCAATTTTGCTTCAAAAGAGTCAAGCCCTCCTCATTCAGCCTTAGAGTTTTTTACATCTTAATCCTACCAACCAAAAGCCACAGAACAACCCTAAAAAGTCCTCATGATAAACATATGTCCTTGACTCACATCGGGTAGCGATGTAGGAATCTATCAAGCCTATGGTGACCCTTGTATGAGTTTGGATGAGAAAGACATTGCAAAAAAATTGATATTTGAGTGATGAGAGAAAATTCAAGCGAGGTAAGTGTTTTGTGCATGGGCGGATAAATGAAGTGGAAATATATTGAATGATATAAATGGAGAACTTCAAATAAGGTTTTTTATGAGGCATGATATCTTTTGATTCTTGGTGTGAAATTGATTGATCTTAAGGATATGTGTTTTAAAATTGGTTTTGATTTGATATTGATGTTTACTTGATATGAGGTTTTGCCCAGGTGTGCAAAAGGGTAAGTGTGGGGGAGTTGATAAAACACTATTTTATTGAATATTTTATTGATAATTAATGATATAATTTCCTCACATTGTGTTAAATATGTTTATTTATAAAATATTTGGGATTTGATCATTCATTTGAAAATTTGGTGAAACTTCCAGTTTTACCCTTAATAGTTCACTGTAGTATTTCGAATATAAATATTTTTATATTTATTATTTGAATTTGAAATTTTGTAACAGTGTTCCTAACTTAATTTTTGACAACTGTTATTCAGGACAATAGACCAAAAGAATGCATTTTAATGGAGTAATGGGTCCATAAAGTCAAATATGGGCTGGACTCGCCAGAATGGATAAGCTTATGTATTTCGGCCCTAACTCCTACATATGTGATTTTATTGAGCCCAAATTTGGAGAGGAGATAGAGGACCCATATACTCACATTGTATCCTTCTGGAAGGCCGGCCAATTCACGCGTTTTGGTGGAAAAAAGGTCGGTTCAATGTGATTTAAAATATTTGACGAATTTCCACATTCACACTTGAAACCACTTGTAACCTCTCCTCGCCTCCCCTCTATAAATTGGTGTTTTTCTCATTTGGAGGGGTTGGGATGTGAATTGGGAAGTTGAGGGCAGAGTAGAAGTGGATCCAATCCAATTATCCAACCATTTCAATAAGGGTATCTCTTGAAGCAAGGATCCCTTCGACGAAGCCTTCTTCTTCTCCTTCATGTTGTAATGATTTTGTTTATGTAATAAACTTCTTTGTTCTTCTTTTATTTCTTCTCTTTTCTTATGTTTTGTTTAAATTTCTTATTCTCTTAATCTTCCTAATTGGGCTGGAATTCTTGAGTAGAAGCGTTATTGGGTTCTACCCATTTTAAACCTTTTCACATGCAAAACACTTCTACGATGATTACGCCACCCATGGAAGAGTAGTTCTTTTTAGTAATCGATCGACCTCTATCCTTTTTCATTCATTTATTTTGAATCAATGAGCTACTGTAATTAACATAATATGATCCATGAATTGTGTTTTTAAATTACAAGAAACTAAGCATGAAATTGAACAGTTAACACAAAAACACGCGAGGTCGGGATTTTGTGTAAATTGTGAGAGCGCGATCTTAATCGGTAATACAAGACCACATGGGATAAATTTGTAGAGTTAAAATATAATCCCTAAACACAATTCATCCTCATTTCCAGAATGGATATGAGCCTTAATTTACCATTGACCATAAGCTAATCTTAGAACATCAATCAAAGCAGGGTGCTGCGATTGCATGTTCTGAAGTTAGCCTAGGGTTAAATTCACATCATCTTCGTGGTAAAGTTAATTCTCGTAGGGTTCGGGATTTAACAAATTAATGGATAATAATTAAGTGAATGTTAATTTAAATGATAATGATTAATAATAATGTTAAGAGGTAGAGTTAGATCGATTACGCCTTTTAAATAGATTTCTAAAAAAACATCTTCTTGTTGTGTCATTTTAATCGAAATTCATTTCAAAACTAAAAACAAAAAAAATTATACAATCTTCTTCTAGAAAACTTCTTATAGATTAATAAACTAAAACAAACTCAATCCTTTAAAGTAGTGTTTTTATTCTATTCTATTTTATTTTATTTTTTATAATACCTCTAATAAGTTGTTAAATTCACTTCTTCCTTTGATAGACGACCTTGGTTAGCCACTCTGCTGCACCTAAGTACCCCAAATTACACTAATCATTTGAGGGCGCCCACGACAGCGCTCTACCATACATTAAATATTCTTTTAGTTTATTTTATTAATTTAATGACTTAAATACATCTCATATTTCCATATATGGGAAACTATAATATCACCTAGGTGTACAACATATTACTGACTCGTGAATCCGATGTGACTCATTTGTAATAATAACATTTCATGGTTAGTTATACTGATTTATAGAATGTATATATATAATATTTGTAAAATAATTATAATTATATAATTATTATATCACATATTCCATTTTTTAATTTCCTTTTAATGGAATATTCAATAACATCCTTCATGTGGACGACAGACTATCGCCTCGCGAAGCGATCTAATTCTTTTATCACATACACTTCACATGGAGGGTAATAATAATAAAATATAATGAATATATGTGATATATATTAAATTATAATGATTATTTATAGGATTATTACTATTTAAATTTCCATTATTCCCTCCGTGGAAAAATGGATACAATGTTCATGTGTATGTACGACTTACATTCTCCATAAACAGTGTATTACATTTTGTTATCTCTAACTTTTTGGATGAATATAATTATTTATATAATTAATATATATTATATTTATAAAATTATTTAAATTATATATATTATTTAATGATGATAAAATTATAAGTACTAAATCTACCAAACCCAAACAATCATGAAAAATGAAACCATTAACACCTAGAAATGATGATTTGAAAAATGAACTATTAAAAAGAAATTTTTGAAAAATTACAAGGGGATAAACTATGATATTATAATTATGTTTAAGATTCATTTTTACTGGTATAATAAAATTATATTTATTGTACACTGGGTTTGAATGTGATAGAATAAAGTCAAGATATATATTATGGGATTTTTGTCTCATATTTCATTCTTTGATACATATGTTGTGTTATGTTTCTCCGTTATTTTATAATGTGTATGTAAATAAAATTTGACATGTAATATCAGTAATTTAACTATTCTCATGAAATTTTATGTTTTATTTAATGTTTTTACATTATGGGGATTATGATTAAAAGTTACCACGTGATATAGATTTTATGTTACAATCTCATCTTTTATTGGGAATGTTTATGATTGTGTTTCCAATTATAAATCTTCAAATACATAACTTAATAAACATAGGAAGTTTCTTATACTATGGTTATTAAAAAATCTTGAAATATTACCATTTCTCAAATCTATTTCACTTTAAATAATTTCAAAATTGTTTTTAAGAAGTTCCATCATTATTTTCTCTTTATTCAAATATCTATTTTTTCCCAAACCGTTATTCTAAAAATTTTTAAAAATTGTTTTACTATTTTACAATGAATTTTAAATACATATTTACTAATTTTTTAATTTTAATTATTTTTTAAAAAAATCATCTTATCATTCTATGAACAAGGCTCTTTTCACATTTATCAACAATGTAAAAGGGGTCTTTGTTTTTATGTATATTGTGTGTATAGAAATATATAACATCAATGCCACCCAATTATTTGAAGCTTACTTTATATGTTTTAAAGGTTATTTTTAAAGAAATTTTTTCTTTTAAAAATTTTGAAGTATTTTTATTTTAAGTTGATTTTCAATGTAAATGGTTTTGAAAATGTTTTTAAAACATGTTTTTCAAAGTAGAAAGGATATTTTACTCAATAAATGTTTTAAATGGGTTTTAAAGATTTCTTTATAAGTTTCAAAACTAATTTAAAAAAAAAATCTGAAATATTTCAAGAATTTCATTTTTTTAATAAATGGTCATTTTTTCAATAAATGTTCTAAGGGATCTTTGAAAATCATATTCCATATAAGATGAAATCATTTGATGTTACATAAGTTTTATTGAAGATATAATCCAATGATAGCATAATATTTTCATTATTTGGGTGGTTTATGTTTTTTATTATGATGAAATATATCCATGAAACTCATTCCTTTCCCCTGGGTTATGCTATGATGAAATAGTGAAATGATTATGAAACCTGTCTCTTTTGAACAATTTATGATATGATGAAATGTTTATGAATCCCATCTATTTTTATATGTTTTGATATGACGAATGTTTTATTATCTTGTAGAACAAATATATATTATTTATTCATATTATTGTTGAGACCTATATCTCTATCTAATGTATTGGGTGAAGATTTATATCTCATGAGATAGACATTACTTGAATGGGCATTAAACAAGGTTCAGTAAGGAAATTTTTATACTATGATGGTATTGGGAGTGAACCTTGAATACTATGAGGGTTTGGGGAGTTAAACCAATTCGTTATGATAGTCTTGTAAGTGATCCTTGAATAATATAAAAAATATTTCCTATGTATATGTGTTTTCCTCAATTCCATGTTTTTTGCTAATTTTGTGCTCTCATGGTATATATACTTTGATTCTTTTGTTATTCATGTCCTATGAACTCCCAATCTATATTCCAAGATGAAATATCATGATCTTTGATATGTAGGGTTTGATTCTTAAATTTTATACCCACTTCCTCATACCCTTATGCTCATATTATTTTTATGTGTCTCCCTTGTTTACCCTAATTGAGCATATTTTCTCACCCATTCTTATGTTTCATTTCCCTATGTTATGATGAAATGTATTATTTATGATGTTTCTAAGAGGGTTTCAGTTATGTATAAATTAGTGGGATATAATGTAGTTAACCTATGAAATAGATGTTTATGTATCCAATTTTACATAAGACACTAAACTATTATGATCTGCGGGAATGTATTCATGTAATGTAATGAATATTAACCTATTAAGATATAATATTTATGTATAAAAATTAAATTTTGTCATATTTGGTATAAAAATATAGGATTAGTTAACCATGAGAAACAAAGATGAGAAAACAGGAGTGATAACATTTAGGATATGATTAATTATAGGATAAAATCCCAAAGTTTTGGTGAGTAATTTATTATATTACATATCATGAAATATAAACATGTATGGATACTACAAGTGGATGTGGTTCTAGAAACGATATACCTAGGGGTAATAACTCCAAAAAAGGTGTGACGAGATTGACTCAGTGATACCCTATACACAACAATAGGCCTTACCATGTAACTAGTTTGACACTCCTTGGGGATATGAATTCTTTAATCTACATTTTATTTAAAAACATTTATAATGTATTTTAACAAATTATGATCATGGATGACCTCAGTTAAACCTAAATTTTCAAATATTGTAATATTATAAATAATTTCTCATGATTATGTGGTTATTCTACAATGATTAGTGTTTCCACACAATTATTTTTTATTTTATTCAATGATTGGAACCAAAATGAACCACATTATTGTTGAATGCAATGTAAAATGAAACTATTTTAATTCCAAAAAATATACTTTTATTTGAGATAGAATTAAAAATCTCATTTCTATTCTCACACAACATTATCAAGATAATAGTCATGATGGACATGCAAATGGGAAAAAAATGGAACAATATTATGTTGATTTCATCATATGAAAAAATGAACCTTCTTTCATTGGGTCTTATGATCTAATAGTGTAAAATAAATGGATCAGTTACACAAAAAAGATATTTTCCATTCTCTAATGTTTAGAAAAATATAAATTCATTTTGGATGTCTATCATTTAGAAGTTTAAGCGGATCAATATAAGGCTATTATCAAGAATACAAGGTACGAGGATGAAATTGACTCAGGGATTGGGAATAGGTCAAGATATTATTTTTCAATAAGTATATTCCTCATATTATTTATAATAAAATAGAGAAGGTGTTCCTTGATTTAATTAAAATAGATGATGAATCTATTGGATATTATAAAGAAATTTTACAAGTCATGTGTGGTATTATTTTGGTACTATCATCCAACCTAAAATTAATGTTGATTGATTCTTCATTGGATTAAAGAGATGCATTCAAATATAATTATCCATAAGAGACTTTAGTAGCTATGAAGAAATCATATAATGTTATATCAAGGTGGAAATGGAGGTTAGTGTTATATATCAATATCATTATTTTGATAAGAAGAGAAATATGTAATTCCAAATAATATTTATAGTGTTGGAGAAAAGAATATGATATTTCCTTTTTCTCTATGTGTGTAAAGAAACATGGAGGAAATTATTTAAAGGGATTATAAATTTTTTTATTGTAGTAAGGATGGTCATCGGAAAATAAACTACTGAAGTAATGGGAAAACGTTATATAATGAGGTGAATAGAGAGAAATCTATAGAATAAACCACCCACACTATTGTTCTTCAATTGCAAGGTGAATGGTATTTATGCTAACCAATTCTGAAACCCAATAGTTAATTATGATGATATATGTAATAAACCTCTTAATCCAAGAGACAAAGGTAAATATCATGCGATAACCATTTTTGATGAGGGGAATGATAATGATGTGGTGAAAGTTATGCTTACCATCAATTCTAGAATAGTTAATTTTTTATTTGACTCTAGATATACCTATTATTTTATTTATGATGAAATTTAAAAGTGTGTCAAGATGAAAAAATAATGATTAAAAATTTAATTTTAAATAAAATCCATATTGGTATGATTATATCATCATAAGTCTATGTTCCCTCTCCATTTTATGTTTGTGGGAATGAATTTCTCAAAAATATTGTTATTATCTATCTGATTGAATTTGATGTTATCTTAGGCATCAATTATATTTCTCTACATAAACCCCTCAATAATTTATGAGGAAGGAAATTCGTATTTTACATTAAAAATGAACCTATGATCGTTTATCATTGTGATAATAAATATGAACATTTTATGGAAATCAAATCCATTATAAGGGTCTTGATTAATTTTCAAAATGGATGTTTATCCAAAATGGTTGGGGTGAAACACAACATCAATGACATTACTATTTTTAAGAGTTTTTTTTATGTCTTTTTGGAATAATTTCCTAGTATTCTATGTAATCATGAAGTTTAGTTCACAATATAACTCATACATGGTGCCTCACCTATTTCAAAGACACCCTATAGAATGGACTTAATTATTTTTCATGAATTAAAGAAATAAATCTAGAAGAATCATGATAAGGGATTAATTTGGACTTTTGTGTCATATTGGGGTGAAACTATTCTATTTGTTTAGAAGAACAAATGGATCATTAGGACTTTCCATTAATTAATGATAACAGAAGAAGATCAAAACCATGAAAAAGTAGCCTCTACCCCATATTGACGACTTGCTTGATCAACTGCCCGAAGCTAAATAATTTTCCAAGATTGAACATTATTATGGATATCATCAAATGATGGTTAAGAAGGAAGGTATACCAAATATACACTTCATACAAGGTATGTACACTATTATTAAATAGTGACTCCATTTATCCTTAATAATAACCCCTTTACCTTTATGGATTTAATGAATAGAGTCCTTATAGATTACCTTGATCATTTTGTGGTAGTCTTTATAGATTATATTATTATATATTAAAAGAGAAAGTAATATCATGAATATCACTTTATAATTTTACTAAGTACCCAAATGAAGGATAAGTTGTATGAAAAATTTACAAAGTGTGAATTTTTACTTCAAAAGGAGCCATTTTTAGGTCACATTATCTAAAAATGGGGTATACTAATAGACCCATTAAAGATAGAAGTTATTAAATGTTGTCCTAGCCCATAAATGGTGACTAATATCTTAATTTTTCGTGGATTGGATTAATATTATTAATTTTTTGTGGAAAATTACTCATTATTGTTCAATCCACTCACAATGTTAACTCGACAGGGTTCCAAGTTTCATTGAAAAGAAGAATGTGAAGAAATTATCAAGGAACTAAAGAGAATTTTTTTCAACACACCTCTTCCTAGATTACACTGCTATTTAGAAGGGTGTTTAATCTATATCTATTCATATAATAAGGGATTTTTATGCGTTCTCATAGAGAATTAAATTATTATAGATTATTCTTCATGAAAATTGAAGGTTCCTAAGAGTAATTACCTAACTCGTGATTTAGAGTAAGTTGTGGTAATCATTGCATTGAAAATATGGGGGAATTATCTTTATGTATAAAGGTGTCAGATATATACTGACCATAAAAGATTGAATTATATATTAACTCAAAAATAAATGAATATATTCCAGAGAATGTGGTTAGAGTTAATCAAAGATTATGACTGCTCAATACATTAATATTCAGGGAAAGAGAAAATGGTGGATGGAGCTTTAATTTAAAAGAATAATACTATCCTATCTATAATGAGGACTGAAAAAGAACCAATATTTATGTATTTTAAAACTATGGATCTTAAAATATTGAAGGAAGGTTAGTAATCATATCAGTCTCAAATAAGTGTTCAACCATATATCCATATAATGATAAAGGATGCATAGAAAGATGATATAGAGCTGAAAAAGAAGGTGAGGAAATTTTATGGGTTTAAAATTGATCCTAATGAAATAATAATGTTTAAGAATAGTGTTTGGGTCCTATCCATATAATATTCAAAGAAGGATCTATTGGACGAGGCTTATAGTTCTTCATTCTATATTTATCCTATAAGTAAAAAAGATATAAATTGAGACTTGAAAGAGCATTTCTTGTTGGATTTCATATAGAGAGATATTGATGAGTTTGTATCTAGATACTTGGTTTGTTAGTAAGTGAAGGATAATAGAAAATTTTCTAATGGTATGTTACAATCATTAGCCATACCATAATGGAAATGGGAGAACATAACTATTGGTTTTTTCATAGGAATCCCCCAAACATCTAAAGTTCATAATTTTATATGGGTAATAGTTGATCACCCTTTGAAGTAAGAACACATCATCGCTATGAGTTAATATTTCTATCTTGGTCAGATTTCCAGAATATACATTAATGAAGTGGTAAATATTTAGGAAGAACCAATCTCAATTGTATCTAATCAACATCCAAGGATCACCTTGAAGTTATAGTAAAGTCTTTAGTAAGCACTGGATATGGAATTAAGCTTCGTCACATTGTATCATCCTTAGAAATATGGTCATTTTGAGAGAGAAATCCAAACCCTAGAGGGTATGTTTATATATCATTCTATTGATATCAAAATTTAGTGGGGATATACACCATCCTCTAGTTTAGTTTTCTTACAACCATACATCTCACCCAATCATTTAGATGGATCATTATAAAGACATCTATAAAATGAAGTGAAAATCTCTAATATATTGGAATAATGTTGAAGAAATAAATAAATTGGGACCTAGGGTAGCTAAATAATGGAAGATAATGTTAGGTTTATTCATAAAAACTTCAAGGAATCTCATAGTTGGAAGAAAATTTATGCCGGAAATCATCAGCATGATCTAGGATTTGAAGTTGTAGAGAGGGTGTTTCTAGGAATTTCTCCATGGAGGAATGTTATGATATTCAGAGATAAAGTGAAGATGAACCCTGGATATATTATACCATTTTAAATTCTGGATCATATTAGGATAGTATCTTACCATTTAAAAATCCCACTAAATTTCACTCAAGTTCATGATGTGTTCCATGTATCTCTCTTGAAAAAGTGTATACCTGATATATCACATGTACTGAACATAGAGGTTGTACCATTAGAGAAATATCTTTCTTATAAGGATAATCCATTAAAAATTTTATACCATAGAGAGAAAGTAAAAAAAAAGACTATTCAAATTGCTATTTTTTTGGTGAAACCACTATTTAGAAGAAGCTACGTGGGAACCAAAGGAAACAAGGAGGAAAAAGTGTCCGTGTTTTTTTATCAGAGTGATAATATTCTTAAGGGAAATTAATTTTTAGGGGGATATAATGTAACACCATATGTTTATATGAATTATTATTATTTTGAATAAATTAAAATTATTTATATCTTTCATTACATGTAACAACAAGTTTCTTTGATATATTTTACTATAGGCAACACCGAGTTTTACCAAACAGAAATATATTATTAATTTTATTATTTAAATATGATAGTCATAACCTTCCCATTAGAATGGTAGGTATTAATAGGATTAACTAAATTATGAAAATTCATGGATTAAATATTAATTAAATGAATTTATTGGTTCTAAATTAATTATAAATTAAAATTAAAAAATTAAAATCAAGGAAATGTTTTCTAAAATACTGTATTTTTTTGTAATGTGGTTTCATCGAATTTTGCAAATTTATTTTATAATTAATTATTATTAATTTTATATATTTATTTTTAGTAAAATAAACTTTATTTTTTAAACTAGAATGTTGAAATTATCTTAGGATTAATTTTTGATTATTTTCTGAAATGATATATTTTTTAGTGAGTAATAAAAGTACTGGTTTTATAATGAATTTTCATTTGTATTAAAGATTATAAAATCATAAAAAAATTACTTTTTGAAGTTTTTAAATTAATAATATGTAAAATAAAATATATATTAATCCAATATAGGTCACTGAAATAATTTTATAATTTAATTATGATATAAAAACCTTTGAAACTTTTGAACATTTTCTCTTTGAAACCCCGTTTTCTCATCGCATCTTTGGGATATATTTTATACTATTATTTTACAATTATATAAATGGAATTTGGAAAATATGGATTCCATATTTTTTATAATCATAATTTATATTATATAATAAGTTCAAAATAATTTTTTACCATAATGAATATTAAAAATAATAAAAAATTATTTAATGCGGTTAAGGTAAAAATGGGTTTATCGGGTGGTTAAACTAAAAGGATAAGGGTTAAAAATAACCCAAAGCATTTCAAAATCCAATTTTATGACCATATATCGACCGAAAATATTTATTTCTAGATAATGGTCCATTTTTTATCCTTTTAACAAAAACAAACGTGGGTGGGATTCTTTGTGTTCAAAAAATTATAAGAGTGTCACTCACCTCACTTATAAAATTCCACCCTCTATCCTCTCCAATTTACACTTTAAAAAAAATCATAAAATCTCTACCCAATTAAATTATAAAATTCCCTTCCCAAATCTTATAATATATTTTTTTTATGAGCCCAACCAAAGAATAATTTTGGTGTAAACCATAAGAAGTTGTTTAAAATAAGGTAAAGTTCTCCATTGAGTGTTTTTATTTTATTTCTAGCTAAAACTCCAACAATTATTATTTAACAATGATAATATATAAAATAAGTATATTAATTATTTTTTGATGTTTTTTATTAATTTAATGGGCTGTATTTATCTCATTTTCCCTCAAATTATAAACGATAACGTCGCTCGTGTGAACTGTTGACTACTACCTCGGGAAACTGATGTCAATCGTTTTCCATCAACACCTTTAATGGTTAGTTATAATCAATGATATAATGTATATATATATATATTAATTTTAAAATTATTATAATTTTATAATTATTATATCACATATGTATTTTTTACATTCAATTTAGTGGGAGATTTGATAATATCATTCGTGTGTATGGAGGACTACTGCCTCATGAAGTGGTGTGTTTCTTATTTCACTTACAATTAAAATGAAAGGTAATAAGGATAAAAGATAATTAATATATGTTATATATATGAAATATTAATAAATTTTTAATGTTTAATTACTATTTACCTTTCCTCCATTTCATCCATGGAAAATGGAAATATCATTCATGTGTACGTACGTATTTTCATCTCCACAAACAATATATTTCTTTTTGATATCTATAACTTTTTTGATCACTATAATTATGTATATAATGAATATATATTCTATTTAAAACATAATTTACATTAAATATATTTATAAATTAATAAATAAGTATAATTACAAGATCTACCAAACCAGAAATATCACAAAAAATGAAATAGTTGAAACCCAAAAATGAGGTTTTAGTAAAGGAACTATTAATAAAAGGGTGTTAAAACGTTAAAAGGGTATAAAATTTGATATTATTATTATTTTAATTAATATATTAAAAAATTTATGATAAACTTATATTTATTTTATAGTAGTTTTTAACATGCGTGAAGAAATCAAGACATATGGTAAGGGATTTTTCTCTCAATTTTCTTTCTTTAAGACATATGGTAAACCTCCCTTATTTTATGAGGTGCATGTACAACCCCTTTTACCTATAATATAATGAATTTATTTATTCTCATGATACTATAAGTTTCATATAATGTTATTCATTCATAGGGTTTAAGATTCAATGATCAAAAGTGGTAAAGTTTTTATGTTGCAATCTCATTATTTATCAGGTTTGTTTATGATTATGTTTTAAATAATAAAACTTATGATAAATTTCTCAATAACCTCAATAATTTTATTCTCCTCTGTTTATTTATTTTTTTCATGGTAATATAACCTTTTTTTACTCTTTTGTTTTTAAATTAATTAATATTTTTAGGTAGATCAGAATTTATTTCTCACTTCTGCCAATTTTTTTTTCTTCCATAACCTTTTTTTCTACAAATTTATACAAAAAATTTATAAAAATATTCAATTATTTTTATAATAAACCTTTACCCATGTTTTTTACTTTAATAATGGTTTTAAAAAGTAATCTTATTGCCTTTTCCCAAATGAGGCCTATTTTATTTTTATTGATAACGTGAAAGGAATAATCATTTTTATGTATAAGGAATGTGTGAAATTATCCTCCATCTTGTCCACCCAATTATTTTAATATTAGTTTTTACGTTTTCATGTTACTTTTCAAATAAAATTATTTCTTTGATATTTTTTAGATATTTTTATTTTAATGTTATTTTCAGTGAAATGGATTATGAAAATATTTTTTAATTTTTTTCAACGGAAAAAGTATATTTTTCTCAAAAAATGTTTCAAATGATTTTTAAAGCTTCCATTATAATTTTAAATGTTTATTTTAAAATAATTTTTTTTTCAAAATATTTTTTGAATTTCAAGTATTCATAGAATTTTTGTTTACCTAAAGAAATGTTTAAAGTGATCTTTAAAAATAATTTTCCATCTAAGATGATCTCATTTGATGTTAAAAACATGTTATTGATTATATAATCCAATTATACCATCCTTATTCTTTTTATAGATGTTTTATGTTCATGATTATGATGCAATTTGTTCAAGAAACCCATTCCTTTCCAATAGGTTATGCTATAACAAAATGGTGAAATGATTATGAAACCTGTCTCTTTTCCAATATTTATGATATGGTGAAATTTTTATGAAACTCATTTATTCCTATGGATTATGATATGATGACTATTTTATGATATTATGGATCACATATATATGATTTCACTACAATCCTTTTGCATGTATTTGTGTGATGTAATGAATATTCATCTATTAAGATTCATTATTTATGTTTGAATATAAAGGTTTAAATACATGTATACCATACAAATAAATATATAAAAAAATAAATGGGATTTTAGAGATAAAGAACATACAATTTATCCCAATGGAAATTTAGTCAAAATCATTCTTGATTTCAATGTGAGATTGGTAAAGATATACTTATAGATTTGGTAACTTTTTAATAAAAATCCATTGAAAACCTATTATAGAATTTTATATCCATTGAATTTATGAAAATTATAATGAAAATATATATGTGTATATATATGAACCAAAAATATAAGATTGATAGTGAATATGGAACATATCTCAATGAGAGGGAAATGGAGATGAGAAACCCTTACCTTTACTCCAGACTTCCATGAATGAGATTTTACCCCTTTTATAATAAACAGAAAAATATTAATAACTTATTTTATAACCTTATTCATATTTATTATATTTTATACTCTTTATTTGTATTCATTCATTTAATACACTTTATATTTAGTTAACGTTTATTTTCATCATCTGATGTTTTTAATTTTATTTGTTGTGTACATGTTTCACAATGGTGATGTTGGTCATCATTATTTGATACCATGTTCATAATTACTAGATTATTAATTTTAGTGTAATCATTGTGTTTTAAAAATTTATTTAGTCCCACGTTCACTTGATTCAAGGTTTTGGTATGGTTTGTGAGAATGAACTCAATAACGAGAATTTTTAGTGTAATTTACCTGTGGTAGTGGGTTATGTTATATTTATCATTATTTTTTGTGTCAGCCTAATAGAAATATATTCATAAAATAAATTAATATTTAATATCATATATTACTAGTATTATTTTCATGATACTCATTCATGTTGGAAATAGTTAAGATAATATAAAGTCAATCATAAAGGTTGTTGAACTAGCAAAAATAAGAACATGTTATACTCACCAATGAGTAAGTGTATAGAGTTGTATAATCGGTATATAATTTCTTTATAATTATGAATACTTTAATATAATAATTTTATATTTAATTATTATATTTATAATTAGTGGATATTAGAAGGTAATTGAAAAAATGGTGAAGAACAATGTACTTTAATGAATTCTCCCCTTCTCGATGTTGGTTCCTCCCTAATGAAGGATTTATAAATTATTATTGAAAAAGAGACTACAAATATTATAAAAAGTGTTTATAAGAGGTAAAATGGTCAAGTATTATAGAGAGTTTTAAAGGAAAAACGTGGTTTGGATGGTTTATAATATGGGCCCTTTATAGGTGTATTTTTAGTTTCATTTCCACAAATACTCAGTCCTTATGCTGTAAGGTAGTAATTTTATCATGTAATGTGGATAAAATGTGAAAATTAAAAGATATGGTTAATTAATACCATTATAAATTTAATTTAAAAATAAATTTATAGATATTTTATGTCTTTATCACATAGAAAAATATTTTTATCACATTTTACCTTTACTATGGTAACTCAATTTTTACCTCAGTATCTTTTTTTTATACAAAACACTTAAAAATAGTTCCTTTAAAAATATATTCATTTTATAATTAATTGATTTTAATTATGTCCCATTAAAATTAATAATTTGCCTTCTTTCAATTTAATTTTATCAATCATTGCTATTCAAATTTTTATTTGATTTTTTTGAACACATCAATTTATTCTTTCATAATAATAAGTAATGAACAAAAATAAATAATAAAATATTTTAATTAAATATTATATTTTTCATTATTTATTATTAGTGAATTATATTATTTTCATTTTTGTATTAAAAATTATACTAATTATATATATATTCTATACGTGCGTACCCAATTAAAAAATATCTAATTATGATATATCCAATGACAATTTATCTAAAAACCATATTTCCATGGACCATATATCCAATAGTCATATTTCAAATCACCATATATATAATAATCATACTTCATTTCTATATATATATATATATATATATATATATATATCCTTATATAAATTACTAAAATGAATCCCAATATTCATTTATTTCTCTCTCAAAATTTATAATATATTTTTTATATTTATCCTTCTTTCAATAGTTTTTTTTGAGGTTATTGTCTTCATACAACATCACATGGATAAAGTTTTTTTTTCATATTTTTATATAATTTTTTTTTTATTCCACTTTTATTTTTATTAAATATATTTAATATTTTATTCACATAATTCATTAATCATTATCATGTATTATAATATTTTATTTTAATAAAATGTGTCATGGTTCGTTTTAGTTTGGTGTTGTATGTGAAAACAATTATATAACATATTATTAATTTAAGTTGAAATAAAAAATAAAATAATGGGGTGGTACACTCAACTCATCAAAGTTCCGTATAACCCATCAGTCACATCACTACCAATTAATAACCAAAACCAAAAATATCAGGGTAAATATTTACCATTATATTAAATAAAAAAATATAATTAAAAAGTGCCCAAACATCATAAGAAAAATATCAAATTACAATAAAAATGAAGTAATAGTAAAAAAATGGACAAACCATCAACTAAAAAGATAATAAAAATGTCATGATAAAAAAAATGGAAAAAAATAATATGACTCGGCATCATGAAATAAAAACATTTTATTTATCACGTCGGAACATATCTCACTAAATTGGTAATTGTGAAAATAATTTTTGTTATACTATTCATATAGTAGCACCTTCTTTGTCCCAAATATTGTATTTCATCACTAGTGTTGGATCTTACTAATTTTATGTTCATTTTATCTGTACAGTGATCTTTTATATCACACAGCAAAATCCTCATCATACATCTCATATACGATGAAATTGGACTTTCAAATGATGGACCCTTAGAGAATATCTGATATAAATTGGAACTATGGAGATAATTATTTCTAAAATATTCCCTCCACTCACTGACTAATATACTTTTAAGCTAAAATTTTATATGTAGACCATATATAAGTAGAATTTATAGCATGGGGATAATCATATATTGTATATACACTAAAATAATATACATATTACTTAAGAATGTATTTCCTATCAAAACATCCTTAAGCATGAGTTTGATGTTATGGGGACTGCAACATACCCCGGTTCCATGTGATGTAACCTGGGGATGTATGCATTTGACACCTCCCTCCCTTGAGGTTATTATAAAATGGATTAATGGTATTAATATGTTCATTTAAATAGTTCAATGTACTTATCATTGAGATGAAACTCAAGGGTTCTATTTTATGTCACTTAATGCACCCAATACATTCTTCATTCATGGATTAGAGTTAAAAATTTCCAATATAATGTAGTTATATCATTGTTTTGGGTGTCGATATAAAGCATATTAGAGGTGAAAATGATAATCATTTTTATGAAATTTTTTCTATAGATCTTTTATTTTAAAATTTTCCTTTTATTGTTCCATAGTGAAGGTGCTAGATCCCCTTCAGCATTTGAGAATTATCATGATATAGTCATGGATAATTTTACTACGGTATAACCTACCAAATAAATAAATATATATTTTATTATCCTCTGATCATCATGAAACCATAATCGATTAGAAAAGAATACGGAAGAAGTTTCACAGTCAATATAGATACCCTCTGTTTTTAGTGTGCTTCATTTTTCTAACATATTTGATTTTGTTGGGATAAATTGGATTGTGTTATTGGTTTTATTCCATTTCCATGGATCATAATATGATACTTGAATATCTATAAGAGGTATCAGAGACTTATTCCTCATCAAATCAAAGTGATTATATCACTATTAAATGGAGAACATGTTATA
This sequence comes from Viscum album, assembly GCA_963277665.1. Lineage (NCBI taxonomy): Eukaryota > Viridiplantae > Streptophyta > Magnoliopsida > Santalales > Viscaceae > Viscum > Viscum album. The sequence goes on from OY728151.1 coordinate 1,218,191,491, forward strand.
TAATTCATAACTAGTTTGGATTCACTTGATGATGTGTTATGTGATAACATTATAATTAATAATACTACTCCATTCATGGAATTATGTTAAGGTTTTAATATGATAAGGTGGGTAAATCACAATAGGGTTATTTGATATCATTTCTTTTGTTTCATGTCATAGAAAATGGAGCATCATTTTTATCTATCTGGTGATATAGTGAGTGTTGTTATAACCTTGGGATGGGATAAATATGACTTGAATAGGAAGTGTGAGTGATTTAATCACTTCCTGAAAATGTAGCATGATTTAGGGGTCAAAAATGACAAGTGTGGCATGTTTCATGTGTAGGGATAAACAATTCCCTACAAAATTCATCGTATATCACACTTCATTAAAGGGGCCTCTTATTTATCACCCCAAGTGCATTGACAAGATCAATGAATAATTATTGTATATTATCTCCACTGAACTTCCAAAACCATTGTGTCACCATGAAATTAGCACTCCTGTTTGGATCTCCCTACATTTCTTATGCTTGTACAGACACACACCCACACCCACTATCAACCGCGACAGACCTTCCTTCATCTTGTGCAATATTTCTATGATGGTTGGCTACTTGGGTGACTTATCCTAGGGATGGCCAATTTTTTCTGAAATAAAATAATGTTTTATTTATTATTTTTAACAAAAACATAATAATTTAAAAAATGATATATTTTTTAAGTATTAGTAAATTTAAAATGGTATTTCAAATGAATATATTAGTTTTTTTAAAAAAAATTGTACTTATTTCCCTTGATAAATGAAATTTCTATTTATTTTAAATTGTTTATATTCTATAAATTAGTTATAAATGATAATATTATGATTACTGAAATTTATTTTACAATACTATGTTAAATATGAAAAGGTTTTATTTTTTACTCATATTAAATAAAATATTTATTTAATTAGTTATTATTTTGTATTATTCATAGTTATAATTTTTTATAGAATTTGAATGATGTTTATTATTTATGTCATAAATTTATTCTGGGAGATAGAACATTGAATTACATTCTAGGTGAGACTTTATAAGGTTTACTTTTCATTTACCTTGACTTCACCTTGTTTATAGAGTTATAAGCTTAAGAATGATTTTTAATATAGATTTCTCTTATTATTTGTTAGAGATATCATGGATTAAATTCATTCTCCAGTAAATTATCCCTGGGGAGAAGGACTTGGGGTTGGACTATCCACCGTTATAGATGCTTATGTCTTATTTTAGAAATGGGGGGGTGGCTATCTGTCTGTCTAGGTTACTCACGTGGAGATTTTAAATCTCATATAACTTTATTTATTTTGATGAAAAGTTCAAGTGCCTTATGCATGGTATGAATTCAAATATTTATGAATATACTTTACTTATTTTTTGTTGAATAACATATACATGTGGGTTGTGTAAAAGGTACACATTAATGTTGTGTGAAAAAATTAATTTGGTGGATGAAATACATATTACAGAAACTATATCATTAGAATATTTGATACATCAAGAAATAAAAACTAAGAGGATAAATATGTAATATGATTTGATATTTATGATCTCCAGATGCATATGATGTATATTAAACTGGTGAGAATTTTTAAATTAAAACCCCCTCAAATACTTAGTGTGATATTCCTTCCAAAGCAGCACTTATCAAGACCTCAATCATTCAACCGATTTAGTTATTCCAAAGAAAGGTTCCACAAGATTATATTGTGTAAGTAAAGAATGTAATGGGTGGAACTAGATCATCCTTGGGTTGTTTTTTCCAAAGCAGGGTTCCCTTGGTTTTCTATTTTTCGCATATTCTAGGAATTTTATTTGGGATTCACTTAGTTGGGAAACCATTTGGAAGGATACCTGGTGAATAAAGTTGAGTTTGTCTATATAATAGATATGAGTAAATGGTTTCCTACTCATCTATCTAAGAATCATAACTATTATTATTTTCTTGATTTTCTACCCAAATAAGTATTTGTTTAGGGGAATGTTAAATAAGATTCATTATCTAGTGATATATGGGTATTGGATTATTAAATAGATATGATATACGAGGTCATCAATTTTAGTGGTGTAAAGTTCATTAAAATTACTTTACAAAAATACATAAAACATGATAATCATCCAATGATTTATATTTATTATCAATTATTGAATATTTTATAATAATTATATTGAGATCACTTATTGTTATGACCTATAAAATACTTAGATATTAGTGTATAGTGTTAAGAATTGTCACAAGGAGAAGCATTCTGAGAATATAAATGTGAATATTATAGATATCAATTCCACCATCACATATTAATGGGTATTAGATATTATTTTTTCATCAAATAGTAGTTCTAATGGACATATAGTTGTAAATAAGGAAAAATTTAAAAATGGTGAAGTAAATCATTATATCAGTAAGGAAGAAATAATTGTTGTAATAGAAGTGAGAACTTAAGATTTGACTTTACCAAGTGGATTAATATTATAATTGTATAATTTTTTCTATGTTACCACAATATATAGGAATTTTATTTCTCTATCCTATTTAGATAAAATTGATTTTCCTTCTCTATTAAGAACAAAAGTTGTTCTATATATAAGAATGATTTTTATGGATTTTTTAATATAATAAAATATTTATATATTATTTAGATTAATAATCCTATTTATAAAATTTTTAATAAGAAGTTCTAGTTGATTCTAATCTCATATACATTTGGAATTATCTCTTTGGGAAAATAAATGAGAAACACATCCAAAAACAGCATAAACATAGATTATTGGACTTGTTGGATTAAGAATAATTTTACAATTGTGAATCTTGTTTATTTGAAAACATTATCAAAGAAACTTTTTTTATAATAGTTTAAAGTGATAGTGGAATATTAGATCATATACATAATGATTTCTATGGTTAATGATAACACATGATAGAGGTGGTTTTAGGTACTCAGTTACCTTTATTATTGAATTAATAGATATGGTTCTGTGTTTCTAATGAAATAAAAGTATAAAACCTCTAAAACTTTTAAAGAGTTTAATAATGAAATATATAATAAACAAGTAAATTGTATTAAAATACTTTGATTGGATTGGTGCATTGAATACTTTATCTAGTAATTCATCAACTGTCTATGTGATTGTGTAATTATTCTACAACACACTCCTTTTGGAGAAGAAAAATAAAATGGTGTTCATGAAAGGGGGAATTATACCTTGTCACACATGGTTCAGTCAATGATTATGAGTCAATATAACATTCATATTTCATTATGGGTTTATACACCAGATATTATTTCTTTATTATTGAACTGTGTTCCAAATAAATCATTCATCATGGGACCGTATGATATATAGACTGAGAAACATCCCATTATTTATTTTATGGGGATTTTATGTCATGCTACATAAATATTATTTGTAATATGATAAAATAGATCCTAATTCTATAATTTTTTATTTATTGGTTATCCTAATAAAAATAAGAGATGATATTTCTATGAATCTTCTAAGAACAAAGTGTTTGTGGCCCCATTTTCTATATTCCTTAAGAAGGAAATTATCAATCGAGGATCTAGTGAGAGGAATTTTGATCTTGGGGAAGTTTCACACCAATAATAAAGAAATTTTAATGATATAGAAGTTGAACGAGTTCCACAAATACTTATGCAAAAAGAACCAACTTGAGTTATAGAAGACCCTTGATGGCTAGGTAGGATTCATCAAGAGCTCAAGAGATATGGTTTTGTCAATGAAAATAATGATTATATAATATGAATAGGTGATGAGATTACCTTTTATTAGGAATATATCGATAGTTTTTCAAATGATAAATGGTTAAAATCCATTGAATCTGAAATGGACTCTATGTACACAAACCATTTTTGGAACCTGGTGGATGCAATTGAAGTTATGAAAAGCATAGGTTAAAGCTGGGTTTTTTTAAATGAAATTAACATTTATGGTAGATTGTCTACCTATTAATAATTTATGATTATAAAAGGTTATATGAAAATTCATGGAAATTACTATTAAGAAACCTTTTCACCAGTTATGATGATAAATCCCCTTTATATATTTCTCTCAATAGAATATCACTTTTATTATGAGATATATAAAATAGATATCAAACCCACATTTATTAAAGAATTTTTAATTAGGGATATTTATATGATAAAACCAAAATATTTTGGAATTCAATGTGAGTTTACTATGGTATGAAAACTATAATAATCTATTTATATATTGAAGAATGATTATTGGAGTTGGAATATCTTGTTTGATGATGTAGACAAAGAGTTTGGTTAAATTAATAAAACATATGATTCTTTCATTTATAAAATTATTTGTGAGAGTATATTAGTATTTAAAATATTATGTGTAGTTGAAATAATTATTGTTGGAAATGATATCCCAACACTTCACTTTGTAAACATGTTAATGGGAAAATGTTTCTCAATGAAAGGAATGGTTGATGCAGCATACATAGTTGAAATAAAAATCTATAAATATATATCTAAAAGGATAATTGGACTTAGTCAAGGAACTTACATTTGTAAATTTCTAAATAGGATTATAATTTAGAACTCTAAAAAGGTATCTTTACTAGTGTTGTATAGAACGAATCTTAAGAAAATTCCAGATCCCTCTAAAGAGTTATCAAATATGGGTAGAATTGCTTATACACCTGCCATCAGATCTTTTGTGTACACTATGTTGTTATCTCATCCTAATTTCACCAATGATAAAAGAGTAACTAGTATATTTCAATCATATTCTGGTTAAATTTGATGTATTATTGTGAACAAAATTCTTAAATACCTGAGAGGGAATAAGGATATTTTCTCAATCTTTAGAGGTGAGAATGTGGTATGCGTAAATTTTTTGATAGAGGATGGTTTTGAATTTCATATATATGTGATAAAATAATAATATAGTTTCATGTTTTTCATTAATGGTGGAGTTATCAATTTGAAAAGTTCTAACAAATAAGCCACATAATATTCAATATTAGAGGCAGAGTACATAATTACCCCACATGATGAAAAGAAAGCTATTTGGATTAATAAGTTCACTGTTAAATTTGGAGAGGTTCCTAGAATTGAATGGGTATTTGATATTTACTAAGAAAACAAATAAGGCCGAGCTCAATATTAGTAACTATGGTCTCACCAAATTACAAAACACATCCATCATAAAAACCATCTCATATGGGAGATCATTGAGAAGGGAGATGTTAGGATTAGTTGGGTGGTTACATAGAAAAATCTGCAAGATCCTTTAAAGAATCCATTATCATAGTAGAAGAATTAGGTTCATGTATAATCTTTTGGAATATGATACTTGAGATATTAATGTAATTTTTAAATAATATATAATGTTATTATGATAAATGAAACCTCTATTTTTATTTACTCATCTGTGCTATAATTTATTTTATATGCACATTCGAATGGTAAATTCCCTTGAAAGTATAACTTTGAGTTATCTACAATTGAAGATCATCATGCCCGAATGGCCCAAAGGCATTTTTTTTATTATGCATAATCCCCCTTTTAAGGGTTGAAGGGGAACCCGTACATGACCTATAGGCCCAAGGCATAAGGCCTGACAAACCCGCAATACATGACCCGAAGGCCCAGAGGCATACCATGCCCTATACATGACCCGTAGGCCCATCCCACTTGAGATATGAAGAATATATTCATTAGGTAATAAGAGAGGACTTATTACTTGGATTTTCTTGCTAAAGTATATCTCATAAAATTATATATAGTCATCACTATACTCACGGGTGTATTATTATAATCAATACATATTACGTGTTGTTAAAGAGATAATGAGCATGAGAACCTTCATACTATGATACCATTATTATGCACATCATTTTGACTTGGCTAGTCATGGGGTAGTTGGGTATGTTTTTGATCCTATTATTGGTTAGAGTATAACTAAGATGGGATTTTTCCACTTGTACGATGAGTTGCCTTTAATTGAATTTGACTATGTAAATACATTTCCATGATTAGTTAAGTCAGATATGATGTGTCTAGCTACATGGATGAGGGATATGTGATGTACTAATCAACTAGATAATTGACATGTGATGTATTCATTGACATAGTTAGTCTTTCATAGAGCATCAGAAAAATATGAGATAGTTAAATACTATATTGATATTGTTCCAAGTGTAGTGTTCACTCTATTTCATGTAAAAATGGATTATATGTGAATACATTTAATGTATATGATACATGTTTTGGTTGATATTTTTATATAAGGATATGAGTGTGTTTGATGGAGATCAGACCAGACCCCTTATTATATTGAGTAAAACTGATGATTTTCTAGAGTCTACTCCTTTCATACATCTATTAAATAGTAATTTCATAATTATTCTCAACAATACTATGTCCTACATGGCCATAGAGTTAGTTATTTCAACATATAATAATGTTTTAGATAATTTTTTTGTTCCAAAATCAAGAGTGTTATATGAAATTGTATTCAATAGATGTTTTGAATGGAATCATAAATATTTATGGTGTTTTCCTAATGTATTTAGGAATTTTAATGAAACTAGGTTATTTTTAGATATAAACCAAAATAATATGCATATTACTTGATAATTTTTTATCTTCCAATGCATCCTTAATCATGATCTGATGGTTACTTTGATGTCAAGGTACTTTGGTTGGATGTGATATATCCCGAGCAAACATGCATCTACTACCTCCATCCAATTTTCTCTTTATCAAATGGATTAATTATTTTCATACATAAATTGAAAAATATTTATCCACTCATAAAAAAGATGTAATTCAAGGATGAAATTTGATGACACATAATATACCTGATGTGTTCTTATTTCATAGAGGAGTGTATGGAATAACATATATTAAGGGGTTTTTCTTTTTGTCATCTATGTAGATATTTAATGTTTTAGAGGAAATTGTGGTCATTAATTTCATGAAATTTTCTTTATATCTCATTTATTCTTGAAACACTATTCCACATTCCATAGTGAGGGAACTAGAACTCACTTGGTTTTTTGGAATCCTCAAAATATGATCATGGATTCTTTTTTGAGTGGATCTTCTAGACTGGTCAAAAAATTACATTTGTTTCTCCCATGGTCATCATCGAACCATACTATTTTAAATGAGAATATGGTGGTTGTTTCATAGGTTTTACATGTATGTACTATTTTTAGTGTTCCTAATTTTTTATGAATGTTTGATTTTGTTAGGAAATATTAGGATATGTTATGGGTTTTATTAAATTTTATAGTATAATACGATGATCCCAAGATATCCATCATAATTTATTGGGAAACCATCATACATATACATTACCCCATAGCTTGATCATAATCCTTAAGGATTTCACTTACATAGCCTCTCCATATATGTCATATCCAAATCTATGAAGTCTTACTAGTTGTCACATTTTTTAGTTATATAAGACATAAATATTTTTATTTTGATATTATTAACCAATTTTTTTTATCAAAAACAATGAAAATATAATCCTTGCTAAGGAGGAAACTCGCTTATTTCTTCTCCCATGCTCTAGTTGTTAGCTAAGGACCATAATAATTATGGAAAAATATCGTCAAAAACAACCTCAACCATTTATGGAACCAAAACATAGTCTAACTTACAATTTGTAAACCATTACCCAAAATGTTGATAGTGGAATAATTACCTATATATAAATCAATAACATGGGATATCGCGCTTGTAACGACCCAAACATTCATTAAGAAAAATTCCTCTTGATCAGATTAAATGTCTCATTATGTAAATTGTTTATATAAATGTAAAATTCATGGGTTTTATGTTTTTTGATTTTAAAATACCGTTAATAATTGTGACCATAGCTAATATAGCCTTTTAATAGTGATCACATGATTAGTATAAATATAGGGCTTTAACAAATCGAAATTACTTAGAAAAAGGAAGTGATGACCTCATCCAGTAGACTTCCTCCGTATAAAGCCCATTTTTCAGAGCTCAGAAAGGAGGTGGCATCATTGGGCTTCCCTCTTGACCAATCCCAAGCCGAGCTTGAACACATTAAGCTTGATCAGAACCGGCTACGAGAGAAGTGGAAGTTAATAGATATTACCACCTGAGTGATGTTATCTGAGCCACCCCAAGAGTTCGTCACCATCACACACCTCACCCTTCAGTCTTATAAAGGTGTCATAAGGGGTTATGTAACAAGACCTTAGTACTATGAATATGTGCATTATGTTTTTATATAATAATGAATATACATTCATTTTATTATTGTTACTTTGTAAATGTTTTTTAAAGCGCATATAGTACTTTTATTTAAAATTCAATTATAAAATCTCTTTTGATGAATTAATGGATATTTTAATTAAATAATATTTTAATAAAATATTATTATTATTATTATTAAATTAAATTTTATTAAATATAAATTATCTTATAATTTTATGAATGCAATTGTAATTTTTATTAAGGTTTGAAAGTTGTTTTTGTCGAAAACCATGATTTTTGGATAAATGTCGGTTTTTAAAGTAAAAATTCCCATATTTATAAAATTATTTATATAAAATAAATATTATTTTTGGAATCATAACGTCAAAATTATTCAATGGTGAATTTTTCATAATTTTCATAGATAGTCGAATTTTTGGGTAAAAATTAAATACCATTTAAATATATAGTGTGTTTTATGACATTATAATGATCCAATAGTGATGTGATAAAATACTATAAGTGATATGTTCGGACAACATATGTTTTAACATAATAATAATGTGATTTTATGTTTGTTTGGTTTATTTTACAAAACTTTAGTGGACCTTCCAATAGTTATAAAACAATTTCACATTTTAAATTGTTTTCCTTGAGAGTGTGACTCACATCCACATAAGCACCCCTCTTAACATAAGACTTTCGGCCATTGACTTTATAATTTTTTTTTATGATCCCCTTTGTAAAAAATCATGGGATGGTTTGTGGTATGGATTATTTTTATGTGTGGTGACCCAAACCTAAATAATGAAGAATTCCCTCTCCTTTCCTATATAAACTCACCAAGCTCCCACTTCCTCTTCACTCAAAGCCTTTTTAGTTCATCAAAATTCTTCCATAATATCTCTATAATCCTCCAAAGGTGCCCCAATCTCCCATTAATCCTCTCTCAAGCCTCTACCAAGCATTTGGGATCACACTTCCAAGTAATGTATTTCTTACTTTCTCATTTTTGTCCAATTTTATTTAAGTTGTTATGTCCTTTTTTTCAATTATAAATGTTGGGGTATAATTTCCCACCTCCCCTATAATGTACTATTTATGTTTTAATGATTAGATACCCCTTTCTCTCTCATATTTGTCTTCCATGTATACCCGTTACCATGCCGAAATTCTGTAAGGAATTTCTCTCTCCTCATTTACATTCAAGCAATTCTTTTGTATTACGTATCTAAATTACATTACAATTGTTGGTACATGTATATATATAACCCCCTTACTATCCATTTCATGTACATATTATGATAAAGCCCTTTTTCTTTCATCAACCATTTTTATGAATTCTTATGTCACACTGTTACACTGCCGAAATTGCACCGCGATTTTCCAAGCCAAAGTCATTGTTTAGTGAATATCATGCACATTTCTCTATCGTGGGTATTCAAATTTATCCACATTTACTTATTGTTTATAGAGTTTCATGTATGAATTAAACATTCATTTATCATGGAATAAATTATGATGTTTAATGAATCCATGTTTTATGATCCATGTGGCACACTTATGCATGAAATGAAATGTTTAAGAAGGGTGAACCCTAATAGCGCTCAAATGCATTGGGTAAAGTATATTATCATGATACGTCATTTGAAATGGGTTTTGACTCATGATAATTCATGTTCAATGAGTTTTTACTCATTCTTTATATGAAATGAGGGTTTACTCATGCTCCATGAGCAATGATCCTTGGCTCAAGCTAATTCCATGTTAAGTGTTGTTGCCACATTTCCCTGTTATGATTATCATGCTTCATCATGACTTTATGTTCATGTTTCTATTGTGACCCATTGATATTCCTATTTTATAATAGTTGTTGTATTGCTCATGTTATTCCATATTTATTCCCTTACTGGTCTTTATAGCTCACCCTTTTCTTATGCATGTCCTCAGGTTATCCCATGCAATGTTAAGTACGAGAAAATTTAGTGGCCATGTAAATGAATTTTTCAATAAATATATTGTATTTCATGTTTTAATTCATTATTTTATGATCCTAATCCCCCAAAGACACTATACCTCATGATCTTCTATGTTTTATCAAGTGATTTTTATGTAATAAATCATGTTTAAGTTTTTAATAAAAGCAGGGTTGTTATAGTTGGTATCAGAGGATATGTTTAGTTGTTTTGGGGATTAGGATTAGAAAACCCTAGTGAATACTTAGAGACAAGAATAAGTATAATAAAAACATCCCTAAGTATTGGTGAGTATTGAGTATGTGTTTTATCATGCAAATACATCCCTGTATGGATACGAGCAGGTAGAGGCAGCTCTAACACATATTTATCCTAGGGTTAAAACTCAAAAACACCGCTTTGAGATAGATTAGAAAGGGAACTGGTGCAAAAAAATAGGACTTGCTGCACTCTTGGTAATGACACTCCCATGGGATATGATTTGTAACACCCCAGGTAAATAAAGAATATGAAATTTCATATTTATCCATATTTGTGAATAAAATATTTAAATGACTTTAAAGGGGACGCTATGCTCGATGGCGTACCCAACACGCAACAACGAGTTTCTTGGAAATCTTACGTTGCACTCTAATAATAAAATAATATTATTTTAAATGGTAGTTAACATGTAGTCGTTGTAATGGCGGGAATGGATATAAATAACTAAAATATGTTTATATATGTTTTTAAATGTTTTTACATTTATCCAATAGAGGATAGAGGCTTAAAATACGGAAAGAATTCAATTTTAGGCGTATATGCCCTAGTTTTCACTAAAGGTTCACTTATCGCCTTTTGATGGCGAACCTTCATTAAATATAGTTTTGTTCACTCTTATACATTCTACTGGACCAAATAAAACTCTTCTTAAGAATCGGGACATCAAAATTTACATTGTGTAAATTTTTGGTATCTTTCCGATAATGTTCATTTTTTTTATGAATAATGTAAAATGTTGTATTTTAATTCAAAACCTCTTTTTAATATAATTTATTCATATGATTAGATTATCTTTTTAATTGGTTTTAAAGTGAAATTAGAATATATTTTTACCATTAAATCCAATAGTGGTCATTGGAATTAATTTCACTTTGAAATCAGACTTAAACTAGTGTCAATCTTTTGATACTTATTGTTTTATAAAAACACGCTATTTGCTCTGACAGTGGGAATTAATTATTAAATTAATTAATGTGACTAATATTTTTTGAATTTTTTAAAACGGACTTCATTTTTGAATTCGGAATATCAAATATAGCTTAGGGTGAAGTTTTGTTATTTTTCTGAAAAACTCCAATTTTTGATGAATAGTGAAACCACTAAGTGGTAATCAAGCAAACTAATTTTTCAGTTAAATGAAAGTTTACCACTAATGTGTATTGAATTTTGAAAATCCGACATACATTGTTGTCATTAGTATGTAAAATGTGGTTCAATGGGATGAAAATAATTTTTTGGTGAATAGTAACTTATTAAGTTTTTAATCGCGATTAGTGGTAATTAGTGTAATTTAAGGTAAAAATGATATTATAAGAATGTGAAAACACCATGAAACTTGTCCTACACCTATTGGGTGAGTCATGTCCGACAAAGACAAGCCATGGACCAACTTGGGGACCCCATGGATCCACTTTGGTTGGGAAATGACATAAATAACATTTTTATTTAATGTAAAAGTAAAATTGACACAAACAAGATATGTTTTACTAAAAAACATTTTAAGTGGGGTTATACAAGTCATATTTTTAATTATAAATATTAATTGGAAAGCTAAAAATATTTCCTACATCATAGTAATTTTTTTATAATTTTTAGACATTAAATAAATTAAATTATTTATGACATAATAATGATGCAGCGATGACATCATTATTTGACGATTTAAATAAAATGGAAAGATAATGTAAACTCTATGAACTAAACATGTCCAAAACTTATTGGATGAGTGGATTTCGAAGCCTTATCACCTTATCCACGAATTATTTCAATTTGGGACCTTTTGAAACCGAAACACATTTTCAAATAAAGTAATATTTCTTTACTTTCCAAAAGTGCCCCTCCTCTCCTCTTATAAAAGGCCCCCACCTCTACCTCATTTAACACACTCCTAAAGCCTTTGGATCGGCCAACCCCTGCCCATTTACTCTCTCCAAATCCCTCTCCTCATCCTAGAGGATTCCCTTTGGGAATAATCCTTTCAATGGAAGCCTTTAGGCTCAAATCAAAAGGAGTTACACTTTTAAAGGTAATTCATTCTCTCATGTTCATTTGTTTTATTTTGCTTCTCCAACCCCCTAAACTCTTTTTATTTACTTCTTTTGTAACAACACCAGTATCTTCAATATACTATGATGTTGTTATAAGATTTATTCGAGCTACACTCTCACAAAACTACATCAAATGGTTAAAGAACATACGGTTTCCGTGGATGGTGAAATTCTGCCTCCCGAAACGATGATTGTTCAATACTCATTTAACACCTTCAAAGGTGGCCATTATGATGTAACTAATTTTATATATGATATATAATATGATTATGTTTTATTTATGCTTCTTTATTTTTCATTTTTGTCTTACCTTTATGGCTTCCATTATGGGTATACGCGATATCTTCATTTAAGGTAGTGCGGACTACCGCCCCCTCAAAGTGATTTGATTCGTTAAATACCATATGTGGGATGTATAAAGGATGGAAATATGATATTATATATGATATTATACTGTAATTATAATATACCTTTATATAATTATTATTCCATTCTATAAAATACGAAATAGAAATGAAAGTAGCGTTCATGCGTACGTACGGCTTACCGTCTCCATGAACGGTGCATTTCATTTCTTACCTCTAAATGATTATGTAATGTTATAAATGCATGAATGTACTGGATATATATGAAATATATGATATCTACATAATGAATACAATTCTGGATATAATAAACATTTGGCCACACGAACAACATGTAATTGTAAGAAGTCCACTTTCGACTTAAGAACCAAATATCAGCAAAACAAATATTATTAACTTAAATGATTACATAATGTTTATGACATGGTAATAAGTGGTATAAAAGTAATAATGAACTTGAAAAAGGTTCTTAAGGAATTATAAATTAACTCAAGTTTATTATTCAGGAGATTAAAGAACGATCGAGTCAAGTCGGACCCGAGGTAAGGGATCCTACAACTCTCTTTCTTTTTAAGTACACTATTTTATGTCATTTATTTTAAGCTCATATTTCTTATGATTGGGATGTTCTTTTATATTACATTTACTGTAATTTTTATGTTCATGTGATGAGAGACCCTATTCTCTCTCATCAATCCATTTTGGAAGTTTTGAGTGGCGCCGTTAGGCTGCCGAACTTTCGTAAGAGATCTACCCTCTCTCTTTCTTTTTAAGTACTCTTCTTTATGTAACTTCTTTTAAACTCCTCCCTGCAATGTTGGGGGATTTTATTTTATATTAAACTTGCTGTAAATTCTATTGGAATATGATGGGATACTGTATTTGATCTCATCAATCCATATTCAGATGTTTTATATGGCGCCGTTAGGCTGCCGAGTTTTTGTAAGGGATTTTTCATCTCACATTTATTCCCGTGAGATTTATGCTACATTTGCCACAAATTCCATTGACTGGTGTATGTACTGCCCATTATTCTACTCTTTGTGTAATATACTTTCGTTTATGAGCATTTACATCAATGACCTATTGTCTTTCTTTCATGGGGTGTATGTTTTGAAAGATACCCAAGTCGGTAAGGGAACCTTTCACCCTCCTCTTTTTTAAAAGACTTATTTTATTGGGTCTTTTAATTTACATATTTTTATGTTGGGATATGTTCTCATACATCCTTATTGATTTAAATTTTATGTCCAAGTGATGAGATACACTTTTTATCTCTCATCAACTCATTTTAATGTGATGTCGTTAGGCTGTCAAGGGAACTTTTTAACCCAATTTCGATTTCATTGGGTTCAACTTGTAGTCATTGAATATGTCATCCATTGAATATGTGTGAATGACCTTTTATTGTTTTACACTTAATATCCACTTATATTGGGTGTATATATATTTGTCACACATATTTTTGAGAATTATTTGTCCTTAATTTAAGGATACCTTCTTTATAAGGGATTTCATCACATTTGACATTTCTATTGAGGGTTCATTGTTGTTATGAACCAATTCACTCTTATATGGTGTATATACTGTCCTTTGGAGTATTATATCATGAATCCTTTTATTCTCATGATATTATAAAGTTCTGACTAAATGTTATTCCTCGAATATTGTATTCAAGTGTCTCTAATTTTGGTAAAACCCCTTTAACCAAAATATCGTTTTAAATGTTTTAATTATTTGTTCTTATTAATATCCATGCTTTAAAAATGGTTTTAAGGATTTATTTATATGGATATTAATGGTTTAAAATGTTAAAATCTTCAAGGTGGTATGGGACACTTTGATTCAAAAATCTCTTTATTAAATGTTTTAAATGGTTTTGGAAATGGTTTCTTTTTGAATGGATTCATTATTTCAATATCCTAAAATGTTATATTGTGATTGAAATGTGGAAATGTTATGTTTCCTTTATTCATGTTTATGTGATATGATTATGTTATGGTTCTTGGGCATTGTTATGAAGAACAGGTGGTTCCGTGATAAACTAAGGACGGGTGAGCCCGATATAGCTCTCCAATGCATTGGGTAACGCGAAGGAGTGAAACGTTAAGTTTTCTCCGAAGAGATTTAGGGAATATACTGTGATGGGTATTCCAAACGTAACCAAGAGGGTTACTCCCTACGTAAGAATGTTATGAATGCCTCAAGTTACCTTTATGTCTTATGTTTTCTATGATTTATTCATGATTTGATATGCCTATGTTTTATGGGTAAAGTATGATTTCATTCTTATGTATATATGAACTCATGTTTCCTTTCCATATTTTTATAACCCTTATTGAGCTTTTTATGCTCATCCCAAGTTTTTGAAATGCTTTTCACAGGTCAAGGGAAAGGTACATGATGTGACGATAGTGTCAAGGATGTGTCAAGAAAGAATTCGTGTTTTATTTTAAATAGGTTTCCATTGATGGGAAGAATGAATATTGTCTTTTATGTAACCACCTTGTTTAAATGTGGAATGTAATGCAAGTTTCATGATCTAATTCTCTAAAACTCTAAACCTGAAAAGATCCTCAATGTGTAATCTTGTAATAACTCAAGTTTAAGTAAGGTTTAAGGCTGGGGCCTTATAGTTGGTATCAAAGGTCAGTTTAGATAACTTTAGAGGTTAGGGTATTCTTTAAGCATAAGTGACATTACCATAATGGTTAGGATTTCAGAAAGAGTCATAGTTTTAGATAAAGTGAATGAGTAAGTGTATATTAGTGTTTACCTTCCTCATTAGTACATGATGGTTTTGTTGATATACTCACACTGACATTTCTATTTTTAGTGAATGGATGGATCTAGCAGGCACCAAAGAGACAACAGGATTGAAGGAAACTGTGGTGGTTCTCTGATTAACATACTAGATAAAATGGAGGATTCAATGAGGAAACTCATGGTTGTTCTAAACCAAATATCAAGGAGTCATGATCAACCACTTCAACCTTGGTGAGTTCTCTAATGCATCATGTATGAGATGGTCAACCCGATGTGGAAATTCAGGTAATAATTATTGAGGTAACCATTAGGGTTTATATGATACTTAATTTTTAGGTAATTATGGGTTACTCTATGATATGATGGAAAATGAAAGGAATGAGATAAACTTGAGGTTAAAATATGTTATGATTATTCTTGAAGATTTTATCTCATTTTGGGGAATGTTTTAAGAATTATATAGTTTTGGAAAAAGGACAACACGTAGACCGTGTGACATCCCGTCGCGTCGGACAAAGCTGCGGGAATCGAACCCACAACCAATGTGCGACTGGTATTTATCGCCTACCACTGGACTACGTGAAGTCCCTGGTTAGTTTGACTGATTCATTCTAGTTATATGATTTTATGAATTAAGAGTAATTTGATTTTGGGTTATTTATGAAAATGAATAACCTATCATGGAGAATATGTGATTAGGTTAATTACTTTTTAATACGAGACTTTAGGAGCAACTGATGTTGTTTGGAGATAAATGTTACGATTTAACTTGGAAGACTATGTGACTAAATCCTTCAAATATTTGGGTTTCAGTCTTATATTGGTTTACTTTGAAGAATTTTATGGACAAATTGTTTATCGGATGGTCCTCGTTGAACTTTGGGTTTTGTTGGACAAATTCTGGAGATTAAGAATAGATTTTCTTTTTTAAGGGGTTATCCTTTTCTGGATTATCTGATCTAGTACTAACCTTTTTGGTTTTGGTTTTGGTTAAAGCCTAAATACATGGGATGTATATAGTTCTCTTTTGGGGATTAGGTGATTCTCTAGAAGTTGATTATAGTACTCTTAATGCGAACAAGTCTCCCTAAATACTCGTCTTTTGGAAAAAATATGAGTTTGACTAAGGAATCTAGTAAAAGTTGAAAGTCAACATGATAAGTTATTATTCTTCCTTATGAATAAATTCCTCAATAAAAAGTAACTTAAAACAAAAATGTTGTCTATTAACTTTTCCTACTGGGGAACCCAACACCGTTTAACCCGTCACAAGTTTGTGATTTTCTTATTGTTAACTTTCTCCTAAACATGTTTTCTATCACTCTCCATCGGAACATGACCCTATGTTTTCTCCTCCATGTCCATATTTTCATACATTGAATCCTAGTATGGGTTAACTCGGGTGACCTTTGTACTTATCTTTCTTTTTTTTAAAGTGTTTGTTTTACCGACTTTTGTTCTGATGTGGGACTTCCAAGGATGTTTCCAAGCGCAATTTTAAAATTGCGAGGATGCAATTCCCAAAAGGGGGGAAGGATGTAACAACCCAGGTAAATAAATAATATGACATTTCATATTTATCCATATTTTTGAATAAAATATTTAAATGACTTTAAAGGGGACGCTATGCTCGATGGCGTACCCAACACGCAACAACGAGTTTCTTGGGAATCTTACGTTGCACTCTAATAATAAAATAATATTATTTTAAATGGTAGTTAACATGTAGCAGTTGTAATGGCAGGAATGGATATAAATAACTAAAATATTTTTATATATGTTTTTAAATGTTTTTACATTTATCCAATAGAGGATAGAGGCTTAAAATACGGAAAGAATTCAATTTTAGGCGTATATGCCCTAGTTTTCACTAAAGGTTCACTTATCGCCTTTTGATGGTGAACCATCATTAAATATAGTTTTGTTCACTCTTATACATTCTACTGGACCAAATAAAACTCTTCTTAAGAATCGGGACATCAAAATTTACTTTGTGTAAATTTTTGGTATCTTTCCGATAATGTTCATTTTTTTATGAATAGTGTAAAATGTTGTATTTTAATTCAAAACCTCTTTTTAATATAATTTATTTATATGATTAGATTATCTTTTGAATTGTATTTAATGTGAAATTAGAATATATTTTTACCATTAAATCCAATAGTGTTCGTTGGAATTAATTTCACTTTGAAATCAGACTTAAACTAGTGTCAATCTTTTGATACTTATTGTTTTATAAAAACATGCTATTTGCTCTGACAGCGGGAATTAATTATTAAACTAGTTAATGTGACTAATATGTTTTGAATTTTGTAAAACGGACTTCATTTTTGAATTCGGAATATCAAATATAGCTTAGGGTGAAGTTTTGGTATTTTTCTAAAAAACTCCAATTTTTGATGAATAGTGAAACCACTAAGTGGTAATCAAGCAAACTGATTTTTCAGTTAAATGAAAGTTTACCACTAATGTGTATTGAATTTTGAAAATCCGACATACATTGTTGTCATTAGTATGTCAAATGTGGTTCAATGGGATGAAAATAATTTTTTGGTGAATACTAACTTATTAAGTTTTTAATCGCGATTAGTGGTAATTAGTGTAATTTAAGGTAAAAATGATATTATAAGAATGTGAAAACACCATGACACTTGTCCTACACCTATTGGGTGAGTCATGGCCGACCAAGACAAGCCATGGGCCAACTTGGGGACCCCATGGATCCACTTTGGTTGGGAAATGACATAAATAACATTTTTATTTAATGTAAAAGTAAAATTGACACAAACATGATATGTTTTACTAAAACAATTTTTAAGTGCGGTTATACAAGTCATCTTTTTGATTATAAAAATTAATTGGAAAGCTAAACAGATTTTCTACATCATAGTATTTTTTTTATAATTTTTAGACATTAAATAAATTAAATTATTTATGATATAATAATGATGCAGCGATGACATCATTATTTGACGATTTAAATAAAATGGAAAGATAATGTAAAATCTATGAACTACACATGTCCAAAACTTATTGGATTAGTTGATTTCGAAGCCTTATCACCTTATCCACGAATTATTTCAATGTGGGACCTTTTGAAACTGAAACACATTTTCAAATAAAGTAATATTTCTTTACTTTCCAAAAGTGCCCCTCCTCTCCTCTTATAAAAGGCCCCCACCTCTACCTCATTTAACACACTCCTCAAGCCTTTGGCTCAGCCAAACCCTGCCCATTTACTCTCTCCAAATCCCTCTCCTCATCCTAGAGGATTCTCGTTGGGCAGAATACTTTCAAAGGAAGCCTTTAGGCTCAAATCAAAAGGAGTTACACTTTTAAAGGTAATTCATTCTCTCATGTTAATTTGTTTTATTTTGCTTCTCCAACCCCCTAAACTCTTTTTATTTACTTCTTTTGTAACAACACCCGTATCTTCAATATACTAGGATGTTGTTATATGATTTATTCGAGCTACACTCTCACACAACTACATCAAATGGTTAAAGAACATACGGTTTCCGTGGATGGTGAAATTCTGCCACCCGAAACGATGATTGTTCAATACTCATTTAACACCTTACAAGGTGGACATTATGATGTCACTAATTTTATATATAATATATAATATGTTTATGTTTTATTTATGCTTCTGTATTTTTCATTTTTGCCTTACCTTTATGGCTTCCATTATGGGTATACGCGATATCTTCATTTAAGGAAGTGCGGACTACCGCCCCCTCAAAGTGATTTGATTCGTTAAATACCATATGTGGGATGTATAAAGGATGGAAATATGATATTATATATGATATTATACTGGAATTATAATATAACTTTATATAATTATTATTCCATTCTATAAAATATGAAATATAAATGAAAGTAGCGTTCATGCGTACGTACGGCTTACCGTCTCCATGAACGGTGCATTTCATTTATTACCTCTAAATGATTATGTAATGTTATAAATGCATGCATGTACTGGATATATATGACATATATTATATCTACATAATCAATACAATTATGGATATAATAAACATTTGGCCACACGAACAACATGTAATTGTAAGAAGTCCACTTTCGACTTGAGAACCAAATATCGGCAAAACAAATATTATTAACTTAAATGATTACATAATGTTTATGACATGGTAATAAGTGGTATAAAAGTAATAATGAACTTGAAAAAGGTTCTTAAGGAATTATAAATTAACTCAAGTTTATTATTCAGGAGATTAAAGAACGATCGAGTCAAGTCGGACCCGAGGTAAGGGATCCTACAACTCTCTTTCTTTTTAAGTACACTCTTTTATGTCATTTATTTTACGCTCATATTTCTTATGATTGGGATGTTCTTTTATATTACATTTACTGTAATTTTTATGTTCATGTGATGAGAGACCCTATTCTATCTCATCAATCCATTTTGGAAGTTTTGAGTGGCACCGTTAGGCTGCCGAACTTTCGTAAGAGATCTACCCTCTCTCTTTCTTTTTATGTACTCTTCTTTATGTCACTTCTTTTAAACTCCTCCTTGCAATGTTGGGGGATTTTCTTTTATATTACACTTGCTGTAAATTCTATTGTAATATGATGGGATACTCTATTTGATCTCATTAATCCATATTCGGAAGTTTTATGTGGTGTCGTTAGGCTGCCGAGTTTTCGTAAGGGATTTTTCATCTCACTTTTATTCCCGTGAGATTTATGCTACATTTGCCACAAATTCCATTTAGTGGTGTATGTACTGCCCATTATTCTACTCTTTGTGTAATATAATTTCGTTTATGATCATTTACATCAATGACCTATTGTCTTTCTTTCATGGGGTGTATGTTTTGAAAGATACCCAAGTCGGTAAGGGAACCTTTCACCCTCCTCTTTTTTAAAAGACTTCTTTTATTGGGTCTTTTAATTTACATATTTTTATGTTGGTATATGTTCTCATACATCCTTATTGATGTAAATTTTATGTCTATGTGATGAGATACACTTTTTATCTCTCATCAACTCATTTTAATGTGATGTCGTTAGGCTGTCAAGGGAACTTTTTAACCCAATTTCGATTTCTTTGGGTTCAACTTGAAGTCATTGAATATGTCATCCATTGAATATGAGTGAATGAACTTTTATTGTTTTACACTTAATATCCACTTATATTGGGTGTATATATATTTGTCACACATATTTTTGAGATTTATTTGTCCTTAATTTAAGGATACCGTCTTTATAAGGGATTTCATCACATTTGACATTTCTATTGAGGGTTCATTGTTGTTATGAACCAATTCACTCTTATATGGTGTATATACTGTCCTTGGGAGTATTATATCATGAATACTTTTATTCTCATGATATTATAAAGTTCTGACTAAATTTTTTTCCTCGATTATTGTATTCAAGTGTCTCTAATTTTGGTAAAACCCCTTTAACCAAAATATCGTTTTAAATGTTTTAATTATTTGTTCTTATTAATATCCATGCTTTCAAAATGGTTTTAAGGATTTATTTATATGGATATTAATGGTTTAAAATGTTAAAAGCTTCAAGGTGGTATGGGACACTTTGATTCAAAAATCTCTTTATTAAATGTTTTAAATGGGTTTGGAAATGGTTTCTTTTAGAATAGATTCATTATTTCAATATCCTAAAATGTTATATTGTGATTGAAATGTGGAAATGTTATGTTTCCTTTATTCATGTTTATGTGATATGATTATGTTATGGTTCTTGGGCATTGTTATGAAGAACGGGTGGTTCCGTGATAAACTAAGGGCGGGTGAGCCCGATATAGCTCTCCAATGCATTGGGTAACGCGAAGGAGTGAAACGTTAAGGTTTCTCCGAAGAGATTTTGGGAATATACTGTGATGGGTATTCCAAACATAACCAAGAGGGTTACTCCCTACGTAAGAATGTTATGAATGCCTCAAGTTACCTTTATGTCTTATGTTTTCTATGATTTATTCATGATTTGATATGCCTATGTTTTATGGGTAAAGTATGATTTCATTATTATGTATATATGAACTCATGTTTCCTTTCCATATTTTTATAACCCTTATTGAGCTTTTTATGCTCATCCCAAGTTTTTGAAATGCTTTTCACAGGTCAAGGGAAAGGTACATGATGTGACGATAGTGTCAAGGATGTGTCAAGAAAGAATCCGTGTTTTATTTTAAATAGGTTTCCATTGATGGGAAGAATGAATATTGTCTTTTATGTAACCACCTTGTTTAAATGTGGAATGTAATGCAAGTTTCATGATCTAATTCTCTAAAACTCTAAACCTGAAAAGATCCTCAATGTGTAATCTTGTAATAACTCAAGTTTAAGTAAAGTTTAAGGCTGGGTCCTTATATGATTTGGTGAATTCACAAGCTTAGTATCAACCCTTATTAAGGGAATTAAAAAAATCCCCCTAAGAATATATGTTAGAAAGTAGATCATGAATAAAATAGATTGAAGCCTATGGATTCATAAGTTAAGGAAATAAAAGTTATTTATAAGTCATCTGTTTTGTCCTTGGATTACCCTTTATGTGTTACCCCAAACTTTCATTCTATTCCGTCTAATTATCGATAATAGAAGGACTCGGGCTAACAACTGATGTGAAGATCAATGTGATGACTGTGCTAATGAGATGCCCAATCTGATGGGAGCGGGAATCATGAACTTTGTCACACTTCTCTCTCAGTTAACTCATGATTTGAAAGGAAACATGGGTCAAAAAGAATGTTCAACCCCCCCCCCCCCCCAAGAAAGAACAAGTTGTTATCGAAAGCTTCTTGAGACAAAGGCCTCCTACTTTTAATGGATCATTTGATCCCTTAATCACCGAACAATGAATCAAATCCATTAAAAAGATCTTCTCCACCCTACAATGTTCTAAACAAGATAAGGTTCTCCTTGATGCTTATCATATGGAGGGTGAAGATAATAATTGGTGGATGTTGATCAAAAATACAAATCTTGAGGAGGAGATCGAGGTGTTTGAATGCAAGGATTTCCGGAAGATGTTTTTTGTTGAATATTTTCCACGCACCCTCCGACTTAAGATGGAAAGGGACTTCATTTACCTCAAGAAAAAAATACAATGAATCTATCAGATCGTATGAGGAAATTATCCCTAGGCATGTAAAATATGCCACCATCATTGTTGTTACCCCTGAATTCAAGGTTGATAGCTTCTTTGGGGGGATGAAACCTATCCTACGGAAAGCACTGACGATCCGTGACTTCGACAGCTATGAGGAAATTATATGATGTTCCCTCAAGGTTGAAATGGAGATTAGAGAATCTTAGGGGTATAATGGGGATAAGAAGTGTAAGGTGGACTTCAATGCTGGAGGTCCGTTGGATAAATCCAACGGTGCTAAGAAGATCCATCACCCCACTTGCCAAAGGTGCAGAAAGAAGAACCCTGGAAATTGCCTAAAGGGGATGGAGAAATGATTTAGGTGTGGAAGAGAAGAGATCCTAGTTGTTAACTACTGATAAGAAAAACCTATGGCTGCAATATAGGATAGGAACACTCCGTTCGAACCTCAACACATTGTTCATTTCTATAACTACAAAGAACCATGGAATCTTGTGAATTAGTGCCCTAAGCCAAGGGTTTTTGGAGGCAACCAACAATTTCGAAGGCAGCAAGGGAGAGATTTTGCCATCACTACTACCAAAGTGAACCCTGAAAACGAAGTGGTGACAGGTATGCTAGTTATTCATTCAAGAATAAAGAACATAATTTTTTATTCTGGTTCTATTCATTCTTTTATATCTTGAAATTTTAGTAGAACAATCTCAGCACCACCAAAAATCATGGAAGTGAAGATGTCGGTGAGTACGGAAAAAGGGTCAATTATTGCATCCCATGAATATAACTCCTCCCCTATCATAATCAGTGGATTAAATTTCCTATAGAACCTGGTCATACTCCCTCTGGTGGAATTTGATGCAATTCTTGGCATTGATTGGATTTCCTTATATAGAGACAATATAAATCGCTGTGAGAGGGAATCACTCTCCATGTGGAAATAGACCCCTGATTCTATACAAGTGCAATGAGGAAGATGAATCTTATTTAGCTCCATCATCTAAAGTGTGGATATTACTACCCTATGAGAACGCGTATCCGGCTTAGATGATTGAGTCTAAGGAGGAAACCATCCGTAAAGACATGTCTATTGTGAGGGAATTCATTGAAGTGTTTCTCAAGGAATTGCTTGGTTATCCTCCTAGAAGAGATATTTAATTCTCCATTGATCTTATACCTGGGGTGTTTCCAATATCCAAGACCCTATATAGAATGGCTGTTGTGGAGCTTGAGGAGGTGAAGAAATAACTACAAGAGAATCTGGATAAAGGGTTTATACACCCAATTACTTCACAATGGGGTGCACCAGTCCACTTCTTCAACAAGAAAGATGTGTGAATGCAAATTTGAATTGATTATCGTGAGCTTAAGAAAATCAAAATAAAGAACAAGTATCCTCTCTCGTGAATTGATGAATGGTTTGATCAGCTGCATGGGGCACAATACTTCTCCAAGGTGGATTTGCGGTCAGGATATTATCAAGTATGTGTGAAGAAGGAAGATATCCCCAAGACTACTTTTCGTTCAAGATATGGGCACTATGAATTCATAGTAATGACTTTTGGACTCACTAAATTCTCTATAAATCTTCATGGAATTGATGAATAGAGTCTTTAGGGATTACCGTGAAAAATATGTGGTATCATTTATAGATGATATAATAATATACTACAAAACAAAGAAGAATCATGAGGAGCATCTAAGAACTGTACTAGAGATCTTGCTGAATGATAAGCACTATGAAAAGTACAAAAAGTGTGAGTTTTGGTTGAAATAGGTCACATTATCGGGCCACATCATCACAACCAATGGGATATCTTTGGATCCCTCCAAAATAGATGCAATTGATAGATGGTTGAGGCCTACATCGGTAACAAATATCTATAGCTTCTTGGGGTTAGATGGATATTATAGACGATTTGTGAGAAATTTCTCACAATTGTCCAACCCTCATACCAAGCTAACACAGAAGGGAGTAACGTTTTATTGGAGTGAATAATGAGAAGAAAGCTCCAAGGAGTTAAAAAGAAGGCATATCACTATTCTCATGCTCACTTTACCCACAAGTGGAGAAATTTTTGTGGTATTCAGTGATGCTTTGAAGAAGGGACTGGGATGTGTTTTGATGCAAAATAAAAATTTCATTGACTATGATTCAATTCAATTGAAAGTTCGTGAGAAGAATTAGCCAACACTTGATCTGGAGTTAGTTGTGGTGATCTTCTCTTTAAAAATTTTGCGGTTTTATCTCTCTGGGGAGAAGTGTGAAATATATACGGACCACAAAATCTTCAAGTATATATTCACACAGAAAGAGTTGAACATGCGCCAACAAAGATGGTTAGAGCTGATCAAAGACTATGAAAGCTCAATCCATTAACACCCTGGGAAAGCGAACAAGGTGGCAGATGCTCTAACTAGAAAGGACTCAATGATTCTATCACTAATGAGAATTGAGGTGGATCTAATCATTTTATATTTGATGAATATAGACATGAGAATCATAATGAAGGTAACATCATCAATCCTTTTACAAATTATTGATCATTCATCTCTTTTGGAATGGTTAAAGGATGCTTAAAATGATTATGTGGGAATTCTGAAGAATGTGGAAGCTATCAGAAGAGGGAAATCCTTGGATTTCAATGTTTATGAATAAGGAATTGTGAGATATGGGAAAAGACCATGTGTTCCATAAAGTTTAGAGACAAAGAAAGAAGTTTTGGATGATGAACATAGTTCAAATTTATCTATTAACCCAGGAAACACAAAGATGTATCAAGATCTCTGAGAGAATTATTGGTGGGATAGTATGAAGAAGGAGATCACTAAATTCACATCAAAGTGACTGGTGTGTCAGAAAGTGAAGGTTGAGAGACCAAAGTCTAAGGGGATGATGCAACCATTAAACATACCAGAATGAAATGGGAGAACATCACCATGGACTTTGTCATTGGACTTCTGAAGACATCCAAAGGCAACAATGCAATCTGGTTTGTTGTGGATCATCTTACAAATTTTTCACACTTCATTGAAATTCAGAAGGATTTATCATTGGATCAACTGGCATGGATATACATTAGGGAAGTGGAAAGGCTCCATGGATTACCACTATCTCTTATATCTGATCAAGATCCAAGATTCAAATCTATGTTTTGGAAGAGTTTACAACATGCTCTGGATACTGAACTAAACTTTAGTATGGAATATCATCCTCAAAATGATGGCCAATCTGAATGGACTATCTAAACACTTTAGGACATGTTGAGAGCTTCATCAATGGACTTAATAGGAGGATGGGATCAACATATTCCACTGGTTAAATTCTCCTATAATAACAGTTTTCTCTCGAGCATCCGAATGGCACCTTATGATGAACTGTATGGGAAGAGGTGAAAAACATCGACATGTTGGGATGAAGACCATGAGAGTAAGCTGTTATGACCAGAAATGGTCAAAGAAATGGTGGAGAAGGTGAAAACCATTCAGCAGCATATCAAGGTAGCCCAGAGTCGATTGAAGAGTTATGTAGATAACTATCAACAAGCCCTTGAGTTTAAAGTTAGAGACACGGTATTTCTACGCATATCTCCATGGAAGAAGGTCATGAGGTTTGGAAAGAAAGGGAAGTTATTTCCTAGGTACATCGGCCCATTCGAGATTCTTTATTGTGTCGGGGATGTGGCCTATCGACTAGCACTTCCACCTACCATGGACAAAGTACATGGTGTCTTTCATGTATCCCACTTAAGGAAGTACATAACAGACACTTCACATGTAATCTATTTAGAGGTGGTACAGTTAGAGGATGATATTTCTTATGAGGAGAAACCAGGGAAGATCTTAGATCATAGAGAAAAATTTCTACGAAATAAGACAATTCCCCTTATCAAGGTTTTATAGAGAAACCACAAGTTTGAAGAAGCAAAGTGGGAATCAGAGGAAATTATGAAGCAGAGTTAACCACATCTGTTTTAGTGTGGGAAAAGGAAATTTCAAGGGAGAAATTTCTTAATGGGGAAATATTGTAACGACCAAAAATTTCATTAATTAAAATTCCTCTTGATCTGATTAAATGTATCATTATGTAAATTTTTTATATAAATGTTAACATCATTGGTTTTATGTTTTTGGATTTTAAAATACCGTTAAGAATTTTTACCATTTTTAATATAGTCATTGAACAGTAATCACATGATTAGTATAAATATAGGTCTTTAACAAATCCAATTTACTTAGGAAAAGAAAGTGATGTCCTCATCCAGTAGACTTTCTCCGTACGAAGCCCATTTTTCGGAGCTCGGAAAGGAGGTGGTGTCATTGGGATTTTCCCTTGACCAAGACCAAGTTGAGCTTGAACGTGTTAAGCTTGAGCACAACTAACTATGAGAGAAGTGGAAGTTAATAGAGATTACCACCCGAGCGATGTTATCCGAGCCACCCCAAGAGTCTGTCACCATCACACAACTTACCATTCAGTCTTATGCAGGTGTTATAAGGGGTTATGTAACAAGACCTTAGAACAATGAATATGTGCATTATTTTTTTATATAATAATGAATATACAATCATTTTATTATTGTTACTTTGTAACTTGTTTTTAAAGCGCATATAGTAATTTTATTTAATTTTCAACTACAAAATATGATTTTATGAATTAATGGATTTTTGAATTAAATAATATATTAGTAAATTATTATTATCATTATTAATATAATTTTTATTAAATATAAATTAGCGTATACTTTTATGAATGCAATTGTAATTTTTATTAAGGTTTGAAAGCTGTTTTTGTCAAAACCCATGATTTTTTGATAAATGTCATTTTTTTATTTTAAAAGTAAAAATTAAAATATTTAGAAAATTATTTATATAAAATTAATAATATTTTTGGAATCATAATGCCAAAATTATCCAATGGTGAATTTTTTATAATTTTCTGAGATAGTCTAATTTTTGGGTAAAAATTAAATACTGTTTAAATATATAATGTGTTTTATGACATCATAATGACCCAATAGTGATGTAATAAAATACTATAAATGATATTTTCGTACAATATATTTTTTAATATTAAAATAATGTGATTTTAGGTTTTTTTAATTTATTTTACCAAACATTAGTGGACCCTCCAAGAGTTATAACAAAATCACATTTTAAATTGTCTTTTTGAGAGTGTGATTCACCTCCACAGATGAAACCCTATTATTTTAATAATTTTGGCCATTGTCCTTATAAAATATTGTTTCCACTCCACTTTGGAAAAAACCATGGGCAAAAATTATGGGCCGGTTTGTGTTATTGATTACTTTAATATGTGGTGACCCAAACCTAAATAATAAAGAATTTCCCCTCTTTTCCTATATAAACCCACCCAAGCTCCCACTTCCTCTTCTCTAAAATCCATTTTAGTTCGTAAAACCTCTTCCCTTCACTCTCTAGAATCCTCCCAAGTCTCCCCAAGCTCCCAAGAAGCCTCTCTAAAGCCCCTCCCAAGCCTTTGGGATCACACTTCCAAGCAAAGGATTTCTTCCTTTCTCATTTTTGTCCAATTTTATTTAAGTTGTTATGCCATTTTGTTTTCAATTATAAATATTGGGGGTATAATTTCTAACTTCCAATATATTTTACTCTTTATTTTTTAATTATTAGATATCCTTTTCTCTCTCATCTTTGTCTTCCATGTATACATGTTACCATGCGGAAATTCTGTAAGGAATTTCTATCTCCTTATTTACATTCAAGGAATTCTTTTGTATTTCATATCTAAATTCCATTACAATTGTTGGGAAATGTATCTATATGAACCCATTGCTTTAAATTTCATGTACATATGATTATACACCCCTTTTTATCTCATAAACCATTATTATGAATGCTTATGTCACATCGTTACACTACTAAAATTGAACTGCGATTTTCCAAGCCAAAGTCATTATGTAGTGAATACCGTGCCCATTTCTCTATCAAGGTTATTCACCTTTATGAAAATATACATATTTTTTATAGATTTTCATGTATGAATTCCACACTCATTTATCGTGGAATAAATGATTATTTTTAACGAATCCATGTTTTATGATCCATGTGGCACACTTATGCATGAAATGAAATGTTTAAGAAGGGTGCGCCCTAATAACGCTCCAATGGATTGGGTAAATTATAGTATCATGATATTTCATGTTAAATGGGTGTTGATTCATGATAATTCAAGTGAAATTAGGGTTTACTCATGCTTCATGTGCAGTGAGGGTTTACTCATGCTCCATGTGCAATGAACCTTGGCTCATGCTAATTCTTTGTTAAGTGTTGTTGCCACATTTCCCTATTATGATTATCATGCTTTATCATTACTTTATGTTCATGTTTCTCTTGATATCCATTGATATTCCTATTTTATAACATGTATTGTATTCCTCATTTTATTCCATGTTTATTCCCTTACTGGGCTTTATAGCTCACCTTTTTCTTATGCATGTCCTCAGGTTATCCCATGCAATGCTAAGTACGAGGGAATGTAGTGGTCATGTAAAGGATGTTTTCAATATAGATGTTGTATTTCATGTTTTAAGTTTTTATGCAATAATCCTAATCCCAAAATACACTATACATATTGATCTTCTATGTTTTATCAAGTGAAGTTTATGTAAAAAATCATGTTTATGTTTTTAATAAAAGCAGGGTTATTATAGCACCTTCCAAAGGTCGTCACATAATTGAAGCACAATTTGATGTTATCTCACATTTAAGTCTTATAAAAACATTTTGATCCATATATAAGTGGTATTAAAAACATTTGGAACTTTAATGTATCAAAATCCGATAGGGTACCTCTCAAGGTTATAGTATATAAATGCTAAACAATTGACTATATACACATCCAATCCATAACCAACCCATCACATAAGGGAATCTTTTTTATGAAATCAAACCACTCTATCATTTATAATCAAAAAACAACATAAAAATAATTAACATAAGTAAACATAAAATATATTTAGATGTGAATCAAAATTAAATACACCATACACAGTTGGTTAAATGGTATAGTGTCAAATGATGTAATCATCTATGAGTATCACATAGTGTTAATGAAGTCTTCATTGGATGGAAGAATGATCAAATGATGGGATTATTCAATGTAAGTATTTAACAAGTGATATGTAACATATTGGGTTGTATTAACTAATAATTAACCCAACCTGATATCCATATGACCTCAATCATGACTCCACACATGCTAGAGGCTACTAACTACCAGCGAGGGTCTATGATGGTATGGTGGGGAGAATACACCCTCATGATCGCAGTGTATCACATCGGTAATAATAAATTAAAAATATATAAAAATAAATAATATAACAAATTATTGGAATAAATAAGTAGGTATGAACCATAACAATTCATCAATATCATATAAAAAATGATTTCATGTATTTCTTCTATACAAAAATGAAAAATTGGAATATATGGAAATGTGCATATAAAACTTCTTATACAAAAATGGATAAAAGACCATAATCAATATGAATTAATATCATGAGCATAATAATGGTCCACTACCCCCCCCCCCCCAAGTACTCCATCCTATTACATAATGTCAAATACCTAGAGCTAGGAACATCCATTTATCCCTACATATATCCATGATGTCCGTCACAATAAACATTAGTGGCCTGAATAAGGTGTGAGGTCAAGTTAGTAGAACACCACAATGAGTGTCTATAAGAATCTTTTATATGAATATATAATTAACTTTTTTCAGGTTATAATCAATTTAATTCAGTAGATAAATAAACCATGCCATCCCATGTTACTCATGGGAAACCCGTCTAACACTACATGCTTCGGCCTAAGCCGGATTGTCTCTAATCACTTAACATTTTAGGTTTATGTTTATATTGTTGGGACATGAGGTATAAAACCTATGTGTCCTTGAGTAATGATAGTCTTATAAATTATATATATAACATGTCATTCGGGTTTTATAAACTATGTGAAGTCCATAGTGGTGTACAATTGGTAGTTCACTATAATGGGAAAGTGGAACCCAAGCCCTAGGATCATATCCTAGGTAGCCTTGTTTCTATAATTAAATGAATCCCACGTAAGTATCCATGGTTGTTTGTAAAATCAATCCAAATACAAGTAGAATCATCTATGAAATTCAATATATTTATTTTCAAGAAATATAGGTGAACCCTCTGTGCCAAGATGGGGAATTCACAATCTAAGACAAATATTGAATCTAAGTTTGTTCGTTTACTTGGTATATGTGTGAATGAATATCTAGACTCTCATGATACTATCAAAGGAAAAACACAATGAGAGTCCATGTATTACTTCGGGCATGACTCATCTTTTAAATAATTCAATTTTTTGAGCATAATAAAGTATTCATAATCTTAATGATAGTAAATATCCCATTTTTTATAATTAAATATTACTATGTTCCATAACCATTCCATTAAACATTCATTTATATAAATTTTCCATTTCTTTCATTTAACTCAAATTAGAAGGCGGTTTAATTACATATCCTAGGATAAGGTGGATAATCGAGGTATCAATCCCTTTCAATTAATTCCATTCAAACATTTAATTTTTCATATTCATTTTAAAACACCTCAAATGGTGGCTTCATAACATCTCAATGAATAACGTTCAAGGAAATTTAAAGTGAAACACCCAATGGGTGGATCATGTTGAGGTAGGCATCCTCTAATGGTTCTAATTGGGGTTCAAGGACAACCCATTTCATGTTCTGACAATTTAATAATTTAATTTAACATTTAAATGGAATTTCATGGAATGTAAGACATGTGGAAAAAAGGTGTGCAATATAAAAATCATGACTATTAGGGGAAAAGGTATTGACCAAATACCATGGATAGGTAGTATAGTCCTCATCTATTACTGACCACTTAATTGCTATATAATTTAATAAATCAAATATATATTCAAATATCCTAAAGAGGTCATATTAGTTTTAATTGATATTATATCATAGATAGAGAGATAAATGAATAAATGAAACAAGTGTAACCTTGTACATATTGAGGGATAACTAAAGTTATAGAGGGTGATTAAATAAAATCCTAGATAAAGGAGTAATCAAAAAATCCTATCTTGTATAAGGAGGAAATCTCTCACGTAGTCCACTAGCAATAAAAAAGAGAGTGGAGAAAGAAAATGAGACTTAAGAGGAAGGAGGGTATATATTGTCATTTCCCCCAAATTTTAAAGTGTATATAGTTTGGATGCATATTTGGACAAAACATATTATTTCCATTCGACATAAGCTATCCAATTTAAAGAAATACCACATGGCCTACCACATCATTTAAAAAATCATGTGAGGCCAATGCATGATCATTGTCCAATAGGTATACCCAGTTGAATGGTTTTTGTATGGTTTGTATAACTGTGCACACACAGTCTGGATCACCTATTTATTGGGTATGTAAATTTTTACATGGGTTTTTGGTATCTCTCACACAATTAATATATCTATTCATCACCTCTTTATGGCCCCGTGGTTGAGCCGCACGGTCACTACAAACCATGCTCCAACCACTTGCCTCATCCTTTATCTCCAAAAACTTGAGATCTGGGATCCAAAAAAGACATGGATGCTCCCAAAACCTTATTTAATATCTCAAAAACATTCATTAGATTAAAAAATAGGCTTAAATATAATTTAAAATAATATATACCTATCTGAAAAAAAAGATACTATAATCTTCAATCCTCAGAATAACTCATCCCCAAGTTGTCCTTCCAAGGGTGGTTGAGAAGCATCACTCAAGAAAAGTTCTGGACACTAAGCATGTATATTGGCCCCTCACTCCTAGTACTCATCCTATACATGGTTGTGCTTCCATAACACCTGAATTAGAGGGACTTCCAATTCACACCGAATCATCATGCTCTAATCAATAATAGGAGTAGGATACTTCTGAAAATAAGCTTCAACATCCAACTAAACCTCCTTAGGACCAATATAATGAGATGGGTCAGAATAATAATGAAATAAAAAGGAAACAAGGAAGGAATCATGGATACCAATTTATCATTGAGGGGGTATTATCTAATAATCCATTGACATGAACCTCTTTAAAACCTTATAAGGTCAAATGAAATAACGTGATAGCATACCCTACCTTCAAATATATCGATTCCCCAACCTAGTAAATACATATAAGAAACCTGATCTCTAAACATTAGATCTATAGGTTATATGTAATGATGATAATATAGCAGCTACCATGACTGAATTTTATTCGTATACATCCTGATAAGCTTCACATGCTTTGAGGTCTCCTAAACAGGATGAGGTCCTAGTAGCACTGGCTCTCCCACCTTTAACCATCACAGGGGTGATCTGTATATCCTACTATAAAATGACTCATATGGAAACATCTGAATGTTAACTAGAAATCTTTTATAGTAATCAAAATAAACTATAGTAATTTTTTATTCTAAAAACCTCCAAAATCAAGCACATGTGCTAGTATTATATCCTACACTACTTGAATTGTATGCTATGACTGATAATATACATAAGGGTGATAGGTTGTACTCAGAAGAACCTATTAACCTAGTTTATTTTTATACCCCTAATAAAACCTTGATGTAAACCAAGTTCCCTTGTTTAATATGATAGAACATGGGATCGTGTGAGGGTGTACAATTTATCAGATGTATTACCTATCAAGCTCATCCCTTGAGAAGGTCTCACTGATAGGGGAAAATTGGTATCCTTCATCAATATATCCATGATAACCCATACATGGTCACTACCTCAGGGGGATTCTGGAAAACCATTCATTAAATACATAGTTACATTACCCATTTATATTCTAGAATGCACAACATCTGAGTTAATCTAGTAGGATGTTGGTGCTCCACCTTCACATACTGACAGGTGGAACTCCTATTAACAAAAACCACTATCTCCCATTTCATGTCAGGACACAAATACAATCGTTTTATGTCATGGTAAATCATGGTAAGAATAAGATGGAATTCCAAAGAAGAGTAATGATACTCTCACATCAACTCCTCTTACATATATGAAATAACCCTTATGTGTATATGATTTTACAATATATCATCACCGCCAATACTATAACTAGGTGGTGGGTACTAACCTAAAACTATATCCCTTAGGACCAATACCTTGTTACCATAAATATTACTATGTACCTCTAAATGTATCTCAGAAAACAATTTCATAATCTTTCACTCACTATAGGATTCCTAAACTACATGTGTTTTAGTCTTCTTGCTCAGATAATCTCCCACTACATTTCATTTTCCAAGCATATAGGCAAGTATAAAAATCGAATTAATATAGGTATTCAACCAATATTCATAGTATGAGATTAAAATCACAATAATAGAAGATTTATTTGAGTCTTTTGTGGTCTGTATACACCACAAAATTCTCTCACAACAAATAACTCCTCTAACAACACAAGACATGAACCACTAAAACTAGATTGATATCCTAGGTGAAGTAGTTACAATCAAGAGGTCTCAACTGATGGGACCTGTTCACCACAACTCAATATCCCTACATCATAACTGATCTAAGACCAATAACTAGTGAATCACAATAAACCATATATACTCTTCCACACTTAGTAAAAATCAAGATTGGGGCTGACGTCATTCTTCACTTTAGCTCCTAGAATGATTTATCACTTTTTTTACACCATAAATATTTCACACACTTATTATTAAATCCCATAAGATTTTCTTCAAGGTGTAATAAATCTTGGATAAAGTCCTTGTAATATCCATGTAGCCCCAAGAAACTACATATTTCAATCATGTTCTCAGGATGCTCCTAGGAAACAGTAGCTCTCAGCTTCTCTGGATCCATATAAACTCATTCCTTTGAGATAATATAACCTAGGAAGTGAAGTTTATCAATCCAAAAGTTTCATTTTATAATCATGTAATAAAATATATGATATCATAATGTATCCAAAATTATTTTAAGGTGTTTAGTATGATTATTTTGAGTAATATAATACACAAATATATCATCCTTGAAAATGACAACAAAATATTCTAGATACAAGTAGAAAACCTGATTCATCAGGGCCATGAAAACTTATGGAACATATTTGTTACTGAACAGCATGAAAAAATAAACATAAAATCCATATATACTCTATAATGTTGTATAAAGAATATATGAAGGACTAACACATATCAGATGATAACCATACATCGTATAAATCTTTAAGAACATAGATCCTCAAAGATAGTGGAAGAGGTGATCTACACATGGTTTGGGATATTGGTTCTTAACCATTACATGATTTAATTTATGGTAATACACACAATTTTTAAGGGTCCCATCCTCCTTCTTGGTGAATATCATAGAAAAAAACCCCTGATGAAGTATTGTTTTGTATAAACCCTTTGGTTTCCAGGCCCACTAACTACATTTTGAATTCCCTCAACTTAGTGGTTTCCATCCTATATGCAGGAATGGATACTATTTTCCTTCCTATCACTATATCAATGGTAAACTATACCTATATCTTAGGAGGTAGTGTAAAAAAATCATCAAGGAAGTCATTTATAAAATGATCCACCACTTGAGGAAAATTTTTGTGTCATGTTTCTTGATCATCTAGATAAAGACTGGAAATTTGGGCTATCACTCCACCCAACCCATGATGTCCAGGTCTATCTTGGATTTTCAAGACATAAAATTATCCTTTTTCAATATAGTTATCACCCTTTAGTGATGTGAAGGACACCCTCTGGTGATAAAGAAACACGAGTGTGATAAGGAATGATTCAGTTCACACTGAGGATAATGTCAAAACCTGTCATCTCAAGGATGAAGAGGTTCCATGAAAAATCATATACACCTATCTCAAGGACATGTAACTTAAACTAATGTTCACTTTTTATTCAAATCCCCAAAAAAGTTTCAATTTCATCACTCAATAGAAATAATGAATTTTGATCCCATTAATTTCCACAATTTCATAGGATATAAATAAGCGGGAAACACCTATTTCAAATAAAACTAACACTAATGTAGAGGATATTAAGACCATACGTCGAACTGTAGATGGACTGGAACTTTTCAACATGGGTTTCAGATCTACTGTATATATTTGTCCCATTCCATAGCCTTGAGATACAATATTACTACCCGGTTATGACCCACTCTACTAGTTTCATAAGATTGGTGTCTAGATCATGTGACCATGACTACCTCCTTGACCTAATCATGCAGTAGAACTCCAACTCCCTTCATGATATAGAGGCTCTAAAACTACTCCAAAACCTAGACTCAGGATAGAACCCGTCTCACTATCCACTAAAGGAATGGTTTTACAAAATCACTACAAATGAACCATCTTTCCGTAATTTATGGTCTCAACTATGTCTTGCCATAGTGGGGATTTATGTGACCAGGCCTACTTCATTAATTAAACATCACATGGAAATATGGCGATATACTCAGAATACTAATGACTCCATGGGAAGTCTTAAAACAACACATACTATTTCCTGATGAACCACTTCACTGTAATGGTACTAAAAATTCGTTCCCCACACATTCATCTTCTCTAATATTATACTCATTTATTTGGTCCCAATTCACTATATCAATAATGGTAGTCAAGCAGAACATGTTCACTTGAGATTATATAAAATACATGATCCCATCCTCAAATTTTCTATAACTAGATAGATCATAACCAAGGAGAGTAGAAATGAAATTACAAATCTTCCTAAAAAGAGAAAAATAATCCATGACTGATAAAGTACCACGCTTTAGGTGAGTAAACTATCTAGATCAATCCACACTCATGGTATTGAAAAAGAATTAATCGATAAAGGCTATCTAAAAATCCATCTAAACCATAAAACAATGATAGGAAGTCTCATTAAAAACATCCCACCATCTCTTTACTGATTATATAAGAATATAATCTACAAGAATGACACTCCTCTTTGGAAGTATCACTATATGATCAATGATATATAACATGGCCTCTAGACACGATTCAACAGTATGTGGGCCACCATCCATTGAAAGCATAGGTGGATACTACAGTAGAAATTACAAATAAATTCTACCCTAGTAGGGGAAGGTATCAGGGCTCCCTATATGGTTTTCATGAGTCATAGGAAACCCTCTCAAAACTGAGAATCAGTTCCCATATCAAGAATATCATGAGGTACCACATGTGGCACTATAAGAGGTAATACCATCAGCTTCGGGCCCACCACCTCTAGAGCATGGTCATAGCCCCCATCCTAGAACACTCCCCAAGGATATCATGATTTCATATCTCTATAATTCCTAACACACTCCACAAATTATGATTTAATAAAAAATGGATACACATAATGAAATAGGACATGTAAAAACTTATTATACAAGAGTCAACACCCCTCTGCTTGCTCCCAAATGTAGATCTGGGTGAAAGAAATGGTCATAATGGCTTTAATATAAACTCCATACCACCCACTACTAAGTTTAGGCTAGGGTTAAGTTTTTTATTTCAAATCAAGGGTTTTAGTAAATGAAGATTGAATTTCAAGAAATATATAAAAACTCCCTTTAATTTACAATTTTCATCCCCATTTAATGGTATTCATATCTATTTAAATTTATAACTCATAAGTTCATATGTGTTTATATACATACATATATATCCTAATAAAGTTAGTTGATTTAGCTTCCCAATTTATAAAGGAACATTCCTTATAAATAATAATTTGTACATCATGTAACTACAACCAACATTTTACATTCTGTCTCAGAATTTAATAGGTCATATATGATGGATTGATTAAATGAATCACCATTCCTAATTTATAAATGTCAATAATCATTATAAATTATAATTTTCATTCATATAATCAAAAAAAACTAGCATCTCTATTCATAAAATAATTATTACATAGCTCTAACGTGTGATAATTGTATAATTAAGGTTACTCCCTCATGCTATGCTGGAAAACACTAATTAGGTTGAGGCAAACACTTTAAGAAAAAATTATTCTATTTTTTACCTATAAGAAATTTTATCTTTTTTCAAATATTGAAATAAATTAATTTTTATTATACAAAAAGAAACACATGATATAAATACACATTGCATGGCATATTCATGGTATATAAATCCTCAAGTTCCTAGAATGCTTTGTGAGATGATACTTTCATGTCGTATTAGGCCATGTTTAAAAGAACATTCATAAAATATAATATCATCATATATCAAGTGAACCACTAAGTGAAGAAATTGTAAAATAGTAATAAAAATAATCCAAAAAAACAATTCACATGCCATTAAACTTGGATTTTCTATAAATGTGTGTTAGAAAATCCAAAGAACGGATCATTAAAAAAATTCAACACTTCTTATTCTCCTATAAACCATTCCAAATAGTAATACAATAGATAAAACATCCTATGATACCACTTTATAATTTCCCAGGTTTGATTTACTTATTTCTAACCAATCCCGAGAGACACATGACCTCAAGCATGACTGATCATACATCAGAGGCTACTGAATATTAGTGAGGGTTTATGATGGTAAAGTGGGGAGATTATACCTTAATGACCAGATTAGAGCATAGAATTAATAATAAATGAAAAAGTAGTGGAATCCAATAATATAAAAAGTTGATGAATAAGTGGGTATAAACTATAACCAATCATTAGTATCATAAAAAAAGTTATTCCTTGTCTGTATGAGAAAAACTTAGTAGGAAAACACCAATGGTATCTATAACTATCTATTCTATGGATATATAATTTAGAGTGGGTAGTTAATAATCAATGTAATTTAGTAGATAAATAAACTATTGTTATCTTAGTTTCTTAGGGAACACCTATCTGACACTGCCTTCTATGACCAAATATGGATTGTCTCTGAGTACTTAACATTTTAGGTTCATTTCTATAAGGTTTTACGTAAGTTATACACCCATGGTATCCTTTATTAATGAAAGTAATAAAATTCTCATAGGGATTATGACATTCATCTTTTATAAACTGTGTGTAGTCCTTAGTGGTTTACCCTTAGTAGTTCATCATAAGGGGAAAGTTTTACCTGAGACCTTGGAATATGTTCTATATATCCTCAGTGTTATATTTGGATGTAACACAAGTTAGTTACCATGTAAATCCATAATATCAAGCCGAATCCAAGTATAATCATCCATGGAATTCAATTTATTTAATTTTTAAAGGTATACTCTAACCCTCATCTCTATTCAATGTATTTCCCAATTTTAGAAAAAGATATAATATAAGTGTTGTCATTCACTAGGGAAGGGGTTGATGAATTGGTGGCATCCTAGGAGCCCGTTCAAGGAAGCATGAATGAAAGTTTAAGTATCACTTAGGGCATGCCTCACCTTTAAATCAATTCATGTTATATGACTATAATCAAGCATTTATAAACTCAATGATACCCAATTTTCCACTTTTTATAATTAAATATGGACATTTGACATGATCATCCAATTCACAATTAATTTATTTCAATTTTCCATTTAATTAACTTAAGAAATAAAACTCACCTTAAAAGGTTGTTTAATTACAAAGCATATAATTAGGAGTCCCAAAAAGGTATCAATCCATTTCTATTAATTCCATTAAATGATTTCATTTATGAAATCTATTTTAACACACCTTGATGGTAGTTTAATATCGTCTCAAGGAATAATGTTCAAGGGAATTTAAAGTGATACAACTAATGGGTGGATTAAATCGAGGTATACATCATCCAATGGTGCTAATTAGGGGGAAAGGATAACCCATTTCAAGGGTTAATAATTTAATAATTCATTTTAACATTTAAAGGTTATCACATAAATAGCCTAGGGTGCAACACAACAGTGCACAATATAAGAATTAATAATTTAAGGGAAAATTTCCTAAACCACCTACCTTTGACTTTTATTAGACTCCTTGTCTATTAAGAAGCTTCTAACACGGGCTATATTGGAAGAAATTAGATAAATTGATAAATACCCTAAAAATAAGGCATATTAGCTCACATGAATATAACATCATAGATAATGAGTTAAACGAAGGAAATAAGAGGAACCTTTAACTTAGTGAGGACTAACTAATGCAACATAAATCACTCGAATATGATCCTAGATAAATGATTTATCATAAATCCTATCTTATAGAAGGAGGATATGTCCCATGTGGTCTACTAGCTATGAAAATGAGGGATAAAAAAGAAAAATATACTTAATAGGCAGGAGGGGAGAAATAATCATTTCCCCAAAATTTTAAAGTGTGCATGGTTTGGTTGCATGGTTGGATAAACCATGAACCAACTATACTATAGCTACTATCCAATGGGTGTACTCCTTGCATATCCTACCACATGGTTTTACAAACTGTTCTAGTCCCTTTCATTCTCACTATCCAAGAGGTAGACCCCCTTCCACTATTTTTGCATGGTTTTATAAACTGCATGCATATCATTCAGATCAAATAAATAACAAGTATATAACTTTTAGAACAGGTATGAATACCTCAAACTAAAAATATAACCATAAATAAAATCTCTATATTTTCACAATTACTACTAACTATGCGCCAACTGTGTGCCTCGACTTGTTTCTCCTCAAACTGGTGCTCTTGATTCTGGACATGCCCTGGATTCTCTAGAAACCTTCTTTGACCTCTTAATCACTTTCATCAGAGAAAATAAAGATATTTAGTATTTATTTTATTGAATACATCCCTATTGGAAAAACTAGGATATAAAAAGATATTCCAGACATCATACTGAAAAAAATTACTAGAAAACAATAGATTAGAACTTTCACCAGGATAAGAGGCCCAGTTTCAGAAGGCTATTAGAGATCAGAAGTCATCATTATAAATGGATGGACCATTAAAAATTTAGGTGGATTGAGAATCATTAATTACCTATTGGAAAATTTTATAAAAGGATGTAGGGACCAATGTGTATAGTAATCTATAAATCAAGGAATTATATAAGTGTAATAATAGTAATTAATCTTTACTAACCATTTTTCAGTTAAAGCACAAATCATTTAATTATATATTAGAATGAAAATATCATAATTTTTTCTCTCATAGATTCATGTCAACTATTCCAAAACACATAATTTCCTATCTCTTTTTATAATATCCCCAAACCAACACTCCCAGATTCAATGTTAAAACCATAATATTTACCTTTTTCATTGAGTCTAATAATCATAACCTAATTTTAGGTATCTAAAACATAAAAAACCATTAGAAATTATTTTATCAATTACATACCAAATGATTTTTTAGGTTAATATTTTTAGATAATTAGGAAAAATTCATATATAAAAATTCTCAGGTATTCAAGTGATCATTTTTTCCAGTATTCCATTCTTTTCTTATTTCACATTACGTCTTCATCATGTCACATAAAATTGTTCACACCTAAATTATTTCTAGACATAATTCATTTTACATCAATTTTCATAACCTATGGAAATATAAAACATAACAAGAGTGAGCTAAAATTCTCAACAAGGATAAATAATAACTGAATTACATCTGTGAGCATAAGATGACCAAAAGGGTATGATTTTATAATAAAAGTGCATGATCATAACATAAAATATGCCATACCCATAAAACACATATCATAGATCATGTGATAGGGAATAAATCTTTAACCTAGGATAAGATTTATATGATTCAATAATCAAGATCCATGTGAAAATAATCCTTGAGAAAATGATCAATTAAAATTAAAGCATGAATTAAAAAACAATATTGTAATTTCAGAACATCAAACATTCATTGGGGAATCACCAAAAAAGGATAATTACCATATCTATTATGAGTAACCTATAATTGAAAAAATTCACCATAAATTATGATAAAAATTCAATTACATAACTTTATCATCTCTTAGGAGTAACTTCTATCTAGTTAACTTTATCCCATTGCACATTACATTATACAATTATATCATTCTCACACATCCTATAAGTTGTATCAAGACCACCAATTATAAAATCTATATCAATATCACCCATCATATAAGCTATATCAGACCCACCAATCATCATCTATAATTTCTATGTACCATACATGAATATAACACATGAAAGAATTCATTTTCAGTATAAACCTTTTACGAATAGATCACATTCCTTTATTGATCTATTTACCCATGGAAAATAAATGGGTTTTATAATAATCTATTTAAAATAATCCTCATAATCGATACCAAGAAATAAGATATATAGTATCATAATATCATATGTTGAATGAATCATATTTATCGATAAAGGATTCTGGCATTGATGAAGATACCTTTAAAATAACTTTTAAAGGAATTCTTTAAATTTAAGGGAAAATACCCTGTCTGTTACCTTTAAAAACTAAAAATTCCCAAAATATTGAGAAAAAAATTTCTTTTAATATAGCCATGTAAAATTTGAAAATAAGATTCATATAATTTAATGGTCTTGATGGTGATAAAATTAGTTTATATCATTTAAGTTAAAATAAAATATTCCTTTCACACTTTTGTAAAAAGTTAGAAATGACGTAT
Organism: Viscum album; assembly: GCA_963277665.1. Taxonomy (NCBI): domain Eukaryota; kingdom Viridiplantae; phylum Streptophyta; class Magnoliopsida; order Santalales; family Viscaceae; genus Viscum; species Viscum album. The sequence continues at coordinate 1,218,233,835 of OY728151.1, forward strand.
TTAGAAAATTTTTAGAAAGGTCCCATTTTAAACCCTTATAAATAAAGTAAAACATAATAAATATGACTTTTTAAAAAGTTTTAAAGTATAGGTAATAAATTTCATGAAACAATTTTGAATATTATAGACATGGAATAGCAAGTTCATCGACCAAAGATGAAATAGGGTCAGGTTTTGTTTAAAACCATTTTCACAACTTTTTTAGGTAAAAATAGATAAAACGTTACTAATAATTCATAATTATATGAATAAATATAGGAAAATAATATATTTTTATGGTTTAGGAAAATAGGAAGATAAAATTTCCTCTGAAGGAACTTTGAACAAAAAAAATCCCAAAATAAAATGAGATTGTAATATAAACCCTTTGCCGTGTTACTAATGTTCAAATAAAAATTCATTAGAATCTAGAATATAATATGGATATATAAATACCATTAATTAAATTAATTAATATTTCAAAATTAAAACATGGGGTAGTTAGTTCATAAAATAAATAAATCAATTTTCTTGTTATGCAATATGTCTCAACTAATTTAAATTGAGAACATGAAAAACCTAAAACTTTTTATAAGATTTGATTCAATGTATCACGAAATGTAATACATAAAAGGAAATTCAAAAATCATGATAAAATAATAATTCTTCATATAATATCTCAATTAGTAGTATATAGATATTATAAAATTAATTATGTGCATAATACAAGACATGTATCAAAGAAAAGATATTTAGATACATAATCCATATAAAGAATCTCTCATGGAAGTTTCAAATTAAAAAATGAAGTAATTATGTTTGGAAATTGTAAAACCACAGATTAATAGTTTATATAAAACATAATATATTCAAAGGTAATTTCACACATAATCTTTACATTTCATAGTAAATTAATTTTAAGTATAACCGAATGAATGGAAATTAAATTAAGAAAACCCTTACCATAAGTCCTGAATCACCATGTACATTATTTAACTCTTATATAATAAAAATATTTCAATTATTTACTTATTTAATAACCTTATAAATGTTTATTAATTTATAATTAAACCATTTTTTACATTTATTTCAATTAAAATTATAATTATTGAATTTGTTATGTCTACGTCGTGTGTTCTGAGGATGTTCAGTTCATAGTTGTCAAACAACTTCAGTATATTGACCTTGGAAAAGAAGGTAATTTGTAAATAATATCTTCAAAATAATTACATAATTTTAATTTTTATACATTAAATATAATTTTATAACCATCCATGATATTCGTATCTGAAAAAAATCACATCACTTTGAAGAGGTTGTATTACACACATACGCATAAACGCCTTAATAATTTTACAATGGTTAGATGGATAAGAAAATAATATATATATTATCCTTCAAAAACTGTAATTATTTCAGAAATATCTTATATATATATTATTTAAATCATTTTAAACAACCATGAGATGTGGTTATTGTAAATGAAACACATCGCTTCGTGGAGGTGGTAGTCCACACAAACAAACGAATGATGTTTCCATTCCCTATTTGAGGGGAAAAGATGAAAAATGGTAATAAAAAGGCCATAATAAAATTTAAATATTGTAGAGATACTTATGTTATTATATCATCATGGTTTAAGAATATGTGAAGGATTTAAAATAATAAGTAAAATGAAAATGATCGATTAAGTGTTGTATATATTCTTCGGAAAACCACCTTTGTCTTAAACCTTGATCTGGATAGGATTGTAATTTCATTTAATCATATCCTAAATGAAGTGTATAGGAAGGTTTTAAAGGTATTATGGTAGGTTTTTATGAGATATTGTGATAAAAATTTGTATATAATAGAGGAAAGGAAATTTCCTCTTATTAGTGAGGGGAGAGGCACCCATGGAATTACTTTAAGTATTAAATTAATATAAATCACTATTCATGTTCAAGTGGATAAAAAAATGATATATTTATCATATATGATTTTTATGAGTGTAAATAAACTCATACAACAAGTATATATGATTTTTAAATCATTATATCTTAATTTTAACCCCCTTTCATCAACCCTTTTGACGATTTCCATGATATCAAAGTTTTTTACACTTTTGAGGTTAAGAAAGTAACAATAAGTGGATAAGTGGATGATATGTAGACCATGGATGATATTTTAAACCATATAACAATAAATTCTCTATAGATAGTTTTTTAAAAATTTAAATCATTAAATAAAATATTATTTTACATAATATACCATTATAGTCATTTTCCAGACTATTCCCATAGTTTAACTTTATTGACGTCAATATAGTAATGGAATTTCCATTTAAACTTTTAAAAAATATTTAATATATAATATTTATATATAAAATCCATGGGAAACTATAAATAATCCAATAAATATTACTTTTAGAGTTTTTAAAATCATTTACTTGATTCTTATATTGCTTTCACAAGCAATGTGTCGACATTGCATAAGAATTTAAGATAACCATTTCATCACTAAAAACTAAAATAAATTAAAATGATAAAAATATAATTCATATTTAAAATAAAAATTTATAAAAAAACTAGACCTCTATATTTTCCAATGAAAAATTATAAAATATATTAAAATAAATAGAGTTGAATTTTTTTTAATCTGTATTTAAAAACATATTAAAGTCATTATCAAAGGAAAGTGGCCTAAATTGGAGAATTTTAGAACCTTTCTTAATTATGGTAGAAAAAAACTTATCTAATAAAAGAAATATAAGTGTTATGTAGATTATTAGGCCATATCACATTATTTTTAACCTTAATTAATCAATTTACCCTTACTGAGGTGACAAATATTTACCACTGATACTATTCATAATGACCAAAAATAAAAGGGACCTATTTACCATATTTGAACCTCAAAATAAAAAATATGGAATAAATTATTCAAGATAAAATTACTTGAAGTGTAATAAATCAATTTAAATATAAATGGGTAAAACGAAATGAAAAATAGTTTTTCGAAAAATGTGTTTTAATCCCAAAAATGAACTTATATGAAAATAAAGTATAATGTTGATTAAAATGTAATTAATTGGATTATATATAAATAAATAATAAGTTTGTTAATTTAATATCAAATTAAATGAATAATTATACTTTTTAATGAAACTAAATGACAGTTTTTCAAAAATTGACATTTTTCACTATTTATTGAAAAATTAATCTTCTCAAAAAATCACAAAATCTTTCACAAAGAAAATTTTGATATGATAAATTCAAAAAATTATATACTTTTATCAAAGAAAATTTATATAACTATTATAAATTAATTATAATATTTTCTCAAAAAAATTAATACATTTCATTTTTAAAGAAAATATATTTTTGAAGCATAAAATGACTTTACTAAAAATTGAGTTCTTATTTCATAAGAAATTTTCAATAAATTTTATTTAGTGGGATATATATATATGCTTCATAATGTGGTTAATCCTTTTCATTTCTTCCAATTCAATAACTAGGTTATAGAGGTCATGTTTAAAATAATATTATTTCATTGTTCATTTAAGGTTGGTGTTGCGTGTCATATAAGTTATAAAAAATAGTGTTATTTTAAAATTAAATTTTTTTTCCCTTTGATAAATTTTATCCTAAATTTTTTTCTTTTGTTCTATAGTCAAGGGATTAATAATTATAAATACCTTTTTTGAAAACCAACATAGTAAAAATTTCTAGAAAAACATTCTTTTGAAAAGAGTGAAAGAGAAATATAAAGGTCCTCTAAAATGACACATAAATAGTTCTAAAACTAGCATAACATTAGTGGGATATGAAAATATGGTAATGGGTGAAAATATAAATAAAAAACATTTAGTGTAAATAGAACATTCATTATAAGAATGTGAATGATCATGAAAATTAAATAACCATAAAACTATAAATCAATGAGGTGTAAAAACGACCATAGACTCCTCAGTAATGATGGTAATATGATAAAAAAATTATGATCATTTAACTATATTTGAGGAATTAATTTACGATCTAGACCAAGAATATTGGGAAAATACATACTTTATTTTTCTCAAATTCATATGTCCAATTTTAACCATTGATTGTGTGTTTCATTTTGTTTCCACCTTTATCTACTCCTTTACTCCAAATGATGAGTATTAATTATTAATTGATGAAGAACTATAATTAACTTCTAATTGACTATGAGGTATATAAATGAATGAAAATATTTTCTTCTTATCTTTAATAAAACCAAAATGGTTTATGTAAGGATATATAATACCAAAAATAAATAAAAATTCATATAAAAATAATAAATTAATCTCCAAAATTAAATAATAATACCGAAATAACAAATTAAATCATTCCAAATATAATTAACCGTATATCCAAAATAACCTCAATAATAACATATTAACCATAAAGGTTATCTTATAACATTCGAATTACATCCCATAAATGAAATTTCATTCTTCCTATATCATCCTTTACGTTAAACCTAAGGGTTATATATACCTCTAGCCAATAAAGAATCTCCAAAAATATCATTACTCACCTAAAAAACTCATCACTTAAAACCTAAATAGGTGTTTTTATTCCTTTAGACATATGATCAAACTTAAACTTATAAACATGTGATGGTATCCATCACTATTACATTAACCTCAAATGAAAAAAATCTTAATCACTATCATCATCTAAAGACTACTTTAATACCAATTACAACATCCCCAAACCCACACTCTCAGTTCCTATGATAAAACATAATTTTTATATTTTTTTATTTAACACCAATAATCATGGCCCAATTTCAGTCATCTAAAAAATATAGCATCATTAGAAAATACTGAATCACTTATATACACAAGTTCCTATTAGGTTTATAGTTTTAGAGAATTGTTAAAATCTGTTATATAATTATACACATGTCTTCAAGTGGTCGTTTTTTCTACCATTCCCCAATTTTATTATTTCACATTATTTCTTTATCATGTCCCATAAAATTTAACAATATTGGATCCTCTCTATATATAATTTATTTAACAGAAAACTTCATAACCTATGGAAATGGAAAAAATAATAAGGGTGAGCTCAATTGCTTGGTATGGTAAACATAGTAATTAAAAAATTAATTCCATCTATGGGTATAAGATGAGAATAAGGATATGATGACATAATAAAATTTAATGAGAAAAAAATAAGAGAATTCATTCCCATAAAACAAGGATAATAAATCATGATACATGGAATAAATATTTGACATAAGATAAGAGTCATATGAGTCAATAATAATGAGCCATATAAAAATAGATATTGAGAAAAATATCCTGTATAAATCATTGAATGTATTGAAAAACTATGTAGGTATCTTTGAACATCAATAATTCATTATGAAAGCACCTAACTAGATAATTTTCATATCTCTTATGAGTATCATATAATAAATAAACTTCATCATATCTTAGTAGAAACATAAAATCAATTAAATTTTTCATTTCTTAGGATAAGTTCCTTTCAGATACATCTTTATCGTTACCGAAGGCATTGGAGATCTATATTGGGATCACCTATTGTATAAGTTATATTGGTTTCACACATTGTATAAGTTATATCAGGATCACCCATAATATAATCTATATTAGGATCACCCATAATCATCTATAATTTATAATTTCTATACACTAATATAACATATGAATGGCTTTATTTTCATTATCAAACTTTTAACAACAACTTTCATTCTTGTATAGATCGGTTAACTAATGAAAAAGAAATGAGATTCATGATAATATTTTTAAAAACCCATTATAAACCATAAAAATAATGAATTTGGATTGTATCATAAGATCATATTCCTAGTGAACCATATAAATTATTAAATTATTTTTATATAGATAAAAATATCTTTAAAATAATATTAAAAACATATGTTTGAAAATATGGGAAAAAACCCTTTTTTGTTTCCTTTAAAAAACTGAAAATTTAAAAAAAATGAAAAAGTTATTTTTTAAAAAATTATTATGGAAAATTAGAATGGAATATTAAAATAAAATAATTTTAATGATTATATTAAAATATGTTCCTATGGTTTATATTTAAATAAATATTCCTTTCACACTTTTCGTAAAAATTCAAAAATGACTAGTTCAGAAACTTTTTAGAAATATTTATTTTTCAAAATTTTTAAATAAATAAAAATTTATAGAAATTGATCTTTTTAAAATAATTAACGTATATTTATGAGATTTCATAATAAAAATTTGAAGATTAAGGGCATGGAATAAAAATTTCATTGACCAAAAAGGAAACTAGATCAACTTTTCTTTAAAAACATTTTCTTGATCATTTTAAGTACCCAAGAGAGAAACATGGTACTGATGCTTTAAAATTCAAATAAAAAGTACAGTATAATAAAAGATATATGTTTTAATAAAATATTATCATAAAATTTTCCCCAAATGAACTTTTAACATATATACTCTAAAAAAAATGAAATTGTAACCTAAAACATTTACCACTTTGTAACTTTCAAATAAAAATCCTTTGGAAGAAATACTGGGATATAGATATATAAATCCAATGAAATACAAAAAATAATATATAAAAATGAATACATGGAATATTAATTAAACCATATATAGAAATCATGGTGCATGATATGAAACATTTCTCAGATAATTGAAATTGAGATCATGAAAACCCTTATAACTTTTTTTAAAATTTGATTAAATATATGATGAAATAGAGACAATTAAAGGAAATTAAAAAATCTTGATAAAATATTAATTAATGATATAATATATAAATAGTTAGAATATAGACCTCATAAATTTAATTAGGTTCTTAATAAAAGAAATTTCTCAATGAAATAATATTGAGACAAATAATCCTTTCAAATTTCCGTGGAAGTTGAAATTTAAATAGTGAAGTGATTATGTGTAAAAAAAATAATACCATAAAAAATATAAATAAAATTTAATACATTAAATTTTCATTTAACATATATTATATGTACAACATATTCAATGAAGTATAAGTATATCCCAATGGATGAAAATTAATTTAAGAAACCCCTTACCTTGAGTCTCGAATCACCAAAAACGTTCTTTAAATCATGTATAATAAAAATATATAAATTTGTTAAATTTTTAATAACAATTTACTAGTTTATTAGTTTATAATTAAACCATTTTTTCATTTATTTCAGTGAAATATTAAATTTAATTGTTGGTAAATTCTGCATCTTGTGTTTTGAGGACATTTGGTTCATAGTTGTAAAACGACTTTGGTGTGTTGATTATGGTCAAATAAGTAATTTTTACATCATATATTGATTAATTATCATGAAATAATTATTATTTTATTAATTAAATATAATTTTGGAAACATCCATTGAAGGTGTAGATGAAAAATGATTCATATCACTTTGTGGAGGTGGTATTCAACAATTATGCACAAACGGAATTATCATTTTTCCGAAGATGGAATAGTAAGAAAATATATGATATATTAACTTTGAATAATGATAATTATTTAATTAATGTCATATATATACATTAATTTCATTATTATAAACATCTATGAGATGTTGTGATGGAAAATGAAAGAGATCACTTCATGGATGTGGTAGCTATACATATACACAAATGATGATGTTGTTCCTCATTTGATGGAAAAAAGAGATGAAAAGGGGATTTTTAAAAGTTATTATAACATTTTATTATAGTGTAGATAATTATATTATTATATAATAATAGATTATGAATATTTTAAGTAGGTAGAATAAGAAGTAAAATTAAATCACTCAGTTGAGAGTTATAACTCTTTTCCAGAAAACCACATTTGGAATACACGTAAATCCTTATAAGATAGTATTTTGAAGATAATAAATACTATAAGATAGGGATAAGATTTTGGGGAATATATTTGGGTAGGAATTTTTAAATATATAGTGCTCATAATGTGTGAGTAAGAGAGGAGAAGAGGTTCTGTTTATAACTAAGGGGAGTGGCGCCCTTGGAATTATGTAAAATATTAAATTAATATAAATTAATTTTCATGTTCAAGTAGATAAAAAATTGTATATTTATATTATAGGATTAGTATGATTCGACATAATATCATTTAATATAATTTAAACAAGTTTATATGATTTTTTAACCCCTATATATTAGTTTTAACCCCAATTAACCCTTTTGATGGTTATCATGATATTAAGGTTTTTTACTATTTATTTGTCAATAAAGTTACCATAAAAGGAGAATTGTCCAATAAATTGACCATGTATGATATTATAAACCATATCTCATTAACTTACCCTAATATAATAATTTTATGAATTTTAAATCATTAAATAAATTATTTTTTAACATGATATACCATTATAGTCATCTTCAGGACTATTCAAATAGCTTGAATTTAATGACAACAAGATAGTAATTTAATTCAATTATAAAATTTTAACACATGCCTAATATGTTATATTTATCTAAAAATTTCATGGTAAACTATAATTCACCCCAAAAATATTAATTTTTTTGTTTTTAATATTATTTACTTTATTCTTCTACAACTTGCACATGCACAGTGTTGGTGTTGCGTAACCATTAAAGGTACTTATTTCATTACAAAAAACTACAAATAAATCAACATGATAAAAAAACATTGATATTTTATATAATCGTTTATAATAGAAACTAACCTCTTCTGTCCCTATGAAAAAATATTAAATAAATTCAAACAAGAAGAGTCACATTTGTTTTTATTCTATATTTAAAAAAAATTTAGGAAATTTTCATAGGAAAGTAGCCAAAAATTGACATATTTTCACACCTTTGATGTTTATATTCAAAAGAAACTTATCAAATAAAATAAAGACAAGTTCGAAGAATATTTGTAACAAACCAAAATTGTTATCCCTGAAATCTTCTTTTTATAATTATGTAATATAGTATAATCTCATAAAATCTCATTAAGAACATAATAAAAATTTTATAAATTAATAATTAATAAAATAGAAGGCATTTCTAGAAGTTAAGTAACATATTCCAAAGGAATAGTAACTTGAACTTTAGAATATTAACTTGAACCTTATAAATAGAAAACCATGAAATAGAATTCTAAACTCACTAATGAAAGTATAAATAATATGTATCCATATTATAAGTGATAATATTATATAATTATATCATAATATAAGTAAATAAATATTTTAAAAATTATTAATAAAGTATTGGTATTTTCATATGTCATAAATATTTAATTAAAAATTTATGACTAATTTAGTAATTTAAAATAAAATTTACTTTAATAAAATGTATTAATAAATTATAATTTTTATTTCTTATTATCATAAGATAATTTTATGAGACCTTAGTTAATTTTTCAAATTGACATAAAAGAAGTTATAATTTCAAAATCTGTATTTTCCAACAAAATGATGTTTTTATTTAAAAATAAAATTAATCATATTTTGAAAATTATTTTCATAAAATGAAGATCATTCATTAATTATACACATCGATAAATGGTCAATGTTATTTTTTTAATTTTCTAAAATATTTTAATTTTCTGAGTAGTGAAATATGGTTATTTGTGGTATATATACATTATAAGTTAAATACATTATTCATTGAGTCATGGATAATGTAATAGAAATTGGTTCAAACTCAAATTATCTAATTATTGTATTTTTTATCATGAATCAACTATATTTCATTCCTGCGAAAAATAATAAACTAATTAATTAAATAATGAGAAAACACCCCTCTCAACCACTATAAATACAACCCCTCACCACCTCTTCTCCTCACACATATAAATCCTTGATCCTTGTCAAAATTATTCTCAAATATCCTTCCAATCCCTTCCCAAACTTCCATGAGATTTTCTCATAAAAAAGGTCCAAAACTAATCACATAAGGAGGTTCTCAAGAAGAAGGAATCAAAGGGTAAAACCCTCTTCCGTTTTCTTTCAATCTCATCTCAAGTTCTTTTATTTTCTTATCTTCTTCCCACTTACCCTGGTCCAAGTCGAATTAAAACTCTAGTATCTTACATATACAATGAATTTATTTTGATTATGGAATAATTATTCAAAAAATCTCTTCTCCTCCCTCTTTTATTTTAAGAATGAAAACATTGTTTGTGAGGTACCTATCTACCACCTTCATGGACAACGTGCTTTCATATTTCAATTAAAACTTAGAGGATGGTCATGAAACTATTTTTATGGTTAAAACAAATTATAATATATGTATTATATCTAATTTAATGTCTTATAATCATTTTTTACATATTATATTAATTTATTAAACAAAATGAGTTTGTTGTTATCGAAAACCACCAAAATAAACCCAAACATTTATCATTAACTATTTATCTAATGATTCATCCTCATGACATAAAACCAAATGATATATGAGAAAAATTTAACATTTATAATATCATTAATAACATATAATTTCAATTACAGATAATTACATCCACTTTATATGACCTTTTGTACATTTATACAAGTAAGTTGTTCGTGAAGACCAAGTAAACTAATGCTCACAAATGATGAAAATGAATCTCTTAACCCATAAAAATGGCCTTGAATAAACATAATAAAGTTATATTAAATAAAATAAATTTATAAACTATTCTTGTATTATTAATTAATGAATAAAATTTGATTATCCAGGAAATTAAGATCAAGTGAAGAACACTTTCAGACATAATGTAAGGGATTATACCAGAACCTCTATTATTCCTCCGGGTTATTATTTCTCTATTTCTACCCAAATGAAATTATATTTTATTTATATGTACATATTATAAGATCTATATATATATATATATATTCTAGAATCATGTATCAAGATCCATTAATACTTCTTTTTCATGGATATACATGTTCATAAAGGGTTCCATACTCAATTATTCCCAATAATAAAGCGTGATTTAAAGGGAACTTCCTAAATTCTTAACAATTTTCAAATGAACTATATAATCAATTTTAAGCCACAATAATTATTCTAAAATAACACATTTTATTATGAAAATCTTCTTGGTTCACTTATTCTTTTATATAAAATATTATTCTCATTTTTCTTTAAATGATCTTTAATATTTTCCTTAAACTGCATAATGATGTTTGAATTCTAAAGTCTCTTAAATACTCAATTTACTTGTTATCACTCCAGTTTGACATAATTTTCCATGATAAATGCCTATATTCCTTTATTAATTCCCATGTATGATTTAATTCCTTTCCTTTATGGACACTTTTATAATATGCATATTCATTATGCTTTATGAAATGATTATGATACCCATTTCTTTCCATGGGTAACCCTTATGTTTATGTTTGATTTTTTATGTTTGATTATTTATGTGGAAAAACATTCATTAACATGTTATGATATGTTTTCATAGATATCTCTCCAATGTATTGGGTGATTTTTAGTCTCATGAGGAATTATGTGCAACGGTCTTGATAGTTAGTCTGGACTCGTGCTCCATGTGCAATGGTCTTTGTTGTTAGCCTTGAATCATGATCCTATATGTGAAATGAGACTTGAATTTTGATAAAGTTATGTTCTATTTTTATTATACATTACTATGATTCGATGATTATATGATCCCATGTTCTATATGATATGATTCTATATGTTTAATCATGTTCCATGCCTTTTTTATCATTATATTTTGTCTTCTAACCCATGTGCTAAGCTTTATTATTATGTTTATTCCCTTAATGGGATTTTTAGCTTATCCCATTATTCATATTATCCCTAGGTTATCCTATATATGTGTAAGGGATCAATGAAATCTTGAAGCTCGTAATGGATGATAAATAAAAAAAATTATTTAGCCCCATGTTTTACGTTTTATGTTCCTAGTATTCCAAGACACTATAATTTACGATCCTTGGATTGTAATTTATTGTTTAATTATTCTTAATATCAGGTAATGATATGTTTAAAAGTCTAGGGTTTCTATAGATGGTATCATAGGATGGTCTAGCTATTTTTTGAGATTATGAATAAATCAATTTAGTAAGAACCTTATGGATAAGACTAAGTCTATGAAAACATCCCGAAATTTTGGTAAGAATATAGTAAGTGGTTTATTAAAACAATAAATCCCTATATGGTTACTAAAATTGGACATGGTTCTAGAAAATATTTACCTAAGATTAACAACTCTAAAAAGGATATCTGATCCTGACTCGGTGTAACATGGTACCCGAAAATGGGCCTTATTGTGCACTTGGTTTAACACTCCCAGGGTATATGCTTTTGTAAATTCATAATCGCATTACAAACCATTATTAATCGAATAAATAAAATTCTTATAAGAATATATATTAGGAAAAATATCATGGATAACCTATATTAAAAACTATTGAATCACAAGTTATAATAAAATTTTAATTTAAGAGTTTATGCTTTTCTATTTAAAGTTCCATTTTTAGGCTAATTAGATAAGTATTCAAGCCCCCAAATTTCAATTAATTTTTCTTAGTTAATGGAAGGAAATAGAAGAACACATTCCAAAAAAATGTGATAGAAAATGTGATGATATCTTTAATGATATACCATATATGATAGGATTGGGTGCCCAAAACATTATGACAATACTTGTTCAGCTGGCATAAGTTATGAATAATTACATGAATCATGTGGAATTCCCTCCTTCTCCAAAGAAAGAGAAAGTAACTATAAAATCCTTTATATAAAAATGATTCCTATGTTTAGTGGATCTTCAGATCCTCTCCTTATAGAATAGTGGACTAACTCCATTGAAAAGATATTCTATATCCTCTAGTTCTCATAAGAAAAGAAAGTAGTGATGGAGGTCATTCATTTTGATGTGGAAGTTGATCAATGGTGGAAACTGGTCAAAAATTATAAATTTCAAGAAGGAAATTGATTCCATGTATTGGTAGGAATTAAAGAAAGAGTTTTTTAATAAATATTTTCCATGAACCCTTCATCTCAAGATTGATATAGAGTTCCTTAGTCTAATGAATAAGGAAGACCAGTCTGTCATAAAATATGAAGAAAACATTATAAAGCTTGCAAGATATGCCTCCATATTTTTCATGAACATTGAAAGGAAGGTGGATCACCTCTTTATAATACTAATGTAAAGTCTATGAAAAGTGTTGTAGATTCAATAATTTGACAATTATGAGGATAATTTCTATTGTGCCCTCGTAGTTGAAATGCAGAGCATAGACTCTCAATGGTCTCATGAGACGAGTGATAAAAAGAGGGAAATAGAGTCTAATATGGTTGGAACGGAAAATAAATCCCATGATGGAAAGAATACTATATATCCCCTTTATCAAAATTTTGGGAAGAATCATCCTAGAAATTTTCTAAAGGGGACCATAAAATACCTAAAATTCAGAAGAATGGGGCATCTTGCTACAAAATATCCTAGAGATATGAATTATTCCACTAATGTGGAAGAAGAAAAGAAGGTTCAAATCAATACACATCTTGTAGTATTGTGTTTAAACTATAAGGAACATGGTAATTTTTAAAACCAATTCCCTAAGACTATGGATTTTGAAATAAATCAACTATAACCCCAAGGCAATAAGGAAAGGGATTATGATATAACTACTACTGATGTTGAGTTATACAATGATGTGGTGATAGATACATTGGTTATTCATTCAAGAATAGAGAAAGTACCATTTGATTATGGTTATGTGCATTCTTTCATAGCTTGAAATTTTATTAGAAAAATTCAAAAACCACCTCAAAATATTAAGTTTGAGTTATCTATTAGAAAAAATAATGGTGAAATTATTGCATCCAAAGTACATAACTCCTCCTCAGTTAATGTTTGTGGACTGAAACTCACTAAAAATGTTGTATTACTTCCTTTAGTGGATTTTGATGCTATTTTGGGCATGGATTGGTTATCTTTATACAAAGACAACATCAATTTTCAGTAAAGGGATATCACTCTTCACATCCTATAGAATCCTCCAATAATTTACAAGTGTAAGGAGGAAGATAAATATCCTTCAGAGTTATCATCTCCAGTATAGATATTGCTAACTTATGAGAAAACACATCTTTCTCAAATTATTGAGACAAAGGAGATGATCATGCTCAAAGACATGACCATTAAGGGATTACAATGATGTATTCCCTAAAGAGTTTCATGGTCTTTAGCTAGATTGATAGGTTGTGTTCTCAATTGATATTATTATAGGATCTCAACCTATATCAAAAACACCTTATAGAATGGACACTATTGAGATGGAAGAACTGAAGAAGTAGTTGTAGGAGAATCTAGATGAGGGTTTTATATGCCCAAGTGCTTCACCATGGGGTGAACCAGTCCTATTCATCAAGAGTAATGATGGATCAATGCACCTCTGTATTGATTATCATAATCTAAATAAAATCAGGATAAATAAAAAGTATCCACTTTTATGAATAGATGAATTATTCGACCAGCTATGCAGGTCCCGTTATTTCTCTAAGGTGGACCTTTAGTCAGTATATCACCAATTAAAGGTGAGAAAGGAAGATATTCCCAAGACATCCTTTTGAACAAGGTATGGACACTATGTGTTCATAGTGATTCCCTTTGGACTCACTAATGCTCTAGTAATTTTCATGTATTTAATGAATAGAGTCTTTATATATTACCTCAACCAATTTGTGGTAGTCTTTATTGATGATATTTTGATATAATCCAAGAGTAAGGAGGAACACTAGGAGCATTTGAATAATGTTCTAAAGAATTTTTGAAGGGTGAAACTTTATGTAAAGTATAATAAATGTGAGTGTTGTATGAATGAAGTATCATTCTTAGGGAATGTTATCACCAAAAACTAAAAATCTATGGACCCTTCTAAGAAAAAGGAAATTAAAGTGTGGCTGAAGAAAAACATCTGTAATAGAGAACCATAGTTTCCTTGTCCTATCTAGGTATTACCAACAATTTTTGAAGAACTTATAATTATATTCAAACCCAATATCCATGATTAAACGGAAGGAAGTGAAATTTTTCTGAACTCAATAATGCGAGGAAAGCTTTAAGGTGCTCAAAAAGAGGCTTATCACTGTGCCAGTACTCACACTCCCAACAGGTGGAGAACTCATTGTGTTTTACTGCAATGCTTTAAACAAAGGCTTAGGTTGTGTACTGATGAAAAATTATAAATTGATAGCCTATGTCTCAAGGAAGTTGAAAATTCATGAGAAAAACTATCCTACACATGATCTGGAGTTGGTAGTTGTGATCTTTTCCCTAAAAATATGGAAACATTATCTCTATGGAGAGAATTTTTTGATCTATACTGATTACAAGAGTCTCAAATATATATTCACATAGTATGATTTTTATATGCTCCAGAAAAAATAGTTATAGATCATTAAGGATTATGACTACTCAATCCACTACTATCCTGGTAATAAAAATTAGTTGGTGGATTCCCTAAGTAGAAAGGATCCTACATCTTTATCAATGATGACAATTGAGAAGGATCCAATATTCTTATACTTATAAATTATGGACAAGGGAATAATTAAGGAAGGAACATCATTAATCCTTTCTCAAATGATTTCTCAACCATCCCTTATGGAGAAAATAAAGGATAATCAATGAAACGATGTGGAAATTCAAAAAAGGGTAGAGTATCTCAGAAATGGGAAATCCTATGATCTCAAGATTGATTAGGATGAAGCCATGATATTTGCTTCACAATTATGTGTACCATCTAATCCAGATATAAAGAAAGATCTTCTGAATGATGCACATAGCTCAGCCTTATATATTCACCCAGTGAGCACAAATATATATCAAGATCTCCAGGAGAACTTTTGTTGGGACAATATAAAAAGGGAGATCTCTGAATATACTTCAAAGTTCCTAGTATGTCAGCAAGTGAAGGCTGAATGAAAAAAGTTTAACGGGTTGATGCAACCATTATCTATACCAACGTAGAAGTGGGAGAATAATACCATGGACTTTGTCAATGGACTTTTAAAGACATCCAAAGGAAACAATGCTATATGGGTTATTGTGGATTGTCTTACAAAGACAACTCACCTTATCACAATTCAAGAGAAATTCTCATTGGATCAAATTTCATGGTATATATAAAAGAGGTGGTAATTTTTCATGGATTACAACTATCTATTGTATCTAATCAAGATTTGAGATTCACCTCAATGTTCTGGAAAAGTATCCAACGTTCACTAAGCACTTAGCTAAACTTCAATATATCCTATAATCCTCAAACTAATGGCCATTTAGAGTGAACTATTATTACACTAGAAGACATTTTGAGAGCATGTTCTATGGACTTGAAAGGAGGATGGGACCAACATCTACCTCTGGTTGAGTTCTATTAGTATTATAGTTTCCATATGAGAATCCATATGGATCCATATGAATCCCTTTATGGGAAAAGGTATAGAACATTAGCATGAATGGATGAAGTCAGTGAACGTAAGTTGATAAGACCTGAAATTGTCAATGAAATGGATAAGAAGGTGAAAACTATTCAGTATCACATCAAGGATTCCCAAATTCGACAAAAGATCTATGCAGACAATCATCAACGAGACATGATGATTAAGGTTGGATATATATAACTCCACTGAATATCTCTATGGAATAGGATCATGAGATTTGGGAAGAAAGGGATGCAAAGTCCTAAGTACATTGCCCCTTTGAGATCTTTGAACATGTTGGAGCTATGGACTATTGACTTGCACTTCCTCCTACCACGTCTAAAGTATACAATGTATTCCACATATCCCTCTTAAGGAAGTACATACTAGATCCTTCAAATGTACTGACTTCATAGGTGGTACAATTGGAGAATGAAATTTCTTATAAAGAGAATCCAATGAAGATATTGGATCATAAAGATAAATTTATATGCTACAAGACCACTCAACTATTCAAAGTAGTTTGTAAGAACTACAAGTACAAAGAGGCAACATGGGAACTAGAGGAAATGATAGAGGAAAAGTACCAACACCTAGTTTTAACTTAGAATGTAAAATGAAATTTCGAGAGTGAAATTTCATAAGGGGGAAGAATATAATGACCAAAAACATTTATAAATTAAATCCCCTTATTATAATTATGTCATATAGTATAATATCATAAAATAACATTAATAACACAATACAATCTTTATAATATAATAATTAAGGAAATATAAGGAATTTCTAGAAGTTAAGGAACATATTACGATGTAATAATAACTTAACCTTTGGAATTGTAACTTGACCCTTATGTATAGTAAACCAGACAATTGAATAAAAACCTCACCATTGAAATTATAAATAATATTTATCCATATTATAAGTGAAAATATGATATAATTATATCGTAGATAAGTAAATAAATATTTTAAAAATTATAAATTAAGTGTTTGTATTTTTATTAGTCATAAATATTTCATTACAATTTTCTGAATATGTTATTAATTTAAAAGAAAAATTATGTTCCTAAAATTTATTCATAAATTGTTATTTTTACTTGTTATGGTTATAAGATAATTTTATAAGACCATAGTTAATTTTTCAAAGTGACATAAAAGTAGTTATAATTTTAAAATATGTATTTTCCAAGTAAATGATGATTTTAAATAAAATTAAAATTTATTATACGTAGAAAATTATTTTCATAAAATGGATTTCATTTTTTGAATTCTACACATTTAAAAATGGTCATGATGATTTTTTCATCACTGATGTAAGAACAACTTTTTCTAAATCACATGATATAATTACTATATTTAGAGTCCATAATCAATACTATTGCTTGTCTTGAGCAAAATAATAAACTAATGAATTAAATAATGAGAAAACACTGATCTCCTCCACTATAAATACCACCCCTCACCACCTCTTCTCCATAAACCTATAAAGACATAAACCTTATCCAAATTATTCTCAAATATACTCTCGATTACCTACCGCATTTATATGATATTTTTTTCTTAATAAAATACCACAACCAATCATCTAAGTAGGTTCTCAAGAAGAAGGAATCAAGAGGCAAAAACCCTCTTTCATTTTCATTCAATTTCTTCTCATGTTCTTTTAAGTTCTTATCTTCTACCAACGTCCCCTTGTCAAAGATTCATGTAAACAATAGTATATTACATATAATTCAATTTAATCATGATTATGTAATAATTATTCATCAAATCCCTTCTCCTCCCTATTTTATTTTAAGAATGAAAACATCATCTGTGAGGTGTAGATCTACCACCTTCATGGATGACATGATTTAATCTTTCAATTCCACCTATTAGGCTGGTCATGAAACCCTTTGTATACTTAAAACATGATATAATATATTTATTATATATTATTTAAGGTTCTGGAATCATTTTTTTACACATGATATTAAATTATAAAACAAAATGAGTTCATTGTGATCGAAGACCACCAAAATAAACCCAAATTTTTATCATTGACAATTTATTTAATGATTCATCCTAATTCCATAAAAAAATTTAAATAATTACAATTTAACCTCTTTAATATAATTAATAACATATAAGTATAATTTTTTTATAATTAACTCTACTTTATATGACCTTTTGTACATTTATACAAGTAAATCATTCATGATTACCAAGGAACCCAATGCTCCTAAACAATGAATGTGAATATCTTAACCCATAATAAAGGCATAAATGAACTTAATAAAGTTATAATAAATAAAATACGTGTATAAATTGTTCTGGAATTATTAATTAATGAATCTAATTTGATTATCTAGGACATTAAGATCAAGTGAAAAAACACCTTCAAACTTATGGTAAAGGATTCCAGATGAACCTCTATTATTTCATCAGGTTATTCTTTATCTCTATTTACCCAAATGAAATTATATTATATTTTTATGTAAATATTCTAAATTCTATTTATATATTCCAAATTCAAGTATCAATGTCTGTTTATCCTTGTTTTTTAGGATATACATATTTTTTAAAGGTTGCCTGTACAATTATTCCCAATAAGAAAGCTCGATTTATGAGAACATCCTGAATTATTACCCATTTTCAAGTGAACTATATAATCTCTTTTAAGACACCATTATTTTTTTAAAATCATCAATTTTATTATTAAAACATTCTTGTTTCACTTCGGGTTTTATATAAAATATTATTATCATTTCTTTTTTAAATGATTCTTAATATTTTCCTTAAACCACATGAAAATGTTTTAATTCTAAAGTTTCTTTAATACTAATTTTACAAGTTATCAATAATTTTTGACATAATTTATCAAGATCTATTCTTATTTTCATTTATGAATGTCCATGTATTATTTAATTCCTTTCCATCATGGGAACTTCTATGATATTCCCATTTATTATGCATTATGACATGGTTATGATACCCATTTATTTCCATGGGTAACCATTATGTTTGTGTTTGATTGCATATGTATGATTATTTATGTGGAAAACATATTAATGAACATGTTATTATGGGTTAAACCACATAGTGATCTAATGCATTGTGTAATATTTAGTCTCCTGAGACATTATGTGAAACAGTCTTGGTAGTTAGCCTTGACTCATGATCTAAGTGTAATAGTCTTAGTGGTTAGACTTGACGTGTTATCCTCTATGGGAAAAGGGCATTAACTCATTATAAATTCATGTTCTATGTTGTTTCCACATTACTATGATTCCATGATTATATGATCTAATATTCTATGTGTTAGGATTCCCTTTGTTTAATCATGTTTCATGCCTTTTTATATCATTATGTTATGCCTTCTAATCCACATGAAAAGCTTTATTCTTAATTTTATTCACATATAAGGATTTTTAGCTAATCTCATTGTTCAAATTATCCTAAGGTTATTCTATGTAGATGTAAGGGATCAAAGGAAATTATGAGCTCATAATGGATGATAAATAAATAAATGTTTTATTTAGTTGTATGTTTTTAGTTTTATGTTCCTAGTCTTCCAAGACACTAGACTTTACAATCCTTTGATTGTAATTTGATTTTTAATTATGCTTAATAACATGTAAAGATATGTGTAAAAGTCTTGAATCACTATATTTAGTATCAGAGTAAGTTCTAGTTTTTTTTGGGGATTAGGAATAATGTGATTTAGTAAAAACCTTAGGAATAAGACTAAGTCTAATAAAACACCCCTAAATTTTGGTAAGTATAGAGTAATTGGTTTGTAAAGAAAATAAATCCATGTTTGGATACTACAAGTCAACGTGGATCTGGAATAAATTTACCTAGGAGTGACAACTCTGACAAGGTCTTTTAGGCCTAACTCGGGATAACCTGGTACATGTCAACAAGCCTTACTATACACCTATACTAATACTCCTTGGGGATATGCTTTGGTAAATTTATAATCTCATTACAACCCATTATTAAGGGAAAAAATAAAATTCCCAAAAGAATATATGTTGGGAAACAAATCATGGATAACCAAGGATAAAACATAAGGAATCCCAAGTAAGGATATAATTTTCCTTTATAAGTTTTTCATTTTATGTCTAAAGGTACCTTTTTATGATTATTAGCTAAGTATTAAAGCCCCCGAATTTCCCTATATTTTTATTAGTTAGTGGAGTAAAATAGGATAACACACGCCAAAAATAAATGTTATAGGAAATGTGATTATTTTTTTAATGATATTGCATATATGATGAGAAAAGGTGCCCAAATCTTTATGACAGTACTTTCCCAACTAGCTAATGTTATGAATAAAAACATTAATTGTGTGGAAGACCCTACTTTTTTAAGGAAGGATAATGTTTCCATTTAATTCTTCATATAGAAAAGGCCTCCCATGATTAGTGGATCATTTGATCCCCTACTCATAGAAAAGTTGATTTACTCCATTGAAAATATATTCTCTATCCTCTAGTGCTCAGAAGAAGAGAAATTTGTGCCGATAGTAATCACTTTGATGGGGAATCTGATCAGTGGTGGAAACTAATCAAAAATATGAATTCCAATGAGGAAATTGATTCCATGGATTGAGCGGAATTAAATAATTTTTATTTTGAAAAAATATTTTTCCCAAACACTCCATCTCAAGATGGAAAGAGAGTTCCTCAAACTTAAGTAGAATGAATTTGAGTCTATCAGGGAATATGAAGAAAACATTAGAAGGATTTCAATATAAAGCTCAGTTTTTTTCACGAACACTAAAATAAAGGTGGATTCTTCTTTAACATATTAAAGCTGATTCTATGAAATGTATTTATGATTTGAGACTTCGATAGTTATTATGAGATTTTCTGTTCTTCCCTCAAGTTTGAAATGGATATCGGAGACTCTAAATGTTCTCATGGGCCCATTGATAAAAATTGGAAAATGGAGTCTAATTTGGGTGGAATTGAAAATAAATCCCATGATGGAATGAAGACTGAATATCCCACATGTCAAAATTTCGGGAAGAAGCATCTTGGGAACTGTCTAAAGGGAACTATGAAATGCTTCAAATGTGTAAGAATAGGGTATCATGATAAGAACTACCACAAGGATTTTAATAATTATATTAATGTGTAAGAAGAAAGGAAGTTTCATATCAACACTCAAACTATAGTGCAATGTTTCAACTTCAATGAATATGGGAATTTTTCAAACCAATGCCCTAAGCCTAGGATTTTCGGAGGCAATCAACAACAAACTCTAAGGAAACAAGGAATGGATTATGTTATCACTACTGATGATGTGAATTCAAATAACGATTTGGTGATAGGAAAATTGGTTATTCATTCAAGAATAGAGAACATACTATTTGATTCTAGTTTTACACATTCTTCCATATCTTGTAAGTTTAGTAAAACTATTCAAACACCATCTCAAAATATAGAGGTTGAGTTATTTAGTGATACACGCTAATGGGGAAATTATTTCATCCAAAGTACATAAATCCTCCTCAGTAAATGTTTTTGGACTGAATCTTTCATAAAATCATGTCTTACTTCCTTTGGTGGTGTTTGATATATTTTTTGGCATGAATTGGCTATCTTTAGAAAATGAAAACATCAATATTCGGGAAAGGGATATCACTCTTCTCATCTTGAATCATCCTCTAATTATTTACATGTGTAAGGAGGAAGATTAATATCCATCATAATCATAATATCTAGTATAGATATTATGGAATTATGAAAAACTATATCTCACTCAAATGATTGAGACAAAGGAGAAGATCATGCTCGAAAAAATCCCATCGTGAGGGATTACCATGATGTATTCCCTAAAGAGTTGTGTGGCCTTAATACTAATAGAGAGGTTGAAATCTCAACAGATCTTATTTCTAGATCTCTACCTATATCAAAGAAACCTATAGAATAGCCACTTTTGATCTGGAAGAACTGAAGAAGTAGTTACAAGAGAATCTGGATAAGGGTTTTATACGTCCAAGTGCTTCACCATGGGGTGAACTGGTCCTCTATTTCAAGAATAAGGATGGATCAATGTGAATATATGTGTATTATTGTGAGATCAATAAAATCATGATAAATAACAAGTATTCCCTTCCATGGATAGATGACTTGTTCGATCAGTTATGTGAGACTAATTATTTCACTAAGGTTAACCTTCGGTCGGGATATCACCAATTAAATGTGAGGATGGAAGATATTCCTAATAATGCCTTTTGAATAAGGTATGAACACTATGAGTTCATAGTGATACCCTTCATACTCACTAATGATCGAGTAATTTTCATGGATTTCATGAATGGGGTCTTTAGAGATTACCTTGACCAATTTGGGGAAGTCTTTATTGATGATATTTGGATATAATCCAAGTGAATGGATGAAAATGAGGAGCATTTAAATATTGGGAAAAGGAATTTATGAAGGGAGAAAATTTATGAAAAGTATAGTAAATGTGAGTTTTGGATGGATGGTGTATCATTATTGGGGCATGTTATCACCAGTAAAGGGATATCAATGGACCCTTTTAAAACAATGGAAAACGAAGAGTGGCCCAGGACAACATCTGTAACGGATATCCATATTTTCCATGTCCTACCAAGGTATTATCGAAGATTTTTTAAGAACATATCATGATTTAAAAACCAAATAAATAAGCTAACACAGAAGGGATTGATGTTTTTCTAGACTAAAGAATGTGAGGAAAGATTTATGGTGCTCCAAAAGAGGCCTATCAGTGAATCAGTACACACACTCCCGACCAATGAAGAACCATTTTTAGTGTACAAAATTTCTTAAAATAATGTTTTAGGATGCGTATTGATGAAAAATGATAAATTCATAGCCTGTGACTCAAGTCAGTTGAACATTCATGGGAAAAACTATCCTACGCATGATCTCGAGTTGGAAGTTATGATCTCCATGTTGAAAATATGGAATTATTATATCTATGTGGAGAAGTGTGAGATAAATACTGATCACAAGAGTCTCAAATCTAAATTCACACACAAGGAACATCATATGCACCAATTAATATGGTTAGAGATAATTAATTATTATGACTGCTCAATCCAATACCATCTTGGTAAGGCAAATAAGGTGGGAAATGATTTTTGTTTAAAGGATATTGCATCTTTATCAATGACTAGAATTGAGAACTATCCAATCTTCTTGGACTTATAAAGGATGTACATGGGAATAAATAATGGTGTAAAATCATCAATCCTTTCTCAAATTATTTATCAACCATCCATTATGGAGAAAATAAAGGATTCTCAAAAAATAATGTAGAAATTATGAAAAGTGTGGAAGTTATCAGAAATAGGAAATCCTATTATTTCATGGTTGATAAGGATGGAGTCATAAGATTTAGGTCATGATTATTTGTACCATCCAATTCATAGATAAAGAAAGAGCTTCTAAATGATGTGCATAGCTCAAACTTCTCTATTTACTAAGGGAGAATAAATATGTATCGTGATCTCGAGGAGAAATTTTGGGGGGAAAAATATAAAAATGGAGATCATTGAATATACATTAAATTACTTGGTATTTCAGAAAGTGAAGGATAAAAGAAAAAAGACTCAAGGGTTAATGCAAAAATTATCTATACCAGCATGGAAGTGGGATAACATCACCATAGAATCTGTCAATGGACTTCCGAAGATATCTAGAGGAAGCAATGCTGTATGGGCTATTATAGATCGTCTTACAAAGAAATATCACTTCATCACTTTATCACAATTCAAGACGAGTTCTCATTGGATAAAATTTCACTGATATATATCAAAGAGAAGTTAAGTCTGCATGGAGTACTAATATCGATTGTATCTGTTCGAGATCCAAGATTCAAATAAATGTTTAGGAAAAGTCTCCAATATGATTTAAGAACTAATATGAACATTAATATGTCCATTAATCATCAAACTAATGGAATCTAAGAAAACTATTCAAACACTAGAAGACATGTTGAGATCATATTTTATAGACTTAAAATGAGGAAGATACCAACATCTATCTTTGGTTGAGTTCTATTACAACAACAGTTTCCACTCGATCATCCAAATGGCTCTATATGAAGCCCTTAATGGTAAAAGGTGAAAAACACCGGAATGATGGGATAAAGTCAGTGAAAATAAGATGATAAGACCTAAAATGGTCTAACAAATGGTGGAGAAGGTGATATCCATTAAGAAGCACATTAAGAAATCCCAATGTAGACAAAAGATCTATGCATAAAATCATCAATGGGACTTGGAGTTTATAGTTAGAGACATGGTATTCCTCCAAATTTCTCCAAGGAAGAGTATCATAGGATCTGAAATGAATGGGAAGCAAATTCCCAGGTACATTGACCCCTTACAGATCCTTAATCATGTAATAGTTATAGCCTACAAACTATAACTTCTACCTGCCATGTCTAAAGTACATTATGTATTCCACGTATCCCTCTTAATGAACTACATACTAGATTCTTCACATGTACTAACTTCAGAGTTGGTACAGTTGGAGAATGAAATTTCTCATGAGTAGTATCTAGTGAAGATCTGGGATTATAGATATAAATTTCTATGAAACATGATCACTCAACTGGTAATGTAATTTGGTAAACCATAAGTATGAAGTTGAAAAATGGGAATTAGAGGAAGTGATGAAGGAAAAGTACCCACACCTGTTTTCAACTTAGAATGTAAAATGAAATTTTTAGGGAGAAATTTCATTAGGGGGAAAAATATAATGACCCAAAACTTTTATCAATGAAATCCCTTTATTATAATTATTTTATATAGTAAAATCACATAAAATCACATTAATAACCCAATAAAATGTTTATAAATGATGAATCAATGAAATAGAATTCATTTCTAGAAGTTATGGAACATATTGCAAATGAATAGTAACATGCCCTTTGGAATAGTAACTTGACCTTTATAAATAGTAATCTGGACAATTTAATAGTGACCTCACCAATGAAAGTATATAGAAAATGTATCCATCTTATAATTGAAAATATTATATAATTATATCATAATATAAGTAAATAAATATTTTAAAAATTATTAATTTAGTGTTGGTATTTTTGTAAGACGTTAATATTTAATTAAAATTTTATGAATGTTTTAATAATGTAAAATAAAATTTATTTTCATTAAATGTATTAATAAATTAGTATTTTTATGTCTTATGATTATAATATTATTTTATAACACCTAAGTTAATTTTTTAAGGTGACATAAAAGGAGTTATAATTTTAAAATCTATAATTTCTAATTAAATGTTGATTTTAATTAATATTTAATTTTATCATATTAAGAAAATTATTTTCATGAAGTGAAGTTTATTTTTTAATTCTACACATTTTTTTTGAAAAGACATATTCATTAATGTCGGAGATTAGTGAACGTACAATCGCAAAGCCATGAAGGAAAATGATCCAACCAGAGCTGGTTAACATCAAAGGGGCTTGAGGCCGCCGGATGATGGGAACCATTGTTACCTTCCCTTTTAGTAAAGGAGAAGGTACATATTGAGAATCCTTGACGGAGTGAAAGGATTCTCCTGACGAGGGATCCAAAAGATTGGAGGTCGCCGTCGTTGGAATTGATAACATTGGTAATGGTGAGACAGTCTGATTCGTGGTTGATTTTATCTCATCCACGGTCCTTGGAGAGCATCATACCTGCAAGGATGATAGTAGCCTCAGCCACCATAGGTTCCCAGAGAGTGAAGTGTGATTCATGTTTGGCCACAATGATTTTCCCCGGATGATTCCAGGCTAGGATGCCGAGGGCGACATGCCCATCATTGGGGATAGACGCATCCACATTAATCTTAAGAATCCCCTCACATGGCAGACACCAGTGGGAGGGTCAAGAAGGTGTTCCAATGGGATTATTTTTCCCATTGTGGTGTTTCTATCCCTTAATCCATGAAGAGGCCCGTTCAATCCAGAAATCGGGGGTTCTGTGCACATGGTTGAAAACTGCCTCGTTTTGACGGACCCAGATGATCCAGGCCAGGGTGCAAAGTGAGCCTACTTTAGTCGATAAGAGGGACGAGCACCATTGCATCAAGAAGCAGGGTAGGTACATGGGCATGGACGGTGAAGTGGCTACAGCAGAGCCCCATTTATCCCAAATTTCCTTAGCCTTTAGGCACTGGATGAGGGCGTGCAGGGGAGATTCTGAGATGTTCAGGTAGAAAGGGAAATAATCGTTATTGGACATGTGAAGGAAGGAGAGAAGGATTATGTTAGTAAGGGTTCCCATGCACACCTTCCACCAGAAGTGGAAGATTTTTGGGGGAAAGTTGAGTTTCCAAATAGACTTCTAGGGTCCCCCATCCCAATCGACTGAATAGTTTCCAATGGCGAGCTGGTATCCGGACTTTGTTGTGTAGGCTCCCGACGGGTCGCTGATCTAGAAGAGACGGTCAAGTCCTGCGTCTGGGACCCTAGGGGTACTCAGGACAATTCATTTGTCTCTATCAATGAACTATGCATGAATCTTCTCCAGACACCATCCAGGACCCTGATCGGAAAAGAGGCACCTGACAGTGGCATCTTCGAACCCTGGTTGGGCAGGGGATGAGGCCCGTACACCTTCCTCATCAATCAGCCAGGGGTCAGTCCAAATTTTAACAGTTTGGACATTCTCGATCCTCCAGCCCAACCCTTTTTCTATGAGGCAACGGGCCACCTAAATGCTTCTCCATAGGAAGCTTGGACGGGGGCCAAGAGAGGAGACGTGGAAGTCCTTGTGAGGAAAATAATTAGCACAAAGAATGCATGCACAGAGAGATGTAGGATGGTTAATCAGGCGCCAACCTTGCTTAGCCAGCAGAGCATCATTGAAGTAAAAGAGATTCCGGAATTCCATACCTCCCTCAGACTTGGGTTTGCACAGTTTCTCCCAGGAAATCCTATGGGTTCGGTTCCTTCCATAATTATTACCCCACCAGAAGTTGGTTGTGCGTGAGTGGATCAGGTTGACAACGGTCGACGGAAGCTTAAACAGGTACATAAAATAGCTGGGGGCAGACTGGATGATGGATTTAATGAGGATCTCCTTACCGGCTTTGGAAATTTTTTGGGGGTCCAGCCTTGGATTTTTTTCTCAATCTTGTATATCAAGGATGGAAATATTTCTTTTTTGGAGTGGCCGATAACTGTGGATATCCTGAGGTATTTATGGTGTTTCTCGACCAATTTGATGCCTGCATAATCACAGAGTTCTTCTTTCTTGGAAGGAGGGATCCCTGCACTGAAAGAGATTTCCGAATTTCTGTGATTCATTGACTGACCGGATGCCCTCTCATACTGTTGGATTTCATGAATGATTACCTGGAATTCATTAGTGGTTTCTCTGGAGAAATGGAGGCAGTCGTCAGAAAATAAAAGATGTGAAATCAGTGGACTAACATGGCATACCTTTTCCCCATGTAAGGAGTTTGAGGATGCAGCCCTAGAGATAAGGTTAGAGAAAACAACATCCACCAATATAAAGAGAAAGGGGGAGAGAGGATCTCCCTGTCGAAGGCCCCGAGATGGGGATAATCCTCAAGTGAGCTCCCCATTGACCTTGATTCGGAATGAGATGGTCGAGACACAGTGCATGACCATATCAATCCATTTAGAACAGAAACCCATTTTCAGCATAACGCCTCCGAGGAAGTGCCATTCCACTTTATCATAGGCCTTGGCCATATCAAGTTTCCAAGACATGGTTCCTCTTTTCACGGTGGAGCGAGTTTTCACGGAGTGGAACACTTAATGGGCCACAATTTCATTGTCAGTGATTAGTCTCTTGGCCATGAAAGCACTCTAGTTTTCTGAGATGATGTTAGGTAACCAAGGGCATAGAAGATTAACTAAAATCTTTGAGAAAATTTTGTAAGAGACATTACAGAGGCTAATGGGTCTAAAATAAGGGACCACCAGAGGTTTCTTTATTTTAGGAATGAGGATGAGGATAGTTTCATTGATGGTGGAAATACATGTTTTCCCAGCCCAAATATTCCTCATCAAATTGCAGATGTCAGGACCAATAATGTGCCGGTATTTTTTGAAGAAGAGGGCATGAAAACCGCCTGGGCCCGGGGCCTTAGTGGGGCAGATATGTTTCAGACCCATACGAACCTCCTCATCTGTCACATATTTTGTGAGTTGCTGATTGATCTCAACGGTGATCACATGTTTAATGAAATCCTCCACTTTAGCAGAAATGAAAGGAGTTCCTACCGAGAAAAGGTTCTGGAAATTGCAGGTCAAAGCATTGTGGATTCCATCGGTGTCAGAGACTTTAATACCATCTGGTATAGAGATGCAAGTGATAGAATTCCTTCGGCACCTAGTGGAATCTTTCTGGTGAAAATAATGTGTATTGGCATCCCCTTCAGTAATGTGGGTGTCCCGTGCCCGCATAGCCCAGAAGCATTCCTTGACGTGCAGGGCCGCATCCAGATCTTTTTGAGTGGCACTAATAGAGGAGAGAGTGCAGTTAGATGGGGGTCGTTTGAGTAGGTAATGCAGCTTCCTTTCAAGGGAATCGCAATGCCTGTCAGGATGACGGAATTTCATGTCGCTCCATGACCTTAGATCATATGTGACATGTTTGAGATTGAGTCTCACGTTTGTGTGATTACTCTTCCATCTTGATTGGATAACATCTTCGTATTCCTGTTCTTTTTCCCAGATGCTTTCAAATCTGGAAGGTCTGCTGGAGTGCCTGTTCTATTTTCCTTGACTGCAGTCAATGACAATTGGACAGTGGTCTGAGTAGTTGAGCGTCAGGTGGCTGATGTGGAACATAGTGAAGAGATTTTTCCAATATTTTGATCCTAGAAATCTGTCAAGTCGTTCGGCGATGTGGGTGCCATCTGTCTTTCCCCAAAACCATGTGAAAGGATTGCCTGCGTAACCCAGATCGGTCAGGTCTGCCCTAGAGACCACATCCTTATAATTTGACATCGATGAATATGTATGGATTGCACTGCCTCTTTTTTCCTTATGAAAAAAAATCTCATTGAAGTACCATCCAAAGAGAATTGAGCTCGGAAGATCGTGACACAACTTGCATAGGAGCTCCCATGATTTCCACTTCTCGCTTTGGGCCGGCCAACCATAGAATCCCACAAAAGTCCATGGCGGGGTGTGGTCCGCATGAATGGCCACAACCACATGGTGCACGGAGAAGGACAAGATCTTGACATTGACAGAATCCTTCCAAAGGAGACAGATTCCCCCGGAGTGGCCTTGTCGGGAGACCAGGAGGCATCCTTGGAAGCCGCATTTCAAAGAAATGCTTGTGGTGTCCTTGTTTTCCAGTATGGTTTCGGATAGGAAAACCATATCGGGGCGTCTTTGGGCGCAATTGCGCTGGAGAATTCGGATTGTTCATGGGTTTCCAAGCCCACGACAGTTCCATCATAAGATGATCATAGATCTAGGCGGGGCTGGGTCTTACCCGCCACTACCTTTGAGTCCTTCGAACTTGTTTTTCCACCCATTAATTTCCATATTTTAGGGGAGTTCCCCACAACCAGGATTGTTTCAATTCGTCTTTTCAGTCCCTCGGGTTTAGTGTCTTCCAGTTTACTGTCAGTTTAGTTTCGTCTCACCCTTTTCCAAGTTCGTCGGGTGATTGGCCCTGGTGTTGAGGTTTCTATCTCTCTATCTTTATCCTGTGTTAGGATTTCTGCCATGGTCATTTCTGGATCTGGGTCGGGATCTTGTGGTTCAGTATGCATCTGCTCTGGTCTCGGGCTTTTCTCTGGAAGATATTTTGGTGAATTCACCGGCTCTGAAAAAGATGACACGGTGTCCTGCAGGGGGGAAGGATGAAAGCAGTTTTCCCCTGATTGGTTGAGCTCTCCTTTGGGAATTTTGGTGGTCCAAGCATGATGATTTTTCCATGTTCAGTTTCTGCCTGTCTTGTGTGGGCCACCGTGAGATGTTCGCAATCATTTTGTTTTTCTGACTCAGAGATGAAGGAAAATCTAGTCGTTTTGGATCAAATCCATGGGCCATATTTGAGAATGAAATTACTTGATCCATTCTCTTACTTTGATACACACGTTCTTTCCAGATGGCCGAGATGTCCACAGTAGAATCAGAAGATTGGGAGTTTCTCTAATTTGAAATAAATCCAGTTGTTCGCGTCGTCGAGTTTCAAAAACATGCCCCTCATCAACGGCTCCGAAACTTCAATATCGGCTCTGATCCGAACCTCGGGTCCCCATTGGATAGGGTCCAAGCAGTCCCATTCAATGAATTGACCAATATAGTTCCTAATTTCTCTCATAACACATTTTGTTCGCGCATGAAGAGGGATTCCATTGACACATATCCAGAAGGGGGAACGAGTAAGGTTAATGTGATGGATCTCATCCCCCCTTTGAATTATTCCATGAGGAGGAGTTGGTTATAGAAGTACCATGGCCTTCCTCTGTGTATTTTATCTCTATCTCTCTTATTGAAGAACTCGAAGACAAAATAGTTGTTCCCCGCTTCTCGAATGGCCACTCCTGCTTCCAATTTCCAAATATTCTGGAGGGTATTTTTGAGTGCCCCCTGGTTGACTAAGACATTTTCCATGAACTTTCCATCATCCAACAAAGACATGCATTTCTCCAAGAGTGTATCTTAGTTTCTCTGAGCCATGATAGCTGCTTTCTCCTTGTCCGTCAGGGACATCCTCTTCCACAGGTTCACTAAATCTGTCTCCATTGTTCAGTTCATGTGGGATGGGAAGGTGCTTAAGACAAAACCTGGTGATCTGTAATCATTAGTAAGTTTTCTCAACTATCCGGGAAGCACGACATTGCCCCCCTCTCTACTGGGGAAACATGAAAATTCATCGCACATGCCTGGGCCAAAAAAACCCAGGCCTGGCCCCACCCAAAAAACTTTCAATCAGGCCTGTTCCAACTACAGGCTCCGGAACCAGACAGCCCAGTTCATGGCCTCCTTCCGTGAAGAGGCTTTGCGGGTGAAGCCTTCTCTGAAAATCCTCCAAAAAATAAATGCTTCGCGGTCAGTGCCTCCGCAAACCCCCTCACTCACAGCATGAGCACTCCGCAAAACCCTTCAGCTTGCACTAAAAGGCTAACCGCGGAAGAATATCACGGGATCTCTTCACAATTCAACCACGACGCATGCCGCAGGAATCACCGGTATTCCCAGGGTCTTCGCAAAGCATAAAGCCTTCGCTTCACTCTCCACGCCACAGGTAACCTACGCACCACTCTCCACGAAGCACCTCGGCCACCGTGGAATGGAACCACCTGCTGTAACTTTATAGCCTCCCTTCGCGGCTGGGTCTTCGCGATTCAGTCACAGTGGTCACTGAGGAAGAGGAGATCATTCTGAGATCTCCGTGAACCAGGAGTCCTTCACATCTCCCCCTGTTCAGAAAATCAACCTCTGTTCTTGCGTGAAGCAGGGATGAAAAAGCAGGCAGTGTCTTTGAGAAACATGTGATAAAACGACCACGCAGATCCACGAACTGAAAGAGGAAATGAGATTTGGATCAACCCCCAAAACCCAGATCTGAACTCAGTGAAGGAATACTTTAGTGGGAAGGTCTTCGTGACATCGAACCAGAACAGGTGCATAAAGATTTCAGAAACCGGGAGAGAAACCTCGATCCCACAACAAAACACCCAACCCTCTGATAAACAAGAGGTGGGGTTCGGAATCGATCACGGGGACCCGATGATGTTAAGTGGTCCTTCCTCTCCATGGATCAACTGGAGGAAGACGCGGGTCCGCAACCGGGACTCTTTGAAGAAGACAGAGCCCGCCTGCGAAAACGAAGTTCAGGAAAACCCCCCGTCACCGCGAGAAGATCAGGGATGAGGAAATCAAACCCTTGAAACCTAGGAGGGACACTCTCACGCAGGAGAGACTCTGAGGAATTACTTTTTAATTCTACACATCGATAAATGTTTAGGTGTAATTTTTGGGATTTTTCAAAAATGCAGTAATTTTTGGTGAATAGTAAGATACAATAATTTATGGAATGTATACATTATAAGTTAAATAAAATATTAATTGTGTCATGGATAATGTAAGAACAATTGGATTGAAAAAACATGATCTAATTACTTTAATTATCATCAATAATCAACACTATTTCTTGACTTGAGAAAAATAATAAATTAATGAATTAAATAATGAGAAAACACCCCTCTTCTCCACAGTAAACACCACCCCTCACCACCTATTCTCCTCACAACTCTAATGAATTTATCCTTGTCCAAATTCTGCTCAAATATCCTCACAATCTCCTCCCCTATTTCCATGATCTTTCTCCTTAAGAAAATACCTAAACCAATACCCTAACGAGGTTCCCAAGAAGAAGGAATCAAGAGGTAAAACCCTTGTCCTTTTTATTTCAATTTATTCTCAAGTTCTTTTGTTTTCTTATATTCTCCTCACTCACCATTGTATAAGGGGCATGAAAACTCTAATATATTATATATAATATAATTTTATCATATTTATGTAATAATTATTAATCAAATATCTTCTCCTCTCTCTTCTATTTTGAGGATGAAAACAACGTTCGTGTGGTACCGATGTACCACCTTCGTGGAAGACATGATTTCATATTTTCATTCCACATTTGTGGCTAGTCATGAAACCATTTTTTGGTTGAACCTGATTCTAATATATTTATTATATTAATTCATAAAACAAAATATGTTTTTTTTGATCGAAAATCACCAAAATAAACAAAAAGATTTATCATTAACTATTTATCTAATGATTCATCCTCATTCAATTAAACCAAATGATATATAAGACCCATTTAACCTAAATAATTCCATTAATAACATATAATTTAAATTATGGATAATTATCCCCACTTTATATGACTTTTTTTACATTTATACAAGTAAATAGTTCTTGAAAACCAATAAAACCAACGCTCCCAAATGATGAAAATGAATATTTTAACCCATCACAAAGGAAAAAAATGAACATCAAATGTTATAATAAATCAATTAAATGTGTAAATGGTTTTTTAATTATTAATTCCTAAATATAATTTGATTATCTAGGACATTAAGATCATGTGGAGAAGACCTTTAGAATTAAGGTAAGGGATTCTACCCGAACCTCCACAATTCCTTCGTGTTATTCTTTCTCTCTTTTTACCCAAATGAAATTCCCTTTTATTTTTATATGAATATTAAAAATTATATTTATATGTTACAAAATCATTTATCATGATCCATTTTTCCATATTTTCTAGGATATAAATGTTTTAAAAAGGTTTCCTACTCAAATCTTTCTCATAAGAAAGCTTGATTTAAGGGAACTTCGAAAATTCGTACCCATTTTCAAGTGAACTATATAATATGTTTTAAGAATCCATTATTTTTCTAAAATCTCTCATTTTATTTTAAAAATCCTTCTTTGTTCACTTATGGTTTTATAAAAAAATATTTTCCCTATTTCTACTTTAAATTATCTTTAATATTTTCCTTGAAACACACGAAAATGTTTTAATTATAATGTTTCTTAAATACTACTTTTACATGTTATCACTCCAGTTTCAAATAGTTTATCATGATATATTCATATTTTCCATTATTAATCTCCATGTATGATTTAATTACTTTCTTTCATTGAGACAATTATGATATGATCATTTAGTATAATTTATGACATGATTATGATACCCATTTATTTTTAGGGGTAACCCTTATGTTTATGTTTGACTACTTATGTATGAATATTTATGTAGAAAAAATATTCATAAAAATGCTGTGATGGGTTCTGCTAGATATCACTCCAATTCATTGGGTAATTTTTAGTCACATGAGTGGTTATGTTCAATAGTCTTGGTAGTTATCCTTGACTCATGCTCAATGTGCAACAGTCTTGGTGGTTAGCCTTGACTCGTGCTCCTCTATGTGCAATGATCCTTGAATCATGCTAAAGTCATTTTTATGTTGTTTAAACATTACTACATTTTGATAGTTATATTTTCCCATTTTCTATATGTTAGGATTCCATATGTTTAATCAAGTTCAATTCCTTTTTATATCATTATGTTATTCCTTCTCACCAATGGGGTAAGATTTATTCTTATGTTTATTTCCCTTACTGGGATTTTTATCTCATCCATTTGTTCATGTTATCCCCAAGTTATCCTATGAAGATGTAAGGGATACAAGGATAGAAATGCTATTGGTTTTGTCTGGAAGTCACTATCTAATAATTTATCCTTTAATATACATGAAGTTAAGTCCATGGTAGAGTTCATAAAGGTGCAGATGGATATTTATAAGAAACCTATGAAATGTAACAAAGTTTATATGATACAAAGGTTATTAAACATGAAATTATTAGTTGGTAAAGCAGTATATGAATATCTTAATGATTTCAATATGATCTAAGGGTATCACAAAATAGTAAAGGTGACTTCCATGGTTGATGTATGGGAACTTATTCTGATATCATCACTACCATATTCGTGGGATCAATGGTAATTACTATAAAAAATTCATGGGTGAAAATAGATTTAGTATTAAAGGATGTTGATAAATTGATTCTCAATAATGAACTCGGGAGAAGGAATGTATATAAACAATCTAGTAATTATCTTAATGATGAAATATGAGTATGTTAAACCAAGATCATAAGTTAAAAGAAACAATTAGATGTTAGATCTTGAGAAAGAATCTGAGGAAAATTAGTTTCTTGGGGTCCAACATATTGGAGTTGTGGGAATAAATTACACTTAAAGAATGATTTATTGAGTCATAAGGAAACTCTAAAAGAAAACTCTAAAAGAAAACAAGTTTTATAAACATGAATTATATAAGTACAAATGAGGGGAATAACACAATATTTTTTAGTATTAATATTTTAGTGGATTAATGGGTGATTTACTAGGGAACATTAATTAATTATATAGTGGATCAAGGATTCATGAGGATTTATGTGTCCAAAAGTTTTATCAAAGTATATTTAGAGGATAAAAAAGAATTGGATATCATGAGAAAATTATAGGTTAATGCTTGAATTCATAATAAGAGTTCCTTAAAGAAAAAAATAATTTATACATATCCTGAGGCTATGGAAGAAATTAATTTCTATATTATAACTTGATAAGGCATACAATGGGACCAGTTCCTCTAATTAATTTTAGAAGGTTACC
This sequence comes from Viscum album, assembly GCA_963277665.1. Lineage (NCBI taxonomy): Eukaryota > Viridiplantae > Streptophyta > Magnoliopsida > Santalales > Viscaceae > Viscum > Viscum album. The sequence continues at coordinate 1,218,269,401 of OY728151.1, forward strand.
TGATGTTCCACGGAGGTTATATGATGAGTAAATGAAGGGACCTTATATTTTACCAGATTATCATATGGAGAGGTATTTCATAAAACAAAAATTTGATAATCCATAGTTTCCATACTACTAACTCAGGCCTTTTGGTAATAATAATATGATTTTTAATGGATAAATTCATATTAAAGATTGATCACATAAACATTGGAAAATATGAAAATTGTGTGTTTGGGAAGCAGATAAGGGTGCCCTTTAATTTTAAGGGTGAAATCCCATATCATGAAAGTTATAACTCTATCACTCAGATGTTTGGGGACCTACCTCCATTTGATCTCATAGGGGAATACGTTGTAACATTTATTGGGGATTCTATGAAAAATATATGGGTATATTTTCTTAAGAATAAGTATCATGTTTTTTAGGATTTATTTTAATGTAAATCCATGGTGGATAATGGATCTAATTTGAATATGAAATGTTTAATTTCTAAAAATGGTGGTAAATACAACAAACACAATTTTTAGAACATCTATTGGAAGAATCAGGTCTGAAAAGGGAAACTTCTGATTAGAACACATTAAGTAAATGTTGTGGATGAAATAATGAATCAAATATTGATTAATAATCTATAAGGAATGTGGTTAAACATTTGAATTCATAAATTAATTTTTTAGAAGTAGTGAAGATATAAGTATTCCTTTTAAATAGGATTAGGACATTGTCATTATGGCAGGGAATTTTGAATGAGCTATGTTCTAGTAAATGTCCATAATTTAATAATATTAATTTTTTTGGATGTCTAGATTCTGTCCACATTGATTCTAAATAGATGGAAATATCAATGAAAAATTAAAATCATGTTTTATAGTTGTATATGGAGAACAAATTGTTTTATTTCAGTTATAGGGAGATGACAGAATACAAGTCTTTAAAATTTGAGATATTCTATTCAATTAGATGATTCTATGGAAGGAATGAAACTTGGTGGAGAGAAAAGTAGAATTTAAAGAATGAAATATTAAAGTAAAAATTGATCTGAGTAAGGATACTAGAAGGATACATATTCAGTATAATTTTGATGGTGGCACTGAAAGTTTAGAGGTGAGACCATCAGAAGATATTTTATAAAGTTCAAGGGTTGTTGAAGATCTAATAAAAGTGCCTAAATATAAGTATTAGGAAGATATATCACTAGGTAGTATAGACTCAAAAATATAAGAGTAGTATGTTCAGTTTAAGAGATCAATAAGTGTTAGAAATCATATTTAAATAGTTTATTGCTTACACAAACTTTCTTCTATTAATGGATAGTGGATAACCAGAAATCTGATATGAGGTATCCACACTCAATGAGTCAAATTATTTGAAGTTATATATGGATAAATATATGACTTAATTGAAGTCCAATAGAACCCATGAGCTGATAGAGTTACCATAGGAGACAAAATGTGAAAATAAGTGGGTTTTATAGTAAAAAGAATAGGTTTAATACATAATTGGTGGTTCAGGGGTTTCAATAAAAGGAAAGAGTTTATTTCTCAATGATATTCTCACCATTATTTATGCATGAAATAATTAAAATGGTGTGGATTATAGTATCATAAGAAAGTCTATACTTAGTAAAAATGGATGTAAACATGACCTTCCTTCATATATATTTAGAGTAATATATTTACATGAACTATCTGATGGGTTACATGGACAATAATAATCATAAATTTATTTATAAGAAAGATAAAATTTTTATGGAATGAAGAAATGTATGAGATAACTGAATCAAAAAATAGATGTCATTATAGTATATAAAGAATTCACAACTTGAAAAATGGACCATTTTTCTACTAAAAGCTGTTGTAATATGGGACATGAATCATACTTTTACTCTATGTGGGTGATATGTTTTCTTTCAAACCAAATGTCTAACGGATTGAAAATAAAAAAAAAATTGGAATTTTGAGATTATGTATCTTGAATTGGAAAAGAATATATTAAGAAAAAATATTGAGAGAGATAGAAAATTAGAGACTTTAGTATTATATCATAAGGATTATTTCTAGAAGGTTATTAAATTCTTTGGAATGGAGAGATGCTAACCATTCTCAGATCCAGTAGCTAGAAACATTGAACTACCCAAGTAGAATTCAACTAAAATATATGATTAATTCATGTGCATAATTAAGGTTCTTTTGGTATCATTAGTGTGAATTCTGATGTATGCGATGATTTCAACATGACTATACATTGTAATTTTAGTGGGAGTTGTAAGAAGTTTTGTTATATTTTTAGGAAAGGAATATAGGGAGGATATGAAATAGATTATTATATACTTGAAATTTTACAACCCAATCATACTTTTCTATATTATTTTTTTAATTATTTATTTTTAATATTTTCCTTTATTTATAGGCTAAAGTAGTTTGAAAATTTTCAAATTTGGAGTTTTAGAACAGGTGTGGGGTTGGTGCATGGTTAGAAGAAACTATACAGAAACCAGGAAAATGAATCTTTTATTTCATAGATTCAAATATGCATGGAAGGAATATGGTTTCTATAACTATGTGTTATTCCCATGTGAGGTTCTTTAGGTCCTCTAGTATGGGTGCACAGTTGGGTCATGGCTAGAAGAAACTATGTGGAAAATATGTACATGGTGTCTAAAATTTAAAAAAGTGAAATTATTTATTTTTCTATATTATATTTTACCGTAGTAAAATTCCTCGCCACTCTTATACCTTATATATGGATTAGTAGAGAACCCCCACCCAAAATTCACCTATTTCCTATGATTCCCTCCTTCATAGGGTGATTCTGCAAAGATTATTCAAGATTTGAGTCTACTCCTTTGAGGTACGGCCTCTTACCTAAACAATTATTCATTTACTCATTGTTTTCTATTATCCCATCATTGTGTGCACTCAATGGAAAAACCTTAATTCGTTTAGGGTGTTTTTATTTGTCTATTTTTTGTTTCTATGGTTTTTGAGGCTTTGTTTAAACCCTATTCGAGTGACGTTCATCGAAGGTGTTGAGTTACACTCAACTTAAGGTATGTTGCCTAATGTTTAAAGCTTTAAATTGTTGAACATAAAACTATTTTACTGTTTATATGATTTTTTATTCATAATGATGATACTAATTATATCTACATATCTCTTTTAAAGTGAAACCATGTTTCACTTAGTTTCTATTTAATGTGTTGGACTTTCTCTTTTAAAATTTGCGATTTAAATTTATTTTATAATTATTAAATGTACCATGTGTTAGAGAAATTTATTTATTATATTTCACATGTGAGATTGGATATTTTAAAAAGTGTTTTGTCTCTAAAAAATCTCAATTCGCCCTTAAGTTTTACTTAGAATTTCATGTAAGATTTGGAATTCAATATATTAATAGAGTCTTTCAAAATTAGTTTTTTAATAAGAATACGAGGTTTTAAAAAGTGTTTTTATGTTTTTATTGGTTATCCAAAAATACCATGATTGTACATACATACATACATACATACAAAAAAACATATATATATTCACATGAGAATATGTGAATTTTGTGTAATTAGGGACATATATATGTGTAAATGTATATGTTTATAACAGAAAAAAAGGAAATGTTCAAATTTAAGATAAATGTTTGAATTTTATTTTCAATGTGAATTTAAAAAGGGGGATTATAAGAATAAATTGTAAGGACTATTTTAGACCTTTAAATAAATTTTTTTAAGGATTTAATTTATTTATAATAGCAAGTTTCAAGGATTTTTTATAAAGAACATGGATGGGTGGTTTGGATATTCTTCTAGTTGGTTATTGAATTTATATATACTCTTATTTATGGTTTCCAAATTTATTAAAAACTAATGGTAACTCAGTATATGTATATGAGTGACCTTATATAGGATGGTCTCTCTTTTCACAAGATTTTATAGTTAATTATGTTATTTTCCATATCTCAATGACCTATTTTTATATTTTCTACTAGATGATAGTGAAGTATATTCTAGGTTCTCCTAGACCTTAGTGATCATATGGTGTTTTTACCATGAAACACATTCTAAAATTACTAATTTTGTTTCTCTCTCTTATTCTTTCCTCACTTTATACTTCCCTGGATTTATAACCTTTTTATTCTTCTTGATATTTATTCCAATATCATAAAATTTTATTATAAAAGTGTTTTTAAAGGTATATTTTTTGAAAAAAATACCAGTATTATTTTTAAATGGGTATTTTATTAAGAGAATATTTGTCCTTAAAAATCACTTCCAAGATTATTTTTTTCTTTTCAATAAAATAAAAAGTAATTTTTATAAATTAATATTAGATTTTATGTTCTTATACCAAAAAGGACCAATTAGTTTTTAAATATTTTATTTCAAACTAACATGAAAAAATCCTTTATTTAAACATTGTGCATAGAGTGTGGTTTTCACCATCATTCCTAATATGCTCTTTGTTCATGCATCTCTATTCCATTTCAGTGAATGTTTGGGTTTATCTCTCTTTGTTTGTGAGGGAAATTTTGGTTTGATTTGTATGGAGATTCATGGAGTCACATAAAGGTATGTTGGTTATTGTGGTTTTCTATTTTTCCTTATCACGTCATACAAATAGGTATTTCATGATTTCAGTTATGGTTATTGGTAGACACACTATATTTGTGGATGATGCAGTTGAATAAGGGGTTGTTTCCAGTGAGGGTGTTGGAGGATGAGTGAGGGATTTCTTTGATTTTATTTATTTAAATATTTAAATTATATATATATTGTTTTGTATATTTTTTATCAGTTCATAGACCTACAATGTATAGAGTGTCCATGATCATTTCCATAATGTTAGTTTAATTTATTTTAATTGGTGAAATCAACCCCAAAGATTGAATTTGTGTTCATTGATTATTATAGTCAACACAAGGGGACTGGTGTTGCCCATTGGTTAGGTCGTGAGCTGGTTCAGGAATCCGATGTATAAATAGATTAGGATATATCATGAAAATTGGTATAGAATCCTATTTTCATAAAATTTCCTATGTTATAGAGTGCACTTTTTATTTGGGTGTGACTAATAGATGGAGATAAGGATATCATAACTCAATAGGAAGGATTTGGAAGAGTGCTGAAATCTCTTGATTATTTTGAACCTCGAGTTTCCAATGGAATTATGGATTTGAGATTCATATTTTGAGTTTTTATTTATTTTTGTCATATTTTGGGATTTTTTGGGGTATGACAGATATAGTGACCCAAGCTTTACATAAATTAATATTACATAATTTTGTATAAATATTCAACACTTTTCACAACAGTACATTCCTAAGGACCATAAAGATTTAGTGTCTTTGGAGACTAGATACATAATCATCTTATTTTAGGATATATCTCCAATATATTTCATAATGTCTTCTCACATAGTACAATTTATTTTCATTCTGTACTTAAATCTATTCATTAAAACACGGGAAAAGAAAATATAAAAAAAGGTGAACTCATATGCTCAGTAATGGTGAACATGGAAGATATTGATCAATGATTATATGTGAACATAAGATAAGCTTATGTAAATTATATCATTGTCTTAACTTTAGAAAATAATACCCAACATTTCATAGATCATAAACATGAATCATTGAATAATCCATTGATTGTTCATAAGACATTAATCATAAGATAATGAAAAATCATGACCCATTATAATATAATTTTAGGAAAATAATATGTCATTAAAGAGTGGAATAAATTTTTTCACTATCATGATCAAAAAAATATTATGTCAAGGCTACCCACGAAGACATTTATCACATGTCGGACTTAGGTTGACCACCCAGGTACCCTCTTTTGGGATTGGGATAACCTCTTGTATACCTTCTTTTAGAATTGAGATAACCTCTCATATGCCCACTTTTGAGATTGGGGTAACCTCTTCTATACCCTTTGAGTTCCTAAAACATTTACCTTTAACCAATACCTTCAGAGATAAAATAGAACCATCCACCATATAATCATGATCTATTCATATGTATACCACAAAATCATGAAAACATTTATCATTACATTAAATCTTTTACCATGCAAAATAAAATAAGTTTCATCAATATTTCATCATAATAATCCTAATTTATCAAGCTAAATAATAAATATGGTAACATTGAATCATATCCCCATGAAATTGTAATAAATATCAAATGATTTTGTTATAGTTGAAAATACCTTTAAAAAATCACTAGAAATTTTCTTGAGGAAAATACCCTTTTTATTTTGAAATCAATTATTTAAAATCAAAAAATTTACAAAATATTAAGGAAAAATTATCTTTGAAAATAAACACATAAAATTATAAAGGAATATTTAAATAAAATAGATTCCTTGATAGTGGGAATTTTTTTTTGTATTTTAGAAAAAAAATTATTTTTAAATTTTATATTAAAATCCAAAAGGACCTTATCTAGAAAATGATAATAATATTCATTTTCAAAAAAAATATTATATAAATTAAAACATTAGTAAAAATGAATTTAAAAATTAATCAATGAATTTAAAATCATTTAGGAAAATATTTTAAATAAAATATGGATATGCAAGAAAATATTTCTGATCGGAGAGAGAAACAGAGTCAGTTTTCCATAAAATTATTCTTTCTAACACTTGAGTACTTAAAGAGAGTAAAAGTAAATGAAAACATATAATATCTAGAAATTAATATATTTTATAAAATTATATATGATTTTGGAGATATAGTTCATATAATTTCATCAATTAAAATTTATTTATAATAATTCCAGGTAAAAAGTGAGATTGTAACATAAAACCACTACTACTTTGGTAATGTTTGAGTCGTAAGTCCCATAAATGAAATAACGTCAAATGAAACTTCAAATAACTGAAACATAATTATATTCATTATAAAAATATATCAAAAGTTTTATAGATACACCAAATAAAATAAGATAGGTGTATAACGTAACATAAATCACAAAGAAAACAATTTGAGGCAAAACCCCTTATGACTTTGGTTACATTCGAATCAAAAACCCTTAGATGAAAAAATTTGAATTATAGATTCAGAAACCATAAATTGAGAAGTTTCAATGACATAAATTTTAAAAGGGTAAGTATACACACCTTATAAACATAAATAGGTGCATGATATATAACATATCCTAATGAAACAATATTGAGATGAACAACCCTTGTCACTTTTGTAATATTTCAGTCAAAACCGATTAAGAGAATGAACATGGGATAAAATATTTTATATTCTAAAATATATTTTATTCCCTATAAAAAATTATAATGGGTTTTTATTTTCAATAGGGAAAATTAAACATATTTTATAATATAAACATGTCCCAACGAACTCATATTTGAGATAAGAAACCACTTACACCATTGGTATATTTTTATTCAAAGTGAATGTAAATTAATAAAATGACAAGTATCTTAAAACCCCACAAGTTTCATGAATATATAAAAATAAATTCATTAGTAAGTAGTCATACCACATGAAATAAATGACGGTGCGTAATATCAAACATGTCTCTTGAACTTGAAAATGAGGCAAATAATCCCTTACCTCATGTTTTTATTTATATATAAGCATCTAATATCATATATAATAAATTTAAATTTATTTTTAATTATATAAAATAATCATATTCATAACTTTAATTTCATATGTATTCCACTTTTAACATTTAAACACACATTTATTAATAATTCTTTAGTAAAATGATTATTTTCAGGTGTTGATTAATTCGTTTTTCATGAACTTTTCGATTTGGATGTTTTGGAAATTGTAATTTGATCATGTTTCTATGATATCCAGAATATAAATTGCTGAATATTTTTTATATTTAATAATTATATACACTTTTATAACCATTCATATAAAGTGGTGATGAAAAATGAATTATACCAATTAGTGTATATTTTAATTTAAATGTACAAATGAGTGTTGTTTCCAATTTTTGATGGATAGAATAAAAGAGAGAAAAACAATAAGTCACCTTTATATAATAATTATTATGTCATATATAACTTATATATTTATTAAATATATCATTATTACCATCCAATTAAGGAAAATATGAAAAATGAATCAGATCACTTTGTGGATGTGGTAGTCTATAAGTATGCATGAGCGACTTTACTATTTTTCAATGGATGGATGGTAAGAAAGTAGATAAAATATTATTATTAAAAATATATTTTTAATTTTAAAATATAATATACTAACATTAAATACATCATAATAACTAACCGTGAAATATGGTGATGGAAAATGAATCAAATCACGATGGCGGGTGGTGCACAGATCTGTTCGTGGCAGTGTTCTACGGTGTCTATAGTTGTGGGAGGGATGGGATGGTATTTAGATTTTGTGGATTGATATTCAAGAAGGGTTTTGGTGACTAAATTATGGCGGAAAAAAATCCTTTCGCAGAGAGGTTTTGTGGGGTGTGTGGTTTTAGGCAGAAGCTAGGTCTATGGTCACAAACTGGGCCTTATGCCTCTTATAAGACTTTTTTCTTCGGTCTATGGGTATTTAGGCATCTATGCTATTAAATTTTTAATGATATTTTTTCCATTAGGATATCAATAAACTGTGTTTTAAGGAATTTATGACTCTGGGTCTTTGGGTTTATGATGGGTTCACCTTTATCCCAGTTCAAAAGGTGTTTGTGGTTTTCTCATTTTTAATAAATGGGATTTCCACCAACCTTCCTAGTATATTTAATATATTTAATTAATAAGTTGGTATGGATACTATATTTTTATAGAAGGTGTAATGAGAAACAAAATTGAAAGATATTAGTTAAGATTTATACAACTTCATAGAGAGGCCTCCTTTGGCTTAAACCTTAAGCTTTAAAATATTTGTCTTAAGAGAACACTAGAAGATCTAGAATGAATGGAAGAAATATTAGAATATTTTGGAGTGGGTATTGGATAATATATAAATCTATAATTTAGTGAATAAGGTTTTAAAAGAGGTTACCTTTTATACATAAGGAGGGGACACACATGAGATTACTTAAAATATTTCAATAATATATGGTCAATTTCATGAGAAATTCACAAAATAAAGCCAATGATTCTAAGATAAGATAAAACTAGGATAAAAAAACAAAAAAAAATAATTTTTCATTTTAATGTGCAATTACTACAATTATCTTTTTGTTTAACACCTTGGTAAACTTGTCTTAACCTTTACCATGGTAACAAAAAATTTAGTATTTTTACTATTCATTGTGACAAAAAATTAAGTTTGACATGTTAAATTATATTAATAACTATAATTAAAAATATTTAGTACATTTTTATATATTCAATTTAAATAATTTTATGAATTAAGTTTTAAATGATAATATAAATTGCAACAAAAACTCATTTAAACAAAATCATTTTTATATATAAAAACAAAATTTTCTACCATTCCATGCCTTGTAAAACCCATTAAATTAATTTTAAAATATTTTATTGAATATATAATCATTTTATTTCATTACAATCACTAATCAATATAGATTAATTTAATTTATTAAGATAAAAATACATTTCTTGAATTAAATTTTTTTTTAGAAAAATGTGCTTTTGAGCCAAATAATGAACATATAAAATATAAATTATAAAATTGATTTCTATGTAATTAATTATATTATTTCTAATTAAATAATAATTATGTTACATTATGATAAAATTAAAAACATAATGTGACTTTTTATTTATATAATTTAATGAAAAGGAATAATAATTTTATAAAAATTAGTATTTTTCAATATTAACTAAAATATAAATCATTTTAGAAAAATCTCAAAAAGTCACCCCAAAATAATAGTTACATGTTGATTTTAAAAAAATATTTTCATTCCCTAAAATAATATTTCAAAAAAGATTAGAAATTAATGATGTCTGAGCTTAAAATACAGTAAAACCAATTTTTGAATCATATAATGTGTTTACTAATTTTGTTTAATTATTTATTATGCATCAATCAATATATTTTAATTAAATAAAACTTTTATACAAATTTATCCTAATGAAGTTATTAATATTCACGAATTAAAATTTAATTGCGATTTTATAATAGAAATATTTGATTATTTTTATTTTTTTTTTCATATCAGATTTCACTTTAAGCTCAATGTTACTTATTAAGAAAGCTATCAAGAAATGTATCATTTTAAACTAAATTTGTGAGGTATTCCATTTTCCCCCTTAAATAAACTTCATCCTCATAATTTTAATCTCAATAATTAAAGGTTGAATATTTGAAAATACCTTTATTGAAAACCCACATTGTACAAAGGGATATGAAAAAAAATCCTCTGAAAATGAAAAATGGGAACATAAAAGTTACCTGAAATAACAGATAATCTGTTTCCTAGATAATAAGAATATTAGCAAGAATTAAAGATATGGACAAGTTGGTGTAATGTAATTTCTAAAGAAAATATAAATTGATAGAGAACATATTCATGATAAATCTAATTACTATAAAATCATAAATAAGTAAGTGGTGAAAATGAACAACAATCATTTATAAATAATTTTAAAAAAGAAAAAAATCAATTTCAAGAACCATTTTCCAATATTTTAGGAATTATCTCACTATTAAGATAGAGAAAAAAAGAAAATATAATTTATTTATTTATTGTCATTTTATAAGAATAATGTCATAATTTGGTTGTTCTTGGTCAATTTACACTTCTACCTCATCACTTAATCTAGGAAATGAATACTCAAGATGAATTTTTCACGACTGAAGCACTAAAAGTATCTTTTTAATGGATTATAAGATCCCCAAAAGAATGAAAGTTCATTCCCTATGTCTCTAGATATTTACCAAAACTAGAATGGTTAGCACATATTATCCAATATGGATAAACCTTCACATGAATACATAATAAATTAATCTTTAAAACCTCAATAATAATAATAAGATTTATACATAAACCAATCCATAAATAATTATCATTAAAACTCTTAAATATTTCTCACCAAATTCAAAACCCAAAAAAATATGTAATATTTGATCATATTTTTTTCAAAGATCAATATTAATATTTATCCCCAAAATAACATAAATTATCTCAAAAATTAACACACCAAACATGTGAATACCTTGATAATATGTTCTCCTAAAACATGATAATGCTTTCACAAGATAACCTGAATGAATATAAAACCTCATTTAAAATTTAAATTATTCCAAAAAATAAATTATATCCTTATTATTTAATTAATATAATAGGCCATATAATATATTCTCTAAATCCAAAAAAGAAATAATATTTATAAAATATAACATAAAGCTCTTTGTCATCAAATCTCTAATCAATTCTTTGGTCATAAATACTATTCAATTTACTTTATCAGTTTCAATTATCTATTTATCCCAAATAAATATTATTATATCAACATCAGAAACATATTAAGGGTTATCTATCCCATAATCATGTGTTTTACAAAAAATTAACCTTACCACTAAATCACTTTTCTTAGTTATCGGTACCTTTCAACAAATGTTTTCAAATTACTAATGAAAAAATACCCAAAAATAATTCCTAAATGTTTTATTATTCTTATAACCAATATATCATTGTTAAAAATTTATACAACATAATTCTTGATATAAATACCCTAAAATTCCATGAAATTTTTTTCTTAAATACATTGGAATTTTACGAGTCCGCATTTTCTGACAGCACCTAATTCCAAGGCCCAGTGTGCCCGGAATCAATTTATGAAGTTTTGTTCGGGTACGTTTAGTAAACGTACATGCAGGATTTTATATAACCGATGCTTGGAATTGAAATATAAGGACACCGTTGAACTCACAACGCTGATATTCTCTTAAGGACACCATTACCACAGTTGTATTTTATCGATATTGGAAGTTAGTTTTTGGGGATTTTTAATTACACTGAATAAAAATATGTGTTAGCCATATTTTTATTTGAGGTGGTAGTTAGAACCTCCAAGGGGATGTTAGTAGAGGGGACCACCCACACATAGCCTACCTTGGAGGGATTTTATAAGTTGGGGCCCACACGAGCATCAAACCCCCTTAACCCCTCTTAACTCTTTAACTCCCCTTTTATGTGGATGAAACTCTCTCTCATTAATTAAGCCTCTCCACCTTCCCCATTAATTTTATGCCAAGCCAAGAAATTAATTGGCACAATTTGAATTCTTTTTAATTCATGTCAAGAATAAAATAATATAAAAATCTATTATTTTGGTTGGCACATAATACTTTGGTGGAGCCTTGGAGAAATAGACAGAGCATTCTTCTCCCAAAGAACGTGAAGAGCGTCTCTTCTGCCACCGAAGCATGACGATGCCATATTCTTTCTTCTTCATCGTTCTTCAACTGAGGAAAGTAAAGGAGAAGACGTCGCCTAAGAATAATGTCTCCAATGATGAAATCCATCAGAATGCTCATCCTCCAACAATGAGTACCCTTCTTCCTTTCCGACGCATGAGCGTGAGAATTGGGAGTGCGTGACGAACACGACAATCGATGAATCAACATCCGCCCTTTTTCCGAGATTGTCAATGAACGAAAAATACGAGGTAGGGGTTTATTTTGAGTAAATTAAATCCTCCCTCCTTTTCAATTATTTTGGTTTGATTATGGCCATTTTGTATCACCTAATAAGGAGGGTGCGGGCCGAACAAACACGGCCCAGACCCGCTATGGCCATTTATATATTTTAGCCCGCATCTTGGGCTACGGGTGTCCGATCGACGAACCGTCTGGGGAAATTGAATTCCTGGCGCAAGATGATTCTTTTCAAATACTCTGATTGATTTTTGGGTGTATTTGGGGTACTGTAGGGTTGGTTTGAGCCTAAAACCCAACCGGGCCCCTAGAACGGAAATACCAATAACTCACAGACCAAGTGTCTGATTGACGCGCCGTCTGTTGCATTGGGTTCCTCATGATGAGATAGAACTACGAGATACATCAACTCAAGACTTCATGTAAGTTGATGTATCGACACTTGGCTCGAGGAGCGAACCCTCCCAGAATCAAGCGTGCTATGTGAGGGAACACTAGGACTAGCTGCAACTGAGATGACAGGATCCTCGGTGGGTTCGACAACGACGATACTGTACCAGGATCCTCTGTGGGTTCGACAACGATGACTTTTGTACCGGGATCCTCCATGGGTTCGACAGTGCTGATTTCTGTACCAGGATCATCCATGGGGTCGACAGTGATAACTTATGTACCAGGATCCTACGTGGGTTTGACAGCGCTGATACTGTTCTAGGATCCTACGTGGGTTCGAAAGAGGATATGATTCAAAGGCTACATCTAATCATCTATACCCTTCTATATGAGTTTTATACCTGTGTGAGTTGAGTCTTGACTTTTAGTTGATATCGTCGAGATGTTGGACTTTACTTCCTTTGTGGAATGGGTTGTGCTTGGGCTCGAGAGTTAGAGCCGGATTGTGATTGGTAACTTAGGTATATGTATTGTAATATACCTAAGTAGGGTTGGTTGATACTTCATGATTGTATCATTCTTCTGTGGTTTATCCTTAGTGGATTATGGGAGACCTTCGTGGGTCTTGGGGTCCCCTACTGAGTATTGTTATACTCACCCCTGCAGGAGCTTCACTCGCACCTTGTTGTGTTCTGTGAAGACGACGAACATCAGTGATCGAGGCTAGGGGTGATAGACGGGAGGCTGCTCAGATCTGAACTATATGGGACGTACCGCAGGGATGAGTTGTTCGAGTTCTGCACCTACCCTTCAGGTAGGAATCCCCAGTGGATGATCCATGAGCTGTTTTTTCCATTTTTACTTGTACTTATACTTGTAGTTCTGTTGGGTTTGTATACTGGCCCACTTACTTTCAGCACACTTTTCCTTTCTATATTATAACTTGTTTCTTCTACTGCTTATGTTCAATCTACGTGTGTTATAGGTTTAAAGGCAATGCCTTACCTTTTATCGGGATTACGCCTTTGGTGATAACCGCCAGCCCCTGGCCTATGGAAGGTGGGCTTGGGGTTGTCACGGCACGGACCTTGAGGATGGGTCGTGACACTTGAATCCCAATACATAAACACTTCAATCATTCTACTTCCTTCCTAAACCATTATCCTATATTTTTCATCTTTTTCCTTAATAATTCCTTTATAAAATATGAAATATGAATCATATCTTAATATTAATCAACCTCAATTTAATCATGTTCATTAATTTTAATAAAAGAAATAATATTCAAATAATTTATACCATTCATATGAAATTTGTATTCCATTCATTATTAATAGAAAAATTGTTACTCGTGCTGCCCTATTAACCCACTTCATGAGCTTTCCCCCTAAGACATTGATTTGAATAATTCTCATATATTACACATTTAAAAAATTCAACTGTAGATGATATCTTATGTAACCCATTATCCCTGTCCATATAGTTAACAAAACCATTCATTTTTCCTTATAAATAACTTGTTATATGTTCTTATTTTATACACACAAAAATGATCCCATTACATTAAGATACTTCCCAGGGTTATTCTCCCCACATTATTAACACATAGGAAGCTTGATCTTTTTTTAATCCATTGTCTTTATGAAACTCCATTGTTCTCTTATTTGGATCATTTGGAAACTCACCTACGTTTAGGTTATTAATCATATATTGGGATGGATAAATTGGTATAATAAAAAGATTTTACATTCCATCCCCCATTTCATTTGGATTATCATGAGGGAAATCACTACAGCATCCATCACATTAAACATTAACATGACTATTTTTGGTTTCATCCTTTGACTAAAACAAAAAAATACCTACTGTTAGAAACAATAATGAGAGTCATAAATCATATATACATGAAAATAATTTATAGTATTTCAAAATCACAAGACCTTTTATCAATCTATGTCCCCTTAGGTTTATCCTTGTCTCTTTACAGTCATCATCTATAGAAATACTCCATAATGGTTCATAATCTTCTTATTTCATTAGAGTATATGATTAACATTACAAAATCATGACTAATATTTCTTAGATCATAAACATGAATCATGGAATAAAATTTTTTTAGTTCATAATACATGAATCATAATAGAATAAAAGATCACGGGCTATGAGGATTGGTCTTTTTCATAATAACATGTCAAAAGAGAGTGGAATAAAGTGTGGAATAACTATAATCATAGAAATGTTTTTTCAAGGAAATCCACTAAGACATTCATCACATGTTAGTATTAGGTTAACCAGTAGTGTAAATACTTTTGGATTCAGATAACATCTCATTTACCCTCTTTTAGGATTGCGATAACATCATATGTACCTTTTTTGATCTTATAATATCCTCACTTGTACCCTCTTTTAGGCCTGGGATAACCATCTGTCTACCCTTTGAGCTTATAAAACATTAATATTTACCCCATTAGTTGGAGATCTATAATGGACCTACCCATAACACAATTATAATTCAATCAAATATATATAAATTGATCATGAAAAAGTTTATCATTACAACAAATCATGACCTATAGAAAAGAAAATTAGTTTCATTAATATTTTATCATCATAATCATAAACAATATAGATAAATAATAAATATGGTAACATTTGATCATATCTCCATTAAATAATAAATAACATCAATGGATGTGGATATAGATGAAAATAACATTAAAAATCACTAGAACATTTTGTGATGAAAATACCATTTTCATATTGAAATAACTTATTTAAAATTTAAAAATTTCCAAAATCGTAAGAAAACATTTTATTAAAAAATTAACATGGAAACTTTTAAGGTAAGCTTCAAATAATTAATTATGGTGGGAAAAATATTTCCTGAAGTGTATGTTAAAATAAAAAATTCATTTCACATTTTTTGTTAAAAGTTACAAGTACCTCATTCAGAAATTGATAAGAATATTCCTTTTGTGGATTTTTATAGAAAGTAAAACATGCATAAAAATGAATATAAATTAATTATATGACGGTATAAATATTCTTGAAAACATTTTAAATAAAATATAGATAGGGAAGATAATCCTAAATAATATTTCATAGATTATATACATGAATCATGGCATAAGGATTTGGTAGTTCATAATACATGAACCATAATAGAATCAAAGATCATGGGCAATGAGGATTAGAACTTTTCATAACAACTTGTCAAAAGAGTGTGGCATAATGTGTGGAATAATAATAATCATAGAAATGTTGTTTCAAGGATACCCACTAAGAACATCATCACATGTTAGGATTAGGTTGACTAGTAGTGTACCTACTTTGGGATTGGGATAAACTCATGTGTACCCTCTTTTAGGCTTTGGATAACCTCATGTGTACCTTTTTTGAGCTTAGAATAACCTCATGTGTACCCTCTTCTAGGATTTGGATAACCATATGTGTACCCTTTGAGCTCATAAAACATTAATATTTAAACCATTCATTGGGGATATATGATGGACCTACCCATCACACAATTATAATCCATTCACATGTATGTAAAGTGATCATGAAAACATTTATCATTACATCAAAGCATGACCTGTGGAAAAGAAAATGAGTTTCATCAATATTTTATCAATATAATCATAAATATTCTAGATAAATAATAAATATGGTAACATTATATCATACCCTAATTAAATCATACTTAACATCAACAAATGTTGTTATATATGAAAATACCTCTAAAATCATTGGAACATTTTGTGGTGCAAATACCATTTTCATTTGGAAATCACTTATTTAAAATCAAAAAATTTCCTAAAAAATAAGAAACAAGTTTCATTAAAAATTAACATATAAAATTTTAAATTACTCTTCAAATAATTAATTATGGTGGAAAAACCCATTCATGTAGTGTATGTTAAAACAAAAAATCATTTCACATTTTCGGTTAAAAGTTAAAAGTACCTCATTCAAAAATTAGTAAGAAGGTTCCTTTTAATAATTTTTAAAGAATGTAAAACATGGGTAAAAATAAATATACATTCATTATATAATGTTATAAATATTATTGAAAAAATTTTAAAAAAAATATAGATATAGAATAAAAATATTATAGACCGAAGAGAGAAAAGGAGTGGGTTATACTTAAAATTTTTTTTGGTCTCTTGAGTACCTAAATATAAGAAAATAAAAGGTAAAATTTTAATATATAAAAATAATAATACTATAAAAAAATACATTCTATTCTTGAGACATATATCATATAATTTTATCATTGAAAATTTATGAGTAAACAATCCTAGTAAAAAGTGATATTTTAAAATAAAACGCTTACTACTTCAGAAACTTTAGAGTCATAACAACAAAGAAATAAATAGCATTAAATAAAAATTTAAATACCATGAAAATAAATATATTAATTACACAACATATAAATGGGTCATTATATAAACTAAATAAAATAATATAGGATTGTATCATAATATATCTCCCAAAGAGGAAAATTTAGAATGATAAAAACTAATAAATTAAGTAACCTTGAAGAAAAACAATTGGATGAAATAATTTTTAATTATAGATTTACATAAAATTAATTAATACGTATACATCATATAAAATATCAAATGGTAAGTATATATACCTCATAAACAAAAATAGTTCCATTACATCAAATATGTCTCAATAAAACAATATCGTAACAAAAAACACTTATTTTGTAATATTTTATTGAAAACCCCATGAGAGATTGAAAATGGAATTAAAAACTGAAAGTAATGAAATATAAGGGATTCATGATACAAAAATATAATGGTGTTTTATTTTTACCATGAAATAGAAAACACGATGTGTAACGTAAACAAGTCTTGAAGAATTTAAATTTGAGATAAATAACCCCTTACAATATTGGTATCTTTTTAATTGAAGAACGTATAAAGAAATAAGATCATATATATCTTAAACCCAAATTAATTTAATTAATATTTTAAAATATATTAATTATGAATTAATTAAACCATATAAAAGAAATTATGGTGCACAATATCACACAAGTCTCATAAATTTGAAAATGAGATAAAAAAACCCATGACTAAGGTTTCTTCTTCTTTATAAACGCTTTAAACTCAGGTATAATAAATTTAAATATTTTATCATTATATAAAATGAACATCTTTGTAACTATAACACCATATATGTTCCACTTAAAACATTTTATCACCCATTTTTTAAAATTATTTATTAAAATAATTATTTTCAGGTGTTAACTATTTCATTTTCTAGGAATGTTTCGTTACAGTAGTTCCAGTCCTTGTACATTGATCACAGATAAATCGTCTCCATAATATTAATCATGTTATAAGTATCATATTTAATCATTATATACACTTTTATAACCATTAATATAAAGTGGTTATAAAAAATTAATTACATCACTTAGTGGAGGTGGAAACATGTATATACACACCATTGATGTTTCCACTTTTAAATGAATAGAACAAGAGAATATAAAATGATAATTCACCATTAAAAAATAATTATTATATAATAAATATTATATATATTTATTAATTAAATTATTAATACCATCTACATAAATTGGAAATGAAAAACTAATCACATCACTTCATTGAGGCGGTAGTCTACGCATAGCACAAGCAACATTTTCATTTTTCAATTGATGGGTCTATTATAAGTTTGATAAAAACATATAATTATGGTAGATAAAATAAATTATAAATATAATATATTATGAATAAAGCCATGTTAATAAACACCCATCAAATATTGTGATATAAATTTAATCATATCACTATGTGGTGGCGGTAGTCGACTCGTGTGCATGAGCGATACTTCAATTACCCATTTGATGGAAAAGAGGTGGTAAATGGTTCTTCCATCATCATAATAATATTTAATAAAATTAATTATACTGTATTAATCAATTTTTATTGATAAAATTTTTTTATATAAGTTTTAATATGAAAAAATTGAAAGATCTCAGTTAATATTTGTAACACTTCCTTGATATATCACCTTTGGATTACAACTTAAGCCTTGAAATATTTGTCTTAGGAGAATAAAAAAAGACCTTTGGTGAATGGAGTGAATTTATGAAAGGATTTTAGTAGGTATTTACTGAAATATATGTCTGAAATCATGTGAATAAGGAAGTATAAGAGGTGCCAATTTATAAGTGAGGGGAGGGACATACACGGAATTGCTTAAAAGATTTCAATTATATATTTTCAATTTCATGAGAAAGTTGAAAAAAGGAAAATTATTTTAAGATTAAATAATATAAGGTGTAAATATATTCCAAAAATAATAATTTAATAGTTTTATTTGTAATTTCATCCCATATATATTTTTTTAACCCATAGTAAACACATTTTAACCTTAACCGTGGTAACAAAATTTTACTATTTTTACTATTCATTACAACAAAAAATTATGTTGAAGCTATTAAATTATATTAAATTATTTTGATTAAAAGTATTTAAAAAAATTACAATATTTAATATTTCTAATTTGTAGAATTTAATTTTTAATAAGTGTGTAAAACAGAACAAGAGCCCATTTTTAGAAAAATGAATTTTCAACTATAAAACTGAATTTACTTCCATTCCTTTCATAGTAAAGAAAATTAAATGAGTGTAAAAATATTATATTGAATATATAATATTTAAATTTAATTAAAAAAAATTAACCAATATATATTAATTAAATTTATTAAAATAAAAACAGATTTCGTATTTAATTTTTTTTTAAATGCGTTTTTAAGCCTAAAATAAACTTATTCCAAAGTCAAGTATAATAATAATTGAAATGTAATTTATTTTATTATTTATGATAAAATGAGTCCTATTTAAATTTCATATCATATTAAAAATATAATGGGATGTTTTAATTACATGGTTTACTGAAAAAATGAAAATTTCATAAATATTGTTATTTTCACTATTAACTAATAAATAAATCCTTATAGAAAAATAAAAAACACCCTACGATAAGAATGACATATTAATTTTAAAAATTATATTTATTCCCTCAAATATAGTTTCGAAAAAATTTATAAATTAATTATATTATAATCTTGAAAATGTAATAAAAATCATTTTTTAAGAAAACATATTTTCGACACATAAAATGAATTTACTTAAAAATGTGTAATAAATTTTCATGAATCATTCAATATATTTTAATTATATAAAACAATTATACAAATGTTTCATTGTTATATGTACCTTTATAGTGTTCAATTTTTAATAATATTTTTTTTATAGATCATAGTTTTATTAAAGCTCAGTGTCGTGTGTTAAGAAAACAATCAATCATGGTATTATTTCAAACAAACATTTTGGATGTTACAATAGTGGTGCTGAATTGGTGGTACCTATAGAGTTTCCAGGGCCTGAAAAGCTATGTGGATCTCATGTACAAGGTTCTATGTGACTCATGGTGGCAGTTGGGTGGTTAGAACATGGTCCTCCAAGCCATGTAAGTAAGATACACACAACAAGTGGTCCCCCATTGAATGATATATTGGACTTCTTTTACTTTTAATTTAATTTTTATCATGTCATGTTTGTGTTGTTTGGGTAAAATTTGAGTTTTAAATTTTAATAAATTTTTTTGAAATGGTTTGGTTTTTGTTTCAAAAGAAATTAAAGGATATTTATAAATTAATTTAAATAAAAACTTAGTTTTTGGATCTCTAATTAAATGGTTTTTAGGAAATGATATTTGGTTTCAGTGGAAAATTATTTTTCATTTCAAAGGTTTTCCAATTTAATAAAAAATGTGTTAAATGTTTTAAAACATTCATTAGAAATTTTTTAAGAAATCTTCATTGTATTTTTAAAATTATTTATGATTGTCAGTAATTTCAAATAATAAGGTTTTAAAACCATAAGAGTGGTTTATTTTGGGGTGAGAAGTTTTTTTATAATATTATTTTCTACCATGGAGTTATTTTATTGAAAATGGTTTTGAAAAATATTTTTGAAATGGGTATTTTTGGATTTTTAAGTGGGAAAAAATGTATTAAGTTTCAATAGGGAGAAAAATAAATTATTTTTTATTTAACTTTTGGAAGATAATTTTAATCTTTTGATTTAAATAATTATGATTTAAATGGGTAGATGAATTTTTTGAAACTGGTGTTTTTAAAATGTTACAAGTTAATTTTTAGGTTTGTCCCTTGATGTGGTTTAAATAAATTTATTTTGTTTTATAAATCATGGGATTAATGTTAACCTAGGTCTTATGTTATTTTTCATTTTCCTTACAAAAAATTTGGATGAAATGGGTGAGTTTCTTTTCTATATGATGTATTCCTTATGTTGTTTGTGTGTGGTCCCATTTTAAAAAAGTAATGGTTATCTCCTTTCAGATATTTTATACTAAGGTTAAGGTGGGTGATTCTTGGTTGAGATGATTCTTTGGGTATCCCTTTAATTTTCATGATGGGATGTTTATCATCTTATATATTTTAATTCATTGGTGACCAGTGGTGCCTTTTTATCTCGTGGTGATGATATCCTAGTTGTTGATCTTATTTTGATGAGTTGGGAAAGTGGAAGTATTGGGTGCATCTATGGGTAATCGGGACTAGTGTCACCCCCAACATAGGATATACCCTTATTGGTAACTTTATTATTCATATGGGTTCACTAGGTTTTCAACGTTTTGGGTGTGATACCCTAAGTAGATTCCTCTTCTACATATATTCTATGGATATCATTGGCTGCTCTTATTAGGGCATGTCGTGTTTGAGTAAATCCTACTCATTTCTTATCATCTCCCACCCATATGATCTTGGTTGTGTTTGTTAGAGGTGATAAATTCTAGATTTCTTTAGAGATGGAACCTTGTAATAGTGTTACTGAATTCTAGAATTTTCCACTATGAAACTTCCTCCATCGGTTGGATGATCTCGATCTTCCCTTCTTTTAGTAGTAAGTAATATTCTTAGAGAGTTCCTCAGTATATTAGATGAATTCTAATATGGTAGGGATACCACTGAGGGGGAAAATGTTTTAAATGTTTTTTATTTTTATTTAAATATATTAATATGAAAAAGTGTTATTTTAAGGTTAATTGTCCGATTTTATGGTTTTAGAAGCATTCTGTGCTTAATTAGAAAAATGGCATAATTTTGTATTTTAACTATTTTAATTTTCTTTCATATTTTGACCATAATGTTTTCTAAACGAAATTAAATTATGTAATTAATTTTTTTAGGATTCAATTCTTGTTGGATACATTTCATAAAACTAAACCAAGAGCTAAATCCATCATTTTGAGTTCTAAAATAATCACATAAATAGGGCCACAAAATATGTGCACTGATATGGAAAGTTTTTAATCTATGACTATATGTCGCAAATGACTTGCCTAATGGAGATGAAATTCGACATGGAGCAATAAAACATCATAATTAAAAACTTTTATTAATGTTTCCATGCAATATTACATATTTTTCATGTCTATAATGTCATGGAAACGTGGTGAATAGCAATATGAAGAGTCAGTCTAGGTAGAGTACATTTTCGGAGTAAAATAGACATAACTCCTATATCTTAAGGACAATTAAGATGAAATTTTTTTTATGAATGATCAATACATATAAAAAAATCTTCAGGAATTCCAAATTTTTGAATTCTATCATTTGTTACGTGTATCACACATAAACTTTAGGATACAAATTCTTGGACCAAAAGTTTTAACCCTTTTGCCTATAAAAATGTACCTCACTTTATTGTTAATGGGTTAGAAACTTTTTTTAGCCATTTTCTGTGGTTTTTTAATTTATTTTATGATGTAATATTATTATAAATTATTATTATAATTTATTATTATTATTCATCTAATTCCTTTATTTTTATATTTTTTGTATCCACTCCATTTTTCTCCCCTAGGATCTCGAATACTCATGATCATTAATAACTAACCAAAGGAAGTTCCCAAGGAATAAATCTAGTGTTGAGCCCCATTTCCTAAGATATCATTATTATTTTCTCTTATTATATTAGAGTTACCCTATGGGGGATCTTAGTTGGTAAGGCACCTTTCTGTCTCCACTTTCTACTGGAGGCTTTGCCTCCCCTCTCTGCAATATTCTCCCCCAATCAATGAGGTGGATGTGTGTTCTCTTGGTGATCATTGAGTGCAACGAATATTCACAAAATTAAAATAATATTATTTCTATGAATACAATAGAGCATGTTCATTAAGTAGATTTAAAACTAATAATAAAATTATGAAAGTTCACTCTGGGGGTTCTCCGGGGAGGATCTCCTTTCTATCAAACATCACTTTGTGTGCATTAATTTTATTTTCATTATATATATATATAATTATTTCATGCATCCTTCAAATTATTCCTCTTTATATTATTTAGTTTTATATTAGTTATAATATAAAATTTAATAATATAAAATCATAGTTTTTTGACATGCCTCCTCGAGATCGACCCTGAGTTTTCACTATATTTTATGATTAGGTAAATAATATATTTACTAGGGATCAAAAAACCCCATGCATAAACCAACAATCCCCCCTTATGGGATTCAAGTCCTTTTGAACTTGTGTGAGATTATTTGTTTTAGGGTTAAACTGTTTCATGTGGCTGGGAACCCATTATATGATTCTTCCATAACTACCCCCACCTTAAAGAATACTGTTAATACTTAGCACTTGTTAGTCCCTTGGGATATGTCTATATGATTCTTTTAGTCATGCAAAATTTTAGTCAGGGTTATATTTTGGTTTTCTTCATTTTGTTTCAAGTACTATGGTGAATTATCTTAGAATCCCTTATTATTACCTATGAATAAGGATTCATACAATTTTAGTGTTTCATTTTTTTAGGATGACATCATCCTTCTTTGGCTGTAATTCTAGTAAATCATAACAGTTCTTGAATTTTTTCCTTAGTTTGGGTGTGTGTGGTTAGAACCTATTTATTTTGGAATCAACTACTTCATACAAGTATTTTTGGGTGGAATAAAGAACCATGGTGGAAATTATTGAAACACCTAGATGCTAAGTATATGTACTATTTTATTTAACTATTTATTTTAATATTATCCTCCAATTATATCCTAGGTCATTTTAATTTAAAAAAAAAATTGGAGTTTCATAGTAGGTGCATGATTGGAACATGGTTCAAAGAAACCACGTACAAACTATTAAAATGTTTCTATTATTTTATAGTTCCAAAATTCATGGTTGGCATGAGATATTTTTAACAATATATGCTTACCATAATGGGTGCTCTATTTTCTTGAGTATGGGGTTCATGATTGGTTCATGGTTTGACCAACCATGCAACCACACCATGTATAGTGTCCAGACATAAAAAAAGAAAATTACTCAGTTTACCCTCTTTTCATTTTCACTATGTCGTGAAATCCCCCTCACTTCTCCCTTAGGTGTGACTTATAAGAGATACCCATCCCTAGTCTCACCTACTTCTAATGATTCTCTCAATCTCATAGTGATTTTACATGGTCTCTTCAAGATTCGAGTATCGTCCTTTGAGGTATTGCCTTGTCCCAATTATATTCCTCATTCCCCATTCTTTTTTTCTTTTCCCCTTTTTTCCATGCTCTATAACCAAAACCTACTTAGTTTAGGATATTCTGTTTATTTTTTTTGGTTTCAAGGGTTTTAAAGTATAAATTTAAAGCTTGTTCGAGAGAAATTATTTATTAGTAATGAGTTTCACTCGATTTAATGTTGGTTTCCCCATATTTATGGATTTAAATTATGGAACATTTAACTATGTGACATTTTATCTACTATTTTATATTCCTAATGCTAATATTAAGTGATACTATACATCTTTATAAAAAAGAAAAGTATAAATACTAGGGCCCACTAAGAGCACAATCACCCCACATTGACATGGTCATTTGGTCTTGGCCCTCTAGGAACCACCAATTTCCCTATAGACACATGGTCCCCTACTTGAGGCCCACCCACATGACTGAATGGATCATCAAACTAATGACTAACCCTACAGGCTGATACATGTTCTTTCTAATGTGTTTTTTCTTCACCCACATACCCTAGAAAAAATTCCTTGGAGGTCACCCATCATGATCAACACTCCATGTCAAACCTCTTTAAATTTGGACATATAATATGGCAGCCTTTCGAAAAGGAAGGTTCATCATTTTGACATCGGTAATAACATTTATCCTTTTAAACCATCAACATTTTAGGGTGTTTGGTTCACCCCCATCCCAGAGAACAATATCCTCATTGTGGACTTTATAACTTAACCCAGGTAGTGTCACCATAATTCCATCTTGGTTCCTCGTCGAATAACAACGTAACAACTGGGCCTTACTGATAGCACATACACCCTAAATTAACATGGTCTTTTAGTCCTGACCTTCAAGGGACCACCAATTTCCCACAAACAAATGGTTCTCTACATAGGGACTTCCCACATGCCTAAATAGGTCATCAGACTAATTATTATCCCCACATACCAACACATGTTCTATGAAGTGTACTTTTTCCTCACTCATCCACAATCGGAGAAACATCATAGGAGGCCACCCATCTTAATCACTACTCGAGTCCAAACATCATTAACTATAGAGTTCGAATCAGGTAGGCTCCAGAAAATAAAGGTGTTCCATATTGACATGGGTAATAAAATTTATCTTTTATAACCATTTAACATTATGGGTTGTTATAGAAGGAATTATCTATAACACATCATAAGGATGTAAAATACTTCCTAGTTAAGGAAATATAGATCTAAAACTTCAATAAATTCAAAATTCCTCATCTGACTTCAAAATAAGAATAAAAAAATTTAAACATGATAGAGGAAATATATAAGGCTAATGTTTAATACTACTAAAATTCCAAGGATGTGATATGTACTTCTAAAATACCATGGGACAGAGTTTTTATAGTATAAAAAGGAAAATAATAAAGGAATCCATTATTGAAGGAAATGAAAAATAAAAAATTATGCTTAAATATAGATCCAAAACTTCTACATATCCATCAAAATATTCTCATAGAAACCCACCAAACCTTCTTCCACATACCAACCCTAAAAATCACACAATATATGCACATGTAATTGAATCATTAGGTGGATATTAATAAATTTATCAAGCCTATAGTGACCCTTACATGATTTATTAATGAGAAAAACTTTTCTTGATGATCATACTTGAGTGTTGAGTGAACCATTTCCCAAAACATATGTATATATGTCCATGAGAAGATAAATTAAGTAGAAATTAATTGAACTTACTTAATTAATAAAATGGATTTAATATCATTAAGGAGTCCTGAAAACTTCAATAATATGGTTTTTAAAATGGAACCCACATTGTCTAGTGTTTTAATTTTTCTTGCATAATTTTCTTAAATTTCACTTGTTCATGAGTCCAATGATTAAGTTTGGGTTAATTTAAAGAGTCAATATTTTCATATATTTTCCATGTATATTCATAATTTTAATCCCGGCATATTAATAAAATCTTTTTTAAATATCAAATTTATCATTTTTAAAAATAATCTATAATTTAATTAGAAATGTTTTAAAACTTGATTTTTAATTTTTATTTCATCATTGGAATTCATATAATTAATTCTATACTTAATTTTGGGTGTTTTGATAGTATTACATGATGTATGGAGATGTTTTTGAATTCCCAAAGTAAATTTCAAGAGGTTGAAAATATATTTAAATAAATTCTGAAAAACCATGTTGGAATTTGAAATATAGTTAAGGTAATTTTCTTACGGAACTTGTGTGTGAGATTTTTTTTGATTCCATAAAACATTTAATCAATATGATATGTATAGGAGTTATTTTTTTATTGTATGATATTTCATCTATGTGTGTAAGAATTATCTTAAATTTAAGACAAACAGGGAGGCCAAAATATATTTTGATCTATTGTGTGATATTTCGAGTGTGTTGAATTTAAAAAAGGAGAAAATTCATGTAGAAAAAGGGATTTAAAAAGGTTATTGGGTAATTATACCATTCATAAGAGATTTTAAATCCATATATGAGATTTTAATCCATATAAAAGTGATTTTATTTACACATAATACATGTGGTCTAGAACGTTGGAGATTTTTTGGAGGTGAGGGATTATAAAATAGAAAAGCAATAAGTGTAAGACATTTTGTCTACAAATATGATATTTTGGTTCTGTATAAGTGAATTAAATTATACATAGAATATTTTTATCCCATAATACATTTGAGTTGTGTGAAATGTAAAATGAATGAATCATATTTTATATTTTTTTCATGTAGGAGATTTCATCTATACAAATTAAATTTAGTCTCCCGTATGACATTGCATCAATATGTATTTTTCCACATCTGGGATAATTTACTTTATTAGAAATTGGCCAAATTATGATCACATGATGAATTTTGGGCACACATATGGATGTTGAAATGAGGCTCTGGCATGCTTATCATCCCTTATAAAACCATTCAAAAGATTGTGCAAGTATCGTAATATGAAAAATATGTTGATCAATAACAAGGTAAGAGATATATAGATTTTTTGGAATAGAGGATAATATTTATATATAAATACATGAGTAATAAATAAAAATTTTAAACATCCAAGGAATAAAATATCTCATAGGTTTGAGAAATAAAAAAGGATAAAAAAGATTCATCTCTACAAAAGGGAAAGAGACTAAAGCTACATGGGATGGGAGGTTCATGGTGTCTTTTTATAGAATATTTTGTTAGTGTACTTAATTGTTTTCATTTTAATTTATATTTTCCTGTGTTTTATAATTTTCTATCATTAATCTTTCATCTTAATTACCCATCAATTGGAGTGGTAAATTTTGAGTGATCAGGGGAGGGAAGGATCCATTTTAATGTTTGAGTCCTACACTTAATGAATACAATTATCTTATGTTGATTGATTTTGATTTCTAGTGCTTTTCACTATATTTATTACAATTTTATTTCAAATTTTAAATTTTTTCAGTATTTTCCTCTTAAGATGATAATTTATCACCTCCCCCCAGTGTAGTTTGACTTAAATGAAAATGCTGAATTGGGTAGTGAGTTCCTAACAATCACTAGCATGTGTGTGGAAATGGTGAGTTACCTCTAAATTACCAAGGAACACTATCACCTTATTGGATATTTTATTGGTATTTTTCCAGTGGTTTCATAAATTTTTACACACATGGAAAGGGTTGTAACCAATCAATAATCACTATTTGATTATTCTCTATAATAACCTTCAACCAAGGGTGATTAATGAATCATTTCAGAGATATTTAATTTTTTCATTAATAAGAGTTGAATTGATCTTTTTTAAGACCATGATATCATTTTACATGTAAATAGAACCCTAAAGATACCACTTCTTCATAAAAAATTTCCTATATCTTGTTATATTACGTTACATACTTTTCTAAAACTAATCATTTCAAAACATAGTCTTTCTCTAAAGCTAGTGAAAAGTGACAACTAATTTTGTGCACTTTTCATTACAGAAAACTATATAGTTACCACTAGGACTATAATTAAACTATGATAGATAATTTATTTTTGAGCTACCAATGATAGGTATCATCAATCACTATGAAAACTTCTTAAGATAATTCTATTATTTCTCTCTTATTTACAACTCAAAAGCTATTAAAAAGATAGAAGTTACACCTAAAGTGTCATATGATTTATATAACCCTAGGACTATAATTAAAGGTATTATTATATTTAATATTTATGAGGTTTATTCCTTTATTATTGTCTGAAGAAAATGTTTACAGATTAAAAGTTGAGAGGTATAAACTTCTTTTATTGTATTTAATTCAAACGATCTATGTTGAATCTTGTAGAAAAATGTTATAGTGATTATTTATTATATATTTAGTTAGTTTATATATCAAATAAAAACAAAAACCATTCATAGTCTATATTATTACATTTTATATAAAAAATGAATTGATCATACTACATAAGTAAAGGATTTCAAATTATTAACATTAAGTGGTTGTGGAGTAAATTTAACTGAACATGCTTATAATTATGAAATGTTTGGGAACCAAAGATCATCCTTGGAGGTATATATAAATCAGTTCAATCCTTTTTAAGCTATTTTTGAATCATATATTTTATTCTCTTATACTAAATTGTTCTTATATACCACGAGAAAGAGGGAAATTCTACATATGGTATCAGGTTATTCATACAACTCATGTGCCATATTAGGAAGAATGAGTTTGTTGGTTGTTTCTAAGGGATCTACCAAAACCACATGTGTTTTAGTCCATGAATGGTCAATATATAAGATATATGAGAAACTTCATTATAAAATGAATTGAATATTATTACACTATAAATAAACACCATTTTAAAATTTTCACACATAAAATGATATATTATATAAAAAGAAAAGTCCTTTGATAGAAAAAGTAAAACATGTAAACAGATGGAAAACAATTTAATATCAAGAATAAGTAGGTTAGTGAAAGTTCAAAAAATTATTTTTTGTATTATTGAGTGTGTACCCTCAATTTGTTTGACCTATTAGATCTATAATATCTGAAATATTACAAATCTATAAATATTATAAATATTAATGGAAGCTCTATATGATTTTAAATAAATGTGTTAAACTCTTTATTTTGAAATTTTCATTATTATGTGATGATATTAAATTTAAAGTAAATAGAGATACATGCCACTAATGTAAATCAGGTAATGAAAAAAAGAGTAAATTTCAAGAGAAAATGACACAATACACATTAGAGAGGTTTGAGATAATGTATCCTTACATCCTATATTTTATATGTGTATTATAATATTATCCTTTGAACCTTATTTGATTTTATCTCAAAGAAATAAAAAGATCTTATGTATAGATCTAGAAAACACCATGTACAAGTAGTACCTAATTTATAATGAGATGAAGGATTGTTTTTCCCAAGGGCTTATTTGTTCAAGGATTAGTAACAGATAAGTTTAAATCTCTGAAACTTCTTCTATAAAAGAATGAAAGATGATAAATTTATTATCCCACAGAATACTTTGATCAATGTATGGATGATGTATGAAGTGAATATAATGGAGGGGTCCCTTATTCTAGTCTAAAATTCAAACAAAATCAAATGATAATTCACAAAGATAGTTAATAGAAAGACATGAAAGCCCAAAACTTACATTGATCTTAAAAGGATATAATAACAAAATGATTAAAGGGTGGTGTCATGGTGCATGATATCCACTCAAATTATCCCTTTTCTCTTTATGGGATTTATCTTTAATTGACATGATTTATTCTTTATCTTTCTTCTTCAACACATAAATGAGATCTCCCCAAACCATTATAGTGTTGGAATCTGACTATTGGGAAATATGGATACTTGTGATTTGATATGACTTCTCATCTAACAATCATTCATTTGGACATTTAAATATGTCATCGATTGTTTTATGTTCAACCAATATTTGGATTATTTATATCCTAATCTTGATGGTTGTTTCCCTTTACTTTTATAGGAGTTCATATGGATACTCTTATATCAACTTCTTATCACGGTAAGTATGAATATTTTAAGGTTGATATTCAATTTTAAAAAATATAGTCATTATTCTTGTGTCCAATCACTATTCTTGTTTTCAAGGATATATAGGTGTGATGTATTATAATAATTACTCTATTGGATTTTATAATTTGATTATATACATTGAGTTTGTTTTGTTCATCTCTAGGCATGGTCTTTCATTTTGATCAGGGATGTCTAGATTATGAGGTCAACATTATAGTGGTAATCACCCTTGATTTTTGATATACATTCAATTGTATCTAATATACTTCTTTTTATCACTGAAAGAATAAATTTGACAGTTTTTCAATCAAATCACTTTGATTCTAAACCATCTATTTTGTACTTAATAGGTTTATATGATACCCAATTAACTGTGCATACATACATTAGATGGGGATGAATCAAGTGGTGTCTAATTTTACAAAATATTATTTATCTTTAATCCTCTAAAACTTTTTAAACATGAACCACTATAGATGTTTAATATTTATGGATCTATTATTTTATCCTAATATATAACACCACATGAGGTAATGGAAAGCATTAAAATATAGTACATAGTATTTACACGGTTCATCCCCTCCCAAGAAACCTACACCATTCCATATTTGGAATTTCAAAGTCATGAATTATCCACAATAATTACATCATTGATACAAGTGGAGTTGTCCAAGTATCATCCAAAAATTAATGGTACATCTCACATTAAATAAAACATCCCACTAAGTTTTTTTATACCAATATCCCACATAATTTTCTTCAAAATTTTCCACTAGCCTCGAAGTACATCACAAGTTTGATAGGGATTACACTGCACCCAAAAATATGATCTCCTTCTAATGAATAGTGGTTTCCTTGAATACTAATAGTTATTCATGTATGTTTACAACTCTATCATTATATGCAACATGGCTTACGAGTATTCTTTAGAAAATATTTAGTGGCTTCCTAAACTAAATGATATCATGTGATCATCCAAATTATTAGATTCTCATCTATCATTAATTTCTTTACACCAATAAATGAGAATATTCCTAGAAGATTTACCTCTAAACCATTTTTCATCTTATCAAGATACTAAGACCATGGATTTCACAATAAATACTTCATATTAATTTATCTTTTAAACATAGATGATAACCTAATTCTTCGTAGGATTATTACCCTTGTTATATTACATAAGATAATGATTCAATTTTTCAGTCTTCACAGGATACCATTATAGATCTCCATTTCTTAATAGTAAAACTAAAAAACACTTTCTTCTATTAATATATTTTTACTTTTATAAAAAACTCACAAGGAAATTATAATTTCACTTTTAGAGTATAAAAAATATCATATAATTTGGTGCCCACACACCTCATTTAATTTCTCATTTTTTTGTACATGGATATCCCCGTGATCCTCAGATTCCTTTAGTCTCTAATGGCTGACTCCTTTAAAATTATAATAATTCCCTTTCTTTTCTTATTTTAGTTTATTTCAAATTTTTATTATATAAAAATTAGTTATTCTCATTTGTTATATATCTTCTAGAATACCACAAGTCTTCCTCATCGTCTTCTAAAACTCTCATTTAAATATGCAGATTGAATCAATTTACATGGATAAAGATAAATAAAATAGAAAATAGAGATGTGGATTTTACTTATATTCAATAGTGGTAACACAAAACTGTCCATACCACTAACTCATTCTCTTTATTCTCACTATAATAGCTTGATAACTTGTTCTTGATTTTTACATTCACTATTAAGTGATTTTATTACCTCCTTCTTTGAATAAAAAACACTCACATTCTTTCAAATTTTAAAACTCATTAAAAATTGCATCATAAAAATTATTTATTATCATGTGATTCCCATATGGTAACTCCACCCTTAAATAGATCAAATGGAAATTCAACCCTTATGTAGAAACCATTTATCCTTTTGATGTAATATACTACCTTTAAATATTTTATAATCATTTTTTATAGCTTCACACCACAAGTATTTTCTTTTTGGATCTTCTTAACCAAAATCATGGTGTTTAGTGACTATGATATTCATTCCATGAAGTCCAATAGATATGAATTATCATATCTCTAGGTTACCACAAAATTAATACCATAGAGTGGTTATGTTCATCTTCTTCATTGAAACCAAAACCACAGTCTTTACAACTATTTCATGGTCAGTGTGTCTTAAATGTAGTGACTCATCAACCTCATATACCAACATTAATAATCATAAGGAATAATTCACAAATAGTATATTTGTATATTACATTATCTCCAATCTTTTTCCTTGTAAGTGCTATAATTTGGCATGCATGAGTCTCTTAACATTCATATGAGTAATTGCATCCGTACCTCCTCTCTCGTTTCTTGAATACTTCATCTTCCTTCATTTTTATTTTCCATAGTTGATATAACATGAATTAAAATTTGTATTGAACAAACTTTTATTCAAAATATACAATAAAACATGATCAATCATATGAACACTCGGTAGATCGACAACAATGTGTATCAACTATGAGCCCCCATACTGTCACTGGATCCACCATCATAGGACAGTCGGTGGATCACCTATGTGGAAGGAAGTGACTTCATACATGATGATCATTTGATAGATTGTACACTTATTATAGATTAATTGTTAATTTCAATGGTCAATTTATTGACTGTGAGAGATATGGATCGACCAAAAGCGCACTTGGTGTCTATGTACCTCATGTCATTATTATTTTTTCTTTTGACTCGTTTTTATATTTAATCCAACTCATTTGATTTCACATGGGGTCTTGGTTGATTTCGTAATTAAGGAAAAAACATATTTCATACACCACAAAAATTATATGTATAATACCACCCTTTCAAGTGATTAAAGATGACAGTGTGTTTCAATTTGATTTGGTTCAGCATTGTTAAAATCCTATGTTTCCACAATTTAAAAGTAAATAGTGTTTGGGGAACTCTGAATCCCATATAGAGTTTTTATTTGGAATCTTAGTAACTAATTTATAGAAAAATAATCAATAACAACACAGTAGAGTCCCTCTGGTATGGATTCTCACTTATAGGATCCTTTTTTGACCCACACTGTTAAGCATCACTCATCCTCTTATGTTTCAACCCACTTGATCTATTTTACTTTCCTCTATGAGTGACATGGATATCACTATAAACCTCCTATATGTATGGTCTTAATGAGGCTACCCTTAATCTTGGCCTTGTCTAGTACAATGTCTCTTGGGTATACAAGCTTATACATGGAATATTTTTTAATAAACTCCCACTAAATACACATTTCCAAAAACTCAAATTCATCCTATAGAGTTCCTCAATCCATGTGTATCTCTTATCCTTATATTTTTAACAAATAATTACATTGAAATCCTCTCAATTTTAATTCATATATTCTTTTAATCCCCATATATTTACAAAATATTAACATTTCTTTACAAAAATAAAGGTAATAAAGATTTTATTTATCATTTCCCAAACCTTGTGGGTAGAATCTACTTCATGTATTGGGTGATACTATAATCCATCACCCAAAAATAATCAGGAATACATTTATTTCCATAATCAACATTAGAAATAAATAAAATAAAAGCATCACAAAAATCACAATTCCACTTTAATCTCCTCTTTTGTATTTTTTTCCAATACTACATTAAATAATTCAAGTCAATGGTTCTATTATCCACCATATTTACAATTAATTAAAGGTGGCAGAAAATTTCTCTCCCCCATAATTTCAAGGTTCTCTCATCCACTTTATAATGTCAACTCCTTCTCCCCTTTGATTTTACCCTATTTTTAGAGAAGGATGGTACCACTAAATACATAAAAATTATAAATAAGAAAGATAACTCTAATTCAACAAGATCTATCCTGGTGCGGAAAAAAAGAGTGGATTTACCAAATTATAAATGTTATTGATTCAAATTTATCCAAGTTCTACCAAATGAGATTTTTATTTGTTAGGGATGGTACATAGATTTCTCAAGATGTTTTATAAACCTAAACATATCTCATACATCATCGTTTTTTAGGTCTATCCTAATTCGAAATTTTGAGTGAATGATAAATATCTAGTAGCATTCACTTATCATGTTTCTCCCCCTAAAGGGTTGTATTAAATTCTTCATCATATAGCCTTTAATAATTAAGATTTTAGTATTTATGATACCAATTGAGAGATAATACCACTTGAAAATAAATACCAACTAAAATTTCAATTCACTATGATGGATGAGTTCCTATAAAATCACCTTCAATTCCCACTTCCATGCATAATTAAAAAATTTGGTATTAAGGTGGAATTTTAAAACTTCTTATCTTAATAAAAAATGTTGAGAAATATTTTTCAACTCAGGAACCACTTTTCTTAAAGGTATAAAATACATATACCTCTTCATGCTTAAATCCCCCTTTTTAAGATCGGATTTTTATTAGGTTGGTATGGATTTTTTTCATTCCTTATATTTTCTTCTTAGTGGAAATAATATTTTGATCTTGAGAAATTAGTTCATGTTGATTCATTTTATCTTTCTTCAACCTCCTAGACTTTTACCACTATTCTAGCCTTATGATTAATATATCATTAGGATCATAATAATATTTCTTCATTTGTGTTTACTCCTTAACAACAAATATGAAAAATTATTCAAGTGAAGGATTACAAAGAGATTTTTAGAAGGAAATGAGGAATACTTGATGCCAAAAACAATAAAATTAAATACTCTAAAATAGCTTATTTAGACAATAATTTTTTTAAAATAAAATTAAAAGAGAAAAAAAAGAGCATTAAAGTAATTATATTGCATATAATTGCCAGATAAAAAAGAAAATTTGGTCCATGGAGGGAACCCACAAACAAAAAATGAGAGAAATTAAATATGGCATATGGGAACTCAATTACATGGGCAATTTTATATTCCAAAATGGAAATTGTAATATCCTTGTATGCTATGTATAAAAGATAAAGGATTATAATAGAAGAGGATTTTCGATAGTTTGAACATTGTGAAATAAAGAGTTGTTGTGTTATTCTATACTGAGTGAAAAATATTAAAGAAATATATTGATGAATATGGTTTTGAAGCCGATCCTAGGTCGAATTTGATTATCATCTAGGTATTGAAGCTAAAAGAATAAGAATAGGTTCCTAAAACATCCATAGTTATAGAAGATTGAGAATAAAAAAATAGTTTTTAAGGAAGTTATGATACTAAGGTTTTCATTTATTGGTGTTGAGAATTTTATAAGAGGTGAATAGGTGTTGGGTTTAAAGAACATAAGAGATCATTGAGTTGAGTAGTCTAGTGAACATGTTCTAAAGAAAACTAAAAATCTGTTCTACATATAGTGATTAAGTTTCAAGTATACTTGAAGAAATATAAACAATTTAATACATTTATATTTAGATAAAATAGATTAAATAATTTGTATAGTGACATCCTTGGAAAACATGTGATCTACCTTTAGAAGATAATCAAGTGCTGAAGAAAAATTGGTGGGATACCAGTATAAAAAAACACAGTGGGATATTGTAATTAGTGTGGGATAAACCATTGGTTTTAATATTAAACCTAGTAAACACCACTTATATTTATGATAAACTATACTGTATAATGCATGTTTTTTAAATTCCAATAAATGAATGTAGTAGGTTTCATGGTAGAGGAAACTGTGTAAATATTTTATGTTATATTTAATTACTTTTCATTACATAATGTGGTGTTATATATCAGGATAAAAAAATAGTTCCATAAGAATTAACCAACTATAGAGGTTTATGTTTAAATGGGTTCAGAGGTTTAAAGATAAATTAGATTTGGTAAAATTGGACACCACCAGATTCAACCCCTTTCAGGTGTGTCTATATGGTCCATTTGGAATCTCAGTTGGTGTTGATGTGTAGGTTTACTTTTAATTGGATATTTACTAAATTATCTTAACTATAATTAGATGTAAAATATTCCCTCTTATTATTACATAATTTTATTCTTTTATGGTTTTACTTTTATAATTAATATGATGGAAATATTTCAAATGGTTTAAGAAGAACCTCATATAGAAAATATTGTTTTTAAACCACTTAATGTTAATTTAGAGATATAATAAAAAAACCTTACTCAAAAATATGAAGAGAGAAATAATAATGAAAATAAAATGTTTGAATAAGTAAGAGGTACAACCATTGGGTAAATTTAGTTAGAGTGGTATTATTATGGATAAATCTGTTGGTTATGATTCCTCAGGTGAATAAATTATTGGATGTGATAGTATTTGAATTGAATCTACTAAATAACTCTATCTTGATGTGATGAATCATCTAAATAATAAACAAATTAATGTGGTGATTTACATATTCAAATTTATGAAGTGACTTAAAAATGAAAATAAACAGTTGGATGTAGAGTTTTACTCTATATAAGAAATATTGGCAAAGAGGATGGTCTCTTATAACACTCTCATAGAAAATCTGAATGTCAAAGATAAAACTACTAAACATTTCATGGAAAGAATTTTTTTATTGACCCAAACTGTTATAAGTGAAATTTCAATTTTGATTTAATTAAATGTCTTATTTTGTAAAATGGATATAGAAAACACATGCACTCCATTTGTTTTATTATATACAATTGGATTTAAGTGAAAATTAAGTATCATTACCATTGATAATATTGTCGTTGAATAGTGATCACATGACTAGTATAAATATAAAGTTTTAGTAAATCCTTTTGACATAGTCAAAGGAGGTGATGTCCTTAACTGGTAGTATAATTCCCTATGAAGCCCATTTATCATAACTTCCAATGGAGATAACAATTTTTTTGATTTTCTATAGACCAATCCCAAGAAAAGATCCAACAACTTAATCATGAGAGAAACTATTTACTGGACAAATTCAATCTTATCGAGATCACATACCAAACCAAGTTCATCGAATGGCCCCATGAAAGCACCACCATTTCTCATATTACTCTCAGGGTGTATGCTGGTTTTATAAAGGGATATGTATCAACACCCCAAAATTATTATTATGTACATTTTTTATAGAAAAATGAATATACTTTCATTAAGTTATTATTTTTAAAGCACAAATAGTATTTTTAATTAATAATAAAATTGAATTAAGAAATCTATTTTTATGAATTAATAAATATTATTTTAATAAAATTCTACCACTAAATTACTTTTATTAAATATAAATGATCATATAATTTTCATGAAGTCAAATGTAATCTTTTTTAAAGTTTGAAAACTATTTTTTCCAAAACCCATCTATTTTAAATGAATCTCAGTTTTCATTTTAAAACTAAAAATTCAAATATTTAGAAAATTATTTAGATAAAATAAATATTATATTTGTAATTAGGATGTCTAATTTTCCAATAGTTAATTTTTCATAATTTTCTGAGATAGTCAAATTTTTGGGTAACAATTAAATACCATATAAATATATAGAGTGTTTTATGACATCATATTGGCACAATAATGATGTAATAAAAACATAAAAAATATCTTAGGCCAAATATATGTTTTAAATTTAAACTAATTTGATTTAATATTTTTTTAACTTATTTAATAAAGCCTTATTGAATCCTCTAGAATGTATAATATATTTTATGGTTTGAAGTTCATTTATTTAATAATGTGACTCACATCCACATAATCAAGGATAATATTTTAATATTCATCCATTTTCCTTATAAAATTATATTTTCCACTCCAATTTTAAAAAAAACATGGGAAAATCATGGGAAGGTTTGTGGTTTTGAATATTTAATTATATAGATTCTAAAACATAAGTTTGTGCAATATTAAATAATTTACCTCTCATTTCATATATAAACCCACCCAATCTCTGACTTATATTCATTAAAAAAACATGTATCATGTCCTTACTCGATCATACCCTCTATATAATCCTCCCAAGGTGCCCCAAGCTCCAAAGAATCCCCTCTTCAAGATTTTGAAGTCAGACACTCAAGTAAGGGTTTCCTTCCTTTATCATTTTTATCCATGTTTCCTTATATTGTTACACCCTTTTCTTAGTTAAAAATGATGGGGTATGCTTATAAAACTCACCCATACTTCCCTTATTATGTTTTAGTGATGGGAGACTCATTAATCTCTCATTAATTTCCCCATGTATACATGTTACCATGTTGAAATTTCGAAAGAGTTATTTCATTCCTCCTCTTTCTTCAAGTTTCTTTATTATGTTACAACTTCTATTTTCCAAATTAATTTTGTTGGGAAATGTATTTATATGACCCTATTACTTTAAATATCATTTATATATGATGAGATACCCCTTTTTATCCCATAATCCCTTATTATGAATTTTTATGCCACGCAGTTATGCTGCCAAAATTACACCATGATTTTTCATGCCAAAACCATCATGTAGTGAATATCATACCAATTCCTCTATTAAGTGTATTCACCTTTGTGAATATAAAACTTTTTATTTTGTAATTACCTGTATTTATTACACACTCCTTGATCATGGAATGAATTATTATGAATAATGAATCCATGTTTTATGATTTATGTGGCACACTTAAGCATGAGAATTAAATGAAAGTGATGGGTGCGCCAAGAATTATGTAGTCCTCCAATGCATTAGGAAATGTTTAGTATCAAGATATTTGATGTTGGGATAGTTTTTACCTGATTCCATTATGGGAATGTTTCCACTATGATGTCTTTATAGTTTATCCTTGACATATGATGTAATTTTTTAAGTTATTTCCACATTTCCATGTTATGATTATCATGACTTTATGTTCATGTGTATTTTATGCTCCATTGATATGACTATTTTCTAACATGTATTGTCTTCCTCAAGATATTACATGTTTATTCCCTTACTGAGATTTATATCACACCCCTTTCTTATGTATGTCCTTTGGTATTCTCATGTAATGTTAAGTACAAATGAATGTTGTGGTCATGTATAGGAAGTTTAAAATAATGATTTTGTATTTCATTTATTAAGTTGTTATTTAATGTTCCAAATTTCCCAAGTAACTAGACTTCTTGATTTTTGGGTAGTATTAAGGGAATTTTTATGTCATTAAATCATGTATGAATGTAATAAAATAACAGGGTTATTATAGTTGGTATGAGAGAAAGTTTATTTATTTTTGGGATTAGGATTAGCAAACTCTAGTAAAAGCCTTAGGGATAATAGTAAGTATAAGAAAAGAGTAC
Organism: Viscum album; assembly: GCA_963277665.1. Classification (NCBI taxonomy): domain Eukaryota; kingdom Viridiplantae; phylum Streptophyta; class Magnoliopsida; order Santalales; family Viscaceae; genus Viscum; species Viscum album. The sequence goes on from OY728151.1 coordinate 1,218,309,144, forward strand.
TTATATTTTGTTGAGTATATAGTAAGTGTTTTATCAAGAAAATAAATCCATGTTTGGATATGAACAAGTAGATGTGGCTTTGTCACAGATGTATCTAGGGGTAAAGCCTAAAACACCACTTTGATCTAGACTTGAATGGGAACAAGTGCACGACAACGAGCCTTACTATACTCCTGGTTTGACACTCCCAAGGGATATTATTTTTTATATTCATAATATTAGTATGAACCATTATTATGGGAACAAATAAACCACAAGATTATATGTTAGGAAATACATCATGGATAACTTAGATTGAATCCTAAAAATTCATAAGTTAAGGAAATTAATGTAATCTATAAGTTATCCCCATAATTTCATTGGATTACCCATTATGTGTTTAAAAGTTTAAAATAATTACCCCTAATTTTCCTTTTATTCTAGCCAATGGATGGTAAAAGGAGGAATTAGGATAACAACTAATGAAAAGATCAATGTAATGACTGCCCTAATGAGATGCCAAATTTTATGGGAATGTGAATCGAAAACTTTGTCACAATACCCTTTCAGTTAACTAAAGTTTTTAATAGAAAATGGATCAATAGGAGCATCCACCCCCCCCCCCCCCAAGAAAGAACAAGTCATAATCCAGAGTTTCATAAGATAAATCCATCCTAATTTCAATGGATCATCTGATCCCTCAATCTCCAAATAATGGGCCAACTCAATTTAGAAGATCTTCTTCATACTTCAATGTTCCGAACAGGAGAAGTTTATTTTTTATTCTTATAATATGGATGGTGAAGAAGATCAATGGTAGAAATTGAACAAAAATATGAAGCCTGAGGAAGAGATCGAGTTGATGGGATGAGGGATTTCAGGAAAAAAATTGATAAATATTTTTTTGAACCCTATATCTTAATATGAAAAGGGTTTCCTTGACCTCAAGTAAAAATATGTTGAATCCATTAGAGCATATGAGGAAAACATCATGAGGATTTCATTATATGATTTCAGATTTGTTTTTCCCCTTGAATGAAGGGTTTACCACCTATTTTGTGGGATAAAACCTAGCCTATGGAAATCCCTGGTGATCCATGACATTGATAACTAAGAGTAAATTGTCTGATGTACCCTCAATGTCAAAATGAAGATTGGATAATCCCATGGTTATCAGGAAGATAATATGTGGAAGGTGGATTAAAATTCTATTGGTTCTATAGAGAGATCTCACAGTGCCAAAAAATTTCAAAACACCACTTTCCAATGGTGCAGAAAAAGAACCCTAGAAATTGCTTGAAGGGGTTGAGGAAATGATTTAGGTGTGGGAAGGAAGGGAACCCAGCTGATTACCAGCAAGAAAAAACTACTACTGCGAAAAAGGAAAGGAATTCCCTGGTAAAACCTTAGTACATAACTCATTCCTTCAACTGTAAGGAACCAGGGTATTTCTCAAACCAATGCACTAATATAAGGGTTTTTGGAGGCAACCAACAACCTATAAGGTAGAAGGGGGGAGATTTCTCCATCCAAACTACTGAAGTTAATACCAAAAACAAAGTGGTGATAGGTATTCTAGTTATTCATTCAATAATAGGGAAGATAATTTTTTATTATCATTCGACACATTATTTTATATCCAAAAAGTTTAGTAGAATAATCTGAACACCGCCACAATGCAAGAAAGTAGAGAAGTTTGTGAAAATAGAAAATGGGGAAATTATATTATCCCATGTATATAACTCCTTCCCTATCAAAATTTTTGGTTTGAAATTCCTAGAGAACCTCATACTTCCCTTGGTGGAATTTTATACAATTCTTGGCATAGATTGGATTTACCTATAAAGAGCCGAAAAACATTTCTATGACAGGGAGATCACTCTCTATATAGAAAATAAACCCCTAATTCTATACAAGTACAACGAGGAGGATGAATCTCCCTTAGTAACATCATCACAAGAATGGATATTAATGCCATATGAGCATGCATATCTTTCTCAGATTATTGAGTCTAAGGAAGGATCCATCCTCGAAGACATGCCTATAATGATGGAATTTGATGATTTGTTTCCCATGTAATTTTCTGGTATTCCTCCAAGTAGACATGTCGAATTCATGATTGATCTTAGACATAGGGAATTTCCAATATCCAAGACTCCATATACAATGGATCTTGTGGAACATGATAAGAAAAAGAAATAACTACAAGAGAATCTAGATAATGTGTTTCTACGACCAAGTGTTTCACCATGGGGTGCACCAGCCCTCTTCGTCAAGAATAGTGATTGTTCAATTCACCACTTCATTTATTATAATGATCTCAAAAAAAATCATAATAACAAACAAGTATCCTTTTCCATGAATCGATGACTTGTTTGATTAGATCCATGGAGCACAATACTTCTCCAAGGTGGATTTGCAGTCAAGATATTACCAAGTAAGGTTAATGAAGGAGGACATCCCCAAGACTTCTTTTTGTATAAGGTATGGGCATTATGAGTTCATAGTGATTCCATTAGGACTCCCTAATGCTCTAGAAATCTTTATGGACTTGATTAATAGAGTATTTAGAGTTTACCTTGAAAAAATTTTTGTAGTCCTTATTGATGATATTCTAATATAATCCAAAAGTAGGAAGGATCATGATAAACATTTAAGTACTATACTAGAGACCTTGTGAAAGGAAAATATTTATTCCATGAATAGAAAATGTGATTTTTTGTTGAAGGAAGTCTTTTTCTTAGGTAATATCATCATAAGTAAATAGATATCTGTGGACACAAAAAATACTGGTGAAATTGAAGGATGGCCAAGGCCAACATCTGTGATAGATATATATAGTTTCCTTGGACTAGCTAGGTATTATCGTCAATTTTTGAGAAATTCCTCATGATGGTAAAACCCTATAAACAAGCTAACTCTAAAGGGAGTCAAGTTTTTTTGGAATTATGACTGTGAATATAGCTTCAAGGAGTTGAAAAAGAGGATTATCACTACACCTGTGCTCACACTACCCACAAGTGGGGATCTTTTCATGGTATTCAGTGATTCTTCAAAGAAGATCCTAGGCTGTGTGTTGATGAAAAATGAAAAATCCATTGCCTTGGATTGAAGGAAGTTGAAATTTCATGAGCAAAACTATCCAATTCATGATTTGGATTTTTTTAGTGGTATTCTATTTTAAATTTTGGTGACATTAACTCTTTGGGGGGAAGTTTGAAATATATACATCTCACCAAAGTCTCAAGTATATATTCACACATATAGAGTTGAAAATGTACCAATGAATATGGTTAGAGTTGATCAAAGACTGTGACTGCTCAATTCACTACCATCTAGGGAAAGTGAATATAGTGGAAGGTGTTCTAAGTAGAAACGATCCAGTAATTCTTTTATAAATGAGAATTGAGAAGGATATAATCTTCTTAGACTTAAAGAGTATGGACATGGGAATCATAAAGGAAGGAACTTCATCAATCCTTTCACAAATTATTCCTCAACCATATCTTTTGGAGAGGTTAAAGGATTCTCAAAGATATGATGTGGGAATTCAGAAGAATGTGAAAACTATTATAAATAGTAAATCCTCAGAGTTCAATGTTAATGAAGAATTTTTTGTAAGATTTTGGTCAAGACTATGTGTACCATAAAATCCTGAATTAAATATGGGTTTTTTGGTTGATTCACAGAGATCAACCTTCTTTATCCACCCTAGAAGAAAAAAATATGTTTCTAGATCTTTGAGAACACTATTGGTGGGACAATATGAATAATGAGATCACATAATATACATCACAATTTCTTGTGTGTTAGCAAGTAAAGGAAGAAAGTAAAAATATAAGTGGACGATGAACCATTACCTATACCTATATAGAAATGTGAAAACATCACCATGGAATTTTTCACTAGGCTCCAAAGACATCAAGAAGAAACAATGCTATCTGGGATGTGGTGGATCATCTTACAAATACTACACACTTCATTGCGATTTGAGAGGACGTCTCATTGGATAATATTGAATGGATATAAATTAGAGAAGTGGTGAGGTTTCATGGTTTACAATATCAATTATATCTGATTGAGATATAATATTCACCTTTATGTTCTATAAGAGTATCCAACATGCTCTAAATACTAAGTTAATATTTATCATGGGATATTACCCTAAAATTGATGGCCAATATTAGCAGACTATTAAGACACTTGAGGACATGTTGAGGGCCTTATCAATATACTTCAAAGGAGGATGGGATCTCCATGTTTCTCTTTTTGAGTTCTCTTAAAACTATAGTTTCCAATCATGAATCCAAATATTTCCCCATGAATACATTTTATAGGAAGAGATGCAGAATACCCGCATGCTGGAATGAAGTTGGGGAATGAAAATTGCTAGGTCTTGAAATGGTCGAGGAAATGGTGGAGAAGGTTAAGACAATTCAGCAATACATCAAGGCTACTCAGAGGTAATAGAAAATATATGCTGATAATCGTCAACAATACCTATAGTTTTATGTTGGATACATTTTATTCCTCCGCATATATCCGTGGAAGAGTGTAATGAGATTTATGAAGAATGGAAAGCTTGGTCCAATATACATCATCCCTTTAGAGATCCCTGATCACATCAGAGTGGTGGCCTACCAACTAGAACTCCCACATAACCAATCTCAAATACATGATGTATTTCATGTATCCCTCTTGAGGAAGTACATACCAGACCCCTCCCATGTACTCAATCTAGAGTTGGTACCCTTGGAGAATTACCTCTCTTTTGAGGAGATGCTGGTGAAGATCTTAGATCGTAGAGACAAAGTTATACAGGATAAGATAATGCACCTGGTCAAAGTGTTGTGGAGAAACCACAAGTTTAAAGAAGTAATATGAGAACTAGAGGACATGATGAAATGAAGTGCCCCGTAATTGTTTTATTGGGGGAAATGAAAATTTAAAGGGAAAAATTTCTTAAGGGGGGTGATTGTAACGACCCGAACTGTATTAAGTGACATTTCCCTTTTGATTTAATTAAATGTCTTAATTTTTATAATGGATATAGAAAAAACATGGAATCCATTTTTATTATTATATCCAATTGTATTTAAATGACCATTAAGTATCATTACCATTGATAATATAGTTGTTGAATAGTGATCACATGACTTTTTTAAATATAGGGTTTTAAAAAAATCCTTTCAACATAATAAAAAGATGCGATGACCTAAATCAATAGGACCATTCCCTATGAATCCCATTTATCAAATATTCTAAGGGAGATAGAATTTTTGGGCATTTACCTAGACCAAGCCCAAGATGATATCCAATAACTTAAGCATGAGTGAAACCGTTTATGGGATAAATTCAAGCTCATGGAGATCACAACCCAACCCATGTTCACCAAACAGCCCCATGAAAGCCCCACCATCACACATCTTATTCTTAGGAATTATTCTGGTGTAATAAAGGTATATGTACCAAGACCCTATCAATTTGGTTATGTACATTATTTTTTATATAATAATGAATATAATTTTGTTTCGTTATTATTTTTAAAGAACAAATAGTATTTTTGGTTAATATTCAAATTGAATTAAGAAATATGTTTTGATAAATAAATAATTAATTTTTTAATAAAATATTATCATTAAATTAATTTTACTAAATATAAATGATCATATTGTTTTTTTGAAGTCAAATCTAATCTTTATAATGGTTTGATAACTGTTTTTGTCAAAACCCGTCACTTTTCAATGAATTTTGGTTTTCATTTTAAAAATGAAAATTCACATATTTAGAAAATTATTTAGATAAAATAAATATTATTTTTGGGATCATGGTTTCTAAATTATCCAACGATGAATATTTCATAATTTTATGAGACAACCAAATTTTTGGGTAAAACTTAAATACCATATAAATATATAGTCTATTTTATGATGTCATAATAGCCCAATAGTGATGTAAAAAATACTATAAAAATTTTATTCATCCAAATATATGTTTTACCTTTAAAATAATGTTATTTTATATTTGTTTAAAACTTATTTTATAAAGCCTTAGTGAATCCTCAAAAATGTATAATATATTTTGCGATTCGAAGTTCATTTCTTTAATTATGTGACCCAGCTCCACATAATCAAGGATAATATTTTAATATCTTCTAACCCTGGCCATATAAAATAATTTTTTAATCACCTCATTTTCAAAAACCATGGGAAAACGCATGGGATGGTTTGTTGTTTTGGATATTTAATTATATAGATTCCAAAACATAAGGTTGTGAAATATTAAATAATTCCCCTTTCATTTACTATATAGACCCACCAAATATCCCACTTATCATCACTAAAAATACTTTTAGAACGATATTACTTTGTCCCCACCTCTCTATAATCATCCCTAGGTGCCCCAATCTTTCAAGAATCTCCACTTCAAGCTTTTGAAGTCACACACTCAAGTAAGGGTTTCCTTCATTTCTCATTTTTTCCAAGTTTCCTTATATTGTTAAACCCTTATATTTTCAATTAAAAATGATGGGGTATGTTTTCACACAAACACCATACTAACCTTATTATGTTTTAATGATTAGATACCCCTTTCTCTCTCATTAATATCTCCCATGTACACTCGTTACCATGCTGAAATTTCGTAAGAGTTATTTCATTCCTCCCCTTTCTTCAAGTTTTTTTATTAGGTTTCACCTTATATTTTACAAAATCATTATGTTTGGACATGTATATATATGACCCTATTACTTTCAATTTTATGTATATATGTTTAGAGACCCCATTATTTCTCATCAACCCGTTTTATGTATTTTTATGCAATGTAGTTATGCGGCCAAAATTGTACCGTGATTTTGCATACCAAAATTATAATGTATTGAATACCATACCAATATTTTTTCTATCAATGGTATTCAACTTTATGAACATACACCTTTTTATTGAGCACTTAAATTTTTTATTCCACAAACCTTGATTGTGGAATAAATTATGATGAATAATGAATCTATGTTTTATGATCTATGAGGCACACTTAAGCATGAGAATAAAATAAAGGTGATGGGAATTCTTGGAAGTCCGACCTTGACCGATGATGAAATGTTTTATGTTTTTTCCACATTTAAATATTATTATTATTATGTATTTATGTTCATATTGATTTTATGATCCATTAATATGCCTATTTTCTAACATGTATTGTATTCCTCATGTTATTCCATGTTTATTCCTTTACTAGGGTTTATATCTCGCCCCTTTCTTATGTATGTCCTAAAGTTATCACATTCAATATTAAGTACGAAGGAATATTGTGGTCATGTAAAGGATTTTTTCAATAATTATGTTGTATTTATTGTTTTAAATTGTAATGTAATGTTCCTAAATTACCAAGACACTATAATTCTCGATATTTTGGGTTATATTTAGTGAAATATTATGTCATTAAATCATGTATGAATGTAATAATAGAACGGGGTTATTATAATTTTAATCATTGATGAAAACATATAGATACTTTAATTTGAGTAATATTTGTTAGTAAATGTTTTTAAATAGGTATTCCATGCATTTTAGAGTCTTCAATAAGATTTCTTAGATGTCAAGACTGGTCAACTGGAGGTTAAATATAACAATATAATTGAGTTGGGTATTTTTTATAGGAGAGGATGAAGATTTATTAGGATAAAATTGGAAAATTAATGGGTGATTGGGAATATAGGTTGATATCAGTGGAAGATTAAAATAACCCTCTCAACCTAAAATGACTAGAGTAAAAAACATAAAATAAGAAAAATTTTAAACTTCCTAATAAGATGAGAATAATGTTTCCACTCAAGTATGTGAGAATATTTTTTCTTAATTGGGGACTCTAACTTGTGGTAAATATTTTGTGAGATCATCTGGATAATACTATGTCTTAAGAACATTGAAAAATGTATCCCTTAACCTGTCTCATTCAGTTAGTACTAAATATGGATGGTTTGAAAGTGTGTGAAAAAAGAAAAAAATATATAAAAATGTAAAATAATAAAATTAATAAAACACCCTAAACACTATAAAGGGTAAATATGATCATGTCTTAGAACCCCCCAATGGAGCGTTAAATTTTGGGTTTTACAACAAAAAATGAGTGAGAAAATCTTTCCAGATAGACTATAGTAAAACTAAAAAATAAAATATTAATTTGAAACTATTTCTATTACTATAATTTTGGATATATGGAAGTATATTGTTGTAAAAATATGTTCACATATTCAAGTTAGATAATAACTCTAATAAAGGGGAGAAAATATGAAAATGAGAATAAACAGATTGAATAAAAGGTAAATTCAAAAAATAAGAATAATCAATCATTTAATAATATATTTGATGGCCTTAATAATTTCTATGATTATTTTAATTTATATAGACATAAATTTGAATATGTTTTGTATGTTCCAACCATACATAACAATTAAACTAATTTGAAGAAGAGTTTATCCCAATAGATGAAACCAATAGATAAAAGTATGTCTTCCATCGGGAGTGATTGAGTGAAAAAATATTCCAAGGGTATACTCCTAATAAATTAGTGAATATGGATAAGAATGGAATCAAATAGATATAAGGATATAATTTTACTATTTTAAGATAGACCCCACAATGGACTATTTTAAACAATACATATAAATCAAACTTGGAAGGAGAAAACTAAAAAAATGGATTCAATTCATGATAGGGATAAAACAATTGGAATGGTTGTTGACACCCCTATTTAGGTGATTGGGAATATTTCTAAGAAGGGAAAACTGAATATTGATGATGGTGTATGTGGAAGGTGTAATTGGGAAAGACACCATGTTGTCAGATGTATGACTATTTTTCCTAGAAAATTAATGGAAATGGAAACACACCATTAACTAATAGTTTTGGGAAAATTATTATTAAGGCATGAAAACAAAAATATAACGATGGGAATGAGGATAATGATATATTATTGATAATTCTAGAATAGTTGGAGAATCCTAAGAAGCTAAATAAATATGAAAGTAATTATTTTTCCCTAATTTCTCAACCTAAAACCCTATTAATTCTATGAGGTAAATATAAGGTGAGAAGATATCCATACTTCCCCAAAAAAATTATACCTTGAAACCAAAGAATATTAAAGAATAAAGTGGTTTAGTTATTTTAAATATTCAAGAAAAATAGATACTATGTTAATAAATTGGTCTCAGTCTAATTTCTTAAGAATATGAGATGTTAAAATTCCACCATATACCCACACATTAATAATTATGCTTGGATGTGGTAATTTATGGTGAAGATTGAAGAATTCATCCATCATGGTGAATTTAAATTTCAGTTGGTATTTAATTTCAATTGGAATAATCTCTCAGTTTTTATTATAACTACTCAAATATTAAATCTTGAATACCATTTTGATGAATAATTTAATGCATCACATAATGGGGAGAAACTAAATAAGTGAATATTGTCAGAGATTTATTATAAACAAAAAATATAGAATCTAGATTGTCCTAGTAAAATCTAAAGTATAGGATGATTGTAGGATTACAAAACATCTTGATAAATATATATACAACCCCTATAAAATTATTTTATCATTTGGTACCACATGGATAAGTGTGAATGGAAAATTTTTATGCTTTGGTAAAATCACCCTCAATTTTTACACCATGCTAACCGATGTATACTTAGAATTGACATGTTCATTATTATATACTTATTAGTACATTAATTTTCTAAAAATAGTATAGAATCAAAGAAGATAATAATTTTGTATATATGGTGGATGATATCATCATTACATTAAGGGGTGGATTTCCCCACCTTGAATTCATTTTCAATAAGGGGTATGAAAACCGTCTAGTTGAAGTATTTAAAGTGTTATTGATGAAAAATTCAAAGGCTATATTGGAGTGACCTTGTGATATATATGATTCCTATATTGAATTTTTTCAATATAGATTATGAAAGTTGATGAATTTATAATGATTTTTGTAAAATTAATTAGGGTATCCTCATAATATAAGAAAAAAATGTTGGGGGAAATATTGGAGTATCCACCAAAAACATGAAGTAGATGTTTTTAGGTTAGAATAATATAAAGATACACAAGAGGGGGACAATTGTGTATTTTCAATAATCTTCATAGATTTTTGTGGTTAACTCTCTTTGTGATTTATGTAGATATGCACCATTCCCTTATTTAAGTAATATGAGCAGTGAATAAATAGTAAAGATAAAAATAAAAAATTTATAGTGGTTCTGGATAAAAAAATCCTCTAGTACATTGAATCAATTCTCTCTCTGTGAGAATAGTTATTTTCACTAGAAAATTTCCTCTTATAACAAGACCTTTAAATACACAACTACTTACAGGGAGATGACACCTTTACAAAAAATTGAAAAAGAGCCTTCTGGTTCTTTTAAAAGGGACCGGGTTTCTTCACAACTTAGAGCAAGAAGATGAGACTTGATCCATGACTGATTCTGAGCAGTACAAACTATGATAGATTAAAAGAGTTTGATTTGTTTAATGGTATATGTTGAATTTCACAATTACAGCAGCAACTGAGAGAATATAGATTCTTCTTCTTCAAATATGAATGTATTAAAGTAAGAATATCCATGAAGAGATCCCGGTTTCAAATGATCTTCAATAAGAATATAAATAAACTACTATAAATAGTTACAGTAGTACAAGTTTGAAATATGTATCTTTAAATTATATCCTCTTTAGAGAAAAATATTCACTCAATTTAAAATAGTTCTATATAGATATATTCACAAATATACAGTTGTATATTGCATTTATTTCACAAATATATTATATATATTTTTGGGGGAAAAGTTATGATCATATATATAGAATATATATTTTGCTTCGGTTTTTCAGATCCAAGAATGTCTCCCGACAGATCACAGATATTAAAATTAAAATTATTCAGGAGATTCATAACATCATTTATAAATATAAACAATGTACTCTGGTGAATACAAATATTTTAATAAATCATAACTAGACTTTGAATTAGTCATAAAATCATTTTTAATAGATCTTTACATCCCTCAAGACTATTGAAAAAATCTATGATAAAACTGAAGATTTAAAACTCCATCATTGAATAGTCAAATATTGGGTTCCTCCATGTGATGAAAAAATATAAAACATACTGTTGACAATGTAGGGTTTCATAAAAAAGAAGGTTTGATTTACCATATATTTTTTCTTAAGTGTAGGGTTCCTTACTTATTTAGGATTATTGTACCATAATTTTCTTATCATAAACATAAGTTTCCATACTAATGTAGGTTTCCTTAACCATACATTCTCAACAGAATAGGGTTTATGGTCCATACACAATGTTCCAAATGTATGTTTTATTACTTATGATACTCTTACCAACATAGGATATGAATAGTGTTTCAATAATACGCTAAAAACACATTTTGGATACTTTGATGAATAATCCTTTTGGGCTAATAACTTGAATATAATTCTAGAATAAATATTCCAACAAATATTATTTTCCTGAAATTCATTTAATGTAATATCATCCATAAAACAAACAAGCTTATTTGTAAATATCAAAATAAATAATATTTATAGAGTATTATTGAGACAATACATGACAATGACCCACCCCCTTTTCTGATCACAAAACCAATAAAATAATTTAGAGAAAATATAGGATTTGTAAATAATAATGAAATGATATTTTAACAAAAAAAATTGTTTTGAAAGTTAAATTTTCACAATATTATTTTGATTTCATAGTACTATTTTGAGGAAAATAGATACTCTTAAATTGAGAATATTGTTTTTACACAATTTTCTCCCCCTTTTGTGACATCAAAAAAAATCATATGAAAATGGATTAAAACACATTCAATGTAGCACATAAGTGAAAGTGAGTGTTATAATCTATATTGGAGAAAAATAAGACATTATTCTAGAATTTGAGATGAACAAACAATAAAACATAAAAATTTTACATAGAAAATAAAAATTCAATGTAATTTTTATAATAAATATTCTATAAATACATGAGTGGTTTTGTCTTGTGCAAAAAGGTTTAAATGGAAGGGCTGGTAGATGATGAATGGTTTGGTTCATGAGAGGTTTCTAGTTATGGTGAAGCCTGAGCAACCTGAAAACTTATTTTAACTCTACCATCTATCCTTATAAACATTATATAATATTTTAACTCATTTTCTATATAAAAATTGTTGAGTCAGGACACACTTTCAAACCTTCAATCAAATTTACATTCAGAAAGCCATGCACATTTTTCTCTATTTGAAGAAAATGAGTAAGCTTATCACTTAACCGATTCAAAAGTAGTCTATTTCTGGATTTACATGAAGTCAAATTCTTGATATGAACTTTTTGATTATCCAATAGTACATGCAAAGGTGCACTGTTACACTGAAGTGATTGTAGTCTTTTATTCATATCATCCATTACTAAATTCATTGTTTGAAATATTTTGATTAAGCCTAGATATTTTGGCGTTGTAGAAGTGGAAACTCCAGATTGACTGATACATATTTTTATTCATTCAAAATGAAAACCTAAATTACATTTTAGATAACTAAAATCATATTTTGACATCGATTCTATGTTCAATTTTCCAAACCAATCTATTATATATCTATTGAAGGCATCAATATCTATTTTTGACATAGAATTATCTTTTATCTCTGAAATATGAGTTTGAATAGAATATAATTCTAACCTCAAAATAGATGAGTTTCTCAAGTTGTCAAAATAATTTCTTACAGATTTGATTTCCTGTTGAAGATTGGATTTCTCATCCTTTACCTTGTTAAAATTCGATACAAGATCTTTTAACTGATTTATAATATAATCAAATGTTCCTTCATCTGGTTTTTTAAACTAAGAGGCCTCTTCTAAAATAGATAAAGACTTAATCGAAGTCTTTTAACTATCCTATCTCTATATACAAAAGCTATTATTTCAATTTATTGTTCAATAGGAGAGACAACCTTATTTTTAATGATTTCAGTTACTGATGTTTGAGCTTTCCCATCTTCTTGAGCAGTTTCTTTCAATTGGTCTGTTAAAGGGGAAAGTTTCTATTCTTGAAAATTATTTTCAGATTTTTTTTATCTGAATGATTGATAATTTTAAATGTATTGATTTATTTTCATCTTCAGATCGAGTTGTTTATACTTCTGGGTTCTCAAGATGAGGGACTTCTCTGATTATGGGCCTTGTGATAAGTACCTCAATGGAAACTTCTTTAGATTTTTCCTGATATTTATCTGTAGTATCATAATATAGTTATGTTTTAGTATATTGAGTATTATATTCTATTCTAGATTCTCCAACTTCTTCATTTCTAAAAACATCCTACTAACATGAGATTTCATTTCTCCCCCTGATAAAATAGTCTCTATTCTTGTTAGTCAGTTACACTAAATAGAAATTGTTTCCTTTAACTAGTTCTCCAAAAAATGTACTTTTATTAAAGTAAAATCATTCATAACTTTACTATGATGAAATTTTGTATGAAAATCCAATTTGAAGATCTTATTTTTTCTGTACAGAAGAAGATAAATAATCAGACCATAGGGATAGAAAGACATTATAGCTTCTGATTGGAAGTAGTGATTCAGATAATTTAGCAATATCTAAGGAATTTTAACTTAATATCACTGATAATAAACATTATGTAAATTTAATTGTACAAAATATTTTCTAATTTGGAAATTCTTGGAATTATGGCCATCTGAATAAACCTGACCAATACCGTCTGGTCAGCCTCGATATCATTTATACACATTTTACGAATATTGGTTGAACCAAAATGAAATGACATGATATCTTCTGACTTATATTCCTTATTTACAATTTATCTAAGATCAAAGTGGAACACTCTTTCATGTAAAAATTTTAAGATATGTGTCATTTCTATAGAGGGTATTGAAAACTCTTTATCATCTACTCGTGAAGATATTATATCCTATATTTCTCCTAAGCTAAAATGAACATTCTTATAGAACTTCTTCATTTCTATCTCGAAAATAAATTCTATATTTTCTTCATTAAATATAAACTCTAAAACAATAAAATCAATATCTTGTTTTAGTAGAAGGTTTTTCTGGTTTAACTATTCAAAAACAACAACCTTTCCTTGAAGAATATTTCGGAATGGGACATGCTGAAGCTTTGGATTACTTGGTTCACCTTCATCTATTCACTTTGTCTTCACCATTTCTAATAATTGAAAGGTTGAAGGTTTTAAGATTCTATGGATTGTAAAGATAATGGAATATCTGGTAGTTGAAATGGTTTTAAATTGAAGGGTAATGAGAGAAAGGATGATTTTTCTAATGGTTTGGTTACACAATCCAGTTTCTCCTACTGATTATGTGTGGTAATCATTAAATTTTAATTTTTAAAAGATTTAATTTAAAAAAATTGAAATAAATACATTTTATTTAAACAATAAATAAATATATAAAAATTGAATGAATAAAATCGATTAACAAATAAATTAATGAAATAAATTAATAAAAACTTATTTAATGTTAAATATTCCTAACTCTCCCTTAATAAAATCACAATATGCAGTAGGAAGTGGTTTAGTAAAAATATCAGCCAGTTGATATTTAGTATTCACAAATTATAAATATGTATCCTTTTTTAATAATATGATCCCATAGAAATCGATACCTTATATCAATATGCTTACTCCTAGAATGACTTATAAGATTTTTGGAAATTTTAATTGCACTGGTATTATCACATAAAATAGTTATATTATTAAAATTAATTCCAAATTCAAGTAAGGTGTGATTAATCCACAACACTTGTACACAATAACTATCAGTAGATAAATATTCCACCTTCTATGTTGATAGAGAAATTGAATGTAGTTTCTTACTTGACCATGACACTAAATATTTCCCTAAAAATTAACAGGTCCCTGATGTGATTTTTTATCTAATCTACATCCTCCAAAGTGAGCATATGAATATGAGATTAAATTAAAATTAGAGGTTTAATATAAATTAGAGATTGATAAATAGTTCATTTTAAATTTCTAAAAATTCTTTTAATATTTGTAAGATGGTATTATTTCAGGTTTGATTGAAATACAACACAGAGACACATGGAAAACATTATGTCTAGTGTGTAAGAAAAAATATATAATAAACTACCAATCATACCTCTATATAACTTGTTGTTAACTGGTTTTCCATCTTCATCTAAATCAAGTTTTATATTGGTACACATGGGAGTTTTATAAGTCTTATAATTTTCTAGTCCAATCATCTTTAATAAATCTGTAATATATTTACTTTGATTTAAAACATTTCCATAATATTTTTGACAAATATGGAATCCTAATAATAAATTTAGTTCTACCATCATACGCATTTAAAATTCATTTATCATTATATTTGAAAATTCATTACAAATATTTTTATGCATTGATCCAAAAATAACATCATCAATATAAATTTTAACTAATAATATAATAGAGAAAAAAAATTTATTAAAGAGTAGGATCTTCCAATCCCATAGAAAATCCAATTTCAAATAAAAAAGACCTTAATCTCTCATACCATGCTCTAGGTTCCTATTTAAGGCCATATAGATATTTAAAATGTTTAAAAATATAATTTGGTTTTTGAGGGTTTTCAAAACCTAGTGGTTCTTCAATATAAACTTCCTCTATTAAATATCTATTTGAAAAAAGAAGATTTACCATCCAAATGATATAATTTAAAATTCTTATGATATGCATAATCTATTAGAATTTTAATTACCTCTAATCTAGCAATAGGTGAAAATGTTTCATCAAAATCTATTCCTTCTTCCTATTTGTAGACTTTTCTACTAGTTTTGAGTTATTTCTGGTAATGATGCCTTAATCATAATATTTATTTATAAAGACCCATTTTGTTCCTATCACTAGATAATTTTATTTTTTACACTAATTCCAAAAATTTATATCTACTAAATTGGTTTAGTTCTTTTTTCATTGATAATAACCAACTCTCATCTTACAAAGCTTATCCAATAGTCTTAGGCTCTAACTTGGAAAGAAATGAAGAAAACTCAGCTACGTTTATTATATTTATTCTAGTTCTAACTCTTGTGTCTAGATTTCCTATAAATATTTCTAAAGGATAGTCCTTTGAGGTTCGAGACTCTCTAGATAGGATAATTTTAGTTTCTTCAGTTTAATTTTCTTCTGAACAGGAATGAATTTCATTAATTATTTTTTTTTCAAAATATGTCTTAGGAGATTTAATTCTCATGTTCTCTAAAGAGTTAGAAATTTAATATGTTTGATCTTTCTTAATGAAAGGGTCACATTAATTGAACATCACATGAACTGGTTCTTCAACAATATTTGACTTTTTACTAAACACTCTATAGGCTGTAGAAGTAGCATAATAAGGTATAAAAATCCCTTCATCAGCTTTTGGATTGAATTCAGCAAGTTTTTCCATAGTATTCATGATATAATCATTGCATTGAAATACTTTAATGTACTTTAATCTAGTTTTTCTATCACTCCAATGTTATTAGTGTGTATTTTTAATAATTGGTCTTATTTAAACTCTATTCATTTTATAGAAAGTTTTGATTATAGATTCTATCAAAAAATAGGTAAGAATGTTTTATTAATTTATCATAGTCAATTCCATTTATTGAATAATTATATTTATTATTTCAAAAATTGAAATTTTTTGGGGTGTTTTTGGTGATGAAAGGTGTGTTTAATACCTAGATTTGAGAAAAAAGAATTAAATTCTTGATTCTAAAATTCTCCACTATTAAAACTTTTTAATAAAATTATTTTAATTTTTTTTCATTTTGAATAATCTTACAAAATCTTTCAAAAATAGTGAATACTTCTCTTGTGAGTTTTAGAAAATATACCAAAGTAAATCTTGAAAAAACATCATCTAAAACATAAATATATAATTTTCTAGCTAAACTTTATAACCTAGATGGTCCAATTAAATATATGTAGATAATTTCTAATGGTATAGATGTAGAACTTTTGTTAATTGATTTTAAAGACGATTTTTATTGTTTTACTATTTTCCATACACCACATAATCTATATTTTTTAAACATAATACTTGTAATACAATAAAATAATTATCTCTTAGATAATTTAGGTAAAGAAAATATATATTTCAATGTCCATGTCACCTATAACAGATCCATGACTCATTTTCCTTAGCACTTAAACAATTCAATTTATGTTTGCATAAGGAATTGAGATCCAAAGTATACACACTTTTAGTTCTAGGTTCTATAACGTTAAAAAGTTTATCCTTAAAAATCAAGTAGGAATTGTTAGAAAAAATCAACATAAAATACATCATCAAAAATTTGAGAAATAACAATCCAGTTATGATTTTTCCATTTAATATACAGTACATTGTTGATATAGATTGTCTTTGTATCTCCAACAGTACCAACCCCAACTATTTTTCCTTTTCTATTGTCTCTAAAGGTGACTAGTCCTCCTACCAATTTTTTGGGTGTGTGGAAGTTGGAAGAGTATCCCCTTATATGACTTGATAAGACACTATTAATATACCATGTATCTTTTTTTCTATGTTTTTTTCTTGAAAAATCATTTAAACACATGTTTTGTTTGGTACCCATATTTTCTTGGGTCCAACTATGTCAGCAAGTAATGATCTATGAATCCAGATCTACCTTATTTTTTCAAAATTTATATTTAATTCTTCACACAAGTTTTTGGAAATTAAATATTTTTAATAATGCTTATTTGGAAATTTATTTAATATAAGTTATTAGTTTAATTTCATTTTATTCCACAATAAAACTAAAAGGTGTTTTTAGAATCGAGCATAAATTTATTTTTATATAACTATGACTTTTCTCCCTTTCTTCATATTCTATATTTTTTTAATAACATTAATCCCTATAATTTAATTTAAATTTTTTCTCCTTTAGTTAAAATTCTTTCATTACTTTTATAAAATTCTATTTCATCTTGTAGTTCTTTTATCCTTTTTTCATTAATAATATAGTTTGATGTAGATGAATTGAATATTTTAATTAGTTCTTGATTTGTTTAGGATTGTGTCTCTTTCACCTAAAATATAATTATTAATATTTTTTAATGATTTATGCTTCTTTATTAAGGAATCATATTTTTCTTCCACTATTGAATAATAAGAAGCCAGTTTACACTTTGATCATCTATCAGAGTAAGATCTAGAAGAGTAATAGTTTTGTACATCTTATTCTTCCTTATCCACAAAGAAAATTTTGGCTTTGAGATATTTTGGCCCTTTTTCTGAAATTTATTAGGAAGATCTGTTGGAGTCTTCAGACACACTTCATATAGAATTATGGATATTTTTTATTTTTTCTTGTAATCAATTTTTTTGGATATTATTTTCCATTTTCCTTATTTATTCCTTTAATTGAGTGAAACTAAGTATAATATGACCCATTTTCTTGCATTCTTAGCATCTTAATTCTTTAGATCATTTCTCATCTTTTCTATTGGATTTCTAGAAGCATCTCTTCTTCATATAGAATTTGATAAATTTCCTTTCTAATTGAGCTAGTTATATTTGATAATCTGATAAGTTTGAAGATTTTTATATTTTTGGATCGTATCTCGATTTATTTTCATGCTTCTAATATGTAACCATAAAGGAAGTGTTTCTCCTTCTTACCACTATCTTGTGATCTTTATCTTTTACATACATCTCTGCTTCATATATCATTACTTTTATAGTTATTTAATTCATAGTCAAATTTTTGGTAGGTGATGATTGTCGAATAGATGCATATATTCAATTCCACTTTGCTGCTAGTATTCTATGTACATTCAGCACTTGATCTGATTGTGAAATTGGATCTCCTTGGTGAGTAATATTTTTGATAGTTTCTATCAATTATTTGTTAATTTGTGTGATTCTCTCTCCATCATACATCCTCAAGGTGTAAAATGTTTTCTTTTATATTGCGTACCTTATTTGTCTGATGTTATATTTCCCTTTATATGCAATGAAAATTTTCTACCACATTTCATAGGGAATCTTGATACTTGATTGAATTTACCATGTCCAAGTCCATAGATAATGGCATTGATTGCTTTTGAGTTGATATCATATTCATATTCTTATGATTCATCCCAAGTACTTGGTTTTTCAATAATTACATTAGGAGTCATGATATTCGAATAAACCATAAATCCTAGATTCTTCAAATAGATGATCACGCATGATTTCCACCATCCATAGTTTTCACCATTAAAATATGGACCACAAATCCTAGACATAAATTCTCTTGGATCATCCACTGACATATTATTTATATATACCTTATTATTTTATTCTTTCTAGAGCTTTATCTATTTTATCAAGAAGATATCCTTTGATACCAGTTGTTTGGTCAGAATAGTACAAATATTCACCATAGAGGGGGAAATTATTTCTTCTCTATAATCTTCATAGATTATGTAGGTTAACTCTCATTGAGATTTATGTCGATATTAAGTGCTCACTTTTTTAATTAATATCAGCATTGGATAAATAGTAAAGATAAAAATAACAATTTTTTTAGTGGTTCAGGACACAAAGATCCCCTAGTCCACTCCACCAATGCTCTCTCTGTGATCTTGGTGATTTTCACAAGAAAGGTCATCTTATCACAAGACCTTTAAATCCATAACTGAGTGCATGAATTTGAAAACTTTACAAAAAGTATAAAACGATCCTTATAGTTATTTTCCCAGGAACTATTTTATCCACATATTAGATAAAGAAGAAAACACTTAATCCATGACTAATTCTCAGCAATAAAAACTTCAATAAATCAAGAGAGTTAGATTTGTTAAATGGTATAGGTTGAACATCATAGTTATAGTAGAAACTGATAAAATACGTATTCTTATTCTTCAAAGATTAATGTCTTCAAGTTAGAATAGCTCTGAAGTGATCTTGGTTTCAAATTATCTTTAATATGTACAACAACAAACTAAAAACAATAGTTATAGTAGTATGAGGTTGAAATATGTATCTTTAATGTGCAGCCTCTTTAAAAAACAAATGAGTCGTTTAATATTTGCAACAGTTCAATATAAAGATATTCAAAAATATATAGTTGTATATCACATAAATTTCACACAAATATCATCCAAAAAATCCATTGAATCATTCATAAAATCATTTTGAATAGATCTTTACTTCTGTTAAGACTGTTTTATAAATCTCAGATAAAATTGCAGATTTTAAACTTCATCGATGAATAATAAAAATTAGGGTTCCTCCATGTGGCTAAAAAATATCAAATGTAGGGTTGAAAACATAGGGTTTCATAAAAAATTAGGGTTGATGTACCATATATTTGTTTCCACAAATGTAGGGTTCCATACTTACATAGGTTTATTGTTCCATACATTCTATTCCAATAAACATAAGGTTCCATGCAAATGTAGGGTTTCTTAACCAAACCATCTTGATAGTATAGGGATGACGATCCATACACATTGTTCCAAATGCTGGGATGATTCATTACATTCTTCTTACCAGCATATGGTATGAACAGTTTTTCTAGAATATACTAAAAGTGAACTTTGAATAATTTGACAAATATTACTTACAGATTAATAAATTAAATATAATTCCAAAATAAATATTTAAATGAATAATATTTTCCTAAAATTCACTTAAAGTAATATAATCAATAAAAAAATGTTTCTGATCATAAAAATAAATAATATTTATAGAGTATTGTTGAGACAATACATGTCGAGGAGATGTTTCTTATAGTTTATTCTCCATCCCATTGTTAATTCAACCAGCTTTTATATAATTTTTTTTATCCTTATACATTCATTATTCTATATTTTTTAACATATTCAATATATTAATACATATAATAAAATATATAGGAATATTTTTAGGTAAAAATATAAGTGTCTTGTGAGCATTAGAGTTAGTAACTGAAGGATAACCTAAAAATATCCTCCTTTTGATGATCACATGACACAATAAATTACAAAAAACAAGGTTTATGGAGTTTATCAAAACATTATACACTATTTTAAACAAATAAGATAAAAAAGTCATCCTTTGATTATAAATATATTCAATTTTAAACTAATCTATGCCCCTTTATGATTATAAAAAAAGCTGGTAGAAAATAATCTTCCACAAAACACATATTCCCCCTATTTATAGAATAGATGTTTCAAATTACACCTTTCGTCTGAATTAAAACTATCCCCCATGAAATATAAATTTGGACTTATGCTCTTATATGAATGTAATATGTTCCATAAAGTATATAAGAGTTAATAATCCCCCTCATTAAAAAAATTATAACATTTGAGGGAAATAATTCATTAACCCATTCAAATATCCCTTTTAGATATTTAATCTTAATGATACCTCATAAATTTAATTAACAAAATGAAGATGAGCTGAGTAGATATGATCTCGATTGAGACATGGTTAATATGGAATTGATCTTACACTAATGGATGGTGTTCTATAATAATCACCATTATATCATATGGGGATGTGTTTATATGATCTTCATATTTAAGGCATGAAATGAGTTTCTTCTTGATACAATACATTCATGAGTTTAGGATGTTTTAATATTTTATTTATTAGAAACATTATCATGGTTGAGTTAGAATCACTTTGGAGTTTATTGTAGATTTATATGAGTGAAATGAGTAAATTTATGTTATAGATTCCCAATAAAGGAGTCAAGGAGATAATCATGTTGTAGCATGTTCATGTTAATATCATGAAGTAAATACTTCACTTGACATTATAGGGAAGTATCCTTGAGTTATTCCAACATATAAATGATCATGCAAGAGAAATAAAATCATGAGAACTTTGGTTATGTCATGGTGATGTAAATTGGATAACGAGTTAATCTGTCATCATAGGATATGTTATGGGCTTAGTATAACATTATGGGAGAATGAATCTAATTTGAGAAGCTTAATATCATATTTTAGATGATTATGGTACAATGGTGCCTCTTTTTAATTAATTATAAGTCAGCTATGTCATGAAGAAATGTCAGGAAACTTTTGTTTTTTGTTTTTTAGGGAGTTATATGGTCTTAAACTGTAAGAAAATGATCTAAACCATAATTGTTTGTGAAGTAAATAATACCATGATGTAGTCTAAGAAACCATGCCTCTACCACTTTGGAAAAAAATGTTGATAAATTTTTGGTTCTATAAATTTGAGGAATTCCATGTCGTAGTGAAGGTTCTAGGCAGTAATGACTCTAACTAAGGAATTTTAATGGATCTATGGTTCAAAACAAATTGAATGTTATATGATAAAACTAATAAAACATGATGAAAATTTATTCAAATATATATCAATATATTCTATGAACATTTGGATTCTAACATCCATATCTTTTATATCTAAGGATCACACCACAACCATATGTGTCACTTCACAATTCAGGTTATCTCTATAAATAAATAAGTTACCTACCTAGCAAAAGTATGTGTGATGAAAAAAAAATTAACTTATTCTAGTGAAATTCCAAGGAGGATTTAGTATTATTTTTATGAAAAGAAAAAGGGTGCAGACTAAGACCAAATTCTAGAGTCATTTGAGGTATTAGAAGTGGAGATTGTTAGACTTATCAGATCTTGTCATTAATCTTGTAATTAGAGGTCAACAAAATCCATCTTCTATTTTCCTGATTTATTTGATAATAAATTGGAATTTTGGTAGAAACATCACAACCATTAAATACTATGTATTATCCACCTAGTAATAATTGTGTGTGAGCATTGTAAAATTTATTAGCTTTTTGTATGTTTTCTCTTGACTAATCTCTCATCCTCACATCATCACCATCAAAATCTATTTTAAACTAACTAATAATGGGATTAATTTAGTTTAAAAGTGAGAGTTGGTGTTTTGGGTACCACCAATTCACCCCCTAGTGATGATATACTCTCCCTTAATCCTATCAATTTGTATCAGAGAAACATTTCTTGAATATATTTTTCAATGATTTGAAAATATGATACCTGTCAAGTGGTATCAAAGAATTCATGGAATAGTTTTATATAAGATTCACATCAATCTAAGGTTTATATCAATTTATTATATTTATGATCAAAATTATCCATGAATTCATTGAATATTATCAATAATAAAGGAGTCCCAGTGTTTGATTGTAAATAATTACATCTATGGAGAGGATTGTTTTATATCTTCTATCATAGAACTGAAATGTTCTTGATATCACTGAGAATGGTGAAAATATTCCAAATGATTTAATATCATATACTATACTAGATAATAAGAATATTTAATTCAATGAGATATCATATAATTTATTACTATTATAATTATAAAAAAGTGTTTCTACGAGTTATGGATATAATGATAATAAATTAAATCTGGAGGAAACTATAAAAAATCCATTAATGAGATAATAAAGTGAAATATTCTTGGTTAAAAACATTCTATCATTAGTTAAAAGATATATTAATGGGATAATAAACATCATTAATATAATTCCCCATTCAAATAAACAATATTGTATACTGAATTTGAAGATGTGTTGAAAAACATGATGGTTCTACCATCTTGAAGAGGCTAATGAGAATTATTATTTACAAATTCAATGTAAAAATAAGAACCATGGAGGACCAATAATTAGATGAGTATACCATTAAAAAACTCAAAAATATTTTTATTTCCTATGATATTAGAAGATGGTGAACATTTAGAAGAAAAGGCAACATAAAAAAGGATACTGAATTCAATTATCTAAAAGGATCAAATTATATTGATTGAAAGATGTCTCATGAGTAATAAATTAATGTCAAAGATGATTCAATATAAATTTAAAAACTTATATCTTTATTATAATAAAACTTGTGGCAAGGAAAAGGTAATTATAGAGGAAAGATATTATTTAAATTCTTTAATTGTGATAATTTGGACAATTTTCAGTAGGTTTACTTAAGAAACAAGAAGATGGTAAGAATGATGATTAACCCAGAAGATCTTATTAGATGAGAAATAGGGATAATGGTCAAATCATAGGAATATTTTTCAAAGGAAAAAAAGGTAAATTTAGTACAACAAAAAAGAAAAATATTTTCTCCTAATATGAATCCATATATCTTGTTGAGGAATGTGAAATAGAGAAATAATACTTGGAGGGTGAAGTTAAAGTATCTGTATTATCCAAATAAAATCTACCCAAATATCCCTCTAGTAAAGAAGTATAAGGTAGAAATGAATAATAAATCACTAATGAGGAGACACCAAAAGAGTTTCAATTAAATGTGGAACTCATGGTGCGCTTGAAAGAAAATTGATGACATGAAAGCAAAAGAAATCATTAAGGATAGAGAATGAATCATTAAGTAAATCGCTTTATGATTCAAAAGGTAAATACATTACAGAGATGAAAATTCAATTCAAAAAAATATGGGAAATGTCAATTAAAGTCTTGAAGTTAGAACCAAAATTCTTGAGATTTAAATTGTAAATATAATTGATGAAAATTTAGAATTGAAGACTCTCGAGAAAAAGATAGTTGAAGCTGGGAATTAGATGAGTAAGTCAAAAGTTTTTGTGTTCATAAGATATGAGAATGAAGTTGGGGAAAGATCAAATATATCAAATAAGTCTAATTATTCTACTAGGTGGATCATTAATTATTTCATTGTCACTCCCTTGACCTGAACTCCTATAACCTATTATGAATAAATAGATTATTTTCATAGTATAATTTAAATGAACTAAATTTAACCAATTTTAACCATCAATAATTACAATATCATCAACAAATATTGAGTCTCATATATTAAAATTTCATTTTAGGTTTATATTTTTATAGAGTTGTGAAAAACTATTAATGAACAAACCCCATAAAAATATCATTAATTGTATATTTTTTCCAATATATAACATAAACTATAATATTTCTTCAATATCTCCCAAAACATTGTCCTCACGAAAAATTATATTATAAATATCATGTGTAATACATTTCTTCATAACTAGTAGAAATACAGACATAATTAGGGGTTATATAAAACTCTTAGTAAGGGTAAATATTAATGATAAAAATAAAAGATCATAAGTGAGCATAATATGAGCGTAAATAATATGGTGGGAAGGCATATTCAAAATAATTTCATCATCCAGATAAATAGTGATAATAATATATCCATGGTTAACATATCAATAAATAAAATCATGGATAAAAATAATTGGTTCCTTAGTGATGAAATTTTCAAAATAAAACAACTATTTTCATTCCCTAAGCCAAGATATTGTGATCTTACCATCAATGTATTTTGTTTATGAATATTTTGTTCTTGGTGGGCATACACTAAAATACCCAATCTAGTTTGTCTCATGAGACCAATCTATGCATCGAAGAGTTATCTATATAGATCCCCACTTATTGATAATTAAGTCTAATTCATTCATCATATAAAGGAATGAATAATATATACAAATACATAATTAATATTTAATAGTAATAAATTAACATCTATATGGAAATAAATTGTATAAAAATTGTCAATATCTCCCTAAATAATAAATGGAATAGATTTATATGTAAGAATAACTAAAAATAAAAATATAAATAGAAAGGTGCATATGGTTAACTAAATAATTTCCCAAACCATTTGACCTATGGAATTTAGTTTTACAACCTTAAATTAAAGTAATTAAATATAAATTCTTCACAATAGAATAGAATTAGAGAAAATCCAGTCATATAAAAAAGGATGATTTGGAAATAAAAGGTATTTATGGATCATATCATTGATAGAATATAACATTACATAATAAATTAGGAGAAATAAATTCTATAGTAACATTTTAATAATATCCTATATCAAGAATAAGATATATAAAAGGGTAATGTCTTCAATGAAAATCACTTGTTGGGAGTTTAAGAAAAAATCAATTTGGAAATATGAAACATCCTTTATATTTTGAAAACAAATATTAAAAGAAATATTTTATAAAACTAGAATAAAAATTATTTATATTTAGATCCATGAAAAAATAAAGATAAATTTTCATATGAAACAATAAAGGTGAAAAAAATATGTGTTTATATATAAAATGATAAAAAGAGATGACTTTCACACTTTGACAAAAATAAACTATACAAAAAATGAGAAAAATTTCTTTATAATTTTTAAATGATGTAACTTAGTATAAAATTACCTTAATCAATTTTTGAGTCACATAAAAAGATATTCTGAAAATCATCCAAGAATATAGACATGGAAAAATAGAGGTTCGATTGGAAGAGAAAGTCTAGGTTTTGTTTCTTGCAATGGTTAAATAATGAGCCAATGGAAAAAAATAAGGATAATAAAAGTAAAAAAATAATGAATATAAGATTATATAATTATAGGGTTTTTAGATATAAAATTATTAAAATTACATAAATGTATTATATTTAAAATGTGACCACTATTTGAAAATGATATTAGCAATAAAATATTTAGGTATTATTGACATAATAATTAAAAGAGATTGATAGAGGGATCATGAAATAGACATTAAAATATCAGGAAATTGAAGATATTTTCATAAATTAAATCAATAGGGTAGTTAATACATCATATATAACAAATTATGGAGTGTTATATGAAACATGTTTCATGGAGTTGAAAATGAGTCAAATAAACCCTTAAAATCATAAGAATTTTTTTAGTCAAAATCCCTTTAAGGATATGATATAAAATAAATCATAAAACATTGTGAATAATAATTGGGAAAGTGGAAATCGATGTCTTGTGATGGCTTCTTCTCTGTTGGCTCCCAGTGATGCTCTTCGATGGCTTGAAAGTTCGAATGAGGTTGTTGTGTTTGAGAATGAAAATGGCAGTCCTTTTGACTTTGAATTTTAAATTTTAAGCTTTATTGTGCACAAATATTTTTATTTTGCATCAAAATGTTCGGTATTTGGAGTTTTTGTGATTATGGAATGTGAAATCTTCTAGATAGTTACAAGGATCCTCTCTAGATGAGTTTTTAGAATAGGAATAATTCACCAGATCTTTGCCATCTGAATTTGGAAGAACGAGAGGGTATGGCCTTTTCCATCTATACCAGACCTATGAAACCATGCACGGGATAGTTATCCAAGAGTTCATGTGATGGGGGGGGGGGGGAAGGACATAGTGATATAATCTCTGGGAAGTGGAATTTATTGTATTCTTTATCTGGGTTTTATTTTATTTTAATGGTTTTTATTGGGTGAAGTTGTTAGGGTTCACACATAGCCTTTAAAAGTTTCATTTGAAAATAAAAAAATGGATTCTGTCTGTCTATTATAATTTCATTCTATTGGATTTTTAGTTGTGATCCTTAATTATGAAATTGATAATGGGTATGTTTTGGTAATTTTATATGAACAGACATTGGTATATTAACAAATGATTTTAATATTAATGTCACCATTAAATAAATAAAACCAAATAATTATTTAACTATTTATATCATATATTTCCAAAAATAGTATTCCCATATTCATCCATGATATAAATTTATAGAATTTTTCATGTATGTTGTAATTATATCCCAAATAATAAAAACCCATAATTAATGGATGATAATGAATTAATTTAGTTGTAATATAATTATATAATAATAATTATATTATTTAGTATTTATTAGTGTGATATATCATAATTTAAAAAAAATTAAGAATAAGATAACCCATATGAATTTATTAAATAGTACGAATAAACCCTTTTTTCACTTAGAACACTATTTTAGATGGTTGAATTTAACATGGGTTTTTATTACTCTTATTGTAGATAGGATGTCAATTTTTTCTTACCAAAACCATAATAATTTCATAAACATCATAGTGATCCATTAAACACATTATCATGACCATCCATGAAATGCGGTAATGAAAATAAAAAATAGAAATCAATTGTTCCATGTAGGTGGTAGTCTATACATATGCATGGTCGCTGACTTCATTTTCTATATAATGGGAAAATTTTATAATATATTTTATCATTAAAAAATATAAAATATTTTATAAATATCATACTTATTTATTAAATTCCACATTAATACCAGTTGTGTAAGGTAGTTAAGGATAAAAGACATGATGCTTCATTGAAGGGGTAGTCCACACACATGTAGTATACTAACATAATTTAGTGTTTACTAGTGTGATATAATATAATTATGATTGTATTATATGATGATATAATGGATATAAAAATATAACATATCTGGGATAAAATATTTTATACTTATCACACCTATTTTAAATGATTGAATTAATGATGATCATTTATTGATCAAATAGTTAATAGGTTATCCCATTTTTCATGATAGATACTTAATGATATCCTAAATTTCATATTTCCTCACTAAATCCATTATGAGAACCATAAATTATGTTTGGTGATGAAAATTAATTTTATTTCTCATGGTGTAGGTAGTCTTCATGTATTCATGAATGTTAATTTTGTTTCTCTTAATGAATGGGATAAATGAATAGATATTGATAATACCCTTAAGATAGTAATGTTATGGTATCTAAATGATACTAATATAATTATATTAGGGGTCTATAATTAACTCTATGGAATATAATTAATAATTAAAATGATTTGTTGATAATACTCACGTCAGGGACTTGAATATTCATTGGAATTCTACTTAGAAATGGAGGCCTCATACTAACTAATGGTGTCCATAATCTTTTGAAAGTGTGATAGAGTTCTAGTAAGAGTGATTTGGAAGAGTTATCAGAATAAATTTTAAGGATAGGTGAGTCTTTATGGTGTGGAAGTGTTACCGTCCTATAAGTGAAGGGATTGGTTGTTTTGGAAGTTACCATTACACTTTCAAAAATATAATGTCACTATTCAAATATCAAAGGTAACAAAATGAAAAAATTAGAGTAAATTTCTGTGTTGGTCTATATTTTCCTTAAACAATCATTTTCGAGAAAACTAGATAGGTTTTGGATTTTTCTTTTAACTTTTACACTTTTACCCTAAATTAATTTTACCATGGAAATTAATTTTTAACCATGGTAATTAATATTAATGGAAAAAATTAATAATGGGAATTTTTCCAAATTTTAACATTCTGATTTCATATTTTTAAATCATTTTATAAAATAAAATTTTCATGGGTTTGAAATGTTAATGTTAAAATAAATTTGTATAACGAATAAAAATAGTTTTTTTGGGATAATTATGCATGTTAAGTTTAAAATTTTATGTATAGGATAATATTATCATAGATATTTATTTTAATGAAATAATGTTTTTTATTATAAAAAAATTAAATTTATGTGTAATTTAAATTAATCAAAATCCAAATTTCACCATCAAAACAATTAATTAGAATAAAATCCAAAAAATAGAAGTAGAATTTTTAGGTGTTTAGTAAATATTGGATAAATGATTTATAAGATCAAAGAATATTTTAAAATGTATGTTTTTATTATTTTAATAAATATCTATTTACATAAATTTTTTAAATCTTCTTGGATTTTTTGATATAATGATAAGTAATAAAAATTAAATTTTTTTCAAAAAAACACATTTTCAACTAGAAAACCCTTTAAAAAAACTCATAAATTCATAATATTCAGATATTATTATTATAAATACAAAAAATGATGTTAGTTTTATCAAATTGAGATTCTAGAATTTATAAATGTTTTTTAAATGAATTTAAAAAAGGTAAATATAAACCGCTTTTATTGGGAAAATGATGTTTTTCAATATTAAGTGTTCCTAATATTATTTCATTCCAATTTATAATTTAAAATATGTTAATATATGATTTCATATAAAATAATATTTTAAAAGTGTTCAATTTAATATATTAGTATAAAATATACAATACGTAACAAAAGGGTTCTTTAAAAAATGAAATATTATTTTTATAATAAATATTCTTTAACAATACCATTAAAATTAATTATTTATACTCTAAAATTTAATTTTATTACTCCATTGACATTAAAATTATTATTTGAGTTTTATATATACATCATATGTTATTTTAAAAAGAATATTAATATTTAAACATAAAACATCAATATATAGATAATATTTTTATATAATATTTTGGGTTATAATATTTTAAATTTATAACCAAACAATAAATTAATTCAGTATAATTATTGGATATATGACCAATGATTATATTTTTAATGAACATATTTTGAATCACAATATTTTGAATTACTAGAAATCATTCCAATACATATATATATATATGTACTTTCTAAATCACTGGTTCATTCCACTCTCACTTTGAATGGAATATTTTTTATTGCATATTATAGATGTGTCACAATGCTTTCTCCTTTCATGGTGATATTCCTCATTATAGGTTTTGTTTTTCTATTGGTGATCCTCAGGGTAAAATATTATACCAGGTATTTCCTAGTTGGGAAGATTTTATTCTTCTATATCTATTTTTTCACATTGATTTATTCACATTTAATGGAAGTATT
This sequence comes from Viscum album, assembly GCA_963277665.1. Classification (NCBI taxonomy): domain Eukaryota; kingdom Viridiplantae; phylum Streptophyta; class Magnoliopsida; order Santalales; family Viscaceae; genus Viscum; species Viscum album. The sequence continues at coordinate 1,218,339,663 of OY728151.1, forward strand.
TTATCTATGGTGAGTTATAATATATTATGTGAAATACTATGTTTTATGCTATTTTGTTGCAACTTTCAAGTGATGAATGAATAAGTGTTGTCAGTTTTAATTCATATTGGGTATGAATCTTTTCCTAATAAAATTAAATTTTTATAAACAAATAGAAAAAAATTAGTTTAGAATTTTAAAAATATGGTTTATAAAAAAATATTTTTCCTAAAAATATGTGTCATTACATTCTCCCCCCATAAATAAATTTCTTCCTCGTAATTTTAATTCTTTAATAGCAAAGAAAATAGATAAATGCATCTAAATTATATATAAAACTAGGGGTATAATTTCTCCATAGAAATAAAACTTACAAACTTGGGAGATATATATATTTCATTGTAATAGTATTATCATAAATATTGAGTTTTTCTCCAACTATTTGATCTAAAAGTCCATAATTATCCAGCATCAAGACACACATTGTATAATTTGTTTCTAGAGGGTGTTTATTATCATACATTCATTGATAAAATAGCATATATTGGTATCTAATGTTTTTTCCTTACTCTAGATAATATTTCAACTAAGTGGAGGGAACAAATATATTATTAAAATATAATTATATTTATCTAATGGAATAAGAATAAGATTTCCAAAAGGCACACTCCCATAAACATAAACTTGTAACACAATAGTCATACCACCATAAGATTTATTTGACAATCATATCATCTGGTCGGTGATATAATTATCTTAGAAAACTTCTTAGATATACTAGAGTTCCTATAATCAAATTCCAACAAGACATCTATAACTCTAGACTAGAGGGTACCTGTACCTTAAATATCAATATCCAATTCAAGAGTAGTTCTTTCATAAGTATTCTATTTTCCTCTTGGTATTGGAGGTTGGTGATTCTCATTTCCTTGGTTAGTCCTTGGATTATGGCATTGACAGGGATAATTCTCAAGTTCCCCGCACATAAGACACTGAATTATTAATATTACCTCAGAACTAACTCTATTACTTTCAATCATGCTAACTAAAATCTTCATTATTCCTTGATAGTATTATACTTGATGACCCCCAATTCAATAAGTAATCCATATTTCAAAATCCATGAGACAATTTCAAAGGTTATTCTATCCATATTTTTGACATATAAGAAATTAAAAATTCATTCCATCATTATCTTTGTTACTTCATATTTTATAAGAATCCATCCTTCTATTATTTGGTATTTTGGGGCTTAGAGTATATTAACATTGTTAATCATATTTCCTAATAGTTGGTTTGGAATAATCATTATGGTTTCACAATCTATCTCTCATTCTAAGGGTTTTTTCGTTGAGATAATATATGAATTGTCCCTCACTCCCAATGTTTCTTAGAATTATATTCATTACTAAAACCAAAACGGTTGATACGAGTGATGAAAAATTAACAATACGGGGTAATTATTAAAATCATAAAATGAATTAAAAAATAAAAAATAATATTCCATTACATTATCATGTTGTCCTATAGTTTATTTTGTTCAACCTACATTATTCATAGTTTGAACTAGGTTAATTTAAGTTGGGTTATCTTATACCTATAAACCTAATCTCTCAAAGTAACTAGGAAACCAATCCTTCATATTTGTTCATAAATATCTTTGGATTAACCAAATAATAGGACATAGGTGTGTCTAGACAAGTTTGGAGTCTATGGCCCACTCATAATGCATCAATGTGATGATAAATTCAATGCTCAACTAACCCATTTTATTATGATTACACTTATGTGCGTATATGTCATAGTAGCATCCATTTTCTAGTATCTAGATATAGATTTCATTTATAGGAAAACCACATACTCAAAACTTTACCAAAATTTCAATATGATATCCAACACATTGATTTATACCTAAGACTTATCCCTATATTTTTTTACTAATGTTATCTAATACTAAACCACAATATAACTATACTAATACTCATGAAAACAAAAAATTCATTTCATACCAACTATGGTGACCCAAGATAATCATACATAAATAATAAATTGATTTCATGTATAAGATAATACATGTCACAGACATTCTCAAAACCTAAGGACTGAAAGGTTTAGTATATTTAATGAGAAGATACCTAATAAACTTATTTTATGATACTTGTGAACATTTCTAAACATTAAAACTTCAAAATATCCACTTATAGACATACCCTATGTTATAATCATATATATTACATTGGGAAAGAAAACATAAAAAGGGGTGATCTAAAATTATTGATATGGTAAGATTTATCAACATTTTATTGAGGTTTAAATCATAAGTATACGAGAAATCATGATCAAGGGAGAAATATGTCATTAAAATAACACAGAATAATAACATTAGTATATAATTCATGATAAAAAACATGTAATCTCAAAAGATAAAACATATACCATGGGATAATATTATAGTAACATGATATAATAAACAAGACCCAGAAGCATAATCATAGGCATATGGCCTGGAAATGTAACATACCCTTGATACATAGAATAAAAAATAACTTTTTAATGAGAATGAGCATAGGTAAATTATTCCATTATGAAAAATAATAATTTGACACTTTATATTGTGAACAAAAAAAATTTCCATGCTTCATGTTGTGAAAAAACAAAATCCCCACACTTTATGTTATGAACAAAAAATGTCCATGTTTTATGTGGGGAATAGACAAACCGCACATGCTTCATGTTGTAAAAAAAATTCCATCCCTTCATGTTGTGAACAAAAAATTTCCATTCTTTATATTGTGAAAAAAAATACCATGTACTTTTTTATAAACAAATAAAATAACCATGATTTATGTTGTGAACAAAAAAAAGTTCACACATCATATTGTGAACATAAAATATGTATGCACTTGTCATCCTTGTATCATGAGATATAAATCCTTGACCAATTCATTAAAGGGTGATGTAGGAACAAACCCATCATTTTCCCTAAATATGAGTTCCATAAGACATCAATCATTACTTATATCATAAAAACACATGGGAAGGAAAATGGGTTTTTTAACACATCAAGATGATATCACCAAAATTGACCTCAAATATGTAAATGGTTGATACAAAAAACCCAAACCCCACAAAAAGATATTTAATAATTAAAATTTAGATCATGATTCATTGAAAATTACTTCCAATAAATTTATTACTCTATAAATAAATTGTAAAATGGGGTGAAATTAAAAAATCATTTTTAGAAATCCATTTTATCGTTGATGTAAAATAATATGTTTTTATAACCTTGAAAGTAATTTTTTAAAATCTTACATGAATTTATAAAAATATTACTTTAAAAAAATAATATCTAATAGTATATTTTTTAATATACATAGAGGTTATAAAAATTAAATATATATTAGAATATAAGACATTTGATTTTGAAAGGATGGAAAACAATTTGAACATTTTTAAATACCTTTATCAAAAATCCACAATTGAAAATAGTATCCCAAATGTCATTTATTTAAAAATGAATAAAGTTTAATATTAGGATCATTAGAGATAAAAATAATTTTAGCTTCCAATAGGGAAAGGAGAACATTGGAGGGAAGTAAAAACATGGATATGGAGAAAAAACCAATAAAATAAATGAGAATTAATCTTAAAAACAATAGATTCATCAAGGAAGAATAATTTGATGTGAAAAAATATTTCCATAGAAAATTAGTTGAAAATAAAAAATAACATCATCATAGGGTAGGATAATTCAATCTTGAAATATTATAATCTACGTGGAGTTATTATGACTCAATAAAAATATTTGAGTCAAGAAAACCCATTATAACATAAGCGGAATTTAAATAAAAACCTACTGTAATATAGAGATTTAAATTGGAATTAGGTTAACATGAATAAAAGTAATTTCATTATATAGTATCTAAAATAGTAAGTATATACACTACATAATTGAAATTAGGTTCATGATACAAAAAATGTCTTAAAGAGATGAATTTTGAGATGAAAACTCTTACCTTGGTCTTGATTCATTATGCACTTTCCCAAAACATCCAGAATAATTAAATTATGTCTACTAATCACATACTTCAAAAACTTATTCATACCTATAACCATTTATACCCATCATTTATAATTAATACATACATATATATATTAGTCAGTTTTTACTTATTTCCCCACATTGTGTGTATATAGCTTTAATGGATTATAATAGTTTCATAGGAGAGGTGTTGGTATTTATTATTATTTCAAAGTTCATTAGTACTTTATAATTAAATATAATTAAGGGATTAATTATAATTATCATTTAAATTTCAATTTCCTTTTATCAATTATTCATTCTTTATCCTAAAGATGCAATTGATAACATTCTTATTCCAGTTATTCTAAACCACCTAATGGTGTTTTATTAATTAATGAGTTAAATGTCCATATAACCATTAAAAATACAAAATAAAAATAATTATTTAAATATTTATATATTATTATATTGATAATTATATTCTCACAGTCATCCATGATGTAAATTTATAACATTATTTTTCTAGGTGGTCAAATCGACCCAAACATGAACATAACATGATTAATAGATGATTATAAGGTGATTTAGTTATAATATCATCAAAAAAGTAGAATAATTATATTATTTAGTGGTTATTAGAATTATATGTCATAATTAGAAATAATTTATAATAAAAATTAATTTATATTAAAATATTACATAATTTGAATAAAATATTTTCCTCTTAACACGCTTGTTTTAAATGATTGAATTAACAATGATCATTTACTGATCATATCATTAATAGGTTCTAAAATTTATTATATTAGAACCTTAATTATGTAATAAGAATAAAATTTCCTCATTAAATCCATTCTAGGAATCATAAATGATGAGTGGTGATGGAAAATGAATTGCATTGCTTGTGGTACCAATAGTCAACACAAACACACGAACAATGATTTCGTTTTTCTTAATGGATGGGATAAATGAAAAAATAATGATAATACCCTTAATATAGTAAAATTATAGTATATAAATTATAATAATATCAGAATATTAGTGTACCTATAATAAAATTTAATGACGATAATTAAAAATAAAAGAAAATTAGTTGATAATACTCACATTAGGGACTTGATTTTTTTACAGAATTCTCCATGGAAATGAAGGACTTATGCTAAATAATAGTGACAAGAATATTTTTAAATACTGATGGGGTTATAGGATGAGTAATCTTTCATAGTATTAATAATAAATTAAATTTATATTTTATTCTTTAAGTGGTATAATTGTTACCCTTTAATAAGTAAAGGGAAGGTTAGTTTTGGAAGTAACCAATACATTTTAAATAATGCAGTGATACTATTAAAAGGTAAATGGATCAAAAATGAAAAAAAGTTTAGGGGAATTTTATATGGGTATATATTATCCTCACTCACTCATTTTTAATAAAACCAATATTTTTTAATATTTATATTTTAACATTTTAACTTTTACCCCGATTCACTTTTACCTTGGTAATTAATTTTTAATCTTAATAATTAATATTAAAGAAAAAAATTAAGATTATAACTTTCACCTAATTTAAAACTTATGATATTAAATTTTTAAATAATTTTACAAAATTAAATTTTTATGGGTTTGAAATATAATTTTAAAATAAACACACATAACATGTAAAAATTGTTTATTTTTTGGAAAAGTGTGTTATCATGTTTAAAAAATTATATACAATATAAAATCATTATAGATACATATTATTATGATATAAATTGATTTATTATAAAAAATGGCTTTAAAATCAATCAAAACACAAATTTCACCATCAAAACACATTATTAGAATAAAATACCAAAAACAATTATAAAAGTAACATTTCCATTGGTTCTAAAAATATTGGGAAAAGGATTTATAAGTTCCAATAATATTTTAAAATTAATAATATTACTCCATGAATACGTATTTTATTACTTATAGTGTTTTAATTCTTCTAAGATATACTTACATAATGATACAATCATAAAAATTATAATTTTCGCAAATGCCTTATTTTTCAACTAGAAATCAACCATTTCGAAAAAAATTCAAAAATTCATAATAGGAAAATTTTGATGTTATAAATAAGAAAATGAGGTTATTTTTTCTAATTTATATTACAAAATATATAAATTTATTTTCAAATTTAAAATAAAATGTATAAATTAAATATATTTTTATTAAAAAATGTTGTTTTTTAATATTAAGTGTTCTTAATATTATTTCATATAAATTTCTAATTTAAAAGATCTTAATATATAATTTCATATATAATAATATTTTAAAATTTTTTAATTTAATATATTGGGATAAAATATACAATACTTAATAAAATGATTCCTTGAAAAAAAATATAACTTTAATACTAGATACGATTTACAAAATATCATTTAAATTAATTATTTTTATTCTAAAATTTAATTTCACGACACCATTGATATGAAAATATTTATTTTAATTTTATATAAATATCATTTTATATATTAAAAATAGTATTATTGTTTTTATGTGATACATAAATATATTCAGATATGAATATATATAATATTTTAATATCATATTATAAGTTATATTATTTTATATTTTCTACTTACAAATAAATGACTTTAGTATACCTATTGGAGATATGACCAACCACCATATTTTTGGTAACCATATTTGAAATAGATAAATTTCATTCCGATATATACATACTGACTAAATCACTAGTTCATTCTGTTCTCACTTCCCAAGGAATAGTTCTTTTTTATATTATAAAATTTACATAATGATTTCTCCTTTTAGAGTTATTTTCCTCATTATATATATTTTTATCTATTGGTAATTCTCAAGTTTGAAGATGATCCAGGAGACTTCCTTGTCATGAATATTTTCATCTTTTTTATCCATTATTCCCTACTGATTTATGCACTTTTATAGGATTTATTTTATCCATGGTGAGTAATAATATATCAGGTGAAATACTTGGTATTATGTGATTTTGTTGTAGCATTTCACTTATGAATGAATAAAGTTTTGTTATTTTTAAATCATATCTCATATGAATGATTTTATAATCAATTTCAATTCCTTTATGAAATAATATAATATATATTTTATAATTATAAACATACGGTTTATAAAAATAATATGATTTATAAAACATGGGGTGTTTCATTCTCAAACCCTTTTATAAATTGTGACCTCACAATTTTCATTATTTCATACCAATAGAAATAGATAAAGGAATATAAATTATAGATATGAATAAAAATACAATTTCTTTATAAATACCAACCTTACATACTTTGGAAATATAGCTCCTTTATTGGAATAAGATTATCCCAAAAATTTAGTTGTTATCCAATTATTTTACCCAAGAGTATACTATTATACAATATCAAGACCCACATTATATTTTTTTATAGAGGGTTGTTTTAATCATATTTTTTTGATAGAATTTCATAGGATAATATGAAATGTGTTTTCCTTAATCCAAGTAATTTTCCCTCTATGTGGAGGGAACCAATACATCACTAAAATAACATTAAATTTATCTCAATAAAGGATAATATTATATCCACATGGTAGAATCCCATAAACATAAAATAGGAATGAAATATTCATACTACTAGAAGATTTATTAAATAATAAACCCATATATGTGGGGATTTAATTATCCATAAAAACTTCTTATATATAATAGATTTATTAATATAAAATTCCACAAATACATCTAAAAATCTAGATTTGTGTGTATGTATACCTTAAATATTAGGATCCACTTTGGAAGTTGTGTTTTCATTGGAATTCAATTGTACTTTTAGTCTTAGAGGTTGGTGATTCTTTTCGTCTTTGTTAATCCTTAGATAAGGGCATTGAATTGGATAATGCTCAATTTACCCACACATAAGACATTGACTTATTAATGGTACATTGGGAAGAACTCTATTACATTCAATAGTGTTATCCAAACTCATAATTTTCTATGATAGTTTACATTTTATGACCCTCTCTTCTATAAGTAAAAATCTTTAAATACCATTCATAAAATTCCTTTAGCAATTCTTTCTTCATTTTTGACATGTATGAAATTGAAAATTCTTTCCTTAACCATCTTCATCAGTTTATCTTTCACAAGATTAAATAATTCTATTTTTTGGGTGTGTTTGAGACTTTTTCAATATTCACATTGTTAGTCACATTCTAAAATATTTGGTTTAGAATAATCACATGGTTTCTCACTCCAACTCCCATTGTCATATTTTTTTTATTGCGAGAATATCCCCATTTTACCTTACACCCATGCTTCCTTCTAGATATGGCCATTACTAAAACCAAAAGGTTTGAAATAAGTGAAAAATATTAAAAAGTTATGGATTTATCATGTTTATAAATTTAATTCCACATTAAAACATCATGTGCCTTTACATTATCACATTATTTTATAGTTCCTTTAGTTCAACCTATATAAATATTAGTTTTACCTTGGTTACCTTAAGTGGGGTTATATTATACCTATCAATATAATCCATCAAAGTGACTAATAAATAAATCATTCATAGTGGATCATAAATATCATGTGATCAACCAAATCCTATACTTTATTAATTTCATGTTAGTTGTGAAGTCTTATGCCCACTCATCGGGTATTAGGGTAATGATTGAATCGATGCCTAACCAAACACTTTAGGGGTGATTACCCCAAGGTTAATTTTTTTAATAGATTAATTCACTTTACAATATTTAGGAATGTCTTTTATTATTAGTGAAACCACATATTCAAAACTTTACTAAAATTTTATAATGTTATCCTATACTTAGACTTATCCCAAGGTTTTTATCTAAAGTAATTTAATCTTAATCGCAAATATAAATAAATTAATCCTCAAGAAATTAAACCCTCATGTTATACCATCTATGATAACCCAATATAAACATATATAAACAACAAATTTATTCCATGATTTAAATAATACATCCCACAAATAGTCACACAACTCGATGAATGAAAGGTTTAGTGTCTTTGAGGATCATCTTATTTTACGATACTTATGAACATTTCTCCATATTAAAAATTAACTAGATCCACATCTAGAAATATCCTTGTTAATACTCATTTTTATATCCTAGGAGAACAAAAAATAATAAAGGGGTGAGCTTGAACTCCTAGTAAGGAAAGAATTATTAATATTTTATCAAGTGTTGAATCATAAGTATATGAGAACACATGAGAAATAAAGAAATATATTATTAAAATAACATGGAATGTAACACCCCAAGACATTAAAATGTTTTGATTTTTGAATAAAATTAATTATTTTTGTCTTTATTTATACCCAACATATTAAAATTACACTAGAGACAACACTAGATTAGCTTATGTGACATGCAAGATCGATTTTTACCTCCTTTTAATGACGAATCTATTTTAAAAATAAATTTTAAAACTTTTATGATTTTTTTTAAAAATAGGCATAATTTTTGAATTAAAAATTCTGAAATTATCTTAGGGTTAATTTTTGTGATTTTACTAAGAAACATCATTTTTTTGATGAATAGTGAAAATTACTGCAATTAAGTTAAAATAGCCTTTTGTTTAAATAACGATTAGTGTTAAATTATATTTTAAATTGGTTTTTAAAGTCACAATATATAAATTATTCGTATATTAATCCATTTTAGTTCATTGGTATTGTTTTTATATTTAAATTAGATACAAAAACTTATGGATCTTTTGAACATTTTTACTCTAAAAACCCATATTATCGCCATGTCTACAGGATTAACATTAATCTTAATATTCCCACTTCTATGATTTGAATTTTTAAAAACGTACACATGTGTATATTATTAGTATAATATTTTTTTTCCAATAAGATCATCTTAATTTTTTAACAAAAAATATTAGTGAAAGTGATTAAAATTAATTATGATGATTAAGGTAAAATTAAGTCTAAAAAGGGACTAAACCTTAGTCTTAGGGACCAAAATGACGTGGAAACTTGTCCAAAATCCATTGGTGGACAATAATTACACCATATAATCTCTTGGTTCTAATATTTTGGGATATTGGGATATTATTAAATGGAATTTCCCTATATAAAAGGTTAGGTAATGAAAATGACAAAAAGGGAACTTTCCTAAGCTTTGAAATTTATAAAACATTGAGATATGAAAAAAATCATAATATCTTCAGTTATATATATTATTTTTAAATATAAAGGATTTTTTTTATCATAATAATTTATCAATAATTTTATATATGATTTAGTTACTTAAAATGCTAAAGAAATTACAGCATAGTGATTATTTAGTTAATAATTAACTAAAATAAATGATACAATAAATATTAAAATTGAAGTATATTTATTGAATAATTTCCATTAATTGTCTTTTTAGATGAATTTATCATTTTAAATATATTTAAACTTAATATATTTTAATTCCATTATTTTTTAAATATTTAAAAATTAAAATTAACTAAATAATATAAAATTGACTTTATTGTTATTTTACTATAAATAAAATTTTATTAAATGATTTAAAATTAATAAAAAAACTATATTATTCCAAGTGATTTTTAAGTGTTAATAAATATTAAATATATTATATTAAAGGACCAATTGATATTTTATAATTAACTTATTAACCCATATACTGTAAAAATATCGTTAACATGGTCGAGGTTTTCACAGTGTTTTAGAGCGTCACATGTGCTTTTTTTAAAATTAATTTCCAAAACACATGTTATTTTTATTTTATATATTATATAACATATTAATAATTTAATTAATATATATTTTCTAATAAATCTCACTTTATTATGCTCTTAAGGGTAAAATTAATTATATTAGAAAGTAGATGCTTTAATAAAAACCAAAATGATGAAATTGGGGAATCTTAGAATTTATGGAACCAAATTATTAAAATGCACATATTTTTGAGTATTGGAGGTTTTTATAGACCTTTATTCCCATTTAATCCATCATTTTTTTATTTTTAGGCACTTTAGGTTAAGTAGACCTCCCATTAATGTATACATTTTTTTTTTACAAGAGTTCCACTCCCCCTCTACTATAAAAAGGAAAGAACATTATACCTTTCTCACACCTCTCAAGCCACTTTGGATCATCCAAAATATAACCAAATAGTCTCCCAAAATCCATCCCCTGGACCTATAAGCCTCCCATTGGGTAGGAATCAATCCCAAAAAAAAATCCTTTTTTTATAAACTAAAATGAGTTACCTGATTAAGAGGTAACGTCTTCTCTCAAGATCTCTAGTTTCATTTCCATTATACACCCCCAAAAAAATATTTGTTCTATTATTATATGAAAAAAAAGTATCCTAAATATACAAGTATGTTTTTATGTAAATTTTTCATCCTAAACATACACATAACTCCATATGATGGGTAACAAACATATTGTTTCTGTGTTCGGTGAATTACTGCCTCATGAAAGGATGATTGTTTATTTTTCCTTTACCACCTATCATGGTGGCAATTATAATGGTTTATATGTTTATATATGATATATATGATATTTATAATATCATTATGATTCTTTATTTTTTATTTATAACGTACATTATTCTTTCCATCTTGTGTAAATATGATAATTTCGTTTAAGAAAGTGTCGAATACCACCCCCTCAAAGCGATTTGACTCGTTCATGCCATACATGGAATGTATAAAGGATTGTTTTAATAAACATATATAACATATATAACATATATATTTTAGTTTAATTATAATATATATTTTTATCATTTAGTTTTAATTCTTTTAATACCACAAAGAAATGAAAGTAGTGTTCATGAGTACGTACGACCTACAGTCTCCATGAATGGTGCACTTAATTTATAATCTCCAAAAATTATGGACTACTTAAAATTAATATATATTGATTATATATGATAAATTAGTAATTTTTTATATTTTGGAAATTGTTCAATCAGGATTTTATTAATAGAAACAATAAATTACATGTCAAGACCTATATGAGAAGACTTGTTAATTAACACCTGAAATAGTTCAAATAATGAAAGAGTGTAACAAACGGGGAATAAAATACTATAAGGATTTAATATATGATATTATAAGCATGATTATATTTCTGATATAAGTTAGTATCGTATTATAAACCACTATATAGGAGGATAAATACCACACAACAAAAAGAATGTTAAGGTAAGGGAATTTCGTCTCAATTTACATTCCATTGACACCTATTTGTTATTATGCACCAATTCATTTTTATTCGGTTTATATAATGCCTTTTGACATGTTATATCTTGGATATCCTTACTCTCATTATAATATAAGTTTCATTTAATGTTATTAACTCATCGGTATTATGATTTAAATGTTTCAAAGTGGTATGGGACACTTTGAAATGTTTAAAGATTATTCTCCTAAAGAATTTTCTTATTGGTTATCTTTTAAATCTCACTTCCTTTTGTGATTTAAACCCTTATATTGAAAAAATAACATCATTTTAATAATTTAAGTTATAAATTTACCTTAATATCCATATTATCATACAATAGAAATTAGTATTTTCCTAAATCATATACCATTTTTTATATGGTGTATACTTTGATTGTATGAGATTCATGGAAAAAAACATTTATAGTATAAGATTCATTGAATGAAACCTGGAAAGTATTAAATTCTTATCATGAAGCCTTGAAATTATTAGATTATTGGAATGAATAATTTATAGTAATAAATTCTTGGCATGAATCCTTTAAATTATAAGATTCTTTTCATGAAACATTGAAAGTATTAGATTCTTGGAATGAAGCGTTTAAAGTATTATATCCTTCGAAAGAAACTTTGGTGGTATGTTATTGACATACATAGTCATTCATTTCCTTCACCGATATACAAATTATTATTAATTTTTCAGATTTTTCATAAAAATATCTATGGATACATTTAACCTTTTTTTCATTGATAAAATAGAATGTGTTTCAGTTTCTTATCTTTCCGTATTAAATTTTCTTTATCTAGTTATTTTAATGGAATGTGTTATTATTTATTTTCATTTATATGTTGGTTTATTTATATTGATTCATTATTTATTCAAATTTACTTACGTATACTAATCATTTGAACTCACCCTTATTATGTTTCTTTTTTCTACTTTATGAAGATGAAATATTTGAGTAAGAGTTAAAAGATAAAGTCTATTTCATTTTATTGAGTATGTAATCTAGATTTTTAAGACTGCTAAATTTAGTGTTCCTTCAGTATTTGATTACTTTTAATCATTTCAATGTAATAAAATAATTCACTGGCTCTAGGTTCTGGGGTCGGGGCGTTACAATTGGTATCAAAGGAAGTTTAACAACAACCTTAGAAACTAGATTTAGAAAACTTATATTAGGAAGCATAACCCTAAGATAGAAATTGTGGATAAGAATACAAGAACATCCTATAATTTTTTTATGGTAGTGATTATGTAGATATTCCTAGAAATATATCCCTATATGGATACTACAAGTAGATGTGGTTCTGGAACAGATTTATCTAGGAGTAATTACTGTGACAAGGTGTCTCGAGCCTAACTCGGGGTAACCTAGTAAATGAAAACAAGCCTTATTATGCACCTAGTTTGACACTCCAGGTGGATAAACTTAAGATAATTCTCATTTTTTTACAAACCATCAGGAAGGATTTAATTAGACGATGATTATAAATGACCTTGGAAAAACCTAAAGTGTCATAGATTAAAGAAGTGGGAGCCATGATTTAGGCATCCAATAAGTCATTTTTCAGGACTATATGGTTTTCTATTTTGATAAGTGTTTCTCACACTATGATTTGTGGTTTTATTCAAGTTAGGGAACCATAAGGAACTCTATTAACATTGAATGTTCTGGAAAATTTAATGATGAGAAGTTAAATAGAGTTATCGACAGAGTTAAGGATGTTGTCATCATGCCTAATCATCTTTCACGAAACCTGACTAACAATGTGTACCTTAACCAACTCTCAAACTCGCCAAGGAAGATAAGTAAGGATTTCACTAAGAGTTTGGGTAATGCAGACCATGGATACAAGAAGATTTAGTTTCCTCTATGTCAATAACTTGGAAAGAATCACCCATATGAATGTCTTAGAGGGCCAAAAAGATGTATTCAGTGTGGAAAATAAGGACACAAATCAAGTAACTATGATTGAAACATGAAGAGTTGGGTTGATACAATAGATGGTAATATTGGAATCCCTAAGACATCATTGGTGGTAAAATGATTTAAGTGTGGAGTGAATGTCCCTTATGAGATTTATTATTCCAAGTGGAAAGCTCATGAAGAGAATCAGCAAGATGGTATGAGTAATTGTTATTTGGATGATGAAGATGAGATTACCTGTTATATGTGAAAGAAAATAGGTATTAAGTAATAGGATGAGGTAACATTTTTAATGCCTTAAGGATGAAGTGGAATAATTTATGTGTTTATGCACTCATATTCAAGAAAAATTTCAATTGAATATTTTATTAATGATGTATTGGTTATAAGAATTATAAAATATATGAGTATTGTACTGAAGTATTTTTTATCAAGGAATTGAGATCAAATGTTAAATGGTACCAAGAAAATTTATTTATTAAAAAGTAAAACTTTTTAGAAAACACATGATTGAGGTAAATACAACCCTTAATATGTTCTTGATGTTGAGATAATGATGAATAAAATATTTAGTTAGATATGTTCTAACTATCTTAGAACTAATTAATGACTTATCAAAAAGAGGTCTATTATATCACTGATGGAGTTTACAATAATTTTGTATTTATAGAATGTAAGCAATAACATGTCTCTTACATAAGGAAGAATGCATATTTCCAATAAGGTTTTATAGTGATTTGAGTTATTACTATATTTAAAGAGGATACATGATGAATCTATTCACATGTTTGGAATGTGAAATTTTAGAACTACTTGTTTTTTATTAAAGGCTAATGATAACTTCATTTTAGAAATTTAGTGCCCTTTTTTCTAAGGTGTTTAATCATAATCTTTTGGTAAGGTTAACCATTTATAAAATGGGTTATGTTGAACTTTGTATCTAGTTTTAGAGATTGAAATATTAAATCACTATACGAAGAATATTTTTCTTAGATATTAAGTAGAAATACTTCGAATCATGACAAATGGATAATGTTGTGGTTATAGAAACATAAAAATTATATTTAATTATATTCTTAGAGAGTGAAAGAATTCATAAAATCTAGGAAAAATGATCATGAAATCACAAAAAAATACATAGTACCTTTGTTTTTGATGAATCTAATGGCCTCTTTGATCATCATGGATTTATGGCCTTGTGATTGTTAACTTTCTCCTAACTATGTCCTCTACCACTCTTCGTAATAACATGATTTTTAGATTTTTTCTATGTATCCATGTTTTTATTTCCCACATATGTTCTACTGCTAGGGAAACTAGTTACATGAGAATTTTACTTCCCTTTCTCTCTTATTAAGAAGATTTTTTATTTACCATATTCATGAGGTGTTTTTTCAAAAATAGTTTGTTTTTATATATCAATCCATTGATTATTGAGATCATGTTTAAATTACGGGGATTCAATTTAAATATGGTTGGGAGAATGTAACACCCCAATATATTAAAATATTTTAATTTTAGAATAAAATTAATTTTGTTTCTATCTTTCATTTTACACAACACAAAGTTAAACTTACACTACAAACAACACTGAATTAGCTTGTGTTATACACAAGATCGAGTTTTACCACCTTATAATGGGGAACCTATTTGAAAACAAAATTTTTACACTTTTATGAATTTTATTTTAAAAAAACGTCATTATTGAATTTATAATGTCAAAATGATCTTAGGAAGAATTTTTAGGATTTTTCTAAGAAACTTTATTTTGGAATGAATAGTGAAAATTACTATAGTTTTGTTAAAAATTTCCTTTTAGTTTAAATAATGATTAGTTTTAAATTATATTTTAAATATTTTTTTAATGTCACAATAGATCAATTATTCATATATTAATCCAATGTAGGCATTAGAACAATTTACATACTTAAATTATATATAAAAACTTATTGAACTTTGGAACGTTTTTACTTTAAAAACACGCATTCTCACCACATCTATGGGATTAGCGTTAATATTAATTTTCCCACTACTTTGATTTGAATTTTTAAAAATATAAATAAAAGTTTGTAATCATTATAATATTTTTTTCTAATAATATCAACTTACTTTTTTGACCAAATAGATTAGTGAAAGTGGTTAAAATTAATTACAGTGATTAAGGTAAAATTAAGCATAATAAGGGACTAAACCATTATCATAGGGACCAAAATGACTTGTAAACTTATTCAAATTCCATTTACAGCATATAATTAGACCATATTCAACATTTTTTGAAACTTATGGATTATTGATATATTATTAAATGAAATTACACTATATAAAATTTTAAGTAAGGAAAATAACTAAAAGGGAACTTTCTTTACCTTTAACATTTATAAAACATTGAGATACGAAGAAAAAAATCATATCTTAGGTAATAAAAATAATTTTTAAATATAAATGGGTTATTTATATCTTAATAATTTATCGATAATTATAGAGATGATTTTGTTACTTAAATGCTTAACAAATTCCTCTGTAATGATTATTTAGTTAATAATTAACTAAAATAAATGATACTATAAATATTAAAAGTGAAGTATATTGATTGATTTACTGTCATTAATTATTTTTGTAGATTAATATATGACGTTACACAGCTTAAATCCTAATATATTTTAATTACAGTATTCTTTTTATATTTTAAAATTAAAATTAAATAAATAATGTCAAAATTGACATTATTATTATTTTACAGTAAATGATATTTTATTAAATGATTTAAAATTAGTAAAAATACTATATTTTTCCTAGTTATTTTTAAGTGTCACTAAATATTATATATGTTCTATTAATGGATCAATTGATATTTTATAATTAAAATATTGACACATATACTATAAAAACATTATTAACATGGTCTGGGTTTAGGTAGTGTTTTAGTGTGTCACATGGCTTGTTTTAAAATTAATTTCCAAAACACATGGGATTTATGTTTTATATGTTATATATTATATTAATAATTCATTGGTTCTATATTTTCTAATAAATCTCACTTTATTTTACTCTTAATGTCAAAGTAAATTAGATTATAAGACTAAATGATTTAATAAAACCAAAATGATAAAATTGTGGAATCTTAGAAGTTAAGGAACCAAATTATAAAAATGCACATATTTTTGGGTATTAGAAGTTTAATAGACCATTAATACCATTTAATCCATTATTTTTTCATTTTGGAGGCACTTTAGTTACGGTATACTTCCCATTAATGAAGATCTTTGGGTGTTTACAAGAGTGTCACTCTCCCTCCACTATAAAAATGTCAGCACTCTATCCCTTCCTCACACCTCTCAAGACAAATTGGATCATCCAAAATCTGCCCAAATAGTGTCCCAAAATCCCTCCCCTCTACCTATATTCCTCTTATTGCTAAGGAATCAATCCATGGAAGCCTTTTTGTACAAACCAAAATGAGTTACTCGATTAAGAGGTTAGGTCTTCTCTCAAGATCTCTAGTTTCACTTTCATTTTTCACCCCCCTAAAATATACTTATTATATTATTATATAAAAAAATAGTATCAAAAATATACTAGTATTTTCATAGGTAAAGGTTAATACCTATACTTACACAAACCTCCATCTAATGGGTAATTAATATATTGTTTCTATGTATGAGGAACTACTTCCTCACAAAATAATGATTGTTCATTTTCCATTAATACTTATCAGAGTGGACATTATGATGGATAATCTCTTTATATGTTTTATATATTATATTTATAATTTATTTATTCTTATTTAGTTTTTATTTAGAACATATCTTTATTCTTTCCATATTGTGTAAATATAATAATTTCATTTGAGGAAATGTGGACTACCACCCCCGAAATGCAATATGACTCATTCATTCCATGCATGGAATGTATAATGGATAGTTTTAATAAAAATATGTAACATATATAAAATATATTTTATAATTTAATTATAATATAAATATGTACCATTTATTTTTCATTCTTTTAAAACAAAAAATAAATTAAAGTAGTGTTTATATGTACGTACAACCTAATGTCTCCATGAACGATGCACTTCAATTCTAATCTCTAAATATTATGGACTATTATAAATACATATATAGTTATTATATATGATAAATAATTTTTGGGATACATTAGGGAGATGAAGAAATCATGATCTAACTAATAGAAATATCAAATGACAAGTCAAGACATACATGAGAAAACTAGGAAATTAACACAAAAATAGTTAAAATGATAAAAGAGTGTAAAAATGGGTAATAAAATATTATAAGGAGTTAATATATGATATTATAAGAATTATTATAGTTTTTTTATAAGTTAGTAACATATTTTAAACCACTATATAGTTGTATAAATACCACACAACAAAAGTAATGTTTAGGAAATAAAATTTTGTCTCAATCTATCTTCCATTGAGACTTATTTGTTATTATGCACTAATTCATTTTTATTTGGTGTATATATTGCCTTTTGAAATGTTATATAATTAATATACTTACTATAATGATATTATACTTTTAATTTAATATTATTACTTCATGGGGATTATGATTTAAATGTTTCAAAGTGGTATGGGACATTTTCGAATGTTTAATGATTATTCTCTTATAGAATATTCTTAATGGTTATATTTGCAATATCAATTTATTTTGCGATTGTTAAATTTATATTAAAAAAATCACATAATTTCAATAAATTTTAATTGGAAATTTACATTAATATCTATATTTTCATACAATGGATATTAGTATTACCCTAAACCATATAATTTTTTTTCATACAGTGTCAACTTTGATTGTATTTGATTCATGGAATTAAGCCTTAATAGTATTAGATTCTTATGGTGAATCCTTGAAACTATTGGATAATTTTAATGAAGCCTTGAATGTATTATATTATTTTCATGAATATACAATAATAGATTCTTTGTATGAACCCTTAAAAGTATTAGATTCTGGGCATGAATCCTTGAAAGTATTAGATTCCTGGCATGAAACCTTGAAAGTATTTTATCCTTATCCCAAATACATTGTGGTATTCTATAGATATCCATAATTATTCATTTACTTCATATTTATACCAATTTTTATTTATCAATGATATTTTGTGTCAACATATATATGGATACATTTACCTTTTAGTTCATTGATTAAATAGAATGTGTTTTAGTTTCTTACCTTGACATATTGAACATTCCTTATCTAGTTATTTTAATGGCATTTATTATTTGTTATTTACCTTGTAATGTTGTTTTATTTATATTGATTCATTATTTATTCCACATTTCATACCATTACTGACAATTTGAGCTCACACTTATTATGTTTCCTTTCCAAAGGTTATGAGAAACAAATATTTGAGTAAGAATTCAAGGATAAAGTTTATTTCTTTTTATAATGTATCATGCTTTTGTTCTATATTTCCCAATGTATTAGGAAAATAATGTATGTAATTTGGCTTTACAGGACTAATAAACTGATCGGTCCTTTGGGAATTTATTCCTTGTAATAATCCCAATGTAATAAAATAATGTACCAACTTCAGAATTTTGGGGTTGGGGGGTTCATGTAACAATAAGAGTTTTCAATAAACCATGATATAAAAACATGTAATTTCAAATGATAAAACATATAGCATGGGATAATAGTGAATAAAAATGTGACAATAAACAATACTCCTAGAATATAATCATAGGAACATGGCCTGAAAATGTAACATGCCCTTGATGCATAGCATAACAAAAAATAATTCTCATGAACATAAACATAAGTAAATTATAACATTATGAAAAAACAAAATAAAAATTATTCATGTTGTTAAAAAAATCCCCATTCTTGGTGTTTTGAAAAAATAAAATGGCTACACTTTATTTAGTGAATAAACAAAATATCCACACTTTATGTTGTAAACTAAAAAAATGTTCATTCTTCATGTTGTGAACAAAAAAATCATCCTTCATGTGGTGAATAAGAAAAATTATCATGATTTATGTTGTAAACAAATAAAATTATCATTCTTTATATTTTGAACAAAAAAATCACCAATATTATGTTGTGAACCAACAAGATGTTCACGCTTCATATTGTGAACACTAAAAATGCCCCAACATAGCATCCTTTTTTTATTAGATAAAAATCATTAACAAATGCATTTTAGTGTGATATAGGACCCTAACTATCATCAACCATAAATATATGTTCCATAATACATTAATCATTCAACATTTCATGACAAACAATGGAAAAGAAAATGTGTTTAACAACATTGTATGTTGGTATCACCAAAATTGACCTCAATCATGTAAACGGTTAATCCCAAAAACACAATCACCTAAAAAAATATTTAATAAAAAAAATTTAGGGTTATTCTAGAAAAATAACTTCTCAAAATGTTATTCATTTATATATAAATAAGAAAATTTGGGTGAAATCACAAAAGAATTTTTAAAAAGTTATTTAATCTTTGGCGTAAAATAAGAAGTTCTGATCCCCTAGAAATGTTATTTATAAAAATGTGAGATTATTTTTTTGGAAAAATTTCACTCTTAAAATATAATATTCAATAATATAAATATGAAAATATATAAAGTTTTTCAAAAAGGAATGTGGAGTGGAAGATAAAACATTTGATTTTTGAAGGATGGAAACCCTTTTAAATATTTTAGAATACCTTTGTCAAAAACCCACATCAAAACAAGTAACCAAAACCTAATTTATTTTAGAACTAGAAAGGTATAATATAATTATCATTAGAGATAAAAAATTATTTTACACTAGGTAAAGGATAACATTTATTGGGATTAGAAACATGGATATGGGGAAATTCTTTTAAAAGAGATAATAATTATTCATAGCAAATCAATAGACTCATATAGGGAGAATTATTTAGTGTGAAACATGATTTCATAATAAAATAAGTTATAAATAATAAAAAATCATCATTGGGTAATATAATTCACTCTTGAAATATTATAATCGAAAAGGAGTGATTATGACTCAAGAAAAAGATATGAGTCAAGAAAATGCATTTCAACTTAATGAGAATTTGAATAAAACCAATTGAAAGATAGAGTTTTAAATTGGACTTAAATTGAAATGAATAGAATCTATTTCATGATATAATATCTAAAATAGGTAGTATATACATAAAATAAATGAATTTAGGTTCGTAATATAAAAAATGTATCAAAGAGAGTAATTTTGAGATTAAAGCCCTTACAATGTTCCTAATTCATTCTGTACATGCACCAAACATCCTGAATAATTAAATAATTTTTATTAATTTCATACTAAATAAAAATTTTCCTAAATATAACTATATATACCCCTCATTTATAATAATTCCGTACAAATATATATATTAGTAATTTTTAAACTATTTTTCCACATATGGTGTTTATAACATTAATGGTTTATACAAGTTTCATTGGTGCAGTGTTGGTATTTATTCATCTTAAAAAAGTTAATAATTTATATATCATTAAAATTAAAATAATTTATAAATTATAATTATCATTTATGTTTCATTTTCCTTTAATTATTGTTTCATTATTTATCCTAGATGATGAAATTGATAAAAAATCTCATTTCAGTGATTCTTAACCAATGAAGGTTGTATTATTAATAACTAAAAAATATTAATATAACCTTACCAAAACAAAAATAAAATCATTATATACATATATTTATTTCATATTTACCATAAATAATTTTCTCATAGTCATATGTGATATAAATTCATAGCATTGTATTAATAGGTGGTTAAACCGAACTAAACATCAATACACTGTTCTTAGAGGATGAGTATAAGGTTATTTAGTTGAAATATAGTTACAATAGAATAATAATGATATAATTTATTATTTATTAGTATTATATATCATAATTATAAATATATTATGTGAATAATTAATGTATATGAAAATATTACATAATTTGAATAATATATTTTCCTCTTAGCACGCTTGTTCTAAACAATTGAATTAACAATGACCATTTTCTGATCATATAATTCATAGGTTCTCAAATATGTCATAATATAACATTAATTATATAATAAAAATAATATTTACACATTAAATCTATTATGATAACCATCAATGATGGGTGGCGATGAAAAATGAATTTTGTTGCTCGTGGTGGTGGTAGTCTACATGTACGCATGAATGATGATTTCATTTTTCTTAATGGATGGGATAGATGAATAGATAATGATAATAACCTTAATAAATTAAAAATATATTATATAAAATTATATTCATATCATTATATTATTTTTTATATAATAAATTTGAATGAATATAATTAAGAACAAAATCTAAGTAGTTCATAATACTAATATTAGAGGCTTGAATTTTCCTTGGAATTCTCCTTAGAACTGAAGTCAATATTATAACTAATGGTAATAAAAATATTTTTAAAGGGGATGGAGTTATAAGAGGAGTAATTTTTTGGATTATTAAGAATAAATTCAAAGGATATATTGGTATTTAAGTTGTTTAAGTGTAACAATTTTTTTAGTGAATGGAAGGGTGGTTTTGGAAGTAACTATTACATTTTCTATAATTTAATGTTAATATTAAAATTTTATGGGTTCAAAAATGAAAAAAGTGGAGGGGAAGTGTGTGTGAGTATATATTATAATCATATACTCTTTTTGGAGACAACCTAAATTGTTATTCGGCCTTTTCTTTTAATTTTTTAACTTTTACCTTAATTCACTTTTATTTTTGTAATTAATTTTTAAACTTAGTAACTAATATTCAAGAAAAAAATTATGGTTTAAAATTTTACCAAAATTTAAATTTTTGATTTAAAATTTTAAATTAATTTTACAAACAAATTTTTTATGGGTTTGAAATTTCAATTTTTAAATAAATGCACATAACGTATAAAAATAGTTTTTTTTGGAAAGGTGTGTTATTATGTTTAAAAATTTATATACAAGATAATATTTTCATGTATATTTGTTTTTATGACATAAATTGATTGAATATAAAATAAAAAAACTTTTTTTTATTCAAAATAAATCAATAAATGAATTTTACCATCACAACACTAAATTTGAATAAAATTCCAAAAATAGTTTCTATTAAAGTTATATTTTAATTAGTTCAAAAAATATCAGACATAGAATTATATGTTAAAATAAAGTTTTAAATGGATAATTAAAATCCATAAATACATATTTTATTACATAAAATTTCTTTTAATATTTTAGGATATTATTATATAATTTTAAAATCATAAAAATTATAATTTTCACAAAACTATATTTTTTCAATTAAAAAACAACCTTTTTCAGAAAAAAATAAAAGATTCATGCAAAAAAATTGAGGTTATAAATCCAAAAGTGTTTTTTGTATTTTATTCATCAGATCATAAAATTTATATACTTATTTTTTAAATAAAAATATAAAATATAAAGAAAAACTCCTTTTATTGACAAAGTGACATTTTTACTAGGAAAGTTGGGGACGAACCCCTTTATTAAAAAAAGAAAAATCACACAAAACCCTTTTGTGGGAAAAGGGAAAACCAAATATAAATATGAACCTCTAGGTACTTAATCCTTTGGATTCAATGTCCTGAAATCCCAATGGCACAAATCCATTACAAAAAAGAGAATCTCGAAGGACTAGTGGGGAAAAATCATTACAATATCATGCCCACAAAGTAGAATGACTCAGTCCAACCACACTGTAGCTGCCAGCCTGACCACCTATTGACAGAAGACCCCCAATTGTCACACTGGAGTAGGCCATACCTCCATGACCCCTAAAATAACTATCGACAATGTCAATCCCTCCCACCCACCATGCTTCATAATGAAGATAGAGGCCCCGAAAAACCAGACCGTCAAAGTCAACAAATCCAACCAAATCAGGACCACCATCCTATCTCTACTGATGGTCCACTACAAACTGTTGACCAAAAAGCCACCGCCTCACTGTATTTCATCCATGCTTTCACTCTTCTCCCCAATTAATCTCTACCGCCACCATCTCTCATCATCGAAGAGGCCCGAAAAATATTGGATCCTAGAATGCCAGGACTGTAAAATATATGGATGAACTAGATCTGGCCACTACCCTTCGAAAGCCTTGTCTGCCGCAACCCGAACACCACTACCACCATCCCTTTTCTATTAATATACATCCATGATTGAGTAGGAATCCCACGCTATAAAGAACTTGTGACAGATATGGATACGACCAAATCCAGTCACCGCCCGAGAAGCCAAACCCTACGCACCTGAACACTAGCAACAGATCTTGAATAGATCTGAAGAAAACACAACAAGGCACCAAAAACACACTACAAATAGCCACACTATAGAAGAAATAATAACCTCCCTAGGAGTCAAAAAACATAAAATGGTTCTTTGAAAAAAAATTATAATAAATACGCTTTAACAAATACAATTAATATTAATTATTTATATTATAAAATTTAATTTCATTTCCCCATTGATATTAAAATCTTTATTATAGTTTTATATATACATCATATCAAATTTTAATAATATTATTAATATTTATATGTAATTCATATATATATATATATATAATATTTTAATACCATATCTTGGGTTGTATTATTTTAAATATACTACTTGACAATAAATGACTTCAGAATACATATTGGATATATGAACAGTGTACATATTTATAATGATCATATTTTTAATAAACATATTTTAAACGAACATATTTTCCAAGTCCATATTTCTTTCTTATATATATATATATTTACTAAATAATTTTTCCATTCCACTCTCACATCAAAAGGCATGATTGTTATTTCATATTATTGAATTTTCATAATTGTTTATCCTTTTATAGTGATACTCTTAATTATAGGTTTTGTTTGGATATTGGTGATATTCAAGGTTGAAGATGATCCATGGGATTTCCTAGTTGTGAGTATTTTATTCTTTTCTATCCATTTTACCTATTGATTTATACACTTCAAATAAATATATTTTATCCATGGTGAGTAATAATCTATGGCGTGAAATACTTATTTTTATGTTCTTTAAATATAAAATTCCACTAATGAATTAATAAAGTTCTTTTTGTTTTAATTCATATCTTTAAAGTCTTATTTTTTTTATTCAATTTCAATTACATTAAAAAATAGAAAAAATATATATTTTAGAATTATAAATGTATGTCTTATAAAATAAATATACTTCCTAAAAACCTATGGTGTTATAGTTAATAAATCTCATGTTTGAACATAATGTTTCAAATAGGGTTTTCATATGCTTTTTAAAACAAATTAAATAACATGCCACTTACACAATAATAAAACAAGTGCCCTTTATATAAAATAAAACAAGGATGGTTGAACATTTTAATATGGAATTTCAAACATAGGAAAGAGATCCTATAAAACTATAAAGGACTAACCAAGTAACTATTTATACCTCTTCCCAAACACTTCCTAAAATACTCCATTTTCATAAACAACCCCACTAAAAAATTTCTATAAACTCAATTTATAAATAACCAAACCACTTCATTTTTTATAACCACACTTTTTTAACAATTTAATAAAATCCAATTTACATTTAAATGAAAACACACTCAAGATAAAACAAAATCATAATAGGAACCCAAGGCATCATGGATTTAATAATAAAAGAGAATAATAAATCAATGGTGTTGTGAAATCAAACAAAACAGGGTTGTACAAACTGAGAAAGAAATGAAATCCACTAAATTTTCATAATAATGACTAAGGAATCATGAGAACCATCTTAACACTCAATTAATAATGAACCAAACCGGTTATGACGAATCTATACGATAACTAGAAAACATATCACATCCATAGTAGTCCTATTGATCTATCTGAAGACACTTATAACCTCCCTTGAGCACACAAATGACTTAAGACATAGTAGATCTCACTACCCCTATCATTCAAAAATGACCCAGATTCACATGGGAAATACTCCCTAGTCAGTACATTACTATACCAAATCCATCACACATCTAGGTCTAATAAAAATTCCCTAGGACTCCCATGACTTTTAAAACAATGGATATGATAAAACAAGGCATAATAAATCGACAAATAAATCAATTTAAATCATATGAAATTATACCACACCTCGCCTCTGAAACCCTTGAAAGAAACATCCTTATTCACCTCCATGAATATATTTTACAATAATAAAATCAATATCCAAACATCCCATAATTAATTAAAACCAAAAATGAATTAAATAAACACATGGGGATCAACTGATAGTGGAAATATTTTATAAAAAAACTTCTCTTAAAGTGTTAATTAAGCTTTCACAAATGTTATCAAGGACCAAATCCATTCTCACACCATTTAAAATAAATGTTTCCAATGTTATTTACAAACCATTTATCCAACCACACTTGGAAGACCATTTGAAACCCCGGTTATTTCCATAAAATCACTTTTTAAAATAATATTCCCCTCCATTTAAAACAATTAGTGCCAATAAACCCACCCTAAATCTTTAATTCCCTTTTTAAAACATATAAATCAACTAAAATACCCAATAGTATCAGAAAAATTTAAACATATTGAAGGAAAACATCCTTAATTTTATAAAACATGAATTTAAAATGTCACACATCCTCTTTAAATATGAAACTAATGTAAACAATGCTTTCGAATACTCATATACCTTAAAGAACATTGATCAGTAAATTTTAAAAATTCATTACAGGTGACCCAAGTCTATATCAAGTGTTTAATCCACTTAAAATCCATTTAAAACTAACAATTGTATATCATAACCATTTAATTCTATTAGAACCCATTTTAAAATACTTTAATCGCTTTAAAAGGGACACTCAAACATATTAAAATTATATGGCATGTTATATTGCATTTCCAAGAATGAATGACATTTGAAACCCATTTAAATCCAATTATGATCATACAACATGATTATAATTTCATAAGAAAGAATTTAAAAACATTCAAGTAATTTATAACCTGTATTTCAAGGGATTTTCATAGAAACACCTACTTCTTTAAAGTTGAATCCCAACTGAACCTCATCATCTTCGATAGAGAATGAATAAATGATCCAAGATACATCCTCCTCAACCCCAAACAACCCAAATCAAAATCATTATAACCTTCCCAAACCCTAATCCCAACATTCACTATAGGTAGGGTTTGTGATAGTGAGAGAAACTAAAAAATCGTGCAAGATAAAGAGAGAGGAGATGAAAAGTGGAAGAAGTACTATAGGATCCAATTGAAACAATGAATAAGGATCCCCAAAATTCAAGGAGGTATAGGGGATGAGATCCCCCATAAAAAACTTATTTTGGTTTAATAATAGGAGGATAAATGGTTTCCAAACATAAAAACCCAATCGGGCTAGAGGGGAATTTCACTACCATAGTGAAATCTGGGCAGGCCTCATGGTTTTCTAAACTATGCACAAACCTTATAGGTGGAACTACCTAGAAAACATTTAATGTTTTGGAATAATTCTTTACAAACCTTACACCAACCATGACACATATCTTAGTTAAAACTTCCTAGCCTACCACACACTTGATTCACAGTTTCCCCTAACAATGTGAAATATTTACTCTAGTACCTATAAACATCAAATGACCATCATGGTTTCCTTTAGGATTTTCATGGGTTGGATAAAAAATTGTGCTACCCATACATACCAATCATGATCTATATAAAATTAACTAGGAAAATCATTGTGTAAGGATAACCACATGGTCTCCCCTAATCCATGCATGAAAATCATACATAAAAGGAAAGAATCTATAAAATTAAAATTTTAAAACAATATTCTCAAAAACAAAACAATAAACAAACAAATGATAAAATAATTTAAAATATAAGTTAGAGGTGACATTTGTGTGTCACAATTATCCCCACCTTGAAACTTTCTTCCCCTAGAAAGTCTTTGGTCAAATTAAAGGCAATATAGAGAGAGAGAAACTCATTACTCCTTCATGATAAGTAGAAAGGGTTTGAGAAAACTCAAAAGAAACCAAGACAAAAAAAACATAAATTCCATAAAGTTTCAATAAAACCCATAAAAACATTAGTAACTATAAGAAGGAATCAACAAAAAAACGTTCAATAAGAAACTATGAACAAAGGGAGACTGAATGAGATCTCCTCAATATTTAGAATTGGTCTAAATGGTTAAGTATCAAGTGACTGATCCTAATATGGGGGTGACTCTAATATTACTAAGATTCCCTAAATCAATAAAGAAACCAATGTTATTCAACCAACAACATGAATATATAATCTATATTAACTTCAAAAAGGAAAACCATCAAATAAAAAATCAAAAGACCCCAAAACCAAGGAACATTCAAGATCATACGATATAGTCTTCAAATTTATCTGTAACCTTTAACTCCAAGACATCCAAAGCTTATGACAACCAAACGTAAAAACTATTTCATCATAAGACACCTAGGGAACATAACAACTAAATTCATGCCTCGCTCAAGAAGATGATGTGGGCTTCAACCCGTGGTCACATACTAAGAGAAAAAGAGTGAATGAGTACCTCATTCTCGAGTTGTCCAATGGATTCATTTTTAAATATTAAAAATTTGTCATGGGGAGTATAAAAAACAAGATAAATGGGATGTGGAAACATGATCTATATGGAAAAAAGAGTTTGATGGGAAATGGTCTAGCCATGAAAAAATCCATGTAATGTTGTCAAGATTGAGTGTTTGGTCACCGTCTGGTTTATCAAGTCATGAGAACTAATCACATGCCACTGATTATTTTTGTGTTCCCATAACAAAACACCAACCCCTCCCCAAGGTAAGAAATATTATTCCCTGATTAATAAAACACCATCAATGATAATCAAATGAAATTCAAAATTCAAAATTCAAGACCAACTTCCCATGGAAACTCAGGCATCATCATGAAGGGGGGTGATCAAGCACCAACCCATGACCAACCTCTTTAATCTTGAAAATAATACAAACTCAATATTAAAAATATAATCCAAATAAAAGAGAGGTTTATATCAATAACATAAGTCCCTACTAAGAAACCTATACTATGATGCCATTTGTAATGAATTAGCTTAGGCTACTATCTGAATTAGCACCTGACCCGACCTTCCACTAGCTTGAAGGGAATTCCAAATACCTATGAGCTAGATACTAGTGATTGGGTATTAATAATTATATTAAGGAATTATTTAGTCCTCAAAAACATTGAAAAGTAAACCATCAATATAAATAAAAATAACTAAACTAACGAAACATGGTAAAACCCAAAAAAACATCCACACAAGTAAAAACAACTAAAATAAATACAAAGAAAAATAATATAAATATAAATATACAAGACCAAAAGGATGTTATAATATATAAAAAGAGGTGAATATAAGGTGGAACCAAAATATCTCCACTATCGCTTCTAGCGAACCCCGTTCACTCACCACATCCCACCATCTATCTAAGGACCAACTTGAACCAAAGAACTCAGACAGATCGGGGCACTAAAAACCTTTAAGAAACCTATATATATTTGAGATAAACTTTCCAATATTTTTTCACCCATAAATACTATGGAAATTCCTTAATAATAAAATTCATAAATATCATGTTTTAACACAATTTATAAAAATGGTTTTTCAAATTCTTTATAAAATAATTGAAAGAATATGCCACTAACACATTTATAAAACAACCACACTTTCTATAAAGAAACAAATATGGTTAGACATTTTAATAAGTAATTTATAACCAAGTAAAAATGGGCGTATAAAAATATATAAAACAATATACATCATAATTTATCCCTCATCATAAACACATCTTGAAAAATTCTATTTTCATAAACAAACTCATTAGAAAAAAATTATGAAAACTCATTTAATATATAAAAAACATTTTCTTTTTAAAAAAAGACACTTTCCAGAAAATAATTGAGAAAAACTATTTGAAATTAAACAAAAACACACTCAAGATGAAAAAAAATCATAATAGTCACCCAATTCATCAAGGAATCATAATAAAATAGAATAATCAAACAACGGTTTCATGTAATAAAACAAACTAGGGAGTCTAAAAGAACCAAGAAATGAAACCCAAAAATTTTCCTGAGAATGACCTAAGCACCATGAGAAATGTATTAGGGATCAAGTAATAAATACCCCAAAATTTGATGAGGAACCTAGGATAGCACTGAAGAACCTATCATGTCCCCAATAATCCCATAGAACTAGTAGGAGAAACTTATAACCTCCCATGATCACACCGCTACCTCGAGCCATAATAGCTCCTAGTACCCTATTGATCATAATCGACTCATATTCACTAAGAAAACACTCCATAGTAAGAACAACATTATACTGGGACTAAAACTCATCCATATTGTTTAAAAGATCTATAAGACTCCCAAGACATGTCAAACAATGAAGGTGAGAAAACAAGGCATATGTTATCCTCACATAAAATATTTTCAGGGATTTGAAATTAATCCTAACCTCACCTTTTACACCATTGAAATAAATATAAACTTAAAAATACATGAATATACATCATAATGAGATTTAAAATATCTATACATCCCCTAGGGGGTTACAAGACACAGCTGTAATAATAAATGCATTGTGTCTAATTGAGGGTCTCATACATTTATAAAACAAATTCACCTAAAGTGAAAATTAGGTATTCATAAATTCCCTTATATTACAAATCAATTCTCACATCACTTAAAATAATAGTTTCAAAATATGATTTAAAAACAATTATCAAACCACACTTGAAATCCCATTTAGAAAACCAACTATTTCTAAAAAAATACTTATTAAAATAATAACTCCTTCCTTTTAGAAAAAATCATTCAAAAACACCGTCTCAAAAAACATCAATTCCCTTTTGAAAACATTTAATGCCACTAGGAGACCCAATGGTCTCAAAACCGTTTAAATATAATAAAGTTTGAATTCATTTTATTTAAAAAATGTGCTTAAAAATACCACATACCAAATTTAAAGAAAAAATTGATGTTAATTACACTTTAAAAAACTCACTTCCCTTTAAAAATCCAATAAATAAATCGGAAAAACACTTAAAATGTGAAAAAATACCATGATAAGTGTTTAAAAAATTTGAAATACTTTTAAAACCAACAAGGTTATATCGTACACTTATAATTTCATATTAAAATATTTTAAAATACTTGAATCATTTTTTAGGGACACTCGGTCATTTTTACAAGCACGTATCATGTGACACACCCATGTTGAGCATGAAATCCATTTGAGAACCATTTCAAGCCTATTAAAAAAACTTATAATTTCATAGCAAAATTCTTAAAAACATTCAAGTAATTTATAATATGTGTTATATGTGAGTTTGAAAGAAATTCCTACCTTTTTCAATCAGAATAACAATTGAACCTCATCACTTTCAATGGAAAACACATAGTCAATCTAAGAGACATCCACCTCAAACCCTAATAACCCAAATCCAAGTAATTAAAACCTTTGAAAAACCTAATACCAACTTGAAAAATGGTTTGTGTTTTTTGGAGTGATAGAAATCAAAATAGCGGGAAAGGGAAGGAGAGAAAATATTAAATGAGGAATAAATACCTTGGAATACACTTGAAACTAAGAAGAAAGATACCGAAATCAAAAGAGGTCAAGGGGTTGACCTCCCTCATGCATTCCATAGTTTCACTAGTCATTGGGAGGATAAAGAAAAGAAAAAAAGACATAAAAACTCAAGGGGAAAGACAATAATTTCACCACTTTAATAACATCTGGGAAGGTTTTATAGTTTGGACCAATGGATTTCCAAATTTTCACTAACTTTGTGGATGTAACTACCTAAGAAAAAAAAACACAAAGAGTTTGACCAAAAAGTATATAAAGCATTTTTCAACCCTGAAAAACTTCTTTTTAAAAAATATAAATTTTACCACATGTCTGTTTCATAGTCTTCTCTAATTGTGTGTGAGTTTTGTGCTTGTAATCATGGGAATCAAAGTTACCACATGGTTTCCCCTAGGCTTCACAAGTTTTGACCAAACTGTGTGCTAGTTTTTCAAAAAAACTATGAACTATACAAAATGAATTGGGAAAACCCATGTTTAAGGATGAATGTATGGTTTCCCTTAATCTATGTGTGTAAACTATGAACATAAGTAAAAATTCTAAAAACTTAAAAATTTTACCTGGAATTATGAAAAACATAAACTAAAGAAAAAACAATATAAAATATAAGGTTTTAGTAACATGTGGGTATTATAATATCTATTGATTCATATATCCTCATCTACTCCATAAACTAATAATATATCCTTAATAGGCCTCAAATACTTCAGAACCATCTTGAATATCATCCAATGGAAGACTCTTAAGTCCACTTCCACATGATATCCCCAACCATGTTCAAGGATTGAGAAATATCAAGCCTATTACATATCAAAGAGTATATTATTTTCCTTATCATTGAATCTTATGAGATCCTTTTAATTATCTATATCTACTACTATGTCTGAGGAAACATTTTCTCTAAGAGATGTGTGTCATATTCCATTGGAAATAATCTCCCATTTGATTATTATACACTATTCATTTCAATATCTTGTAAATGTATATACATTGACTTAGTCCAAGAATATTCTTGGATATATATTGATGTATATTGATACCAAGAATATTTGGTACTTCACCTAAGTCCTTAATGAATAAACATGTGTTCAACCTTGTGTTAACAAAATATTAGATTTTTATTTCATTTACAAATAGTAATACATCATCAATATATAATATTACAAATCACTCTCCCATAAAACTTTTTATAGAAATAAGTATCAAATTTCATTATTATGAAACAAAACTCCCTTATGGATTCATAAAAGTGAATTTTTGTTGATCTGGATGCTTGATTCAACCCATTAAAGGAACTCTTCAACTTTCATCCCTTGTTGGAATATTTTGGAGTCACAAACCCTTATGATTATGTCATGTAAACATCTTATAAAAGGTTCCTATTCAAGAAGGCTGTCTTGAAATCCATTTCAAAAATCTCATAATCATGGTAAGATTACTTGGAAATTATAATTTTTATGTATTTAAACAAAGAAACTGGTAAAGGGGGTTTTTTATAATAAATTTCTTGAACTTGTTCAAAATATTTTTTAACCTGTCTAGATTTATAGGTGTTGAATCTACCTTTCATGTCTAGTTTCTTCATGAATAAATATTTATAACCAATGGTATTTAACTAAATAGGATGACAAATTAAATTCATACGTGGTTTCAGTGCATAGAATATATTTTACAATTCATAGTTTCTTACCATTTTGTATCATTTGTTCCACTTAATGCTTCCTTATAGGACACTAGTTAATTGTTATAAACTAATAATTAATAATTATCCTTGGTGAATAGAAAATTATGTATTTATGGTTCTAAATCCAGTATAGGGGTCCTATTAAGTACTTTTATCTCTGTAATATCCTCTTATATAGAGCTTCATGGAATTTATTCCTCTAACTCTTATTTCTATTGAGCTTACAATTCATCGAAGTCAATATCACTCCCACTATCTCCTTTGGAGATGTTATCCCTCTCAATAAACATGGCATGTATTACCACTATTATCTTTTTATCTAAGGGGTTTTATATGTAATATCCTCTTATTTTCCTAGGATATCCTATAAAGATGCACTTTGAGCCTTAGGGTATAATTTATTTACCTTACTATGCATTAAAAATTTCATAACATCCCCATATATGTTTGTTTTACAACATAGATTTCCTCCCACATTAAAGGTCATATAGAATACAAATTTCCACTTTAGTTTGCACATGGTTTTATTGTGTATGTTTCAATATATTTTTAATATCCTGAAAAGGATAATGGAAGACTTATAGACTCATCATTAATCTCACCATGTTCAATAATGTCACGACCCCCTACACCTAAGGGCACCCATCCTGGTACAACAATGAGGAATGATATATAATGATACCCAAATCCCACCTCCAATAGGGCATGGATTTTTTACTACCATAGAGGTTATATAATCACATAGATGGGAGGCATTATCCTCTAATAAGAATGAGAAATGAGAGATAAGATAAGACCGACAAACAACTCCTTCTCATATTAAAAATAAATAAAAACCCAATACATGTATGTAATTTCATTTAAACTAAATAACATAAATTAAACTAAAAGTATCATAATAAAATACTACGTAGTGACCCCAAATCTCAAAAATCTTCTAAATGACACCATGATCTAGTAATTTTCAGATTAATCACAACCCAGCTCCTACAGACCTAAAAAATATTGTATATTGATGAAGGGTGAGCATAATAGGTATACATAGTAGGATCCTCCAAGGAGTCTCTCCTGTAAAAGATAAAGAAATAATACTAAAAATTAGTAAATAAACAAGTGAAACTAACTCATCACTTAAATAGTTATTCTAAGTTATCATTCTCAATATGGATCTCTCATTATATATTACATACAATTAATAATATGATATACATCATAATATCAAATTAAAGAACCCCAATACCACTTCCTCATTGATTGGATACTCTATACCAACATCGTACATCTGGATCCATATCTATCTAAATAAGGTGAATGTATCTAAGGAAACTATTTAAAAACTCACACCTCATGAATCTCATAATCTCATCAACAACATCCACATCTTCATATAACAACCAAGTAGTTTCTGGGAGCCACCTAGTCTATGTGTCGTGTATTATACCTCAATCCATCATAACCCATACAAAAATACCTATAATAATCCTTACGATACTATCTAAGGAGATACATGTGAGTTAAAATAACTAAATGACATTACAATCATCTGTACACAAATATGGGAAAGTAACCATTGTGCATACCTACACATAATACTACCAAGAAAATATAACAAGAAATGAGGGGGTAGTTAGTGATATATTCCTCACTAACCTGGGTGTTAGGGGAAACCCCCTTTAGATTCCACTAGTGTTGATCACAATACCTTCATTGGTGGGATTTCATATAAAATCACATAATATATATATATATATTTCTCACAAACCACACTATGGGAATCCATATATCCTTAACCTCAACTACAACTATCGTCTCTTGGAAAATGTGCTACCATCACTAAGGACTATGTATCCTATAATCAATAAAATGTTTCATGATAATTTTAGTTAATTTTTACATTAAACATTTAATAATTATATTAATTAATAACCTATTTTCATTCCCTCCAGGCATATTCCAATCTTTCCACAGTTCTTCAAGAATAATAATTATTTCTACATTATTTTAAAACCCAAAACATATGGGGTAAATTATATAGAATTACCATTAAATAATTCCAAGTACTCTAGTAATTATCATAATATACCATAAAATATGCATAAACCATGCACTACCAGATAATTTAATCATGGAGGAAAATATATTAGAAACTAGAAACCCAGTTTTCCTTCCTTTAAAACTGATCCATTAAAAAGAAATCATCTCATATTTCAATAAAAAACAATTCTAAATCCCAAAATCAACCCATTATATCAATATTAGTTCCATACTCAACATGAATATGCATATCACCATCCATACTACCATCACATGATCCAACTGCTACAAAAAACATAGACATACCCTCTTATTTTGCCTCAAACCATCATCCATCCCAAACAATTGTCTTTAGAAAAAAATAGTTTTTACCACCTTGAATTAACTTATTCATTTATCAAAGGTTACAACCATAGGTAATATAAGTCATAAATTATAAATATATTTGAATTATTTAATCATCCTTTAATAATAACTTCCACTCCCATCAACTCATAAAGAAGAATGATTGCAAATTTAACACGCCTTTTTATTATTTAGGTAAACGGTACTATTATATTTACATTTTTTATCAAATTTATAAACATAAAAAAAATGATAAACCATATAATAAACAATAGATAACACACTCTCTATAAAATAAAGAGGAAAACTATTAACAATAATTTAACACATGTGATCGTTGTAACCAAACCCAACTATTTCTTTAATTATGGATTAATATTCATTAAGGTTTATTCAACCATTACCAAATGAGATAAATAATGATAAATTTATGAATACACATAAAAAATAGTTGAATAATTGAATCCACAACCTCAGGGATTTCAATTTTATTCGAATGAGAATGAAAAACAAGCACAGATCTTTGATTAACTCTCATAATGGTCCATATGGAATCCACACCATGAACAAGCCACCAAACATCAATAAATCTCTATGATAATGAATTATATCAACCTCTATATCATGGAATGTTATAATGGGATGAAATAAAAATAAATAGAGAGGAAACCATAAGATAAAGAGTAAAAAATTACCTCATATCAGTAAAGATCAATCTCTAGAAGGAAGGGGTTGAATCTGATCAAAGGGGATTAAAATACATTTAAAAAAGATCTATCAATCACCTAGGTTTTTGAGAGTAAAAGTGGGAATAAATACAAGTTTAAATGTGGGTAAATAATTTATAATCAATTTAGAAGTTATAAGACCACAGTGCAGGACCATACACTATGGAACAAATATGGTGAATCTAGAAAAAAATATGGCATAAAGAAAAAGACTATGTCATAGAACGCTTGATCAAATATACATCTAATAAAAAAAGTGTGTTCTATGCTTTTGATCCTTTAAATTACAAAGAGGCCCACAACGTATGGTAAAACAGACACTAAAAAATTATATTTCCAAAGGGGAATGATACATTGTAACTCTACCCTATGGTGTAACAATCCTTAAAATGGAAGAACCAACCAAACCTCCCCTATAAAGCCTCTACCCCAAAGCTTATTATTCAGACTATTGATTCATAGCCTCTGTAGCATGGTATAAACCTTCATTCCACAATCCTACTCTGTAGTTGGAATTTCATAAAAACTCTCATCCTTCATCCTCTAAACCTCCTCTCAACACCTTTAGCATCTAAAATAAAAAAAGGGATGAACTAATGGGACCAGGGAGTTTACATCCAAACCTTTTTTATGGTCTGTGGAAGCTAGTTGGTGATTATTCTTGAAATTACTATGTCATGGTGTTGTTCAAGAGATATTTTGGTATTCATGTCATTTCTGAGGATTTTATTTTATTTCTTGTTATTTAATTTATAGTTTTTTCAATTTTTATAACATTATATGCATGTATTGGTGTATTCATGATTTGTATTATAAGCATGAGTTATTTGGTGGAATTATCTTATCCATCATTCCTTATTCTTCTTAGGGGGAAATTCCGCCCTTATGTGTGTATGATATACCCTCGATGTTAGCTGCAAAACTATGTCCTATTATAGGTTAGATTCAAGCGTCATTATCTCTCTTTCCTTATTTTTTTCAAATAGGGGTACCCTTAGGGGGAGGGGGTCATGATAGAGTCACATAAAAGTTTCAGATTGAGAGATATAAATGAGTATAGAGATTAGTATTTGTGGGGACTCAATAGGTTAGTATGGAAATAGTTTTAGATGAGATTATTAATCAATGTATACAAGGGTTACCAACTAGGAAATGGTTATTGAATCTCCCTATTTGATCTGATGTATGGACCTTCAAGTTTACTAAACCTACAATGTGAAGTGATATTGGGTGAAGGGTAGAGATCAAGTAAAGGATCATGCATCATTCTTGTTTACACTTTTGTTTTAAATTGGAAGACCTTGGGGTTTGGTTAAACCATAATTAATTAATATTAAATGTTACATATTCTAGGTTTAAGATTCCCTAACTATTTTTATTTTTTAGAAATGGGTCCAGTTCAATTTCCTCATCATTTTTATTCCAAATAAGTTCAGCATGACATGCCAGCTGATCATCATTGGGTTGTGGTTGATGATGATGACACTTGTAGGAGGACACTTCAAGAGTTATAACACTAGAGTATTCATAATTATTAGGGATCCATTTTGGACTCAATGATAGAGGACTAGTTAAAGGAGGTTGAGATAGCCTTAATTTCGATCCATACTCAGAGAGAGCACTGAGTTTTGTTGGTGATGATGATGTTTCATGGGGCAGCCAGTGTAACATCCCAGGTAAATGAAGAATAAGACATATTTAATATTTATTAATATTGTGAATTAAATATTAATTTTACTTTAAAAGGTTTGGTATGTTCGATAGCGTGCCTGATACGCAACAACGGGTTTCTTTGAAATCTTACGTTGCACGCTAATAATATAATATTATTATTTTAAAGGGTAGTTAACTCCTAGCCATTGTATTGGTGGGAATGAATGAAACTAACTACAATATGATTATACAAGTTTGTTAAATGTATTTAAATTTATCCAATAAAAGTTAGAGACTTAAAATGTGAATGAATCTAATTTTAAGCATAATTTACATTAAAAGGCCGATTTATCGCCTTTTAATGGAAAGCCCTTTTTAAATCTAGTTTTGGTCAATTTAATACATTATATATGACCCAATAAAATTCTTAATTAGAATGGGGACATCAAAATTTACGTTGGGTAATTTTTTGGTATTTTTCTGATAGAGTTCATTTTTTTAATGAATAGTGAAAAATATTGTATTTTAATTCAAAAGTGCCATTTAATATAATTTATTTATATGTTTAGATTATCTTTTTAATTGGTTTTAAAGTGAAATTGAAATATGTTTTTACCATTTAATCCAATTTTGGTCATTGGAATTAATTTCATTTTGAAATTGGACCTAAAAAATTATCAATCTTTTGATAGTTATTGTTTCTTAAAAACACGCTATTTATTTTGATAACAGGAATTAATTTTAAAATTAATTAATTCCAATTATATGTTTTGAATTTTTCAAAATGTACATCATTTTTGAATTTGGAATATCAAATATATCTTAGGCTGAATTTTTGGTATTTTTCTGCAAAACTTCAATTTTTGATGAATAGTGAAACCACTTAGTGATAGTTAAAAAACCGACTTTTTCATTTAAATGAAAATTTACCTCTTCTGTGAAATGAATTTCAAAAATCTGACATACATTGTAGTTATTATTTAATAAAATTTGGTTCAATAAGATGAAAATAATTTTGGTGAATAGTAACTCTTGACTTTTATTTACAATGGTTAAAGGTAAATAAGGTAATTCAATGTAAAAAGAATATTATAATAATTCAAAATTACATTAACACTTGTCAAAACCTTATTGGTTGAGTAATTTACGACCATGAGAATATTTGAGTCTATTTTGGGACCACATTGAGCCACTTGGGAGTGATAATGACAATTTAGATTAATTAACTTAAAGTAACGACAAAATTGAGAAAAGAAAATATCTTTTAGTAAATTTATTTTTTTAAGGGGTTATATAAATTATATTTTCTAATATAAATATTCACTAGAAATATAAAAAGATTTACTGCATCATGGTAATTGTTTTATAATTTTTAGACTTCAAATAAATTAAATTATATATGACACAATAATGATGCAGTATTTACCTCATTAATAAATGATTTAAATAAATAAGATTATAATGATTAAAATATTATCCAAAACCTGTCCAATTACTATTATTTGATTATATTTCTACCATTAGTCATCTTATCTTCGACTATAATGATTTTTGGACTATTATAAACCGAATATAATTATATAATAAAATAATGTTTTCACACTTTCCTAAAGAGCCCCTCCTCTCCCTTATAAAAGGAGACCACTTCTAACCAATTACTCACACCTCTCAAGCCTTTTGACTCGTCCAAACTCTGCCCAACTAAGCTCCCTACATCCCTCTCATCCCACTAGAAGCATTACCTTAGGAAGAAGGCACTTCAAGAAGTCATTTGGTTCAAATCAAAGGGAGTTACCCAAATTAAAGGTAACGGTTTCTCTTAAATTGTTTTCTTTTATTTTACATCTCCAACCCCTAAACTCTTTTTATTTATTTCTTTTGTAACAACACCAGTATCCTAAATATACTAGCATGTTTTTATAAGAATTATTCGAACAACACTTATACACACCTCCATATAATGGGTGAAGAACATAATGTTTCTGTGGATGGAAAACTAACACCTCACGAAACGATGATTGTTCAATTACCTCTTACCACCTTTCATGATGGCCATTATGATGGAACTATATTTATATATGATATATATTATGTTTATGTTTTCTTTATGCTTCTGTATTTTCAATTTATAGCACGCCTTTATGGTTTCCATAGTGGGTAAATACGATAATCTCATTTGAGGAAGTGCGGACTACCGCCCCCTCAAAGTGATGTGATTCGTTAATGCCTTATGTGGGATGTATAAAGGATATAGTTAATGATATTATATATGATATTATACATTAATTATAACATACCTATGTATCATTATGTTTTAATTCCATTAAAATAAGAAATATAAATGAAAGTAGCGTTCATGCGTACGTACGGCATACCGTCTCCATGAATGGTGCCTTTCATTTCTTACCTCTAAATGTTATGTACTATTATAAAAAACATGTATATATTGGATATATATGATAAATATTATAACTAAATCATGAATACCATTCTGGATATAAAGGACTACTGACCACATGGACAACTTGTAAATA
The DNA here is from genome assembly GCA_963277665.1 of Viscum album. Lineage (NCBI taxonomy): Eukaryota > Viridiplantae > Streptophyta > Magnoliopsida > Santalales > Viscaceae > Viscum > Viscum album. The sequence continues at coordinate 1,218,380,451 of OY728151.1, forward strand.
TAAGGTGTTCATGTTTGACTCAATTACCAAATATCGACAAAATGAACGTTATTAACATAAATGATTACATAATGTTTATAACATGGTCATAAGTAATATAAAAGGAATAATAAACTTGAAAAAGTTTCTTAAGAAAGTATAAATTAACTTTAGTTTATTATTCAGGATATTAAAGAATGAATGGGTCAAATCGGACACGAGGTAAGGGACTTCATCTCAATCTCCTTTCATTGAGGCATATTTTGTTTTAATACACGACTTTATTTTATACTCTATATAAACACCCTTGAATTTTAAAAGGGAGTATTTTCTACGAATCTTTTTACTAAATGAAAAAAAGGAATGTTTCTTTTAACATAAGCGGTGACAATGACCTTTTCCACTGTCGCGAGTATTATTTGATCTTTGGCTTCCTCAACAAGCCATAATGTTTTTAAAAGAAAATCAATACCTTATACTCTTTTACATATTTTTGGTATTGAAAATGGTTTTGAAAATGGATTTTTTATGACAATATATTTAAGTTATATATTGTGATTGAAATGTGGAAATGTTTTTTCTCTTTATATTTGTTTTATGTCTTATGATTTTATAATGGTACTTAGACATTTGATAGGTGGTTACGTGATAAACCAAATTATGGGTGGCGCCGTGAATTCCAGGATGGGTGGTTACGTTATAACCTCCAATGCATTGGGTATGGAAGTCGGCCGCATGGCTATTCCATTTAGTGATATGTGTAGAAGTTGACCGTGTGGTTATTCCATTTAATTATGTTTATATCCCAAGTTAACTTTATATATTATGTGTTCTTTATATGGGTTTTATGGTAATGTTTTGGTTACAAAATTGTAAGTAATGATCTTTTATTCAGTGAAGAGTATTTACTATTTCATAAATGGGAAAAGTAGTACTTATGTTAAAGTATTCATGGATAACTTTTTGTTTTGAAAAACTAACAGTTTTCCTTCTTTGTGTATCCCGTACTGAGATTTTTATGCTCATGCCATGTTTTTGAAATGTTTTTCACAGGATATAATGTGGAATAGGGTCAAGGATGGGATCAAGGAAAATTCATGATGTCTTAAACATGGAACTAGACATGACTCTTTTTTTCAAGAGTTCATGTTTTGTAAAAAAAATGGAAACTGTGTAGAAGTGTCTACTTTTTAAATCTTTTGAGATGTAATAGTTATGTCCTAATTCTCTAAAACTCTAAACCTAAAACGATCCTCAATGTGAATTATTAATTTAATTCAATATTAAGTAAGGTTTAAGGCTGGGTCCTTATAGTTGGTATCAAAGGTCAGTTTAGACATATTTAGGAGTTAGGGTATTGTTAAATTAATATCCATAAATTAATTTATGTTAATATTGAAATCATATAGAATTTACATATTATCATGTTGCTTCTTCTAAGATATGTATGTGTTAAGAATCCTTTTTCTTAAAGAAAACAAAGACTCTTTTCTGGGAAGGAATACAGAGGAGAATGACCTTTCGAATCAGCAACCAGAGATAGTCAGAATCAGAATAGAGCAGTTTACTACAGTGATGGCCCAATTGAATCAGGAATTGAAAAGAAAATTGGTGAATGCTCCAGTTTTGGCACTAACTTCCTGAAATGGTGAGTTTGTTATCTACAGTGATGCTTCATTGAAAGGACTGGGTTGTCTCCTAATGCAAAATGATCAGGTAATTTCCTATGCTTCATGTCAGTTGAAACCACATGAGTTAAATTACCCTACACATGATTTTGAATTAGCTGATTTTGTTTTTGCTTTAAAAATTTTGAGGCATCATTTATATGGAGTGAAGTGTGAAATATATACTGATCACAAATGTTTGAAGTATATATTTACTCAGAAAGAATTGAACATGAGACAAAGGAGATGGTTGGAATTAATCAAGGATTGTGACTGCACGATCCATTACCATCCGAGAAAAGAAAATAAAGTGGATGATGATTTGAGTTGAAAAAGTAATGCTTAATTAACCATACTATGTTTGGAATGAGATCCTTTGGTTTTTGATGTGACGAAATTTGGCATAGAAGTTGTTATTGAAGGAAATTATTCTATTTTGATTCAGGTGTCAGTAAGATCATCTCTATCAAACAGGATAATGAAAGCACAGAAGGAATATAGTGAGTCACAGAAAAAGGTTGTGTTGTTTTAGAAGGGTGAGTTTCATGATTGTAATGTTGATAATGATTGTGTTTTGAGATTTGGAAAGAGATTATGTGTGCCTTGTGATTCAGAGTTAAAGAATGAGTTGTTATGCGAAGCTCATATTTCTCTTTTTTCAGTTCATCCTGGAAGTACTAAGATGTACAGAGATCTTCAGGAGTATTACTGGTGGGATGGAATGATAAGAGATATTGCTGATTTTACTGTGAAGTGTTTGACTTGTCAGCAGGTTAAAGTAGAGTGACAGTTGCCGAAAGAAATGCTTCAGCCTCTACCGGTGCCAGAGTGGAAATGGGAAAATATATCCATGGACATCATTGTGGGATTACCAAAGACATATCAAGGTAATAATTCAATCTGGGTTATAGTTGACCGATTGACTAAATCAGCTCATTTCCTTACTATCAGAGATAATTTGTCTCTAGATCAACTTGATCTGTTGTATGTTAAAGATATAGTTAGGTTTCATGGAGTTCCCCTCTCCATTGTATTTGATCATGATCCCAGGTTTACTTCTATCTTTTGGAAAGGCCTTCAGAATTCGTTGGGTACTGAATTAAATTTTAGTACAGCTTTTAATCCTCAATCAGATGGGCAATCAGAACAAACAATTCATACCTTGTAGGATATGTTACGTGCTTGCTCGATGGATTACCAGTGAAGTTGGGACCAACATCTTTCTTTGGTTGAATTTTCTTATAATAACAGTTTTCATTCCAGTATACAGATGGCTCTATTTGAGGCATTATATGGAAAGCGTTGTCGAACTCCAGCATTTTAGGATGAAGTAGGTGAAAGGAAGCTGATGGGACCAGAATTGGTAGAAGATATGGCAGAGAAAGTTCAGTTGATTCAGAAGCACATGAGAACAGCTCAGAGTAGACAGAAAAGTTATGCAGATAATTGGATCAAGGATCTTTCTTTTGAGGTAGTTCATCATGTCTTTCTCAATGTTTCTCTATGGAAAAGTGTGATGTGTTTTGGTAAGAATGGAAAGTTGAGTATGTGGTTCACTGGACCTTTTGAAATTCGGGAGAAAGTTGGATCAGTTGCGTGCAGAGTGGCTTTACCTCCAATTTTATCTAGGTACACAATGTTTTTCATGTTTCGATTTTGAGAAAGTATATACCAGATCCATCTCATGTTTTGAGCCCAGAGGTAGTTCAGTTGGAAGAGAATCACTCTTATGAAGAACAACCAGTCCAGATTCTTGACCGTAGAGAGTAGGTGTTGCGGAATAAGGTAATTCACTAGGTAAAGGTTTTGTGGAAAAACCATGTGGTTGAAGAGGCAACGTGGGAATCTGAAAATTCTATGAGGGATAAATACCCCAACTTATTTTGATAAGTGAATAAAAATTGTGAGGAAACAATTCCCAAAAGGGGGGAAGGATGTAACATCCTAGGTAAATGAAGAATAATACATATTTCATATTTATTAATATTGTGAATCAAATATTAATTTTACTTTAAAAGGGTCGCTATGTTCGATAGCGTACCCGATACGCAACAACAGGTTTCTTTGAAATCTTATGTTGCACACTAAAAATATAATATTATTATTTTAAATAGTAGTTAACTCCTAACCATTGTATTGGAATGAATGAACAAAACTAACTACAATATGATTATACATGTTTGTTAAATGTATTTACATTTATCCAATAAAAGTTATAGGATTAAAATGTGAATGGATCTAATTTTAAGCATAATTTACATTAAAATGCCGATTTATCGCCTTTTAATGGAGAACCTTTTTAAATATAGTTTTGTCACTTTAATAAATTCTATATGACAAAATAAAATCCTTCATTAGAATGGGGAAATCAAAATTTACTTTGGGTAATTTTTTGGTATTTTTCTGATAAAGTTCATTTTTTAATGAATGGTGAAAAATATTATATTTTTATTCAAAAGTGCCTTTTAATCTAAATTATTTATATGGTTATATTATCTTTTTAATTGGTTTTAAAGTGAAATTTAAATATAATTTTACCATTTAATCCAATTCGGTTCATTGGAATTAATTTCACATAGAAATTAGACATAAACAAGTATCAATCTTTTGATAGTTATTGTTTCTTAAAAACACGCTATTTGTTTTGATAACGGGAATTAATTTTAAAATTAATTAATGCAACTTCTATGTTTTGAATTTGAAAAAATGGACATCATTTTTGAATTCAGAATATCAAATATATCTTAGGCTTAATTTTTGGTACTTTTCTGAAATACTTCAATTTTTGATGAATAGTGAAACCACTTAGTGATAGTTAAAAAAGATGAATTTTTCATTTAAATGAAATTTTAACACTTCTTTGAATTAAATTTTTAAAATACTACATACATGGTTATTATTAGTTAGTAAAATTTGGTTCAATAAGATGAAAATAATTTTTGGTGAATAGTAACTTTTGACTTTTATTTACCGTTGTTAAAGGTAAATAAGGTAATTCAAGGTAAAAAGAATATTATAATAATTCAAAATTACCTTAACACTTGTCCAAAACTTATTGGTTGAGTCATTTACGACCATGAGAATCTTTGGGTCGATTTTGGGACCACATTGAGCCACTTGGGAGTGATAATGACAATTTAGATTAATTAACATAAAGTAGAGACAAAACTGACGAAAGAAAATATCTTTTAGTGAATTAATTTTTATAAGGGGTTATATAAATTATCTTTTCGACTATAAATATTCCTTAGAAATATAAAACTATTTCCTACATCATGGTAATTTTTTATAATTTTTATATAGCAAATAAATTAAATTATTTATGACACAATAATGATGCAATATTTACCTTAATAATAAATGATTCAAATAAATAAGATTATAATGATTAAAATATTATCCAAACCCTATCTAATTCATATTGGATGATTATATTTCGACCATGAGTCATCTTATCTTCAACTATAATGATTTTTTGACCATTATAAACCGAATATAATTATATAATAATATATTTTTTTCACACCTTCCTAAAGAGCCCCTCCTCTCCCTTATAAAAGAAGACCACTTCTAAAAAATTCCTCACACCTCTAAAGCCTTTTGGATCATAAAAACTCTTCCCAACTAAGCTCCCTACATTCCTATCCTCTCACTATAATCCTTACCTTAGGAATAATGCACTTCAATAAGTCCTTTGGTTCAAACCAAAGGGAGTTGCCCAAATTAAAGGTAACAGTTTCTCTTAAATTATTTTCTTTTATTTTACTTCTCCAGCCCCTAAACTCTTTTTATTTATTTCTTTTGTAACAAAACAAGTATCCTCAATATACTAGGATGTTTTTATAAAAAGTATTTTAACTACACTTATACACACCTCCATCTAATGGGTGAAGAACATAATGTTTCTGTGGATGGAAAACTAACGCCTCACAAAATGATGATTGTTCAATTACCTCTTACCGCCTCTCATGGTGGCCATTATGATGGAACTGTGTTTATATAGGATATATATTATGTTTTTTTCTTTATGATTCTGTATTTTCAATTTATATCACACCTTTATGGTTTCCATAGTGGGTAAATACGATAATCTCATTTGAGGAAGTGCGGACTATCGCCCCCTCAAAGTGATGTGATTCGTTAATGCCTTATGTGGGATGTATAAAGGATAGAGTTAATGATATTATATATTATATTAAATTGTAATTATAATATACCTATTTATCATTAAGGTTTAATTCCATTAAAATAATAAATAGAAATGAATGTAGCGTTCATGGGTACGTACAGCTTACCGTCTCCATGAACGGTGCATTTCATTTCTTACCTCTAAATGTTATGTAATAATATAAATAACATGTATATACTGGATATATATGATAAATATGATATCTAAATCATGAATACCATTCTGGATATAATGGACTATTGACCACATGGACAACGTGTAAATATAAGGTGTTCATTTTTTACTCAATTACCAAATATCAAAAAAATGAACATTATTAACTTAAAAGATTACATAATGTTTATAACATGGTAATAAGTGATATAAAAGGAATAATAAACTTGAAAAATGTTCTTAAGAAATTAGAAATTAACTTTAGTTTATTATTCATCATATTAAAGAACAAACGGGTCAAGTCGGACACGAGGTAAGGGACTTCGTCTCAATCTCCTTTCATTGAGGAATATTTTGTTTTAATACATGGCTTTATTTTATACGCTGTATAAACACCCTTGAATTTTAAAAGGGAATATTTTTCTACAAATCGTTTTACTAAATGAAAAAAATGAATGTTTCTTTTAACGTAAGCGGTGACAATGACCTTTTTTGCCACCGCGAGCATTATTTGATCTTTGGCTTCCTCAACAAGCCATAATGTTTTTAAAAGAAAATAAATACCTTATAATTATTTACGTATTTTTGGTATTGAAAATGGATTTGTAAATGGATTTGTTATATCAATATATTTAAGTGATATATTATGATTGAAATGTGGAAATGATTTCTTTCCTTTATATTTGTTTTATGTCTTATGATTTTATAATGGTACTTGGACATTTGAATGGTGGTTACGTGATAAACCAAATGATGGGTGGTGTCATGAATACCGGGATGGGTGGTTACGTTATAACCTCCACTACATTGGGTATGGAAGTCAACCGTATGGCTATTCCATTTAGTGATATGTGTGTAAGTAGACCGTATGGTTATTCCATTTAAGTATTTTTATGTCCCAAGTGAACTTTATATATTATGTGTTCCTTATATGGTTTTTATGGTAATATTTTGGTTACAAAATGGTAAGTAATGATATTCTATTCAATGAAGAATATTTACTACTTCATAAAGTTGAAAAGTATTACTTATGTTAAAGTATTCATGGTTTACTTGTTGTTTTGAAAAACTAACAGTTTTACTTCTTTGTGTATCCCTTACTGAGATTTTTATGCTCATCCCATGTTTTTGAAATGTTTTTCACAGGACATAATGTGGAATAGGGTCAAGGATGGGATCAAGGAAAAGTCATTCTGTCTTAAACATGGAACTATACATGACTCTTTTTTTCAAGAGTTCATGTTTTGAAAAAAATGGAAACTGTGTAGAAGTGTCTACTTTTTAAATCTTTTGAGATGTAATAGTTATGTCATAATTCTCTAAAACTCTAAACCTGAAAAGATCTTCAATGTGAATTATTCATTTAATTCAATATTAAGTAAGGTTTAAGGCTGGGTCCTTATAGCTAAAAATTAGTAGTTTTTATTCCTCAGGGATCATGAGGAGTCTGTTATTTCATGGTAGAATTTCCAAGATCAATTATTCTGTATTTTTCTTTCTTTGACCACAATGGTGGCTAGTCGTCATGAAATACATACCCTTTAATAGGGAGCATCTAATGTGAAAGAGTTTGTAATTCATTTCAAGAATATTATATGATATTTTTCTAACATGTTTCAAGATGAGGAGGTTAGGAAGAGTCATTTTGAAAATCATTTGCATCTATATATCTAGAACTAGGTTACCCCATTATACTTTCAACATATCTTGAGGTGTTGGAGAGAGAAGAGGATTTTTATAGGATACTGGATTGGATAAGATCATCATAATAGGGGAGTAATTAGGATTTTTTATGAAGTAGAGTTTTGGTATATGGTTCCTAGTTTCCTAAAAAATTGTTTTTAGAAATTTTAAGGCAGGTTATAGAACTCTTCTTTACATTTCACTAGGGATAGAACATCTCAGGCCCCTACCATGGGATACGACATTTGTTTTTCTTATGAATTTCATGGTCATCGGTAGTGGGAGCACCTAACCTTTTTAATGGATAGCGTGTGACTATCATTCCACATCAAGTTTAATTATTGATATAGTATAATCATAGGAAGAAATAGTAGGGTAATCTAGAAATTGATTAATATAGGGGATATGAGATAGTTAAAGTATATCCTTATAGTTCTCCTCATTCATAGAGAGAATAATTTTCTGTGTTGGTGGTCACTATCAAGGTTAGAGAGGTCATCATGTAGTTCATGGTCAGATGCATGCACCAGAGTTTCCTATACTAGATGTGAGGACATTGATCAAGGTACCATTTTCTTATTTTCTAAATGGGTCCATGTCTTGTTTGATTCAAGATCTATGCACTCTTTTATATCACTTTTCTTGGTCTTTTCATTTGGAATTAGATTTAGAGACTTATAGTTACCTTGTTTTAACTATTCCAGTTAGAGGTTGAGCTTATTTGTGTGATGTATAGAAAGGTTTTGAGCTAAATCAATGGAAATACCACACATGGGGAGACATAAATGTTTGAAAATATAGTTATAAGAAATTATCCTTAGAATGTACTAGATATATTCAGTGTGGAATATCATATATATCTTCAAAAGACAAATTTTGTTCTATGATGTCGACATAGAGTATGTCATGTTAATTAGTGAGAGATACCATTGGATGAATTAAAGGCATGTTTTATCCTAGTTGTTCTTAATAGACCATTTGATGATGAGTTCCTTGAAGGTTAAACTAGTAGTGTTTCTTGGGGTTGTGAAATAATACCCTGATGTATTTTATGAATATGTTATTGTGTTACCGCCTTGGTGGGAGATCGAGTTTAGGATAGAGCTACAGTAAGTTGATTCTATGATATCAATGTCTCTATATAGGATGGAACCATATAATTTATGGGAGCTATAGATATAGGTTGTTGATCTCTTATAGTGAGTTTTTATTTAACTGAGCATGAAACTTGGAGTGCACTAGTTTTGTTCATGAAAAAGGTAAATGGTATTCTATGTCAATGTATCAATTACTATCACTTTAATCAAAAAAATAATGAATAATCACTACCCTTTTAAAAAAATTAATGATTTATTTAAATAATTGAATGGATCTAGTTGGATCTTGATAATGGATCTGTGATCAAGATATCATTAGATGTGGGTAAAGGATGAATATATAACAAATACTATTTTTAGATGTCATAATTTGAATTATGAGTTCATTGTGATTTCATTCATAGTGAAGAATACCCCAGATGTCTTCATAGGGATAATTAATATGGTATTATGGTATTTTATGGACTGTTTCAGGGTATTTTTTATCGATGAAATCATTATGTACTCTGTGTCTATGGAGGATCATCTTGGGCATATGTGGGTTGTCTTTGGAGTTCTTTGTCATCACCATCTATTCAAGAATCTATTGAAGTGTGAGTTTTATTCTCATAAAGTTCATTTATTAGGGAATGTTTTGTCCTGATGTGGCTTAGTTGTGTATCCTTTAATGGTCAAGATATTTTTTCCTTGTACAACCCCCCAAGAATTTTATAGAGGTGTAGAGTTTCCTCAATATTACATGATATTATAGGAGGTTCGTACTAAAATTATCTCATATTTTGGCTCCTATTATAATCTTAACAAGAAATGTTTGGGTGTTTTTATGGACAGGTCGGTTCTAGGTTTCTTATGATTATTTGAATGATAATTTTTCCAGCACCCTAGTTATTCATTTTCCATAATATGGATTCCAATTTGAGGTTTACTAATGATGATTCGTGTCTTGTCTTGGGTATTGTAATCATGTAATAGAGTAAGATTGTTTAATAAGGGTATTTTTAGTTATTACCCCATGAATGTAATTTTTCAACTCATGATCTCGATTTGGCAGAAACTATGTTTTTATCTTGATGTTTTGGAGGTACTACCTTGTTGGCGAAAACTTTTTGTTTTCACTGATCAAAATAGATTAACGTATGTCTTCTCCCTGCATGAATTGAACTTTTTATAGTAACAGTTGATGGAATTATAACTAGAATATGAAATAAATATTTATTATACATCATGGTAAGGGAATTATGTGGTCGGTGTATTAAGAATGAATTCCTACATTGATGTATTATATGATTCTATATATTCTTAGAGAGTGATGTAAGTGCTATATTTGATGTCTCTTGATATGGGAGAGGTTGGTGGAAAAGGATACATTTTTCATAAAATAGTGCAGTCATCTTTAGTATTGTAGGTTTAGGACTTCCAGGTGGGTGATTCTGAGGTTGAGGTTTAGAAAGATAAAGTTATTTATTTTGATACTTTTGATTACGGGTATGAGGATGATAAACATCGATTGTTTTTTAGGGGAGTCTTTTCATTACTTTAATGATGTGTGAGTTGGTTCTCCATGAGTTACACATCTCACTCTTAACAGTATATCCTGGCATCAAAAATATGTATCATGCTCTGATAGGTCAGTTCTGGTGTCCTAAGTTAATGTATTCAATTATAGAGTTTTGGGTCCAATGTTTAGTCTAACAGAAGGTTAAGGTTGAACATTATGTTCTGGGTGGTTTTCTCTGGCCATTACATGTAATTTAGTGGAAGTGGGAGAAAATTTTGATTGGCTTATTCACTTTTTTACATCAATCACATGGAGGTTATGATGTTATAATGGTTATGGTGTATCATTTGACAAAATCAGATCACATGTTTGTGATCAAGGAGTCCATCTCTATGGATGTTTTATCAAGGTAGTATCTAGAGGAGGTGTTGAAGCTTCACGGAGTCCCGATAGGGTATAGATAGGTTATAAGAATGCTTTTTGTTCTCATGTTTTTCTCAAAAATAACTTTCATCCACATAAGGTTGATCAGATAGAGTGGACCATCCATACATTTTGAGACATGTTGCACACCTGTTTCCTAGATTTTGGAGGTTCATGGGTGAGGCATCTACCTTTGTTCAAGTTTTATTACAACAATAGTTTCCACTTTGCTATTGGTATGGAACCTTTTAATGTTTTTTATGTTCGACCTTGTTTTTCTCCGTTGTATTAGACTGAGGTCAGAGATCTTGTCGTTCTAATGTTGGAACTAGTATGGATAAAAAATGGTTCAGGTTATTTGTGAAAGGATTAAGGTGGAATGGGGTCATCAGAAGTCCAAGGTGGCCATAGTAGGATACCTGTGGATTTTGATATTAAAGATCATGTGTTCATGAAGGTGACTCCTCATCATGGGTAGAAAAGGTTTAATTAGGGGAGTAATCATTCTTCCAGATTTATTGGATCATTCGAGGTGTTCGCACTTATAGTAGTCATAATGTATTAGATAGAACTTCCCCCAAAGATGAGATGGATTCATGATATCTTTCATGTGTCTCACATTTTTTTTATCTTCATGATGATTCACATGTCATAAAATGTGGTGACATTGATATTGATGATGATGTGGCATTCAAGGAGCAGCCCTTAGAGATCCAAGATAGTCAATATAGGGTGTTACATGGAGTTTTTATTCCCTTGGTTCATGCCCTTTAGTGGAACAATGGAATGGATGAGAGAACATGGTAGTGTGAGTAGAAGATGTTCACTCAATACCTTGATTTTCTTGGTGCATAGTTATTCTTTTGAAAAGATACGTGTAGATGTTAAACTTTATCTAGATTATGATATGGTTCCCTTTTCCATGATAACTTTTTCCCCTTTATCATATTTGAGAGGTATCTCATTTGGGAGAGTGTTTGGGAGATTTTTTAGTGTGTTTCATAGTTTTGAACATTTTATCTCCAAGTGGGGTGGTGGTGATCTTATGGTGGTGGGATCCTTGAGTGGTATCTCATAAGGTGGTTGATCGAGAAACCATTTTTCTATCCTTTCATTATAGGTTTCCTTCTAAATTCTTCAGGGTGAGAATTATTTAATAGGTATCTCATGTATGGTCCTAGATCCTTTAATCTCATTTCTTTGTGTTTCTTTGGTGATGGATGTGCATAGAGGAGTCTTAGTAAAGGTAAGAGGGGATTTGAGCTAAAATTTAGTTTCAGATAAAGATTACAGTATGGAGGCTTATACTATATCATGGAGTCTATAAGGTTGTGGTGTAGATAAGAATCTATAAAGTAGATTCTCTAGAGGGTATTTTTGGTTGGTTTTATATTTTTTAGGGTTATTATTCCATAATAATGAGTTGTAGTGTATCATTATCCTTTGAAAATGGAATTATATGGCATTGTGGTTTACGTTGAGTTATGGTCATATTCCTAATGTATAGGATCTATGGTGTGGAACATGCCACGTTTCTTGGATTTGGTGTTGAACAACTGTATTGTAGCATGGAACCTAGGAGATATTTTTCGGAAGGCCTTGAATCACCAATGATCAGATCCAACCCCCACATTCTAGTTATCAACTTGTGGTGATATGAGGTGAGTTTTCCCTCTTTCTATTGTTGTTTATTATTCGTTCAGTTTTGTTTCCTCCTATTCTACCTTTACATGTTATGGATGTTTATCTCCTTTATTCTCAAGGATATATTTTTATATTTAGTGTTGTTTTTATGGTGTGTCCTCTATAGGGACCTTTGATTCTTTATGGGAGGGTTGATCAGAGATCTATGATTTTTTTTCCATTATCATTCAAAGAATATTGAAACATTTGAAGTAGTGGATTCATTGTTTCTTCTTATTTTTATTTGAAATTATAAATTTTTCATTCATTATCTCATTTGGTAATGTGGGAATTAACCATAATGAATATTAAACTATAATTAAATAAATATTAGGTTTTGGTTTTAGTCATCTCATGTATTTATGTCATGTTAATGGTTTTCATCTTGATTTTCTATACAGTGTGTTATCTTTTTTTTATGTTATAGTTTATTAAGTTTTAATATTTATAAATTGGATAAAAAATGTAAAGTTGGTAATGATTTTTGGTTAAATAATAAAAAGGAATATTTAATTTGTGATCATTATTCATTATGATTTTATAGGAATGGAAGTTATCATTAACGAATGTTTAAAAAATTCATAGTTTTTTATATCTGATGCCTTAGGTTTCCTATGGTTGTAACCTGTGATAAATTAATTGGATAATTCAATATGGAAAAATCAGTTTTTTGGGTAAAGATAACTACTTGGGGTCAAGATATCCCATTTTATTATAAATTTGTATGCCTGGTTCTAGGGACTAGTTTCCCAATTAGAGGTTTTTTGTTCACCTACTTCCATGGGTGATTGCCCTAGATGAGGGGCCTTTCTTTGTTATGTAATGTGTGTCAGGTATGGGTGATGCTTTGAAATTATATGGGTGGGTATTCCAAGGTTTGTGGAAGAAATTGGTGCCTTTGATGGTGGGATGGATAGAGATATGCATAATATTTTTAGGGATGACATTGGGGTTGATGAAATGGGTTAAAGTAGGGCTTTACCACTCTTTTTTATGATGGAATCTAGGTTTTTTTCTGGATAATTAATTTTTTTAAAGAGCATATGAAAAGTTTTCTTTTTTATATTTTCCTTTTTCCCACTACTTAATGAAGTTGTTTTTTCATATTTTATACATCTTTTATGGAAACCGATAACAAGTTTGAGAGTTCTTGGAATTATGAAATGGTAATGATAAATAATTTAACCCATGGGGTTTAGTGCTTAGAAAAATACTGAAATAAAGATAATTATTAAGGAACCATAGAAAAGTTTGGATTATACCAAGTGGTCTAGGAAATTGGTAGGTAATTAATATAATTATGAAATTTTTAATGGAAATATTAATTGAAATTATTTTTGAAATGTTTGTGTGCTTATAGGATACCCAATACCCATTCATTTCTAGTGATAGTCAAGTACCTATAAGATTATGTATGTTATTGAGGTTAAGACTCAGTAGATTCTCATAGTGTGGTTTTGGATCTATATATATATATATACGCTCATTTTTTATGTTATTTCATATGATATCCCACCCATGTTGGTTAGTTGACCAACACTATTAGACACTGAAGGGATTTTTCCCCAACATCTAGGTTAGTGGGGAATGGATGGCTGACTACCCCCTCTTTCCTTTCCCTTTTCTCCTAGTAATACTATGTTTTGGTATACTTGGTGGTTAATTTCCCATATATGTGTGTAAAGGGTTTTAATGGATCGTGGTTATTTTTACACACATATATCTTCAGATATGGTATCATAAGGATTATTTTTGGTAAGTTGTATATGGGGTTGGGTGGTTTAAGGTATAGAACATGATGTAAGGGCCATAGTGGATCCAATAAACTAATTTTTTATTATTTGGAGAATTATATTTTGATGATGATATTATGAGACACATTAGGTGTGGGTTTTTTGTAATTTCATTTGACACATGTGGATTATTTGGGGAGAGATGGCTCTGGATGTGCGATGTTGGGCTGGAGTAGTAAATGAATGGGAAAGTGGTAATGGGGTACCTTCATGTGATATTTTACTAGATATCATATTATTCATCATATGTTATACGTTGTGAGGGATCCATGGAGAGGCAAGTAAATTATCATACCTATTATGGTGATGAGTTAGTTTCACATGTTTATTTATTTGGTTTAAGTATGATATCTTTATCCTTTGCATGAGAGGCTCTATGGATGATCCTATTGATTATACCTTTTATGATTACCTAAAATATATATAACTTTTTTTAGGACCACAAGATATGGTTGGTGATCATACTAGACATTACTATCTAGTTGTGTTGTTCAAAAGCATTTTGGGATTCATGGTAACTATCAATAATTTTATTTTGGTAATTTTAGTTTACCTTATTGTTATTTAAATTTTTATGAAATTGAATTCATGTATTTTGTTCTCCATTATTTTTTATTATGATATGGAGTTTATTTTTTTGGTATTATCTTATCTCTCATTACTCATTATTCATAGAGGGTAATTCCTCCCATCTATGTGTACGATATGACCTCAGTGCCAGTCCCCAACCTATGGGCCATTGGACACGGGCTTCAAGATTCATTATATCTCTTTCCCCATTGTCAACCCAAGAGGGTGCCTTTGGGTGGATGCAGTTGTGAAAAAACGTTTTGGTTCTTCATTTCACTTAATAAATTATATTATGGTGTATAAGAAAGACTGAGTTGATATATAATCACAAAATCTCATTGATAATAAATGAACTCTTGATTCAAATATTCTCTATCATGGTTTTAATGGAGTTTTTTTGTCTTATTAAAAATATGATTATCAACTTAATTATTTTATTACTTGAATTTCACAAAGGAATCTAAATTATACCTCGTTATGTATACATGTTTTTATCTACTAATATTATCAGTAAATTTTATAAAGTGTGAGTATCTACCCCTTTCTTTAATAGTAAATATTCCATAAACATATTTTTGAACTAATTTAAGAAACTCTAAGGTCCTTTCACCCTTTATACTAAATAGATTTTTTTTATTTTATCTTACAAATAATAATGTGATATACCAAATGGTTTTAGTTAAAAAGAATCCAAATTCCCATATTGATGCAATTTTTCAAGCACCTTTTGTTTACATGACTTAGTTGTGATGTCACTATTTGGTGTGATATGATTCATAAAAACTCGATTCTATATTGTTTCCCAATACTTGATTTTCATATTACAAAACATAAAGACAATTATTTTTATGTTTCATTAACATCACACCTATCATGGGTTATGGAATAAAATAAATTTATAATTGTTCTTAGTGTAGCATAGTAGCTATCTTGGTTCATCTCACTTGAGGATATTCAATGTTTGTTCACTTACTAATTATAACACACCTAAGAACTAATTATATTTAAAAAAAATTATTATATTTTGAAAACTATGATATTTTTATGGTTTTATTTTTCCCTAAAATAATGAAATGACATGTATTTCTAAATCATCATACAATGAAAATAGAATAACTTAGAAAATAAAGAACATGGACTTATGGTTTGGTTTTATGGGTCCTATCATTATTCTTACTTATTTGTTTAAATTTTAGTTTGATAATTCAATTATGAAATATCTCTTTTGTTTTAATGTCCTTTATAATTTTTGAAATGTCAAATTCATAAGAAATATAAATTCAACCTCCTCCTATAATCAAGTTTGAAGGCACACCTAAATCAAGATTGTGACATATTTCAAGACCTGGATTTTTCATATATAATTTCATCCATTGAATGGAAAAAATACATCATTTGAAGAGATTATTATCAATGGAAGGGAGGTAAAAAGAATAAAATAAAGGAATATAATTAGACTTGAGTTGCATTTCATGGTGTACAATCACCACACTCGTGCATGTCACTCATATCTACCACAAATGTAAAATAAAATATTAATAATTTAAGAACATAATTCTAGAACACCCAATCCTCTTCGGGGAAAAGCCTCAGTTCATCCCTCATTCTTGAGGGTAATAGGTCACGGTGAATGTAATGAATAGAATAAGAGAAAATAAATAAAATAAAAATGATAATTATGGAGATAGAAGAAGATAATAACATATGAAACATAAAAAAAATAGAAGAGAGAGATTATGAAATTAAAGTAAATAGAATAACAAGAAATACATAAAGAAAAAAGAAGAATAATAAGAATAAGAAGAATGAAAATAAATATGAATTGTAGAAGAAAACTTAAACAATGCATGAATTATTTAATTTAATAAACTAAATTAAAATTACGTAAATAATAAAAATAAATAGAATTAATATATATGGGAAACAATAGGGAGAAGAAACAATATTCAGCCCTTCAATGTGTGGACTCCCCTATTGAACTCTCTCCATTGGTAGCAACAACCCCCTTTAATTATAGAGGTGGAAATCCTTATGACATCATTATAAAATTTTTATCAAAAAATGATTTCTTTTTGTTGTAAACTTGGATCTCGTAGATATTAAAATATCTATGTTTTAATTTCTCATTGGTAATCAGGGTTTTTAATTTGGAAGTTCAAAAAAACATACCACGGGGCAGCCTCCTTTTGTATAGTGTTCATGGCTCCCTACACGGTGCAACGAAATGGTGGTAGTGGCATTGGAATAACACTTCTCTAGTCATCCAATCTTAATAATATCTAGATGAACCCCATGTCAGTACATGATATCAAATATATTTGAAAGGTAATCACTAAGGCCATTCCTTGGTCTAGAGTCAATCCATAGACTTCCCAATATTTGATAATGAATTATTTCTTTAGTTTGAGCTTCATTGGGGGATACCATGGTGTTTCCTGTTGGTTTTAGTGGAAGAAGACTATGTGGATCGATAGAGAAATGATAGAGAGCAGTGGTGGGATATGTTCGAGTGTGAGGGTAATGCATCTAGCATGAAATGGTGGAATTTCATTTAAAATGAAAATTTACTATAAAAACACCATCCAAAATGAATTTTGATAATTTTTTCCATGTTATTGTTTAATAAAATCCCCCACACAACTATGAAAATGAATTTGGATTGGTGTCGGAGGACACCTATTGTCGTCAGTGTATCCCCACACCAATGATGTTATCCTCCAACCACCACATAGAGATACACCGTGAGCCAGTGTGTCACTTATACATCATCTATGCCCTGTGGTATCCTCTTCACGGTCCAACACATAATTTATATTTTGGTAGGCCTCCCATTGGATTATATGGTTGTAGAGCCCTCTTGGGTTGGCTAATTATCATGTGGCCCATTGGTTGAGTGTTATCCTTAGGTTGTGATATTTTTTAACACTTGAAAAATATAAAAACACTTATAAATATTTCAAATAATAATTCTATAATTCTACATTAAAAAATCACGATAAATTTAAAATTTTCAAAAGAATCATTTTTATCCAAGTAAATATATTATAATTATTCAACTTTGATTCCACATAATTTAATAAAACATTTTATTTTATGAGAATATAAATTTAAATCCTTTAATAATATTAAAATTATGTTTAAAAATATGCATGAAATATGAGTGAATCAAAAACCCTCGTACTTATACTATTATTTTCCACAAGCATTAAATCTCAACATTGAATTTAATAGAAACCAATGTTACTAATATTTAAATTTCAAATTAATAAAATTTAAACAATTATAAATGGAAACTAAATTTTCTTATTCCATATAAAATATCAATTCAATTTTACACTTTTAAAAGAAACAACCAATCCATGTATTTCAATTTCTCCCTTTTGAAAATATTGGAACCTATCCTTTCATTAATTCAACATCCTCAACTTATTATTATTAATCATGACAAATTGTGATCTACCTCTCTTGAATCTTTTAAATAATACCTCATGATATAAATTCAATTAGATTTATGCCCATATCATGGTAACATGATTCTTATCCATAGGCTTGTAAATTAAATACTTTCTACACCTTCTAAAGTAAAAAAGTCACATAAAATCATGAAGGATTTTTGATCAAATGTTATAATGAATCTAAGGATTAAGTTTTGTAGGAATTGATGTTTAAAAAATTAAAGATCAATGGAGGATGTTAATTTCTACAGTATAAAGCATGACACTAAAATTAAAGTGTAATGAAAAACTCCACTTCAAAGTAGAAAATCCTCTTTTCCCAAAATCAAAGTATAGGTTATGATCAAAGTAATAATAATGAATGATGTTATACTTATTTAATTTTCACTACAATTTTTATTTTATCTTTTTCTTTTTTTAATCCTTCAAAAATTATTCTTAGAATTAATATTTCATCCACCACCTAACCACACATGGTCAAAATAATCATTCAAGTAATGGATACTTTTTTATTCTCCCAAATCAAAACCCTCATTTTTTCCTATTTATTCATTTTATTTTATTTTTTATTAGAGAAAACAATAAATAGTATATTTTATAAAAAAACAACATTTATCATTCCCCATTTATAAAATTCCCATAATTTTTACTTTGAATTTAAATCATCCTTTTCCATCTTGACTCCATGCTCCCCCATGATTCAATTTTGAAATATCTTTCAAAATACTAAGAGGAGTGAAGAAATGGATTGAAATAAGGCTCATTCCTAATAAGTGTATTCATGGTATCTAGGGGAAAATAAATTATTAATATAATAAGTGGTCTCAATGATAGGTATTATTAATAAAAATTCCTTAATCATATTAAAAGTGGTTTTGCATAGTTATAGATTTGACAAGTTCCAATGCAAGTTCTAGCATGTGACATGTCCCAGGATCACTCAAGAAATATGATATATATATATATATAATTTTTGTATAATTTCTCTCAATAATGGATATATGATATTGGAAATTAAATTATGGAATGACTAATAATAATGAATAAATTCACATAAATTTCAGAAATTCCAACTATGAAAATGGTAGGTAAATTTCATAAAAAAGAATTAACCAATTGCCTTAAATAATGATTCTTTATTTTAATATCCATGCTTCTCTTTAATAATTTAATTATACACTTTAATCATCAAATGTCGTATTGAAATCTAAAACATTTCATCATAGGGTTCCTAAGAAATTTTTGTCTCCTATATAAGTCGGGTACATAAAAAAATTATAATTTGGGGTAATTAATTTCTAGTTTTAAAGATCAAAATAGGTTTCTAGACAAAAATGAAGAGATTTTAAAATATAAATATTTAAGAGAATTACCTTTTTAAATAAAGCTTTAATCCTCCTCATTTAAATTGTATTTGGGGTATTCCTGGTCCCATAATGGATCTACAAAATATAATCAATCATTAAAACTTTAGGACCATGTAATTAAAACTTAAAATGGTTAAAGGAGTAGAAGGAATTCTAAACTAATTCCTAAAACTGAAAATATTAAAAAATTACTAGAAATAAAGTAAATGATACTACCTAGTATGATCTCCCATGTGGGATATGGGTTATTGAATGCCTCTAGAGGGCAGTTCCAACTATCATCCATAATTCAATGGTGGGTGGAACGTATTAGATTTGAACCACAACATGTGGATTTTAGTAGCTTGTACTTATTTATTATTGGTGGTGAAAATAAGGAGTCTATTCATAGAGTACACCAAATCCATCCCCTTCAAAATAAGGTATAGATTTCATGGTAGGGGTTGGGGGAAGTATGGATCTTCCACTTCAATGTTTGAAACTTGGGAAAACTTTTATTCAATTTATAATATTTTCTCAAGGTGGGTTACACGAATTGGACATTTAAATGAAAATTTATTAGGTAATTTCAATTGAAAAAAATAAAAATTTACAATAAAAATTAAAATAACCACTTTTAAAGTGATAATTCTTTGTATTTTGTCCCTCAAGATCAGCTTCATAGACTTCCTCATGGGATTCCATTGATGCATGTTCATCAAAATTATGGATATTTATGTGTTCCTCAGTTCGTGCAGGTGATTATTCTTTATTTTCCTCTAAGTCATAACAATGATTGGACAAATATAAAAGTTCAAAATAGTCATAGTTAATATTCAATTTGGATTGAATAAAATCAAATGATAACGATTTTAAGATAATATTAACTCCCAAAGTTGGTTTAGATTAAATCTCAACTTCAATGGTGAGTGCCTCTTGAGTTTGATTTAAGTGGATAGAGGCAGGTAGTCAGGATAATCCATATTTTATTCAAATTCCACCACTTGGGTGGATTCCTTTTATTCCATGTCTAGAGTCAAGTAGAGTGGTGGTGATGCATCTATTTTATAGGTGGGGTGATCATGTTGCATCTCACTATTTTCTAATTCATTCCAAAAATTAATCTGAATCTTATTTATCCCTCATATGTACATCAACACGGGAATCTTCATCATAATCTTCTATCTCCTCATTGTAGGTCTGGATCTGATCATTGAGATTATTGAACTGTGTATACTTCTTAAATACAATTTCAACCTCTTGGATCTCTTTTTTTTTTGAAACTCCAGTGGTACTTATTGCTTGGACTTCAGTCTTTGAATATCCTCCTTATCTTGATTTATCATGAATAATAAATATTTTATTGAGAGACATGGTTCATTCTAATAAAACATATGTTTTTATAGATCAATTAGTTTATCAAGAATTCTATGTAATATTCCTTTCATGACATTTTTAACCACTAGTTATATCACCTAAAAATAATTATTCCATGCATAAAAATATGGTAAATTATGATACATCAAGGAAAAAAGAATGTTTCTTATTTAAAGAAAACAATCAAAAAAAATCTACAATGTGAAAATAGAAAAAGATATGAAACTACCGATTGGATCGCTAGAAACAGTGCCAATATTGACATCACACCTATCAAGGGGTGTAGGAAAATAAAATTTCTAATTTTTCCTTGTGAAACACAGTATCTGACTAGGGTCGTCACACTTGGTAAGATTCATTGTTTTATTAATTAATAATTCTAATTCACATAAGAACTACATCTTTTTGTTGTTTTTATTATTTTATGAAAACTATGATATTTTTGTGTTTTTTCTCTAAAATATTGAAATGACGTTCAATTTTTAATTATCATGAAATATAAATTGAATGACTTAGAAAAGAAAGAATTTGTCCTTAATGTTTGGTTTTGTGGGTTCTATCATTCTTCTTCTTTATTATTTTAAATTTCAATTTGATAACTCAGTTATGAAATTTTAGTCATGAATTAATACTCTTAATTTATAAGTTGTGAAATATTGAATTCTTATTCAATCTCAATTACACCTCCTTCTATAATAAAGGTTGATTTCAATCTCAATCAAGAGTGTGACATCTTCTTAGCCCCGACTCCATTTTATGCCATTTCATCCATTGAATGGATCTTCTCCATCATGTGAAGAGCTTATGATCAACATAAGGGGGAAATATTTATATAAAATAATATAAGTATATATAGGTTTCATGTTGTTGATTCCCACTAAATGAGAATCGAAAATACTAGAATCAAATAAGTACCTAAAGAATATGAATTATTTTCTCCACAAAAGTAATGAAGAAGGTGAATAAATACATATAGGATCATATGGATATTTCATGTGGATTGCATGACCACCAAGGGGACACATGATTGTATAACCCTAGGAAGGTCACACTGATGAATAATGTGTTCCAAGTGATCTACAGATGATCTCATTAATCCCCTCAGGAAGGACGTCTAACTATTCTAAAGCCCTTTTGATGATCCCACATAATCTTGTGAAGTCCCTTGGATATACCCCATGATCTTGTGAAGACCCTTTAGAAAAGTACAGATGATCTCCTGAAGTCTCCAATCATATCATCCTAGTAATGTGAGATCCATTTGGAATTTCCATTCAACTATTTGATACTTTGAATAAATAATTGTTGGGAAAATCCTAAAAAACCTGTAAAATAAAGTGTAAAATATGAAAAGGGTGTATGCCTAATAAAGTCCATGATTTTCATGTGATGCACTTATGTGGTTCTTAAGACACTATAGATACCCTGGTTACATATCATTCTTGTCTTGAAAAGTCATTTTGGCATGTCACCTTCATAATGAGGACTTTAGAAACATCTATGAGTCATGTGATACTCCTTCAGGTCGACAAGAGAGGATAAGGGATTTTCCATGATAATGCTTGTACATCATTGTGAGATCCATGATTGATCATGTGACGCATCATAGACCACATGAGTGAATGCCCATAAAAATTATTGCCTTCCCTCACATGACCCATTATTGATAATGAGATGTCCTAACAGGAAACCAAGGAGAAAATGTTGAAAAACTTGTAAAATGAAAAAATAAGTCGAAAAGGATGGAAGCCTCATACAGTTGGAGTTACACTATTTTTTATGAGAATGAATTGTGGACCTATCTTGATCATTTGAGGGCCTTTAGACATGCCATCCCAATTTCATGGAGGGCCTTTAGTATACCATCCAGATCTCAGGAAAGACCCAAGACAAGTCCTCATTGATCACATGAGAGCTTCTTTATAGTCATTTTGATCTAGAATTGACTCTCAGACATGTCAGTTTGATATAATAAAGGTCATTTGGAAAGTCAAAATGATCATGAAAAATCCATTTTACAAGATAGGGTCTAATAAAATGGTAATGATAGGGTGATCCCATTGTTGTTTTTTATCATGCGATCTAGAGACAACATCATGGATAACCCACAAAAGGGTTCACAAAAAGTTCATGATACTCTACCAAATCAATCTTATCTCTATAACATATGATCCATAAAAGAAGTCATAGAAATAGAGTGGTGAGGGATATAAAATCCACCCTCCCGCCCCCCACCTTAGTAAAAAAGGATATAACACATAGGAGAATACATATGAAGATGCACGAGGAGATGAAGAATCTCACAAAAAAATGAACTTCTCGAAGTGAAGGATATCAAAATCTCAAATTTCTTCCACTAAGTAAAAAACTAGGGAAAACCTAAGGGATTATGTGTCATGCATATATGCTTCATGGGATCACTATATTGATCAATAAAATGATATCCAGTGCATTGTTCATTTCACATGAATGGGTTTATATGTTTCAAATAGATCATGTGACACATTCTCAAGACAATTCATGACAAACATTGAGACACTTCATGGAAAAGAATGAAAAACTGTAATATATTTAAGTGATAATAAAATTGTAAAAGGATGGGAGTGTGAAGAATGATAATCTGAAATTCATGTGACAGGGTCAAGTTCTTCACATGATTCTGCAATTTGGTTCATGCGACAGCACCCGAACATGTCATCCAAGTCGCACAAAGTCCTCCAGGCATGTCACCCAGATCATGTGATGTCCCATGGAAATGTTATCTAGATAATGAGATGACCCCCAAACATGTCATCCATGTCATACAGATCCCTCCAAACATGTCACCCAGATCATGTGATGTCCCATGGACATGTCATCCAGATCATGTGATGACCTTTATACATGTCAGTCAAGTCACATGAAGTCCTACAAACTTGTCATCCAGGTCATGTGGCATCCTCCGGATAGGTCATTCAACATCCTTCAAAATTTTCATCAAGATCATGTGATGAACTCCATACATGAAAACCAATTCTCTCGAAGTCCTCTGTACATATCATCTAGGTCATGTGTTTTTATCTAGATAGGTCATATGATGTCCTTCAGACATTCCATCCATGTCATGTGACAACCTCTGAATATGTCAACCAAATCCTATGATATCTCTCTAACATGTCTTCCTCCATCATGTGACACCCTTGGATGTGTCTTCACCAATCATGCAAAGAGTACTTGGATAGGACAATTGGATCATGTGATTGTTTTTGGACATGTCCGCCAAGAAACCAGGATATATATAGACATCCTCAAACAAGTCAGGAATACACCTTCAACATTTCAAGAAGGAAATCAGGACATGTCAGGAATATACCCCAGAACATGTCAGCCTCTTCTAGTCTAATTACTTAGGCATTTCCCTTTCATAAGGGAATTTGCAATAATTGGATAAGAATGGGTTCTCATGTAATCATATGGGTGTTATGGGATCCTCACACACCCCTAACATACTTTTCCAGTCACTCATGGCCCCCTACTCTTATACATCATATGATATGAGTTAGATATTTTCAAATGGGAATCCATCCTAGTGTAAGCCCCTAACTATCCCAAACCTCAAAGATGAAAATAATAATTTGAGTATAATCATTTATCCCAATCCATTAGTAGATTTGTGATAATTGAACTATGAAGACTTTGATTGATTCCATAAAAAATGATATATGGGTCACCTTCCTAAGGCCCGAGGTCTATATCAAATACCGCATTAGTTTCATCCCAATGCATAAGTCCCAAATCCATATGTAGTGTGTCTGGTCACTTATTATTTATTTTCTCTAACACCGAGCATGATTCATGTGGGATTAGGGATTTGAAATGATCATATCACTAGCATCATGAATTCCACCTATCTAGGGAAACTGTAGTGTCTAATCCCCATTCAATTGCATGATATGAATTTACCCTATACAACATAATTCCAATATTGGAAAATCCTGTGGAAACATACTTCACATGCATAAATCAAACTATGATGAATCTGATTTCTGCTATAAACATGATATATGGGATTCCATCAAAAATATTGAAATCAATATTAAGTGCCTAAGGTCCCTTATATATGTCCTTATCTCATGACATTAAACTGTATGCATTGAAACATACTATGTGGTTTTTGATTCCTATTATACGTAGGATGTGCAGGACACCTCATAAAGGTTCACTCCCATCATTGATTCTCCAATTGCCTCCCAAGATGACTGTAAACTCCAGAGTGCCCGGTTATATAGTTTCAAAATATAATAAGTTATCCATTTTTAAGAAATATCATGGAACATATAAAGGAACCTAGATGCAAACAGATGGTATCATTAATATAATCTTCTTCACACAAAGAAGGATTCAACACCTGATAATTTTATTATAATAACTTGTCCCATATAAGGGTTAGGAATAGATTCATGAACATATCGTAAATCTATAATAGAGTCCTGAAATAGGAAATAGTTACCCCCAAAAGGATGAGATGATCCTAACCTCCCATCCTCTCACCAAATGTGAGTTCCTAATCATTTTTTTGGTACACATAAGCCTCATCCCAGTTGGTGAGGTATCCTTAAGTGAATCTACAAGATCAAGATTCAAAACAAGGTAGAGGCATATTTCTGGGAATTGTAGTAGTACTGTAGCAGATACTGTACACTGTGCAGGTATTGTAGCAGAACTGTACCCAGTATAGGTATTGTACCAGAATAGTACATTGTGCAGGTACTATAGTAGGCATTGTAGCAGGTACTGTTTGGTATTGTAGCTGCTAGAACTATCATCTTGGACCACCGGTTTGGGCTTGGAGTCCTTAAGGATTTCAGGCCACCTAGGCCTCCGATTCAGTAGGAATTTTGGGCCACCATTAAGGCCTTCGTGCCACCTCAAGGCCTTCGGGCGACATGGAGTTTCCCCAGACAGACTCTACAAAAAAGGAGCAGCCCCAGAAGAGGATTCAGAGTAGGTGCACTCACCAGAGTAGATCCAAATGGATTTTTCAGAATGAGAGGGTATGGCTATGCCATCAGTACCAGCATGTTCTTGCATGGGAAACCTAACCAGATGGCTATGCGAAGGTGGAGAGCTACTATCATGATGCAGATGCAAGAGAGGGTAGTTCCTTGTAGATAGTTGGGTTCAATTCCCTAAGACCTTCAGGTCATGTAATCTCCTAAGCCTATAGACCATGTAATCTCTGAGCCTATGGGCCTTATAAGGGTTCCCCATCATTCCTTAAAAGGGGGGTTATCAAAAATCAAAAAAAAATGAAGGCCTTCAGGCCATTCGGGTGTGTAATCATTTTTTTGGGTCTGAAACCACAAAAGACTGCATACATTTGTGAAGTATGTCTATACTTAGTTATGGATGCAGGAACAATTGAGAATTTTTTTGGAATATAAAAATTGTGAAACTAAAATGAAAGATTATGAAACCATATTTTTCCACCCACAATCAATCATCAGGCTCGATTTTCATTTAAACAAAAATGGTGAACCTGATGTGAAAATCTTAAATAATATGAAAAATTATTGACCATGTGTTGGGGAATTTTGTTTTTCATCCCATGTGAAAATGAAAATAATCTTCCCAAAACATCCTTTAATAGTAATACATAACTGGGGTTCCCATGAACTAGGCCATTCTCACTCTTCAAATTCCACAGAAGATTAATGAGAAAACTAGGAATAAGAAAGGAAAATTGTATTGCCTATGTAAAACTAATTTATAATTTTTCATACTTGTGATGATGCACTAATTAGTTGACTTATTCCTTATTTTCTTTGTGCCTGTAAAATCTGCTCATAGACACCTTAAACTGAGATCATGTCTTCCCCAAGAAAATGTTCTGGAACTTTAGCTTCATTTGTGACATCTGTGGGTTTAAAAAATACCTCACCCCCTCAAAACCTTCAACATAATGTGAAAAATGTGATGGTTCAATAATACAACCAACAATCCATGATCTTGAACCTCGAGGCTGTATGTAGATGTCTCTAGGAACTATTATTGAAAATTCCAATTTTCTAAGGTAAATATTCATTAAACCAGTGGAAATAATAGCCACAAAAAACATCTTAGGGAGATTATCCCTAGAGTGTGGAAATCAGTATGAAAATTCCCTAAGGAAGGTGGACCATGGATTTGAATACTACCCCATCCTAGTTTAGCATCTTCCTAGGAAGGATCCTATTAACCACAATCATCAGTGAAATCCCACCAATGACCCTTAGTTTCCTACTAAGGGTGTTTCCCAACACAAGACCACCCCTAATACTCATGAATGTGAACCAAAGAGGTATCATTGGGCTTAGAAAGATGTAGATAAATGGGATTGGGTGCATATCCCTACTTCCACTAATAATTCCCTTGATTATATTTTGGTGGAATTCGGGGAATAGGCTCATATCCCCACCCACTCCGATCAAGTATGTAAACTTATTCCTATAACTAGCATGGGGGTAAATGACATCCCTTCCTCTATACATGAATCCCATTACTATATTCTAATGGAATGATGATGAAATGATTGTGATTAAATACTTAGTAAAATTGAAATCATCAACTAGTATACCTTAGGGACAAAAAATATATAGACCCATATTCCTATACACACTTTTCTAAAGTGTATCTACATTCTATAAATAACTGAATAGTTCTTTCATCATATTCTGACATTGGTACTGGTGTTGGTAAAGTCACATATCCCTATACCAATATCCAGAGTAATATATCACACTTATTGGTATGAATAGGAAGCTACTCTAGGTCAATGCCACATTCTTACTCCCATCCAAGAGGGTTACTGGAATATTTTAGTAATAGACAAGGAATATGACTAGGATCATACTCCCATTACATATAGGAATCTCCAAATCAGTTTGACACATGTATTAGGATAGGCATACATTCATATCAAAAAAATACTTATTGCATACTCAGAAGGCACGTGACTGAGTTTATAACTTTTCCAACTAGGGTTCACTGAGTGAGTGTAGAACATGCCTTGTGATAGGATAATATTCCTATTAAAGAATACCATAATTATTCTCTTCAGGAATATGATCGAGCTCATATCCCCATTTTTTAATGGGGATCACCAAGTGAGAGCATCAAACGCCTCAAGATAGGCTCATATTCTAGTAAAAAAAGACCTAAGCCATACTACAAAGGTGCAAGATCGGACCCATATCCTCGTTCTGATAGGGGATCACTGAGTAAGAGTGGAATATGGATTAGGATAGAATAATATTTCTATCAATGAAGCTACTCAGAATATTCTAACTGCTTATGGAATATAGGCTCATATCCATACTTCTTCCAATGAATGACTAGATCAACATCCTTCAGAGTCTATACATGAGTATGATCATAGTTTTTATCCCATTACAGATTTCTATCGGCATATTCCAATGGTAAATTCATATTTGAATTGGGAGAATACCCCCATTTCATCCAGGATTGACTGACATATTTCAACAACCACCATGGAGTCTCATATTCCTACCGATAATACAAAATCTCACCAGAACATTCCATTAGATTCTCAAAAATGGGATCATATCCCTATAACACCATATGGTTTTCAATATATTCTAGAAACCATCATGAATAATTCTCATATCCCTGTCCAACCTTAGAATGCCAGTAAACATCTTTTTTCCACGATGTATAATGAGGTTCATATACCAGATCTTCTCAATGAAAATTTCCTTGAGATTGTTTGACGCATGTACGCAACACCTCAAGTGTATGTAAACTCTTCAATCAAATAATATGGTGATCACTACTTGATAGTCCTCCTAATAGTAGTTTGGATATCGATTACATGGACTCTACTCCTAACATCCATCATGTTTAACCTACCCACGATGATATCTCCCTCAGATAAGGAAATAATCCCCTTTCTCAAACACCTCCATATGGATAGGTTCTCAAAACATTGACACATTCATATAGAGAGGTACTCAAAACACTAGGGTCAATCATATATATTTCTCCATTATCAATGAGAAGCACTTTATTATGGTTAGTAGGTGACCCAAATAAGAAACCTTTGTGGTCTATCCAGGAGGAGGCATATAAGTCTGATGACTAATAGGTTGACATGGATATATAAAGAGATATTTATCAAAAAAAATCTCTCAACAATGTTCTAGCCCATTCTCACTTCTGATTATGAGATCTCGGATGTGTTATATAGGGATTTCATGCCTTAACTAAGTGAAAATATTTGGGTAACTTATCAGTGGTAAATGGACAAACAACATCCCTATCAAGGATATGAGGGTGATCTCTAGAGAATAAATACACACTATTTTCAGTTGGAAAAGGTCTTGTTCTCTATATCCCAAAACTCAAGGGGTATAGGAGAATGAAAAATGACTATGGAAATTTTTTCTCCATATCATAACTAATATGCACTTACTGATTTCTAGGGCCCCAACAAAAATACATATCCAAGGGTGGGGAAAATAGAGAGTATTTCATCTCACCGCATCTCTAGAACGAAAAAAACTCCCAAGATACTACATCCTACAATTTTATATCCCCATGATAAATCAAGGGAAAAAGTAATGTATGGGTTATTTGGTTAATTCCCATCCTAGGAGCCATCAGATCTTCAACTGGAATCATTTGATCCTCAAAAATAGAAACAACAAGTGCCAATAGCAGCCCCAAATCACCCCCATCCCATAGGGATGGTGATCGTTTTTATCATTATCATCACCCCTGAGGGAATAAGTCTTCTCTGAGTATGAAGTTAAATGTGTATGGTCATCATCCCATCTATTATTCATGTTCTGAGACACACCCTTGATATTCAAGGATAATTTGGAAAGCATGACCAGAAACTACCTCAAGGTCAACAGCCATAGACCAATATAGGAGGAATGTTTGTCGAAGGTAATCAAACCCCATATGAGTCACAATAAAAAATGTTCCAATATCACTAGGGGTTAATAAATGACTCTAATAAAACCATTGAGAAAGGTGAAAGAAATCCAGGATCACCCTACTGCATAGAGAGTATTGGGATAACTACCATTTCCTGATATACCTCTATCAATGTCATCACCATAAACATGAAAAATGATGTAGGCAAGGAAAAAAATGTAGAGTAATGAAATAATTTTGTTTACCTTGATATCTAGGAAATATGGACACACAAACTGAGACTACAGATACATGGAATTAGAGGAGGATCTAGAACCTGGAACCCCCAAATGATGAATTTAACCCTCTACAGTGGAACACTACCAAAGATAAAGGGAATGTTTTTTCTACATCCCACTCACCACCCTGAAGGGATGACATTCCTTCCATAGAGAAATGGCTATCCCAATATTATAATGTGATGAGAACTCTCCAAAAGTTCAATGAGGAACTACTGAGGGGAAACATTCCTGATGGGTGTTGTCTCCAAATAGAATTGAATGTTCATACTCTCATAAACTAAGATAGATCCAATCTTCTTGTAAGAGCAACATTTGAACATCGGGCTAGTTCTGGATCTATGAAATCGGTATATATAAATTATTAATTCAAGTTTGATCCTGACTTCTTGCCCTTATGGTGACATCCTTTCTCACATCAAGTTGATCATTCAGTCCTAACACGGATCAAGAATCTGTGACATGAAACAATGGGGCCACCACATCTAGCCTCACCCACTCTCTATAAAAGAGATTCGACATAACAAGTAGTACATACAAAATTATTTAACACCATTGAGTCTTTGTTTTCTCTAATGGAATCCATGGAAGGGTGGTGTATACCCATGTAGTCTAAAAGGAATCCATATCCCAAATTGGTGGATGAAACATTTCCTCCACCCATCCTCAAAAACCATATTTTCTTAAACTTTCAGGGTTTGATGGATCCATAATAGCATAACATGCACTTTATTTCCCAATTTGGATCATTTATGGGCCCCAAAGATCATCATGAGGCAAACAGAGTGAGATATTTTGTACAATCTCTTATAGAAATAGCCTTTTTTGGAATAGAGGTCATCTAGTAGGATATATCGTAGGATGGGAAGACCTTCATCACCAATTCCAGTATCATTTTATATCTATTCTAAGGAGAAATAAATTCATATAACTCACAAACTATAAAAAACATGAAAATGAGAGGGTTTCTGAATTCATCACCAAATAGAAAGGTTTAAACTATTCACTTTGTGTCCCTGTCTCTCAATATAAACTACTAGATCTTTTTGTTGAGAATATCTATGATGAACTGAAAAAACCCCTGATCTTAATGAAGTATCTAGGATAATTCTGTGAGTCTACAGAAATGGATCAACACCTAGAGTATTCCATCCAATGGGACTAATTCAAATCTCATCCCATGTCCTCGACATTGTAAAAAATAAACAGTAAGGAATATACTATCACTATTACCCTCAAATATGTAGTAGTTCCTATTAAATTTCCCAATTAGGCTATAAATCATCTAACACGTCCCGTTGATTGGATGTAGTAGCAAAATCAACCTCATCAATAAGCAATAAGGTATCAGGGTCTCCTTCGATTTTAGGAACAAATAAAAAAAGTATATTCATTTCGAAATGAGTAGGTCCCTAGTTATTTCCATGCATGCATAGAAAATAAACTTCTAAAGATACTGGATCCCAAGATAACCAATGAGTTTAACATCACTAATCTTAGTAATTACTTCCCTTTCCACAAGAGACTAGGTCACACCATCTAGTATTGATTCTTCTTAAGATACATCCTATGAGGAATAGACAATTCTGTATAGGTGATACTGGAGAATTCCCTGACACAGGTATCCGGTGTAGCCATCACCCAACGAGAAGAAGAGGGTGACTAGAAATATGTTCTAGATAATAATGGAAATATTTTTGATAACTGTATGACTAGAAATATAGTTGACTTCCCTCATTCCACCTAAATATCATAGCTTCTTAAGAAGGTAGAAATCTAGGTACCTAGGGGAGAATCATTGAACACAGCTCATAAAAGCAGATGTAATTGTCAGATGTAGGAAGAGATACTAGAATAATATTCATATTGATATCTCACACAAGCTCTAACTCTTACAAACTTCCTTCCTTCAACACATGTAGATGGAGAACCTCCCCACCAAATGTAAACCTCATCAGATAAAGAGCACAATTTTTTTGTTTTTTATGCATTTTACTTAACAAATCCCTTCTCTAATGATGAATATTTCTCTAAGTATGAAGTCTTAATACCTGATAGGGGATCTGGAGGCTGAGGGTGTAGCATTTGAGGTTATAAGGGATAGAAATGGCATGTTTTAACTCAATATTCTTGACACATCTCCATAGAGTATATATATTTGTTCTAGACCCATTGCTAGGAACTTCTATAATCCCAATAGAAGCATGTAGATTCCTCATATCCTTCCATTATTCAATTAAGACTAGACATTTTATATGAATAACTGGTGGGATTGTGATTTTCTAACAACTTAGACAAAGGGGAATCCTAAAACGACATATTCCAGCCACAGGAGATAATCCTTTAAACTTTTCTCCATCGCTTGGCCCATCTATGTCAAACACTTGAACTCTTGAGCCACATAATAAGGAGAAACCCAACCTTAGGAATAAAAAGCCTCTGGAATAAAAATATGATATTTTTAAAGTATTGGCGATTTTTCCTTCTAAACTCTCAATCTTGGATTCCCTCTACCTTTCAAATAAAAATAGATATGCACTTCTTAAGGCTCTCTAAATCCCATTGGAGTTCGAGGCATAAGTCACTATTGTCGAATTATACTGTGTAAAAAATATGTCATTAGGATATCATAACACCATCTCATTTATAGAATAGTATCAGAAATAAGTTATCTAGACACATTAGAACTCTTTATGTTTTAAGAAAACTTGACAGTGTTGACATCCAAGGGGATATTGTTGACAATAGTTATGGAATAAACCTCATCCTTTTTCTTACCATCAAACATTTGGGATACATAAAGGGGGACATGTATACGAAGAAGCTAGCCATTAATGGGTATGAAAAGAGTGATAAAAGGCCTCTAGGTAAGATGAATCTCAAGGATCTATTTGGGGATCTCACGTCTAACACTAAGTTTATGGTTTTTAGAAAGACATATAATATAATTTCCTATTTGGAAGACCTTGGATTCATATCCACACACCGGTCTCTTCAACATTCCACCAATTCTTGAAGTACCCCATAAATGGGAAGGCCGATATACTACATGGTGATGAAACCCATTTTGAGTCTTGTGATGACATAGATACTGAGGCAAGTTTCTATAATAAGAAAGGAAAGAAACCAATGGTCTATGATGACGTACAGGTTCCATTCCCCAATGGCTTAGGGAAAAACCCTACTAATCCCTATAGATTTCTATATAGTGATTATGTTATACTCATAAACATATTTGGGTCATTAAACATAATCCCAGATGTATAGGATCCACCTACCCCTAGTGTAATCATAAAAGAAAACAAACATTCCCAAAATTTCTCTGTAATAACTCTTTCAGTTTAGGATGATAATATCGCTTCCCATAGAATCTCTTATCTTGACTATGATAGAGATACCCATGGATTTCTAACCACATCTGAAAATGCCACCATGTAATCATATGTGGAAGAAGAATAATATGACCTCAGGGTCACCCCTCATGCATTTGAGGAAGGTGTCTCTACCACCATCGATGAGCTCAAGAAGGTAAATATGGGGAAAGAGAAGACCAAGAACCTATATTGATTAGTTCCTCCATGCATCTAGAGGAGCAAGAGATGTATATAAAATTTATAAAATATATCTAATATGTGTTCACTTGAAATTGTACAGAAATTATTAGTTTGAATCCTGATGTGTCTACACACCACCTATTCTTACTCGATGATCATCAAGGTTTCAAGCAGGTGGCTAGGAGAATGCACCCCTCCCATTCTACCAATTTAGAATAAAAAGTTGAAAATTTTATCAAATCCATCATTGTACTAGAAGTGAAATACCATAAATTCTTAGCCAACATCATCCTCACCAAGAAAAAGAATCAACACATTTGGTTCTTCATTGATTTCAGAGACCTTAATAGACACTGTATGAATGATGATTTCCCATTAATGATCATAGAACTATTGATCATTGAAACAACATGATTCTAAGAATTTTCCTTTATAGATGGGTATTTAGGATATAATCTGATAAAGATAGACCCTAAAGATGAGGAATCCACCACCTTTAGAGTACCTCATGAAATCTTCTACTTTCAAGTCATCCCATTTGGATTAAAGAATGAGGGTGCTACCTAAAAACACTCCATGAAATATATATTTAATCAATTCATAAAAACATAAAAATAATGTTATGTCAATGAAATGGTAGTCAAATCCTAACAGTGATTTTATTACCTCATGAACCTTTAAAAATCCCTAGGAAGTTGCAACAACACAGTTTAAAGATGAATCCAGAAATGTTCACTTTTGGTGTAACATCAGGGAAATTCCTTGTATTTTTTGTACGCCACCACAACATTGAGTTTTACTTGTAAAAGACTGGTATAATCCTATAAATTTCACCCACTCAGAATCTCAAATAATTGAGGGGATCTTGGGGAACCTCACTTACATTTTCCAATTCATAGCTAACTTGGTAGGAAAATATATCTCATTCACAAAATTAATGAATAAGGGAGTCACATAACATTGGGATGAGGACTTACAAGAATCCTTTAAAAATCTCAAGTAGTTTTTACTACACCTACCAGTTTCGATTATTCTAGTAAAAGGAAAGAAACTTATGTTATATGTGAAATCCACGGGATTATAACTCGATTCACTCCTCATAGAGAAAAATGATGTGGGGAATGAAAAAAACCTCTACTGCCTTATTCATAAAATGATAGGTACCGATACCCTGTATTATGATGTTGACAAGAACTTCCTCTCACTCATCTTTGTAATGTAAAAGTTAAGGCATTACTTATAGCATCATGAATTCCACTTGGTCTCTCATATTGAACCACTCAGGTATATCCTTGGTCTTCCTAGGTTGATAGGGAATTTTGATCAATGGGAGGTTATTATACAATAATATGACATCTAGTTCATGCCAAATAATGTGAAATTCTAGGCCCTAACTGGTTTCCTTATGGAACATCCCGCCCTAAAAAGCACACCAATAGATACCAAACATCCAGACAAAGAGGTTCTATATACCCATGACACTCCCTGAACATGATAGATGTATTTTGATGGGGCATCCCGAAGTCCTAATGGAAATAGGATTGAATACTTGAAGCTCAAAAGCATTGTTTTAGGGTTTGTATTTCTCTCTTTAAATAAAGAAAATTTTCCCTGCTCTTTCTCATTGACTGAAGGATGTACAAATAATATGATTGAATACCAATCCCTCATTACCATCATAAAAATATCTCTACTATGTAAAATATCCTATTTAAACATCAAATGGGATTAAAATCTAGTGATAAAGAAAATAAATGGTGAGTATTTCCTTAAAAAAGGAATAATTTTACCCTCTCACTAGTTATGTCATAGGATTAATAGAAGAGTTCCCTTTTTAACCAAAAATTATTCACATCATGTGATCACAAAATGCTTATATTGATTCAATGGAGAATATTTCCAAACTCTTCACTAATCTAGATTTGGATGAAGTGGTTTTCCACATCACACATTGAAGTGTGGTCTCATCATCCATCATCTGTGACATAGAGGAGATCAATTAGGACATCACTTCCCCAAAGTATGATGATCAAACTTCTACCCCTAGATAGATGAAGTCTATAATCGGTTACCTCTAAAATGGTACTCTCCCATCTAATCAAGTAGAATGGAATATATTTGATAAATAGCCGTAAATTTTTTCCCTCATGATAAGAAAAATGAGAAAAAAATATTCTACAAATAAGGCTTCAATAGAATCCTCCTTGGATACAAAGTAGAAGGAGATATTCTTTCCATTATAAAGGAATTCCATTCAGGCTCTAGTGGTGCTCATCATTATAGGATTAGACACTCCCACCAAATTAGAAGTATTGGTTACTACCTAAAATAAATGTATCAAGACAATGTGTAATTCACAAGGAAATTTTATGCATGTCAAATTCAGGAAAACTTCATCCATTATCCCTCATAAGTTCTACATACAGCTAAATATTTCTATCCATTTTCCATATGGGGAATAGATATTGTGGGGTCATATCCCCAAGCCATAGCTAAGAAGTTTAAGTACATCCTTACTACCACCGAATTATTTTGAAAATGGGATAGGGAAATAACACTCATGGAATTTGGGATAAATAATATCATCAACTTCGTAGAGTATAATATCATCACCTTATTTGGTGTCCCTCCCACGATATTGAAGGAAAATAGAACCAACATCTGTTTTACCAAATTAAAGAAATTGTACCAGTAGTAAAATATTAAATCCAACCATTTGTCCCACTATCATGTAATGGAAAGTGTATATAGAGAATATTTCAATAAGAATCTATCAAACATACTATATAAGTTGGTGGAAAGGAAAAATAAGTTTATAAAAAAAGATTTTTCATGATTTATCAGCCTACCACACCACCATACACAGTTCCATGAAAGAGACTACATATTCATTAGTATACAGAACCAAATAAGTGCTTCCCATGCAAGTCTAGTTTCCCTCAATCCAAATAGCTATCTATGGGAAAATATCATTTGAAAATAAATCACAAATTAATCTGGATGAATTGGAATGGATCGATGAGAAAAATTGTTATAAACTATACAACCTTGAATTCCATCGTAGTTGGATCGCATGAGACTTCAATAAAAAGGTTCACCTCCACTTATTCAATCAATTAGAACTGGTGCTGGACCTTATAACCCCAATGATATTAGGAAATAATCATTTGAAGATTGAACCCAAGTGGGAAGGTCCTTAAATAAGATGTAAGGTCTATTCTAATGGATCCCACTCAATAGAAACCATGGATAGAGAATTCATTACACACCCCACTAGTGCAAGGTTTCTTAAGAAGTAAATTGAATAGTCATTGTTAATCACCCCAGGTCCTATTGGTAATACCTTAAAATATACGGTGTCACACATCCTTACCACGTGGTGTTAAACTACATGAAATATATCTTAGAAATAATACATTAAACTATTTGTAATCACATATCCTTACAGCATGATGTTAAAATACAAGGAAAAGGTCCCTAACACACAATGTTGAACTGAACCAACATCATTGTCACACGAAATTAAACTGTATGAAAGAGGTCCTTGTATAAAGACCTTAAATTTCATGGTTTTACACATCCTAGTGGGAGGATGTTAAAATGTGAGGAAAAATTCCTTACTGAACAATGTTTGGAAGTCCTTACTACACAATATTAAACTGAATGTAAGTCCTTGATACATGATGTAAAAAATCTTGGAGTAAATCCTTAGGACATAATTTTAATGTAACATCCCGACCTGACTTACCAGCCAGAAACCAGAGGATTCTAAATACCAGTTAGGGTTTAATGGTGGTTTAGTGAGGAGAATATACCCTCATAATCATAGTTCCACAGTGGTATAATAGTATATAATTATTTAACAACAATATAAATATTAAATAAATGATAAAATGCATTGGAAGAAAAATAATAATCAATTGAATAAAAATTTCCAACACCAGTTTATAAAAATCATGCATGAGAGATGATGATAAATAATCTAAAATAGTAAATGATACATCATGCTTTACAATACAGTAAAAATATAAATAAATGATAGAAAATCCCTAAGGTAAATCTCCATGAGCATCATGATCTCTAGCTCGGCCCTTTTCTCCTAAGTTTGAGGTACAAGAACACAACATAATCAATCATTCAAGGTCTGTAGTCATGCGAACATGACTTTCTACTCAGGTACCCCAATGAAATGGAAGGCCGAGTAGGGTGTGAGAAATAAATCTCAGTATGTGGAACCACCAATGTCTATCCCAACCTAGAAAGTACAATATTAATTAAGTGGTGTGCAGGTATAGAGAAGTAATGACGGAACTGAAAGAATAAATAAAAACCCATCTAGGTTCCTAAGGGACGCCTGCTTTATCCCATGGATGGTATGTTTGATCAGGTAAAATTTATATATATACATATAGTATCACTATAAATATATAGATAGATGTATTTTGGGGTGGATCCGAACATATCGCCACCATCCAATTCCAGGGGAACTATCACGGACTAGCCCCTAACTGATACCAAGATCCACATAGATATAGATATATGTTGGAGTGGATGGGGATGTACCGCCACCATCCAATTCCAAGGGAACTCCCATAGTCTATCCCCTAACCCAAATCCAAGAGACCTTAGAGTCTCTTGGCATAAATGTACTAATAGGACCAGGACGTACCCACTATCATCCATCAGTAGGGGAGATCTCACAGTCAATCCCCTGGCTCCAGCTGGTAGATATATGTTGGGAGGGATCGGGACGTACCGCCGCCATGTAATTCCAGGGGAGATCTCACGGTCCAACCCCTAACCCAAATCCAATAACCATATAGAGATAGATATATGTTGGGGGGATCAGGATGTACTTCAACCATCCAATTCCAGGGGATCTCTCATGGTCTAGCCCCTAACCCAAATTTAAGAGCCCTCATAGTCTATTGGCATGCACATGACTATAATTCTTAATCATTCATAATATATAATGCTTGAGGAATTAACCTCTCATGCCCCCCATTTTTCCATTTCATTAATGTCATAAGGCATGAGGCATAAACCTATCATGATCTTATTAATCCTTGTTCTTATAAGAGTTATATCACATTCATACTTAGGTAAAAACATCTTAATCATTTCAATTAAAACATTAATATAGAATTTTTCATATTCAATTAAATACAAAAGGCAAGGGCCTCTCATATGTGTCATTAGCCATATTCAATTCCATTTCAAGGAATACACTTCATTTAAACCATTTCATTTAAGGAAAACAATTCAATTTGATTAAACAATTTATTCAAGGCATGCCATTTGGTATGATCCATCCTACATGAGGTCATTCTCACTCAATTTTTCTAAATATGGAAAATGATTTTAGGTACAAGTTTCATGGTCATTTCATTCAATGGTTGGTACTATCTCATTTAAGCCATCCTATAAAAAACCATTTATCTTAACCAATTCATATCACTCATTATGTCATGGTAATTTACATTTCTAGGAATAAGGTATGTGTCTTGGAAACAATTCAAATTCCTACATGGAAACTTCCAATCCTAATAAGTCAAAACACTCATGGGGTGTCTTGGGAAAAATAAATTACACATTAGAAAATGTCTATTTCATTTGGAAGTCAATCCGATAGTTAAACCTTCACATTAAGGCGTTACATTATATTTACCAAACATAACACCAAGGTATAAAAAATTAACCAATGAAATGAAGTAGGCAAGAATAAAATTCAACTTACAACTTATTATCTTGGAGACAACAAACCACCATTAGAGGGGTTTTATTATAAAAAAATTACTTGGTTATCAAAAAAATCATTAATCACATTTGAGTAATTCATTAAATTTATCAAAGGAAACACTTAATCTAAAAACTGTACTGTATTAATTAAAAACTAAGAATGGGGTAATAAGTAATATATTAAAGAATTACTAAAATTAATGGGTAAAGGAATGGGAACCTACCTCAAAAGTAGACTGAACCAATACTCAACACTTTCAATATTTATCAGCGACCACACAGAACTGCTCCACACATGGACTCTCATAACTTCATGTATATGTATATCTATTATCCCAACACACATATTCCCCACACCACAATAGAATACGTAAATGGAAGATATATATATATTATATACATATACATACCTACGTATATGTGTTCACACCTTCAAAGATGATCAAAACCAACTACAAAATATAGTTAGGAATCAAAAATTATAAAAACCCCAACAATAAATTTAGATACATTGAAGAATGAAGGGAAAATCACCTTAAATAATTATTGATGAACCAAATGGATTCGAACCAATTCTCCTTCAACAGATATTTCCAGAACATGAATGAAAGGGTATTGAGAGGCCCTTCAGAAAACCTAATTTCCAAATAAAACCGAAATATCCAGGTTATCTCATCCCTAGGGTTCATCCAAACCTCACTGGGAAATAGGGAGAGAAAAAAAATATCTAGAATAGGGAAGGAGAAGGGAGAACAGTGCCTACCATGAAGATTTGGATGAAGAACATGAAGAAATCCAGGAGAATCGATGAGAGGAGATGAGGCCATGGAGAGGGATTTTGCGCATGACTCAAAGATGAGCCCTAGGGGGGAGGCGCGATGAAAGTGAGGTAAGGGGATAGGGTGTTTAGTTTTTATTTTATTATCTTTTAGGTTATTTTAATATAATTTTATTTTTAAAATAGGGTATCATGCATGGTTTGGGATGTACTATTTGGAAAACTATGCACCATCTACTAGGCACCTGGAAAATTTCTCATGGTTTCTCCTACACAGTTTTCCTAGTCATGCCCAAATTATGCGGTGAATAGTGATTAGGTACTGCCTATGTTATAGTATGCATAAAAGGTAGATGATGGGTTTGGTTAAATTGTTTGTAGCCCGTGTGCTTCACTTTTTCCCACCAACTGAAGTCACACGGTTTCCTGCTAGGGGCCACATAGTTTTAGAAAAAAAAATCACCCTCTACTAAACACCCAAACCTTGATTTTCACCCCCAATGCTTCCAAAACTCAATGCGACTTCTGAGGGACCCCTCAGGCCTTCAAAAAATTCCAAAAACAACATGCTAACATGTTCCAACTCTTTGAATTTCATCTTAAATATTGGTTTTAAAAATAGACCATCCAGTAATTAAAAAAATTAAAATTCTTTCTAAATTTCCATTTGATTCAAAACATGGGACATTAGAAACTTTCCACCTTAGAACTTCTCATCCATTTGAAGCCTTCGGGAACAATTTCCACATCACCTGACATAAAAAGGTTACGAAGCTTCATTAAAATAGTTGTGTTAGGTTTCAAACACCCAACGTTCCCTCAATCATCCCGTTAAGAATATGGAACTTAAGAAATTAAAACTCGAGCCAATGCTCAATCTCCAACCAAAACACTGTGATGGATCATACCAAAGACCATTTAGCTAGAGATATGATCACGTCATCATATCATCAATAATCTGGCCAAAGGTAAATCACACCGTAAGCCTTAACCTTTAAGAGGTATAATTCCAAAATCATTGTTCAACCTTCCATTATATTTTCCTTATAAGAACACCTCTTATCTTATAGTGACACTTCGCATGTGATTCCTGAAACGGTTAAAACGATCGATCCCTATCCAACTCAAATTGGTTATACATGAAAATCACAGTCTGACACAAACTATAATAATCTCCACCTGATGACATGATAGATTCAGTCTTTCACTAACCATACACATTACAAGGAGGGTTAAGGAGTTGAGCCACTCCAGCTGACCATTCAAGAAGATGTTTGTCTAATAAGGCCATTTTTTTACAAGAATAATTATGATTCCTCCTCCCAAGGAATCTCACATTCACCAAGAACAATTCCATCAAAGCACATACATGACTCTGATAACATTATTGACCAAACCACAAAGGAAACCACACATCTATAATCAAACACTGAAAGAATTCACCCAAAAAGTATATCATCTTTTAAAGCTTCAGCGCAACATAAGACCAAATATTTCTTAGTGCATCAAGGATTATGTCAAGATAGGGGAAATTCTCATCACATAGAAGAATACACTAAGTGGATTGAAATGGTTTATAGTCAAACATACCCAAATACTAGAGAAAAGAATAGCCAAACCACAACTAGTCTCCTTCCCTTGAAAGAAATCTCGGCTTCAACTACAGAAGCACCAACACAAACCAATCACAAAAAACATCACTTCCTGAGGCCTCCTATGATAGTTCAATATTTAACCACTAAATTCCATCCATGTTCAATAATTTTCCACAGAGGTTTCATACACTACCAAACACATCATTATCATGTTTCCATACAAACACTAACATGACTTAAAACTCACAAGTCTCAAAGGAATTCATGAAAAATAACCATTTTCAAGTGGTCCTATTTGGTTTCATTCCTTCAACATGAAAGGATTCATTTCAAAATAAATGATGTGTCACTCCCCACCTTAGGAGTTTCTTAGTTTTCAAAAGAAAAGATATAGACTAGACACAAAAAAGCGTTCTACGTCGCATTAACCTCAAACAAATGTGTTATGCTCCTCCGATTCAAACTCACAACATCAAAGCATTAAAATGTGGTCAAAACCATATGAAAGAAAAACCAAAATGACTAGGGTTTCATAACACCCAAGTCTCTATAAACTTCATCATAATCATTGGGATGAGCTTTATTCCTAACACTCAGGTCACTCTACTAGGAGATAACCTGAGAGCATACTCAACAACAAAAGAGATTTACCTCAGAGTCATATTTCCTTATACAACCATTAGCCTAGATGATTCCATAACCAATTTCCCATCACTAAAAAGAAGAAAGTTTCACAAAACCTAAGAAATGTTCAATGATGCCCAAGGTATGTCTAACCTACTGAAAATGATCATTACCTGATGCTCACACCCATATCAAAGGTTGAACGAACCATGAACACCCATCCGAACAAGGGTGACATTGAAAATATAAATATCCTACAAGGGACAATGTCACTCAAACTGCACTCAACATCAGAAATCTAACAACACTAGAAAGGATTTGAGGATCTACGACTGATACCTACCATGGGATATCCCCTTAAGAAATCATGAGTGCCAACCCTATAACTTATCCATGTAAAATATAAGTTTTCAGTCTCAAGATCCTATCATCTATTCCATTGAAAAATAGGACAAATCCTACAGAAAAAAACTTATGATTTAATTTCTAAGAAACTCAAGGAGAAACCATAACTACCCCATTATATTTTTAAATAGAGGAAACCACTAAAAGTTTCATTTACAAGAATTTTATATTTAATAAAATTTAATCATTAATCATCTAAAGTCTTAATCCAAATATCAGGTACCATTTTCTAAAACAAAAACACAGGGTAATTGATTTTTGCCAACACCCCAGGGAAAAAATAAGCAAGTTTCACAAAATATCATTTTTAAACATTAAACATTCATTGACATCCCATATTTATTAGGAAATTTATCCTAAAATTCCTTTTTTACATGTAAGGTGACCTCTAAGGGTCTCATTGATCCAATTCACTTCAGATAAAAACTAAACATCTTTTAAATTTATATGTATTTCACAAAGCATCATGTCATTACATTTAATATGGTTTGACATTTTCCAATTCATGACTCACCCACACACTTCATGGACTGAAAATTAGATCCCATTAATTGAAGAAAAACCCAATTCAAAATTTAACAAGATAAAATAAAATGGTCCAGTCATACGGGTGGCCACCTACCAACCTATAAACACCCATACACTTTACTTTTGTAGAATTTAGATCCCTTTTGTCAAATCTTTTTTACCTTAGCCCTTTTAATTTTTATAAACTCTTACAATGGATAGAATACATGGGTTAACTTTCCCAACCTATAATGTACCCATACACATTAAAAATAAAAATCGGATCCTATCATAATCATAACCATTTAATTTAGAAAAAGTGACCAATTATATATCGAAACAAGATAGCATGTCTTTACAAGTAGCTAACAGAGAGGAACATGCTGAAATCACATAAGCATGGTATGTTATCACTAAATCACGGAAAATCATGATAAAATTAAACACTGAATCATGTTATCTATATAGGTATGCTATAGAAATAAAAATCATGGAATATCACTCAATGTACACAGTCAAATTTGTAGGAAAACTATATATACAGCTACATGGAATGGCATATGCATGGCATGTAAATTTTCCATGTGCCTAATATGATGCATGAAATGATTCATCCTTGATGAACTGGGATAAAGGTAAAAATACAATAAACATTATAAAGAAATAAGTAGTAGAAAAATATATCAATCACCCTAGGTGAAATCAAATTCAACCGTAATAGAAAATAGCATTAACATCAAACCCAGCCCTGGAAAATTGTTCATTTCCCATATATGGGGTGATGAGTCCCAAGTATGACTATTAAACAAGCATAGATACATTCTTTGTATCCAATATACCCACCCAAAATAGTAATACAAATGAAAAAATAAGCTATCATACTACTTTGTAACATCCTTATCTGACTTACCATCGAACCAGTAGATAGACCAGTGGGACACATGGTCTAAAGTGTGCCTCCCCATATGATAGAGGCCATTGAATAGTATCAAGGTTGTAATGTCTATTTTTGTGGGGGAAAATATACCATCATAATCAGATTTATGTAATGGTATAATAGAATATAAATAATTAACAACAGTGTATGCAGTAAAGAAATCATAAACAGTAGTGGAAGACAAA
This sequence comes from Viscum album, assembly GCA_963277665.1. Lineage (NCBI taxonomy): Eukaryota > Viridiplantae > Streptophyta > Magnoliopsida > Santalales > Viscaceae > Viscum > Viscum album. The sequence continues at coordinate 1,218,424,885 of OY728151.1, forward strand.
TAATAATCAATGGAATAAAAATGTCCAATACCAGTTTATACAAAGCATGCATGAAAGATTATGAAACATAAGATACAATAATAAATGATACCGCATAATTTACAATATAGTAAAAAGCTAAATAAATGACATAAAATCCCCAAGGGCGATCTCCATGATCATCTCGAGCTTCATATTATTCCTTTGCACCAAATTCCATGGCATAAGCATAAAACATAAGAAATCAATCAAGGTCCGCATAAAGAAGTATACTCAGGTACCCCAGTGAAATGGCATCCCAAGTAGGGTGTGAGATATAATTATTTATAGGCTAGAACCACCAGTGTCTAGAAGAACCCAGATAGTGAAATATTAATTAAGTAGTGTATAGGTATAGAGAAGTAATGGAAAACTGAAAGAATAAATAAACACCCATCTAGATACCTAAGGGACGCCAGATGGTGATACCTGCTTCATTGTAGGGATGGTATGTATGATCATGTCAAATTTATATATATAATATCAGTATATATATATACATATATGTTGGGGTGGATCAGAACATACCGCCACCATCCAATACCAGGGGAGCTCTCATGGTCTAGCCCCTAACCCAAATCTAAGAGACACATGGAGATAGATATCTGTTGGGGTGGATAGAGACAAGTCATCACCATCCAATTCAAGGGGATCTCTCACAGTCTATCCCCTAAACCAAATCCAAGAGTCCTTACATTCTATTGCCATGAATGTATTGGGAGGACAATGAATTACCCACTATTATCCATCACCAAGGGAGATCTCATGGTCTATCCCCTAGCTCTAGAAGGTAGACATATATTGGAAAGGATTAGAACATACCGCTGCTATCCAATTCCATAGGATCTCTCACAATATAAACCCTAACCCAATTCAAATAACCATATAGAGATTGATATATGTTGGGGTGTATTGGGATGTACTGGTGCCATCCAATTCAAGGAGATCACTCACAGTCAATCCCCTAACCCAAATCCAGGATCCCTCATAGTCTATTGGAATTAAATTATTATAATTCAAAATTATTAATATATAATTCATGATGCATTAACCTCTCATACATCCCATTATCCCATTTCATTTATTTCATATGGAATGAGGCATAAACCTCTCATGTACTTACTAATACATATTCATATAAGAGGCATATCAACTTCATACTTAAGGAAACACATATTAAGAATTTAAATTAAAACTTTAACATGGGATTGATCACATTCAATTAAATATACGAGAAAGGGCCTCTCATACATGTCATTAGCCATATTAATTTCCATTTCAAGGAAGTCACTTCCTTTAAACCATTTAACACAAGGAAAGAAATTCAATATGACTAAACCATTTATTCAAGGAATTCCATTTGGTATGATCCATCCTACTCAAAGTCATTCTCAATCAATTTTCTAAAACATGTAAAATTGATTTTAGGTACAAGTTTCATGGTCATTCTATTCAAGGGATGGAACTGTCTAATTTAATCCATCCTATAAAAACCCATTTATCATAACCAATTAATTTCACCCATGAAATCTTGGTAATTTTCATATCTAGGATTAAAGAAAGTGTCATAGAAACAACTCAAATGTCTACATGGGAAATTCCAAGCCTAATAAGTCCAAAAATCCACGGGGTGTCTTTGGTTTAATAAATTACACATGTGACAAAGTCTATTTCATTTAGAATTCAAGCTGATTGCTAAAACTTTACATCAAGTAATAATGTGCTATTTACCAAACCTAAGACCAAGGTATAAATAAATAACCAAGGTAATGAGGCGTGAATTCATAAAATTATTCTTCTGACATTTTAGCTTAAAGACGGTGCACCTATGTTGGAGGGGTAATTGTACAAAAACATGAATTAGTTATCAAACAAATAAGTTATCACATTTAATCATTTCATTAAATTTATAGAAGGAAAGACTTAATCTAAAAACAATACTGAATTAATTAAGAACTAATAATGGAGCAAAAATTAAATAAATAATGCATTAAGAAAATTAAAAGGGAAAAGGAATGGGACCCTACCTCAAAATTAGACCCAACCAACACTTGGCACTTTCTAGATTTATCAAAGACTGCATGGAACTGCTCCACACATACACGCACATAACATTATATATATATACCTATCCCAAAGCATGTATTCCCCATTCCATGAGGGAATGCGTTCATGGAAGATATATGTACCCATATACATATACACTTAATTATATGTGTGCCTACCTTCAAAGATGATCAAAATCCACTACAAAATATACCTGGGACTCATAAATTATAAAACCGCAATCTATAAATTAGGATAAATTGAAGAATAAAGGAAAACTAACCTAAAATCATTGGTGGAAAACCAAATCATGTTGAACCACATTTCCTTTGCTGGTTCTTGCTGAAACATGAATGAAGGGGTCCTAAGAGACCATTCACACTACCTAAAATTTAAAGAAATATGAAGTCACTGGGTTAGCTCAACCCTAGGGTTTAGCCGAACCCCACCAGGTGATTGGGAGATGAAAAATAATCTATAATTGGGAAGAAGAAAGGATTATAGTGATTACCATGATTATTTGGATGAAGAACACAAAGAAATCTGGACGGATCAATGATAGGATAGGAATATATGGAGAGGGGTTCCACACAAGGCTTAAAGAGGAGCCCTAGGGGGGAGGTGCGATGTGAGTGTGGTAAGGGTAGTGGGAGTTTAGTTTTTATTTTATTTTATTTTATTTTATTTTTATTTTATTTTATTTTATTTTTAAAATAGGTTATCGCACACAGTTTGGGTCGCATGGTTTAGAAAATTGTGCATGCTCTACTATGCACCTCGAGCATCTCGCGTGGTTTGTCCGACACAGTTTTTCTAATTGTGTGAAACCCATGTAGTGAATAGTGATTAGGTACTACCTAAGTGGTAGTAACCATGAAGGATACATACATAGTTTGGGTAAACTATGTGTAGTGCATGCACTTCACTTTTTCACACCTACTGAAGTCACATAGTTTTTTTCTTGAGGCCACATAGTTTCAAACAAACCATGTTCCCTCTACAGAAGACCTGAACCTTGATTTTCTGACCTCGATGCTTCCAAAAATTAACGAGACTTTTGAGGGACCCCTCGTTCCTTCACCCCAGTCCAAAAAAAACATGTTAACAGGTTCCAACTCTCAGAATTGTATTATGAATCTCGGTTACAAAAACTCATTAACCAGTAATTAGAAAAATAAAATTTATTCTTAATTTCTATCATGTTCAAAACATGAGATGTTAAATTTAAAATATATCCTTACCTAAATTCATAAATATGGTATTTCCCATGATAACTATGGGATGCCTCAATTTTCTTGCATGATAGGACACCAACCTTCCAGCATCATTCTTCCACCACACCAAGTTCCAGTACTACATGTGGATTGATTCCCATTCCTATGGGATATGGAGTGATTTCTAGACACCCTGTATTCAGGACTAACCACCAATTCACAATAAAATCCTACCCTAGAGCAAGGGGGATTTACATTTACCAACTTTTGACCTTTTTTACCCACTCTTTAATCTAAGCAATATGACCTCAAACAATGTGATGTTTTTAGGGTATTTGTGTGGAATAGGGACTTGCATTACCCTCCTTTTATGTCATGTTTTATCTTTTCATCCCACAAAAACATACCTTAATATAAAATCCCCCACTAAACCAAGCCTCATGGCTTTAAACTATGCATAAAAAGCCTCAATATTACTTTTTATGGTTTTGGGATTCTTTGTCTCCGATTTCATGTCGAGTTTTAACTCTTATACGCCACTCAAACATCCAAAAAGATCCAATTCCTCTAGGTCCTTGAAAAAATACCTTAAACTACAAAGCATTTATCATCCTTACCGTATGATGTTAAATTGCACAGAATTCATCTTTAGCACACAATGTTAAACTATAGACTTACCCTGCATGAATCCTAGATTCCATGTATCACAAATATGAGCGGATTCAATGTCCTCACCATGGAGTACACCACCCTCTAGTCATCATCTTTCTACCACACCCTATTCCAAAACTACATATGGATTAATTCCCAGGATTTATGGGATATGTTGGAATTTCCAATTCCATATCCTAGAACTAGCCTCTACACTAACATATTTTGGTTCCTCCAATGGTCCAAGCCTCATGACCTCAAACTATGCACAACTAATTTATGGATTTTTCTGTGTAGTGAAGATCCCCTTCATCTATATTTTCACATCTTTTTTAACTCTTTTGTAACACCTAGAAATCCTCATAGTATCTGTATCCCTATAGATCCAAGAATTATGAACTTAAACTGTAGGCATTTATCCCCCTATGGACCCTCATTAGCATAGTTTGGTTCACCCCTGATATTTCAAAAAACCAATTCCCCCATCTATTTTCATTTCATCCTCAATCGAGAGGGTTCTATTCTTCTAGCATCAGTCTTCTACTATGTTACAATCATGAAAAAAGTGTGGCTTGATTCCTTCTATCACAAGATATGTAGTGATGCTCCGATCTTCAATCTTTGGTCCAGCCACAATATCGACAAGAAAAATTTCTCCATTGCTTATGGGTTAGACCTTTATGGAGAGTTACTCCATCAAGAACTTTGTGTAGATTGATTCCTACAATTATAGGGTATGTAGTGATGATTGAATCTCCAATACTAGGTGAAACTTAAACATCAACCCAAAAAACTCCCCCCTCTGCATATGGGTCTATCCTATGTAGTGATTTTCCCATTCTAGAACTATGTGTGTATTGATTCTTGCTATTACAGGATATGTATCAATTCCCAGATCTCTAATCCTAAGTCCAACTGCAACATCAACAGGAAAAATTCCCTACTCTATGTATGGTTTAGACCTACATGGAGAATTTATCATTCAATAACTATGTGTGTCTTGATTCATTCTATCACATGATATATAGTGATGCTCGGATCTTGAATCATGTGTACAACCACAACATCAACTAGAAAAACATCATCCTCTACATATGGGTTAGACCAACATGGATATTTTCCCATTCAAGAAATATATGTGGCTTGATTTCAACTATCATAGGATATGTAGTGACACTCAGATCTCCAATCCTAGGTTTATCTGTAAATTCAAGTGGAAAACCCCCCTATACATATTGTTTAGACTTACATAGATATTTTCCAATTATATAACTACATGAGGCTTGATTTATGATATCACAGGTTACATAGAAACACTGAATATACAATCATGGGTCCTACCACAACATCAACTGGAAAAATTCCCCACTCTATGTATGGGTAAGAACTACATATAGATTTTACCATTAATGAACAAATTTTGGTTTAATTACTACTATCATAGGATATATAGTGATTCCTAAATCTTCAATCCATGGTCCAACCATAACATCAATGGGAAAAATTCCCCCTCTACATATGGGTTAGACATTCTTAAAGAGTTTCTAATTCAAGAACTATGTGTTGATTGATTCCTGCTATCATAGGATATATAGTGATGCCTAGATCTCTATCCTTGGGTCCAGTTGCTACATCAACAATAAAAATTACCTATTTGAATATAGTTCATACATTTGTGGAGAGTTTCCCATTCAAGAACTATGTGTTGCTTGATTATTTCTCTCACATGATATGTTGTGACACTTGGATCTCTAGCCTTTGTTACAGGAAAAAATAAATGGGAAAAATTATCCCTTTTGTGTATGAGTCAGACTCTCATAGAGAGTTTCCAATTCAAGAACTACATGTGAATTGATTAAAACTATCATAAGACACATAGTGAATACTAGATCTCCAACCCTAGACCCAGTTGCAACATCAATGGGAAAAAAATCCTAATGTGTATGGGTTAGACTTGAGTGATGTTTTCATGTTCAAGAAATATGTGTGGCTTGATTCCTAATATAATAGAATACATTATAATTCCTACATCTCAAACCATGGGTCCAGCTATATCATTAATGGGAAAATTCCACCTCTATGTATCGGTAAGACCTACATGGATATTTTTTCCATTAAATAACTTTGTGTAGCGTGATTCATACTATCATAGGATATGTGGTAGTGCTTGCATCTCCAACCTTGGGTGAAACCATATTATCAATGGAAAATCCCCCCTCTATATATGGGTCAGACATGGGTGGAGATTTTCCCATTTAAGAACCACATGTGGATTGATTTATTCTATAACAGGATACGTGGTGACACCCATCTCTCTGATCCTAGGCACAACCACAACATCAAGGGGAAAAATTAATTCTCTATGTATGGTTTAAATATATATTGAGAGTTTCCTATTTAAAAACTACATATGTAGTGATTCCTACATCCACATGATACACTGTCTTGCCTAGATCTTCAATCTTGGGTCTAGTTAAAACATCAATGAGAAAAATTCCCCCCTCATCATATGGGTTGACCTTCATAGAGGGTTTCTTGTTTAAGAAATATGTTATTCTTGATTATTACTTTCACAGAATACATAATGACTCGTGTATCTTTAATCTCATGTCAATCCACAACATCAGTGGGAAAAATTCCCCCATCTACATATGGTTCATACCTGCGTAGAGAGTTTCCCATTCCAGAACCACATGTGTCTTGATTATTTATATCACAGGATATATATCAACAACTAAGTATCCAATCCTAGGTCCAATAGAAATATAAATAGGAAAACCTCTCCCTCTATGAAGAGAATTTCTCATTCAATAACTACATGTGGCTTGAATCATTTTATCATGGGATACATAGTGATACTTTAATATCTAGTCTTAAGCATATCCAAAATGTACAGAATGATAATAATTTCCCCATTGTTATAGTCTAGATATATAAATGGAATTATTTGTAACCTACTCTGATGTGGATTTATCAAATTCCCAGTCATACCTTTTTTTTATCGCACAATGTATGGATCATGTGAGCTTAGAAAACCTGTAAAGTCACTCTAGAATATACAACCAAGACATGTCTTCTATGGGGAGCTATATCCTAGTTGCATGACATTAAAATACATGAAACATCCTAGTTTCAGGATTTAAAATTGTGAGAAAATGTCTTTGTAGAATATGGTACTTCCTAAACTACTCATGGTGGGATATCCTACCCATGAATCTATTCTAGGGATGAATTTCTTATCTCCATATTGGGGTAAAATATGGAAATTCTATATCCCTATATATGAGACTAATATATGTAGAGGAACCATTATCCAGTCATTATGTTGAGAATAACTAAGGGAAGAAGATAAATGCCCTTCTCCTATACATGAGAGATAGATCTATGGTGAGAGATCTCTTTAAAAAGAGATAATTCCCCTGACCAGTGCAGAGTATTCCCAATAATACCTCTCAAACATTCACATCAATTTCTATTTCCTTACTGTATGACGTTAAGCTGTATGGAAAACATTCTTATTACATGATGTTAAACTGCATGAAAGATACATCCACACTAAATGATTATAAAGTTTGTAGTTTATCACTCATCGCCTTCACTTATCAAATAACAACAAGAGAATAACCTCGGTCAACCAGAGTTTAGTATGCTTCAATTTTCTCAGTCATCACCTCAACCCATAAATCATACTTCATGTCTTGAGTGCCACAGGTTTCCGCTAACCTTTCATGAACCTTGGAAAATAGAACCCAACTTCAAGGGAACCTTTTTTGACTATTAATTTATTCCCCTAGTTTATTCATATGATTTCCCAGTCATCAAACAGCTATGTCATTAACTTATTAAAAGGGTTTCTGATCCCATTGATCCCTAAAATCGCCTTGGAGGAACTCACCACCTTTAGGTATTTTGGGTTATCCCTGGAATGATTTTCCCATACCATTACTCATGACCTAAGAAACTTGATCCATGATTTACAATATTTCCAACTCCTTCTCAAAAGGATGTTGGAGTATTCTTGACCATCGGAATCCTAAATGGTCTATTGGGTACCACATCATTCATACCAGGTTCATGTGCATCATAACCTTAAACTGCATGAAATTTGGTTAAAGCTGCATGACCTTAAACTTTATCCCTCTTTCTTCAAATAACAACACCCTAAACTAATAGTTAAAGAGAAATAAAACTTGTCACGCTAGAAATACAACAAGGGGTCCTAATAAAAAGTTGAGTATCCACTCGTTAAACACTTCATCTCCACAGTTTAGAAAAAAATTAGAGTGTAAATAAATGTGTCACAAAGATCATGGGGCCTAACTTGTAGCCCTAATAAAATTAGAGCCATGCTCACTTGACACTTTGGTCCAAGAAAAAGTTAGAGTAGTTATTTTTCATATATCCTCACTACAATAATGTATTCACTTATTAGTGAATTAACTTTTAGGGTGATTGGACCCTTCATTAATATTATAATTTCCATAAACCAACTTAATTTATTTAAAGTATGAGCTAACACCATCAACCCATGGACCTTTTTCTCTCTTTCATTGGTTCACCCCTATATAAAATGGGTAACAAGGACTGGTTAATACATAGAGGACCCTGCAAGGATTTGTTAGATAATTATTGACCACACTAGAGAGAATTTTCCTAGAGGATGTTTGGTCGTAGTGATGAATCCCCCATAAAATTTGGGAGTTATTGACATTACTGTGTGGAATATGGGATTCCTCTAAAATTAAAGGATGATTTTTACCCATTTATTTATACCATTTCATAACTCAGATATTCCCAAACCATGATTTATGATCTCCATAATCAAAATATTCAAGTGGATTTGATATAATCGATGTTATGTTACTATGTATTGTACCCTTTCCCAAAAAAGATATATGGTATTCCATTCTCAACCATTTTGATGGCCCAAACCACATGACTCAAAATCACATGGTACTGGTCTTTATCTTTCCAACTAAGAACTAAAATTCCCTAGGGTTCTAGAACCCTTCTCGGATAACTATTTTCCCCCATACCCCACTTCATCACCCAGATGTTTGAACCTTCACAAATATTCTATGGCCCTGGAAAATGAGTGGGGACCATTATACTAGACTATACATGTGAATTCTCTAGGCCCATGCATAAGGTCTTCTAACCCACTAACTAGAGGTTCCTCCTCTTTGCAGGAAAGGAGCTCTAATCCTCATTGGCCCCTGTAATATTGTTGCATAACTAAGCACCTTAGGGTGTTATGGGTCATCCCCAGTATGTAGTCCCCATTCCATATTCATCGATTCAAACTTTTGGTTTATGACATAAAAAACCCATATTCCAACAATCCATGTAGGACTCAACATCCCTAATATTTTTTCATCTATCAATACCCTTTAAGTTAAGAATATTGGGCATCCTGACCCATCATGTAAATCTATCCTTCATGTCTCTCTCAATAATAAAGGGTGATAGAACCCCTCCTAAAAATTCATTATTATGAATACCAGTTAAGAATTCAAGGTGTTAGAACACTTCATGGACACTCATTCATTAAAATTTCTTCAATGATACAGGGTTAGAAAACCCTTCATGAAGACCCATCCCTTACTACATGTTGGGAAAACATTACCTCAAGGCATCATTGTTGCATTTTTTGGTTAGTTGTGTTTGTTGATAATGTAGGTTTTCATGGTGAATTGTTGATTTCAAGAGATGATGTTGACAATACATGTCGAAAAAGAACCTCAAAAAAGGAAAAGAGGATCTGGAGGTAGTACAAAAGAATAGATACAAGGTGGCATCGTTTTCTAGGGTTTTCCATATTTATGGGATCCAAAATTTTGGATTTTGTGAGCATCACAAAAAGTAGATTTCCTTGAAGATCTCATCAAAATATGGAAACGACTCAAGTTTTGAAAAGATGGGATTCATGAATTGGATTTCACAGAGACTAGAAAAATGTTGACGGTGAGCTCTACGATTACAATAAGCTTTGCGAACAGCATAGGTGAAGATAATTGCGGTGATTCTTTTTGGCGATGGAGCAATGGAATTAAAGGAACACTATGTGATTACGAAGAGCTTAGTGATCTAACAATTATTGTGGTGCCTCATGATATGGATATAATTTCTGTGGAAATTTCAGAGCTTTTCAATTTAGATTGACGTGGCACTAACTTTAAGAGGAAGGTTTGAGGTTCAGTGGAATCGCCTAAAAATTGACCTCGACCCCCTCGAGAGAAGTAGATAGATCAAATGAAAAACTTTAAGCTCTCGAATTGTAAATTATATTCGTAGAGCAGGGAGCTTCACGAAATAAAATGGAATTCACATATTCAGTTGAGATCTTTGAAAGGAATGCGTGTTGTGAAGGCCGGTTTGGCATTGCGGAGGACGTGCGCTTCGCAAAGGATTGTTTAGATTTGAGAAATCACAAAGACCAGTGTGAGCATTATGAAGTAGTGAGCTTTTTGATCTTGAGCGATTTTCAATTTAGTTATCTTTTAAAAATTGTGAGCTCTGTGAACCTGTGAGATTCACGAAGAAGTTGTATCACTGAAAAGGCTGGTTTGAGCTATGTAAAAGTGGGAGATTCATGAAGGCAGAGTGCTTAGCTAAATAGTTTCAAAAGGAATTGCCTAGTGTTTCAAAGGAAAATTGGTATTCATCTATGGATTAATGATGGAATTTAATAGATCATTATCAATAGTTGTGGATGCATGTATTCATGAAAATGAAGAGACCTACTGGTCTATAAACTGTGAGTGGATCCCTTCCATGTGTTGTGAACAATGGAAGAGGAATAAGGTTATACTTTCTACCGATAGAGATCCAGTGAGAGATAAATAGGGAGTGACCCTTGGGAAAGTAGTGAGCTAGCCCTAAAAATCATAAAGTCAGTGAAACTGGGCATAGAAGTAATCTAGACCGAACATTATTGGTATTGAGCTTTAGAGGATTTGGTACATCGGAACATTGTCATTGTATGCTCCTTGGACGTAGCCCAGTGAGGGTGAACTATGTAAAAATATATGGGTCTGCATGTTTTCATTCCCGCATCGCATTAAAAGCATCATCTTCGTTAGGTAAATAAGGGATGAATAATATCAATAGTAACACATAAGTGAAAACAAAGTGACCCTTATAATATTGAGTTTATGATCCATTAGGGCAGGTAGAATTTTTAAATAGAATATCCATACCCTGAATCACCCCCCCCCCCTCTGAAGGTATTTAGGATCCTTTTGATCCTAAAAATTGTTATCATAAGGAATTTTTATTTTATCAGATTTGTTTTCTCTAACTTGGTTAATTTTATTTGTGAAATTTACATTTTAATTTGATTATACAATGGTGTTCCATGGAAAAGTGTAGAACTTCAAAAAAGAATAAGATATCTGGTGAAATTACTCAGAGTTGATGTTTCTATGGAAAGGGTGTGATTCAAATGAAGGAATCAACTAGTGAATAGAATAATGATTTGGATAAATCATATAGTGAAAATACTTACTCATTCAGTGATGTAGAAATAATGAATGAAGAACCTGATATTCCAAGTGATGTTGGAACTACTAATGATGAAGAAACTCCAAGATGGAAAAAAGTGGAATTTTTCCATGAAACAAAGGAATTGGATCATAAGTTGGATGAAGTGATTAAATCTAAATATATTTAGGTCCAAGCAATGGATATTGAGGTTAACAAGATAATAGGATTAAATCAAATGATTATTGACATGGCCTCAGATATGAGGGAGAATAATGATTCTCAAGATGAAGAATTGAAAAATTTGTCTAGAAGGATAGAAAATATCAAAGCTAATGTCAAAGGAAAGAATCTGAACTCAAATGAAATTCAGAATCTGAAAGCCAAAAATGATGATCATGCTACACAACTATCCAAACTAGTTTAGGAGAATTAAAACTACATCAAGAGAGTGCATGCTATGCTGATTCCAATGCTCAAGAAAATTTGAAAGTAAAGGAGTGTTGTGACATGGTGGATACAATCACACATGATTTAGAGGTTGTGATTAGTCAAAAGGAATAATCTTGAGATGTAACTCAATGATCAACTTGAATTAAGGGATATGAAGATTCAAAAGTTGGATAAAGAGCTAGATTTAGTGAAGAAATAAGTGGAGAAATACAATTCCAAAGGAAATACTAAAATGAAGGATTCCCTATAATTACTATTTTATTATCCTTTAGAAAGTGATGATAAAATAAAAACAAATATGCTATTTCTAAAGAGAAAAAACAACATATTTTCTCATCTCAAAGACCATACAGTTTGGGAAAAAATGTCATTAGATTTGATGAATCCCTTCCCATGAAAGATAGAAAGAGAGCCATGAATAGTTCCAAAAATAGAAAAAGTTATGAAGTTTCTAAAGATAGACCAAAAAAGTCTTTTATAGGAAGTAATGATCTCATGCGCTATTTATGTGGGATTCATGGTCATATATCAAGCTTCTGTTCAAAGGCTCGGGAATACATTTTGTACCGTGAAGATATAAATTTTTCTAAATCTAAGAACAATAAGAAGAATCATGAGAAATTTTAAATAATATTCTCTTAGAATAGATTATCCATGAAGTGATTTTATTGTGGGAGAATGGGACACACCATGAGTATGTGTTAGGAAGCTCAGGAGCTCAATGTTAGAAGAAGAACTCAAACTACATCAACATCACAATCGAGAAATAATGAAATGAGGTCTGTCTTTAATGCAACATGTTTTATATGTTCTAATCATGGAAATTTGGAAATAAAATGCAGTAATAATAAAGAGGGGATGGAAAAGGAACAGATAAGGAGATCCCCAATACATTTAGTGTACAAAAAACCTATACTGAAATAAAACATCGTAATCTGAAAAAATAGTTTTACAATCTCATGTAAATCACAAGGATCTCAACTAAAGTTGTATAAATCACCTCTTTTGTTACTATCACAACATTTCTCCTGGATATAATGTGAACAAGCCTATAAGAACAAGTGAAGAGCAACTCTATTTGTGAGTAAAAATAATGTGAAATTTTTGGAAGATTCAAACCCAACAAGAAAGGGTGGCATGACTCACAAAATAGATAAAGGAAAAATGAATAAAGGATGTCATTAAAAGTTTTCATGTGATACCACACAGTAGGAAGTGAAGGCATCAAAAATATCCCTCTAATAGAGGAATAAGAAATAGAAGATGGCTAGTAGAGAGATTCCCGCTCAGAGAAAGAATCAAGAGAAATGGATTTCGAGTGGAACCTAAAAGAATAAAATTTTTACTAGTGGGTATAAACCCCAAATTTTAAATAATTCCAAAACAATAGAACATAAATATCAGAAGAAGAATTATGATTTGGGTAATTAATGCCTATTCATAAGGCTAGGATAGTTGAAGTTTTCTAGGAAATTGGAGTTGGCAAGGGATGAGTGTAATTATTGGAAACAAAGAACCAAAGGGTTGACCCATCAGGATCAACCACAATCCTCTTCTTGAGGATTCGAGAAGAACCCCTCTCCCTATGTATATAAATGTTGTAGACTGATGATTCATTTGCTTTAGGTTTTAGGTAGATACGATCCAAGGTAAAGTGGAATCTAAAGATGAAAAGTGGTGAAGTGATATTCTTGAGTGATTCAGTTGATTAAAATCAGGTACCAGATTTGAAGAAGAAAGGGATAAATTGGGCACAATAGAATGTGATTGTGTAATTAAATTTATCTCTTATTTCCTACACTGAGTTGAAACTCAAAAGGCTTGGATATTTTTGTTTATGGATCAATGCCAAGTGCTATATGATAATAAACTATGCAGGGGGAGAAGAATGTTTATGTGTCTAAATAGTGGGACTGATAATAAGAAGAGTTGGACATCATAGGGGGATAATTCTATTACAAATCAGGTGAAATTATGTGAGAAGAGAATAATAAGAGTAGTTGAGGTTCAAATATGATATCAGATTCAACAACTGTTCTTACACAATGGTTCTATTGTTCAAATCTGTATTAGAATTCTATGTGCTATGGAAAGCAGAGATGATATGATGAAGAGTCTACGTTGAAACTGAAGAGCTGTCAAAGCTATACATGGGTCATCTCATGGTTCTGAGGTGCATTGAATATATATCCATTGATATCATGTCCCAGTTCTAGTGTTTGTTTTCCTCCAAGAGAATACGGATTGCGGTGAAGCAGCAACAATCATGCATTTTTGGATTATCTATCTTTTTCTAACAATGTGGTATTAGATGACTATTTTCAGGATACCAAGAAGCTTCTAGAGAATATCAACAATGTTTCGACAAGAAACTAAGAAAAGAAGATTAATGAAAATCAATATCAAGAGGTGCTTTCTATCTTGTTGGATTTTGAATTTCTTTGCTAATAAATAAGAAAGATTTTATTTCATTGAGCACTGTAGAAGCTGTGTATATTACAGCCACTCAAGAATGCACACAATTATTGTGGATGAAGTAACATTTTGATGATATGGGGGTTGAAGTAAATTCTCTGATCAGAAACTAGAATGATAAATCAAGTGCTATAAATATCATCAAAATTATCATCCATCATTCATGGAAAAAGAACATTGATATAACGTAACATTTTATCAAGGAAAAGTTTGAGCAGGGAATCATGAAGTTGGAGTATGTGCCTACAAAATTATAGGTTGCAGACATTCTGACAAAGGCCTTACCTAAGGAATCGTTGGATATGAATCAACTGGATCTGGGAGTTCAGTCGAATCCCCACACTTGAAAAAGTATGGATGTGGGACACCCCCCCCCCTCCCAGAGGTATGGTGTGTTTTTTCTAAATGTGCTGATATGTGTTCTCTACTCTGTTGAAGACCACAATGGAGTAACATTTGGGTTCATTGAAAAAGGTGGATAAATAGTTCCTTAAGGGGGAGAAAAAGTGTCTAAAAAGGGAGAAAATGTCTTAGTCAAAGACATGTGGGGAAGCTAAAATTTTGAGCAACGAGATAGGGGAGAGAAACAAGATAGGGGGAGTATGAGTTTTAAATCTTACGATGCTTTAAGTGATCGATAAAAGATTAGATATCACAACAACTGAGGTTCGTGATGAATTCATTTTATTGGTATCAGTTTGGTATCAATTTTTGGTGTCATAAATGAAGTGATTCATTGATAAACTTTTCATACTACTCTTTTTTCTCACACCAAGCACTGCCCATGTGGGATTATAGTGTGTGTTGAGTAAATCTTTGGTCGTTATCTGAATCGCAAGAGGAAAATCATGGTATATGATGAAAGGATCTTTAGTGAGGTATCAAGTGTAGAGAATCATTATGAGAAGAGTTGTCAAAAAACCCCAAAGGGGGTTATTGTTGGGAAAAAATCCTTCAAGGTATCATTGAAGCATTTTTTTGGTTAATTTTGTTTGTTGAAAATGCAAGTTTTGATGGTGAATTGTCAAGTTCCAGAGAGTTTGTTGACAATCCATGTTGACAAAGAACCATGAAAAAGGAATGTAGGATCTAGAGGAAGTACAAAAGAATAGATACAAGGCGGAATCGTTTTCCAGGGTTTGCCAAATTTTTGTGGTCTAAAATTTGGGATTCAGTGAGCGTTGTGAAAAGTGTATTTCCTTGAAGATATCATCAAAATATGGAAAAGGATAAAGTTTTGAAAATATGGGCTTCATGAACTAGATTTTGCAGAGACTGGAATAATGTTAATGGTGAGCTCTGTGATTACAATAATCTTTGACAACAGCAAAGGAGAAGATCATTGCAGTGAAGATTTGCGGCGGTGGTGAAAAGGAATTGATGGAATGCTTGGAGAAGAAGAATCAATGATGAACCTCATGTTGGCGGCATTCATGAGTAATTATTAGAATAAATATATTATGATTTAGGAATTCAAATCCAAGTGTTTGAGTTTACTTGGTTTTATAAAATGGAATATATCTTTGATGATCAATACAATGTCAATTCAATAAAAATACATTCACGACATGAAATCCTAACACACACATATAGAAATTTCAAATGGTTTTATGTATTGATAGTGCAGAAAAAACTGATGAATATCCATAGTCTTGAGTATCTCCAATAATCTGTCCAAATATATTGACGTGCATGAAACTTCAATCCTATCACAGTAATTGCTCAAAAGATTCCTTGATCTCAATAGACTTCTTCTCTATGGTGTCCATTAATTAACACAATGGATCAATAGATTTTATTTCTTACTCTGTAGTATGATGAAACGATTTTTCCTAAGAAATAGCATCAAGTTTGGCCTTATCTACCTAGTTAAGAATCCTATGTTGCTCCAGCACTATCTTCTCTAAAATTTACATTGTAAGTTTTAGCTGAGATAACTCCTCCTGATGGCACCCAATGCTGAACTGCAATTGGTCAATATCAAACTACCTAGTTTTAGACATGATTAAATGATGCATTTACTCCACTGCATGTTGGGAAGCCTCATTCAAGGCCTTATCCTGACTTATCTTTACCAGAGATGAATCCTTTGCTACTATAATTCTCAATTCAAGGTCCCTCTTATTCTACCTTTGAGATATCACTTCTTTCACCCATGAATGAAGGGTAGTATAATCAAACCACCCACAACCAGTGGTGTTAAAAATTAAACGAAGGTGAACTAGTTGATCCTTCAGTTCCTTTAAGGGGGTCCCTAAAAAAAGTTCCAAATTTATGCCCAAACATGTCACCGCATGAGTTGGTAAAGTGTTGCAGACACCCATCCTTGACCCAAGCTCAATCATAAAATAGAAATATGTTATAGTATTAAGTCACTGAGTAAAGGAATTTTATTCGCATCCTACAATGATGTGGGTATAAAAACATCCTATTCATTAGTTGATTCAGTCAGGGGAATTCTTGAGGAGGAAAAGACTAGGAATTCTGAACTCTAAGGGGTGGGTGTTGTAATCAGAGTCAAAACAGATTTTGATTCATCGAGTAAATAGTGTGATTCTACAAGATAATCAAAAAAAATTTGTCAGTGTTGTAGATATACCTTTTCTAGTCGAATAACATTCCATTTATTCCACCCTAAACCTATCTTCAGGGGAAGAGGAAACATCCTCTTTCATTGTGTGACTTATTTGAACCATCAGTGTTTTCTCCATCTGTGTACTTTTATCATTGCCTTTGAGGGCTATAAGAGTAAATGAAATGTTAAGTATCACAATATAGAGTGAAACAAAATTTCTTTATAAAGAAATTTTTATCTTTACCCAAAGATTACTCCATCAAGGCTAGATTGGTGATGGAATAAATACAAACATATGTTTCCTTCAAAAGTGAATTCTCCAGTACCAAGTCAAATGGCACAACAACTAGAACGTTAGTATATTTTTCCTTGGTAGATCTTCACAATGCCTCATCCATTTCTAATTTTTATCTAGATGGTTCTAATATTGAAGGTTCCTCTAAAAGAATATGGTGACCAACTATTCCCTTAGTAACAAACATTTATTCCTCTAGGAAGGGTCAGCGGGAACCTGTACATTTTGGAAAAACTAACATGGTATACTGAAATAGCATGAAACATGAAAAGAGGTAAATATTGAGATTTATTTGAGGATTTTTGGTCAAAAGGCTCCAAAAATATAAGGTTTTTTTCCCTTTCCCCTCCAAGGAGGGACCTTAGGAAGGTGCCTATGATGAAGGTATTGGGGATGGAACTGTAGATCATGATTCTTTAGGGATATAAGTTGCCACCCTCATCAAATCCATTTGACCTATGGATCCCTCATCATTGATCCCCCGGTCACCACTCAATTCAAATCCAATAGCCCTACCACATGCATAATATACATAGTATAGAGGGATAAGTTGGTTTCCCTCAACTTCCTTTCATAATAATAGAAAATGAAACGTAAAAAAATTGGTCGAAGGGAACTATATTAATTGGAATATAGAATGAATATTTTTCTTAAAACATCCTCAACATCAGGATATCTTATTTCATCAACAACAATCTCCAGCATGCTAAGAACCACTATTTTTATACTATTGGTATGTAGTTAATCCAACACTTCACATTATCCATCATCTCATTGAGGTCCCAAAAGTATGACTCGACCTCGACAAGTTGATTTTCGAAGGAATCGGTGGGATCGGTAAAAAATGAAAAAAAAAATCAACTGTCCCTCCACCTAGTATAGAATCATCCAGGATTTGGCATCTGAGTTTTACAACCTCCATTTTCTCCATTACAGAATTTTTAGAAGAAATTCTAGTGAAGAGGCATTTTCACCTATGGGTGTCATACTCATTGTAACCATGGTAGTTGGTACATATCCTGGTAATTAAACTAATAATAAATACCTTACCTCCTTATGAGGAATATCTAATGTTGATTGTTTACTTGAGATAAGTTTCTTTTTGGGCCTCAGATTGGCTTCAATAGTTAATGGTAAATTCATAGTCTTAGGAACCAATTCAGATAACTTTCAATTCGGATACAAACAAATCCAGATATCCATATAGTGTTCAGAAAAACCAATCTCCACATATATTGGAGGAATTTTTATTTGAACCTAGGACTCCTCTCTATTAAATATTAACCAGAATTTATAATCCACTGTGGGTTGATTTTTTGAATTAACATAAAGGAGAGGATGATATTTTATCTGAATGCACCGAAACTATTGGCAAAATTGAAAACGCACATACCATTCACAGAAGATTTTTCCATAAATTTGAGTATAGGGATCCCTCACGAAGTGATATCATATAATCCCAAGATCCAGAGCTTCCCTCTTCATTGTTAGTAATGCTACAATTAGGAATCCCCTTGGGTGTGAAGGAGAACCACTCATGATGACTCAAGAAATCCCTGATTTCCCAATAATTTAAATTAGTGTTCCACACCCCATTGATACAATATAGGAATGGTTTTAAGTAAACACTAGGTTTTTTTGGATTCTCAAATATTCATAACCACCTAGGTGATCTCCCATCTATCCCCATAGAACCTAGAAGAGGGTGGAAATCCTATTTGGGTTCTTACCTTATTGATATGGTATATAAGGTTATATAATTTGGCCAATATAGGAATTTCCAAACCAATATGCCTTCCTTCGGCTATATATACTTCCATCATGAACATGGAGACTCTTACTCCACCTTTCTCCAAGGATGGGAGAAGGTACCCACTTAGATATAGGGTATGAAAACTAGCCAACAGGAAGGCTTAATCAATACCAAGAGTCACATTCCAACCCTGATTATTGATTGATTCGTCTTCAACCATAGTCCAATAAGCACCCTTAATAGTACAATAATCCCTATTGGGATTATCCTTTAGCTTAATTTCCATGGGTTCATCACAGGATTCATTAATAAAGAATCCCATCCATTCTTGAATAGGATGTCTACCCCAGAAAATGGGACCTTCTCAAGGGACTTCTCAACTAGCTTAATAAAATCGCTAGTGATTGGAGGGGTATTCTCTACATCATCCCATAAAGATGATAGGGTAATAAAGTCATCATAAATCTGTCCTAAAATTATTTCACCACAAATCTGTTCAACATATCAGAAATTTACATCCACCTCATTATATGTCAGATAAAATGTATTTTTCTACAGAACCCATCACCTGATTAATTCTTCCAACAATCCATTTTTTTAATAGTAATGTTTATATAAGATCTAGATAGGATCATACATCCCAATATGTTTTAGTTCCATATGGAATCTAGAATCAGTATACTAAAACTAGAATGGTAATCCCCAATCCACTCTGAAGCTCCCTCCTGATCGAAGGTCCCAGTTGGGAATCCACCTGACCTTCTTACTCATATAAGATTTACACATTATTAAGTGTTACATATGGATGTTTGAATCAGCCTTACCATGGTTTGTAGAAAATTATATCGGCATTAAATTTAGTATGTACTCATATGATCATTTTTTCATTGATTAAAAAGTGTCTTATATAGTATATTTTTTCTCTAAAATTATTATGGGTACTTAGAACCCAAGATGGAGTAACGATAGATAACAATGGTGAAAGGATGGTGGAATCATTTGTGAGACCAATTCCATAAAGAGGAAATGATTATGTTAAAAGATATTCCATGATAATTACCCCATAAAGTATAGCATTTTAGTTTGGAATGAACCAATGATTGAATGAAAACTAGAATCTACACTTTCAAAAATGTCATTCCAATGAGCCACCACTATTGAGAACTCTTTATTTGAATCCTTTCACGAGCTGGAATCCATCTATACAATGTAAGAAACATATGTTAGATAATAAAAGGGAATTAGTTATAACAGAGGAATGATTTAGATATCATCATGAAAATTTCAAGACCCCAAGGCATCTCGCAATCCCATGACCCTATATAGGTATCACAAATCGTATAAACTCTAAAGCATCTTGTGATCGCATGACCCAATACAGTTCATGTGAACCACATGACCCCAAGATATTTTTTTCATCAAATGAACCAGTGTATGTACTTTGAATCAAATATCCTTTGAGGTCCTTCATAAGACTTTTGATTGTGTGACCATGATATGGTCACACAAACCGTGCAATGGTCATGTGATCACATGATGGGGTAATCAGATCATGCGAGGATCACAAGATCTCTATACAGTTAAAGGTATGGGGTAAATTTCTATCAAATTACCATAAGTTCTTCATGTGATGGTTCAAGCGAGTTTTCATGGAAATGCGATCACACAATCAAATCATATGGCTAGATATTGCGTAGTTGGTCTTTCAAAGATTTCTTGCAGTTCAGTCATGTAGGTCAATCATGCAAGAGGGTGTAGGATGCAAGAGATCAGGAGGCTCAATAATTGAGTATCTAGTGAAATGAATAGGTGACTCACTGTCTTATTTATAAGGAACTATGTGGAATATCTATATTCACACAAAGTACTATAAACCACTCGGGACATTGACCAATGGGAGCCTTAGGGACACAAGCGGGAAATTACATTCCTCATAGCTAAGTCATCAATATTTTAGGACTTACCTCTAAGGGGAGGTATTAGTTAATTCCCACCAAATGGGAATCTAAAATCCTTGGATCAAATAAATACACAAATAATAAGTATTATTTTATCCAAAAAAAGGAAGGAATAAAAAGCATGCATATATAGGGGATCAGATGGATGGATCATGTGGATTGCATGAACACCAAGGGGAAACCTAATTTCATGGACCAATGAAGGTCATGTTAATAAATTATGCACTTCGTGTGATCTACGGATGATCACAAAAATTCACTAAGACAATCCCTCCTTTTGTGAAGCCCTTTGGATAAGCCTGCCTACTCTTGTGAAACCCCTTAGACAATCCCTCCTACTCTTTTGAAGACCCTCTTGAAAATTCCTCCTAATCTTATAAATTCTATAATATTGTCATCATGGTCATGCGATATCCCATTACATGTCTATTTGACCATGAGACACTTTTAATGAACAATTGGTTGGAAAAGATTGAAAACCCCTATAAAATAAATGATATAATTTTCAAAATATGGAGGCCCAGGGTGGTCGTTTATTTTAATTTTATGCGCTTATGCAGTTCACAGGACTCCACAGAGCCCCTGGTGACATGTCTGTCTCATCATGAAATGGAATTATGGACTGTCACCTTCATCATGAGAAGGAATTTATACATGTACATGAATCATGTGATTCACCTCCCGATCCACAGGGAAGTGGAAGGGATTTCCCATGACAATGTTTGCACAACATCGTGAGATTTATTATTGGTCATGTGGTTCACCATAAACAATAAGAGTGATTATCCACAACAATTATTATATGCCCCCATATGTCATTGATCATGTGATTCCCTAATGAACATACAAGGTGGAAATTCTAAAAGTCTAGTAAAATAGATAAATAATGGTGAACTGGTGGAATACTCATGTGGTCAGAGTTACATTGTTTTTTATGATAATGAGTTGTGCACCCAACTTGATCACGTGACAGACTTTTGATATGCCATACTGATCTTGTGTAGTGCCTTTAGTATTCTTGTCGAATATCACAAAGGACCTAATATAAGTCCTCCTTGATCACATGAGAGCTTCTTCATAGGTTTTTTGATCTCTTGGAGACTCTTAGACATGTCGGTTCGATATAATAAAGGCTTTTTGGCAAGTAAAAATGATCATGAAAAATCATGTTGAAAATCCAGGGACCGATAAAATGGTGATGATGATACGATACCACAGTCGTTGTTTATCATGTGATGTAGAGATGATGTTGTGGATGACATGTATAAAGTATCATGCAAAGTGCATGATACTCCACCAAATAAAGATTATATCTATGAAATATGTGCCTCACAAGATTTATTAGAATAAGGACAACGAGAGCTATAAAATCCTCCCTATAAACATAAAGAAAAAGGATAAAATACATAGGAAAATACATACCAAGATAAACACAAATATGGTAAATCTCCCATGGAATAGGACTTCCTAGAGTGAAGGATCTCGCCATTGTAGAGGTCATACACCAGGTAAAAAACTGATGAATTATCTAAGGGATTAAGCAACATGCATATATGATTCATGTCATCACCCTATTGACCATGCGAAGGAAATTTTGTGCACTAGAAAAGTCAAGCAAATTATTTTCATCATGTCAGTTAAATCACATAACATCTTTTTGAGACAATTCATGAAAAACATTGAGACAAAACATGATAATTCATGAAAAACATTAAGACATTTAATTTATAATAAAATAAGAAAATTATGGGATCCTTATGCATATATGGATACTCTGACATTAATGTAATGGTTTCATATACTTTACATGATTTTATTATTTGGTTCATGTGATAGCACCCAGACATGTTAGCCAAGTAACATGATGTCCTCTATACATGTCACCCAAATCATGTGACATCCCATGGACATGTTATCCAGATCAATTTATGACCCCTATACATGTCATTGAAGCCAAATGGAGTCCTTTGTACATGTCACCTATGTAATGGCCCAGACCCTCATGACCCCTTCCTTTTCCAATTATCGGTGGGACCGATCGGCGAGACTGATCGGCACAACCGATCGGCGCGACCGATCAGTGTCACCCAGCCTTGGTGGGCTTTTCTTCTGCAGCCTCCCCGTAACCCCACTTTTAGGCCTTTTTATCCTTTTAATGTGTTTCAAGGCCATTTTTAATCCCATAATTAATATCTAAAAATCAAAGAAACCTCACTAACCACCCAACCGCGTGGAAGAACCACGATCCGACTTCCAAGGAGTTCAAATTTCTATCCCGTAACATTGGTATCTCATCTATTTATCACACTCATTTTTTTTATTCTCCATCCTCTTGGCTAGTCTCATCTTCCTTGTGTGTTTGAAGTCCTTTGTTCTGGAGGCAAGTAGTGCACCTGTGCCGGAGCTCTGCAAATCACGCATCCCCTGTTTTTGGCGCGTGGGAGAAACGTCGATCCTTGATCAATCAAGTAGGGATTTTCTCCTCTGTCTCTCCTTTCTGTGTATCATGCGGGGTGGGCATGATTTTTCCTCTGTGGAAATTGATGAAACTGAACTTAATGAAGATAATGAACGGACCTTAGAAAATGAAAGGGGGGTGTGATCGATTTTCTGTTGTACTCACTTATGTTGTTGTGTGTTGTGAATTGTACGGGCCTATGCTCCCTGAAAATCATGGTCGTTGGTGGTCTTTCTCTGTGCACTAATAAACCTCGGTGCTCCTGGATGTTTAAATAACTGTAACATGGAATTTGTTAATTACATATACTCAGTTAAATAAATTGAAAGCACCAGGATCAACTCTTTTCTGTGATAACCCCGGTTAAAGCACAGTGGAATTGAAATCATGGAGTGTGTTAAATCTTTTAAATGTGAAAATACCTACTTGGTCTGGCCTTGTGTTTGTGGTAGTGGTTTTTTTGTTTCCTTCACGGGCTGATTTCTGGGGTGATATGGGTGGGGATGAGATCCCCTGTTGTTAGACTTTCGCTGGTTTTGATTTTGAGGTTGGTGGTGATTCTGCTTATATCAAGAATTGGGGTGGAATCCTCTGTTGTTGAGAAACCGTTGGCTCCAGGATTTTGGGGACATGGGGTTGTGTCTTGGGGTTTTCTTTGGTTCCAGTAATTTGAGGGATCTTACTTATCCCTTTGTTGTTGTGACTTTACAAGAGAACCGGGTGTGAATGTTTAAGTCGCTGTTTGAATGTCTTCTTTCTATGGCTAGTAGTTGTGCCTGTTAGTTTCCCAGTAGTGTAGTTTTTACCTATATGGGATCACTTGAATGTAAAAACAAGAATGGGTTAAATGGGGAAATTGGTTCTGGGATGGATTGTGTCCTGGTTGTGGGTGGTATACCTGTCATGAATGAATAGTGATGCGGTGTTTGTGCTTAGGCTAGTTTTAGAACCCTAGGTTGGGTTGAGTGCTTGTTTACATATGTATATACTTGTAGTTTTTATGTTTCTTATTCTCTCCCCACCCAAGTTGAGCACTTAAGTTTCAAACACCCCCATTTCATGGGGGAGGGTGTTTTTCCCAACACTCTTATGAGTGGCTGGTTATTAGCTCTTTTTCTACTCCCTTTCCTGAATAGCCCAAGATTCTTCAGGTAGGCTATGATGGCCTAAAGTCCATTATTAGCCCAAGAATCTTCAGGCGGGGTAGTTGTGGTGTTTGGACTAGGTGTTTACAGGTAGGTTGTTTCCCAAGTGTCTTCGGGACGACGCCCAGGTTTCTTCAGGCGTGGCAGTGTTTGTTCTGACCCAAGTGTTTTTAAGTATGGTTATGTGTGGTGGTTGTATCCCAGGTGTGTGCGGGCGAGGTTTGGAAGTGGGACTTCCAGAGGATATGGCCCGGGTGTGTGCGGGCGGGGTGTGGCAGTGGGACCGTGGTGAGAATGGCGGGATTGGTTTGATGCGTAGGATGTCCTTAATAACCAGTGGGAAAGTGGTGTGGGGTACACAAATATCGATGTGCTATTATTATACTTTACTTGCTTTGCGTTATTTGGGGAGTGTGACTTGGTGAGGTTTGGGTAGATAACTTTTCCTTGTTGGGTGTTTGGTCATCTCTTTTTCCACGGGACATTAGAATGTCTCATCACTTGTGCACGAAAGTCTTTGGTTTTCCCTACTGAGTATACTTGTATGCTCACCATATGTGTATAAAACTACTTTCAGGTTTCGAGGAGGACTTCAGAAATCGTGTGGGACCGCACTAGCTTGGACCTTTGGGGCAGTTGCTGTTGTTTTTTTCCCTTTTAGATATCTTTTACCCTTGGATTTTTGTGACTTTTATTTAATTACCATTGAACATGCATATGGGAATGGTTTACTTTCAGCCGTACTTGCATCTTTTTCAGTTTTGGTGTTGTGGAATTTACTATCTTATCTCCTGATCCTATTAAAATAAAAAGGGTAATGCCTTCCATCTGGTGAGTGATTATATACCCTTGGTTCTAGTTTCCACTCCCTGACCTATTGAAGGTGGGTTTCGGGGGTCATTATATCTCCTTCAACTTAAATAAGGAATGGTCTCGCAATCTGCTGACCCTTCTCTCCTTTTGGTGAAGGAGGGTCATGACAGAATGGTATCAGAGGTGGTGGTTGAGAGATAGGATGGAGTCTGGAGTTAGGAACAGTGAGGATTGCATGGGATGGTAGGGAAATAGTGTTGGGTGACCTTGGTGCATGAATTAGGTCAGGAAAGATCGGCTAGGACACGGGATTTAAGGTCCCCTCGTGATCTGATGCAAGGACTCTAGACCTACCGAACGACCAAGTGAGGCCATGCTGATTGTAGGGTAGAGACCCTAGGAAAGGTACATGCATCATAATGATTTTTTTTCTTGTTTTTATAGGTTGTTTTGAGAAATTAAAATGAATAATAAGTTTAAGGAAAAATTTAAGAACAATATTTTGCACTACTTGGGCTTAGGCAATCTTTGTTTACCTTGAAGCTATGGCATCTGGGAGACTACCACGAGTTGTGCGGGAGATCGAGGCCCAGGAAGTCGATTTGGCCGATCGGCAGAGGATCGACCGAGATGAGGAGGATGATCAGTGGCAGAAGATGCTTCGAGCCTTTTAGCAATAGACCCTCGGGTAGTACTAGGGTTTCACCTCGGATATGGAGATGGAGAGCTGGCTCGGGGAGCTAGTGATAGCTTTCGGCTTGATTCGATCTCCGATAGAGTACTAGGTTCCTCTGGCCATTAGCCAGATGCGGGGAGTAGCGCGTCAGTGGTGTACGCTTTATCTCGGGGAAAGGAAGGAGGCTGAGATTGCATGGGCTGTTTTCGAGAAGGAGTTCCGGGTGGAGTTCCTCTCTTATACGATGAAGGAGGAGAAGAGGCTAGATCCACTCTCCCTCCAGTAGGGGAGTGTGTAAGTAAGGGAGTTGGGAATCAAGTTCAATGATCTCCTCCGCTTTTCTCCAGACCTCTTTCCAGATGAGGAGTCTCAGGCGATACGTTTAGAGGAGGCTCTCCAACCTTCTCTTCAGTACGTTGTTACCCCCTTCACCTTGCCGACATAGTTGGAGGTGCAGAAGAAAGCTGAAGTGGTGGAGAGGATGCACACACTAGGAGGTTTGTCACGTGAGGGGATCCAGTTGGGCTCGTCAAACGGGAAGGCTGTCAGCACTAGACCTCCAGCATTAGGACCCTCTAGGTTCTGACCAGTAGGGAGTAGGCCGCAGTAGTTCTAGTTCTGGTCGCCCGGTCCTCACCCTTTTCTTTTGGGCCCAGGACCAATGTGCTTCGTCTGTGGCAGCCATGGGAATCTTTGGAACTAGTCCTTAGATAGAGTATAGTACGAAAGCAGTGGGCAGGCCCAGCACCCACCTCAGTAGTAGTAGCAGGGGCAGCGAGCTCCCACCCCACTGAGGGCAGACGTTGCGGGAGGAGATCGACCTTAGGGAGCTCCTCAGGGACCTCGACCAGGGCGTGGTTGGGGAGGTGGTCGACAGCCGAGGGGAAGAGTAGATGGGCATGGGCAGTTTCACACTACAGAGGCAGCAGTTCCAGCGGGGCTGGAGGTCGTTCAAGGTACGATCAGTTTGTTTAGTACTCTTGCATATGCCTTGTTTGATATCGGAGCTTCGCACTCCTTTGTTGCACCTGGTCTGGCCCGTACTCTAGGTCTAGATGCTGAGAGACTTCCAGTGCCCCTGGTGCTGATCACACGAGTCAGTGGTCAGACCAACTTGTTATATGTTTTTCGAGGATGAAGGCTGATGATAGGGCCACATCAGTCGGTCAGGGATCTACTATTTCTACAGATACAACCATACAATGTCATCCTAGGCATTGGATGGCTGTTCTCTATGTGTGCTGTCATTGACTGCTTCCGAGGAAGGGTTGTGTTTTCAGACTTGGGCGGCCGACATGTTACTTTCACCGGCGAGCGGAGTGTCCAGAAGGGCAGCAGTTGAGAGGAACCCCTCCTCTCCTTGTTATCCGAACTATCAGTAGAGTCATTAGATGATGAGATGGTGGGGGGTACCAGGGATCGTCTGTGAGTTTATGGACATCTTCCCTGAGGAGGTGACGACTCTACCCCCATGATGTGATATCGATTTTGGGATAGACTTGCAGCCTGGTGCTCGTTCCATTTTTATGGCTCCCTACCGGATGGCACCTTCAGAGCTATGGGAGTTGTAGATTCAGATTGACTATATGATGAAGAGGGGTTATGTTCGACCCAGTGCATCACTGTGGGGTGCTCCAGTCTTGTTCACAAAGAAGGTACATGGTGGTCTCAGGTTGTGCATAGACTACAGGAGGCTGAATCAGGTAATGATCAAGAATATCTACCCTCTTCCTAGGATAGATGATATTTTCGACTAGCTGAAGGGGGAAGGATGGTTCTTGAAGATCAACCTGCGGTATGGGTATCACCAGTTGAGGGTGAAAGAGGGAGACATCTCAAAGATGGCCTTCAGGTGTAGATATGGGCACTTCGAGTTTTTATTCATGCCTTTTGGCATTACGAACACCCTGGCTATGTTCAATGGGCTTATGAACTCCGTCTTCTGGGAGTATCTGGATCGGTTCATAGTCGTGTTCATCGACGACATCTTGATCTATTCAAGATCAGATGAGGACCACGTGGAGCACCTG
Organism: Viscum album; assembly: GCA_963277665.1. Classification (NCBI taxonomy): domain Eukaryota; kingdom Viridiplantae; phylum Streptophyta; class Magnoliopsida; order Santalales; family Viscaceae; genus Viscum; species Viscum album. Next base: position 1,218,452,927 of record OY728151.1, read on the forward strand.
AGGATAGTTTTGGAGGTCCTCCAACAGCACCAGCTCTATGGGAAGTTGTCGAAGTGAAAGTTCTGGATGCGAGAAGTACACTTCCTTGGGCACGTAGTGTCCCAGTAGGGGGTAGCGGTGGACCCATCCGAGGTTGAGGCAGTTGTTTCTTGGGCAGCACCCAAGAACGTGGCAGAGGGTTGGTAGTTTCCTCAGGCTGGCATGTTACTATTGGAGGTTCGTACCCAACTTCTCCTGAGTTGCAGCCCCTTTGACAGCCTTGACCAAGAAGGACCAGGGTTTCTCATGGAGTGAGCAGTGCAAGGCAGCCTTCAGCTATCTGAAGGAGAAGTTGGTTAGTGCCCCAGTGCTGAGACTACCAAAAGAAGGGGAAACGTATGAGGTGTTCTGTGATGCTTTAGGGCAAGGCCTCAGATGTGTGTTGATGCAGGGACAAAAGGTGATCTCTTATGGGTCTAGGTAGCTACGCCCTCATGAGTGTAATTATTCCACCCACGATCTAAAGATCTCAGCATTCGTTTTTCCACTAAATTTGTGGCAGCATTACCTCATCGGAGAACGCTTTGTGGTCTTCACGGATCACAAAAGCTTGAGGTATATCTTCTCCCAGTGGGACCTAAACTTACAACAGCGAAGGTGGATGGAGTTCCTCTAGGATTACGACTTCGATATTTCCTACACTTCGGGAAAAGGGAATTTAGTGGCCGATGCTTTAAGTAGGAGGTCGCAGAAGGATGCGGTCCAAGAGTCGGCAGATGCTTGGAAGGTGATGGAGGAGTTGGCTGCCTTGAACCTAGATGCTAGGATGGATAATGGTAGACGTTCCATGTATCAGATGATAATGTAGTCTTCTCTATTGCGGAAAGTGGAGGATTCTCAGTGGGGAGACCCAGATTGTGAAGTGATGCACGACTGAGTTGACCAGGGCGATGCTCTGAAAGGGTGGACGGAGGATGGTCAGAATCGGATGCTCTTCCGGGGGAAGGTGTTTGTTCCAGAGGCGACGCATGGCGAGTTTCTTAGTGAGTTCCACATCTCACTCCTAGAGATACACCCAGAAGTTTACAAGATGTACCAGGTCCTGAGGAGCCAGTTTTGGTGGCCTGGAGTAAAGCGAGCAGTTGTAGTTTTTGTGGCCAAGTTCCTAGTGTGTTAGCAGGTGGAGGCTGAACACCGTGTTCCAGGCGGGTTGTTGCAACCTTTATATGTCCCCAAGTGGAAGTGGGCATCTTGATGGATTTTTTCACAGGACTACCCAAGGTGCAAGGAGGTTGCGATTCCATCTGGGTAGTAGTGGACCAGCTGACGAAATCGGCTCACATTCTGGCGATCAAGGAGTTGAGTGCAGTGGACTCTCTAGCACGGAAGTATGTGGACGAGGTAGTGCGGTTGCATGGAGTCCCGAGTTCCATAGTCTTGGATAGGTATGCATGATTTGCCACACAAGTATGGAGGGGTTTGCAGCATGATTTTGGCACCCAGTTGCGCCTTAGCACTGCCTTCCACCCCCAGACAGATGGGCAGACAGAACGCACCATCTAAACCTTGGATGATATGCTCCGAGCATGCGTTCTGGACTTCGGGGAATCAGGGGTGCGCCACTTGCCTCTGGTATAGTTCACCTACAAGAATAGCTATCACTCTACCATTGGCATGGCTCTATTTGAAGCCCTATACGAAAGGTTTTGTCGCTCACCCGTGTGTTGGATTGAGGTTGGGGAAGCAGGTGTTCTTGGCCCGGAGGTGGTGCAGAGCACGACAGAGAAGGTTCAGCCTATACGAGGAAGGATGAAGGCAGATCAGGACCGGCAGAAGTCATATGTGGATGATAGGAGGAGACCCTTTGAGTTCGAGGTCGGGTATCACGTGTTCTTGAAGGTCTCCCCTCGGCGTGGACAGCGGAGGTTCGGCAGGGGAAGTAAGCTTTCTCCCAGATTCATCGGACCCTTCGAAGTGTTGCGACAGGTCGGTGAAGTGTCTTATCTGCTAGCGCTACCACCGCCGCTACTGAGGGTACACGATGTATTCCATGTGTCCCAGCTCCAATGATATCTGCACGATGATTCACACGTCCTCGACTGGGGAGGGCTAGATATTGAAGACGATGCAACCTTCATAGAGAGACCAGTGATGATCGAGGGTCATGAGGAGAAGGTGCTTCACGGGCGAACCATTCCCTTGGTTCGTGTGTTATGGAGACATGGTGGGCTTGAGTAGAGTACTTGGAAGAGGGAAGCACAGATGCATGCCCAATACCTCGAGCTATTTTAAGTTTTATCCTGTTTTGTCAATACTTGTTCACTGTATAATGCTTTACCTTGATGAATATGGTTGTGCAGTTTCCTTTTATGTGGATGTGTGTGTGAAGGGTCCTAAAGAATGGGGAGGGGATGACCTGATCCCTAGTTAAGATGCATTAAAGTAGATGCACCTAAACCCGTGCGGGCGAGTCAGTGCCACCCAAATCAGATAGTATATTTACCCGGAGGAAGGGAAACTCCTATCCCACTGGACCAGACGGTTTAGCCTTTTTGTTTTGCAGGGTTTCATGGGGAAAGGAGCGGTAGGGTGTTTTTGTTTGTTCAGGAGATAAGGTGTTCCTATATCAGGAGAGGTTCACTCCTGAGAAGTATCTTCCGGGGTGGTTGATCGGACCCCCCTCTTTCTTCCAGGTCTGGTTTTGATTCTCGAGGGTGAGAGTGGTTTGAGAGGTATCTGATGTAATGGCCCAGACCCTCATGACCCCTTCCTTTTCCAATCATCGGTGGTACCGATTGGTGGGACTGATCGGCATGACCATTCGGCGGGACGGATCAGCGCGACCGATCCGTGCGACCGATCGGCGTGACTGATCGGTGTCACCCAGCCTCAGTGGGATTTTCTTTTGCAGCCTCCCCGTAACCCTACTTTTAGGCCTTTTTAACCTTTTGAAGTGTTTCAAGGCCGTTTTTAAGCCCATAATTAATATCTAAAAATAAAATAAACCTCCCTACTAAATAACAATTAATCCAGTCATGTGTAACCACCCAACCATGTAGAAGAACCATGATCCGACTTCCAAGGCGTTCAAATTTCTTATCCTGTAACATTGGGATCTCATCTATTTATCACGCTAGTTTTTTTCTTCTCCTTCATCTTAGATAGTCTCCTCTTCTTTGTGTGTTTGAAGTCCTTTGTTCTCGAGGAAAGTAGTGCACCTGTGCCGGAGCCCTGCAAGTCGTGCATCCCCTGTTCTTGGCATGTGGGAGAAACGTCGATCCTTGATCAATCAAGTAGGGATTTTCTCCTTCATCTCTCCTTTCTGTGTATCATGCGGGGTGGGAATGATTTTGTCCATGTGGAAATTGATGAAACCGAACTTAATGAAGATAATGAATGGACCTTAGAAAATGAATGGGGGTGATCGATGTTCTATTGTACTCTCTTCTGTTATTGTGTGTTGTGAATTGTACGGGCCTATTCTCACTGAAAATCATGGTCATTGGTGGTCTTTATTTCTGCACTAATGAACCTTGGTGCTCCTGGATGTTTAAAAAACCGTAACATGGAATTGTTTAATTACGTATACTTCGTTAAATAAATTGAAAGCACCCGGATCAACCCTTTTCTATGATAACCCCAGTTAAACCACAGTGGAATTGAAACCATGGAGTCTGTTAAATATTTTAAATCTGAAAATACCTGCTTGGGTCGGCCTTGTGTTGGTGGTAGTGGTTTGGTTTTTTCCTTCACGGGCCGATTTCTGGGGTGATATGGGTGGGGATGGGATCCCCTGTTGTTACACTTTAAGTTGTTGTGATTTTGAGGCTAGAGGTGATTCTGCTTATATCAAGAATTGGTGTGGAATCCTTTGTTGTTGAGAAACTGTTGGCTCTTGGATTTTAGGGACATGGGCTTGTGTCTCGGGGTTTTCTTTGGTTCTAGTACTTTGAGGGATCTTACTTATCCCTTTGTTTTTGTGACTTTACAATAGAACCAGGTGTGAATGCTTAAGTTGTTGTTTGATTGTCTTCTTTCTCTGGAAGGTAGTTGTGCCTGTTAGTTGCCCAGTTGTGTATTTTTCATCTATATGGGATCACTTGAACATAAAAACAAGAATGAGTTAAATGGGGAAATTGGTTCTAGGATGGATTGCGACCTGGTTGTGGGTGGTATACCTGTCATGAATGAATAGTGATGCAGTGTTTGTTCTTAGGATGGTTTTAGAACCCTAGGTTGGGTTTAATTCTTGTTTACTTATGTATATACTTGTAGTTTTTATGTTTCTTATTCGCACGCCACCCAAGTTGAGCACTTAAATGCTGAACACCCCCATTTCATGGAGGAGGGTGTTTTTCCCAACACTCCTATGAGTTGCTGGTTATTAGCTCCTTTTCTTCTCCCTTTCCCGAATAGCCCAAGACTCTTCGAGCAAGATGTGATGGCCTGAAGTCCATTATTAGCACAAGAATCTTCGGGTGAGGTAGTTGTGGTTTTTGGCCCAGGTGGTTGAGGGCAGGTTGTTTCCCAAGTGTCTTTAGGATGAGGCCCAGGTGTCTTCGGGCGTGGCAGTGGTTGTTCTGACCCAGGTGTTTGCGGGTATGGTTATGTGTGGTGGTTGTGGCCCAGGTGTGTGCGGGAGAGGTTTGGAAGTGGGACTGCGTGAGGATATGGCCCAAGTGTGTGCGGACGGGGTGTGGTAGTGGGATTGCGGTGAGAATGGCGGGATTAGTTTGATGCGTAGGATGTCCTTAATAACCAGTGGGAAAGTGGTGTGGGGTACCCAAATATCGATGTGCTATTATTATACGTTACTTTCTTTATGTTATTTGGGGAGTGTGCCTTGGTGAGGTTTGGGTGGATATATTTTCCTTGTTGGGTGTTTGGTCATCTCTTTTTCCACGGGACATTAGAATGTCCCCTCACTTGTGCACGAGAGTCTTTGGTTTTCCCTACTGAGTATACTTGTATACTCACCCTACATGTATAAAACTGCTTTCAGGTTTCCAGGAGGACTTCAGGGATCGTGCGGGACCGCACTATCTTGAACCTTTGGGGCAGTTGCTGTTGTTGTTTTCCCTTTTTGGTATCTTTTACCCTTGGAGTTTTGTACCTTTTATTTCATTACCTTTGAACATCCATATGGGAATGGTTTACATTCAGTCATACTTGCATCTTTTTTGTTTTGGTGTTGTGGAATTTACTATCTTATCTCCCGATCCTATTAAAAGAAAAAAGGTAATTCCTTCCATCTAGTGAGTGATTCTATACCCTTGGTTCTGGTCTCCACTCCGGACCTATTGAAGGCGGGTTTTAGGGGTTATTATATCTCCTTCAACTTAAAGAAGGAAGGTTATAGAAATCTACTGACCATTCCCTCCTTTTGGTGAAGGCAGGTCATGACAACCTAGATCACAAGACATCCCTTGGACATGTCATCCAGATCATGTGATAACCTCTAGAAATTTTAACCAAGTCACATGAAGTCTTCCATACTTTTCATACAGGTCATGCGATGTCCTCCAAATAAGTCATGTGATATCCTTCAAACATGTCATACAGATCATGCGATATCCTCTGAAAATGTCAACCAAGTCAGATGAAGTCCTTTTTACATGTCATCCAGGCCATGCGATGTCCTCCAGATAGGTCACATGACATTATTCTGACATTCCATCAAATTCATGTATCAACCTCCTAATATGTCAACCAGGTCCTATGATAGCTCTCTAACATGTCGGCCTTGATCATGCAACACCCTTGGATGTATCTCCACCAGTCATGTGAATATCCCATGTAAAAACCAAAAATATCATGAGATTATCTTTAGTCATGTCTTCTAAGAATCAAGTATATGTCTAGACATCCTTAAACATGTCGGGATGACACCTTGGACATGTCAAGTAGATAATCAGGAAATGTCAGGTAGATACCATGGGACTTTTTAGACATGTCTAGTGGAAGTACATAGGCATCGACTTTCATATGGTATGTTTCCATAATGGGATAATAATGGGTTATCATTTAACCCTACATGTATTATGGGATCATCACATCCCCCATACAAACTTATATGGTCACTCATGGACCTCTACTCTTATCCGTCAGAGGATTGGATTCAGATATTTTCTAAGGGACATCCATTCTAGTGTAAGCCCCTAACCTTCACCAACCTCGAAGATGATAATAATATCTTTGTGTATAATAATTTTTCCCAATCCATCATTGGGTTGATGATAATTGAACTATGAATATTGTGATTTCTTCTATAAACAAGATATGTGGGATGCCTTACTAATTCCTGAGCTCTATATCTAATACCACATTAGGGTCTCCCCGGTTCATAAGTCCTAAATCCATATGTAATGTTCCTGATCACTTGTTATCTATTATTTATCACACCAAGAATGACTCATGAGGGTTTAGGTATTTTCAATAATCATATCTCTAGAATCATGAATTTTCACCAACTAGGGAAACCATAGAGTGTATTCCTCATTCAATGACACGATATGAATTTCCCACATATAAGGGAATTCTCTTATTGGTAATCCATAGGGAAAAAACTCGTGGGAATAAATCAAACTACGATGACACCAATACCTATTATAAACAAGATATGTAGGATGTCTTCATAATCCTCGATCTCCATATACGGGGCCTAAGTTCCCTCTTATATAACCTATTCACATGACATTGAACTATATGGATTGAAATTAACTCTGTGGGTTTCGATTCTTATTATACATAGGATATATAGGACACCTCATAAAGGTTCAACCCCATCATTCAAACACCAATCACCTCTTTAGATAGTAGTAAACTCCAAATATCCTATTCATACAGCTTCAAAATATAATTATTTATCCATTATTAAGAAATATCCAGGAATGGATGGAGAACCTCATATACATACTGATAAAATCATTAATTGAACACCCTTAATACAAGGAAGTATTTAACACCCAGTCATTTTACTAGGGAAACCGATCCCATATCGATATTAGGAATAAATTCATGAATATATCATAAATCTATAAGAGAGTATTGAAATAAGAAATAAATCCCCCAAAAAGGGTGTGATGAGCCCGACATCCCATCCCCTTGACCAATGTGAGTCCATAAGCATCATTTGGTCTAAAACCCCAATGGACAACCTACATTTGGAAAGAAGGTATGTACTATGTTATGGATGTGGTAACCATTTAGATTTTCCATGGATGATCAAAATGGTGAACCTTACGTGAAATATTGTGAAACCATATTCAACCCCACATAATCAATCATTGGGCCCAATTTTCATCGAAACAATTGTCACAGTGGACAATCTCCACACCTATAAATGTCACTCTCATATAAAAATGACATAAAATAAAACATTAAAAATATAAGGACAGAATTCAAGAAAACCCAACCCCACCCCCCTACGGCCAAGCCTCGTTCCCTCCACTCATTATCGAGGGTATGAGGTAAGGTGGATAGAATAAAGAGAATAAGAGAAAAGACATAAAATAAAAAATAGAATGAGGGTGAGATAAGAAGATAAGAACACATGAAACAAAAAATAGAAGATTGGGATAATTATAAAATAAAATAAATAGAAGAACAATAAATACAGAATAAAAAAATAGAAAGGAGAAGAATAAGATGATGAAGGAGAAGAAATATTAATGGTGGAAGAACAATTGAATTAAAAAATTAATGAATTGTATTATTTAATAAACTAAATTAAAATTACATCAAGAATAAAACTAAATAGAATGAAAACATAATTAAATAACAAGGATTGGTAGCAGCATTTAGACCTTTAACATATGGCCTCCTCAATTGAACTCTCTCCCTTGGCAGTAGAAACCCCCTCTATTTATAGAGAAATAAATCCTTCTATATAAATTTGAAAATCTTTTTATCGATCAACTATTTTACTTTTTAAAATTTTTATTTTTCATATATTAAATATCCATGTTTGAATTTCTCTTCTACAATCAGGGTTTTGAATTTGGAAGTGTGCAAAAAAAAAATACTTTGGGGAAGCCTCCATTAGTATAGTGTGCATGGATACTTGAATGTGTCATGCATGGTGAAATAAAATAATGGAAGTGGCATTGGAAAAAATTCTTCTCCAGTCATATGGCCTTCATATTGGCTAGATGAAACCAGATTCAGTGTTTGGATTTGGTCATCTTCAAAAGGGAATCACTGAGGTCATTCTAGGGATCAAATTTGAACCATGGATATCCCAGGATTCTGCAGTGCATTCTGTATCGATTTTAAGCTTCATAGGTGTCTTACATAGTATTTTAAAGGGTTTATAGTAGCATATGGTGACGTCTAGTGGAGGAAGAATGGCAGCGATTAGTGCTAGGATATGTCCGAGCACGAGGGTCATGCGTCTAACAAGAAATGGAAGAATTTTATTTAAAGTGGATAGTAACCACAAAAAATCCATCTACATTGAAGTTTATAATTCATTCCACACACGTTTATAACAAAATCCCCCACCCAACTCCTATAATGAAGTTGGAATGGTGTTGGAGGACACCTACCACTGTTGGTGACGCTTTCCTCCCGCAACCACATAGTATTTTCCCATGCATCAGTGTGTCACCTCTATTTCATCTATGCCCCTCAATATCTTCCCCATGGTCCCAAACATACCTTCTACTCTTGAAGGCCCTCTTAGTGGAAAACTTAACTATTTTCCCCTTGTGATGGCTAAGTTGCATGTGGATCATAGGTTGAGAGCTAGCCTTGGACTGAATAATTTTTTAACACTTGAAAAATATTAAAACACTTACAAATATTTCCCATAATAATTTATTAAATACAAATTCAAAATACATCATAAAATTATGAATTTCAAAATCATCATTTTTTATCCATTTTAATGTATTTTAATGATTCAAATTTAATTCCAAATATTTTAATAAAACATTTAATTTTATGGTAATATAGATTAAAATCCTTTAAAAATCCTTAGATTTTTTTTAAAAAAATGCATGAAATATGAGTGCATCATACATTCCAAAATATATGATATATTTATAAAATTAGTATCTTTTATTCTCAAATTTGAAATAAAACCATCCATATCAAGAAATGATGTAGAAATAATGTTTTTAGTAATGCTTGGTACATAATAACGGTTCTCTTAAACCATGATAATTCTTATTAGAAATTTGAGATGGTAGTTTATTATAACCACTACTGAAATTATATCTCCATTAGAAAATTATATATTTTCCTCACCTCATTAAAATATTCTAAATCTAATTGTCTTGTGTAATTGGATACAAATTTGAGCACAATAAGCTATATCTAATACCATGTTCTTAGAAATATAAATAATACACTGAATAATGAATACACCAGAAGTTCCACTGGATTATTTTTTTATGGTTAATCTCTTCTTTTAGTGGCCTGTATTTCCACGTGAAAAATAGAAGACATCATGCACCCATGTTTTCCCCTTGATCTTAGTACTCTTGGATGGGAATTGTGAAGAGGCCTTAGACTTGGATTTAGTCTGGGGCCTTTCACCATTCCCTTCATTTTGTTCACTATAAGTACAAAATTCTTCTCATTATTCATATCCTTATCAACCTAGAGATGAAAATTAAGGATAGTTGGAGTTGTATTCTCAATTTTCTTTCAAATTAAAATTCATAGAAAATCTCAAGAATCTCTAAGGAAGATAGTCAAGTATGAGGTTGCTATGTAATTCATCATGTAGTTTAAACCCTAGAATGTCTAGATGTATGATGTAGACAATAATATTGACCACATGAGGTATAACTATAAAACCCTCTCTAAGATTTCATGTAAAGAGTATATTGGAGATCTTAAACCACTCTTATCTAGATCACTTCTAATGAAGATCACATAGATGGTTGAGTATAGTTTATGCTTCCATGCTCTAATGTGAATTCTAGAGTTAATAAAAAATTGATAATAACATAAAATATTTGATATTTAGTACATAATCCAAATGTTTTAAGTACATATAGATCTTTTCCTCACTTTTCTCATTATCAAGTGGATCAGGAATTGGGGCCTCTAGCACACAAATCTTCTATTCTGGATGTAGTACCATATAAAAGTGCCTATACCACTTCTGGAAGTTAACATTAAATATGAGGTTGAATTTATACCGTGTATATTACAAGGATATCATTGAAATTTACATTTTTATATAATAAAATAAAACCATATTTATTAATTTATCTTGATTACCAAAATATGTGAGGTGTAATAATTTTAGTTATCTTATCAATCTCTGGTAATTTTACCAAGTCTTGATAAAATTCACCATTAGACTTATTATATGATATCATATGGATATTCTAGTGGAGAGGATCCATATTTCCATTTATCATAACCCAAATGAGGGTCTGATCAATTACTTAAAGGTATTTAGATAGGCATTTTTGCCAACTGCTAGCTCAAAACACCTTGATCTATTTTAGTGGGCTCTCTAAACTTGAAATCCTAATTTGAATTTTTTTAACACTTTCCTCTAAGTAACATCAACTCTAGTGAGGACTATATATATCTATGTATAACTAATTAAGTCAACTCAAAACCTTCATATGAAATCTCTAATAAAACTAAGTATCCTGATGTGGGAAAAACTAACACTTGGTTCTATGGTTCCATTCTTAATCAAGTAATGAAAGTATTTTTTAGTTAATATTTCTTTGAGGGATTTAATTTATTTATTTTAGATATATTTATTTATCTTTTACATTACCTATTAATATTGACTAGATTTTAAAAAATTAATTAACCATGATATGATAAATTATTTATATATAATACATTTATTTTAATCTATCTTGTAGGTGTTGTTATCATGTTTAGTTTATGTGATCACATTTTTCATCATATAAACATAGATTACATAAAATAGATAACCATGAACTTAGAAAAAACAAAATAAATAAATTTATTTGATTAGGTTCTTTATAATGCTTGATTTATTGAGATAATGATAAATTAGGCTATGACCCTAAGGAAAAAACTCCTTGAGTCAGTATTGGATCGAGTTGTAGCATTCCACCATCGACCTTAGTATATTATTGGGAGGTTTCACCTTATTTTGGATTCTGAACTGTCTCCTCTATAGGGAGATATTTCCTTTAAATATTTCATAATCACTTATAAATGATAGAAACTAGGGGTATGGGATACTTAAAATAAATCGTGTACATAGAGGTCCTACATAAAAAAAGTGGGAGGGATGACTTTCAGGCCATCATATTTAATTTAATAAAATTTTGACTCATATAAAAACCCATGAAATAATATTAAATTAAATATAAATCCAACACATGCATTGGTTGAACAAGATCATGATCAGTCACATGCCTGAATCTACATTGTATTTATACATTCTAGCCTACATTTCTAATCACTATTATAATTAAGATAAGTTTATCTTGAATCAATAATTAATGGTATTATTATTAAATTAATTCTTTAACATAATTATTAATTAAAGTAGTCTAGGAGATATATGATCTTATTATCCTCTAAATTTTAAATAAAATTATTTGTGTTAATGTACACAATGTTTTATTTGTGCCAATAGGTAGGCACCCACCCAAACTATGCAACGTGTTTTGTGGTCCTGTATAATTTATTCACATGAAATATAACATACACAAAATGTTACATAATTACATTTCATGTACTATAAATTTATAACAGAAAGACACATGTTAATTTATGTAGCATGTATCACTTTTAATACACATGAAGTATACTATGTGTAGTGACCAAACACAGTGTGTAATTTTAAATTTAATATGAAAAATAATTAATATTTTAATATTCTTTAAACCCTATCATGAAGTGTGTACTATCAATATATGAAACATAGACATGCGTTAATTTTTTTTAATGTAATAATTAATTTTCTATCAATATAATTTAATTATGAAGTGTATAACCTAACACAAAGAGTACTCTATATAAGTGGGTATTCATTACATAACATGTACATCCTGTTACATTTCATTTCTTGCTTTCTATGGCCATCCTCAAAACACAACTAGGAACTTAGGGTGTAATCCATGCAGACATTAATGGGTTCCATGGTGTGTATTCCAGATATATATTTTTTAATTCCATAAAAAAAAATTTCCCTGGATTTAATTCTTTATGCAGCATGTAATAAATGCACAATATGTATTTAACCATGTGTTTTTCTAACCATAATAGACTACATGGTGTGTATGCAAGTTATAGAACATGTAGTCCCTAAAACCATGTGTCAACTGATCCCTATCAACACATGTCATCTAAATACATTGCATAATTCTCCATGAAACCAACCAAATTTTCCACCATAATGTCCTAGTGTGGTGAATATGGGTATATATTGTGTAATTTGGTTATATGTAGTGTGGTCCCATGTTTTCAGGTCAGAGTATTTGGCACCTATGAATGTGTTATTTGGATTTTATTAACCTATACTTTCTTATATAAAGGATAACAAAGATGATATCTCTCATTTCTAATACTACTTGAAGGTTTTAAGTGCAATGAAAATGATGGTCCTAAAACTATGCCCAACTTTGTTGTTATCTAATTCAGTAAATTATCTATAAGGACCTGATGAAAAATCATCATGTCTAATTAATGCACCCAAAAAAAGAAGATAAATAATATTGGAAAAAATATGATAGTTTATTTCATTTTAAATTTAAATTAATTTAGTAATATAATTACAGTAGTCTTGAGATTCATTCTTTGATGAATATTTTAATAATTTTAAAAACTTATTTAAGTTTTATAATTGTTTCTCTAAGAGGATCCAAAATAGAATCAATAATTACCCATACTTTTTATATATAAATATTACATCTTATTAGGTGAATAATCAATGCATAACATTATAATCCATTCCATAATCATATAGGTTTTTTTTACTTTGAAACATGGATACATAAATAACTTATTCATAATAGGTTTACATAATATCCTAGTAAGTTATTTATTAGTAGAACCCTTCTTATACATAACATACTTAAAACATTTCTTCATAACCTAGTGAAAGAAAACATAATAAGGGGTGATCTTAGCTACTCAGTAATGGTAAAAAAGGGATATATCAATGATCAATTAAATATAACATGAGCATAAGGGTATGAGAATATGAGATTAAAATTTGAAAACTATACCCAACATATCATTGATCATAATATTGAGTCATGGAATAAATCTTTTCAATTCATAAGACATGAATAATAAATTAATCAAATAATATGATCCATGAGATCATAACATTGAAAAAAGACATAAGTTTCTGGTATAAAGATAAGTATAGAAAATAATTTCATTAGTCAAGGATCACTTCCAAGACTGTCATAGTGGATTGTTTCCCAACCCATTCCATCATATCCATAGTCAAGGTTTTCTCAAATTACTATCATAGTTGATAGAGTCCCATACTAGGGTTCACTCCATATTCCAGTCCTTATTATCTCATGAGATATCCATATCTACCTAATGCATTTTATGATATATAATTGTGGTCTCACCCATCACATAATAAATATAATACATATGTTTACCAAAATATGGAAATGAAATGGGATTAATAAACATATCATCATAGCATAACCCACGGAAAATAAAAATGTTTTATAAATGTTCCACCTTAACATAATTAACCTATAGGAAAGAAGCAGGCATCATAGAACCATCCTTAAATCATCATCATCATAAGACATCCAAATAATGAAATTTGATGGTATCATTTGATCATATCCCTGGTAAATCATAAGTAAAATCAAATAATATTACCATAAAAGAAAAATTCTATTAAAATATCACTCGAACATTTCTTGATTAAAATGTCATTATCACTTTGAAATCACTTATTTAATATCTGAAAATTTAAAAAATATTAAAGAAAACATTTTATTTTAAAGGAAAATTGGAAAAATGTAATGTAAGATTCTAATTATTGAGAAATCATAAATGTGGTAAATATATTTCATGTCATGTATGTTAAAATAAATATTCCATTCACATTTTTTTGTAAAAGTCAAAAGTACCACATTCAGAAAATGACTAGAAGGATAATTTTTTCCCATTTTTTTAAAATTTAATAATTATTAAAAATTACTTTCAAAAATAATTTTAGAATTTAAAAAAATTCTTGAAATTATTTTTTGAAAACATGAATTTTGAAGAAAATGTATTTTCATCTGAAGAGAGAAATAAAGTTGATTTTAATTAAAAGCATTATTTCAGAATCTAGAGTTATTAAGGAGAGTAAAATAAAAGGAAAGCATGCAATATCTATAAAAAACTTGTGTATAATAAAATTTATGAGATTATAGAGATATATTTCATAAAATTACATCATCATAAACTTAATCATAAAATAATTGTGACAAATAATGAGATTGTAATATAAATCTCCTGCCATTAGTTCATCTTTATTTGAAATCACCTTAACCTACTTCATAATAAATTTAAATTGATTATAATTTTATAAAACAATTATTTAAATATTTATAATATAACATATGATCATCTAATAACATTTCAGCACCTATTTTTTAACAATTCATTCTTAAATTCTTCATTTTTGAGTGTTAACTATTTTGATTTGCTTGATAATTATAGTTCAGTAGTTCCAGTCCTTGTAATTTGATCGCGGGTAAATAATATCTAGTGTATTAATAATCAAATAAATATCATATATATTCATTATATATGTAGTCATCCATAAAAGGTATATATAGAAAAATTAATTACATTTTTCATGGATATGGTAGGTCACACATAAGCATGAACAGTGTTTTCAATTTTTGATAGATGGAAAAAAATAAAGGTAAATAATAATTCACATTTTTATAATCATCATTATATCATATATAAAACTTATACTCATTAAATATATCTTTATTACCATCCATTTAATTAATAAATGAAAAAAAATCACATTGCTTTGTGGAGGTCATGAACGCTTGAGTGACTTTATCATTTTCAAATGGATGGGAAGGTAAGAAGGTAGATATGATATTATAATTAAAGAATCATAATTGGGTCAAAAATATCATATAAAAGTTTTAAAACATTATAATAACTATCCATGAAAGTTGATGATGGAAAATAAATTGTATCACAATGTAGAGGTGGTAGTCCACACGTATGCACATGCGATACTTGCACTTCCCATTTGATGGAAAAGAGGGTGAGTGATGTTGGTTACATAATCATAATGACATTTAATTGTATTTTGGATAATTAATTTGTTACTTTAGGATGAATACTATATATTTATAGAAGGGAGAAAAATAAATAAATTGAAATTGATCGAGTAAGATAATTACCACTCCTTTAAAAAGCCTCCTTTAGATCCTTTCTGAAGGAACCATATATTTTCCTCTAAAGAAGAAAAAACATCTAATTTGAATCTAGAGAGTTTTAGAAGAGAATTTGGTAGGGTTAGGTTGATCTAGATGGTTCAAAGTGGTGTAGATAAGAGAAAGTAGGGGTGACCTTTTATGACTAGGGGAGAGGACACATTTAGAATTTTTTAAAATATTAAAATATAATAATTTCATACTCAAGAAAAATGATTCAAAAAATATTTAAATTTAAATAAGGTATGGGATGAGGTCACAATATTTATAGAAAGTATTATTTATACATGTTTAATTGGAAAAATACCATTATATCTTGGTTTCACCTCCTGGTAAGCTCATTGACAAATTTTTAATGTTTTTACTATTCATTATAACCAAAAATGAAAGTGGTATCATTACCAAATTTTAAAATTATGATTCTAAATATGGAATCAATTTTCTCAAATTCAATTCATAGATGGGAAAGAATTTAATTTAAAATTAAACCCATAAAACATGATAAAAAGAAATTTTCTAGAAAAAAAAATTTCTAATGTATATAAAGTGTGTATAAACAAATAAAAAATAAAATTAATTATAATGAACTTAATTGGATTATAAATAATATAAATTATCTAATTTTACTTTTAAAACCTTTTTAAAACAAAATTTAACTTTAAAAATAATTTAAATGAGAAGACAATTTTCAATAAAAATCAGTTTTTTCACTATTCATCAAAAAATAAATATTTTCTAAAAAAATATCAAAAATTCAATATAAGATAACTTTGAAATTATAATTTTAAAAATAAAGTTAATTTTGATGAATAATTTTTCTAAAAGTAGTGTAAATTAATTATATTATTTTCTCACAAATGAAATAAAACAATTTTTGAGGAAAATATATTTTTAAATCATATAATAACTTTACTAAAAATTGGGAACTTCTTTATAAATATATTTTCTTTATCTAAAATATTTCAACATATTTTTTTAAAATATATTTAATCACGTTCATTGTGAAAATTTAACATCTATTTTATAATGCCATACTATATTACGGTTCATTTAGACATGGGGTTTGCATGTATCACAATCAATATAAAAAATTACATTTATTTGAAGATAAATATATCATAAAATATCATGTTTTTACATGATAACCCCATTATAATGAATTCTTCTCTTAGAATTATACTGCTATGATATAAAAAAAATGATGATATCTCTATTTGACCACATCCTCTGGTTCCTAAGTAGCTTCTTCATAGTTTTGATCCCTCTAGAGAACTTTAAACAGGTGAGTATTCTTGTTCCAAAACACTTTATCTCTAAATTCCAAGATTTCTAAAATTTATTACTCATAGTACTGACCAATCCCAAGTTGAAAAAACTCTCTGTTTAGTACATGTGAAAGATTAAGAATGTACTTACTCAAGAGAGATGCATGGAACACTTCTTGAACTTGAGATAAGTTCAGTGGAAGCACCAAGAAATAATTTACCATCCATACTTGATCTAAGATCTTGTTAGAGACAATATACCTAGGGCTCATATTTTAATTATTTATGAATATCATGACCATATTACATTGATAAATTCATAGGAATACCTTCTCGCCAACATTGAATCCTATATTTCATCGATTATTGTCAGCATAACTTATTTATAGACACTATGATGCCTTAATATTCTGATAAATATATCTAACTATATATTCCATTTACTTAGCTATATTAAGTATTAATAGCTTTCTTTCTCTAACTTCATCCAATAAAGTTGGATTTCTACAATTATTTCCATATATGTCTTATTAAGGATCCATCTGAATACTTGAGTTAAAGATATTATTATAATAAAACTATACTAGAGTAAGATTATGATCCCAACCACATTTGAAATTAATAAAATAAGATCTCACCATATCCTCTATGGATTTAATGGTCTCCCAGATGGGCCATTTTTTATAAAGATGATAACCAATACTAAAACTATACTATGTATATAGATCCTATTAAAGAATTATCTATAACTTATAGGTAAACATCATATTCTAATTAGATATAATATAATGTGGTACTCTATGAAATATTACCAGTTCCTTAATATAAATTCAGGAAAACTAATCAAGGGATAAATCGTCTTTGATATCAATGACATTTTCTAACTTCATAAGATAATTGACTATAGCCCAAATAGGAGTGTGGCCTCTTGACATTTTGGGGAGTCTGACAACAAAATCAATTGTTATGTTTTCCCATTTACATTCATCCATCCAACGGCCCGAAGGCCTTCAAATTTTTTTTATTTAAAACAAGACCCACATTTTAAGGGAAGAAGGAGAGAAAACCCAAACTGACATCATTGACTTAGGAAAAATCACAATCTGAAGGTTTAGCGAGACAAACCAAACTGAAAACATGGAGCTACCCCTCCCCATTAATTTATTGTGAAAAAGCTTTTCACCAGTGCAGAGCTGAACGTCAATCAAGTTTCATGTGTCAAAGCATAGGCCTGATCCAATAACAATCGTCATACCCTCTCAACATCCAAATCCATAAATCAATTCAAAGAAGAACAGCTAGTTCTAAAACCTCCTCTGGGGCCTGATCCTCATAGTCGAGTCTGGGTACATCACCGTACCAACAGACCTCATAAACCCATTAACCATTCCAAGAAAACAAAACCAGAAAAACCTCCAACAAATGATCATCCTAGACTAACCTCGTCGACCTCCACCCCACCATCGCAGCCACAAAGCCTGGAATACAATCCAAAGAATTTTCCCATTTCCATTCAGTTATGGGTAATATTTATAAAATCCTCTTAGACATCATTATCTCTACATTAACTTGTTAACATACCAATAACCAATATACACACTCTTTAATATTGCATTCCTTGTTGTCCCACTAAAAATAATCTTTTACATTACTATACATCTTCATACATCTAGGATTAATAGTGAATAATGAACTATGAGTTTCATCCAAGATCTCTTTCTTTAAGTGTGGCATTGATAAGACACATACACAGTTAAAGAACCTCATCATTCTATCACAGTCATGTTCTAACTCGGGAACATTTCTAAAATTATTTTTTAGTAAAAAATGATTATTTTTCACTTCTTTAATCATTACTTTGATATAAGGTTGAGAACTAACTTGAAAAAAGATATCATTTCTTCCCTTCCATCAATTTTTTCATACCCATCCTTCATAAATCCAAAAATATTGTATCTTTTGTGATCCTCCTCATAGATAAGATAGAAGGATCCTTTTTACTTAGAGCATCTTCCACCATGTTCATTTTCCCATTGTGGTAATTTATTGATTAGTAATAATCTTTTATCAAGTCTAACACTATTTTGTGGTGAATATTCAACTCTTTCTTATTAAATATATACATTAAACTTTTATGATCCGTAAATATATCACCCCTTACCCTATAAAGATAATTCCTCTATATATTTAATGAAAAAATTACCACAAGTAACACCAAATCATGAGTTGGGTGATTTTTATGATAAACATTCTATTTTTATGAATCATAACTTATAAACATATAATTTTACATAAGGATACATCTTATTCCATTCTTTGATGCAACACTATAGGTCACATACCCTTATCCACTATAAGGTAGTGTAAGAACAGGTGCACTGACTAACTTTCTCTTTATTTCCTTAAAATTTTCTTTATATTCATATTTCCAAAGAAACTTAACTCCGTTACTAGTTAACTTTGTGAGAGGATTAGAAATCCATAATAAATTATCTATAAATCATCGATAATAAACCTCTAAACTAAAATAACTTTTTATCTCATTAATAGTGTTTGGTCTGGGTCGATGTCCAATAACTTATTTCTTTGATAGAAACACTGATATACCCTCACTTGAGATTCTATTACACAAAAATGAAACTTTTTATATCTAAAATTCACACTTGTTATATTTTTTATACAACATATCCTTCTTTAGGGTCTTTAGTAAAATTCTCTATTGATCCTCACACTCTCCCTTACATCCAAAATATATAATAATATCATCTATAAATACAAACAAAAACTGATCAAGGTAATATCTAAAAGTCTATTCATTAAATCCATGAAAATATAAGGGGAATAAGTAAGACCAAATTTCATCACAATAAATTCATAGTGACATACCTTGTACAAAAGGATTTCTTGGATACATCTTCACATTTGACCCAAAACTGATAGTATCCAAATCAAAGATCAATTTTGGAAAAATATTGACCTACTTCTAATTGATCAAACAAATAATCAATATGGATTATAGGATACTAATATTTGATTGTGAACTTGTTAAGTACTCAATAATCAATGAAAAGTCACATTTTTGTCTTTATTATTAATAAAAATAATAGGTGAACCCCAAGGTGATGCACCTAGCCTAATGAATCAATTTTCACGATTCACTTGGAGTTGATTCTTCAATTACTAAAAATCAATTAGGTTTATTCTATGTAGAGTCTTTGAAATAGTTGTATCACCAAGTATGAGTTTTATTGAAAACCGAACTTCATGATTTTGAGGAATACTAGGAAAGTATTCTATAAATACATCAATAAACTCTCATATAATAGGCATACCTTGTAATGTAATATTCTAATTATTGAGTGATCATAATGGTGGTAAATATAGTTCATGTCATCTATGTTAAAATAAATATTCCTTTCACATTTTTGGTAAAAGTAAAAAGTAACACATTCATAAAATGACAAGATGGTTAATTTTATCCCATTTTTTAGAAATTTAATAATTATTAAAAACTGATTTCAAAAATAATTGAAGAATATAAAAAAAAATCTTGATATTGCTTTTTAAAAACATGAATATTGAAGAAAAGGGATTTTCAACTGATGAGAGAAATAAAGTCGGTTTTAATTAAAAACATTATTTCAGACTCTAGAGTTCTTAAAGAGAGTAAAATGAAATAAAAGCATGTAATATCTATATATAACTACTGTATAATAAAATTTATGATATTATTGAGATATATTTCATAACATTTCATTATTAGAAACCTAATCATAAATAATCCTGATAAATAACAAGCTTGTAATATAAATCTCCTTCCATAAGTTCATATTTATTTAAAATCACTTTAACCTCATTTATAATAAATTTAAATTTATTATAATTTTATAATAAAATCATTTAAATATTTATAAAATAACATATGATCAACTAAAAACATTTAAACACCTATTTATTAACAATTCCTTATTAATGTCTTCTTTTTTTAGTGTTAACTATTTTGATTTGCATGAGAATTGTAGTTCGGGAGTTTTATACCTTGTAATTTAATCATGGATAAATAATATCTAGTGTATTAATAATAATATAAATATCATATATATTCATTATATATGTATTCATCCATAAAAGGCATATATAGAAAAATTAATTACATTGTTCAGGGATATGGTAGGTCATACATAAGCATGAACGTTGTTTTCAATTTTTTATAGATTAAAAAAATAATGGTAAATAATAATTCACATTTTTGAATCGTTATTATATCATATATAAAAAAATATACTCATTAAATATATCTTTATTACCATCAATTTAAAGAATAAATGAAAAACAAATCACGTTGCTTTGTGGAGGTCATGTATGCTCGAGTGACTTTATCATTTTCCAACAGATGGGAAGTGAAGAAGGTAGATATGATATCATAATTAAAGAATAATAATTCGGTCAAAAATATCATATAAAAGTTTAAAAACATTATAATAACTACCAATGAAAGTTGATGATGGAAAATAAATTTTATCACAATATAGAGGTGGTTGTCCACACGTATGCACATGTGATACTTACACTTCCCATTTCATGGAAAAGAGGGTGAGTGATGGTAGTTACATAATCATAATTACATTTAATTATATTATGGATACTTAATTTTTTACTTTATAATGAATACTATATATTCAGAGAAGGGAGAAAAATAAATAAATTGAAATAGATCGGGTAAGATAATTACCACTCCTTTGGATGGCCTCCTTTAGATCCTTTCTTAAGGAACCTTAGAGTATCCTTTTAAGAAGAAAGAAACCTCTAATTTAAATCTAGGGATGTTTAGAAGATAATTTGGTAGAGTTAGGTTGATCTAGATAGTCAAAAGTGTTGTAGATAAGAGAAAGGAGGGGTGTCCTTTAATGAATGGGGGAGAGGAAACATTTAGAATTTTTTAAAATATTAAAATATAATAATTTCATACTCAAGAAAAATGATTCCAAAAAGATTTATATTAAAATACAGTATGGGATGAGGTCATAATATTTCTATAAAGTATTATTTATACATTTTTAATTGTAAAAATACCATTATATCTTGGTTTCACCTCCTAGTAAACTCATTGACAAATTTTTAATGTTTTTACTATTCATTCTAACAAAAAATGAAAGTGGTATCATTACCAAATTTTAAAATTATTATTCTAAATATGGAATCAATTTTATCAAATTCAATTCATAGAGGTGGAAGAATTTAATTTAAAATTAAACCCATAAAACATGAGGGAAATAAATTTTCTCGAAATTTTTCTTCTTCTAACGTATATAAAGTTTGTATAAACAAATAAAAAATAAAATTAATTATAATAAACTTAATTGGATTATAAATAATATAAAATATCTAATTTTACTTTTAAAACTATTTTAAAACAAAATTTAACTTTAAAAATAATTTAAATGAGAAGATAATTTTCAATAAAAATCAATTTTTTCACTATTCATCAAAAAATAAACCTTTTCTAAAAAATATCAAAAATTAAATATAAGATAACTTATAAATGATAATTTTAAAAATAAATCTAATTTTTATGAATAATTTTACTGAAATTAGTGTAAATTAATTATATTATTTTCTCACAAATGCAATAAAACAATTTTTGAGGAAAAATGTATTTTTAAATCATATAATAGCTTTAGTAAAAATTGGGTTCTTGTTTATAAATATATTTTCTTTATATAAAATATATCAACATATTTTTTTAAAATATATTTATTCCCATTCATTGTGAAAATTTAACATCTAGTTTATAATGGTATACTATATTACAGTTCATTTAGACTTGGGGTTTGCATGTATCACAATCTATTGAAAAATTAAATTTATTTGAAGATAAATATATCATAAAATATCATGTTTTTACATGATAACCCCATTATAATGAATTTTCCCATACAATTATACTGATATGATACAAACAAATAATGACATCTCCGTTTGACCACATCCTCTGGTTCCTAAGTAGCTTCTTCATAGTTCTGATCCTTCCAGAGAACATTAAACAAGTGACTAGTCTTGTTACACAAAAATTTATCTATAAAGTCCAATAATTTTAATATTTATTACTCATAGTACTGATCATTCCCAAGTTGAACAACCTCTAAGTTTAGTACATGTGAAAGATCAGGAATGTACTTACTCAAGAGAGATACATGGAACACATCGTGAACTTGAGATGGGTTCAGTGGAAGCACCAAGAAATAATTTATAATCTGTACTTGATCAAAGATCTTGATAGATAAAATATACCTAGGGCTCAGATTTTAATTATTTATTAATCTCATTACAATATTACAGGGATAAATTCATAGGAATACCTTATCACCAACTTTGAATCCAAGATTTCATCGATGATTATCAGCATAACTTGTTTATTGACACTATGATACCTTGATATTATCCTAAATATATCTAACCATATATACCATTTCCTTATCTATATAAAGAAATTATATCTTTCTCTCTACAATTTCATCCAATAAAGTTTAATTTCTACAATTATTTCCATATAGGTCTTCTTAAGGATCCTTATGAATACTTTAGTTAAAGCTATTATTGTAAGAAAACTATACTTGAGTAAGATGATGATCTCAACCACCTTTGAAATTAATAAAACAAGATCTCATCATATCCTCTATGGATTTAATGGTCTCCTAGATGGACCATTTTTTATAAGGATGATAACCAATACTAAAACTCTACTCTGTATTTAGATCCTGTTGAAGAATTCTCGGTAACATATAGTTAAACATCATATCTTTATCAAATATAATATAATGTGGTACTCCATGAAATATTACCACTTCCTTAATATATATTTAGGAAAACTAATCAAGGGGGAAATGTTCTTTGATATCAATGACATTTGCTAACTTCATAAGATAATTGACTATAGTCCAAATAGCATTGTGGCCTCTAGACATTTTGGGGAGTCTGACAAAAAAATCCATTATTATTTTTTCCCATTTTCATTCAGTTATGGGTAATATTTATAAAATCCTCTTAGAATTCAGTCGCTCTACATTAACTTTCTAACATACCAATCACCAAGATACACACTCTTCAATATTTCTTTCTATGTTGTCCCACTAAATATAATATTTTACATCTCTATACATCTTCATAAATCTAGGATTAATAGTGAATCATGGAGTATGAGTTTCATCCAAGCTATCTTTATTTAATTGTGGTACTGATAAGACACATACACAGTTAATGAACCTCA
The DNA here is from genome assembly GCA_963277665.1 of Viscum album. Lineage (NCBI taxonomy): Eukaryota > Viridiplantae > Streptophyta > Magnoliopsida > Santalales > Viscaceae > Viscum > Viscum album. Next base: position 1,218,476,821 of record OY728151.1, read on the forward strand.
TCATTCTATCACAGTCAAGGTTTAACTCAGGAAAATTTCTAACATTCTTTTTTAGTTAAAAAATATTTATTTTTTGCCTCTTTAATCTTTACTTTGACAGATGGTTGAGCACTAATTTGAAAAAAGATAACATTTCTTCCATTCCCTAAATTTTTCATACCCATCCTTCATAAATCCAAAAATATTGGATCTTTTGTAATCCTCATCATAGATAATATAGCATGATCCTTTTGACTTAGAGTATCTTCCACCGTGTTCCCTTTCCCACAGTGGTAATGTATTGAGTAGTAATAATATTTAATCAAGTATAATAATTTTTTGTGGTGAATATTAAACTCTTTTTGATTGAATACATAATTTAAACATTTATGATCCATAAATATATCACACCTTTCCCTATAAAGATAATTCTTCTATATATTTAATGAAAAAAATTAACAAAACTAACACCAAATCATGAGTTGGATAATTTTTATGATAAGAATTCAATGTTTGGGAATAATAATCTATAAAAATATAATTCTACCTGAGGAAACATATCATTCCATTATTTTATGCAACACTATAGATCACATACCCTTATCCACTATAGGGTAGCGTAAGCATAGGTGCGCTGACTAAACTTCTCTTCATTTTCTTTAAATTTTCCTCATATTTATATTTCCAAAGGAACTTAACTCCCTTCCTAGTTAAGTTTGTGACAGGATTAGATAGCCATAATAAATTAACCATAAATCATCGATAATAAACCTCCAAACTAAAAGAACTTTTTCACTTAGTCATAGTGTTTGGTCTGGGTCAATGTCCAATAACATATGCCTTTGATAGAAACACCGATATACCCTCACTTCATATTCTATTAAACAAAAATGAAACTTTTTATATCTAAAATTTACACTTTTTAAATTTTTCATACAACATATCATTTTTTAAGGTATTTAGTACAATTCTCAATTGATCCTCACACTCTCCCTTGCATCTAAAATATATAATAATATCATCTATAAATACAACCAAAAACTGATCAAGGTAATATCTAAAACTCTATTCATTAAATCCATGAAAATATAAGGGGAATAAGTAAGACCAAATGTCATCACAATAAATTCATAGTGCCATACCTTTTACAAAAGGCTTTCTTGGATACACCTTCACATTTGACCCACAACTGATAGTATCCAAATCAAAGATCAATTTTGTAAAAATACTGAGCTACTTCTAATTGATCAAACAAATCATCAATATGGATTATAGGATAGTAATAATTGATTTTGATCTTGTTATGTTCTCAATAATCAATTAAAATTCACATTGATTTATCGTTCTTCTTAATAAAAATAATAGGTGAACCCCAAGTTGATGTGCCTAGCCTAATGAATCAATAGTCAAGATTCACTTGGAGTTTCTTCTTCAATTACTAAAACTCAATTAGTTTCATTCAATTTAGAGTATTTGAAATAGATGTATCACCTAGTATGAGTTTTATTGAAAACTCAACTTCATGATTTGGAGGAATACTAGGAAATTATTCTATAAATACATCAATAAACTCTCATATAATAGGCATATATTTGATGTTGATTTTCTCCACAACCATTTGAGATAAACACCCATTTTGAATACGAATTAACACCCATACAATGAATGAAATTTATATCTTAATTTCATATTAATTTTCATATTGATATATGATCATAGGTTGGTTTAGAATATCAATCATAACTTCCCTTCCTTATAAATTTATGTGGGATTTATGTAAATAAAACCAATACATGCCTAAAATAACATCAAACTCAACTAGGGGATAATAATTTGATTTATACGAATCACATTTCCCTAAACATCAATCATGGAGGAATAATAGACTTGAGAAGTGACCATCCCACCATTCAGGGTTTTCATTACTAATCCTTTATCTAATTATTGAGGTAGTATTGTGATACCCTTGTAAAAAAATTAGATATGAAAGAGTGGGTAGATCCTAGATCAAATAATACATTATAATTTCTATAGTAGATGGTAAGTGTACCTTTCCAAACATAGTTATTTTGTCCCGCATTAAAAATAGAAATCACATGATATTTCCCTTTGTCTCTATGATTAAGAGGCTACTGATAACGATCATCACCATTAACCTTCATATTTGATAACTCGTTAACAAAATTACCGTACTCAATGCATTTAAAACACTGGAGTATGGGTGGTGAATTTTATAGTGATTTATCTTTATCATTATATAACTTCTTCTTCCAATCAATTTGGAATTTTATTTCTTGATGACCTTCCCTTCCAATATTAATATTTTCTGGTCCCCTTAGGAAAATTTCCTCCATATTTTCTTTCATAATTCAAGCTTAAAGGAAATATCATCTTCTTCTCTCCATGGTTTTTATTATAATATTTTTTTTGAATTTAATTTTTCTTTTCTTATCGAACATAATAGATGGATAGGTAACTCCAATATCTATTTACACTTTGATATCATGTCAATTTATTTTTTCATAGCTACTGAAGTCTCTTATGTATAACACCCTTTAGAGACTCAGTTTTAATCCATTGAAGAATCAGTATACCTTACTTTTAGTTTGGATGATAACACCAAAAAATACATCTCAAGTATTGTAAAATTTTACTCATATGTACTAATGGATTAATTATCCAACTACTTTAACTTAATGAATTCCTTCTAATTTTTTAAAACATCTTGGCTTGAATTCGATTATCTGGTACCCAGAGCTAGTGGGTCACATAGACTCAAGCGCATCTCCCTAAATTCTTGAGGTTATTGAATAGAAGTGAGGAACTCGATTGTGTATATGGGGATACAATTACCTCTTGTCAGAGTTTAACATAGTGGAATAATAATAATAGTAAATAGTGGGAGTAGTAAATAATTCAAACAAAAGTTAATAATCAAATTTATGAATGAATAAATAATGAAAATAGTAATATCATATACAATGAAAATCCTGTCATGATTATAAAAATAATTCAAAATAGGTATATAGTCAATATTATAATACATGTACCAAAATACCAAAAATACCAAAAAGAAACTATCTCTAACTAGCATCACGAGCCTAACTCAGTCTCATTCTCTTGTGGTCCTAAGCCTGGAAAAAATCAAGCATCGTACTAAGGTTTCTTACCCTAATCCCTTCTTGCATCCATGAAGTTTGTTTGGGTACACATCGGTAACCAGAATAAGGACTTAGATAACACTTAGTAGGAAACCACCAATGGTGTCTATAAGAAAACTAGGTTGTTCAATACAAGTTAATGGAGTGTGTAATATCTAACAGATATGACAGTGTTTAATGTAAATTTAAATGCCCGTAGATATATTAATAACTAAATGTTGTACTAAAAAGATAACTATGGATCCCTAAAAATATAATAAGGATCCCATAAACAGGGTAGCGGTAAAATACAGTTAAGTGATAATGTCCAGTCTAACCACTGAGGTAAAACACCCAACCAAGGCTACCTGTTAGAGTAAAAATGATCTAGCTGGACACACCAAACAACCAATTATAAAGCAATAAAATGGAAATGCTTTATAATCCAGTATATAACATTCATCATGGCCATGTCGTGTAATCAAGTCATCCAAAATGTCCACACTGTGTAATCAGAAGTGTCATACCATGAAGGGTCGGATCCAAGGTATAGAAGACCAAGGCATCTTAATCGATTCCCAGGAGTATCTCAATGGAAAAACAGTTAGACTTTGGTGGGGTATAAGGAGTATTCCCACTTTCAGCCTAAAGAATTCAGATCCTAGGGGTAGCAAGGCCCAAGGCATCCTATAGAATCAATACCCAAGGAAAAATCTCAACCAAGGCATCCATTATCACAGTCAAGACACATGGGGGAAACATCCATGGTGTCTAATGGAATCAAGATCAAAGTTATAAAAATTGAGGAATTCAATACCATTTCAAATAATAATCTCATTTCGACCATAATTTCACATTCAATTACATTCCATGATTTTACCCACTCATTTATATAATTCACATTCAAACAATTTAAATCATCTAATCGTCATGTATCCCATGGAAAATGACTCACAAACTTTTCCTAACAATTCAAGTTAATTAAATAAATTATAATCAATTATAATGGGATTCCTCTAACTATGAAATAACACACAAACCCTATAGGTGTTATAACAAAAGGGAAGATAAAAAAGGTACAACCCATGGGTGACCTAGGTTGGGGAAACAACCTCTAACAAACTCAATGGAACAAGTGGACATCCCTAATAGGTTCAAATTAATCCTATTCAATTAATAAATTAATTTTAGGGGCACCACCAGAAATTCTTGAATGTTGCATAGTTGAATCTAGGCATATAAAACACCAGACCCCGAGGTAAAGGTATTGACCACATAATATATTTCCATAGTAGATTTCTCACCCAGTATCATCTTCTGATTTGTTCTAGATCTGAAGAAAGATAAATAATGAACTAATAACCCTGTAATAGGGCATAATAACTTTCACCTAAGTAACTCTTTTGATGTGAAGTCAAATGAATAACTACACAAGATGATCAATGAACTTACCGGCATGAATCCAATGAGACAGACAGTGTTCAATTATGAGTTCGGACAGAGAATTGGGACCAAAATCTACACTTTGGACTTCAAGGGAGCTCTAAAATGATCAAAACTATCAAAAAAGGATAAAGAAAACGGGGTTTTGGGTTAAAATATATTTTAAGTTAAAATTATTCATTTTTACTCAAAATATTGTGTCACGTGATTTTTGTCACATGATTGGAAAAATCATGCACCAACTATGTTCCCCTTAACTATGTTAAGGGTCACCCTACATGGTCATGACACATAGTTTGACAAATTGTGTATCAGAAATGGATTTATGATATTCTAAAAAAGAAAGTGTGTTTCATGGGCATGTTCCACTTACCACAAGGTTACCTTAAACCATGCGGGATCCTTAAGCCCACTTTCTAGGCCACTTACTATTAGACAAAAAGTAAATCTTTCACCACATGTTTACTATTAATTGTGCAAACTATCCTCTTTATCCAAAAAGTGGGCCTCCATGCTCTGAACAAGCCCAGGACACCCCCAAAACTTTAGTGACCTCCTCAGGAAATTATATTATGTCAAAAGAAAGCATTTAAACTAAAATAAATATGTACCTCATAGGAAAACCTAGGATCTTAAAATCTTCCCCCTTAAAGAAGTTCATCCCTAAATTCCCCTTCTAAGGGTGGTCAAGATTCACCAGAGAATAACTCTAGCCACTGAGGACTTACATCAGCCTCACACTCCCATGTCTCATCTTTTAAATGGTTTTTCTTCTATAACACCTATACTAGAGGAACTAACTGGTCTTGGAGAACCATTGTTCTCCTATCAATGAACATAATTGGATACTCCTTGAATGATGTATTAACTTTTATCTCAACCTCATTCGGATACATAGTGTGAGGTGGGTATGAATGATAATGGAACACCTTAGATACATATAAGATGTCATGAATGTAACGGCACCACTGAGGTAACTATAACTTATAGGCTACTAGTTCAACCCTCCCTAGATTCTCGAAAGATCTAATATACCAGGGTAAAAGCTTACCCTATCTCATAATCCACCTCTATCCCAACCTTTGTTAGATATGTAAAAAGAACTAATCCCAAAATATTAACTATATTGGTCTTCCAAGGAGATTGGTGTAAGACTTCTATCAAGAATATGCAGTATCCATCTGCTTCCTAGTCAACTAGACCAGCTCAAAAGTCTCCTGCACAAGATGTTATCCCAATAAATCTACCACACCTACCTCTAACTAGCATAAGAGTGATCATAATGGTGTGTCATACAAATATTCACAATGTTATATCTGTATAGTCTCTTGATATAAGTTATTGTATGAGAACTAAATAAGGTGAATTAGCCTCTCCCAAGATCCCCTGAAATCTAGGAAACAATCCCACAGCATTTCCCCAAGCATCTGAATCATGCACTCTAACTAGAAAGCAGCCTGATAGTGGTATATTGTTCTTAGAAGCACCTATATAACCAATATCCTCTTCAAAATCTGATGGATACAAGATGTAAACTAGGATTCCCTATCTGACAAATAGGGCCAATCAACCCCATGAATTCATACTATCATGCGGGTTGTGCAACCTCCCAATAATATCCATTGAGAATGACTCCTTGATCAGTAGAAAATGAGAAACCTTTGTTAGAATTTCTACAACAACCCAAAAATCACCACTACCTTGAGGTGGCCTCGGTAACCTAGTCATGAAATCCATTGCAACATCTTCCCATTTCCACTTAGGAATTGGTGATTTTTGGAAAAGTCTGATTGGTCACTGATGTTCCACCTTCACCTATTGATAAGTGGAACATATACTAACAAATGCAGCTATCTCACATTTCATCCCCGCGACCAATACTAGTGATGTAAATAATGAAAAATCTTAGTAATTTTGGGATGAACTATCCAATTTGAGGCATGAAATTACCACATCAGCTTCTTATATATGTCTTCTAGAGCCCAAACATGACCATAAATATGTTGGATCTCATCCTCACCCATAGTCCAACCAGGAGGTTGTTCCTTACCTTCCACACCCTCTTATAATACTAGGCCATTGGAATATAATACCTACATTATCCTCGCTCTTTCCAGAAGGGTAGAGGTCATAGCTAAAGATCCAAGAAAATTCTGGCCACAAATATCCATCACCTCCAAGAGAATCTCTAAAAACAAATCCATAATCTTCCCCTCACTACTATCCTTATGAACTTATAATATATGTGTCCTCCTACTCAGTGCATCGGCCACTTAGTTTCCCATTCCAAGCATATAGTCAAGCTCGAAGATGAAATATTGTAAGTACTCAACCCACCTTTCCTTCCTCAAATTCAAACCATGTTGTGTAAATATATACATGAGGATTTTGTTGTTTGTGTACACCACAAAATTATATACCAGTAAGTAGATTCTCCAATAGTGCAAAGAATGAAAAACTATAGTTAACTCAAGATCACGCACTAGGTAATTCCTTTCATGTGGCATCATCTATCAAGACCCCTAAACCACGACTCTATCTCCCTACATCAAAACTGCCCCTAGCCTAATTCCTAATGCATCTCAATACACAGTTTAGTTCTTTCCTGGATCTAGCAGAATCGGGACCGATGTTGAAGTTAGTCTCAATTTTAACTTCAAAAAGGTTATATCGCAGGTATCTAACCATAAAATTTTCCCCCTTCTTAGTCACAACCTGATGTTTCCTAGTATGATAATTCTTATATAAAATTCATTAAATATCCATCTATCCCTACGAAACTCTTTATTTCAAAGATTTTATTGATATTCTCTTTGGAAACTGCTAGTCTCACCTTCTCTAGGTCAGCCGATACTTCTATCTCAGAGATAATATAACCTTGGAAGTGGATCTTATCCATCTATTTGTGGCACTTTGTAAGATTAACATATAATTGATTCTCTCTCAGTGTATCCAAAATGATCTCAAGATTTTTGGCATGGTCATGTCAATTGTGATAATACACCAATATATCATCCAAAAAATCCTCCAAAACCAAATCTTGATAAGGATGGAAACCCAGTTCATCAACACCATCAAAATTGTTGGCGCGTTTGTGAGACCGAATAGAATAACCAAATACTCATATAGACCATGCCTTCTATGAAAATTTATACATGGTATGTCTGCAGGTCGACCATGCACCTGATGATAACCTGATCTCAAATCAATTTTTGAGAACACTTGACCTCCTCAGATCTGATCAAAAAGTTCATCTATCCATGGTAAGGGATACTAGTTCTTAACTATCAACCGGTTCAATTTTTTGGTAATACACACATATATTGAGGGTAATGTTTGCCTTTTTAGAAAAAAACATCGGTAAAAACCATGGAAAATTACTCGGACATATAAACCCCTTTGCCTCCAAATATTATAGCTACCACTTTAGTTCTTGAAACTCCATCATATCTATCCTATTTAGAAAAATGAATACTATTGAAACTCTTAGGACTAGCTTGATGGAAAACTCAACCTCTCCAACAAGAGGTAAACTAGAAAATTCGTCTGGGGAAATGTCCCTGAGATTATCAACCATTGGAGAGAAATATTCTTGATGTGATCCTTGATCATCTAGATATAAACTGGAAAACTTTTTTGTCATCCCACCCAATCCACAATGCTCTGGTCTAGATCAGCTCACATGGACATCCCATTTTCCTCTATGAATTAATTTTTTCCCCTTTGGTGATGTGAAATTCACCCTTCAGTGATATCAATTAATATAGGCATGATAAGAAACTTTTCAGTCCATATCAAATATGACATAAAACCCAATCAACTAAAGAAAAAAAAATATCCCATATAAAGTGACACCCACCAATATCAAGGGGGGACTTCCAACACTAGAATACACTCTATTATTTGATTCCCAATACAGAATTTAATTTCATAATTCCCTTAGATAATTGAATAATAAGCCCATAGATTTCCACAACATGTACAAATATAAAACATTGAGATAAATCTATATCGAACAGAGAAGATATCAGAGTATAATCTACTAAGATCGCACCTCTCATCATATATGGTATAGTGCTCTTTTCCTTAGGAGTAGGATGTACATAATATATCTGGCATGAATTTTAGACCTATGAAACATCCTCAATACCTATAGAAAGACCACTATGCTATCTAGGTACAATTGGTGTCTAGTTTCCTTGACCAAGACAACCACCTTGGCTTAAACTACTGGTACTACTCGATCTACCAACTTGAAATGGATCTGTAAATCCTAATCTTGAACCTAGATTCAGAGTCGATCCCCTTACACTTACTAGTGGAGGTAAAGTCCTATAAAAATACTTTATGTAACCCATCCTTCTACAAACTCAGCACTCAATTGGGTCCCAATATCATTGATTCTTCATATGTTCTCATCTTCCACACTAATGATAGAAAAATTCACTACTAGCCCTTACATTTTGGATGATACTAATCTCACGAGAAGCCTAAAATTATCGCTTAATTACACTAGAAGCTAAACTAATGGGTTGAGAGGCATGACTTTCCTGCTCTACGCCCTTATATTTTCTCATGTTCCACTCTCTAATCAATAACTGATTCACTATTTCAGTAATATTCATCAACCTGAACAAATTGTCCAGAGATCAAATGACATATCTGAGACCTTCCTTGAAGCATATCACCCTTGATTCCTCATCAGCAAAATATGTCATCACAAAATGATACTACTCTATAAAGTGTGTTGAATATCCCATAATGGTCATCACAACCGGCTCTAGATGTATAAACTCATTGGACAACTCTTATCTTAGAGTCTCAGGAAAAAGTTAGTCATAAAACCTAGTTTAAAAATCACCCCAGACCATATCACATAGTATGGAGGCCTAGTTAAAAACATCTCACCAGTGTTTCACTGTTCCCTAAAGCATATATGTCAGAAGATTCAATCTCCTCTCATGATTTGTATCCAAATGCTCGAATATCAAAAATATAGACTAAAACCACAACTTAGTAGATTGTGGAATAACATCCCCTAAAATTATGGGAGGAGTATGAAGTTGGAAAAAATGTATCTGCAATGCCATAGATGGTTCAAGCTATGGTGCTCCCTTGTAAGTCTGCATATAACATAAAAACCCCTGGTGGAACTGTGCATGAACACATATGTCTAGTAAAATAGTTGGTGTCATAGTTGGAACTATAGGAGGATCCACCAATATCCCATGGCCAACCACCTCCAGATCATAGTCATCACCACCCTCCTGGTATGAAACTAGAGGTCTTCGTGGTGGCATAGCTCTACAATACCAATAACACACCTCATAAAAGATCGATAATAATATTTCACATTTTTAAAACATAGTACAGTTCAAAATCATCCTATAAATAAGTTGTACCCCTCATCCTTATCCTCAATCTAGGATTGGGTAAAAAAGAAATCATTGAAAAAGTTCCCAAAGACACTGCCTACTACCTACTCTAAAGATTATTCAAGGTCAAGTTATCTATTTAAACTTTTAAATTTCCATTATAATTCAAATTTTTATAATAATTATATTTAAATGGTTGAAAAAAATGGTTCCCTGCTTCTGATTTATGAGGTACCACACAACTCATGAACAGAAATATGGATTCCACTTAATCTAATCCATAACACATTTCAGTCCATTCGACCAATAGTCCATGACTCAACATGCCATAGTTGGCCCCTTAGGCTGTCTGTTATAGCTTGATCAGGAAAAAGGTGTTTAGGTTACAACATATGCTCTATGTACCAACCATGTATCTCAACCTCCTACATAAATCATTTTTTAAACAATAGGTATATCACACAAGATACATGTTATAAATTCATGTAGTAAGCAATGAATCTGATGTGGAATAGAATAATTCATGGGATATGAGTTCTGTAAAGTTCCTAAAATGATGTATGATATGGAAATCAATCATCTCATTAGAAAAAAAATCCAGAATCATAATCAATATCAAAATATAAGTGCATCACCCATCGATGGAATCAAATCAACTGTAATAGAAAAAATCTAGAATAGTAATTTTTTGTTCCAAACAATTTTTCCTTTTATTATACATGTGTAATTTAATCCCAGGAATATATCATTAACAAGTTACAATTCCTTCATATCCCTATCAATTTTTTAAAATAGTAAGACAACCAAAAAAAATATGCTCTGATACCACTTTGTAATGTCCTAACCAGGAAGCCACTATCTGGGGACCAGAATCGGTGGCTCACATGCCCTCAAGCATATCTCCCTGACTGCTAGAGGATTATGACTAGCGGTAAGGTCCTAGGGTGTGTTTTTGGAGATATTATACCTTTACGTCTGAGTGTAACATAGAAGAATAACAATAATAGTCAATAGTGGAAGTACTAAATCATCTAGATAAAAGGTAATCATTAAATACAATAATAAATAAATAATTACAATAGTAATATCATATAAAATGATGATCAGGTAATGATTATACAAATAATCCCAGATATCTATATAATCAATAGTACAATACATATATAAAAATACAAAAAATACCAAGAAGTAACTATTTCCAATAAGCATCACGAGCCTACCTAAGTATTGTGCTCCCCTACTCATAAGAATGGCACAAATAAACCATCATATTGTGGGTGATTTCTCCTGTCCATACTTTCATCCCTGAATTATTTTTATGTATCCATCGGTGAATTGAATAGTATGTGATATAATATTCAGAAGGCCACCCCCAATGATGCCAATAACCAAATCAGGCTACACAATACAAGCTAAATCGGTGTGTAGTAACTAATAGATATGATAATACTCAATGTAAAGTGAAATTCACATGGAAATAATAATAATTACAAGTGTTACTATCAATTCACACAAGGCTCGCTATAAGATATATTCAGGCTCTCATGAACAGGATAGTGGTAAAATAGAGATAAGCAAGTGATATTATCCAATATAACCACTGGATTCAAAAACCTAAGCATTTCTACCTATATGCATAATAAATTATCCACCATGAACACACCTTATAACCAATTATAAAACACTACCATGAACATTCCATATAATTTAGTATATAACATTCATCATAACCTTTCCATATAATCATGTCATACACAATGGCCTCGCCGTGTAATCAGAAGTGCCAGGCCACGAAGGAGCGGATCCAAGGTATATAAGACCAAGGTATCCTCACTAAGTACTAGGAGCATCTCAATGGAAAATTAGTAATACTTTTGTGGGGTTTAATTATTATTTCCACTGTGAACCCAAGTAAGCTGGATCTAAGTGTTAGCAAGGCGTAATAAATCCTACAGAATTAAGACCTAATGAGAGATCTCATCCAAGGTGTCTACTACCATAATCAATAACCATGAGAGAAACTTCTATGGAATCTAATGAAATCAAAATCCAAGTTATACCAACCAAGGTATAAACTACTATTTCAAGTCATAATCTTATTTTATCCATCATTTCACATTCAATTTTATTTTATGATTTTACCCACTCATTTTTACAAATCATATTCAAAAAATTTAAATCATTTAATCATCGTGTTTCACATAGAAAAGGAAGAAAAAAATTATCTTAAAAATTCAAGTCAATTATAAATTCTAATCAATTATAAATGTCTTCCTATAACAAGTAAAGAACATATACACCCCCAAGTTGTATAACAAAAGGATGGATACAAAGCAACACCCCATGGGTGGCCTTGGTTGGGGAAACAATCTCCAATAAACTCAAAGGAAATAGTGGGAATCTATAACAGGTTCCAATTCATATAATTCAATTAATAAATTAATTTTACGGTCACTGTTAATAATTATGGTGTGCAAAACAACTACAACTAGGAATATAAAACACCAAACCCCAAGGGAAAGGTATATACCACCTACTGTTGGTCCATAGTAGAGTGATCAACCAGTATCAGCTTATTATTTGGTCCAGATATGAATAAAAATTAAGAATGGATGAAGAACCTTAAAATAGAGGATATTATATTGCACATAAATTACTCCATCGATACAAAGTCAAAAAAATAACAACACAAAGATGATCAAAGAACATTTAGGCGCAAATCCAAAAATACCAACAGTATTTGATTACAAGTTTGGATGGAGAATAAGGACTAAAATATATGATTTGTCCGTCAAGGGAGATCTCTATTTCTCAAGGCTATCTAATAGAGGATAAATAAAAAGGGTTTTAGGTTTAAATAGTATTTAAGGGAAAATTGGTCTCCTTTCCTCAAAATATAGGGTTGTATGGTTTGGCTGCATGGTTGGCTAAACCATGCACCAAGCATGCGCCCTTCACTATATTAAGGGGCACACTACATGGTCATGGATCAAGATTTGAGAAAATATACACCGACTATGAATTTTGGATCTAATAAAAATTACAGGTTCCTAGCCTCAGTGTGAACCACCTACCATATGGTTTCCTTAAACTGTGAGGGATCCTTAGGCCCACTGTCTAAAACTCACATGGTCAGAAAAACCATGTGCCCTACACTGCATGGTTTCTACTAACCATGAATCCTACCCTATCTGTCAAAAAGAGTGTCTCTTGGCTCTAAAAAATCCATGGAAACCCACTAAACATTTGTGACATCCTTGGGAAATTATAATAGGTTAAAAGAAAACATTTAAATTGAAAAAAAGATCTGTACCTCGTAGGAAATTCCTAGATCATATAATTTTTTTATAAATAATTCAAGGAAAGTAATTATTGAAAAATGTTCTCGTAAACTTATCTCGCTCCATGGAGTCAATTTCTTCATGTTTCCTTATGTTCTGGATAATAGTCCACCATTAATCTCCATCACCATCCAAATAATAAATAACTAAAATAAATTTTTCATGTTCTAAACACTTGATAAAAAAATATTATTTATATCCTATTGATCCATTGCTCAAAAACTAGTAGATCGGTATACCCACTAAAATAAAGTGGATGTTTCCTCATGAAGGAATCAATATAATTTTTCTTCTCATTTTTTCATTCTGAATATTAGTATGATTCATGGCTTGAAAAAGTTTCATATGAATATCAATGAGATTTTGTATTCCACCTCCTATAACATTTGGTTTCTTAGTAGGAAAATCATTTGATTTTTTGTGCATTTAACCTTAACATGGTTCCTTCAGGTTTCATCGATTAACTAAAATAAAAAAATAGTATGGGAAATAATAATCGTAGTGGGAAACCATATAATCATGAAAAAACATTTATAGGATATCAAAATCATGACACTTCTTTTCAATTTATGACACCTTAGGTTTAACCTAGGTCATTCATGGATATCATTTATTCAAATAAATCATAATTTTTCATAAATAAAATGTGATTTATCCAAATAATATCCCTTAGGAGTATCAAACTAGGTGCGAACTAAGGGAATACTCCTAGTGAACCAGAATTATGGCCATGATATACTCAAAAAATTATTTTTTGGGTTATTTCCCAAAGGTGAACCTGTTAAAAAACCATATCCACATGAAGTGTCCAATCATAGATGTTTTTCTTTGGAAATCACTCTCCTTTTTTACTGTAACTTATGAAATTCCCCTATATATAGGATTATTCTAATTGTTCTCACTAAATTTTTCTAATCCTAGTTTCCCTAGCTAACTAAACCCTATACTGATACTAGCTAGAGTGAATCATAATTATCATATATAAATATTACATCTTATTAGATGAATATTAAATAAATAATATTATAATCCATGTCAGATTCATATAAGTTTATTGGTTTCGGAAACTTGGATACATAAACAACTTGTTTATAATAAGTCTCTATCATCTCCAACTATGTTCTTTATAACTATCACCCATCTTATACATATCATACTTAAAACCATTCATTATAACCTAGAGAAAAATAATAATAAGGTTTGATATCAAACTCTTAGTAATGGTAAACATATGATATATCAATGATCAATTAAACATAACATGAGCATAAGGGTATGAGAATATGAGCTTAAATTTTGAAAACCATTCCTGGCATATCATAGATTATAATATTGAGTCATGACATAAATCTTGGCAGTTTAAAATACATGAATCATAATTAAATCAAAGAACGTGATTCATGAGAGAATAATATTGGAATAAGATGTAATTTTATAGCATACACATAAACATAGAAAATCATTTCCATAGTCAGGGATCACTTCCAATACTATCATCTAAATTGGGATCACTCACCATTACATCATGTCTTTAGTCAAGGTTCACTCCAAATAATATCATAGTGGATAAAGTCCTTTACTAAACTGAGTTCACACCTCATTCAAGTCCTTATTATCTAATGAGACATCCATATTTTCCCAATGCATTAGAGGAATATATAATTTTTCCCCACCCATCATATAATGAAAATCAGACATATGTGTGCTATAGGATCCTAAAAAATTAATCATAGGATAACCCATGGAAAGTAAATGGGTTTCATAAACATTTCATCATATCATAACCCATGGAAAAGAAAGGAGCTTAATAAAGGTTTCATCATAATTTAATTGAACATTGGGAAGAAAATAGGTTTTATAGAATCATCCTTAAATCATCACCATCGTAAGACATAAAAATAATTAAATTATATGGTATCATTGGATTATATCCATAGTAAATAATATATAGCATCAAAGTATGTTATCATAAATAAAAAATTTATCTAAAATATCACTAGAACCTCATTGAGGAAAATTCAATTTTCAATTTGAAATCAATTATTTAAAATATAAAAATTTATGATATATTAAGGAAAACATTTTATTTTATAAGAAACTTGAAAACATGTTAAATAAGCTTTAATGAAATTACCAGTCATGACTTTGGAAATTTCAATCATATTGAGTGAATTAAAACAAATATTCCTTTCACATTTTGATAAAAATCAAAAGTTCCTCATTCCGAAAATGATACGAAGATTCATTTTAAAAAAATTATAAAAATTCATTAATGGTTAATAATAATTTTTTAAAAAATATTATGATAATATAAATTCATTCTTGAAAATAATTTTAGAAAATAAGGATATAGAAGAAAAATAATTTTAGACTGAAGAGAGAAATAAAGTCGGCTTTCTTTAGAAACATTATTTAAGTCTCCTGGGTTCTAAAATAGGGGAAAATGAAAGGAAAATATGTAATTTCTAGAAATAAACAAATTATAATAAAATTTATGGTATTCTTTTAATATAATATATATAATTTATACATCAAAAACATAATCATAAACAGTCCTAATAAATAATGAGATTTTAACATGAATCTCATACCACAAGTTCAATTATATTTGAAAGTGATCTAACCGATTTTATAATAAATTTAAATTAATTATAACTACATACCAGAGTCATTTACATACATATAATATCATATATGATCCACTTATAACATTTCAACACCCATTTATTAATAATTATTTATTAAAATCACTATTTCCTTGTGTTAACTACTTCATTTTTCTAGAGAATTTTGAGTTGGTAGTTCCAATCCATGTACTTTGATTATGGTTAAATCATCATAATAATATTAATAATGATATAGATATTATATATATTCATTATATATAAATATGTAGATTCATTCATAAAATCTAGAGATAGAAAAATGAATTACATTGTTCATGGAGGCAGTAGACTGTATGTATGCATGAATATTATTTTAACTTTTCTAAAGATGGAACAAAATAAAGGTAAATAATAATTTAACATTACAATATCATTATTATATTATATATTTCATATATATTCATTAAATATATCCTTTATTTCCATCCATGTAAAGAGGAAATGAATAATGAATTGTGTCTCTTTGTGGAGGTTGTAGTTCACACATACGCACGAGCGATGTTATCATTTTCCAACATATGAGATGGTAAACAGGTATATATAATATTATAATTATATAAAAATAATTATTTCGTAAATTTCATATATAATCTTTAATCCCATTATAATAACAATCCATGAAATATGGTGATGAAAAATGAATCGTATCACTATGTGGAGGTGGTAGTACACAGGTATACATGAGAGATACTTTCACATATCATTTGATATAAAATAGGGTGAATAATGGTGGTTAAATATCAATAATAACATATGATTATATTTATTATACATAATTTCTTAATTTAGGATAGATAGAGTAGATTTCGAAGAGATATAATAAGAAATAAATTGAAAGAGGTTTGATAAGATAGTTGTCTCTCCTTGAGTTGGCCTCCTTTAGATCCCTTTCAAGGATCTTTGGAATGGTATTTTAAGAATAATAAACCTCAAATTAATGTATAGGGATTTTTATAATAGAATTTGGTAGGATTTTTTTGATCTAGATGTCTCAAAGTGGTGTAAAGAAGAGAAATGAGGGGTGTCCTTTTATAAGTGGAGAAGAGGACACACTTGTAATTTATTAAAAATTTAAAATATAATAATATCATAATCAAGAAGAATTCTGTAAAATTTAAATATATTATAATTTTGGATATGATTATGTCTAAATATTTCCATAAAATATGTTTTAGACAAGTATACTTGGAAAAAATTCCCAAATCTCTTGGTTTAACCCTCCGGTAAATCTGTTTTATGATTAATTATTGTGATTTTTTTACTATTTTTACTATTAATTATAACCAAAAATAAAAATTTACTCATAAAAAAAAAGTAAAAATTATTATTCAAAATATTTAATACAATTTATCAAATTCAATTCATCATAGTGACAAAAATTAAATTTAATTTAAACCCGCAAAACGCGCAGAAAAATAGTTATCAGGAAAAAATATTTTCTTTAGTATAAAGCATTTTTATAAAACAATAAAACATAAATTTAATTATAATGATATTAATAAGATTATTAAAAATATAGATGAATTAATTTTCCTTTTAAAACAATTTTATATCAAAATGGATCTTTATAAATTTTTTAAATTAAAGGACATTTTTCAATAAAAATCTATATTTTTTTTCTATTTACTAGAAAAACTATATTTTACAAAAAATATCAAAAATTCACTCTAAGATACTTTTTATATGATTATTTAAAAAATTGATTTCATTTTTTTCAAATATATTTTCTAAAATTGGTAGAAACTAATTACATTATTTTCTCACAAAAAGAAATAAAAAACAATTTTGAGGAAAAATGTATTTTTACAATATATAATGATTTTAAAAAAAATGAGTACCTATTTAATAATATATTTGATTTATAAAATTTTTTATAATTTATTTTAAATACGGTTATTCCTATTTATTCTATCAATTTAATGATTATTTTATAACAGTATATTGTATTAGAGTTCATTTAGACTCGAAGTTTATGTCTATTACAAGCTTTCGAAAAAATTAAAATTATTTAAAAATAAATATAGAATAAAATATTAGGGTTGTATAGAATCCTTATATAGATTATCCAAACATACTTCTTAATTTATGAATTATGTGCATGGAAATCAGGTTCTAGCATGGATGATTCTTTCATATTCCATCGTTTTCCATGGTCACAATAAAATCCTTCAAGGTTGAGGATTATCTCCCCCTTGTTCTCTCATTCTTGAGGGAGGGAATGTGGTGGAATAATATTTTTGAAATTATAATAAAACCCTATATATTTTCCTCATTAAGATAATTATCTAGGTTGGGAAAGTATTTTTCACAAAACAAATGGTTTCGCACATTATATAAAATAATATAAGTGGGTATATATAGATTTTGGTTTTAATATTGATAATTTCACAAATTCCATTAATCAAATAATTAACCAAATATATTTTTCATGTCAATAAAAATAAAATTATTATTAAATAATGGCATGAACCGACTTGTGAAAATAAATATCATTTAATTAAATAAATAATTCACTATTTATTTAAGTGACATTTAATGATTATATCACTATAATTAACAAGCATATAACTCAGACAATCCATCTTCATCAACATTTAATGAACCACAAATAATAAATAAAATTATTCATTTGTTATATAAATAAATATTATATTCAAAATCTTGAAAATAAATATTTATTTAATATTAAACTCACATAAATATAGTGACTAGAAATTTGTGATAAATAAATAATGAATAAATATTATTTCTCAGTCTTGAGATTAACATTTATTATAATTTCCAAATTCAGATAGAATTAAACTATGATCAATGGAAACACTATGTGTGTGGCCCTCTAAGCCTCTTCCTTAGGGACATTAAGCACAATTTCTTAAACACTAATATTATCATCTAGTAACATGTAAAGGAACCTATAGAGTAATAACATAACAAGAAAATTGAAATAACCACATATGAATGCTTACTATGTAATATAATCCCTTTTTACTAATAAATAAAATCAAGTAGTTAACATAATCACATCACTAACCAGTTTTCTTGATATATCATTCTTTTAATAACTTAAATGAAACCATCAATCACTATGGACATGTAATTTTAGTTTTATGGTTCTATTCTAATAAAAGGGACTAAGATATCATCTTCCATGAATTGTAAGGGACAAATATGATATCAATTTATTATTAATGAAACATAACTCATGATACACCCAAGTATCCTACCTCACTATGAGTATATTTCATTATGGGTTTCACCAATACATCAAAGTACGTAAATCATGATTTTAATTAATAATATTATCTAGCCAAAGGATCATTACATAAGATTTCATATAGTAATATCGAATGACATGTAAACACGTGGAATTCTTACTAGTTGGTCAATCCTAATAATCTCTCATCCTAGAAATTACCAACTGATAACTTCATAAGATGAAGTCACTCCCACTTATAATTATCAATCACGTTGCAATAAAAAATATTTTTTCAGTCATTGAATATTATCCTGACCATAGACTTATGTTTAAGAATATCATCATCGCACTTAAAGAACCTCATTATAATATAGAATAGTTATGACCTTTTGAAGTTATGGATACTCTATGACATTATCACATTACTTTTATGTATAGGAATAATCAATATATGATAATACCTTTATTAATATTCAGATCATTTAATATACATGTAATCTAAAGTACAAAGTTATTGGTTCTAAGAAACCAACTCCAACTAAATATTGGTAGAATTTCATGTAATATTAGTAATAAAATCTATTTAAATATATCCAATGATATTATTAAGGTGTTTTCACATTTGAAAATGGTGGACCACTCAATGTTCAAGGCATTGAAAATAGCAATATTGGGAAGAAGAAATCCAGTGATATTCACTTTATCCACTGTATAAGACATAGTCTTCTTAGTGTTTCTCATAATTTTGAAAATGGTAATGTATTGATATTTCAAGAGAATAAGCATTTCATAATAAACATGAACGATAGTCCAATTACATTGAAGGGTTTTTGAATAAATTAATACTTTTTCCAAATTTTAGAAGATAAAAATTCAGGTTGCATAAGAAAAAAACAAGAAAATCATCTTGGGCATAGAAATCTTGGCCATTTGGGGAAAAAAATATGGCTAAAATTTTCAAACATGGTATTGTGAAAAATCAATTGAAGAATAAATGTAAAATACTTGACATAAGTGTTCCATTCCATTATTCACAAAAGAGTAGAGAAAAAATCAAATAAACATCTTGAGTTTGTATACTTAGATGTATGTGGACTGATGATATTAAATTCAATCAATAGAGATAAGTATTTCATGACTTTTTTATCATTCTACTCATATGATTTATAAATTTTTTATGTCAAGTAAATCAAAACCTCATAATGAAATATAACATTTTTATGAAATTACTGGAAATAAAATATGATATCTCATTAAAATATATCATTTTTAAAATGGATATGAATAAAATAATTGAGAGTTTTAGAAATATCTTGAGAAGTGTAGGATAATACATGAATTTAGAATTCTATGCACTCCCTAATAAAATAGTGTGATGCTAACAGATAATAAAAAAACATGATCAGTGAAACATTCCTTTCTTAGTCTCATCATAGGTCATGTATTCCTCCCTAACCCTATATTTAGGGGGAAAGGTGCCTCCCTCTTGTGTTGAGTGACTTATTAGCACAGTTGGTTTTTTCTTCATCAGGGCACGCTTCTCACTACCTTTGATGACTATAAGAGTAAAATAATTTTTATGTATCATAATACATAGTGGAAAAAAATTTATAAATAAATATTTACCTTTACCTATAGATTCCTCTATTATGGCTAGATCAATGATGGAATAAATACTAGAATATTCTTTCTTCAAAAGTTAATTCATCAGTACTGGGTCAAGTGGAATAAAAACTGGAAAGCTAGTAGTTGGTTCATGGGTAGATCTTCTATATGCCTCAACCATTCCTACTTATTGTCTTGATTATTCTAATACTTAAGGTTCTAAAATAATATGGTTCCCACCCATTCCTTCAGTAATAAACATTTTTTCCTCTAGTAAGGGTTGGTAGGAACCTGTCTGTTTTATAAAAACTAGCATGAGCTACTAAAATTGCATGAAACAGGAAAAGAGATAAAGTGTGACATTTATTTGAGGATTTTTTGTCATAATTATCTGAATATATAAAGTTATTCCTTTTACCTTTCCCCTTTGATGAAGGTCCATTAGAAAGGAATAATGTTGAAGGTATTTGGGATGGAACTATATATTATGATGTCTTAGGGATGGAAGAACCCACCCTCATCAAATCAATTTGACCCGGGGATCTCACATTATCGGTCCCCCAATAACTGCTCAATTCAAATACACCAATCATACCAAAACTATAATGTATAGTAGATGGAGGGATTGGTCAATTTCCCTCAGCTTACTTCCATACTAACAGAAAATAAAACGACAATAATTTGGTTGAAGGGCACTATAGTAATTTTAATATAGAAGAAATATTTGTCATAAAACATCCACGACATTAGGATATACTATTTCATCAATAACAATCTACAGCATGCTAATAACGACTATTTTTTGTACTAGAGGTGGGAAGTGAATTCATCACATCACATTCTCCATCATCGCATTCAGGTACCAAATGTAAGAATTGACCTCGGCAAGTTTATTTTCAAAGGAATTTTTGGGATTAGTAACAACTAAAAATAGATAAAAGTGTACCTCCACCTAGTATAGTATCCTATAGGGTTCATCATCTGAGTTTTACACCCTCCATTTTCTCCATTAGTGAAATTTTAGAAGAAATACTGGTGAAGATGAAGTTTCACCTACAGGTGTCATACTCATTGTAACCATGCCAGTTGGTACTTCTCTTGGTAATGAAATAGATGATAAATCCCTTACCTCTTTATGGGTAATATTTAATGTTGATGGTTTACTTGAGGAAAGTTTATTTTGGGGCCTTAAATTGGCATCAGTAGTTAATGGTAACTTCACAGTCTCAAGAACCAATTCGGATAATTGTCAATTCAGATATTAATGAATCTAGATATTAATATAGTGTTGATACAAACCAATATCCACATCTCTTGGAGGAAATTATATTTGAACTTGGGACTCCTCTCTAGTAAACATAAACCATAATTGACAAGCCACTATGGGGTGATTTTTGGAATGGACGTAAATGGGAGGAGGATATATTATATGAATGCACTAAAACTACTAGCTGAAAAAAAGGAACATACCATTCATATAGGATGTTTCCATAAATTCAAGTATAAAGGGATCCCTCACAGAGCGATATCATATAAGCCCAAGATATGGAGCTTCCCTCTCCATTATCAGTAATTCTACCATTTTGCATCCCCTGGGATTGAAGGAGAACCATTCATGATGAATCTGGCAAGCCCAGATTTCCCAATCCTTTAAAGTAATGGGATACACCCCATTGATACACTATATTAATGTTTTTTGGTGAAAACCAAATTTTTTCCCAGATTCTCAAATATTCATAACCACCCAAGTGATCCCCCATTTATCCCCAGAGTACCTAGAAGGGGGTGGAAATTCCATGTGGGATTCACACCTTATAGATATGGAATATAAGGTGATATAATTTAGAAAATATAGGAATTTTAACCCAATATTCCTTCCTCCATCTATAGATACTTCCATCATGAACACAGAGACTCTAACTCCACATTTCTCTAATTATGGGAGCAGGTACCCACTCAGATATAGGATAAGAAAACTAGACAAACGAAAGGCTCGATCGATACTAGGAATCACCTCCCAACCCTGATTATTGAATGATCCTTCCCATGGCTTCATCATGATATTCTTTAATAAAGAATCCCACCCATTTCATGAATATGATGTCTACCCCAGAAAGAGGGGATATCTCAAGGGACTTCTTAACCAGGTTAACAAAATCACTAGTGATTGGAGGGGTCTTCTCTACATTATTCCATACTGATTATGGGGGAATAAATTCATCATATATCTATCCTAAAATGAGTGAACAGTAGATCTGTTCAACATCTCATATACTAACACCCACCTCATTATATTTCATATGAAATGTATTATTATAAAGACTCCATCAGTTGATTAAGTCTTCCATCAATCAATTTTTTATATAGGAAAAGTTATAGGAGATCTAGATAGGCTCATACATACCAATATGTTATAATTATATGGGTAATTCAGAATCAATATATTGTGCCAAGAATGTAAATCTCCAATCCACTCCAAATCCCCCTCCTGATCAATGGTCCCAGTTGGGAAACCATCTGAACTTCTTACTCATGAAATATGTATGCATTATTTTGTGGTATATATAGATGTCTAAATTTTCCTAACGATGGTTCTTACCAAAGTTTTTCAACATTAACTACAGTATGTACTAATGTGATCATTTTTCATAAACAAAAAAGTATCCCATATAATATATGTTTTCTATAAAAGTATTGTGGATCTTTAGAACCCAGGAAGGAGTCATGATAGATAAAAATAGTGATAAGATGGTGGAATCATTTGTGAGACCAAACCTGTAAAGAGTAAGGGAGATTGATAAAAGATATTTCATAGGGGTTATCCCCATCAAGTTTATAAGATTCATTTGGGATGAATCGATGATGGAATAAAAGCTGGAATCCACACTTACAATAATGTCATTCTGATGAGCCACCACTGCTGAGACCTCTTTATTTGAATCCTTTCATGAGATGGAATCCATCGGTACAAAGTAAGAAACATATTCTAGATTATAAAATAGAAATATTTAAAAGAGAGGCATGAATCAGAAAAAATCATACAAATTGCATGACCCCCAGAGCATCTTACATTCCCATGACCCTATATAGGTCTCATGAATCATATAACCTCTGAAGCGTCTTGTGATCACATGAATCAATACGGGTCTCATGAACCACATGACCCAAATATAATTTTGTGATCAAATAACCCAGTGTAAGTATTGTGAATCACATGACCCTCAAGTTCCTTCATAAGAAATATTATCATGTTACCATGAGATAGTCACACAAACCATGAAATGTTCATGTAATCACATGATTCTTTAATTGATCATGTGATGCTCAAAATATTGCTATGAAATAGAAGGTATGGGGAAAGGTTATATAAAATTAACATAAGTTCTTCATGTTATTGTTTGAGAGAGATTTCATGGAAATGAGATCACATGATCAAATCACATGGCTACATCTTGGGGAGTAGTTATTTTGAAGATTTATTGTGGTATGGTCTTGCAGTTCAATCGTACAAGAGGGTCTATGTCTCAAGAGCTCTGGAGGCTAAATAATTGAGTATCTAGTGAAATAAATAGATTTCTCTCTCTGCTATTTTTAATTCACTCTATGAATTCCAACAATAAAAAAAATCCTAGAAGCCACTCAGGGCATAGACCAGTGGAAGCCTTAGGGACTCGAGTGGTAAATTACTTTCCTCGCATATGAGTCCTTGTTCTTTCAGGCCTCACCTCTAAGAGGAGGAATTTGTTAACACCCTCCAAATGAGAATCTAAAATCCTAGGATCAAATATATACACAAATAATAAGTATTATTTTCTCCACAGAAGTATGGAATAAGGAGTATGCATATATAGGGGATCATGTGCATAGATCATGTGGATTGCATGACCACCAAGGGGATACATGATTTCATGACCCTAGGAAGGTCATGTGTATGAATCATTCACTACACATGATCTAAAAATGATACACTAGTCCACTAATAAACCCCCCCCCCCTTCTCTTGTGAATCCCTTAAAATGATCCAACCTACTCTTGTGAAACCCCTTAGACAATCCCTCCTACTCTTTTTAATACCCTCTAGAAAATTTGTCATGATCTTACAAAGTCTCCAAGCATGTCGTCATGGTCATGTGAAATCCCTTTGGCATGTCGATTTGACCATGCGACACATTGAATGAACAATTAGTGGGAAAAGGAAGAAAACCCCTATAAAATAAATGATATTATATGGAAAAGATGGAGGCATTATGTGGTCTTTGATTTTCATTTGATGCGCTTATGCAGTTCACAAGACTCCACGAACCCCATGGTGACATGTATGTCTTATCATGCAAAGGCATTATGGCCTATCAAATTCATCATGAGAATGTATCTATACATGTCCATGAGTCATGCGATTCACCTCTGGGTCCATAGGAAATGGGAAGGTATTTCCCATGACAATCTTCGCACATCATCCTAAGATCCAATATTGGTCATGGGATGCACTATAGACAACATGAGTGATTATCCACAATAGTTCTCACATGCGCTCACATGACCTATCATAGATCATGTGATGCCTAGATGAACAGCCAAGGGTAAATACTAAAAGTCTTTTAAAATAGATAAATAATAGTGAAAGGTGTAATACTCATGTGGTTGGTGTTACGTTGTTTTTCATGATAATGAGTTGTTCTCCCAACTTGATCACATGATGGCTTCTTGATATTCCTTCTTGATCTTGATGAGGTACTTTAGTATGCCAGTCGAATCTCACAAAGAACCCAAGAAAAGCCCTCTTTGATCACATGAGATATTCTTCATAGGTTTCTTTATCTCATGGAGACACTTATACATTTTGGTTCGATATAATAACAATTTTTTGGTAAGCTAAAATGATCACGAAAAATACCTTTTAAAATCTAGGGACCAATAAAATATTAATGAAGGGATGATACCATAGTCTCTATTTATCATGTGATATAGATATGATGTCGTGGATGACCCCTGGAAAAGTTCATGCAAAGTGCATAATACTCCACCGAATCAAGATTATATCTATGAAATATGTTCTTCACAAGATGGAGTATAATTAGGTAAGTGAGAGAAATAAAATCCTCCCTATTGACATAAAGAAAATGGATACAACACATAAGATAAGACATATGAAGTTGCATGCGGAGATGGTGACTCTCTCATGGAAGCAGACTTCCTGGATTGAAGGATATATCGATCACAAAGGTCTTCCACCAGGTAAAAAACTGTAACATCTCAGGTAAATGAAGAATAAGATATTTTATATTCATTAATATTTGTGAATTAAATGTTAATTTTACTTTATAGGGGTTTCTATTTTCGATAGCGTACCCGATACGCAACAACGAGTTTCTTTGGAATCTTACGTTGCACCCTAATAATATAATATTATTATTTTAAATGGTAGTTAACTCCTAGTCATTGTAATTGGAGTGAATGAATGAAACTAAATACAATATGATTATACATATTTGTTAAATGTATTTACATTTATCCAATAAAATTTAGAGGCGTAAAATGTGAATGAATCTAATTTTAAGCATAATATACATTAAAAGGCCGATTTATCACCTTTTAATGGAAAACCCTCTTTAAATATATTTTTGGTCACTTTAATACATTCCACTTTAATACATTCTAATTGACCAAATAAATCCTTATTTATAATGGGGACATCAAATTTTGCTTTGGGTAATTTTTTGGTATTTTTCTGATAAAGTTCATTTTTTAATGAATAGTGAAAAATATTGTATTTTAAATCAAAAGTGCCTTTTAATCTAAAATATTTATATGGTTAGATTATCTTTTTAATTGGTTTTAAAGTTAAATTAATATATATTTTTACTATTTAATCCAATTTTGGTCATTGGAATTAATTTCACTTTGAAATTGGACATTAATAAGTATCAATCTTTTTATAGTTATTGTTTCTTAAAAACACGCTATTTGTTTTGATTACTGGAATTAATTTTAAAATTAATTAATACCACTTCTATGTTTTAAATTTGGAAAAATAAACACCAATTTTGAATTCGGAATATCAAATAATTCTTAGGCTTAATTTTTGGTATTTTTATGAAAAACTTCAATTTTTGATGAATAGTGAAACCACTTAATGGTAGTTAAAAAAACTGACTTTTTCATTTAATTTTTTTTTACCACTTCTGTGAATTGAATTTAAAAAATCTGAGATACATGGTTGTTATCAAGAATTAAAATTTGGTTCATTAAGAGGAAAATAATTTTTGGTGTATAGTAACTTTTGAATTTTATTTACCGCGGTTAAAGGTAAATAGGGTAATTAAAGGTAAAAAGATTAATATAATAATTCACAATTACCTTAACACTTGTCCAAACCTTACTGGTTGAGTCATTAACTACCATGGGCATCTTTGGGTAGATTTTGGGACCCCATTGAGCCATTTGGGAGTGAAAATGACAATTTAGATTAATTAATTTAATGTGAAGACAAAATTGACATTAACAAAAATATGTTAGTAATTAATTTTTATATGGTGTTATATAAGTACTATTTTCGAATAAAAATATTATTTTGAAAGCTAAAAATATTTACTACATCATGTTATTTGTTTTATAATTTTTAGACATCAAATAAATTAAATTATTTATGACACAATAATGATGTAGTATTTACCTCATTTATAAATCATTTAAATAAATAAGATTATAATGATTAAATTATTATCCAAAACATGTCTAATTCTATTTGGATGATTTTATTTCGAATATGAGTCATATTATCTGCGACCTTAATGATTTTTGTACAATTAGAAACTGAATATCATTATATTATAAAATAATATTTTCACACTTTCCTAAAGAGCCCCTCCTCTCCCTTATAAAAGGAGACCACTTCTAACCAATTCCTCACACATCTCAAGCCATTTGGATCGTCCAAACTCTGTCCAATTACACTCTATACATCTCTCTACTCCTCCTATAAGCCTTACCTTAGGCAGAAGGCACTTAATAAGTCCTTTGGTTCAAACCAAAGTGAGTTACCCAAATTAATGGTAACAGTTTCTCTTAAATTGTTTTCTTTTATTTTGCTTCTCAAACCCCTAAAATCTTTTTATTTCCTTTCCTTTGTAACAACACCATAATTCTCAATATACAAGGATGTTGTTATGAAATGTATTATAACTACACTTACACACAACTCCGTCTAATGGATGAAGAACATAATGTTTTTGTGGATGGAAAACTAACGCCTCACGAAACGATGATTGTTCAATTACATCTTACCACCTCTCTTGGTGGCCATTATGATGGCAATATATTTATATATGATATATATTATGTTTATGATTTCCTTATTCTTCTGTACTACCCAATTATATCAAGCCTTTATGGTTTCCATAGTGGGTAAATACGATAATCTCATTTGAGGAAGTGCAGACTACCGCCCCCTTAAAGTGATGTGACTCGTTAATGCCTTATGTGGGATGTATAAAGGATAGAGTTAATGATATTATATATTCTATTATACTATAATTATAATATAATTATGTTTCATGATGTTTTAATTCCATTAAAATAAGAAATAGAAATGAAAGTAGCGTTCTTGCGTACGTACGACTTACCGTCTCCATGAACGGTGCATTTTATTTCTTACCTCCAAATGTTATATACTATTATAAAAACATGTATATGTTAGATATATATGATATATATGATATCCAAATGATGAATATCATTCTGGATATAATGAACCTTTGACCACATGGAAAACTAGTAAATATAAGGTGTTCATTTTTTACTCAAGTACCAAATATCGAAAAAATGAATGTTATTAACTTAAATGACTGAAGAATGTTTATAACATGGTAATAAGTGATATAAAAGGAATAATAAACTTGAAAAAGGTTCTTAAGAAAGTAGAAATTACCTTTAGTTTATTATTCAGGAGATTAAAGAACGATCGAGTCAACTTAGACATGAGGTAAGGGACTTCGTCTCAATCTCCTTTCATTGAGGCATATTTTGTTTTAATACAAAACTTTATTTTATACGCTGTATAAACACCCTTGACTTTTAAAAGGGAATATTTTTATACAAATCATTTTACTAAATGACAAAAATGATTGTTTCTTTTAACTTAAGCAGTGACAATGACCTTTTCTGCCGCCGTGAGTATTATTTGATCTCTGGCTTCCCCAACAAGACGTAATGTTTTTAAAAGAAAATAAATACCATATACTCTTTTACGTATTTTTGGTATTGAAAATGGTTTTGAAAATGGATTTTCAATGTCAATATATTTAAGTGATATATTGTGATTGAAATGTGGAAATGTTTTCTTTTCTTTATATTTGTTTCATGTCTTATGATTTTATAATGGTACTTGGACATTTGACAGGTGGTTACTTGATAAACCAAATGATGGGTGGTGTCGTGAATACCAGGACGGGTGGTTATGTTATAACCTCCAATGCATTGGGTATGGAAGTCAGCCATATGGCTGTTCCATTTAGTGATATGTGTGGAAGTCGATCGTATGGTTATTCCATTTAAGTATGTTTATGTCCCAAGTTACCTTTATATGTTATGTGTTCTTTATAAGGGTTTTATGGTAATCTTTTGGTTACAAAAGGTTAAGTAATGATATTTTATTCAGTGAAGAGTATTTACTTCTTCAAAAAAGTTGAAAAGTATTACTTATGATTAAGTATTCCTAGTTTATTTGTTGTTTTGAAAAGATAACAGTTTTACGTCTTTGTGTATCCATTACTGAGCTTTATATGCTCATCCCATGTTTTGAAATGTTTTTCACAGGACATAAAGTGGAATAGGGTCAAGGATGGGATCAAGAAAAAGTCATGTCATCTAAAACAAGGAACTAGACATGACTTTTTTTTTCAAGTGTTCATGTTTTTAAAAAAATGGAAACTGTGTAAAAGTTTCTATTTTGTAATATTTTGAAATTTAATAATTATGGTCTAACTCTCTAAAAATCTAAACCTGAAAAGATCCTCTACGTGAATTATTCATTTAATTCAATATTATGTAAGGTTTAATGTCGGGTCCTTATAGTTGGTATCAGAGGTCGGTTTAGAAAACTTTAGGAGTTAGGGTATTGATAAATTAATATCCATAAAGTAATTTATGTTAATATTGATATCATATAGCATTTAAATATTACCATGTTTCTTCACCTAAGATATTTCTTTGTTCAGAATGGTTTTCTGCAGAGGAAACAGGGCAACTATGTTGGGATGACATCAGGAGGAAGATAGCCTTCCAAATCAGCAACCTAAGATGGTCGGAATTAGAACTGAACAGTTTGTTGCAGTGATGGAATAGTTGACTCAAGCGATAAATGGTGGTGGTATCCATTCACGAGATCAGCCAGATCAACCACTGAGGAACATGTCAGTAGTGGAACATTTCATGAGGCAACATCCCCCATCATTCAAAGGATCATCTGATCCGGTGCTAGCTGATGGGTGAATTAAAGCACTGGAGAAGATATTTTGATGTCATGGGTTGTTCAGAACATCCAAAGGTTAGTCTCATTGTTTACTATTTTGAAGGTGAAGCTGTTTAGTGGTGGTCGATGGTGAAAAATATCAGGGATAGTGAGGAGATTGATTCTCCTTATTGGGATGAATTTGAAGGTATGTTTCTTGAAAAATATTTTCCTAAGGTGGTTTGTCTTAGGATGGAAAAACAATTCCTATAATTAAGGTAGGAGGATGACTTAGTGGCTACTTATGAATCAAAGTTCACTCGAATGGCAAGGTATGCACGAAATTTTATCCGAAATCTTGATAGTAAGATAAATATATTTTACTCAGGACTGAAGCCACAATATCGAAGAGCATTAGCCTCTCGTAAGTTTAAAAGTTATGAAAAAGTTGTTCGATGTGCGGAGAAGGTGGAAATGGATTTTACCAATGATCAAGTGTTCTTTGAAAAACAACAGAATAAGAGGTCCAGTTGGTAGGAAAAGGGGAAGAATTCATCATATAATCCTAGAGGTAAGAAAACTAAATATCCATCTTGTGAGAAGTGTGGTAAAAAGCATCCTGGAGAATGTTTATCAAAGACTGGAAAGTGCTTCTGGTGTGGTAATTCTGGTAATATTTCTCGTAACTGTAAGGAAGATGAACAAGCAGGCAATGAAAAGACATCGGTAAGATGTTTTAAGTGTAATGAAATGGGTTATTATGCAAATTAGTGTCCATCTAAGAACTCAACTGAAGGAAAACAGTCAGATAACAAGAATAAAGGGGTGGTGAAATCCTTGCAAATACTTCAGCAGATGTTGGGCCATCAAATGAAGTAGTATCAGGTACACTATTTGTTTGTTCATATTATGCCAATGTGTTGTTTGATTCAGGGTCTACACACTCATTTATTTCTAAGAATTTTTCTAGTAAATTGGGAATTCCATCTCATGATGTGAATACTGAACTTATGGTAAAAACAACTGGAGGAAATGTTGAGACAAAAAGAAAACATAAGAACATTCTTGTACTTGTGTGCGGAAAGAATCTACCTGCAAACATTATTTTTTTGCCTCTAGTAGAGTTTGATGTTATTTTGGGCATGGATTGGCATTCTGTTTATCATTATAAGATTGACTGTAGAGCTAAATAGGTTTCTTTTCAGAAATATTTATAGTTTGTATACAAGAATGAACCCTTGATTTTGATAACATATTAGGAAGCTGAGAAACTAGTAAAAAATGGAAATGAATGTTACCTTGCACATATTGTGGAAAATAAAGGAAATGTCCAGATTAATGATGTGCTAGTGGTAAATGAGTACCTTGATGTTTTTTCTGATGAGTTTCCTGTAATTATACCTGATCGGGACGTTGAATATACTGTTTACTTAGTTCCTTATTCTAAGCCAGTTTCAAAACCCCCTTATCTAATGGATCAAAATGAACTTTTAGAGTTAAAGAAGCAATTGCGGGAGTTATTAGATAAAGGTTTTATTCAACCTAGTACATCACCATGGGGTTCTCTTGTATTGTTTGTTAAAAAGAAGGATGGTTCAATGAGACTCTGTATTGATTATAGAGCATTGAATAACATCACTGTTAAGAATAATTATCCTTTTCCTCATATCGATGATTTGTTTGATCACCTCCAGGGAGCTCAGTATTTTTCAAAGATTGACTTGAGGTTAGGGTACCATCAGTTGAAATTAAAAGAAACAAATGTTATGGAGACCAAATTTCTCACTAGATATGGCCATTATGAATTTTTTGTTATGCCTTTTGGGTTAACCAATGAACCTGTTGTATTCATGGATCTTATGAATAGAATTTTCTGTGAGTTCTTGGATAAGTTTGTGGTTGTGTTTATTGATGATATTTTGGTTTATTCCAAAAGTAAGTAGGAACATGAAAGCCATTTAAGGGTTGTCTTGCAAACATTAAAAGAAAATAAACTTTATGGTAAATTCAGCAAGTGTGAGTTTTGGTTACAACAAATTTCATTCCTTGGTCACATTGTTTAAAAAAATGGTATAACTGTTGATCCTGCTAAAACAAAGGTTGTTGCAGAATGGCCAAGACCGACAAATATAACCAAGATTCGTAGTTTTATTGGTTTGGAAGGTTATTACCGAAGGTTTGTTGAAAATTTTGCATGGTTATCTAGTCCAATGACTAAGTTAACTCGAAAAGGTTTTAAGTTCATCTGGACAAAAGAATATGATGATTGTTTTCAATAATTGAAAATAAGATTGGTGAATGCTCCAGTTTTGGCACTGCCTTCCAGAAATGGTGAGTTTGTTATCTATAGTGATGCTTCATTAAAAGGATTGGGTTGTGTACTAATGTCAAATGATCAGGTAATTTCTTATGATTCGTGTCAGTTGAAACCTCATGAGTTAAATTACCCTACACATGATTTGGAATTAGCTGTTGTTGTTTTTTCTTTAAAATTTTGGAGGCATCATTTTTATAGAGTAAAATGTGAAATATATACTGATCAAAAAATTTTAAAGTATATATTCACTCAAAAATAATTGAACATGAGACAGAGTAGATGGCTAGAATTAATCAAGGATTATGATTGCACGATCCATTACCATTCGGGAAAAGCAAATAAAGTGGCCGATTCTTTTAGTCGGAAAAGTAATGTCACATTAGCCATGCAACATTTGGAACGAGATCCTTTGGTTTTTGATTTGGTGAACTTTGGCATAGAAGTTGTTGGTGAAGGAAATTATTTTTTTTTGTTTCAGGTGTCAGTGAAATCATCTCTATCAGACAGAATAAAGAAAGCGCAGAAAGAAGACAGTGAGTTGCAGAAAAAGGTAGAGTTGGTTCAGAAGGGTAAGGTACCTGAATTTAACATTTATAATGATAGTGTTTTGAGCTTTGGAAAGAGATTATGTGTGCCTTGTGATTCAAAGTTAAATAATGAGTTGTTATGTGAAGCTCATAGTTCTCCATTTTCAGTTCATCCTGGCAGTACTAAGATGTACAGAGATATTCGGGAGTATTACTGGTGGGATGGAATGAAAAGAGATATTCCTGATTTTACTGTGAAGTGTTTGACTTGTCAGCAGGTTGAAGCAGAGCGATAGTTACAGAATGGAATGCTTCATCCTTTATCGGTGCCAGAATGGAAATGGGAAAATATATCCATGGACTTAGTTGTGATATTACCAAATACATCTTGAGGTAATAATGCAATCTGTGTTATAGTTGATCGATTGACTAAATCTGCTCATTTCATTCCTATTAGTGATACTTTGTCTCTAGATCAACCAGCTCGGTTGTATGTTAAATAGATAGTCAGGTTTCATGGTGTCCCCCTCTTTATTGTATCTGATCGTGATCCCTGGTTTACTTCTAACTTTTGGAAAGTCCTTTAGAAGTAATTGGGTACTGAATTAAATTTTAGTACATCTTTTCACCCTCAATCAGATGGGAAATAAAAACAAACAATTCATACATTGGAGGATATGTTACGTTCTTGCTCGATGGATTATCAGGGAAGTTGGTACCAACATCTTTCTTTGGTATAATTTTCTTATAATAACAGTTTTTATTCCAGTATACAGATGGCTCCATTTGAGGCATTATATAGAAAGCATTGTTGAACTCTGCCTTTTTGGGATGAAGTAGGTGAAAGGAAGCTTATGGGACCAGAATTGGCAGAAGAGATGGCAGATAAAGTTCAGTTGATTCAGAAGCACATGAGAACAGGTCAGAGCATATAGAAAAGTTATGCGGATAACTGAAGGAAGGATCTTTCTTTTGAGGTAGGTGATCATGTCTTTCTCAAATTTTCTCCATGGAAAAGTGTGATGTGTTTTCATAAGAAGGGAAAGTTGAGTCCGAGGTTCATTGGACCCTATGAAATCCTGGAGAAAGTTGGATCAGTTGCATACAGAGTAGCTTTACCTACATGTTCAACCCAGATACACAATGTTTTTCATGTTTTGATGTTGAGAAAGTATATGCCAGATCCATATCATGTTTTGAGCCCATTGGTAGTTCAGTTGGAAGAGAATCTCTCTTATGAAGAACAATCAGTCCAAATTGTTGACCATAGAGAGAAAGTGTTGTAGAATAAGGTAATTCAACAGGTAAAGGTTTTTTGGAAAAACCATATGGTTGAAGAGGCAGTGTGGGAATCTAAAAATTCTATGAGGGATAAATTCCCCCATTTATTTGATAAGTGAATAAAATTATAGGGACGCAATTTCCAAAAGGGGGGAAGGATGTAACATCCCAGGTAAATGAAGAATAATATATTTTTATATTCATTAATATTTGTGAATTAAATATTAATTTTACTTTAAAGGGGTTTCTATGTTTGATAGCGTACCCGATACGCAACAACGAGTTTCTTTGGAATCTTACGTTGCACACTAATAATATAATATTATTACTTTAAATGGTAGTTAACTCCTAGCCGTTGTAATTGGTGGGAATGAATGAAATTAATTAAAATATTATTATAAATATTTTTTAAATGTATTTACTTTTATCCGATAAAAGTTATAGGCTTAAAATGTGAATGAATCTAATTTTAAGCATAATTTACATTAAAATGCCGATTTATCGCCTTTTAATGGAGAACCCTCATTAAATATAGTTTTGGTCACTTTAATACATTATAATTGACCAAATAAAATCCTTCTTTAGAATGGGGACATCAAATTTTACTTTGGGTAATTTTTTGGTATTTTTCTGATAAAGTTCATTTTTTAAATGAATAGTGAAAAATATTGTATCTTAATTCAAAAGTGCCCTTTAATATAAAATATTTATATGGTTAGATTATATTTTTAATTGGTTTTAAAGTTAAATTAAAATATATTTTTACTATTTAATCCAATGTTGGTCGTTGGAATTAATTTCACTTTTAAATTGGACATAAACAAGTTTCAATATTTTGATAGTTATTATTTCTTAAAAACACGCTATTTGTTTTGATAACAGGAATTAATATTAATATTAATTAATACCACTTATATGTTTTGAATTTGGAAAAATAGACATCAATTTTTAATTCAGAATATCAAATAATGCTTAGGCTGAATTTTTGGTATTTTTCTGCAAAACTTCAATTTTGGATGAATTGTGAAACCACTTAGTGGTAGTTAAAAAACTAACATTTTCATTTAAATAAAAATTTTCCACTTATGTGAACTTAATTTCAAAAATCCGACATAAATGGTTGTTATCATGAAGTAAAATGTGGTTCATTAAGATGAGAATAATTTTTGTAGAATAGTAACTTTTGAATTTTATTTACCGCGGTTAAAGGTAAATAGGGTAATTCAAGGTAAAAAGAATATTATAATAATTCAAAATTACCTTAAAACTTGTACAAAACTTATTGGTTGAGTCATTAACGACCATGGGAATATTTGGGTCGATTTTGGGACCCCATTGAGCCACTTGGGAGTGAAAATGACAATTTAGATTAATTAATTTAAAGTGAAGACAAAATTGACATTAACAAAAATCTTTTAGTAATTAATCATTATATGGTGTTATATAAGTTATATTTTCGACTAAAAATATTATTTGGAAATATAAAAATATTTCCTACATCATGGTATTTTATTTATAATTTTTAGACATCAAATAAATTAAATTATTTGTGACACAATAATGATGCAGTATTTACCTCATTTATAAATGATTTAAATATATAAGATTATACTGATTAAATTATTATCCAAAACATGTCCAATTCTTATTGGATGATTTTATTTCGAATATGAGTCATCTTATCTTTGACCTTAATTATTTTTGGACCATTAGAAACAGAATATCATTATATTATAAAATAATATTTTCACACTTTCTTAAAGAGCCCCTCCTCTCCCTTATAAAAGGAGACCACTTCTAACCAATTCCTCACACATCTCAAGCCATTTGGCTCATCCAAAATCTACCCAATTACACTCCCTAAATCCATCTCCTCCTCCTAGAATCGTTACCTTAGGAATAAGGCACTTAAGAAGTCCTTTGGTTCAAACCAAAGTGAGTTACCCAAATTAAAGGTAACGATTTCTTTTAAATTGTTTTCTTCTATTTTGCTTCTCCAACCACTAAAATCTTTTTATTTCCTTTATTTTGTAACAAAACCAGTATCCTAAAAATATTAGGATGTTGTTATTACAATTAATCTAACTACACTTACACATAACTCCATCTAATGGATGAAGAACATAATATTTTTGTGGATGGCAAACTAACGCCTCACGAAACGATGATTCTTCAATTACATCTTACCACCTCTCATGGTGGCCATTATGATGGAACTATATTTATATATGATATATATTATGTTTATGATTTCCTTATGCTTCTGTACTTTCCAATTATATCAAGCCTTTATGGTTTCCATAGTGGGTAAATATGATAATCTCGTTTGAGGAAGTGTGGACTATCGCCCCCTTAAAGTGATGTGACTCGTTAATGCCTTATGTGGGATGTATAAAGGATAGATTTAATGATAATATATATGATATCATACTATAATTATAATATACCTATGTATAATTATGTTTTAATTCCATTAAAATAATAAATATAAATGAAAGTAGCGTTCATGTGTACGTACGGCTTACCGTCTCCATGAACGGTGCATTTCATTTCTTACCTCCAAATGTTATGTACTATTATAAAAACTTGTATATGCTGGATATATATGATATATATGATATCCAAATGATGAATATAATTCTGGATATAATGAACCTTTTACCACATGGACAACTTGTAAATATAAGGTGTTCATTTTTTACTCAAGTACCAAATATCAACAAAATGAACGCTATTAACCTAAATGATTGAATAATGTTTATAACATGGTAATAAGTGATATAAAAGGAATAATAAACTTGAAAAATGTTCTTAAGAAAGTAGAAATTAACTTTAGTTTATTATTCAGGATATTAAATAATGATCGAGTCAAGTCGTACACGAGGTAAGGGACTTCATCTCAATCTCCTTTCATTGAGGCATATTTTGTTTTAATACACGACTTTCTTTTATACGCTGTATAAACACCCTTGACTTTTCAAAGGGAATATTTTTCTACAAATCTTTTTACTAAACGACAAAAATTATTGTTTCTTTTAACATACGCAGTAACAATGGATTTTTCTACCGCCGCGAGTATTATTTGATCTCTGGCTTCCTCAACAATTTGTAATGTTTTTAAAAGAAAATAAATACCATATACTCTTTTACGTATTTTTGGTATTGAATATGGTTTTGAAAATGGATTTTCTATGTTAATATATTTAAGTGATATATTGTGATTGAAATGTGGAAATGTTTTCTTTCCTTTATATTTTTTTCATGTCTTATGATTTTATAATGGTACTTGGATATTTGACGGGTGGTTATGTGATAAACCAAATGACGGGTGGTGCCGTGAATACCAGGACGGGTGGTTACGTTATAACCTCCAATGCATTGGGTATTGAAGTCGGTCGTATGGCTATTCCATTTAGTGATATGTGTGTAAGTCTACCGTATGGTTATTCCATTTAAGTATGTTTATGTCCCAAGTTACCTTTATATGTTATGTGTTATTTATATGGGTTTTATGGTAATATTTTGGTTACAAAAGGGTAAGTAATGATCTTTTATTCAGTGAAGAGTATTTACTTCTTCAAAAAAGGTGAAAATTATTACTTATGACTAAGTATTCATGGATTATTTGTTGTTTTGAAAAGCTAACATTTTTCCTTGTTTGTGTATCCCTTACTAAGCTTTATATGCTCATCCCAAGTTTTGAAATGTTTTTCACAGGACATAAAGTGGAATAGGGTCAAGGATGGGATCAAAAAAATGTCATGTCGTCTAAAACATGGAACTAGACATGACTTTTTTTTTCAAGAGTTCATGTTTCGTAAAAAAAATGTAAACTGAGTAGAAGTTTCTATTTTATAATATTTTGAAATGTAATAATTAGGGCCTAACTCTCTAAAACTCTAAACCTGAAAAGATCCTCTACGTGAATTATTCATTTAATTCAATATTATGTAATGTTTAAGGTCGGGTCCTTATAAAAACTGAGGAATGATCTAAGGTATTATGAAACATTCACATATGAGTCATGTGATCACCCTAGTGGTCATGAGAAATAAATTCAGTGCACTAGATAGGTCACATGAAGAAGTTTCAGTGTGTTAACTAAATCACATGACTCCTTTTCAAGACAATTCATGAAAAACATTGAGATATTTCCTGACAATATATGAAAAACCTTAAGACATTTAAGTGATAATAAAACTATAAATTGATGGGATCCTTGTGCATAGATGGATACACTAACATTCATGCAATGGGTTCATGCACTTCACATGATTTTATACTTTGGTTCATGTGACATCACCCAGACATGTCATCCAAGTAACATGATATCCTCCAGACCTGTCACCCAGATCATGCGACGTCCCATGGAAATGTCATCCAAATAATTATATTACCCCCATACATGTCATCAAATCCAAATGGAGTCCTCTGTACATGTCACTTAGATCATGATACATCCCTTGGACATGTCACCAGATCATGCGATGACCTCCAGAAATGTTAACCAAGTCACTAAAAGTCCTCAATACAAGTCATCTATATCATGAGACGTCCTCCAGATAGGTCATGTAATATACTTCATACATGTCATACAGATCGTGCGATGACTTCCAAACATGTCAACCAAGTCACACTAAGTCCTTCACACAAGTCATCCAGACCATGTGACATCCTCCTGATGGGTCATGTGACATCCTTTAGGCATTACACCAAATTCATGCATCAACCTCCAGATATGTCAACTAGATCCAATGATATCTCTCTAACATGTCTTCCTTGATCATGAAATACCCTTGGATGTGTATCCACTGGTCATGTGAAGAGTCCCTAGAGAAGCCAACAATATCATGTGCTTGTATTTATACATGTCTTCCAAGCATCCAAGATATGTCCAGACATCCCCAAACATGTACGGAAAACACCTTGGACATGTCAGGAAGATAATCCGGACATTTTAGGTAGATACTCTAGGACTTTTCTACCTTGTCTAGTGGAAGTAATCTAGAATTCACTTTTTACAAGTACATGGCCTTAAACATTACTTATTCTAGTGACTTTTAATTATAATTTATTTTCATTCATTCCAAAATTTATTTTAGGTCTAGAGATTTAGAGAATTGGGAAACAATATTACATAAACATTCAATATTATAAAGTATATAAGTCTATACTCCATCCATTTTTTATCATAAAACAAAAAACTATTAAAAATAAACATGGTTTATTATCAAGAAAAATATTCAAATAATTTCATCATAGCATCTTATTTCTTTCTTACTAATCTTAAGACCTGTGAATAATATTTAAAAACTTGGGAAGGGAAGAAAATTTTCAGTAAGGGAAAAAAGGAAATGGTTTACATGTGATCTTGATAGATATAAATAAGAACATGAGGATTTTCATAAAGGCATGAGAAATAGGAATATTATAACAATAAGAACTTGGATCATAAATTGAAAATGTGGATATAATATTTAATTTACACATTCATAATCATATCACCAATGTGAATACACAAGGTATCATATAACCAAGTTCCATTCCCAATTTTTCATAAAATTACCAAGGTTATTCACCAAGGTATCATAAAAATTACCAAGGTTATTCACCAATGTATCGTAAAACATGCCATCTCTAGAGATTAATTTATTTACCCAATGAATTGTAGAACTATCAGGGAGAACACCTAATATATATTTATTTTCATGTGATCCACATATATCATAATCAAACATTCCTTAAATAACCCATAATGAATAAAATAAATGGGTTTCATGTCAAAATCATGGCATTTTAAAAAGTTCTTAAAAACATGATCATTATATCAGTTATAACCCACAAAAGGGAATTAGGGTTTTATGTATGTAAATTCCAAAATAAAATAAATCCTTTCTATGCCTTGATGAATAACCCTAGAAATGATAGAGTTATGGGTATTCACATAATGAAAATACAAGAATTTCTTGAGAAAAAGAAAGAGATTTTGAGATGAAAATTCTGCATCATAATGGCTATGAATCATGGTTTTAGAAAACATTAATAAGTGAGGTTAAAGGGTTAAACCATTCATAAAAGACTCATAATATAGTATAGGGATATAATAAAATATAAATAATAACATTGTATGGATATTTTAAATACATACCACATAAAAGAGAACTTGAAAGGAAAATAGAAGTAGAGAATTACCTTACCACATAAGAAACACTTGAATACATATCATTAAGGAATTAGATAATAAAAAACTTTAAATATCATGATAATATACTAATTCATGATATAATGAGTCAAAGGGTTGTATATACACCTTATAGGAAAATAAATATGCATAACATCATGATACGCATCAAAGAAAAGAGATTGAGACGAAGTCCTTTACAATGATCATATCATTAGATTAAGGATAAATCAATGACATTATTATGTGTGAAAAAAATACGCCCAATATAATTGTAAATTATGTGTAAAATAGTTATAGTACATTCACACATATTCTTTGAAAAAAACCAATGACATGGATATTTAACTCAATGAATGGAGATTGATTTAAGATTGCCCTTACCATGAGTCTGACTTGTCTCGTTTGTTATTTATCTTCCTGAATAATAAACTTAAGATAACTTATACTTGTTTTAGAACATTTTTATGTTTTTTGTTCCTTTTATATCACTTATTTCTATGTTATAACAATTACTTAATGATTTAAGTTCATGTCCGACGTTTAGTCGATATTTGGTACTTGAGTCAAAAATAAACTTGTTATGATTACAAATAGTCCATATGGTCATAATTCCATCACATACAAAATTATATTCATGATTTACATACCATATATATCCTGTATATATGTATTTATAATAGTCCATAATATTTTGGGATAAGAAATTAAATACACCGTTCAAGGAGACAGTAGGTGGAACGTACGCATGAACGCTACTTTCATTTCTTTGTCATATTAAAAGAATGAAAAATAATTGATATATAGGTATATTATAATTCTAGTATAATATATTTGTTATATATGTTACATAATTTCATTAACACCATCCTTTATACATTCCATGTATGGAATAAATGAGTCATATCACTTTGAGGGGGTGGTAGTCCACACTTCCTCAAATGAAATTATCGTATTTACACATTATGGAAAGCATAAAATTATGTCGTAAATAAAAATTACAAAAGAATAGAGAAAATATAAATGTAATATATATAATATATAAATACATTTCCATAATAATTTCCACCATGAGAGGTGGTAGGATAAAATTTAATAATCATCATTTCGTGAGGCAGTAGTTTGCCGTACCCAAAAATAGTATGTCCTAAATTCATTATATGGAGGTGTGTGAAATTGTAGATTGAAATATTAGCATAAAAACATAATATTATATTTATAATACTGTATTTTTATAAAATAATTTAATAAAGAGAGGTCAGGGGTTTGGATAAGGAAAATAAAGGAAAGGAGCTTGAGAGAAGATGTTACCTCTAAATCGGCTAACTCCTTTTGATTTGAGTCAAAAGGATTCTTTTGGTTTCCTTATGCCCAAGGTAAGGCTTCTATAAGGAGGTGAGAATTTTGGGAGATTATTTGAGTATAATTTTTACCATCCAAATGGATTTAGAGGTGTGAGTAAGTGGGTAGAGGTGGTGGCCTTTTAGAATAGGGAAGAGGGGCACATCAGGAAAGTATTGAAATATTATTTTATTATAAATTGATTTTTTAATTATAATAGTTCAAAAGTGATAATTTTAGAGTCTAATATGATAATGGGTCTAAAAAATCTCATATAATAGGTTTTATACAAGTTTAGGTCACAAAATTAACCTTATCTTTTAGCTTTAACCCTTAATTACCATGTCTTCTTGTATTTCCATAATATATGGTTACTATAGTTACTATAAAATGCCAATAGAACCACAAGAGGATAATTAATGACATTTTTAACATTATATAAGTCATTTGGCTGAATCTTATATTTTTAGGACTATTATATAATTTAATAAAATAGTTTCTTTAACTCATTTATGACAATTTTGACACTATTTAGTAATTGATTTCTATTAAAGTCATAAAAACTTTATTCCTTAAAAAAAGGAATTAACGCATACATAACATGTAAATTTCATCCAAAAAAAATCTTGGATGGCATAAAAATGTTCAAATTACATTTATTTTAATATTTATAATATCATTTATTTAAACCATTCATTAATAAGGTAATCATTACATCATCATTATGTCATAAATAAATTTATTTATTTAATGTCTAAAAATTATAAATAAAATACAATGTTATTTCATATATTTTTATCTTTATAATTACTATTTATATTCAAATATATCATTTATATAAACCAAATTAATTTTTTTAGTTAGGAGATACATGTTTATATTATATTTCCCTTTCCATTAAAATAAATATTATAAAAGGTCATTATCACACCCAAGTGGCTCCATGGGGTCCTAAAATTGACCCAATGATGCCCATTGTTTGAAATATCTCACTTAATAGGATTAGTACATGTGTTATGGTAGTTTAATATTATTATAATATTATTTTTTTTCACCCTTATTAACCAAATTTACCATTTAACCATGGTAAATAAAAATAATTACTGAAGTTATTATTCATAATGTACAAAAATAAAAGGTACCTATTTAAAAAATTTGGACCTTATGATTAAAAATATGGAATATATTTTTCCAAATTCAAAACACAAATATTGAAGTAATTAATTTAAAAGTAATTCCCGTTGTCAAAATCGGAAAGCGAGTTTTTAAGAAGTAAAAACTATCAAAATATTGACATGTGTTTATGTCTAATTTAAATATGAAATTACTTACAACGACCATAATTGGATTAAATGATAAAAACTTAATCCAATTACACTTTAAAACCAATTAAAATTGAAATATAACTATATAATTAAATTATATGAAATGGTTGTTTTGAATTAAAATGGCATATTTTTTACTATTCATAAAAAATATTAATTTTATCAGAAAAATAACAAAATTCCAACCGAAGTAAATTTTTATGTCCCAATCCAAAATAATAAGTTTATTTTATCAAATATAACATATAAAAGTGAAAAAAAATATATTTAAAATGTTTCTCCATTAAAAGGTGGTAAAATGACCTTTTAAAAATGTTAGGGTATTTTATGCTTAAATTTGGATTCATTCTCATTTTA
The DNA here is from genome assembly GCA_963277665.1 of Viscum album. NCBI lineage: Eukaryota > Viridiplantae > Streptophyta > Magnoliopsida > Santalales > Viscaceae > Viscum > Viscum album. Next base: position 1,218,520,343 of record OY728151.1, read on the forward strand.
AGTATCTAAAATTCATTGGATAAATGTAAAAACATTTAAAAACATGTATAAAAATATTTTAATTAGTTTTATTCATTTTCATCAATACAACAGTTAGGCTTTAACTACCATTTAAAGTAATAGTATTATTGTTGTATTATTTTTCGGTTTAACTCAGTGTTGTGCGCAACGTAAGATTTCAAAGAAACTCATTGTTTCATGTCGATTATGATATCAAAAAAAGGTCCCATTTATCATAAAATTAATATGTTATTCATAAATACTTGTATATATTAAAATGTATTATTCTATAAATACCTGGGATGTAACATCATTCCCCTCTTTTGAAAAATGCATCCTCACAATTTTAAAATTTGGCTCGGTAATTTCATTGAAAATCCAACATCAGAAAAAGTGTCAATAAAACCATCACATTAAAAGAAATAAATAGAATTACAAATGTCACCTGAGATAACACATAATAGGATTCCATATAGGAAACATGGGTTTGGAAGAAAAACTAACCATCTTGTGCTGATGGAGAGTGATAGAAAACATGATCATGATAAAGTTAACAACCAGTAAACTACAGACTTGTGATTGGTTAAACAGTCTTTGATTTAAAAGTAGGAAAAGTAAATGGAAAATGTTTTTGTTTTAATATCCTTTTCATAAATTTGAGGAATTTATTTATGATCTTGACTAAGAATATAATGAAATATACCTACTTTTCAAGTAGAGTTTTATCATTTAATAAATTTCCACCACACACTCATATTTTTTCTCCAAATGATAAGTATTCCAAGTACGTTAAATTATATAGAATCACCTAATACACAAAATATTAACTATATTTTTCTCATGTCTTTAGACATTAAACATAATAAAAATGTTAGTTCATGATATGATAATTCCCAAAAAGAATGAACCTTATATGACGAAAAACTACTTAAATCTCCAAAATTCATCAAACAATACCCAATGTTCAAAAAAGACCATTAAACAAACAATTTTCCTTAAAATTACTCAAAATAATCCAAACTAATATTGAAAACCAAAATTTAGGAGAACTTGATCACATAATAAATTTTAATATTTATCTCCAAACAACATCAATCACTCTTAATGTCTCATACCAAAAATTAATAAACCTAATCACAGGATATCCAATATAGGATAATCATTTCCTAATTCCCATAAGTCGAAAATTAAATAATTAAACCTTTAATCCTAAAATAAAACTCAATAATTTTCTATTTACCTTAATTATATAAAGTCCCCAAAATAGTGAACATCTTCCAAAATAACATTTATCACTTAATCCCCAAATCATTTTCCAATCCCATGGTTATCTATTTGATAAAATATATATCTTAAAAATAAAATAATTATTATTTAATAAACTCGTTTAACTAAAAATAATGAATTCATACTAACTAGGGACTTCACGTAGGTTAGTGGTAGGAAATAAAGGCTTATCACACTTCAGTTGTGGGATCGATTCCTACAGCCTTGTTCGACGCGATGGGTTGTCACATAGTCTTTGTGTTGTACCTTTTATCTAACACTATATAATTTTTATAATATTCCAAAAATTTGATAACATCCTCAAAAATAATGATATGATGTTTCAACCACAATTTTTATCTCATACCTTTCATTTGACATTTAGAAAGTAATAACTGAGAATTACCTGAAAATATAAATGTCTCCAAAAAAACTATTAATCACCTTGTAATTTTATATAATAATCCTAAAAAGGGTTTCTAAGAAACTAAACGTAAGATCAACCATAAACATATAAAACCGTAATAAGACATCCTAATCTCCAAAATTTTCTAAACCTAGCTCAGATACAAACTATAAGGACCTAGCCTTAAATATCACTTATTCTAGTTACTTTTCATTAGAATTTATTTCAATTAATTCCCAAAGATCTTTTAGGTCTATAGTTTTATATAATTAGGAAAAAATCTTATATAAACATTCAATATTAAAAATTAGATAAGTTTACACACCATCCATTTTTTATCATAAAACAAAAAACTATTAGAAAGAAACATGGTTTATCTTCAAGACAAATCTTCAAATAATTTCATCATAGAATATTCATTTTCCTTAAAAATATTAGGACAATTGAAAAATATTTATAAACATGGGATGAGTAAAAAATACCAATAAGAGAAAACAAGGGAAACACTTTATATATGATCTTCAGAGATATAAATAAGAACATGAGGACTTTCATAAAGGCATGAGAAAGAAGTATATCATAACAATAATAAAATAGATCATAACCTAAAAATGTGGCTAAAAAAATTAATTTTGATATTCATAAACATACCACCAAGTCCCATCCCCAAGGTTTCATAAAAATTACAAAGGTTACTCACCAAGATATTATAAAAATTACCAGGGTTATTCACCAAGGTATCGTATAACATTCCATCTCTAGAGATTAATTTCATTACTCAGTGCATTAGAGAGGTATCAGTTTGAACACTAATATGTATTTATTTTCATGTGATCCACATATATCATAATCAATCATGTCATAAATAACTCATAGAGAATAAAAGAAATGGGTTTCATATAAAAATCTTGGCATTTTAAAAAGTGCTTAAAAACATGGTCATTATGTCATTTATAACCCACGGAAGGGAATGAGGGTTTTATGTATGACCATTAAAGAATAAAATAAATAATTTTTATATCTTGATGAAAACCCCTAGAAATTAAAGAGGTTTGGGTATTCACATAATGAAAATATAGTAATTTCTTGAGAAAAAGAGAGAGAGATTTTGAGACGAAAATTCTGCAGCATAAGGGCTATGAAACATAGTTTTAGAAAACATTAAAAATAGAGGGGATAGGGGTAAAACATTAATAAAAGATTAATAATACATTATAGGGATATAATAAAATGGAAATAAAAACATGGTATTGAAATTTTAAAGACATACTACATAAAAGATAACTTGAAAGGAAAATAGAAGTAGAGAATTCCCATACTACATAAGAAACACTTGAATACATATCATTAAAGAATTACATTATAAAAAACCTTAAATATAATGAGAATATAATGATATATGATATAATGATTAAAAGGGTTTTATATACACCTTATAGGAATATAAAGATGTATAACATCTAGATATGCCCCCCAAAGAAAGGATATTGATACGAAGTCCCTTATAAAGATAGTATCATTAGATTAAGGATAAATCAATTACATTATTATGTGTGAAAATAAAAAATAAAAAATATATAAGTTGATATTTATTGTAAATAAATTATATGACATTTTCACATATTCTTTTAAAATAAAAACCAATGACATGGATATTTAACTCACTGAATAGAATTGAGTTAAGTTTTACCTTATCTTAAGTCCAAATTTTATCGTTCATTATTTATCTTTCTGATTAATAAAAAAAGATAATTTATATTTTTTTGAGAAAATTTTTCATGTTTTTATTCCTTTTATATCACTTATTTACATTTTATAGAAATTACTTAAAGATTTATGTTTATATCGGGTGTTTAGTTGAAATTCGGTACTTGAGTAAAAAATGAACTTGTTATGATTACAAATTATCCATATAGTCATAATTCCATCATCTACAAAATTATATTCATAATTAAAATATAATTTATATCCATTATATATGTATTTATAATATTTCATAACATTGGGAGATTATAATTGAAATTCACCCTTCATGGAGACGGTAGGTCGTACGTAAGCATGAATGGTACTTTCATTTCTTTTTCATATGAAAGGAATGAAAACTAAATGATAAAAATGTATATTATAATTATAGTATAATATATATGTTATATTTGTTACATATGTTCATTAACTCCATCCTTTATATGTTCCATGTATGGAATGAATGAGTCGTATCACATTGAGGGAGCTGTAGTCCACACTTCCTCATATTAAATTATCATATTTACACATTATGGAAATCATAAAGGTATGATGTAAATAAAAATTACAGAATAATATAGGAAATATTAATATAATATATAAATATATTTCCATAATAATGGTCACTATGATAGGTGTTAGGCGAAAATTGAACAATCATTATTTCGTGAGGCAGTAGTTCGCTGTACAGAGAAACAGAATGTTCTAAATCCATTATATGGATCTATGTGTATGTGTAGGTCAAACTATTAGCATAAAAACGTAATATTATGTTTATAATACTTTTTTTTTATAAAATAATTTAATAAATAGAGTTTAGTGGGTTGGAGAAGGAAAATAAAGGAAAGGAGTTTGAGAGAAGACGATGCCTCTAAATCCGGTAACTCCATTTGATTTGAGCCAAAACGATTCTTTGAGTTTCCTTAGACACAAGGTAAGGCTTATATAAGGAAGGGAGGGATTTTGAAAGCTTATTTGAGAAGAATTTGTATGATCCAAATGGCTGGAGATTTTTGAGTGAGTGGGTAGAGCTGGTGGCCTTTTATAAGAGGGTTGAGGGGCACTTTAATAATATCTTGAAATATTATTATATTATAAATTGATTTTTGAATTAATATAGTTCAAAAGTGGTAAATTTAGATTATAATATGAGGATGGTTCTAAATAATATCAACCAATATGTTTTATATGAGTTTATATCTCAAAATTAATCTTATCTTTTAGCTTTAACCCTTAGTTAAAAACATTAACTCTTACCATGTATTCTTGTATTTTCATACTATACGGTTACTATAGTTACTATAAATTTATAATAGAACCAAACTTATATCATTAATGACATTTTTAACAATATATAAGTCATTTTACAAAATCTTAGATTTTTAGGACTATTATAACATTTAATAAAATAGTATTTTTTTTAAACTCATTTATGTCAATTTTGACAGTATTTAGTAATTGATTTTGGTTAGAGTCATAAAAAATTATTACTTCAAACCAATGGCATTAACTCATAACTAATATGTCAATTTCATCCAAAATAATTTGTGGATGGAATAAAAAATTTCAAATTAAATTTATTTTAATATTTATAATATCATTTATTTAAATCTTTCATTAATAAGGTAATCACATCATCATCATTATGTCATAAATAAATTTATTTATTTAATGTCTAAAAATTATAAATAAAATAAAATGATGTAGGAAATATTTTTATATTTATAATTAATATTTATAATTGAATAAATAATTTATATAAACCAAATTAAAATTATTTTAGTTTGGAGATATATTTTTATGTTATATTTCCCATTTTGTTAAAATAAATATTATAATAGGTCATTATCACACCCAAGTGGCTCCATGGGGTCCTAAAATCAACCCAAGGATTCACATGGTTGGACATGTCTCATAAAATAGGAATAGGACACGTGTTAGGGTAGTTTTAAATTATTATAATATTATTTGTTTACCCTTATTTACCTGATTTAACTTTTCACCATGGTAAATAAAAATAATTACAAAAGTTACTATTCATAATGTCCAAAAATAAAAGGAACCTATTTAAAAAAATTAAATTATGATTAAAAATATGGAATCAATTTTTCCAAATTCAAAACACATAATTTTCAGTAATTAATTTAAAATTAATTCTTGTTGTTAAAACCAGAAAGCGTGTATTTATGAAGTAAAAACTCTCAAAAGATTGACTTGTGTTTATGTCCAATTTAAATGTGAAATTAATTTCAATGACCGTAATTATATTAAATGATAAAAAAATAATCTAATTACAATTTAAAACCAATTAAAATGACAATATAAATATATAAATAATTTATATGAAAATTTAGTTTTGAATTAAAATGCAGTATTTTTCACTATTCATAGAAATATGGATTTTATCAGAAAAAATACGAAAATTTCAACTGAAGTAAAATTTGATGTCCTGATTCTAATTATAAGTTTATTTTATCAAATATATCATATAAAAGTGACAAAAACTATATTTAAAAAGGGTTCTCTACCAAAAGGGGATAAAATGGCCTTTTAAAAACATTTAACAAAAATGTAAAAACATAACATTAATATTATCACCAAGATAAAAATGGAAGAAATTTAATAGAAATGTATAATAATATTGTAGTTTTTTATATTAATTCTCTCCAAAACAATGTCTAGGCGTTAAATACCATTTAAAATAATAATATTATTATTGTATTATTTTTTAATATAACTCAGTTTTGTGTGCAATGTAAGATTTCGAAGAAAGTCATTTTTGCGTGTCGAGTACTCTATTGGAAAAAGATCCCCCTTTAACATAAAATTAATATCTTATTCATAAATATTACTAGATATGAAAATGTATTATTCTATAAATACCTTGTATGTTACACCTTTCATATGGGAAGTGTCCATAATTGGATAAGAATGGGTGCTCATTTAACCCTACAGGTATTATGGGATCCTCAAACCCCCATAAATACTTATATGGTCACTCATGGACCTCTACTCTTATTTATAAGATAATAGGATTATGATATTTTTCAATGTACATCCATCCTAGTGTAAGCCCCTAACCTTCCCAAACCTCAAATATGACAATAATCCCTTTATGTATAATCATTTTTCCCAATCGATAAGTAGGTTGGGGATAATTGAACTATGAATATTGTGATTTCTACTGTAAAAAAGATACTTAGAACACCTTCCTAAGTCTTGATATCTATATCTAATACCCCATTAGGGTCTCTCCAGTTCATAAGTCCCGAATCTATATGAAATGTTCCTGATCAGTTGTTATCTATTATTTATCACCCAGAGTATGACTCGTGTGGGTTTAAGTATTTCAATAATCATATCACTAGTATCATGAATTCCCCCAAACTAGGGAAAAAATATAGTGTAATCCTTGTTCAACAACATGATATGAATTTCCCCCATATAAGGGAATTATCTTATTGTTAATCCCTATGGAAACAAACTGCATGGGAATAAATCAAACTATAATGAAATCAATACCTATTATAAACAAGATATGTAGTATGTCTTCATAATCCTAGAGATCCATATCTAGTTCCTAAGTTCCCTCTTATACATCCTTTTCACATGGCATTAAACTGCATAGCATGAAATGAATTACATGCTTTTCAATTCTTGTTATACATAGGATATATATGATACCTCATATAGGTAAAATCCCATCATTAAAACATTAATAACCTCTCTAGATAGTATTAAACTCTATAGTTCTAGGTTATAGGGATTAAAAATATAAGTAGTCGTCAATTATTAAGAAACATAAAGGAATGGATGAAGTACCTCAGATATATAGTCTTGGAATTATCAATATAAAAACCTTTACAAAAATTCGGACTAAACACAGGGTCATTTTATTATGATAACCATTCATGTATCGGGATTAGGAAGTGATTCACAAAAATATATTAATTTTATAAGAGAGTCCTAAAATAGGAAATAAATCCCCCCAAAATGGTGTGATGCAACCGACATCACATCCCCTCAACCATTGTGATTTCCTAAGCATCATTGGGTCTAAAACTCAAAAGGACCACCTACCTTTTTAAAGAAGGTATATACTTAGTTATGGATGTGGTAATCGTTTTGAGTTTTTATAGATGATCAAAATGGTGAACTTGATGAAAATGATTGTGAAACAATATCTAACCCCCCATAATCAATCATTAGGCCCAATTTTCATCAAAACATGTGTTGTTGTATATAATCTCCACACCTATACATGACACTCTCATCTACCAAAAACAAAAAATAAAACATTAATAATTTAAGGATAGAAATCAATAAAATTCAATCCCCCCCAGGTCCAAGCCTCATGACATCCCTTCATTATCGAGGGTAAGAGGTTAGGTGGATATAAAGAAGAGAATAGGATAAAACAAATAAAGTAAAAAAATTAAAACAAGGGACAGAGAGGAAGATAAGAACACATGAAATGCAAAAAAATTAAAAATAGAAGAGAGAGATATATTAATAAAATAAAATAAACAGAAGAAGAAGAAATATGAAATGAAAATAATATAAAGGAGAAAAATAAAATATAGGAGGAGGAGGAGAAATATTAATTGTGTAAGAACACTTGAATTAAAAAATTCATGATTTTTTTATTTAAGAAACTAAATTAAAATTACATCAAGAATAAAACTAAATTGAGTGAAAACGTAAAGAAAGAACAAGGAGAAGAAGCATCATTTAGGCCTTCAACATATAGCCTCCTCAGTTTAACTGTCTCCCTTGTATGTAAAAACCCCATCTATTTATAGAGGGGAAATACTTCTATATCCATTTTAACCTCTTTGAATCAATCAAATATTTCTCTTTTTTAAACATGGATCTTGTAGATATTAAATATCGATGTTATAATTTCTCTTTAGTAATCATGGTTTTTAATTTGGGAGTATGTACAAAAATTATATGGGGAAGCCTCATTTTGTATAGAATATATGGATAATTTCATGTGGAATGCATGGTGAAATAACATGGTGGTGGTGGCATTGGAAAAAAAATTTCTCCGGTCATCTAAGCTTTATATTTACTAGATGAAACCTGATTTGGTGAATGGATTTGATCATCTTCAAAAGTAGATCAATGAGGTCGTTCTAGGTTCCAAATTTGATCCATGGTTTTTCCAGGATTTGGAATTACATTCTGGATCGATTTTAAGCTTCATAAATGGATTCCATGGCTTTTTCCAGGGGTTGTAGTAGCAACTAGTGATGTTGAGTGGCGGAGTAGGGGCAGATAGTGGTGGCGAGCTATGTCTGAGCATGAGGGTCATGAATCTAACATGAAATAGTAGAATTTAATTTAAAATAGATAGTAACCAAGAAAATTCCATCCCACATTGATATTGATAATTCATTCAACACTCGTTTATAATATAATCACCCACAACACTACTAAAATGAAATCAGGTGGGTGTCAGAGGACGCCTACCACTACTTGTGATTCTTTCCTTCCACCTCCCCATAGAGTTTACCCATCCACCAGTGTATCACCCCTATGTTATCTATATCTCTATATCTCCTCCACATGGTCCCACACATACCTTCTACTCTAAAAGGCCCTCTCAGTGGACTAATTATATAGTTTTCCCTCTTGGGATGGCTAAGTGGCATGTGGATCATTGGTTCAGAGATAGCCTTGGGATGACCAATTTTTTTACACCATAAAAATATTAAAAGACCTATAAATATTTCAAATAATAATTTCTTATATCCAAATTCAAAATTCATCATAAAATTTTAAATTTAAAAATCATCATTTTTATCCATTTAAAAATATTTTAATGATTCAACATTAATTCCCAATATTATAATAAAACATTTAATTTTATGGGAATATAAATTAAAATAATTTAAAATCCTTGAATTATATTTAAAAATATGAATGAAATGTGAGTGAATCATACATTCAAAAACATATGATATCTTTGATAAATCAGTATTTTTATTCCCAAATTTGAAAATAAAACCATACAAATCAAGACATGATAGAGAAATAATGTCTTTAGTAATGCTTGGAACATAATAATGGTTCTATGAAACCATGACAATTCTTATTGTCAATGTGATATGGTAGTTTATTATAACCACTATAGTGAGTACATCACCATTAGCTACTTATAGATTTTCCTCACCTTATTCAACTCTTCTAAATCTACTTGGTTTGTGTAATTGGATAAAAATATGAGCACATTAAGCTATATATAATACCCAATTTGTAGAAATATAAATATTTCACTCAATAATGAATGCACCAGACGTTCCAATTGATTATTTTTTAGGGTGAATATCTTCTTCTAGTGTCCCTTATTTCCTCATGAAAATAGAATACATCAAGCACCCTTGTTTTCCCCTTGATCTTTGTCCTCTTGGTTGGGCATTGTGAAGAGGCCTTAGACTTGGATTCAGTCTAGGGCCTTTCACCTTTCCCTTAATTTTGTTCATTATAAGTACAAAATGCTTCTCATTATTCATATCCTTATCAACTTGGTGAAGAAAAGTAAGGAGATTTGGGGATGTATTCTCAATTTTTTCAAACTAAAATTCATAGAAAAGATCAAGAATCTATCAGGAACTTATTCAAGAATGAGGTATCCATGTAATTCGTCATGTATTTTAAACCATAAAATGTATAGATGTAGGATTCATCCAATAATCTTGACCACATGAGGACTAAATGGAGAACCCTCTCCATGTTTTCGCATAAAGATTTTATTGGAGATCTTAAACCACTCTTATCCAGATCACTACTAATGAAGATCATAAATATTTTTTGTATATTATATGTATACATGTTCTCATGTGAGTTATATAGTTCATCATAAATGGATGATAACATCAAAAATGGATATTTAGGGAATCATCTAACTGTTTTAAGTACACAGAGAGCTTTTCCTTACTTTTCTTATTAGTAGGTGGATAAAGAATTGGGGCCTCTAGCACATAAAGATTTCATTCCTGATGTTGTACCATATAAAAGTTCCTATACCACTCCTGGAAGTTACTATTGAATATGAGGTTATATTTCTCCTATATATATTACAAGGATATCATTGAAATTTCAAATTTTCTATTATAAAATAAAATCATATTTATTACTTTATCTTGATTACCAAAATATGTAAGATGTAATAATTTTAGTTATCTTATCAATCTCCTACAATTTTTATAGTCTTGATAAAACTCTCCATTAGAGTTAGGATATCTTATAATATGGATATTCTAGTGGAGATGATCCATATTTCCATTCTCATAACCCAAATGAGGGTTTGGTCAATTACTTAAAGGTGTTTAGGTATGAGTTTATGCATACTGCTATCTCACAGTACCTTGATCTGTTGAATGGGATCTCTAAACCTAAAATCCTAATTTGGATTTCTTTAACACTTGACTTTAAGTAACATAAACTCTAGTGAGGACTACTTATCTTTATGTATATCTAGTTAAGTCAACTCAAAAACTTTATATAAATTCTCTAATAAAGGTAAGTATCCTGATAAGGGCCAAACTAACACTTGGTTATATGGTTCCATTCTTAATCAAGTAATGAAAGGATTTTTGACTTAATATTTCCTTGAGGGATTTCATTATTTATCTTTTACATGTCTTATTAATATTTTGTGGATATTACATAATTAATTAACCATGCTATGATAAAGTATTTACGTATTATCCATTTATTTTACTGTATCTTATACGTTTTTTATCATATTTATTTTATCTGATTGCATTTAGCATCAAATAAACAAAGATCACATAAAATAGATAACCATGAACTGAGAAAAAACAAAATAAATATATTGATTTGACCATGTTCTTTCTAACGGTTGATTTATTGAGTGAATGATAAATCAACCTATGACCCCATGGAAAAAACTCCCTGAGTTAGTCTTGGCTTGAGTTTCATCATTCCACCATCGACATTCGTATATTATTGGTAGGTTTCACCTTATTTTGGGTTTTGAACTATCTCCTCTCCATAGAGATCTATCCTTTATATGTTTTATACTCACTAGTAAATGAGGGAAACTAGGGGTATGGGATACATAAAATAAAACATATACACATAGGTCCTATATAACAAAAGTGGTAGGGATAACTTTCATGTCATCATATTTAATTTAATAAAATTATACAACATATAAAAACCCACACAACAATATTAAATTAAATAGAAATCCAACACATACATTGGTCGGACAAGATCATGATCAGTCACATACATGCATCGATATCCCATAATTAAATTGAATGTACTATAAATTTATAACACACAGACACATGTTAATTAATGTAGAATTTATCACTTTTAATACACATGAATTATAGTTAGTGTAGCGATCAAACATGGCCTATAATTTTGAATTTAACATGAAAAATAATTACTCTTTTAATATTTTTTAAACCTTATCATGAAGCGTGTACTATAAATATATGACACATAGACACATGTTAATTTGGTTTAATGGAATAATTAATTTTCCTTCAACATAAATTAATTATGAATTGTATAACCGAACTTGGACAATACTCTATGTTAATGGGTGTTCATTTCATAGCATGTACATATTGTTACATATCATGTCTCTCTTTCTATGGCCATCCTCAAAATAAACCTTGGGACTCAAGGTGTAATCCATGCAGACATTAATGGGTTAAAAGGTGTGTATGCCAGTCATATATTGTGTAATTCCATCCAACCTATGTTCCTTAGATTTAATTATTTACATGGTGTGTAATAAATTCACAGTATGTATTTGACCACATGGTTTTATAATCATGATAGAATGCATCGTGTGTATGCTTGTTATAAAACATGTATTCCCCAAAACTATGTGTCAACTGATCCATATCAACACATGGCATGTAAATACATTGCATAATTCTCCATGAAACCAACCACATTTATTGTTACAGTGTCCTAGTGTTGTCAATATGGGTACATAGTGTATAGTTTGGTTATATATCATGTGGTCCCATATTTTAATGATAGAGTCTTTAGAACCTCTGAATGTGTTATTTGGATTTTCTTAACCTATTATTTCTTATATAAAGGTGAATAAAGATGATATCTCACCTTTTTGATGCTACTTGAAGGTTCTGAGTGCAATGGAAATGATGGTCCTATAACTTTTCCCAAATTTTTTTATCTGATTCAATGAATTATCTACAAGAATGTGATGAAGAATCATCATGTTTAAATAATGTACTTAAATAGAGAAGATAAAGAATATTGGAACCAATATTATAATATCTTTCATGTTAAATTTATAATTAATTTACTAATAATAATTACCTTAGGCTTGAGATTATTTCTTCAATGAAGATTTGAATCGTTTGAACCCCTTATTTAAGTTGTTCAATTTTTTCTCTAAGAGGATAAAAAATAGAATATATAGTTACCCATAATTATTATAAATAAATATTACATCTTATTCAGTTAATAATAAATGCATAAAATTATAATCGAGGTCATAAAATTATAGTTTTCATTTCCTTGGAAACATGGATACATATAGAACTTATTCATAATAGGTTTACATATTCTCCCAGTAATTTATTTATTAATCGAACCCTTCTTAAACATATCATACTTAAAAAAGTCTCCATAACCTGGTGAAGGGAAACATAAGAATGGGTGAGCGCATCTGCTATATAAAGGTAAATAAGGGAATATCAATGATCAATTAAACATAACATGAGTATAAGGGTCTTAGAATATGAGATTAACATTTGAAAACTATACCCAAAATATCATATATCCTAATATTGAGTTTTGGAATAAATATTTCCAATTAATAAGATATGAATCAAAATGGAATCAAAGAACATGATCCATGAGATCATAATAGTTACATAAGAAATATGTTTGTGGTATATAGATAAGTATAGAAAATAATTTCATTAGACAAGGATCACTTCCAGGAATATCACAGTGTATTTTTTCACTTCCCAAACCATAATATCCTTATTCAAGGTTTACTCCAAATACTATCATAGTAGACATAGTCCCTTACTAAACTGGGTTCACTTCCTATTTCAGTATTTATTGTCTCATGAGATATCCATCTTTACCCAATGTATTTTATAAATATCTAATTGTAGTCTCACCTATCACATAATGAAAACAATACACATGTGTCCCACAATATCATAAAATTTTAATCATATCATAACCCATGGAAATGAAATGGGATTCAAATACATATCAACATATCATAACCCATGGAAAACCAACTCATTTGATAAAGGTTTCACCTTAACTTTAATTAACCCATGGGTAAGAAACGGGATTTATAGAATCATCCTTAAATCATTATCATCATAAGAAATCCAAATAATGAAATTGGATGGTATCATTGGATCATATCCCCAGTAAATCATATGTAATATCAATGAATGTTATCATAAATGAAAAATTCCATTAAAATATCACTCGAACATTTCCTGAGTAAAATTCCATTTTCACTTTGAAATACCTTATTTAATGTCTAAAATTTTACAAAATATTAAAGAAAAATTTTTATTTTAATGGAAACCTAGAAACCTATAAATTAATATTCAAATTATTGATCGGTCATGAAGATGGTAAATTTAGTTCATGTTGTTTATGTTGAAATATATGTTTCTTTTCACTTTTTGGTAAAATTCCAAAGTACCTCATTTAGAAAAAGACAAGAAGATTTATTTTAGCCCTTTTTTTAAAAAAATTTAATAATGACTAAAATGAATTTAAAAATTCATAGTTTAATATAAAAACATTCTTGAAAATATTTTTAGAAAACATGAATATGGAATAAAAAGGATTTTTAACTAAAGATACAAATAAAGTCGATTCTAATTGAAAATATTATTTTGGACGCTAGAGTTATTAAATAGAGTAAAATTAAATAAAATCATGTAATATCTATAAATAAATAGTGTATAAGAAAATATATGGTATTATTTAGATGTAGTTTATAAAATTTCAACATCAGAAACCCGATCATAAATAATCCTGATAAACACTGAGCTTGTAATATAAATCTCCTACCACAAGTTCATCTTTCTTTGAAAGAAATATGACCAATTTTATTATAAACATAAATTTATTATAATTTGATAACAGATTCATTTAAATATTTATAATATAATATATGATCAAATTATAACATTTAAACACCTATTTATTAACAATTTCTTATTACAGTCATCATTTTTTGGGTGTTAACTGTTTCGATTTTTATGAGAATTAGAGTTCGGTAGTTCAAGTCCTTTTACTTTGATTGTGATTAAAAAATATGTAGGGTATTAATAATAATATAAATATAATATATATTCATTATATATATTCATCCGTAAAATGAATAGACAGAAAAATTAATTACATCGTTCATAGAGACGGTAGGTCGTACATAAGCATGAATGATGTTTTCAATTTTTGATAGATGGAAAATAATAATGGTAAATAATAATTAACTTTATAGAATAATTATTATATCATATATATAACTTATATTAATTAAATAACTCTTTATTACCATCTATTTAATGTAGAAATGAAAAATGAATCACATCGTTGTGTGGAGGTCATGTACGCACGAGCAACTTTATCGTTTTCCTACAGATGGGAAGGTAAGAAGGTAGATATGATATTACAGTTAAAGAAGAAGAATTTTTCCATAAATATCATATAAAAGTTTTAAAACATTATAATAAAAATCCATGAATTTTGATGATGGAAAATACATTGTACAACTACGTAGAGGCGGAAGTCCACACGTATGCACAACCGATAATTTTACTTCCCATTTGATGGAAAAGAGGGTGAATGATGGTGATTACATAATCATAATAACATTTAATTATATTTAGGATTCTGAATTTATTACTTCAGGATAAAAAATATATATTTATATAAGGTATAAAAATAAATAAATTGAAAGAAACGGGGTAGGATAATTACCACTCCTTCAGATGGCCTCCTTTAGATCCATTCTTAAGGACCCTTAGAATTGCCTTTTAAGAAGAAGGAAACCTCTAATTTAAATATAGGGTGGCTGATAAGATAATTGGGTAGGTTTTTGTTGATTTAGATGGATCAAAGTGGTGTAAATAATAAAAATTAGCTGTGTCCTTTTTCGGGTGTGGGAGAAGACACACTTAGAATTTCTTAAAATATTAAAATATAATAATGTCATACTAAAGAAAAATGATTCCAAATGGATGTATATTAAAATATGGGATGGAATTAGGCCAAATTATTTCAAGATAGTATGATTTATACATGTTAAATCAGAAAAAATGCCATTATCTCTTGGTTTCACCCCTGGTAAACTCGTTTTAACCTTAACCGTGGTGATTTTTTTTAATGTTTTTACTATTCATTCTGACCAAAAATGAAAGTGGTATCATTAAAAAAATTTAAAATTATGATTCTAAATATGGAATAAATTTTATCAAATTCAATTCATAGAGGTGGAATAATTTAATTTAAAATTAACCCAATAAAACATGATGAAAATCAATTTTCTAAAAAAATGATTTCTTACGTATATAAAGTTTATATAACCAAAAAAAATAAAATTAATGATAATGAAATTATTTGGATTATAATAATATAAACTAAATAATTTTAATTTTAAAAACATTTTAAAAAAAAATTATCTCTGTAAATACTTTAAATAAAAGATAGTTTTCTATAAAAATCAGTATTTTTTACTTTTCATCAAAAAATAAATCTTTTTTTGAAAAATATCAAAAAAATAGATCTAAGATAATTTTGACATGATAAATTTAAAAATTAATTTAATTTTGAAATATAATTTTTCTAAAAGTAGTGTAAATTAATTATATTATTTTCTCACAAAAAAATAAAACAATTTTTAAGGAAAATTTTATTTTTAAATCATATAATTACTTTACTAAAAATTGGGTAATTATTTATAAATATATTTGATTTATCTAAAACATTTCAACATTTATTTAAAAAAAATATTTTTATTCCTTTTCATTCTAAAAATTTAATATTTGGGTTATAATGGTATATTATATTACAGTTCATTTAGAATTAGGGTTTGCATGTATTGTAAGCTATCAAAGAAATTAAATTTATTTGAACATAAATATATAATAAAATATCATGTTTTTACATTATAACCCCGTTAAAATGGAGTTTTACCTTAAAATTATACAACTATGATACAAAAAAATGATGATATCTCTATTTCACCGCATCTTCTAGTTATTTAGTAGCTTCTTCATAATTTTGATCCCTCTAGAGAACTTTAAACAGGTGAGTAGTCTTGTTACACAACACTTTATCTCTACAGTCCAACATTTCATCCAGTTATTCCTCATAAGATAGATCAATCCCTAGTTGAAAAAACTTTGAGTTTAGTACATGTGAAAGATTAATAATGTACTTCCTCAAGAGAGATGCATGGAACACATTGTGAACTTAAGATAGGTTTGGTGAAAGCACCAAGTAATAATTTTTAATCCATACTTGATCAAGAATATTGATGGAGACAATACACCTAGGGATCATCTTTCAATTATTTATGAATATCACGACCTTGTTACATAGATAAATTCATAGTAATACCATCTCATCAACATTTAATTCTGTATTTCATCGATTATTATCATCATAACTTATTTATTAGCACTATGATGCCTTGATATTCTGCTTAATTGATCTATCAATATCTACCATTTCCTTATCTAGATCAAGTCCTAATAGCTTTCTTTCTCAAACTTCATCCCAGTATGTTGGAGTTCTACAAATATTTCGATATAGGTTTTCTTAAGGATCCATATAAATACTTGATTGAAAGTTATTATTTTAAGAAAAATCTACTAGAGGAAGGGGATGATACTGGCCCCCTTTGAAATTCATAAAATAATATCTCATCATATCCTATAGGGATTTAATTGATCTCCTAGATGGACCATTTTTCTATGGATGATAACCAATACTATAACTCAACTCTATATCGAGATCCTGTTGAAGAATTCTCTATAACTTATAGGTAAACCTTAGATCCTAATTAGATATAATATAATGTGGTAATCCATTAAATCTTATTTCTTACTTAATATAAATTCAAGAACACTAATCGAGGGAGAAATTTTCTTTTATATCAATGAAGTTTTCTAACTTCAAAAGGTGATCGACTATAGCCCAAATAGCATTTTGGCCTCTAAAAGTTTTGGGGAGCCCGAAAAAAAAATTTGTTGTGATTTTTTCCCATTTCCATTCAAGTATGGGTAATAGTAATAAAATCCCATTATAATTTAATCTCTCTACATTAACTTTCTAACATACCAATCACCAAGATACATACTCTACAGTATTTCCTTTCATGTTTTTTCCCAGAAAATACCCTTTCACATCTCTATACATCTTCTTACTTCTACGATTAATAATGAATTGTGAACTATGAGTTTTATCCAAGATCTAATTCTTTAAGTATGGTATTGATAAGACACAAACACATTTAATTAACCTTATCATTCCATAATAATCAAGGATTAACTCGAGAACATTTCTCACCTTATTTTTTAGTTAAAAATCTTAATTTTTCACCTATTTAATATTTACTTTCATATATGGTTGAATGCTCATTTGAAAAAGATAAAATTTATACCCTTCCTTAAATATTTCCATATCCATCCATCATAAATCCAAAAATATTGGATCTTTTGTAACCCTCATCATAGATAAGATAGCATGATCCTTTTCACACAGAGAATTTTCCACCTTATTCCCTTTCCCATGGTGGCAATGAATTGAGTAGTCATAATCTTTAATAAAGTCCAACAATCTTATCTAGTGAATATTCAACTCTTTATAATTGAATATATAATTTAAACTTTTAATATTAATAAATATATCACACCTTTCCCTATAAAGATAATTCCTCTGTATATTTAGTGTAAAAATTGCAATAGCTAACACCAAATCATGAGTTGGGTAATTTTTATGATAAGCCTTCAATTTTTATGAGATATAATATATAACCATATAATTATAAATGAGTAAAAATCGCATTCCCTTCTTTTATGCATCACTATAGATTTCATACCCTTCTCTACTATAGGGTAGTGTAAGAACACGCACACAAATTAACCTTCTCTTAATTTCCTTGAAATTTTCCTCATATTCATCTTTCCAAAGGAACTTAACTCCCTTATGAGTTAACTTGGTGATGGGATTATATAACCATAATAAATTCTCCATAAAAAATCAATAATATCCTACCAAACTAAGAAAACTTTTGATCTCAATCACAGTGGTTGGTCTGGGACAATGTTCAATAACTTCTGTCTTTGATAGATCTACTGATATACCCTCATTTGAGATTATATGACCCAAAAATGAAACTTTTTATATAAAAATCCACACTTGGTAAATGTTTCATACAAATTATAATTTTTTAGGTTCTTTAGTAAAATTATGAAGTGATACACATACTCACCCTTACTTCCAGAATATATAAGAATATCATCTATAAATACGACCACAAACTGATCATGGTAATATCTAAAGACTATATTCATTAAATAAATGAAAATGGTAGGAGAATATGTATGACCAAATGGAATAACTATAAATTCTTAGTGTCCATACCTTTTACAAAAGGCTTTCTTAGATATATCTTTACTTTTAACCCTCAAATGATAGTATCTAAATCAAAGATCAATTTTGGAAAAATATTGAGCTACTTATAATTGATCAAACAAATCATAAATATTGAGAAGAGGATACTAATAATTTATTTTGATCTTGTTATGTTCTTGATATTCAATTAAAAGTCACATTTATTTATCTTTATTCTTAATAAAAAGAGTAGGAGAACCCCAAGGTGATGCTCTTGGCCTAATGAATCAATTTTCAAGATTCTCTTGTAGTTTCTTCTTAAATTCCTAAATATCAATTAGGTTCATCCTATATGGATTCTTTTAAATAGGAGTAGCACTATGTATGAGTTTCATTTAAAACTCAACTTCATGATTTGGAGGAATAATAGGAATGTATTTTGTAAAGACATCAACAAACTCTCATATCATAGGCATGTCTTTGAGGTTGAGTTTCTCCCCAACCATTTGCGAAAAACACCCATTTTGAATAGGAATTAACACCCATACAATGGGTGAAATTTCTATGATAATTTTATATTCGTTTTCACACTGATATGTGATCATAGTTTGGTTTAAAATATCAAACATAACTTCCCTTCCTTAACAATTGATGTGGTATGTATGTAAATAAATCCAATCCATGCCTAAGATAACATCAAACTCAACTAAATAGATAATAATTAGATTTATATGAAGTGATCATTCTACCATTATGGATTTTCATTACTAATTCATCGTCAAATCATTGAGGCAGTATTGTGATACCCTTAGAAAATTATTCAAATACGAAAGAGTGTAGATCTTGGATCAAATAAGACAATATAATTTCTATAGTGGATGGTAAGTGTAAATTTAAAAACCTAGTTATTTTATCCCATATTATAAATAAAAATCACATGATATTTCCCTTTTTCTCTGATCTTAAGAGGTTACTAATGTTGATCATCATCACTAACCTTCATATTTGAGAACTAATTAGCACAATTCCTATACTCCATGAATTTAAAATACTAGAGTATGGGTGGTGCATTCTATGGTAATTTATCTTCATCATTATCTACCTTTTTCTTCCAAAAAAATTGGAATTTGATTACCTAATGACTGTCCCTTCCAAACACAAAATATTTACTAATCCCCTTAAAACAATTTCCTCCATATTTTCTTCCACACTTCAAGCATAAAGAAAATATCATCTTTTTCTATCCATGGTTTTATTATAATAATTTCCTTTTAATTTCATATTTATTTTCTTATCAAATATAATAGATATATTGGTAAATCTGATCTCTATTTACACTTTGATATCATGTTGAATGATTTTTTCATAGCTATAGAAGTCTCTTACGAATTACACCCTTTAGAGACTTAGTTTTAAGCCATTAAAGAATAAATATAACTTAACTTCATTTGGGATGATAATACTAAATACATACATCAAAAGTTTTGTAAAATTTTACTTATAGGTACTAATGGATTAATTATCCATCTTCTTCATCTCAAGGAATTCCTTTTAATTTTTTATAACATCCTGACCAAAATGCCGATATCTAGTTCGTGAAGCTAGTGGGTCACATGGACTCAAGTGCATCTCCCAAAATGTTAGAGGCTACCGACTAGTAGTAAGGAACAAGAGTGTGTCTATGGGGTGACTATTCTCTTATGTTAGAGTTTAAAAATTAGAATAATAATAATAGTCAATAGTGGAAGTAGTAAATAATACATACAAAAGGTAATCATCCAAGACAAGAATGAATAAACAATGCTAATAGTAATCTCATATAAAATGATGATCCTGTCATGATTATAAAATAATAAGAAATATTTATATAATACTAGTATAATACTGGTATCAAAATACAAAAAATACCAAAAAAGAACTATCTCTGACAAGAATCATGATTCCATCTTGGCCTCATGCTCCCCTTCTCCTAAGTATGGCACAAATAAAGCATCGTATTGTGGGCGCTTACCCCGATCCCTACATGCATCCATGAAGTTTGTCCAGATACCCATCAGCATCCTTAACAAGGTCTCATATAACACTTAGTAAGACACCAGCAATGGTGTCTATAAAAAACGAGGCTCTTCAATACAAGCTAATGTAGTGTGTAGAATGTAACAGATATAAATGTTCAGAACGTAAAGTGAAATTCCTTTTTCAAGATTAATAATTGAAAGTGGTAATATCAAGATAAAAAGGCTCCCTACAAAATATAGTTAGGATCCCATAAATAGGGTATCTGTAAAACATAGATAAGCAAGGGATATTGTCCAGTCTTCCCACTTGCGTAAAACACCCAAACAGGGCTACCTGTAAGAATAAAAAATAATTCGCTTGGACAAAAAAACAACCAATTATAATCCACTACTACAGACATACTATATAATCCAGTATATAACATTTATCATGGCCTTGTCCTATAATAATGTCATCCAAAATGACCACAAAGTGTATTCAAAAGTGTCATACCATGAAGGGTTGAATCCAAAGTATAGAATACCAAGGCATCCTCATTAAGTCCCAGAAGATCCTCAATGGAAACTCAGTAAGACTTAAGTGGGTTATAAATATTGTGTCCATTGTGGAACTATGAAAGCTAGATCAAGGGGGTGTCAAATCACAAGGCATCCTACAGAATCAAGGCCAAAGGATAAATATCAACCAAGTTATCCACTATCACAATCAAGACACATGGGATAAACATCTATGGTTTCTATTGGAATCAGGATCTAAGAAATACCAACTAAGGAATCCAATACCATTTCAAATCATAATCTCATTGAAACCATCATTTCACATTCAATTGCATTACATGATTTTACCCACTCATTTTTATAAATCACATTAAAATAATTTAAACCATTTAATCATCATGTATCGCATGGAAAATGAGTCACAACCTTCTCATAACAATTCAAGTTAATAAAATTAATTATCGTCAATTATATATGGTTTCCTCTAACTAGTAAATCACACACGCACCCTACAGGTGGTATAAAAAAAGGGAATATAAAAAAAGAACACCCCAAGGGTGGCCTAGTTTGAGGAAACAACCTATAAAAACTCAAAGGAACTAGTGGACATCCCTAACATGTTCCAATTAATCCAATTCAGTTAATCAATTAATTTTAGGGGCACCATCAGAAATTATGGAATGTGGAATAATTGCAACTTGGAATATAAAACACCATACCCAGAAGAAAAGGTATAGACTACCAACCATAGTTCCATAGTATATTGTTCATTCAATAGAATCTTCTGATTTGGTCCAAATCTGAAGAAATATAAAGAATGAATGAAGAACATGAAAATATGGCATATTATCTTTCACATAAATAACTCTATTGATGTGAAGTAAAATTAATAATGACACAAGATGATCAAATATCTTACTGGCATGAATGCAATGAGACATACGACATTCAATTTTGATCTCAGACAAAGAATCGGTATCAAAATCTACACTTTGGACTTCAAGGGAGCTCTCCAATTCTCGAAACATTCCAACAGAGGAGAAAAAAAGGCGGTGGTGGGTTAAAATATATTTTAATGGAAAATTGGTCATTTTTTCTCAAAATATTTGGTTGTATGATTTGTTCACAAGGTTGGCCAAACCATTCACCAACCATGTGCCCCTTCACTATGTTAAGGGGAACCCCACACGGTCATGGAACATGGTTTGAAAAAATATGTTTTGGACCATGAATTTTCAATCTTTTAAAAATTTCAAGTGCCTCTCATGGGTGTTTTCCACTTCCCATAAGGTTACCTTAAACCATGAGGGATACTTAGGCCCATTATCAAGGCATCACACTATTAAAAAAACCATGAAACCTTCCCGACATTATTTCTATTAACTATGTGGCCTACCCTATTTTTCTGAAAAGAGAGGCTCCATGCTCCGAACAAGTCCCAGAAACCCCCAAAACATTATATACCTCCTCAAGAAAATACAATAGGTAAAAAGAAAATATTTAAACTGAAAAAAATATGTAACTCATTGGAAAACCTAGGATCTTATAATCGTCCTCCCTTAAAACAGTTTATCCCTAAATTTCCCTTCCAAGTGTGGTCAAGAATAATCGAATAATAACTCCATCCACTAAGCACTTATAACGGCATCCCGCTCCCATGTCTCATCCTATGAATGGTTTTCTTCCATAGAACCCATACTATAGGTACTAACCAAACTTGGAGAACCATTATTCTCTTATCAATGATAAGAACAGGATACTCCTAGAAGGATGCATTAGCTTGTAGCTCAACCTCATTTGGATACATAGTGTGAGATGGGTCTGAATGATAATAGTGTAGCTATGATACATGGAAGATATCATGCATAGCTTGGTACCTTTGAGGTAACTGAAACTGATAGTCTACTGGTTCGACTCTCTCCATAATCTCGAACGGACTGACATATTATGGTGAAATCTTACCCTAGCTCCTAATCCACCTATATCCCATCCTTTATGAGATATGTAAAAATAATTAATCCCAAAACATTAACTCTAGAGGTCTTCCATGAAGATCGGTGTAAGATTTATATTGAGTCAATTTAGTATTCATCATCTTCCTAATCAATTGGACCTACCCAGAAGTCTCATGCATGAGATGCCATGCCAATAAAGCTTCCACACTTTCCTCTAACCAGTATAGGGGTAATCGGTATGGCATTCTGTAAAAATCATCACAATGTTCAATATGTATAGTCTCCAGATAACTATTATTGTATGAAAATTAAACAATGGGACTATGACTCTCCTACGATCTCCTTAAATCTAGGACACATTCCCCCAACATTACATCAAGTACCTAAATCATGTTCTCTGATTGGACATCAGTTTGAGGGTGGTATGTTGTTCTCAGAAGAACCTGGGTAACTAACACCCTCTACAAACTCTTATAGAAACCAAATGTAAAATTTATGTCCCTATCCTATATAAATGTCTGGGTAACCCCGTGATGTCATACTATCACATGGATATGAAACATCCCAAGATCATCCACTTAGATGGTCTCCCTAATCATTTGGATATGATGAATCTTCATGAAACTATCCAAAACAGCCTAAATATCATCACTACCTCAAGGTGGCCTCGACAAACCAATCAAAAAAATCCATCGTAACATCTTCCCATTTCAACATAGGAATTGGTAACTTTTGTAAAAGTTTGGTTGGTCACTGATGTTCCACCTTCACCTACTGATTCGTGGAATATCTTGTAACAAACCTAGCTATCTCACATTTCATCTCTGGACACCAATACTGGTTACGTTAATCATGATACATCTTTGTAATGTTGGGATGAAGTACCTAATTTGAGTCATGAAATTCCTGGGTTGGCTCCTTATGTATGTATTCTAGAGCCCAAACATGAACATGTATATACAAGATATCATCCTCACCCATAGTCTAACTATTTGGAGGGTCCTCACCTACCACACCCTCTTATAAGACTAGTCCCTCATAATCTAATAGCGGCCTTATCTTCACTCTACCCAGAAGGGTAGAGGTCACAGTTAAAAATCAATGAAAATTCTGGCCACAACTATCTTTCACCTCCAAGGTCATATTTTAAAAAAATCCATAACCTTCCCCTCACTGCTAGCCTTCTAAACTCCCTATATCTGAGTCCTCCTTATCAGTGCATCATCCACTTCATTTCCCTTTCCAAGCTTATAGGCAAGCTTAATGTTGAAATACTATTGGTACTCAACCCACCTTCATTGCATCAAATTTAAATCATGTTGTTTAAATATATAATTAAGTCTTTTGATGTCTATTTACACCACAAAATGCTCTACCAGTAAGTATAGTCTCTAACAGTGCAAAGCATGAACAACTATATCTATCTCGAGATTGTGCACTGGGTAATTCCTCTCGTGTGGCCTCATCTGTCGAGAATTTTAGGCCATGAATCTATCTACTAACACCGAAACTACCCCTAGACCAATTTCTAATGAATCTCAATACACAGTGTATCTCTTTCCCAGCTCTAGTAGAATCAGGACTGGTGCTGACGTTAGTATCCCTTTCATCTCCAGAAAGGATGTCTCGTAGGTATCTGACCATAAAAATTTCACACCCTTAACAGTCACACACAAGTGTTTCTAAGTGTGATAAGTCCTATATGAAATTCATAAAATATCCAAATATCCCTAATAATATCTTTATATCAAATATGTTCTCGATATTCTCTTAGGAAACTGCATCTCTCACCTTCTTTGGGTCAACTAATACTCCTATCTCTGAGATAATATGACCCAGGAAGTGAATCTTATCCATCCAGTAGTTTCACTTTGTGAGCTTATCATATAATTGATTCTCTCTCAATGTATCCAAAATGATCTCATGATTTTTGTCATGGTCATGTTTATTGTGAGAATACACCAAGATATCGTCTACAAAAACCACCACAAATAAATCAAGATAACGATGGAAAACTTGGTTCATTAGTTCCATCAAAACTATTGGTGAATTTGTGATACTAAATGAAATAACCAAATACTCATATAGACCATACCGTCTATGAAAAGTTATAAATGTTATGTCTATAGGTATACCATGAACCTGATGATAACCTAATCTCAAATAAAGTTTTGAGAACACTCAATCTCCTCAGAGCTGATAAAAAAGTTCATTTATCCATGGTAAGGGATACTGGTTCTTAACCATCAACTGGTTAAATTTTTGGTAATCCACATATAGATTAAGGGTAACATCCTCCTTTTCACAAAAAGGACTAGAAAACCCCACGGATATGTATTGGGTAATATAAATCCCTTTGCCTCCAAATCTTATAGCTACCTCTTGAGATCTTACAACTCCATCATAGCCATCCTATAAGGAGGAATGGATACTATTTAATCTCTTGTAAAAATATTGATAGGAAATTTCACCTCTCTCTTAAGAGGTAAACTAGAAAATTTTTTTATGGAAATTTCCTTGAAATGATCAACCACTGGAGAGAAATCTTCCTGACATGATCCCTGATCATCCAAAGATAAACTAGCAATATATGCTATCATCCCGCCCAGCCCACAATGATCTGGTCCAACTCATCTCACTTGGACATCCCATTCACCTCTGTGAATAAAAAAAATTCCATTTATTGATGTTAAATTCACCCTTCAATGATAGAAATTTACATAGGAATGATAAGAAACTTTTCATTCCATCTCAAATATGACATCAAACCCAATAAAATAAAGGAAAAAAAGATCACATATGAAGTCACACCCACTAATATCAAGGATAAACTCCCTATACTAGAACACACTATATTATATGATTCCCAATAGAGTATTGAATTTCATAAATCCTTTAGAAAACTAAACAATAAGCCTAAGGATTTCAACCACCGGTACAGATATAAAACTGTGAGATGAAACTATATCGAAAAGATAAGATACCAGAGTAGAATCTACTAAGATCGTACCTCTCACCATGGACGATCTAGTTCTATTCTCCTCAAGAGTAGGATATATAGAATATATCTGTCCTAAATTTCAACCCTTTGAAACAACCTCGCTACCTATAGAAATCCCGATTTTCTATCTAGATACAATTGGTGTTTAGATGCCCTATCCATGACCACCACCTTGGCTTGAACGACAGGTACTACTCTATCTCCCAACCCGACATGAAGCTGTAAATCCTTTTCTTGAAACTAGATTCAGAGTTGATCCCCTTAGACTAAATAGTGGATGGAAAGTCCTATAAAAACATTATACATGATCCATAATTCCACAAACATGGTACTCGACAAGGTCCCAATCACACTAATTCTTTATATGCACTCATCTTTCACACTAATGACTGAAAATTTCACTAATATCACAAATATTTTGGATGGTACTCGTCTCATGGGAAGACTAAAATAATTACTTGATTCCACTAGAAGCTGAACCACTAGGTTGAGAGGTTGAACTATCATGTTCTACACCACCATCTTTCCTCAGGTTCCACTCTCTAATCAGCAACCAATTCACTATTTCAGTAATATTTTTCAACCTGAACATGTTATCTTGAGATTGACCGAAATGTCTAAGACCTTCCTCGAATAATCTCACCCTTGATGCCTCATCAAAAAGATATATCAACAAAAAACACTACTTCTCTATAAAGAGTGTCGAATATTCCATAATAGTCATCATGCCTTGCTCAAGATGCATAAACTCACTGGCCCACTCTACTCTCAAAGTCTCAAGGAAAAAGTATTCATACAACATGGTTTATAAATCTCCCCAAACCATATCTCACATCATGTAGGCCTAGTTCAAAACATCTCACCAGTGTTTCACTACTCCCTGAAGCATAGATTTCGCGAGCTTCACACTCCTCTCAGGAGGTGTATCTAGATAATTGAATGTCAAAAACATAGACATAAGACACAACTCAACAGCTTGTTGAATAAAATCCCCTAAAATTGTGGGAAAATTATACTACTAGAACACACGTATCATCACCTCCATTGATGAGGTAGGTTGTAGTACTCATTGATAAGTATGCATATAACATCAAAAACCCTGGTGGAACTATTACTCAACACATATGTCTAGTAAAATAGTTGGTTTATTATCTATCACTATAAGAGGATCCACCAGTAGCCCATGGACAACCACCTATAGAGCATGGTCATCTCCACCCACCTGGCATATAATTGGAGGTCTTCATGGTGATATATCTCTACAATACCAAGAACATGCCTCATAAAAATTGATAACAATATTTCATAGGTTTAAAATGTATCATAGTTCAAAATTATCCCATAAATAAGCCATACCCCTCCCCCTTATCCTCAAGCTAGGACTGGGTAAAAAAGAAATGGTCCAAAATTTTCTTAGAGACACTACCTACTGCCCACTCTAAAGCTGGTTCAAGGTCAAGTTATCTATTTAAACATTTAAATTTCTATTGTAATTAAAAATTTTATCATAATTATATTTAAATGGTTGAACAAAATTTTTCACCACTTCCGATCCATGAGGTTCCATACATATCAGGATCTGAAATATGGATTCCACTTAATCTAATCCATAACACATTTTAGTCCATGTAACCAATGGCCCATGACTCAACATGAAATAGTTGACCACTTAGGGTGTCTATTTTAGCCTAATCTAGAAAATAGTGCTTGCGTTATAGAAGACGCTTTAAGTAACTACCATGTTTCTCAGCCTCCAACACAAATCATTTTTCAAATAGTAAGTATATCACACAAGGCACATATTACAAAGTCATGTAGTCAAGCAATGCATCCGATATGGAATGGAAAAATTCATGGCATGTGAATCCTGTAAAGTTACTAAAATGATGTATGAGATGTTAATCCATCATCATATTAGTCAACAAAAAAATACATTATAATAATCAACATAAAACCATAAGTGCATCACCCAATGGTGGAATCAAATCAACTATAATAGGAAAAATCTAAAACAACAATATTTTTTTCCAGACAATTTGGATTTTTCCAATACGTGGGTAAGCTACACCTAAGAATATCTCATTACCAAGTTCCAATTCCTTCATATCCCTATCTATTGTATCTAAATAGTATGATAACCAAAAAATATATGATCTAATACATCTTTGTAACATCCCGACCTAGAAGCCATTATCTGATGCCCCAAGTTAGTGGCGCAGATAGACTCAAGTGTATCTCTTGGAATTCAAGAGGATTAAAACTATAGTAGAGGACCTAGGGTGTGTCTATGGGGATACTATACCTCCATGTCTAAGTATAGAATAGTGTAATAACAATAATAGTCAATAGTGGAAGTAGTAAATAATCTAGATTAATGTTAATCAAGAAATACAAGAATAAATAAATATTGTCAATTGTAATCTCATTTAAAATTATTATAATGTAATGATTCTACAAAGAATATAAAATAGGTATACAGGAAACAGTACAATACATATATCAAAATACAAAAATACCAAAAAGAAACTATTTCCAACTAGCATCATGCGGCTAGATCAGTCTCGTGCTCCCCTACTCCTAAGCATGTCACAAATAAACCATCGTACTGTGGACATTTTACCCGGTCCCTACCTCCATCCATGAAGTCTATTTGGGTACCCATTAGAAAAGTGAACATGGTGTTAGATAACATCCAATTGGAAACCACCAACGATGCCAATAACAAAATCAGTTTGCACAATACAAGCAAAATTATTGTGTAGTAACTAACAAATATTACAGTACTGAATGTAAATTGAAATTACAATGGAAATAATAATACCTAAAAGAGGTACTATCAATAAAAAAATGATCACTAAAAAATATATTCAGGCTCTCATAATTAGGATAGTGGTAAAATATAGATAAGAAAGTGATATTGTCCTGTATAACCTCTAGAGTCAAACACCTAACCAGGTCTACCTATGATCATAAAAAATGATCCACCATGACCACACCTTACGACCAATTATAAACTAATACCATGAAAATTCCACATAATTTATTATATAACATTCATAATGACCTTTCCATTCAATCATGTTATCCATAATGACCTCACTGTTTAATCAAAAGTTTCAGTAAATGAAGGGATGGATCCAAGTTATAGGAGGACAATTCATCCTCATCGAGTCCTAGGAGTGTCTCAATAGAAACTAAGAAAGACTTTGGTGGTGTCTAATTATTATTTCCACTATGATCCCAAGAAAGCTACATCCAAGGGGTATCAAGGCCCATGGAATCCTACATAATCAAGACCCAAGGAGAGATCTCATCTAAGGTCTCCACTACCACAATCAAGACCCATGAGAGAAATTTCATGGCAACTAATGGAATTAAAATCCAAGGTATCCACTACCATTTCAAATCATAATCTAATTTCATCCATAATTTCACAGTAAATTACATTTCATGAGTTTACCCACTCATTTCTAAAATTCACATTCAAAAAATTTATATCATTTAATCATAATTTATCACATAGAAAAGGATTCACAACCATATTCTAACAATTAAAGAAAATTATCAATTCTAATCAATTATAAATGGCTTCCTCTAACAAGGAAAGAACACACACACACCCCAGGTTGTATAACAAAAGGGAAGATACAAAGGCACACCCCATGGGTGGCCTAGGTTGGGGAAACAACCTCCAATAAACTCAAATGAAATAGTGGGCACCCCTAACAGTTTCCAATTCATCTAATTTAGTTAATCAACTAATTTTAGGGGCACTGTCAAAAAATCTAGTGTGTAGAACAACTACAAATAGGAATATAACACACCAAACCCTAAGTGAAAGGTATATACCACCTACTGTAGGTATGTAGTAGAGTTATCATCAATTATCATCTTATTATTCAATCTAGCTATAAATAAAAATGAAGAAAAGATGAAGAAACTCCAAATATGACATAATATTTTTCACCTAAATAACTCTATCGTTACAAAGTCAAATAAAGAACATCACAAGATGATCGAATAACTTTTTGGCATCAATCCAACAAGACCAACAACATTCGATTATGTTTTTGGATAGATAATAGAGATCAAAATATATTCTTTGGACTTTAAGGGAGATCTCTATTTCTCAAGGCTATCCAACAGAGTAGAAAGAAAATATGGCTTTAGGTTTAAATAGAATTTAAGGGAAAATTGGTCATCTTTACTCAAAATATAGGGTCGTATAGTTTTTTCATATGGTTGGACAAACCATGAAGCAAACATGTGACATTCACTATGTTAAGGGGCACCCAACATAATCATGGCTCATGATTTGAAAAATGGTGTGTCGATTGTGAGTTTTGGCTCAGCTAAAAATTCTAGGTGCGGCGCATGGGCATATACCACCTACCACAAGGTTTCCTTAAACTTTGAGGGCTCCTTAGGCCCACTTTCTAGGCCTCACATGGATATAAAAACTGTTCATCCTATCTCACATGGTTTCTACTAACTGTGAAGCTTTCCCTATTTGTCCAAAAAGAGGGTCCCTAGGCTCCGAACAAGCCCTAGGAACCCATGAAACTTTTGTGACCTCCTTGTGAAATTACAATAGGTTAAAAGAAAACATTTAAAATGAAAAACAAAATATCAATACCTCATAATAAATACAACAATCTTATAATTTTCATATGAATAATACAAGTAAATTAATTATTGAAAAATAAGATCCTAACCTTATCTAACTTCATAGAGTTAGTTTCTTCTTATTGACTCATTTTCTTGATAATATTCCACCATTAATCTACTTCACCTTCCAAATAATAAATATCTGAAATAACTTTTTCATTTTCTAAACACTGGATAATGGAAAAATTCATTTTAATCATACCGATCCATTGCTTAGAAACTAGTGGATTTGTATACCCACTAAAACAAAGGTGTTTTTTCTCATGAAGGAATCAATAGAATGTTTTCCTCTCATTTTTCTCATTTAGAATATTTTCATGATTTATTTCTTGATAATGTTTCATAATAATAGAAATGATATTTTTTTTTCTATCTCCTATAACATTTAGTTTCTCATGAGGATAACTATTTCATTTTTTGTTACATTCAACCTTAACCTGGTTCATTCATGTTTCATCCATTAGATAAAATAAAAAAAACATTATGTAAGAAATAATAATAATAGTGAGGAACCACATAATCATGAAAAATCATTTATAGGATTTCAAAACCATTTCACTTATTTTCAATCTATGACAGCTTATGTTTAACCTAGGTCATTCATAGTTATCATCTATTCAAATCCTTAATAATGGTTTGTAAATAAAATGCACTTTTTCTCAAGAATATCCAATAGGAGTATCAAACTAGGTGCGCAGTAAGGGAACACTCATGGTGAACTGTAATGATGTCCAAGATATACTCAACCAACTATTTTTTGGGTTATTTTCCATAAATGCATTTATTGTAAAACCATATCCATATGTAGTTTCCAAACATGGATGTTTTTCTATTAAAACCACTCTCCTTTGTTTACATTAAATTATGACATTCTCTTATACATAGGATTATCCTAATGGATATCACGAAAGTTTTCTAATCCTAGATTCAAAAGGTAACTAAAACCTACTCTAATACCAGATATAGTGATCCATACTTTTCATATAAAAATATCACATATTATTAGATGAATATTAAATACATAATATTATGATCCATTCCAGGTTAATATAGGTTTAGTTTCTTTGGAAATGGTTACATAAACAACTTTTTTAGAATAGTTTTGTATCATCTACTACTATGATCTTCATAACTATCACCCTTACCATAAATGTCATAATTGAAACCATTCTTCATAACCTAGGGAAAGGAAACATAATAAGAGGTGATATCATATGCTCAATAAAGGTATGCATGGGAGATATCAATGATCACATAAACATAACATGAGCATAAGGGTATGAGAATATGAGCTTAACTTTTGAAAACCATACACATCATATCATATATTAAAATATTGAGTAATGACATACATCTTGGTAGTTTAAAATACATGAATCATAATTAAATCATATAATATGAATCATGATAGAATAACATCAGCATAAGACATAATTTTTTATCACACAAAAAAAACATATAAAATAATTTACATAGTCAGGGCTTGCTTCCAATACTATCATAGTAAATTAGGTTCACTCCTCATTCCATCATATCATCAGTCATGGTTCACTCTCAATACTATCATAGTGGATAAATTCCTTTACTAAACTAAGTTCACACCTCATTCCAATCCTTCTTTTCTCATGTGATATACATCCTCACCCAATGCATTAGAGGGATATATAATTTTGGGCCTAGATATCATATAATGAAAATCACAATATGTATGATATAAAATCATAAAACATTAATCATATCATAACCCATGGAAAGTAAATGGGTTTCATAAACATCACATCATATCATAACCTGAGGAAAATAAATGAGCATCATAAAGGTTTCATCATAACTTAATTAAACATTGGGAAGGAAATTAGTTTAATAGAATCATCATTAAATCATCTTCATTGCAAGCTATCCAAATAATTAAAGTGTATGGTATCATTGGATCATATCCATAGTAAATAATAAATAGAATAAAATGATTTTATCATAAATAAAAAGTTACTTTAAAAGTTAACTGAAATATCATTGAGGAAAATTTTATTTTCACTTTGAAATAACTTATTTAAAATATAAAAAATTAAAAAATATTTAGAAAAAAAATTATTTGATAAGAAGCTTAGAAATTTTTTAAATAATAATCAAATAAATTATCATTCAAGATGTTGGAAATTTCATTCATGTTGACTATATTCAAAAAAATATTCCTTTCACATTTTGATAAAAAGTCCAAAGTGCCTCATTCAGAAAATGAAAAGAAGATTCATTTTATAAAAATAAAAATTAAATAATGGGTAAAAATTATTTTAAAAATCATAGGATAATATAAAATCATTATTGAAAATATTTTTATAAAAAATGTATATGGAAGAAAAATTATTTTTGACTGAAGATAAAAATAAAGTCGTTTTCTTAGGAAACATTATTTTGGTCTCCTGGGTTATAAAAGAGAGGAAAATGAAAGGAAAATATATAATCTCAAGAAATAAACAAATTATAATAAAATTTATGAGATTCTTGAAATATAATTTATAAAATTTATTCATCAAAACCTAATTATAAAAAATCCTGATAAATAATGAGATTGTAACATAAATCTTTTTCCACAAGTTTAACTTTCTTTGAAAGTGATCTAAAATATTTTATAATAAATTTAAAGTTATTATAATTATATAATATAGTTATTTAAATACTTATAATATCATATATGATCCACTTATAACATTTCAAAAACTATTTATTAATAATTAGTTATTAAAATTATCGTTTCCATGTGTTAACTATTTCATATTTCAAGAGTTTTTTGGTTCAGTAGTTCCAATCCAGGTACATTGATTATGGTTCCATAATATATAGAATATTAATAATGATATATATTTTATATATATTCATTATATATAAATATGTAGATTCATTCATAAATATAGAGATATAAAAATTAATTACACATTTCATTGATACGGTAGACCGTAGGTATGCATGAACGTTGTTTTAACTTTTTTGAAGATGGAAAAAAAGAAAGGTAAATAATAATTTACATTTCCAAAATAATTATTATATTAAATATATCATATATATTCATTAAATATATCCTTTATTACCATATATGTAAATAGGAAATGAAAAATGAATTGTCTCTCTTTATAAAAGTTGTAGTTCACACGTATGCACGAGCGGCATTATCATTTTCCAACATATGATAATTTAAGAAGGTAGATATGATATTATAATTATATAAGAATAATTATTTCATAAATTTCATATATAATCTTTAAACCATCATAATAAAAATCCATGAAAGATGGTGTGGGAAAATGAATTATATCATTATGTGGAGGTAGTAGTCCACACGTATGAATGAGTGATACGTTCACGTGTCATTTGATATAAAAGAGGGTGAATAATGTTGGTTATATAATCACAATAACATCTAAGTATATTTAATATAATTAATTTATTATTTTAGGATGAATATAATGCATTTAGACGAGATAGAATAAGAAAAAATTGAAAGAGGTTCGGTAACATAATTACCTCTCCTTTGTATGGCCTCCTTTAGATCCCATTAAAGGACCTTTGGAATGATATTTTAAGAATAATAAACCTATAATTAATTTATAGGGATTTTTATAATATAATATAGTACAATTTGTTTGATCTATAAGGCTCAAAGTGGTATAAAGAAGAGAAAAGAGGGGTGTCCTTTTATAAGTGGGGGCGAGGACAGACTTAGAATTTCTTAAAAGATTAAAATATAATAATATTATACTCAAGAAAACAATATTTGAAATGGAAATATATTATAAGTTTGGATATTATTATGTCTAAATATGTCCAAAAAATTGGTTTTAGACTAGTATAATTGGAAAAAATTCCCTAATCTCTTTATTTAACCCCGCCCTGGTAAACATGTTTTAACTTTAACTATGGTAACAAATTTTTACTATTAATTATAACCAAAAATGAAAGTGGAATCATTAAAAATCTAAAAGTTTTGATTCCAAATATCTCATACATTTTATCAAATTCAATTCATATAAGTGAAAAAATTAGTTTAAAATTAAACCCCCAAAACGTGAGGAAAAATAGTTTTCAGGAAAAATATTTTCTTTACTATAAAGAATTTTTATAAAAAAAATAAATAATAAAATTTATTATAATGATATTAATTATATTATTAACAATATAAATGAACTAATTTTACTTTTAAAACCATTTTTAATCAAAATTCAACTTTATAAATATTTTAAATGAAAAGTCAATTTTCAATAAAAATCAATATTTTTTTATTCATCAAAAAAACAATCTTTTCCAAAAATTATCAAAACATTACTCAAAGATAATTTTTATTTTATGATTTAAAAAATTAAGTTCATTTCTTCAAATATATTTTCTAAAATTTTTATAAATTAATAATATTATTTTCTCACAAAAAGTAATAAAATACATTTTTTGAAGGAAAATGTATTTTTGAAGCATATAATGATTTTACTAAAAATTAGTACCTATTTATCAATATATGTGATTTATATAAAAAAATTATACATATTTTTTTAAATATTTATTTTATCAATTAAAAGGTTAGGTTATAAAAATATAATGTATTACGGTTCATTTATACTTATAGTTTACATCTATTACAAGCTATCAAATAAATTAAATTTTTTTAAAAAGAAATATAGCATAAAATATTAGTGTTTTATAGAATCCCTATAGAGATAATCCAAACATAATTCTTGATCTCTAAATTATGCTTATGGAAATTGGGTGCCAGTGTGGATGATCAGTTCATCTTGCATCATTTTCCATGATTGAAATACAATCCTTCAAGGTTGAGGATTGTCTCTCCCTTATTCTATAATTCTTGAGGGAGGGAATGTAGTGGGGGAATATTTTAGAAATTAAAATAAAACACTATAAATTTTCATCATTAACATAATTCTCTAAGGATAGAAATTATTTTTCATAAAACAAATGGTTTCACACATTATCTAATATAATATAAGTGGGTATATATAGAGTTTGGGTTTAATATTGATAATCAAACAAATTTTCTTAATCAAATAATTAACCAGATATATTCCTTGTGTAAATAATAATAAAATTATTATTAAATAATGGCATGAACTGGATTTTGAAAATAGATATCATTTAATTAAATAAATAATTCCATATTTATTTAAGTGACATTTAATGATTATAGCATTTTCATTACAAAGAATATATCTCATCCCATCCACATTCCTCAACATTTATCAAACCACTAATAATAAATAAAATTATTCATTTGATATATAAATAAATATTATATTCATAGTCTTGAAAATAAATATTTATTTAATATTATACTCACATAAATATAGTGGCTGGATATTTTTGATAAATAAATCATGAGTAAATATTATTTCTCAGTCTTGAAAATTAAATTTATTATAATTTCCAAATTCAAATAGAATTAAACTAGGATTAATAGAAAAAATAAGTGTTTGGACTTATAAGCCTCTTCCTCAGTGACATTAGGAAAGATTTCTTAAACTCCAATATTAGTATCTACAAACTTATAAAGGAACATATTAACATTAAGATGAAAATAACTACATATGATTTCTTACTATATAATATAATAGCTTTATATTTATATATATAATCAATTAGTTAACATACTCACATCACTAACCTATGTGCTCGATATATCTTTCTTTGAATTCCTTATATAAAACTATCAATCACCATGGCCATGGAATTTTAGTTTGACAGTTCTATTCCCATAAAAGGGCCTAAGATATCATATTCCTTGAATAATAAGGGACAAATAATATATCAACTTATTTATTAATGAAATATAACTCATGATATGTGCACGTATCCTATCACACTATGAGTATATGTCATCAAGGGTTTCACTAATACATCAAAGTACATGAATCATGATTTGTGTTAGTAATATTATAAATCTCAATAGTCATTACATATGATTGAATATAGGAATATAAAATGACATGTAAACACATGGAATTCCTACTAGCAGATATATCCCAATAATCTCTTATCCTAGAGATTACCAAGTGTGAACTTCATGTGATGAAATCTCTCCCACTTATGATTATCAATCACATTACAATAAAAAATTCTATTTTTCAAGTCATAGAATGTTATTCTAACCATAGTACATATGTTTAATAATATCATCATAGAACTTCAAGGTCCTCATTATAGTGTATAATTTGTATGACCTTTTGATTCAGTGGATACTCTAGTACATTATCACATTGCTATTATGTAGAAGAATAATCAATATATGATAAGATATTTATTAATATTCTGATCATTGAATAAACATCTAATCTAAATTACAAAGTTGTTGGTTCTAATGAACCAACTCCAACAAGATATTGGTTGATTTTCACATAATACTGGTAATAAAAATCTCTTTAAGTATATCCAATTATATGATAGAGATGTTTTCACTTTCTAAAATGATGGACCACTCAATTCAAAGGTGTTTTAAATACCAATATTGGGAAGAATAAACCCAATTATATTCACTTTATCCATTGGATGAGGCATAATCTTTTTATTGTTTCTCATATTTGTGAAAATGGAAATGAGGTGATATTTCAAGATAATAATCAGGTCATAATAAACATGAAGGAGGGAAACATTGCATTGAAGTTTTTGTGAATAAATGATTACTTATTCAAAATTTCAGAAGACAAAAATTCAGGTTGCGTAAGAAAAAACCAATAAAATCATCTTCAGCATAGAAAACTTTTTCATTTGGTGAAAAAGAATATGGATAAAATTTTCAAACATGGTATTGTGAAAAAAATACTGAAGCTTAAATGTAAAATACTTGACACATGTGTTCCATTCAACAATTCACAAGATAGTGGAGAAAAAATAAAATAAACATCTTGAGTTAGTACACTCAGATATATGTGGACCGCTTATATTAAATTAAACTAATAGAGATTAGTATTTCATGACTTTATTTATCATTTTACTCATATGATTTATAAATTTTTTATGTCAAGTAAATAACAATATATTGATAAACTATAACATTTTTATATAATTTTTGGATATCAAATATGGTAAATCATCAAAAATATATCGATCTAAAAATGGATTTGAATAAAATAATAGAGAGTTTGAGGCATATATTGAGAAGTGTGGGATAAGCCATGAATTTAGAACTTCATCCACTCCTTAATGAAATAG
Source organism: Viscum album (assembly GCA_963277665.1). NCBI lineage: Eukaryota > Viridiplantae > Streptophyta > Magnoliopsida > Santalales > Viscaceae > Viscum > Viscum album. The sequence continues at coordinate 1,218,558,731 of OY728151.1, forward strand.
TGTTGTTGAGATGAATAATGAAAGATTAGTGATCATGGAGAAAATGATTCTTTCTAAGAATGGTATTTCAAAATTATTTTAAAGATAAGACACCACCATATTTTTCTATATTTTGAATCGGTTCTTAATCTAAACAAATTTATAAAATAAATCATATGAGTCATGGTTTTGAAATAATTCATTATTCAAGAACTTAATGGTATTAAATCGACCCTACTTTATTATGATTAAAGGTAATCATTTAGGAAAGTTTGATGAGAGGGTAGATGAAGGAATATTTATTTTTTACACACCCAGTAAAAGGAGTTATCAGTGATATAATTAGAATCTAAAGTAGGTTATAAACAAATTTTATGTGTTTTTTTTGGGAAATCAAAATTCCCCACAAACAACATTGCTCGATGATGATAACATTGAAGAATACATTAAAGAGATCACTTGAAAACATGAATGGATTCTATATATTTAAGTATATTTTCATACATCATAGAATGATTCTAAAAATTATAATAGTGTGAAATGCATGGAGAAATAATGTTATGAGTTATAAATACTTATAAAACATGTTGATCCTGAAAACATTCTTGGATATAGAAACCAAGGGGTATAAACTAGATGATGCTTAAGAATTTATAATTACATTGTCCTTCTTTCATGGGTTGATAATAAGAGTTTGGAAGAGGGTTTATGGCATGAGAATTGGAATTTAGTGATGGAAGAATATAATAACCAAATTTAGAATAATTAAACTTGTAAGTTAGTGTCATAACCCAATGATAATAATGTTATTAGGATGACATCAGTCTTTTCAAATAATCTCAATTTGAAGGGTGAAATAAAAAAAATAAAGGCCTGTATTATTTTTAAAGGTTACACACAAATTAAGGGTAACAATATTTATTAGACCTTTTCTCCATTCCCATGGTTATAAAAAATTTGAATCTTTCTTAAAATTTATGACCAATTGAACTAATAATTTCTCTAAATGGATGTGAAGTATGTGTTCCTTAATGGTGAACATAAGGAAGAGGTCTATATTGAACAACCAAAAGGGTTTATACTAGAAAATGAAGGTTCTTGAGTGTGAAAATGAATAAATAACTATATAGTATTAAACAAGTTCCTCAAGTATGGTATTAAAATCTAGATAATAGCATAAAGATTATGAAATTCAGGAAATTCATGGTGGATTAAAATATATATTCTAAGGTAGATGCCACAAACTCTTTCATTATGATTTTTTATATCGATGGTATATTTTTTTTACATGAAGATATGAATCTTTTGAGGGTTTTATTACCCAAAAGAGGAAACTTTTTGAAATGTCATTTAAATTAGGGAGTATACTCTTTTGGGACTATAAGTCATAAATTTGGTAAATTTTATCTATATATCACCAGAGAAGTATGCTTGTGAGTTAATCAAAAATCTTGGAATAGAGGATTTAAAAGAGGATTCCACCACAATGGAATATGGGAATAAGCTATCCTTGAATGAAGAGGTAAGGATTGTGAATCAAATGGAGTTATAAAGGCTCATTAGTAGCATGCTCTATTTGATGGCATCAATAGTAGATATTTTGTTTGTAGTTACACTTTGGGGGTAATTTCATAGTAACCCAATGGACTTGCATCTTATGGAATCAAAGTGCATTTTATGCTATATTAAAGGAACCCTTTATTATGGTATGAGGTATGAAAAATTTACATCATTATAGATTGATATTTATACCAATACATATTGGGAAAGAGATATCATAGATCCAAAATGTACTTCTGGATCTACATTCTTTATCGATGGAAGATGTATTACATGAAAATATAAGAAGCATAATTAAGATGCTCTTATCTCAATGGAACAAGAGTGTGTTGCGGTTTCATAATACACAAATAAATTTATATGAATGAAGTTTAATCTTAAATAAATGTGGTTTGATTTATCACACCCATTTAATATTAGGTGTGATAGTCAAAGTAAAATAAAATTGTTAAAGAATCTAGTGAAACATTAAAGGTCATAGAATATTACCATTATGTACCAATTCATCATGGAGGTGGAACGTGTTGAGATTTCATTGGTTTACATTCCAACCAATGTAATAGTTTAACACCCAAAGTTTATAAAATGATAGTATTTTTGATAGCTTGCTTAACACGCAACACCGAGCTACAATCGAATTAGGATATACTATAAAAATATTATTATATAAATGTGATCATTATAACCTAGACATTGAATTGGTGTAAATGAATAGGATTAACCAAATTATGAAATATATATGAATTTCATACTTTATACAAATGTATTTATTATTTCTTAGTAAATAAGCACTCAATTTTTTATAAAGTCATTTTATTTTCAAAAAATATGTTTTCTTAAAAAAAAGGTTTTTATTTATTTTTCTGAGAAATATTATAATTAATTTCTAAAAATTTTAGAGAATTAATTTTCTAAAATAGATATAATTTTTCATATCAACTTATAAAAAATTTCTTAAGGTGAAATTTTGATATTTTTCTGAAAAGATTGATTTTTTTAACATATAGTGAAAATATAGATTTTTATTGAAACCTGTATTTTCCTGTAAAGTATTTACAAAGTCACATTTAAATTTTTTATTTGTTTTAAAAAATAATTTCTAAATTTTTATTAAAAATAATCCACTTATTATCTTTATAATGAATTTTATACTTGAATTTGGTAAAAAACAATTTTATACTTAAAAAGTCAGTTTTTGAAAATAAAATCATCATGTTTTATGAGTTTAATGTAAATTAAATTCTATCAGTTTGATGAATTTTCTATTCAATAATATATTACATATTAGGAATCATGAGGTCCAAATTTAGTAAAAAAATTCCTTTTATTTTTTCTCATTATGAATAATAACCATAGAAAATATTTGTCGCCTTGGTAAGGGTGAATTGGGTAATTAAGGTTAAAAATAATGTGATAAGGCTTAAAAATATTCACAATAATTGTATTTATGTTAGTTAATAATTATTTTTCTACCTTTACCATACAAGATTTGAAAATATGTAAATCTATTTTTCACTTTCCTTTGATTATAATGTTTATATTATTTTAAGTAAATATAATGTCCAAAATGTCACTCTTGATTTTATTATCTATAATATATTGTGACAGAGATAAAAAAAATTATATTTTGTTATAAATGGAAATTTTCAATTTAATTTATTTTATTATAAAGTTAAATTATTTATAATATTTATTAATGAAAAAATTGCCTTAAATGTTTATGAAACACTGATACATTATTTATTCAATTAATAGAAAAATAAAATTAATGTTTTTAATAATATTAAAAGAAATATAATTTGAATATTTTTTTCTATGAATTTTATAGATAAATATAACAAGTTATGAATTTTTTAAATTATTATATTCTAATTATTTTGTTTTCATGTTATTTTCAATGTCAAATTAAATGAATAGTTCTAAAATGACATTCATGATATTTTCTAATAAATAATGTTTTATTAAATAATAAAAAAATTCCTAAAAATATTATCTTTTTCCAAGTTAAAGGTATATAGTAGAAAATATCAATTATGGTCCATTTAGGGTCCATTTTTTCCATTTATAGTAACATTCTTGACTCCTTTTGTATAAAAAACTTTGATCTCACAATAAGTGTTAAAAGGGTTAATGGGGGATTAAAACAAAGAGATAAGGGTGATAACATTAGCTAAACTTGAAATTAATTTATTTTATGAGATAATATAGACCTATCCTAATCATATATTTTAATTTTAACAATTTGGATCCATTTTTTCATGAAAAGTATTTTATATTAATTCAATATTTTTAGTAATTCAAAGAGTTCCCCTCCCCTTACTTATAAAAGGTCACCTCCTATAATTTCATCCAGGAACATTTTTAGAACTATATTTAAGTATATATCTACCAAAATTACTTCATTATATCCCTACCCATGTCCTAGATTCCTTTTTTTGATCAAAAAACAAAACTTGGAAAGCTTTTGTTGTAATCCTTAAGAGGTTCTTTGAAGAAGAGGTATAGTTCTTAACCAAGTGTTTTCATTTTATTTCTTCTTATACCTCCCTGAAATATTATTAAAACATGATGAAATAATAAAATAAATATATTAAATATAATTATATTTTATTTATTTTTTTGGCATAACCTTTATTCATCTCCTCTTACATCAAATGGGAAAGCAAGTCATCATTCCTGTGTACGGTGGACTACCTCCTAACGAACTGATGTAATTATTTTTACACAACTGCCTCTCATAGATATTTATAAAGATGGATTTAATGTATATACAATATATTTGAATATTTATAATTCCTGAAATTTAATATATCATATATTTTCATACATATCTATTCATTGAAAATGATAATGTTATTCATGTGTACGCATGGATTACCACCTCCACGAAGCAATGTGATTTATTTTTCATCACTGCATCACATGGATGGTATATATTAGTTTATTTAAAGAAATAATATTTAATTTATGCTATAATTATCATTTATGAAAGTTAAAATAATACTAACCTTCCTTTCATCATGTTCATTTAAAAATGGAAACGTTACTCATGCATACGTACAATCTACCCTCTTTATGATTGTAAGGCACTTTATTTTTCATAACCATCATTCATGGTTGATTTTAAAAGTATAATTAACGTATAAAAATGATTATTATGAAATTATTATAATTATGTAGATTATTACATAATGACCTCATTTACCATATTCAACCTATTGAATTCATTTTCACTACTATAAAATGGCCATTAACACCGCCAGTATTTATCAGTGCTAGAAAAATGTGCTGAGAAAGTCCATATTTATCAGCTCTAAAATAAGAACTGATAAAGGGGGTCCTTTATCAGTGCTAAAAAAATAACTGATAAAGGGTACCCTTTATCATCACATTTTGTTTAGTGCTAATAAAAGTTCACCTTAATAAGCGCTTTATTTTAACGCTGATAAAGGTTACCCTTTAGCAGTGCTTGATTTTTAGTGCTGATAAAAGTTACTCTTTATGAGTGCTAACAATAAAACACTAATAAATGTTAATATTTATGAGCGCTATATTAGCACTGATAAAAGTTCAGAAAATAAAATTAAAAAAAATAACAACTTCATTAATAAAATAATTATTATTAAAAATGAATAAACATATACAAAAATTTTAAAAATTATTAAATAATATATATTAAATGTAGAAATATAAATGAATATATAATCAAACAAAAAATAAAAATGAATAAATTACAAAATTATTTAAATTTTTTTAATGAAACAATTATTAATAAAAATGAGTAAGTATAATATATATATATATATTAATTATAAATAGTAATAAATAATATATATAAAATATATATATATATAATGAATAAAATGTTGATTAAAAATATATTAATGTCTTATTAATTTTTAATGGTGTTTGATTTTCCAATTTAATATATATAAAACATCATTTGTTACAATGATTTCACATACATATATATGTAATTCATGCAGTTTATATGAAAACGCACACACAAATATATTTACGTAATATATAGAAACACATACACCTAATATTTATGTAATTTATTCAAATTTATATATATTTTAGAATTTCACTGTTAACATGATATATTTAATATATTATTTTTTTAATCATTCAATTTTATTTATTAATTTATAATACTATTACAGTTAGGGCATTCATTTTTTATATTTTTTTATTTTTTATTTTATTTTTGAATTTGATCATTTTATATTATTTATTTAATTTTATTTATTTATTATGTTTTAGTATTTTCAATATATATTAATCTTTACTTCAATATATATATTCATATTTTTTTTAATAATTTATATTTAATTAATAAAACTTATCCATTTTTTCAATATTTTTAAAGTGCACTCATTTTGAATTATTCAATTTCACTCATTTTTAAAATGCATGTATTTAAGATTATATATCCATTAATAATGTTAAATATATATTTATAAATGTATATTTCATATATTTATAAATTTATATACTTATAATTATTATAACTAAATAATTATTATTTTTTAAATAAGTATTTAAATAATTATAAATAAAAAAATAGATATATTTAATAATTATAAAATTATCATAAATTTATTTAAATAAATCCTTTATGAATGCTAAAAAGTGATGATAAAAACAATTTTTACCAATGCTAAAATATTAGCACTGATAAAGATGTTTTTTGCAGTGCTTTCTGAGCGCTGATAAATCTTGTGCTTTATCAGCACTTTTTTAGTAGTGATAAAGATCTCCTTTATTGAAGCTTATCAATTTAAAACTGATAGAAGGGATCTTTATCAGTGCTTTTTTGAAAGTGTTGATAAAATTTTTCCCAATATATTTAAAAAACCCTAACTAGTGCTCACTTATAACAATTCTAAAGATCTCATGGAACTCCTCTGCTATCGGTGTGACTCCACTACGATCCATCAGTTGAATCAAGGATAGAATCCAATGTATGTTAGTTTATACATTTCCACTATCTTTTTTTGATCTTTTTGGTTTCGTGTTTTTCTTTTTTCTGTTGTTCTTAACCTTGAAAAACCCTACATCTCATCTCCTTACCACTGTGAGTGTGACTCCTTTGTTCATTTTAATGGATTGTTAATAAGAATAATATATGTAGTTTAACTTCATGAAACTAGGATGAGAGATGTTGTACAATTTAACTTTCTACTTACAGTAAGAATTTGAGCAGTTTAATATCATGCAATAAAGACAAGAGATACTGTGAAGTTTAACATCTTTCTTCTAGAATGAATTTGTGTAGTTCAACATCCTATAACCAGGATGAGATATGTTGTGCAGTTAAACACCTTACTTCCAGGATCAATTTGTGTAGTTTAACATAATGAATATAGGACAAGAGACACTATGTAGTTTAACGTCTTTCTTCTAGGATGAATTTGTTCAGTTTAACATCATGAAATCTTGAAGAGATATTATTAATGATCACTATTCCAATTATTTAATGATAAATATTGTATTAGTGTGATTTTTTACTTGTTCCTCATAAATTGTGGCCAATGTGCATGCTCTGTTTTGTGGATCATCTTGTATTGGTTTTCTGAAATGGTTTTTGGAAAGGGGAAAATGATTTTTGAAATTGGATTTTCTTTAAAAATGTTGGTTATTATGTTGTCAAAAGTGACCTTATAAGAAGGTGGTTTGAAATTTAAAATGAAATAGTGGTTTTTGAAGAGACAATTCTTATTTTTTTATAAAATTTGGATTGTGAGCCAGTTGTTTTGGCCTGAGATGTTCCTTTCGGTTGTGTTTCAGATTGATTCTAAACCTGATTTTATGATTTCTGTGTTATTTAGAATATGTTGTATAGAAAGGTCCCTAAAGTTTCTAGTGAGTCTCACCCTTTTCCTAGTTTTCCTTAGTTTTTTCTCATCTTCCATGGAAATCAAGGTTCGTTAGAGTCAGTGAAGTGGCTTGAGAAAGTTGAGCGTGTCTTCAGAGTGTTTGGAACTCTCAAAGATATTAGAGTTTGTGTTGTTTTGGATCTGCTTGGGGGTCCAGCTTTGGAGGAATCAGATTTTTTCCCCACCAAGGATAAAATTTGGGATGATGTGGAATAATTTTAAGTCTCTCTTTGTTCGATGGTTTATACCTGGGGAGGTGAAGACGAAGAAAAGGGGAGATCTCATGATTGTATATCAAGGTTAGCGAAAGATGAAGGCTTATGTTGAACACTTCAAAGGGATGGTTTCCTTTCGTCCAAAGGTGGTGTTGTAGGACTTTTTGAAATATTCTCTTTTCATTGGGGTTCTTCATCCAGAGATCAAGGAGTGAGTCCTCTTCTCTAAGGATCTCCATTTTGAGAAGTTTGTGGAGGAAGCATTTTTTGCTGAGTTGTTGTGAAAGAATCATAAACACGTTTTCTTGGTTAATTTCTCCTGTGTTGGGGTGAATAAGTTCATAGTTTCCTTATTTTTGTTTTGTGGATATTGTAAGTTCATATTTTATTATAAAGTTATGATTAAATTATCCTTTCATAGTTCAAATCCTTTTGTTTTTTTAATTTTAACTTTAAATGGTTATCCTTTCAAGAATTAGTTCCCATTTTTCAATCATGCTTGTTTGGAGATGTCTATTTTTTTATAAATCTCTATTTTTTCTTTGTGTGAGGGTTCATTTATATTTGGTATTTTGATCATTTCTATTATTGTTTCTACTGATGTAGTGTATTGGATGAATATTGGTGTCTATTTGGTTTCATTGATCAATGAATCCAAAACATGGATTGGTTGTGTATCACTCAAAAATTTAATAACAAACTATGGATTCTCTGTGCACTTCACTACTGTCGGTTTACTACCTCTTAGCATAGTATCTAACCTGGACATCCTTCTTGGAATCCCCATGATTCCCTCATCTAACACACTCTCTCCACCATATCTATCATATCACCATTCATCATTCACTTTTCCTTATCTTCCTACACCCATTTACTATATGCATGTAGTTGCATACACCATGAATATTTAAAAGTAGAAAATGGGTGCAATAAGTGAAGGAAAAGTGATTACTGAATAGTAATATGATAGATATGGTGGTGAGTGTGTGTCGGATGAGAGCATCTTGGGGACGTCGGGTAAGAAGTTCAGGTCATATGCTATGTTAAGCGGTAGTTATCCAATAGTAGTGAAGGGCACAGAGAATCCTTAGTTTTGTTATTAGCTTATATATCGACCAAAGAAACCCTTTGAAAATATGTAAATGTAATATTATGATATACTTTCTCTATTTTATTGAAATATTATATAATGAAACATTGATTTAATTTTCATTATTCCATACAGAGTTCATTTATTTTAGATGATTTCTATCCATGTGTAATGTCTTTTCAAGAAGAGCAATGATTTTGTCTATGCTCAATCATGGAGGTAATCTTAATTTTTTCATAGTAAAATCATTGTTCATATAATTAATCCATTCTTTTATATTTATGTTTAATTTATTTATTTTTAGTATTAATCATGTAATAATTTTTTCCTTATACACGTGGATTATTTTGTTTGAGTTGGGGTGATATGTCAAACATTCATTCTTCCTCTCCCTCATAACCTTTTCAACCCTAAGTTTTTCATTTATCACTTTCTTTCAATTTCTCTCCATTGCCATTTTAGGAAGAGAAACATCGCTGCCTTTGCTCAATTACAAAGGTAATCTTAATATTTTCATAGTAAAATAATTCTCTATAGAATTAATGTATTATTTCATGTTTATGTTTAATTTATTTATTTATAGTATTACTCATAATAATTTTTTTTATATAGGTGGATTATTTTTTTCAATTTAATGTGATTTGTTTGAAGCTGCTCATGCAGTGTTGGTAGTTCGAAAAAGGAAATTAATAGAAATCATCCTAATATTAACAGTTAGGATTTCTTTTTAATGTATTTGATAATTTTTATTTATATAATTTCATAAACCAATGATTGAAATGTTTATAATATAGTGTTTTGTGGTATTTTTTTATTAATTTAAATTCATTTAAATTCTTTATTGGGACTTGTTTTTATTGATATCTTGTGTGTTTCTGGTGTGTTTTTGTTGTGTTTCTAGTGTTGCGGTGTACTGTTACAACATACTACAATATGGGAATTTTTCAGTTCTTCTAAAAGTTCTGATAAAGAACACATTTATTAGCTCTTTTAAAAGCGATGTTAAAGGACACATTTATTAGCGCTTTTAAAAGCACTGATAAAGGACACATTTATCAGCACTTCTAAAAGTGATGATAAAGATATAATTTATCAGAATTGATAAAGAGATCTTTATCATTCCTAATAAAATTGTTGATAAATTATTCCTTTAGTGGATCTAAATAAAATCACTGATAAATGGGACCTTTATCATCGCTTATAAAAACACTGATAAAGGTCTCATTTATCAGTGCTGATAAATGTCTCCTTCATTGGCGCTTTTTTAGTGCTGATAAAATTCCTAGGCTTTTAGCATAACTCAAATTTTTAGAGATTTTATAGTGATGATAAAGTAAATTTCTAGCACTATTAAAGGTTGTTTTAGTAGTGTTGGGACATATAAGTCAAAAATCATCAAAACATCTGACATGAACATAAATGATTAAGTAATTGATTATAACATGGTAATAAATAAAATAAAAGATATAATAAATTTTAAAAATATTATTAATAGATTAAATAATTAACATAAGTTTATTATTCAGGAAGATAAATAAAATATGTGATGGGATAGACTTGAGCCAAGGGACACTTCTACTTAAAACCTAGTTTTAAATGTTTTTAAGATTTATTTTATAAATATTTTGATTCCATGTAAATATTCTTAAAAATTTTTATGGAGGTTTTTATATGGACATAAATTAATTATAAAGAAAATTATGTCACTTTTTCCTTTCTTAAAATGGTTTTTAGAATTAATTTTTTATGAAACATTTTGACTTTATTTACAAAAGACAAAAGGAATGTTCTTTTTTAAAATATATAGTGTCAATGGTTTTCCAACCTCTGCAACCGTTATTTTATGTTTTTCTTCATTTACAATATTTTTTTTTTCGTTAAAAGAAAATCTCTATTTCCCTTTGGATATGGATATTTTGGTTTTGAAAATGGTTATTTAAAAGGAAAATATATTTCCATATCAAAAATTGCTTTGAATATTGGTTCAAAATAGGTTTTCAAGGGTTTTATGATGAAAATGTGCAAGAATAAAATGTTTTAATCATTATATGGTACCTAATAATTATATATTAGAAACTAGTGAGCCTGGTATATCTTATACAATGGGTTATCCAAATTATAGTTCTCTAATACATTGAGTAATATTCCTCACATTCAAAGGAAATCAGGATGGAGTTAATTGGTGTGGTTTCTCCAATGGATTTAATTGGGCTCTAGATATTTCTGTCATGGGTTTAACATGGGTTATGAATATGATTCTATAAGTTTACTACAAGGGTTTATATTTTCCTGTTATGGATTTTAAAGGTTTTATTATAGAAAAAAGTATCATTTTTTCATATGGATATAATTTATTTCATATAACCAATGAATATTTTTGATAAAAGTAAACATTTTATAGGTTTTCATAATTTTGAATAGACTAATATATTTATCCTCTTTATGTCCCTTATTGAGATTTTTTTTATCCCACTTTTTAAAAAAATCATGGGTTTTAATATTGGGTAAGGATAATGAAGAAGTCATGTTTAAAGTTGTTAAGATTTCTCATGAAAATAAAACATGTCTTTTTAAGTTTTATATTATGAAAAACAATGGATATAGAGTTGTAGTGTCCAGTGTGGAATATATGGGTTTTTTATGTAAGAGTTATGACTTAATTCTATAAAACACTAAACCATATATATCCTCTAAATGTAACAAAATGAATTGTTGACTAAAAAATCAATATTATGTAGAGTTAAATGTTATTCCCATATAGTTTGTATTATAGGAAAGTTTTAGATAACTTTAGAGGTTAATATGTTAATTGAGTGTAAGTTAAAAGTCCTCAATTAACACAAAGGTTAGCATGTTTTGGGGAATTTAGTTTATTATTCTAAGGATAATTATGTAAATTTAGTAATATTGAATACCAATGTAAATTAACTGAAATATAAGAGACTTTAAGGATTATGGAATTATGGTATTGTATTCACCCTTATGGATTATTGTCCTTTTAATAATTCATTTCATGTTTAGGCATTTTATTTTAAACAGATTAAGGATCATTTATCAATATGGAAGGAAAGTGAAGTTTCATAACCATCTTATACATTCCATATTATTTTATTGTCGCTACTACTGAAAAATATTTTTCAAATTATTTTAATAGCTTCTTGAGTTTTCGAATCACCGTAAGAAATTCTTTTTCTTATCCAACACCTTTTCATTTCTCAAAATAATTTTTTTGTTATGGAACTTTCATATGATTTCAAAATCTCAACTCTTCCATTTCTCTCAAAAAGTGAAATACCAAAAATCACTTGAATATTTACTTTCTAAAAGTTTGGTATCATGCTAGAAGATAAAGGGAATATCAAGAAAATCTTGATGCCTAAATTTATGGTATGAATTATTTTTGTTACGTTTAAAGTATGAATCATGATTATTTTGATAATGATGAATCATAAAGACATAATTCATTTGTTTGATTTATAGGAATGAAGTATTAAAAATAAGATAATAAATCCTAGTTAATGGTTTAAGAACGAAGTTGAATGAAGGATTTGTTTTCGTATTGAGTTTCATAATTTTGATGCAGTGGTATTTTATCAATGATATTCTAATATATTCTAAATATTAATAGAATAATGAAACACCTAATGATTTTTCTATACTAGGTTTTTTTAAGTTTGGAAACATATGCTAGATGGAATCAATACCTCTAAAAAGTGGCATAGCAAAAAGGTGATAATTTTTTGATACATTCATTGAAGGAAATATGATTGAGGGATTGTAATGGCTCGGACCTCTCCGGTCCATTCCATTGTCGAAAAGAAGGTCATGAAGTTTTCTGGAGGGTAGAATGGACTTTTCCCACACTTTTAAGAATTTTTGTAACTACATTCCATGTAGTGTGAGTACACTCCGTGTACCACCTTTCCTGGTATACCCCTTGTTGAAGCTGTTCCCTTACCGTGTGAAATAAATGAGTGCATGTCGTGTAGCCCATACTACACGTCGTGTAATTCCTCCACGCGTACACGCTACCCTCAAACCGTGTATTGACCAGTCAACGGTCGTGTACCGTGTTGAAGTTGTGTCCTTCTCGCGTGAAATAAATGAGTACATGCTGTGTATCCCATACTACATGCCATGTAGTTCCTCCCTGCATACGTGTTATCCTCAAACCATGTGTTGACCAGTCAATGACCATGTGCCACGTTGAATTCCATGTTTGAAGCTGCGTGGAGACCATGTGAAATGGCATAGTACACGACCTGTACTTTAGTTTTTCTCGCCTATAAAATGAGGGGGGATCTCCTCCGTTTCAAATCATTCCTCTCCTCCCCATTCCTTCGAGCATAGCTCTCCTGAGAGACTCCAAGGCTCCTTTCTTCCATAACTTCTTCTTCCGAGATCCGATTTATGATTCGTCAGTGGCCACGAGATTTTAATGATGAGGCAGAACTTCTGAGCTTGGATCTGTGGATTTCCCTTCATCCTTTCATTCCCAGCTTCCACCTGAGGAGGTTTTTTCTGGGTTTTTTCAGAAGCGATGGACGCCAATAGATGTCTTCTAAAGTTGATCTGGGGGAGCGTTGTGATCAGAACCTGTTGAGGTAGAGATCTTACCTTCTTCTCTCTAATTTTTGCATCATGCGGGATGGGTGTCCTCTCTCTTTCACAAGACATAGTTGAACAATTTTAATGAAGATAATAACTGGCTTAAAGAATGGGGATGGGAAATTTTTTATGTTTATCTTTGTTTGTCCCATTGTTATGTTGTGAATTGAATAGGATTACGCCTACAGAAAATCACGGCCGTTGGAGGACTTTTCTTGCACAATTAAATGTTTCCCTATCTTTATAGACTATTTTGTGGATAGAAAATTTGTGGAATTTGGAAATTGGTTAATTACGTAAATTTGGCTGATTAAATGAATATCTGGAACCCTTGTGTGATCACCCTGGTTGAAAAAAATGGAATAATGAACATGTGGGTGTTGGTTTGGTTACGTGGTGTGTGAAAGGGGGGGGGGGGGTAAATCCTAGGTTATTATGAATAGGATGTGCAGCGGGACTGCGGTAAATGATATTAAAGGGGAAATGATGTGACACGAGCCTTGTTTTGGTGATACGGTTGTGGAGATGTGGTTATAGTGACAATAGGGCTGCAGTAATGGGTTGTGATGTTAAAAGAAAGTGGAAAGTTGATAAATGAATTGTGGAGAACGATAATGAATTAAATGCGGGAACAATCAATGGAGATTGGTTGTCGATAAAAAGGTTGGTTTTGTGTTTCTTGTGTTCTGTCTAACTAGTTTTGTGGTTGTAAGGGATATGTTTTATGAACGATTGATATAGTTGGTTGTGGTTAATTGCCCAGTAGTTAAGGAACTAATAAACTAATTCTGTTGAAACATGAAAACCTAAATGGGGTTGGGGTTGATTGTTGTATTCATACTTCATAATAGCAGTGTCGAGGCACGTGCTCAGGTTCTCTGTTTAGAAGCCATAGGTTGGGCTGTGTGTTTGGTATACATATATATATCTGTATCTTTGTGTTTTGTCGCACCCCACCCATGTTGAGCACTTAGTGTTGAACACTCCCATTTCATTGGGAGAGGGTGTTTTTCCCTTAGTTACTATCTCATTCTTGCTTCTTCTTCCATAGGTTGTGATGTCTTGAGTAAACCTTACACCCAAGACTCTTCAGGTAGGTTTCGATTGGGGTGGTTTAGCCTAAGACTCTTCGGGCAGGTTTATTATTCCCAAGAATCTTCGGGATGAGGCCTAAGTGTGTTCGGACGGGGATTAGATTGTGGTTTGTGAGGCCCAGGTCTGTGTGGGTGGGATATGTGGTTGTGAGGCCCTGGTGTGTGCGGGCGGGATATGTGGTTCTTGAGGCCCAGGTGTGTGCGGGCGGGAAGAGTGTGGTAGCGTCAGGACGTTCTCCATTAGGAAGAGCATCTAACTAGTGGGAAATGGTGTGGGGTACCCAATACTCTTGTTCTTATATACTACTACCTATTGTGTTGTGTTTTGGTGAGCGTGGCTGGTGAGGTTGGGTGGATAGATTTCCTTGCTAGGTTTTGGTTTCTTCTATTGTTCTCACGGGACATTAGGATGTCTCCCCACCTGTGCATGAGAGCTTTAGGTTTCCCTACTGAGTTTACTTGTATGCTCACCCTACATTTACTTTTAGGTTTCTAAAAGGACTACCAGGGCCGTGTGGGACCCTACTAGTTGGGACAGTTGGATTTGTTGCATTTTATGTACTCTAGTTTCTTTTTGGTATTGTACTTTTGAGTTTTCTTGTACTTTTACTTTGTTTCAGAATTTTTTAAACATGCATGTGGGATTGGTTTGGGTTTATTTTCATTTACTTGTTTTTTTTTCTTTTGGTGTTGACTCATCTTATTTCCCGATCTTAAATAATAATAAAAAGGTTAATGCCTCCCATATTTGTGAGAACTCATACCCTTGGTTCTAGTTTCCACTCTGGGGCCTAATGGAGGCGGGACTCGGGGGTTCATTATCTCCCTTTCACTATTCCCAGCTCAGGAGGGGCATCTTTGGTGGGAGGGGGTCGTGACAGAATGGTATCAGAGGTGATGGTTGAGAGATAGGATGGAGTCTGGAGTTAGGCATAGTGAGGATTGCATGGGATGATAGGGCGACAGTGTTGGATGATCTTGGTGCATGACATAGGTCAGGGAAGACCGGCTAGGACACGGTATTTTAGGTCCCCCCGTGATCCAATGCAAGGACTCTGAGCCTACCAAACGATCAAGTGAGACTACATTGATTGCAGGGTAGAGACCCTAAGGAAGGTACATGTATCATCGTGATTGTGTTTTGCTTGATTTTGGTGTTCTGGGAAAGAAATTGAAATAAAGTGATAAAATGAAACCCCGAGAAATTTCCTTGCTACATGGGCTTAGGAGATCTTTGTTTACCATACAGTTATGGCACCTGGACGTCATCCCTGGGTGGGTCAGACAGTCGAGGCCCAGCAGATTCAGGCGGTCGATCAGTTGAGGATTGACCGAGAGGAAGAAGATGATCAGTGGAAGAAGTCTCTCCGTTCTTTCTCGCGACAAACCCTCAAGAAGTACGAGGTTAGTACTTCAGATATAGAGACGGAGGGGTGGCTTGAGGAGCTAGGGATCGCTTTTACTTTGATCCGTGCTCTGAGGGAGTACTGGGTTCCCCTAGCAGTCAGTCAGCTGAGAGGTTCAGCGCGTCAGTGGTGGATGCTCTACCTCGAGGAGAGGTCATAGGTAGAGGTTTTGTGGGATGACTTGGAGAAGGAGTTTCGAGAGGAATTCCTTTCTTCCATGATCAAGGTGGAGAAGCGGCAGGAGTTACTCTCCCTCCAGCAGGGGAGTATGTCAGTACGAGAGTTGGGGATCAAGTTCAAAGGTATCCTACGCTTTTCTCAGGATCTCTTTTCGGATGAGGAGTCTCGGGTGAGACATTTGGAGGAGGCGCTTCATCCTTCACTCCAGTATGCTATCACCCCCTTCACGCTTTCGACGTAATTGGCAGTACATAAGAAGGTAGAGTTTGTAAAGAGGATGCAATCACAGGGAGGTACACCACGAGAGGGGATCCAGCTGGGTTTGTCGAAGGGGAAGGCAGTCAGTAGCAGGTATCCTATAATAGGACCTTCCAGATTCAGGCCAGTAGGGAGTAGGCCCTAGTAGTTCCATTTCAGATCTTCGGGTCCTCATCCCTTTTTCACAAGCCCAAGACAGAAGTGTTTCTCTTGTGGAGGTTTCGGGCACATTCAGAGTCGGTGCCTGACCCGAGCTCAGTACGGTGGAGGTGGGCAGGTTCAGCACCCACCTCAGCAGCCCCAGTTGTCGGTGAGGCCCTTCCAGCAGCAGCAAGACCCTGCTCCTCTGAGGGAAGACTTTGCAGGAGGAGGCCGACCTCAGGGTGCTCCTCAGGGACCTCGACCAGGGTGTGGTCAGGGAGGTGGTCGACATCAGAGAGGTAGAGGATATGGTCATGGATAGTTTCACGCATCAGAGTTGGTAGCTCCAGCAGGAACAGAGGTGGTGTGAGGTACAATTTGTTTGTTCAGCACTCTCGTTTATTCTTTGTTTGATTCGGGTGCTTCGCAATCCTTTATTGCACCCATTCTATCCCATGCCTTGGGTATAGACGTAGAAATACTTTCCATACCCCTAGTGCAGAATACACCATTTGGAGGTCAGACCAGCGTATCTTGTGTTTGTCGGGGATGTGGGCTGACATTGGGACCACATCAATCTAGTGGGGATCTTCTTTTTCTACAGATGTAGCCATATGATGTCATCCTAGGCACCGGCTGGCTGTTTTCTGTTAGTGTTGTTATCGACTGCTTCTGAAGAAGAGTCGTGTTCTCCGAAGTGGATGGGTAGCGTGTAGCTTTTGTTGGCGAGAGGAGCTATCAGGCGGGAAGCCAGCATGTGAAGCCTCCCCTTTCCTTTCTAGGTGGGTTATCAGTAGTTTCAGCTGATACAGAGATGATGGATATTCCAGAGGTTTTTGGAGAGTTCCTCGATGTTTTTCCCGAGGTGGTTGTAACTCTACCCCCCCCCCCCCCCCGATGTGACATCGAGTTCGGGATAGACTTACAGCCTGGTACCCATCCGATTTCGATGTCCCCTTATCGGATAGCACCTTCGGAGTTGCGGGAGTTGTGGATTCAGATTGACAATCTGATGGAGAATTTTTTTGTTCGAACCAGCGTGTCTCCATGGGGTGATCCAGTTTTGTTTGTGAACAAGGAAGATGGTGGTCTCAGGATATACATAGACTACCGAAGGTTGAATCAGGTAACGGTCAAGAACCGTTACCCCCTTCCAAGGATAGATGATCTCTTCGACCAGCTGAGGGGAGAAGGTTGGTTTTCTAAGATTGATTTAAGATCTGGATATCATCTGGTGAGGGTAAAAGACAGTGACATCTCGAAGACGGCTTTCAGGTGTAGGTATGGAAACTTCGAGTTTGTAGTGATGTCGTTTGGAGTTATGAATGCACCAGTTGTGTTCATGGGACTTATGAACTTTGTCTTCTGAGAGTTTTTGGACTGGTTCGTCATTGTGTTTATCGATGAAATCCTGATCTACTCAAGATCATAGGAGGATCACGTTGAGCATCTCAGGGCAGTCTTGGATGTCCTTCGACACCACCAGCTTTATGGGAAATTATCGAAGTGTAAGTTATTGATGCAAGAAGTACACTTCCTTGGGCACGTGGTGTCTCAACATGTTGTGTCAGTGGACCCATCGAAGGTGGAGACAGTTGTTTCTTGGGCGGCACCCAAGAGTGTGGCAGAAGTTTGTAGTTTCCTGGGGTTGGCAGGTTATTATTAGAGGTTCGTTTCAGATTTATCTCGAGTGGCTGCTCCATTGACATCTTTGACTAGGAAGAACCAGGTATTCCTATGGAGCAAGTAGTGCCAGAAATATTTCGACTACCTGAAGGAGAAGTTGGTCAGTGCTCCAGTACTCAGGTTTCCAGAGGAAGGGTTGTTGTATGAGGTGTTTTGTGATGCTTCTGGCCTTGGTTTGGGGTGTGTACTGATGCAGAAGAAGGGTGTGATCTGTTATGGGTCTAGATAGTTGCGCCCTCAAGAGCGTATCTATGCCACCCCTGACCTAGAGCTTGCAACAGTAGTTTTCACACTGAATTTGTGGCGACATAACCTCTTTGGGGAGCTCTTTGTGGTCTTCTCAGATCATAAGAGCTTACGTTATGACTTCTCCCAGCGTGACCTGAACTTACGGCAGTGGATATGGGTCAAGTTTCTCAAAGACTATGACTTGGAGATCTCTTACACTGAAGGTAATGGAAACGTTGTGGCTGATTCCCTACGCATGAAGTCGCATAAGGAAGTGGTTCGGGAATCTTCTTGTGCTTGGAAAGCGATGGGAGAGTTGGTTTCCTTGCACTTGGATGCAAGGGTAGAGGGTGTTAGAGGATATTTGTTTCAGATGATGGTGCAGTCCTCCTTGTTGCAGCAGGTGGAAGAGTCTCAGTGGGGAGACTCCGAGGTGGAAGTAATGCGGGATCGTATCGATTAGGGAAATGATCCAGAAGGATGGACAGAGGACAGCTGACATCGGATGCTTTTTCATGGATGGTTGTTTGTTCCAGAGGCGATGCGTGAGGGAGTTCTCCGTGAGTTCCATATCTCGGCCTTGGTGGTACATCCGGGAGTTTCAAAAATGTACCGAGTCCTGAGGGAACAGTTTTGGTGGCCCAGGGTGAAATGGGCAGTGGCGGAGTTTGTGGCTAAGTTCCTAGTGTGTCAGCAAGTAAAGGCTGAACACTGTGTTCCCAGTGGTTTGTTGCATCCCTTAGATGTCCCCAAGTGTAAGTGGGATGACATCTCAATGGAATTCTTCATAGGAATACCTAGAGCTCAGGGTGGTTATGATGCTATCTAGGTAGTGGTGGATCGACTGACGAAATCAGATCACTTCTTAGAAATTAAGGATTCGTGCCCGGTGAGTACCTTATCATAGAGGTACGTAGACGAGTTGGTGCATTTACATGGAGTTACGAAGACTATCGTCTCAGATCAGGATACTCAGTTTACCTCACGAGTCTGGAGGGGGGTTACAGCATGCTTTTGGCACCCAGCTACGCCTTATCACTACTTTCCACCCCTAGATCGATGGGCAGACAGAGCGGACTATCCAGACATTGGAGGACATGTTGCGAGCATGCGTTCTGGATTTCGGAGGATCATGGGTGCAACACTTGCCTTTAGTAGAGTTTTCCTACAACAACAGCTTCCACTCTACTATTTTCATGGCACCGTTTGAGGCTTTTTATGGAATACCATGTCATTCACCCATTTACTGGGAAGAGGTTGGTGATACAGGTGCTCTTGGGCCAGAGGTAGTGCAGATCACCACAGATAATGTTCAGCTTGTGCGTGAGAGGATGAAAGCGGCTCAGTACTGACAGAAGTCATATGTTGATCGTCGGAGGAGGCCCTTGGAGTTTTAGGTGGGAGATCATGTGTTATTGAAGGTTTCCCCTCGACGGGGGTAGCGTAGGTTTGGGAAGGGGAGTAAGCTCTCCCCTAGGTTCATTGGACCTTTCGAGGTTCTGAGGCGAGTCGGCGAGGTGAAATATCATCTGGCCCTACCACCTCAGTAGGATAAGGTTCATGATGTCTTCCACGTCTCCCAGCTTCGTCGGTACTTACACAATGACTCTCACGTTATTGACTAGGAAGAGTTAGATATGGGAGACGATGCGACCTTCGAGGAACGACCAGTCAGAATCGAGGATCGTAAATACAAGGTGCTCTGTGGATGAACCATCGCCTTGGTTTGTGTGTTGTGGAGGCATGGCGGCCTCTAGGAGAGCACTTGGGAGTGGGAGGCCCAGATGCACGCTCAGTACCCAGATTTGTTTTGACTTGTGTTTTTATTTTTTCTTCTAAGCTTTGTTTTGATGTTATGATCTGTACCTTTGATATATGGACTTCTTGACTTGTCGGTTGTGAGACATTTTGTTTCCTTGTTCTCTGGAAGTGTGTAACATGTCCAGATGTGTGGGGAAAGGGAAAATCCTGATCCTTAATCGAGACGCATTAATGCGGATGTGATTGAACCCGTGCGGGCGAGTTAGTGCTTCCTAAAGCGGATAATATCTCAACATGGGAGAAGGAATTTCCCCAACCCACGTGTTCGGGCAGTGTGTTGGTTGTATGGTGTTGGGGGCAATGTAAGTTGAAAAATCCTAATGTATGGAAGTGGGAAGACCCAATTCTTAATCGAGACGCATTAATGTGGATGCGATTAAACCCATACAGGCGAGTCAGTGCCACCTAAAGCGGATAATATCTCGACATAGGAGAAGGAATTCCTTACACATATGATTTGGGTTATTGGTTGGGTTCCTGTTATAATAAGAGCCCTAAGAGGTATCTTGTTGGGTTCCTCTAGGTTGATTTTTGAATTCTCGGGGATGAGAATTTTTTAAGAGGTATCTGATGTAATGGCCCGGACCTCTCTGGCCTATTCCTTTGTCGAAAAGAAGGTCATGAAGTGTTTTGGAGGGTAGAATGTACTTTTCCCACACTTTTCAGAATTTTTGTAACTACACGTTGTGTGGTGTGAGTACACGCCATGTACCACCTTGCCGGGTATACCCCATTTTGAATCTGTGTCCTTGACATGTGAAATAAATTAGTACACACCGTGTAGCCCATACTACACGTCGTGTAGTTCTTCCCTGCTTACGCGCTACCCTCAAACCGTGTGTTGACCAGTCAATGGCCATGTTCCGTGTTGAAGTCGTGTCATTTCCGCGTGAAATAAATGAGTATATGTCGTATATCCCACACTACACGCCGTGTAGTTCCTCCTCGTGTATGTGTTATCCTCAAACCGTGTCTTGACCAGTCAACGACTGTGTGCCACGTTGAATGCCGTGTTGGAATCCATGTGGCGACCATGTGAAATGTCCTAGTACACATCGTGTAATTTAGTTTTTCTCACCTATAAAAGGAGGGGGCCTCTCCTCCTTTTCAAATCATTACTCTACTCCCCATTCCTTCGAGCAGAGCTCTCCCGAGAGACTCCAAAGCTCCTTTCTTCCATAACTTCTTCGTCCGAGCTCCGATTTATGATCCGTTAACAGCCACGAGATCGTAACGACGAGGCAGAACTTCTGAGATTGGATCTGTTTCTTTCCCTTCATCCTTTCCTTCCCAGCTTCCACCTGAGGATGTTTTTTCTGGTTTTTTTAGAAGCAACGGACGCCAACAGATGTCTTCTAATGTTGATCCGGGGGAGCGTTGTGATCAGAACCTGTTGAGGTAGGGATCTTACCTTCGTCTCTCTAATTTGTGAATCATGGGGGATGGGTGTCCTCTCACTTTCACAAGACATAGTTGAACCATTTTAATTAAGATAATAACTGGATTAATGATCAGGGATGGGAAAGTTGTTATGTTTATCTTTGTTTGTCCTATTGTTATGTTGTGAATTGAATTGGCTTATGCCTACTGAAAATCACGGTCATTGGGGGCCTTTGCATGCACAATTAAATGTTTCCCTATCTTTCTAGACTATTTTGTTGATGTAAACTTTGTGGAATATGGAAATTGGTTAATCATGTAATGTTGGCTGATTAAATGAATATCTGAAACCCTTTTGTGATCACCCCAGTTGAACAAAATGGAATAATGAACATGTGGGTGTTGGTTTGGTTACGTGGTGTGTGAAAGGGTGGGGGGTAAATCCTGGGTTATTACGAATAGGATGGGTATCGGGGCTACGGTAAATGATATTAATGGGGCAATGATGTGGCGCGAGCCTTGTTTTGGTGATACAGTTGTGGAGATGTGGTTATAGTGACAGCAGGGCTGCAGTAATGGGTTGTGATGTTAAAAGAAAGTGTAAATTTGATAAATGAACTATGGGAAATGATAATGAATTAAACGCGAGAACAATCAATGAAGATTGCTTGTCGATAAAAAGGTTGTTTTTGTGTTGCTTGTGTTCTATCTAACTTGTTTTGTGGTTGGCGGGGATATGTTTTACGAACGATTGATATAGTTGGTTGTGGTTAATTTCCCAGTAGTTAAGGAACTAATAAACTAATTTTGTTGAAACATGAAAAACTAAATGGGGTTGGGGTTGATTTTTGTATGCATACTTCGTAATAGCAGTGTCGAGGCACGTGCTCAGGTTCTCTATTTAGAAGACATAGGTTGGGATATGTGTTTGGAATACATATATGTATCTGTATCTTTGTGTTTTGTCGCACCCCACCCATGTTGAGAACTTAGTGCCGAACACTCCCATTTCGTGGGAGAGGGTGTTTTCCCTTAGTTACTAGCTCCTTCCTGGTCCTTCTTCCATAGGCTATGATGGCTTGAGGCAACCTTACACCCAATACTCTTCGGGTAGGTTTCTATTGGGGTGGTTTTATCCCAAGACTCTTCAGACAGGTTTACTATTCCCAAGAATCTTCGGGATGAGGCCCAGGTGTGTTCGGACGGGGATTTGATTGTGGTTTGTGAGGCCCTGGTGTGTGCGGGTGTGATATGTGGTTGTGAGGCCCAGGTGTGTGCGGGCAGGATATGTGGTTCTTGAGGTCCAGGTGTGTACAGGCGGGAAGAGTGTGGTAGTGTCATGATGTTCACCTTTAGGAAGAGAAGCTAACTAGTGGGAAATGGTGCGGGGTACCCAATACTCTTGTTCTTATATTCTACTACCTATTGTGTTGTGTTTTGGTGAGCGTGGCTGGTGACGTTGGGTGGGTAGATTTCCTTGATAGGTTTTGGTTTCTTCTATTGTTCTCGTGGGACATTAGGATTTCTCCCCACCTGTGCATGAGAGATTTAGGTTTCCCTACTGATTATACTTATATTCTCACCCTACGTTTACTTTTAGGTTTCCAAGAGAACTACCAGGGCTGTGCGGGACCCTACTAGTCGAGACAGTTGGAGTTGTTACAGTTGTTGTACTCTTGTTTCTTTTGGTATTGTACTTTTGAGTTTTCTTGTACTTGTACTTTGTTTCAAAATTGTTTAAACATGCATGTGGGATTGGTTTGGGTTTATTTTCAATTACTTGTTCCTTTTCTTTCTTTTGGTGTTGACTCATCCTGTTTCCGGATCTTAAATAATAAAAAAAGGGTAATGCCTCCCATATTTGTGAAAACTCATACCCTTGGTGCTGGTCGCCACTCCAGGGCCTACTGGAGGCGGGACTCATGGGTCATTATCTCCCTTTCACCATTTCCAGCTCAGGAGGGTCATCTTTGGTGGGATGGGGTCGTGACAGGGATAAATAAAAAATTTGGTTAATATGCCATTAATGTTAATGAAATAATAGTTAATTAATATTATTTCATTTAGTGGGAAAATAAAATAAGCTGTATAGAATACCTTAGAGGTTAAAAAGTGATTTGATGATTAATGTATTTTTTTTATCATTTTCATCATATTTTTTGGAACATATTTTGCATCGTATAGATAACCATGGGATTTAAAAGTGATTTGGTGATTAATTGGTTAATTTTATTTCGAAATAAGATCACTATAATTTTGGGGAACATTATATGATTAAGGTAAACATAATATTAAAGTATTTTACTAGAGAAATAATGGTTGAATTATCTTTTGAATCATATATTAATTTAATATGTTTTTATAGTGATTCAGGTTATTTATGGAAATGATTAACATATTTTTGAGATTACATGATTAGGGCTTATACATATTTGTGTATATGAAATTTTGAATGACTAATGTGGTTTGTTTATTGATGGGTATCAATCACAGGTCACTTAGTAGAATAAAATTTGAATTTTAGAAAAATATAGAAAAGTGGGAATCAGGTTTTCTTTGGAGAAGACGGTGTTGTGGGCGTGTTAAAATATTTTTTAGTGGGTTATAAGTTTTGGGAAAAGTGTATGTAATTGATTGGTTTTAATATCAATTTAAATAATAAGGGTCTATCATTAGATCATTCCTCTATTCTTCTATTAAATAATTATTCAAATTATTCCATCCTCTTCCTCTAATCAATTGATATCTCCCTGATTACTCTTATTTGTTTATTTTGAGTTGGATAGATAAATAAAATGATCATTTTACCCCTATCATTTTCTATATTGGTAATTGGATATCTCTAATCACCCTCAGATTATCCCACTAATTCCAATGTAGTTATTTAATTATGAGTGGCTTGTGTGTGCAATCATGATAATGAGAGTAGAATAAATTAAGAGGAAATTGAAAGAAATATCTAACGAATTAAAACTATTAAAATACATATAGAAATTAATTTCATAATTGATAGATCATAATTCAGCAATAAGGGGAATGATATAATCCTCCTTGGAATAACCATATAGATGGGATAGTGCTACATCATCATATTTATTACAAAAATAAATAAATTGAAGCAACAAACAACATCTTGTGATCCTAGAATAGCCTTTGAGGGAGAATGAGTGTGTAAGAGAGTGAGATCCCCCTTTAATTAATGAACATTTTCTTTTTATAGATATATTCTTCTTTTCATTTGATCCACCATCATTTTTCACATGATTAGCACAATCTTACTTTTAAATGCACCCAACATGTTCAGATACTCAAATCAGATACTCAAATATTTTTTATTAAAACATTATTTCCCTGTGATCGTACTATATAAATATTCATTAAGGATTCAATAGAAATTAATTTCTTCTCCATGGATTCACTGGATGTTTCCATCTTGTTTGGGAGAAAAATTATGTATGTGTTGAGATATGATTTTTTTATTTTGAATGGGCCTAGAAGTCATTTAAATTGGGCCTCAAAATCTCATATGTGGGCCTGTGCTTGAGCCTGGATAAGACTGGGTATTAAATTGGTCCTAGATCTTTTTTAACTTCTATGTCATATTGCATTTCTTCTGGATTTGTTTCTTTTTTGTGATTTTCATTATCATGGGTGTCTGTGAATAAAATTAATTTCAAATTTTTTATCAATTTTTTATATTTTTTTCTTCCAGTAAGCTTGATAAATCTTAATTTTGTCCAATATTCATTATTGGTGCTCCAAGATTAAAAAGGTTTGATTCTCTAGTAATCTTGTTGAGTTTAGGCTCAACATCCTCTCTAAGGGTGTGACTATTTGTTTAGTGGAAGTCTGAGATTAAAATTTTAGGATGAAGCCTTAGTTTATTCCTGGTAGGGGCTACATTACAAATAAAATCATGTAATAGGTAGTACTAGGATGAACTTGGTGAGACTCAAACTCGATACCTCACTGAGACCCATAGGGGAAACTACCAACTGAGTTACACCCTGGGGGCAAGTGGAAGGTTGATATTCTTTAGTAATGTGGCTCCAAAAATTTCCCCAAGGTCCAGAATGGGGTTCACGATAGTGCTTTAATAGTGGATCGACTGGGGAGGCTTTAGTTCCTACAAATCACAGAAGGATCGGTGGGATTTTCTTCAATTGTGATCTTGTCCATCAGGTCTCAAAGGTGTAGTGGGTATCGATGCAACTTCTTCACACGACACTTCATCCTTGACTAGTGATGTCTTTAGTGTAGCAGTAAGAATTGGATTTTAGCTAGTGGTGCATCTTGATTTCAATGGGTCTTGAAAGGAATCTTCAATAGGTCATATCCCTTATAGCATCTTAGTATCTTCTAGATTTAGTGGTGTAGCTTGGTTTCCAAATTCCATGGTCTCCATCTTTTATAAAGGTGAATGGTTTGATTTCTAGTATTCTACTGGGGTATATCTTCGGATCTGGTACACGTGCGAGGATTGCATTCTACATTGTGGATTGGTTCCATTGAATCTTAACATCACAATGTTCATATGTATCTTTCCTTCAATTAGAAATGGTCATGGAAGCTATAGATTCATTATTCGTGATTCAGGCTTCATCAATCGGTATGACTTGGTAGATATACTCAATTTTGGGAGAACACGCCATCTTGTAGGTGTGACATCAGAAGTTTATTTGGTTCCCATGGGTGGAAATTACATGATGTTCAACCTCCACTAGTATATTCAGGTGGTGTGGGATTCATATTTTTCTTGGGCTTTTATCTCAAGGGTTTCTTTGATTATCATTAAATAATATGTCAGCATTGGAAACTGTTTCAGTTTCATCCCCTTCATGACCCGCAATTTCAAATTTCTACTTTTGAAAGATAGTGGTACAGTCGATTAGGATGAGAAGGGGTATCTCCCCTTTTGTTTTTTTGTGGTATCTCCATGCCTTTTCCAAATTTTAGTTATTTTTTCATCGTCAATGAAATATACAAGGCATGGTTTATTCTTTTTGTTGTGTATTAGCTAAATGACTTTGTCATTTTTATGGTTGTAGTTGATCTGTTTTTATCCTCTAGTCATTGAATTAAATTGCCAAATTTTTCTCTTATAGGCAATCTTCATAGGCACAATCGATTTATCAGTTTTCCAAAAATCTGTCTATGGTAGCTAAAAATCACATCTTGTGGTCACTCCATAATAGGCATGATCACTTATACAGTGAAAAAAATTAGTTGTGGTTATTGGAACACTTTCAGTCACTTTGTTTTTTGGTGCGACATATCCATCACATTGTCATTTTTTTGTGGAAGCATCGACTACAAGAAGACAGGTTATGATTGATCCATGCCTTTTCCAAAATTTGGGTGGCCTACACATCATGAATTTTAAGACTCTCAGTTCCATATTGAATCAAATAATTATAGTTTCAAATTAAAAAAAACAAAATTAATGTGTGGATTCTCAATTTAATTCCAAGTATGAATAAAATAATAAAATCCACATTTTAATCCATTTAACAATTAAGATCAAAACATAAAAATTCACAAAGATAATGAATTTACCTAGGATTTATTTGAATTAGGGGTATTTATCAATGAATAATAGATTAAAAAATTGAAATTGGGATCACATCACTCACCTGAATTTGAACTATTACACTCCTAGGGAATTTTATCCTCGAATTCCAAAAATATTTATTATCCAACTAACCATTAAATAAACATCCATAATTGAAGAAATCAATTAATTCATCTACTAAATTGGAATGCATCCTATGTTACTTTCCCACACTATTTGAAATTAATTCACTTTAAAATTCTAGTTTCATGAATCAATTTTATAGATTTAATTGGAATTAGAGTTTTAACAAGTAGCACTTCTGTCTTTCCCTTGTTCCAAAGATTCTTAAACTAAAGTTCGTTTTCACTATTTATTAATACTTCCTAAATGGTATTTTTATAAGTTAATTACCCCCTTCATGGTTCCAATATTCCCCCCACCTAAATGAATACATTTTTGAACTATGAGGACTTTATTCCTTCTTTTCATTTATTTTTCCATTCCACATATGTGCATAGAACTATGAAATGGAACTTATTAAAATATGTACTAAGGGTTACATATTTGCATAGTTTCATTGTCTTAGATATTAATTATGAGATCTAAATTTTTAATTTTAATCTAGACACAAAGGAATTATATTAATTTCTTTTAGGAAAGCTCCATGAGGTGTTATTCAAGTAAAAAGGTTAGGTCACTCAATATTAAGTATGAAATTCCAATTCTCATATGTTATAATTATTATTCCACAATGATCATTTCAGTTTTGAATAAATTTAACTAGTTTTTGAATAGAATTTCCGTATGATAGAGGTTAGAATTACCGAGAAATAATTCTTATTTTTTAATTTCAAAATCAATGAAATCCTTTTATCTATCATGGTATTTTAATTATACAGGACACCATTGGTGTTCAATTTTTCCATCATTATTTTTTTTCTTTTTCTTTTATTATTTGTTTGTTTACACTAATAAAAACTAAAAGAGAAACCTAAAAACTATCTATGTATTCTTAAAAAAAATTATATTTTTCTTTATTTTTGTATATTTATTCTAAATTTTAATAATTTTTTATTTATATATTTTTTAAAATATAAAACTAAAAAATGGTATTCACGTCATAAAACTGCTTTTTCCCTCTCCCCCACACTTAGCTTAGACATATTTCCCATTGAATTTAATCATGCATTAGTTTAATAAAAATATTTTAATATAAAGAAACTATACCAATGTGAGTTAAAGATACAACCTGACAATTCTTTACTCAATAGCAGTGGGGAGGAGCCTAGACTCCTCCATGGGTTCTTTCAAAAAATCCCCATTGTACTTATTCAATTTTTGGCCATTCACCTTGACTTGATAATTTGAACCTTCTACTTGAATATCAACTATAGAAAAAAGAAATTAATAAGTTACTGTGTATGATCGAGTCCACTAGGAATGAAGATTACCAGGGAATAGATTTATCATTGAATAAGATAATAATACTGTTTCTCCAACATGGAATTCTATTATTTGAATCAATTTATAATGCGAAGATTTAGTTTTCTCCTTATAATGTAGGGAGTTATAATATATTTCCCTTATCAGCTCCTCAAGTGTGAAGTCCTAGAACTGGATGCCACATAATAGCTTCCTCGAGCCCTATGGGTCACATGTCCTCAAGCACATCTCCCCAAACTCCAGAGGCTATCGACTAGTAGTGAGGGCCTATGGTGTGTCTATGAGAAGACTATGCCCTAATTACTAGAGTGTATCATAATGGATATATATAAACAGAGGAAAATATCGGAAGTAATATAAGTAAAAGCGGCAGTATACAAAGTAATAGATAAACAAGGATAATAATAATTGTATCAATTGGAATAACTGATGATGATATGTCATGTCACTAGGAAACTAGAAACATGGATATAAGAAAGCATGCATAACATGTTCCAAAAAAATATAATAGAAATAAAATAACTATTCCAAGCATCCCAAACTCTAGCTCTATCAAATACTATCAAGGTCCATCCTAAATAGCAAGAAATCAAGTTTCTGATGTTGTACGCTTCCCTTTATCAACACCTGCATACATGTAATCTACCCCGTGTTCCAAATAGTTCCTAGAGAGGGTATGAGATAAATCTCAGTGGGCCACCATCAACAGTGTCTATAATATTCGGCCCTTGTAATTGAAATGTAACAGTGAGCAAGAATACATATATAAATTAAATCAGTACAATGTAACTAAATACCCAAGTACCTTCTTCATCCCTCAGCTGGGTTCTGAACATATAACCAAGTCATTATTTGATTGTACCAATTTATAAATAATTCACACATTATCAATGGTGAAGGTTCCAAGATATAAATAGGAAACCCTAATTGATAGTTAATAAGAAGTGGTTCCATGGTATTCACTAAGGAAAACTAGACCTTAGGGGTCACTAACTCAGTAGTAACTGGGTATAGCTAAGGGTGAGAGTGTAATCCAAAGATCATAGTACAAGGCTTTCCACAATAAGATTCTTACCGAATCCACTGTGATCATCCAAGGTAAAATGGGCCAAAGAAGTTATTGGTCCCTATAGGATTTAACCATGGAACCTACTTGTCAATACTTGATCTAAGGAGTGTATCCATGGCATCCTTTAACACTATGTGAGGTATCCTATGGTGTCATACTAGGAATCCAAGAATAGACAACGATATGTATCTAGGTGGGTCTCAACCTAAGAAAGTTGCATCCTTAAATAGGAATGGGGCTCTCGAGTTCTCAAGGAATTCCCTGATAAGAATCCAAGGTGATCTCAAGTCAAGACACTCCTATTTAATAATTAAGTCATGTATAATTTAAATTTGTTTAAGCATCTCCTTTAATTAGTGTGAATAGGCCAAGTAGCATGCAACCCTTTAATCAAGTCACAATTAATCAATAAGTGTATTTGGTTCAAGAATTGTCTTTCATTAGTGTGATAGGGCCAAGTAGCATGAAACCTTTTTAAAATACATTTATATAATATTCAATAATTAAGGTTCATTCCGCTACCTTCCATTAATGTGTTAAGGGGTGATATAGACATGAAAAATATTATTTATTTACATTTAATCTGGTCAATTCAAATACTTAGTATACTTCCCAATTTCCCTTTCACATATAATTATCTAGTTAAAGCACTTATCTTAGGTGGGTCAAGTGGTGAGCATACATGGTACTTTTCATTATGAAATTCAAAATATAAATCAATCCATTTAATATAGAAAATATTCCCTTATAATGTTCAACCCAAGTCACACCTAAATTGTGGCTCAAACGTGTCCAATACTAAAAACCCAATTATGATATAACATCCTACATGGGATGGTTGGAGTTTTGTGAATAACCACTGACAAGTAATCACATGCATGGAAATAGTATAACCATATGATTCTAATTATTATAATCATGGAATATAAATTCAATAAACAACACTTGATGAAATTGGTGGGGGCCATATGATAAATTACAAAATCAATGAACTTGAGGGATGAGTTATAGACCGCCCACATTAGGCTTATACAACTCTACTCCTCCAGTATCAGCCCTTGATTGGGATCAGATCAGAGTAGATCTAAGAAAAGAGGAAAAACACTCACACCTCGATAACTAGGTCAAGAGAAAGAGAGACAAATAATGACACAAAAGGACTCGAGTACTTACCATTGTGTATCCTACATGATGAACAAAATCTCGATCGGATCCCATACGAAGTATATATTTCAATCTCTATCTTAGGCCTTCAAAAGGATCCAAAATGATAGAAATGGAGGCTAATACTAATAGATTTTGGACTAGGGAGGAAGGATGGGATTAATTAGATCATTTAGGATAAAATAGTAAAATTACCCAAAAATTATCATGTTCGCAGTTTGTCCACATGGTTTTCCAAACTGTGCGCAAACCATGCACAAATACCCAGAGAAGAGGGGGTGATGCAAGGTTATGCCACATTGTTAGGGAAAAAAAATTCCAACCATGTGATATGTAACTACCCTAAAGTGTGACCATCTGCATGGTTAGATCTAACCATGCGCCTTACCCGCATGGTTTTCTCTAACTATGCAATAGGTCCAGTTTCCCCCAAAATATAGGTTTTGGGTTTCTAACAAGACCCAAACACCCTCAGGACCTTCTCTATCCCACTAAGCATCCATATTAGGTCCAAAATAAAGAGTTGGGATGAATTTTAATAGATCCATACCTAAGTGAAAAAACAAGATCTTACAGTCTTCCCCCTTAAAAGAACTCATCCCGAAGTTCAACTTCTATGGGTTGAGAAATACTTTCTGAGAATAACTCTAGCCATTAGGCACATAAATCTTCCTCTCACTCCCAAGTCTCATTATAAACATGTTTATGATTCCATAGAACCTATACGAGAGGGAAAAAATAGCCTCAGAGAGCCTTTGTGATCTAGTAAATTATGCATACTAGAAACTCCTCAAAGTTAGCATCGATATCTAACTCAACTTCCTCGAGATCAAAGGTGTGATATGGGTTGTCATGATATTGGTGAAGTTGTGAAACATGAAAGACGTCATTAATTGAATGGTACCTATGAGGTAGTAGTAACCAATAAGATACTGGCCCGACTCTCTTTAGGATCTCAAACAACCCTATGTAACGAGTCGATAGCTTCCCGTGCTTTTGTGACCATATATTACCTAGCCTAGATGATACTTGATGGAAAACACGATCTCTAACCTCAAACTCTAAAGTTCATCAATGGTGATCATCATAAGATTTATATATAGACTGAGCAGTAGTTATACACTTTCTGAACAACTGAACTTTCTTTGAAGTCTTTTGAATAGTACTAGGACCTAGTAGGGTTTCCTCACCTGCCTCTAGCTATCATAGTAATGAACGGAACATCCTACCATATAAGGATTCAAAAGGATCCATCTAAATTGTCACCTAAAAGATATTAGTATAGGTGAACTCAATGAGATGGATATGCTTCTCCCAAGAACCGCTAAAATCAAGGAAACATGCTCGAAGCATATCCTCTAGAACATGTATGGTCTGTTCTGATTTTCCATTGGTCTGAGGGTGAAAAGTTTGCATAGAAACACCTGTGTTTCCATAGATTTCTGCAATCCCTTCTAGAACCATGAAATGAAATGGACATCCCTATCTAAAATGATAGTACATGGGACCCTGTGTAGTCATATGATCTCACAGACATATAGTATTCCCATCTCATCAACTGAGAAAGTCTCCATAATATGTATGAAATGATCCACTTTTGTCATTCTATCAAGGAAAACCCATACAACGTCACTACCTCTAGGAGACCTAGGAAAACCGACTACAAAGTCCATGGAAACATCTTTCCATTTCTATTTGAGGATTAAAAGTGGTTATAACAAACCTTCAGGTCTCTAATGATCCACTTTTACCTACTGATAGGTGGAACTCCTAGTGATAAAGAATGTAATTTGAAATTTCATCACAGGCCGCCAATATTGGCATCACATATATTGATACATTTAAGAGATTATCAGAACAAATGACCACTAATAAGAATGAGACTCTTGAAATAACTCCTCTTTAAGATCTGTAGGAACCCAGAAACATCCACAAATAGATAGGATGTCATCTCTATCCACAGACCAATCTAGAGGTATGTTATCTCCTGATATACTCTCACGGAGAACCAAGCCTTTAGAATCTGAAAAATATCTACTCTTAACATTCTCAAGTAGGGAAGAGGTAACTTATAAATATGATAGATAATACTACTCATGACTGTCCTAAAACTCTTGATGTATATCAGAAAAGATATCCATTAACTTCTATTAATCACTAGCTTCCCATACGGCATATGATTGATTTTCCAACTCAGTGCATCAGGGACTGCATTGCTCTTCCCATGCATATAGACAAGCTCAAAATAAAAGGACTATATATATTTGACCCATATTCTCTATATGAGGTATAGGTCATTCTATGAAAATATATATTTGAGGATCTATTTGTATTTTTACACAACAAAGTTCTCACCCAAAAGATAATGTCTAGCAATGTAAGGCATAGACAAATGTTGTCATCTCAAGGTCATTTTTCGGGTAGTTTCTCTCATGAGGCATCAATTACCAAGATCTATATGAAATGAATCTATCCTCCTACATCATCACTGCTCCTAGTTCAATTACCAATGCATCATATAAGATGGTATAACATATGCCTGGCTCTAGAAGAGTCAGAATAGGTGTTGAGACAATCATCCCTTTCAACTCTTGAAAGGATTTCTCACAAGCTTCTGACCACAGGAACTAAACACCCTTATTGTTAAGGCTAGTAAGAGGTGAATAAAGTTGTAATAATATTTGTATGAAATTATTTTAATATCCATTCATCCCCAATAATCTTTTTATGTCAAAAAAAAATTTGGGATGCTACTCTGAAACTATAGCACTAACCTTTTCATGGTTAATAGATACACCTAATTCTTATATGATATAACCCAATAAGTGACCTTTTTCAATCTATAAGTGGAACTTATCAAGATTGGAGTAAATATGATGCTCTCTCAGTGTACTCAGAATGATCTTAAGATGATTGTCATGGTCACTATGAGTGTGAAAATACACTATGATGTCATCCACAAAGACTATGATAAAAGAATCCAAATAGGGGTGGAACGCCATATTCATCAAAGCCATGAAAACAAAATGCGTGTTCATAAGACCGAAAGGCATAAGAAGGTAATAATACAGACCATATCTTCTACAGAAAGCTGTATGTGGTATGTCTGATGTCTTAACTCAAACCTGATGATAACCCGATCTTAGTTCAATCTTAGAGAAGACCCTAGCTCCCCGCAATTGGTAGAATAGATCATCTATTCTAGGTAGTGGATATCAGTTTTTTCCTATAATCTGGTTCAACCTTATAGAATCCATGCATAGACATAAGGTTCCATCCACCTTCGTGGTGAAAAGCACGGGTGAACCCCAAGAGGATGTACTAAGATGAATAAAACCTTTGGCCTCTAAATCCTATAACTGTAACATCCCAGGTAAATAAATAATAAGACATTTTCATATTTATTAGTATTTCAAAATTAAATATTAATTTTACTTTAAAAGGGATTCTATTTTTTATGGCGTACCCGATATGAAACAATGGGTTTCTTTGAAATATTCTGTTTCACACAATGTGGAGTTATACCGAAAAATCAAATAATAAAATAATATTATTTTAAATGGTAGTTAACGCCTAGTAGTTATAATGGAAGGAATGAACATATTTAACTAAAATATGATTATACATGTTCGTTAAATGTTTTAACATTTATCCAATAAATTTTAAAGGCTTAAAATAAGAAAGAATCTAATTTTAAGCATAAATACTCTTATATTCTTTAAAGGGTCGATTTACCGCCTTTTGATGGAGAAACGTTTTTAAATCTAGTTTTTGTAAATTTTATATGTTCTATTTGACAAAATAATATTCTTCTTTAGAATCAGGACAACAAAATTTAATTTGGATGAAATTTTTGTATTTTTCAAATAATGTTCTTTTTTTTACGAATAGTGAAAAATACTGTATTTTAATTCAACAATTCCTTTTAATCTAACTTATTAATATAGTTAGATTATATTTTTAATTGGTTTTAAAGTGTAATTAGATTATATTTTTACCATTTAATTTAATTTTGGTCATTATATGTAATTTTACTTTGAAATTAGACATAAACAAGTATCAATCTTTTGATAGTTATTATTTCTTAAAAAACACACTTTTTGTTTCGACAACGGGAATTATTTTTAAATTAATTTCTTCCACTTCTGTGTTTTGAATTTAGAAAAATGGATTCCATATTTGGAATAATAATTTTAAAATTTTATAAATAGGTAACTTTTATTTTTAGACATTATGAATATTTACATCAGTAAATATTTTATTTACCATGGTTGAAGGGTCAATCCGGTAAATAAGGGTAAAAAATAATATTATAATAATATTAAATTACCATAACATGTATATTAATCCTATTGGATGATACATTTCCTACCATAGGTATCCTTGGGTCGATTTGGGGACCTCATGGAGCCACTTGGCAGTGATAATGACACTTTATATTAATTAATTTAAAGTAAAGAAAAAAATGACCCAAACATATATCTTTTAGTAAATAAGTTTTTTACATAGGTTTATATAAGTTATCTCTTTGACTATAAATATTATTTTTAAATATATAAATATTTCCTACATAATGGTATTTTTTTATAATTTTTATACAATAAATAAATAAAATTATTTATGACATAATAATGATGTAGTGTTTACCACATTAATTAATGATTTAAATAAATAAGATTATAAAAATTAAAACAACATCCAAAACCTATCCAATTCTTATTGTATGATTTTATTTCTAACAAGAGTCATATTATATTTGACTTTAATTAGTTTTGGAACTTTAGAAACCGAAAATCATTATATAATAAAATAATATTTTCATACTTTCCTAAACAGTCCATCCTGTCCCTTAGAAAAATCCATCACCTCTAACCCATTACTCACACCTCTCAAGACCATTTTATCATCCAAACTATACCCAATTAATCTTTCTACATCCCACCTCTTCCACTTATAAGCCTTACCCTAGGCATAAGGCAATTAAAGTAAGACTTTTGGTTCAAACCAAAGGGATATACCCAATTTAAAGGTAACGTCTTCTCTTAAGTTATTTTCTTTTATTTTACTTATCCAACCCCCTAAACTATCTTTATTTATTTATTTTATAACAAAAAAGTATCTTAAATATACTAGTATTTTTTTTATGATAATTATTCTAAATACAATTCCACACACCTCCATCTAATTGATACGAGCATACTGTTTCTGTGGACGGCGAACTACTGCCTCACGAAACGATGATTGTTCAAATATCTCCAACCGCCTCTCATGGTGGAAATTATGATGGAAATATATTTATATGTGATATATATTATATTTATATTGTCACTTTGCATCTATATTTTTCATTTATAGCATACCTTTATGGTTTCTATAATGGGTAAAAGTGATAATTTCACTTGAGGAAGTGCGGACTACCACCCCCTCAAAGTGATATGACTCGTTCATTGCATACATGGGATGTATAAAGGATGGAGTTAATAAAATTATATATGATATTATACTGGAATTATAATATACATATGTATCATTAATTTTTCAATCCATTAAAATACAAAATAGAAATGAAAGTAGCGTTCATGCGTATGTACAGCATAACGTCTCCATGAACGGTGCATTTCATTTCTTATCTCCAAATGTTATGTGATATTATAAATACATATATATACTGAATATATATGATATATATGATATTTAAATCATGAATATTATTCTTGGGATAATATAATATTTACCACATGGATAATTTGTAATTATAACAAGTTCATTTTCTGAACATCTACAAAATGTCCGATATAAACTCAAATAATTAACTAATTGTTATAGAAAGATAATAAGTGATATAAAAGGAATAATAAAACTTTAAAATGTTCTTATTAAAATATAAATTAAATTAATTTTATTATTCAGAAAGAACAAGGAACATACCGGACAATTCGGTTTTGAGGTCAGGGGTTTCTTATCTCACTTTTAATTCCATGTGATTTCCATTGTTCACCACTTATTTTTTGAATTTGGTGTATTTTTTAATGAAATTAGATATATATTATCATTATTATCTTTATATTCATGGTATTATATGATTAATTCGGTGGTTATTAACTTTTGGTCATACGACTCGATTGATTACAACGTGGTAGGGGGTTTTCATATCACTGTTTATTCACATGAGATTCATGCTATATTTACCACAATTTCCTTTTGTGTGGAGTATGTACTTCCCATGATTGTATTATTTGTATAATATAAATTAATTTATGGATATTTACATCTTCATTTTATGATCCTTCTTTCATGTGGTGAATGTTTCGTAAGTTACTAAATCTGTAAGGGAACCTTTCATCGTACTCTTTTAGTCAAAGACTTCTTTTATGATATGTCTTTAAATTTCAATTTTCAAATGTTGGGATATGTTTTTATATATCCTTATTTATGTACATTTTATGTACATTTTATGAGATACCCTTTTTCTCTCATCAACTCATTTTCTGAATTTTTAATTGACGACGTTAGGCTGCTTAATTTTTGTAAGGGGACTTCTTAACCCAATTTCCATTCTTTGGGTTAATATTATACTTCTTGATTATGTAATGATATGATTATGTGTGGAATAAATATTTATTTATTTATGTAATAATTTCCACTCCTATCTTTGTGGATATACTTTTGATACACAAAATAACTCCATTGATAATTTCTCAAGTCATTGATATGAACTTGATAAGGGAAATTTTAACTCAATTTCCATTCATTGAGTTAAACATCCAAGTCATTGGTTTTGTTTTTAAAATAACATGTGTGAATGTCTTCTAATTTATTTGCACTGAATTTCCAATCATATTGAGTGTATTTATATTTTTCGCACATAATTATGTAATTGATTTATCTTTAATCTAAGGATACCGTCTTTATAATGGATTTCGTCTCAATTTACATTCCATTGATACTTAATTGTTGTTATGCACCAATACACTTTTATATGGTGTATATAATGTCCTTTGGCATATTATATCAAGAATCCCTTTATTCTCACGATATTATGAAGTTTTTATTAAATGTTATTCCTCAATTATTTGTATTCAAGCATCTCTCATTTAGTTAAGAACTCCTTAACTAAAATATTGTTTTTAAAGATTTATTCTTATAAATATTTGTCATTAATGTACATATTTTCAAAATGGTTTTAAGGATTTATTTATATGGGAATTAATGTTTTAAAATTTTAATACCTTTAAAATTTTCAAAGTGGTATGGGACACTTTGATTCAAAAATATCTTTATTAAATTTTTTAAATGGTTTTGAAAATGGTTTTGATAAAGCATTGATTGCGTCAATATCTTGAAATGATATATTGTGATTGAAATGTGAAAATGTTATCTTTTATTTCATGATTGTTTTATGTGTTCGGGTTTATATTGTCACTTGTACATTAGATGGGTGGTTACGTGATAAACTAAATGACGGGTGGTGTCATGATAAACTGGGACGGGTGGTTACGTTATAACCTCTAATGCATTGGGTATGGAATCCGGCCATATGGCTATTCCATTTAGTGATATGTGTGAAAGTAAACCATATGGTTATTCCATTTAATTATGTTTATCTATCATGTTACCTTTATATGTTATGTGTTCTTTCTATGGGTTTTATGGTAATATTTTGTTTACAAAATGGTAATCAGTGATCTTTTATTCAGTAAATAGTATTTACTACTTCATAAAGGTGAAAAGTATTACTTATGATAAAGTATTAATGGTTTAATTATTGTTTTGAAAAAATAACAGTTTTTATTCTTTGTGTATCCCTTACTGAGATTTTTTTCTCATCCCATTTTTTGGAATGTTTTTCACAGGACATAAAGTGGAATAGGGTCAAGGATGGGATCAAGGAAAATTCATGTTGTCTAAAACATGGAACTAGACATGTTTCTTTTAAAGAGTTTTTATTTTATAAGAAAAATGATACTGAGAAGTATTTTATACATTTAATATTCAAGTTGATATGTAATAGTTATGGCCTAATTCTCTAAAACACTAAACCATAAAAGATCCTCAACATGAATTATTGATTTAACTCAAGATTAAGTAATGTTTTAAGGCTAGGTACTTACAATAACTACTGCTTGATCTCTTGGAGCTCATTAGGTGTTATCCTATATGTAGGAATGGACACTAGGGATACTCCTAGAACAATCTTGATTGTAAACTCTACCTCTCTCTGAGGAGGTAATCTAGAAAAATCATCAGGAAAGATAACCCTGAAATGACCCACTATTAGAGGGAAATCATCCTTTCATAAACCCAGATCTACCATTAAGAGATTTTCAATCTAGGTGGTCACTTCACCTAACCCATTAGTATTTGGTCCAAATCTACCTGCCTGGACATCCGACTCACCATTATGTAGATAATTGCTTCTTTCTGGTAAGGTAAAGGATACCCTTTGGTGATAGTAGTCAACAAAATCATGATACTTAACCAACCAGTCCATACTGAGAATGACATCGAAGCCTGTCATCTCGATAAAAAAGAGGTTCCATAAGAAAGGGTAACTTTATACCTCAAGGGGATACACTAAAAAAAATACGTACATTAGGGACTGCGAAAAGCAGTCGCTAAAGGGATCTAGCGGCCGCCAGCCAACCAACTTTGGTGGTCATAGTTGTCCCAACACTAAAGGTCATTAGTAACTTCCAAAGGATGTCACTATAGACCCTCATTTGATGGCCATGGAAATGGTCATTGGGAATACTAAGAGTGACCTCTTTGGTGGTCGATGATGCCTCAGGATTCAAAGACCACCAAAAGTGGTCTCTAATGATCCTTGAATTTTTTTATCATTAGCGACCTCTAGTGGAGGCAGCTAACCTATAGAAATGTTTTTTTAAAAAAATTACAATTTAACATTACCATATACCCAAAACAAACTGCTAGTAGAAATCAAAAATGAAAATTAACCCAGAACTCCTCATTTGCTTGATGCCACACGAATGCAAACAAATCTCACCAAAGTGCCTCTCTACTGGATGAAGCAATCAACCATCAGAAATAAAAACTTGAAATTAACCTATAACTCCTCATTTTCTCATTGTCACACTAATTCAAACAATTCTCACCAAATTACCTCTCCACTCGATGAATCTATCCACCAGCAATACCACAAGACCAGAGAAAATAGTTCAAGAATAAAAAATGAGAGAACCAAAACTAAAGACACCAAAAAATGATAAAAAAGGATAATCATTTACAAAAAATAGAGAACACATTGATTTTTTACAATATTTGATACATGTGTTCACTTATTAGTGGTGTCAAGGTTTCACTTTGTGAGAAATCCAGATCAGATTACAAGAGAGGACTAAATCATTCCAATGACTATACAAAAAATGTAAATTGATATATACAAGAGGATAATATAATTGAAATAAAAATAAATGAAACACTATAATATTTTGGATTCAATTACCAAGAATACATATATTCTTGAAATATACATATTGAAAATTAAGGCCTCTATGATCAAAATGCATCTAAAGAAAATTTTCTTCAATGTATAGGTTTGCAAGACACAATCTAACTGGATCCACTCTAGCATCACTAAAATCTATAGAGATTGGGATCTCATGAACCAACATAGCACCAATTAAAATCAAAACCATCCTCTCTCTTAATCTCTCTAAAACTCCATCAAATCAATTCTAGAATTGACGAAAATAGTGGGAACCTCTTGATTTACACTTAGTCAAAAAATCAATCATCCACCTGATGGATTATGATTTTTTAGAGTATGTACTTAGGGAGCCACTGATAATAAGGTGTGATCATTTGATTACAACAAACCAAAATCCAACCATATATGTGGATTTCAAATATTAACCTGATTATTCATGATGTAAGCCAAGAGACAGTAGAGTGGGATATGTGGCCATGAGAGATTGAGAAAAAGAAAAGTGACAGATCTTGGGTAAGAATCACTAAGAAATAACATGCAATGAATTATAAATAGAAACATTCATGGCCATCAAATTAATTGGTATCAAAGAATAAAGTTATAACCAAGCATATTGGGAAGATAAATATTACCTATTGTATGTTCTCCCATAAATAAAGGGAATTCCATCAGATAAAATAAAACCAATAAATAAAATGGATTTACTTTATAATTCGAGTGAATTAAAATTAACACACCGCTCAAAATTATTATCCCCAATGAACAGTGCTAGCTACCTAGTTATAAAGAGAGAAACTAGAGTGGGAGGTTTTTCATGAGACTGAGACAAAAAAGTGGACAAGA
Source organism: Viscum album (assembly GCA_963277665.1). Lineage (NCBI taxonomy): Eukaryota > Viridiplantae > Streptophyta > Magnoliopsida > Santalales > Viscaceae > Viscum > Viscum album. The sequence goes on from OY728151.1 coordinate 1,218,599,783, forward strand.
CCATTCTATTTTCACATGATTATTTTGGTTTTTTTTATAGTTATAAATTTTCATTCTTACTATCTGATATAAAACTGAGAGAAATATGTATTTGATAAATGAGTGTTGGAACTTATAAAACCATATGCAAAGAAGAAGTTAACTTGAATAGTTACTGGTGGTAATGAAAATGGTTGTTGTGCTCTAACTTTTGAATAACAGATACATTTTTCATGTTGTATTATGTGAACAAAATATAAACTTAAGTATTCAAATAGAACGTGTATTGCATGGAGTTTGTGTGTGTACATTGATGTTCTAATTGAAGAAGGGTCCCATTTCTTTATAGTAGCTTGAACAAGCAAGGAAATTCATGTTCAATGGTCAACTACCTGAAGAAGAAGATAGGGAATAATTATTTTATGAAAGTAATTTTTCTATTTGGATAATGGAATTCATGCCATGTTGGGAAGATCATATTAAATCCTCTTATTATATTTTGTCGAGTGGTTTTGTTTTTTTGTTTCGACCTAGAGTTGTACATGAGGAAAATAAAAGAAATTTAAATATCGATGAATGTGTCAAGAATGTATTGAAATAGACTCTAGATAATAAGGTAGAAGAGGAAGTTTTTCATTACACTACTTCAAAAGAAATATGGGTAAATTTAGAAGATTTTTATGATACAGAATCTATATTTAAGGCTAAATATGAATATACTAAAGATCTTGTTTTGAAGTCTCTTGAATATGAGTGTCACCAGTCCAAAATCTAAAAAAATAAGAACAATTAGAAGTCCAATCAATTGGATTCACCTACTTAGTTAAACAAATTTGTCTCATTGTGCATGTTAGATTCTAACCCAAAAGAATATATCTCTTATAAATCTGATGATAATGATTTTATATCAACTAAATGTGTTGAGGATATAGAAACCACTTAATAAGGTAAATCTATAAATTATTGGTGCAACCCAATAAGAGAAGACTCAAGCCTAGAGATATGAAGTTCAAAACTTGAAGGATGAAGGTGAACGAATTTGTACTCACATAACAAATTTAGAGGAAATCATTACACTGATGGATAATAAATTAAAACGAGAAAATTGATGTGAATGATGAACCGATTCATGAGTTGAAAGTACTAAAAATATTATTATGGGGCCATTGAATGATATTATAGAATGTTTAGTGATAGATAAATTTCATGTGCGGCTACAAGATGTTTGGGGTCTAGAAAATAGAGAGAAAATACATATAGAATAGATATGTCTATTCAGTTGAGGGATCAATCAAAATCAATTGACTAGTTTAGTGGTTCAAGGATTACATTAATTTCTTTATTTTAATGGATACAAGTAAAACTAACTTCCTAAAATAAAAATCACCACATAGTGAATTAAAATAATGGTATTCAATAATAACTATCAAGGAAATGTAAGTTTATTAAAATCTATTATCTTGAATGATTATTGATTGAATAATCCTAGAAAAAATATAAATTTATCATAAACATTTAATAAATTTCCTACTTTTTGAATTTAGTCATGCTATATTACCTTAAAAACATGCTCTTCAATGATATCCCTAGTCATAAGCATGTGTAACTACAACCAGATCATAATATATGAACACCCATCTATAAATATGATTCAAAGTCATGCAAAGATAGAACAAAAACCATTTAAAATATGAATTAATCATATGCATCTAAAATATGAAAAGGGTGAAGATCAAAAAATATATAAAACATATTAAAGTTGTAACAACCATACTATCACTTTGAATTCAATAAATATCATTAAACCATATTATCCCCATTGGTTCACATGTTCATAGAGATTTAAAAAAAGGTCAATGAGATTAGAAAAACATCCACAATAAAAGTTTCTCATATATATAACAAAAATGAAAAAAAAATATATGATCAAATTTATTAAAATAAATAAATTATTAAAAGAATTTAGGCTTCAAATAATATAATATTCAATGAATTTACAATTGACATGTACCAAAAAAATTCAATAACAAATAGATAATATTATCCAAAGGTTTTATTCTTCATTTTCCAAGACACTGAAATATTTCAATTTAGAATTTAAAAAAATATTAGAAAAAAATGAAACAAAGAAACATGAGAGATGAGAAAAAACACTACATTGGTCAACAAAGAGAGAAATTACCAACTCATTTGGATGAAGAAACATTTTGGAAAGGTTTTCTGGTTGATTATGAAAGTCTTAATGCATTTTTGTGTTGGAAACCTCTCTATTTTCTTGTATCAATAATTATTGGGGATATTTTGGAGGAGAAAATACATTAGACTTTTATTTTTTCCAATTTCTTTATGAAATCAAGATCAAATTCAGCCAATTTTTTTCTAACTATCTTAGAAGTTGAAAGTGATCCATTTTCTCCAAAGGAATCAAAATCAACAAAATAGTTAATAAATGAAAGATTCACCTAATATAAGCACTAAAATATGGTATCTAATGTAACTTACATTCAGCCTTTTGGAACTTCCCATGTTCAAGAATTGCATAAGCATTTTGGTTTGATGTTAATCCCAAACCCATTTGGTTGGTTCTCTCATTTATGTTAATATACTACAAATCAAACTCTCTATTTTCCTACAAACATTTAAGATGATAAAACATAATCACCTCTCAGAATGTGGGAAAAATTGATCAATATAACAAGAATCATCAACAATCATGCTTGATTGTTCTGCCTGATCAATGTTACAAGTCTCAGAATTTTGAAATGTATCATTGTTCTTCTTGGATCCATTGTCAAAACTTGTTCTAAATATTTCTGAATAAAAGATATGAAATCCAAAATAATTTGTTTTTATTCATCAAATTGATTGATTATTTTCATAATAGTTGGTGAAATATCATTCTCCATGTGTGTCCCTGACACCATCCTTTCAATATATTCTGTAAAGACATGTAAAAATTAAATTGGGGAGAAAATCTATCCAAACACATATTAACATGGGAATATATATTCATATAGATGGAAAACCTTTGATAGAAGAAAGGTAAATTGTAAACTAGTTTCATAGATTTGGATTCATAGTTGGAACCAACCTCAAAGAGATTATTAAATTGATGGTATCAAACTTAATTTGATAAAAAATTATGTAAAATCATAAATCAGAAATGGTCACCTGGAACCCCAGTCCAATATATAGTAGGGAGAAGATCATTGAGTGGTAACCCTAGGTAGGCATGGAGGTAGAGGTAGGTCAAGGTGTGAGGGGAAGTGGTGCGGTCGTATGGGTGTTGATAGTGACTCCAGGTGAGACGACGTCTAAGGGAGAGGTGCAAGGGAGAGGGATTCGATTCCAAGTGTGATGGTGGCGACAGGTGAGGTGTGAGGGAGAGGGACTAGTGGATTATGGATGTGGAGTCATAAATGTGGAGGGGTGTCAGTGAGGGAGAGGTTGCTGGAGCTGGAAGTGGAGGCAGTCGATGATGGAGGGATGGGTAAGGTTTGTGAGGGCGGCTACGAGGGGTGCGAGCGATGGGTTGGGGGTGGGGGTAGGGCATGTTAGATAGGTGCTTAAGCCCTGAGACCTACATTGGAAGTCTCCCAGGTCAAGGGCCTCATTTTACCCTCTTTATAATAGTGATAGTCCCTACACTATAATAATACATATGACTGTATCCCTAATGGTGTATCTAGGGTCATTACACCATATTAATATTATATCTCTAATCTAAGACTTTCCACGATAGATACAGAGATAAAAGAGTTCAAAGAACCTGTATCAAATAAAGCAGATACTATAGTAGATTCCATAAGAATAGTACTTAATTCTGTCGATGGTCCCACAACATGATCCTCATGTATCGATTGTAGTGCATTAAATTGTCCTGATCTATGTCCCTATGTAATAACAGGACCACCATGATCAAAAATTCTCTACTAGTGCTTTTGGTGATAAGGGTTTTGGCTACCACAGCCATGACCTCCTCCTCAACCTTTTCTTCTGGTGCTATTCCAACTCCCAACCATATGTGGCACAAAAGAACTCACTCCTAAAGGTGGATCTGGCATAGATCCTTTTCCACTCAAGGTTAGTGAAAAGGTCCTACAAAAACATGGAAGATTACCCCATACGGCTACAATCCCAAAACTCCATTATGTTTCTATCACAATGGAGCTTTAGGTGACCACATAATCCACACTGATGACACACTACGAAGCTATCAAAATAGAAACTATGGTTGTCACTACCCTGATGAGAAACCTGGATGTAACGTTTCCTACCATCAGGAGAACTAATGTCCTCTCATGGCACAGATCCTCTATACCTGGTACTATTATCATATCTCGGGTTATGCTCAATGATATGAGCCTAATTAACTACTAAAAAAAATTAAGAAGTATAAATACATTCATCTACATATAGATGGTGTACTGGATCCCATCCTTGAAATTTCTAGCATCCAAAAGCTTATCACTGGTTAGAAGTGCTGAAAATCATTGAAACACCATGAAATGTGCAGAATATTTCATAACTGATATAGAACCCTACTCGAGATTCATGAACTCTCTGTCTCTATCATCTCTCAATATCTGAGGAAAGAACTGATCATAAAAGGAAATCTAGAAATAAACCCATAACATTCCCTAATAATGACCAATCTTGGTAATCACATCCTACCAATGCTTGTCTGAATCCCAAATCATGTATAAGGAAAGCTTGAACCTCTACTCTAGAGGCATCTCTAGATGCTCAAAGATAGATAGAGTGTCTTCAAGACAATACTTAGTATCCTGTGGACCACCATCCCCTAAGAAATTAGAATTATGTTGCTGCTAGAACTCATGAGTTAAATCAGCCATCGTAGGTGCAACTCATGGAGTACCATGCATGGACTGAATCATATGTAGGAAACTATCACACACTTGGACATCAGTGCCTAGATCAGGTATAATCGGAAGTTCCTTGTGTTTTACTCCTGGAGGTAATATTGGTGGCTCAATTCCCACCACATCTGAAGTATGATCATTTCCACCTTCCTAGTGTACGATATGAGGATGTCGTGGTGGAATTGGCCTGCAAATTCCAAGAACAGGCCTCCAAATAATGTTTAGGTAGAAATATAGCCTCACTAGAGGAAGCTGAATGTAATAAAACTCACTACCCAGGGAATACTACCACAACTACCCACTTATATGTCCATGTATTGGTAAGTTCTTAAGTATAAGTTTCATTTCATTTTTAATTTAATTACCAAGTTCACTCCTTTACCTTTCATAAACATGATAATTCGGGATAATTACATGAAACCATTTCATATTATAAGTCATGTTTCACTTTATAATCGATAGCCATTACCATTGAATTAGTTCCCATACACTTCATCAATGAAAAAAATCCATTTATTTATAACATAATGGCTTGACTCAGAAAATTACCCATCCAAACCCATAAGGGCTAATACACCTCATGAATTGAGATAGGAAATCACTCAATTTCAACCAAGAGTAATACAAGCATAAGCTAACTATCACAATATCACTCAACAATTACAGGTTTATCGATAAATGAAAAGCAGTGAAATTCACCAATATGGTATGGTAATATGCATGACATACGAATTCTAGTTGACTATAATGATGCATGTAACAATGCTCATTTCCCTCATATCATCGGTCTAAAGATGAAATTTAATTCTCAATCAGAATAATAATCAACAACTCCACAAAGCATTTGTGTCACCTAATGGTGAAATAATATCAACTGTAATAGGAAAAAGAATAACAATAATTATAATTTTTTCAACTTATTTTTTACCCCAAACATGGGTTCGTGACTATGGCATTCCAACTTTTTATTACATAACTTTTCATTACAATTTACAAACATAGGATCTTTAAATTATAGCATCTTGGAAAAAAGGTACATAATACATAAAACATATAAAATTATTTTAATCAAATTGAAATGATTCATTAAATGTTCATCCTAAGTAAAATTATTGCATCTCATAACCTGGAGACATACATCCAAGGAAAGGGTGAGAAGAAGGGCCAGTAAGAGAAAACAGGGAAAACAGTTTACATGTGAACTTGAGCAATATCAAAAAGAACATGGGAAATATTATAAAGGAAAAATAAAGAGGAATATAATAATAACAATAACTTGAAATGTAACATTAAAATATGGTTACAACATTTAATTTATACATTCATAATAATATCACCAAGGTCCATCCCCAAGGTATATTAAAAATTACCAAGGTCACTCACCAAGGTATCATAAAACTTGTCATCTCTAGAGATTAATTTATTTACCCAATGAATTAAATCACTATTAGGGTGAACCCTAAATATGTCTTTATTTTCATTTGATACATGTAGATCATCATCAAACATTTCAAAAATAACCCAAAGTGAATAAAAGAAATGTGTTTCATATCAAAATCATGACGTTTTAAAAAGTAATTACAAAATGTTCATTATGACATTTATAACCAAAATAAAGGGAATGAGAATTTTATGTATATAAATTACATAATAAAATATATAATTTTTATGTATTTATGAATACCCCTAGAAATAAAATAGTTTTATGTATTCACATAAATAAAATAAGTTAATTTCTTGAGAAAAAGAGAGATTTTGAGACAAAATTTCTACAGCATAACGGCTATGCAACATGGTTTTAGAAAACATTAAAAAGAGAGGGGATAGAGGTAACCCATTCATAAGTGAATAATAATATAGTACAGGGAAATAATAACATGGTATGAAATTTTAAGGACATACTACATAATAGAGAACTTGAAAGAAAAAAAGAGAAGTTACGAATTCCCTTACGAAAATTCGGAAGCCTAACAACGTCACATAAAAATTAGGAAAATCAGTTGATGAGAGAGAAAATGGCATCTCATAATTTGGACATAAAATGTATAGAAATAATGATATATACGAACAAACCCCAATATATGAAAATGTAAATTAAAATATATAACATAAAATAATTCCTTGACTAAAAGAGGAGGGTGAAAGGTTCCCTTACCTTGAAGAATAACTTCTAAAACTAGAATATCGGGACCTTAAGGACTTTAGAGAACATTTATAGGAATCCTTGGGAAGTAAAAAAGACAATTTATTCATTTATTATGAATTTTGAATGAATGGAATTAAATAATAGGTTGGTATTTATAGAAAAAGTGAGAAAATATTTTAATAATTTCCAAGGGATACCTCATTAGTGGTATTTCCAAAACCATGGGCATGCCCATGGTATTTACCCATATTATTGGAAACATGGGACACCTCATAAAATATTTTATTACTCAAGAGTCTACCAGAATTATCACATCATTAAATGTTATTAAACACATTGAAACTCAAAACTGTATTTTTACTATTCACTAAAAAACAAAATATTTTATAAAAATATCATAAATTCACCATAACCTAATATCGACATTATGAGTCCAAAAAGGACATTTATTTTATCATAATAAATTTATATATGTGATTAATTTATCTTTTAACTATAAAAATAATAGAGGACATGAAATGCATAGTGAATGATAGTAAAAAATTTTAAAAGAAAGGAAAATTATTTTATCATTTGTAATTAAACAATAGTTTTTTTATAATAATATTTCATTATAATAAGTATTATTAATAATGTAAAAGCTTATTATAACCATTTATATATTTTCTGGATTGTACAAATTCTGTTAAAAAACCATCAATTTATAAAATTCCATTTTATTAAGAAAAACTATTCTCAAAACATGAAATATGGAATATCAATTTTTTATTTACATAGAGAGATTATACATTAAGTAACTAAGTACTTGACTTATAACCACTTATAAAACTTGCATACGACCTATGGGTAAGTTGTGAGATGATGACATAATCAATGGGTGGCTCAGATAACATCGCCCGAGCAGTAATTTCCACCAACTTGAACTTCTCCCGAAAGAGATTTTTTTCAAGCTTAACCTATTGTAGCTCAATTTGGGCTTGGTCTAGAGAAAAGACCAAAGATGTTACCTCCCACCCAATTTCTGGAAAATGGGATTTGTAAGGCATGGATTAACTAGTTGAGGCTATCGACTCTTCTTTCTCTATTAGTTTCATAAGGCATGGATTAACTAGTTGAGGCTATCGAGTCTTCTTTCTCTATTAGTTTTCCTTTTTCATTTATATTTATAAACAATAATTATAACATTAAAATTATTACTGAGAGTATAGTTTCCAATGTCTTATTGACCAACATTCATAATTAAACAATGGGCATATAATGGTTGAAACATGATGGTTACATCTTAAATTATACTCACTTCATTTAAGGGGATATATTTTTTATGTAATAATTATATAACAAACATTTTTAGGAATCAAATATCATTTAAAAAGTTGGGGTCGTTACATTCTTCCCCCCTTAAGAAATTTTGTCCCCATAATTTCAACTTGTAAACTCGGTTTAAAAGTTTTGGGTACTTTCGCCTCATTGTTTCCTCAGGTTCCCTCATCGCTTCTTTATATTTTTGGTTCCTCCACATCAATTTAACGAGGTTGGTAGTCTTGTTTTGTAGAACGTTGTCTCTACAATAGAAGATCTCCACCGGTTTCTAATTAAAATAGATTTCATGTTCCAATTGTACCACCTATGGATTTAGTACAAGTGAAGGGTTAGGTATGTACTTACTCAAGAGGGATACATGGAAAACATCATGAACCTGTGCTAGATTCGGAGGAAGTTTAAGCTGATAGGCCACTGCTCCTATGAGATCATGGATTTTATAAGGGCTAATGTACCTAGGGATGAGATTTCATATTATCCCAAACCTCACAACTCTCTTACAAGGTGAAATTAGAAGAAATACTTTGTCACCAATATCAAAATCGAAGTCCCTTCGATGGTTTTCGGCATAGCTCTTTTTCCTACTTTGAGTATTCTTAATGTGTTGATGGATGGTATGAACCTTTTCTGTCATCTATTACACAAGATCAGGCCCAAAAATATTTCTATCACCAAATTTATCACAAAATGTAGGAATTCTACATCGCTTTCCCTATAGAGCTTCATAGGGTTCCATTTTAATGCTCAATTGGAAACTATTGTTGTAAGAGAACTCAACTAATGGGAGATATTGATCCCATGCACATTTAAATTCCATTGAGCATGTTCTCAGCATGTCGTAGAATGTTTGAATAGTCCTTTCAGGTTTTTCATTAGTTTAGGGGTGATAAGCCATACTAAAATTCAATTTTGTACACATATAATGTTGAATACTACTCTATAATGTTGATGTGAACCTTAGATCACGATAAGATATGATAGAAAGTAGAACTTCATGCAGCCTTACCACTTCCTTCACGTTAATCCTGGAAAGTTGATCAAGAGATAAATCTTCCTAAATAGAAATAAAATTAGAAGTCTTTGTGAGATGGTCTACTATATCTCATATTGTACTGTTTCTTTTAGAAGTTCTCAAGAGACCAATGACAAAGTCCATAGTGATATTTTCCCACTTCCATGCTAGTATGGGTTGTGGTTGTAATACCCCTTTAGGAAGTTGTTTCTCTACCTTCACTTGCTGACATAGTAGGCACCTTATAGTGTAGTCAGCAATCTCCCTTTTCATATTATCCCACCAATAATGATCATGAAGGTCCCTATACATTTTTGTGCTTCCAAGATGTATAAAGAAATTAGAGCTATGAGATTCATCCATCATCTCCTTCATTATTTTCAGAATAGATGAAACATGTAATCTTGTGTGAAATTTCAATACACCTTCTTGATCAATATTTAACTCAAGAAACTTACCATCCTTCACAACCTCAAACTTATTCTATAACAAAGGATCTTATTCCTGATATTTCTTGATCTTCTCTATTAATGATGGTTGAAAACCATTTGGGATAGGATTGGTGATGTCCCTTCTCTTACAATTATCATGCCCAGTTTCACTAGGTCTTTAATCAAGGGATCTCCTTAGATCCTCATCATGGACAGAACAATAGGGTATTTCCTACTTAATGCATTAGTGACTCTGTTTTCTCTTTCAATATGATAATGAATTGAACAATCATAGTCTTTAAGAAGTTACAACCATCTTCTATTTCTCATGTTCAATTCCTTTTGTGAGAAAATATACTTTAAACTTTGATAGTCTATGTATATATCACACTTCTCCCAATAAAGATAGTACCTCCATATCTTCAGAGCAAAAATAACTGTATCCATCTCCATATCATGCATAGGATAGTTATGCTTATGAGTCCTCAACTATCGTGATGCATAAGAAATCACCTTGTCGTTTTTCATGAGGACACACCCAATCCCTTTTATAGATGAAAATCTAAAAATAACAAATCCTTCTTCGATTGAGGGAAGAGTTAGCATGGGTGAAGTAACCAGTCTCTTCTTCACATCTTGGAAACATTCCTCACAATCCTTTGTCAAGATGAACTTAACCCCTTTTCAAGTTAACTTGGTTTTTGGATTAGAAATTCATGAAAAGTTTTTCAAAAACCTCCTATAATATCTTGATAATCCAAGGAAACTAAAAATATCAGTTATTGTGGTAGGATAAGGCCACTCCCCTACAACCTTTGTCTTTGTGGGGTCAACTGTGATTCTTTCATTGGTTATAATGTTCCCCAAGAAAGAAACTTGTTGTAACCAAAATTCATATTTACTGAACTTTCCAAATAGCCTCTTCATCCATATAGTTTTCAAAATAACCCTTATATGATCCTCATAATCCTTTCAAGTTTTGGAATATATCATAATATCATCAATAAAAACTACCACAAAGTTATCGAGGTAGTCCTTAAAGACTCTATTAATAAAATCCATAAAAATAGTAGGAGCATTAGTCAAGACGAAGAGCATAACAAAAACTCATAATTCTCATATCTTGATCATAAGTTAGTTTTTGGAATATCTTCTTTCTTTACCCTCAATTGATGATAACCAGATCAAAGATCTACCTTGGAGAAGAATTGTGCCCCACGAAGTTGGTCAAATAAGTCATCAATTATTGTAATAGGGTATTTTTTTTCTTCACTATGATCTCTTTTAGTTCTCTATAATCAATGCATAGCTTTATTGATCCATCCTTCTTCCTCACAAAGGGAACTGGTACTTCCTAAGAAGACACACTCGATTGGATAAACCCCTTCTCCAAAAGATCTTGGAGTTGTTCTTTAATTCCTCCAAATCCACATTTTCAATCCTCTATGGGGTCTTTGATATCGGATGAGATCCTATTATAAGTCCAATGGAGAACTCTAAGTCTTTTTCTGGGGGAGGTCTAGGTAACTTCTCAGGAAATACGTCAATGTATTTTTGACTGATGGGGAAGTTCTCTATCCTTATACTATCTTTTCATTATTATTCTTCACCGATCAACTCCATAAAGAAGGTTATAAGAGGTGCTTCGATACAAAGATCAAGTCAAGACATCTCTCCTTGTAATATAACTATAGGTCATCCATTCAAGACTACTGATATTTCCTTTCTTCTACATTTGTTCTTATCATTATACTTTGAGAGTTAGTCCATCCCTAGATAATGTCGAATTCCAACATTGGAATGACTACTTGATTTGCGATAAGATTGTGCTCACTAAAGTAAATACTAGAGTTTTTAAACACTATTGATGCTTGGATAATCCCACCCATAGTCTTGAATGATAAATCTAATTTTATCAATTTAGGGGTTTTTTCTAAATTATTTGCAAACCTGGAGGAAATAAAATAATGTGTAGAACCAAAATCAAATAAAGTACTTGCTATCTTTGAGAGAACAAAAGGAGTACCTTCCATCACATCATTTGGAGCTTCAAATTCTGTCATCATGATGGAAAAATCTTGACCTTTCTCCCTTGGCCTATGCTGAGGCTGATGGTGACTCCCCTCCACTGCCCTCAGATTTGGACAATGATTGGAAAAGTGCCCAAGATTTCCACACTTGTAGCATTGGACTTCAGGTAGGTCCTACACTATCTTCCCTTTGTCATTAGTGTTGGGAAGTTGAGGCTTCACCTCACTTCAATAATTCCAAGAAATATGGTCATCTCTTCCACACATGTACCACTTCCAGCTCCCGAGTAGGCAGTCCCCCAAATGCTTCTTCCCCCATTTATTACATGTGGTAAGTTTCACTTACTTTCCACCTCTTCCCTATTCAAAGCTCCTCCCCAAGCTTGGATCCATTGATATCTTCTTTTAAATTAGATTTTTGAGACCAATTCATCTCACCGAACTCTATTTTGACCTTCATTTCACTCCATATGATCTTCTCATAGATATCATTGTCTCGGTTGGATAGATTCTTCCGTAGATAAGGTCTTAGTCCACCGAATATTCTATCAACCTTTACATTTGGATCCATGAAAAATCTAAATGTGTATCATGAAAGCCTTGTGATGTTAATCTCATAGCTTTCCACAGATTCATTCTCCTTCTTCTTCATCTTGAGAAATTCATTCTCCATTTTTGTTCTCATTGAATGATGTAAATACTTATTAAAGAAGATTACCCTACAATCTTCCCACTCCAAAAATTAAATCTCCCCTATTGGTCTCATGTTTTTAATCAGCATCCACCACTGATCATCTTCACCCTCTTAGAGGTAAACATCAAGGGAAACTTTCTCTTGTTCAGAGCTACGCAGTATTGAAAATATCTTTTCTATAGAGCTTATCCATTGTTCTACAATCAAAGGGTCGGTAGATCCACTAAACATTGGTGGTCATTGACGCATAAAGGACTCAACAGAAATTTGTTCCCTTCATGGTGAAATTGGTCCCTTAGCTTTATTCAAGTTATTTTCCATAACTTTAGTTATTTGATTCATCATTCTCATGAATTTTTTTATTCCGGATTCCATCTTAGGGTCGTCAGCGCATGGTCCTTTTTGGTCAACATTTTCACGGTTCCTCCTATTTCTCTCCATTTTCTAAAAGAATAAAAACATTAGTGAGAAACTTATTTAATTTATTAATATTTTATCTATTAAGGATTTTTATGTCTTAAAAATTCATGCTTAAAAATATTATTCTTTAACAACAATTACATTTCTCTATAAATCATTCATAATGATTCATAAAAAGCATGCAATTAACTAAACATATCCCCCGGAAACCACTTAATTAATATTTCACCAAAAATTCCAGGATGTTTTCCTATATTTAATATTTTCTATAGGGTTATTACTGAGGTTTTCATATCCAAATTTCTAAAAATAACTAATCTATCTTTTCATGAAAACTATGGAATCACGCCTTTTTATTACATAAATTTTCATTACAATTTACAAATATAGGATCTTTAAAGTCTAGTGTCTTAGAAAAAATGTACATAATAAATGAAAACATATAACATTATTTTAATACTCTTGAAAGGATTATTTAAATTTTCAACCTAAGTACAATTACTTCATCTCATAACCTAGAGATATATATCAAAGGAAAGGATGAGTAGAATGTCCAGTTAGGGAAAACATTTTACATGTGAACTTGAGCGATATCAATAGGAACATGGGAAATATCGTACAAGAATGATAAAGAGTCATATAATAATAATAATAACTTAAAAAAATTTGATACAAAATTTAATTTAGACATTCATAATCATATCACCAAGGTCCATCCCCAACGTGTTTTGAAAATTACCAAGGTTACTCACCAAGGTATCACAAAACATGTCATCTCTAGAGATTAATTTCTTTACCCAGTGAATTAGAGATATAATAGGGAACACCCTTAATATTTCTTTTTTTTCATGTGATATACATAGATAATAATCAAACATTTCATAAATAACCCAAATATAATAAAAGAAATGGATTTATATCAAAACCGTGACATTTTAAAAAGTTCTTAAAAACATGATCATTATGTCATTTATAACCCACTAAAATGGAAAGAGGGTTTTAAGTATGTCAATTCCAGAATAAAATATATCATTTTTATGTATTTATGAATACCCTTGTAAATGATATAGATTTGGGTATTCACATTAATAAAATAAGAGAATTTCTTGAGAAAACGAGAGATATTTTGAGATGAAAATTCTGCAGCATAACGACTATGCAACATGGTTTTAGAAAACATTAAAAAGAGATGAGATGGAGGGAACCCATTCATAAGAGAATAGTAATATAGTATAGGGTAATGATAAAATGTATATAAGAACATTTTATGGAAATTTTAAATAAATATCATATAAAAGATAACTTGAAAGAAAAAAAGAGAAGTTGTGAACTCCTTTACAAAAATTCGGCAGCATAACGGCGTCATTTAAAAATTCAGAAAATCATTTGATGAGAGAGAAAAGAACCTATCATAATTTTTACATAAAATGGAAATAAATAAGTATATATAATAACATACCCCAACATAATAAAATGGAAATTAAAAGACATAACATAAAAGAAGTCTTTGACTAAAAGAGGAGGGTGAAAGGTTCCCTTACCAGGAAGAGTAACTTCTAAAACTTGAAGATCAGGACCTTGGGGGATTTTGGGAACCTTGGGAGGATTCCTTGGGAGGTAAAAAGACCATATCTTCATTGAGGTGAATTTTGAATGAATGGAATGAAGTAATGGGTTGGTATTTGTAGCAAAAAGGAAGGAATATTTTATTAATTTCTATGGGACACATCATTAGTGGTATTTTCAAAACCATGGGCTTGCCCATGGTATTAGACAATAAGGACACCTCATAACATATTTTATTTCTCTAGAGTCTTCCAGAATTATTATATCATTATTATATCATTAATGATGTCATTAAACACAGCAAAACTCAAAACTTTATTTTACTATTCACCAAAAAACAAAACATTTTATAAAAATATTATAAATTCATCGTAACCTTATATAGACTTTATGAGTTAAAAAAGGAAATTTATTTTATCATAATAAATATATATGTATGATAAATTTATCTTTTAACTATAAAAATAATCATTTATTAAAAATAATAGCAGACATAAATGCATATTGAATGCATAGTAAAATTTCTGAAAACAATATTTTATCATTTTTAATTAAACATGAGTATTTTTATAATACTATTTCATTATAATAATTATTAAAAATAATCTCATACTTTATTATAAACATTTATATCTTTTCTAGATTGTACAAATTCTGTTCAAAAACAATCAATTTATAAAATTCCATTTTATTAATCAAAACTATTATTAAAATAGGAAAGATGGAATAACAATTTTTTATTTACATAAAGGGATTATACATTAAGTAACTAAGGAATTGACATGAAACCCCTTATAACACCCATGTACGACCAAAGGTTAAGGTGCACAATGGTGACAGAATCAATGGGTGGCTCTGATAACATCGCCTCAGTGGTAATTTCCACCATATTGAACTTATTCCGAAGGTGATTTCTTTCAAGATTTACATATTGAAGCTCATCTTGGTCTTGGTTAAGATTTAATCTCAAAGATTCTACCTCCCACCCAAGTTTTTACGAATGGGCTTCATAAGGCATGACACTACCGGTTGAGGCCATCGAATCTTCTTTCTGCATTAGTTTTCCTTTGTCATTTCTATTTATAAACAATAATTATAACATTAAAATTATTATCGAGAGTATAGTTTCCAATTGTATTATTGACCAATGGTCATAATTAACCAATGGTCATATAATTGTCGAAAAATAATGGTTGCATATTAAATTATACTCACTTTATTTAAGGGAATATATTTTTGTTGTGTAATAATTATATAACACACATTTTCAAGAAACAAATATTATTCAAAAAGTTTGGGTTGTTATAGTGATGCCCAAGAATGACTTATTACCAAGTACCAATAAATCCTAATATCTTAACTATTGTCTCCAAATAGTAAATCAAGAAAGGAAAGCCTCTGATACAACTTTATAACATCATGAACCTGGATTCCACTTAATAGGTGCCCTGAGCCCGGTGGGCCACAAGGCCTCAAGTGCACCTCCCAAAATGCCAGATGCTTCTAATTAGTAGCGAGGGCCTAGGGTGTGTATGTGGGGAGACTATTCCCTTATTACCAGAGTGTATCACAATAGATAAATATAAATAGAGGTAAATATCATAATCAAAATAAGTAAACAGAGGAAGCATACAAAGTAATAGATAAACAGGGATAACAATAACTATATCAACTATAATAACTGATGATGATGTGTCATGTCACTATAAAACTATAAATCATGGATATAAGACATAAGTCATAACATTTTCCACTAAAGTATAATAGAAATCAAATAATTTTCCCAAGCATCCTGAGCTCTGGATCGGTTATCTGCTATCAAGCTTCATCCTAAATAGTATTAAATCAAATGTTAGAAGTTGTATGCTTCCCTTTTCTAATGCCTTCATATATTCAATCTACCCCTAGATACAAAACAGCGCCCGAAGAGGGTGTGAGATAAATCTTAGTGGACCACCACCAATAGTGTCTATAACATCTGGCCCATATAATGGAAATGTAATAGTGTAAAAGTATGCATATATAAAGTAAAGTAGTACAATGTAACTAAATACCTAATTACCTACTTCATCCCTCGGTTTTTGTCTGAACATATAACCAATTAATTATTTTATTGTAACAATTTATGAATAAGTGACACATTATCAATGTCGATGGTTCCAAGATGTAACAAGGAAACCATAATTGAAGGTTAATAAGAAGTGGTTCCATGGTATTCACCAAGGAAACCTAGACCTCAAGGGTCACTAAATCAGTAGTAACTGGGTCTATCTAAGTGTAATATTGTAATCTAAGTAGCATATACCAAGTATTTCCACAATAATATGCCTACCAATTCCAAGGTGATCATCCAAGGTAAAACGAGGCTAAGTAGTTATTGGGCCCTATGGGCTTTAACCACGGAACCTAATTTTCAATGTTGGATCCAAGGAGTGTATCCATGGAATCCCTCAATACTATGTAAAGGATTATACAGTGTCATACCAGGAATCCAAGAATAGATAAGGATCTGGATCTAGGTGGGTCTTAACCTAAGAAAGCTGCATCCTTCAATCAAAATGGGGTTCTCGAGTGCTCAAGGAATTCACTGATAAGAATCCAAGGTGATATCGAGTCTGGTCACTCCTTTTTAATAATGATGTCATGTATAATTTCAATTGGTTCAATCCTTTACTTTCATTAGTGTGAATAATCCAAGTAACATGAAACCCTTTAATCAAGTCATAATTAATCCATAAGTTTATCTGGTTCAAGCCTTGCCTTTAATTAGTGTGAAAAGGACAAGTATCATGAAACATTTATTAAATCCATTTAAGGAATATTCAATAATTAAGGTCCATTCCACTACCTTCAATTAATTTGGTAAGTTGTTCTATAGACATTCAACCTATTATTTATTTACATTTAATCTGGTCAAGTCATATAGTTAGTATACTTGAAACTTTCCCTTTCACATCTAATTATCAATTTAAATCACTTACCATAGGTGGTTCAAGTGGTGATCATACATGGTAGTTACAATTATTTAATTCAAAATATAAATAAAGCCACTTAATATATAAAATATTACCCTTAGAAGGTTCAATCCAAGTCACACCCGAATGGCAGCTCAAACTTGTTAAATACTAAAAACCCAATTATGTCATAACATCCTTCCTGGGATGGATGGAGTTGTGAGAGTAGCCACTAAAAATAATCATATTATTAGAAATATCAAATCCATATGTTTCTAATGAGTATAATCATGACATATAAATTCAATAAACAACACCTGTTGAAACTGGTGGGCCCCACATGATAAATTACAAAGTCAACAAAATTGAGGGGTGATTTATAGACCAACCACCTTAGGATTGTATGAATATCCTCCTCTAGTATTGGACCTTGATTTGGCTCAGATCATATTAGATCTAATAAAATAAGAAAACGCTCGCACCTTGATAACTAGGTTGAGAGAAAGAGAGATGAAGAACGGTACAAAAGGATTTAAGTACTTACTGCTGCACATCCACTATGATGAATGGAATCTCGATCGGATGTTGATCATTCAATCCCTATATTTGTATTTCAAAAAATTCTATAATGATATAAATGGAGACTAATCCCACTATAATTCATATTAGGGAGGAAGTAGGGGGTTGATTAGATCATTAAGTTTAAAATAGTAAAATTACCCAAAAAATTGCATGTGCATGGTTTGTCCACACTATTTTCCAAACCATGCATGAGTACTTATAGAAGAGGGGGCACGATTTTCCAAACCGTGTGTCCACCGTGTGATATGGCTCTACCCAAAAGTGAGACCATCTGCACGATTAGATCTAATTGTGCGCCCTACCTATACGGTTTGCTCTAACCGTGAGACCGGGCCATTTTCCCCCAAAAATATGGGTTCCAGGTTCCAAAAAAGTCTCAGACACCCTAGGGACCTTTTCTAACCCACTAGGAATCCATATTAGGTCCAAAATAATGAATTAAAATGAAATTTAAAGGATCCATACCTGAGTGAAAAACTGGGTTCTTACATCAAGCTTTGTCCTTTACAGATTCCAATGATCTCTGGCCTTGACAAACTTCAGGTTCATGCTTTTGATATCCTTGTAGGATTTGGATATAGCTCAATAAGAAAGTGACAATGTTTACCATAAACAATTATATAAAGAAACAAAGAAAATGGGTTCTTATAGGAATTTATTTATGCCCAAAATACATCCTCCAATTTCTTACTTCAGTATCTACGATTGGGATACACTATTTTCTCCAAGATTCTTTTTACTTCACTATTAGACACCTCATACTATCCATTTGTCTATGTGGTTGGTAGTGTAATTTTTATGTTGAACTCTATATTTCTTCATGATTAATTTCATGTTATTGTCACAAAAGGGGGTACCTTGGTCACTGATTAGATCTCATGGTATGCCAAACCAAAAAAAAATGTGTTCTTTTAAAAACTCAATCATAGTTTTTTAATCATTAGTTCATGTAGTTTTAGTTTCAATCCACTTATAGACATATTCTATAGCTAAAAAATGTATAAAATTCTAAATGAAATAGTAAATGGGCCCATGAATTTAATTCCCCATACATTAAATACCTCACAAAAAATCAATTTTTTTGGGTATCTTCTATATTTTATAAATTCTATTTGTAAAATAGGATTTGATATATATTTTACAAAAAATATGTGAATTTTTAAAAATTGGGGGAAAAATAATAATTTATCCAAAAAAAATCTACCGATTCTTAGAGGTCCAAAATGAACTTCGTATGCAATTGTATGACAATAATAAAAATAGAGTTCATTTTCTCTTCAGGGATGTGCCTTATAGTAACTTTTTCATTATAAATTTTCAATAAAAAATGATCCTTCAAAACATAATATTTTTATTCATCTTTAAATTTAGTAGATTGATGTTTAAAAAGAATTAATTTACCTTTCTTTTAACCAAAAAAATCACTATGTCAACATACCTTGGAACTTGGGTGAGGTTATACTATTTCTCTCTAGGTAATGAATCATTCAAATTGATCTTGGGGATTGGTTATACCTTATTAGTGTGAGACAGTCTAATCATGTGGTATGACACTATATTTAAAAATCCCTCTTCATCCTTAATATCTTGGTAAAACTATTATCACAACAACTTCTATCTCACTAACTTAGTCTTTGAATCATCTTTCTTGATCAAATATCACAAGGTTTCATGATCATAATAAATATTTACTTTACTACCTAAAAGATAAAACCGAAATTTCTCTAAAGCTACAATAATTGATAAAAACACATTCTCTATTGTTGTTTAGTTAATCTGGGAAGTGTTTAGGCTCTGTAAAGTAAAGGTTATCACTTTTTTAATTCTATCAATATTTTAGGAAAGACCAGCCCCTATAGCTCTAATGGAATCATCATATATAATTTCAAAGGGGAAACTCTAGTTTTATGGATAGATAATGGTGGTAGTGGTCAAGAATCCTTTTGATCTATCAAAATATTTCCTTCATGAATCATCAGAAACAAAATTAGTTTCCTTCTTAAGTAGGTTAGTTAGGGGTAATGAAATTTTTATAAAGTCCCTAATAAAAATTATATAAATCCAACGTGGACTTGAAATGATTTGATGTGTCTCACCCTATTGGGTAAGGTAATGTGAAAATAATTTAAATTTTCCTTTATATACTTCAATTTCATATTTATAAATTAAATAGACCAAAATATTTAATTTCTCTACCATAAAATGACACGTTCCAAAATTTAAAACCAATTATTTTCTAAATACATCTTCTAAAAACGTTTTACAAACTCTCTAGGTTGATTTTAAAACAAGTTCTATTGATATTAAATTCATCAAGGAATACCTCTATATATCTCTCAATAAGGTCTGATAAAATAATTTCATGAAGAATTAGAAGGTACCTAAGGCATTAAAAATATCAAAAAGCATACTTCGGTAGAAAAATGTACTGAATGTACATGTGAAGGTGGTCTTGTATTGGTCCTCATTAGGTATTGGAAATTTTAAATACCCAAAAAATCTCTCTTGGAAGTAATAACAACCCTTACTAGCTAGTCTCTTAAACATTAAGTACACAAAGGGTATAGGGAAGTGGTATTTTTTGGTCACATGATTTAATATCCTATAATCATTACAGATTCTCAGATATTCAAAATTATTTTTGTAACTAACTCATTATTCTAATTTTACACAATTTTGTACCTAGTTGTCTTTAGGGATATTTGGATGGGACTCGCCCATTGGGAGGCTAAGATAAGGTGGATTATTCCAATTCTTAAAATTATATATAAATATTTTTTAATACTTCAATAAAGTTTTGGTTAATCCTTATATGGGTTAGTCACACTGGTTTGGATTCATCTTCTAGAAAAATATTATGTATAAATGTCGAAGGAATAATCCATGGTATATCCCCTAATGTCTATCCTATTTCCCTATAATTATGTTTCATAATTTTCAGAAATTTATGTCTTTTCTTGGCTCTAAATTATTTGAGATTATAACTAACAGTTTCACATTTTCCTTTAAAAACTCATATATTAAGTTTGATAGTAGAAGATCAAGTTACAGTTTAAGTGGGTCTTTCCAAAGTTTATTTTATTTGGGAGTTTTCCATTTAGAAACCTACACATTAAAGGCATAAATATTAGGGGTAGATTTGAGTAATTCATCAAAATAACTTTCATCAATTTTTCAAATTTTTCAACAATCGAAACTATCTCTAAATTAAGTTCATTTTCAAAAATAAATTTATCAATAAATTTAATTTTTTCTAAACCTTATTTAAATATGATTATATCATTGAAAATTTAAATATCCTCCCTATAATAACAATTTAGTTGAAAAAAAATTAATTTAAAAACATATTGATCTTTATGTGGTTGTTTTATTCAGTCAAAGATGTTAAAATCCACTATTTCCTTACCAAAATTCATGCAAAGGTTGCCTTCATTGACATTTATTATGGTTTTAGAAGCCTTGAGAAATGCTCATCCTAGAATTATGGAAGATTTATCTTTATCTTTTCCTTCATCCATGTTGAGAATGTAGACGTTTATAGGGAATGGGTAAACTTGTACACTTACCTAGACATATTCATGAACACCTATTGGGTAGTTAGTGGCTTGATTGGTGAGTTTCATAACCACACAGGTGGGTTTGAGTTCTCCCATCTATAAATAATAATAAATGGAATATGGAATTAAATTAATTTAGGCATATAAATCACACAATACAATGGAAAAATTAAGTTTTAAAAATAGTTGAATGGATAGAGAAAGTACCTAAATCTTGGAATATCTTAGAAATATTAGGGCTTACACGGGTGGAAACACTATCAACGGGCCTTTCCTTTTCATTATCTCACAATCTCCTTCTCCTTGAGTTCGAGTCTTTAATTAATTTTTCATACATGAGGATTCAGTGGATTGCCTCTATAAAATATATAATGATCTTTACTTTCTTTAATATTTCCAATATACCTTATTATAATGTGTCCTCATTAGTTTTTTTAGGTGTATACATACTTAAAGGTAAAGGTGGTTTTTTTTGTTGTGGATATTCCATCTTTCCTTTCCCATTATATTACTTCAATGGTTCCTTCCTAGATTCCTAATCATGTTCTTTTTCTTGGGATGATTCACTAGGTACATGTTGTTGTTCACTTCCAAATTTGATCTCCAGGGGGTGCTCATTCAATTTGTTTAACATTTACTTTAGGGTTAGGAATTAGATGAATAGGAACCTCACCTAATCCTTGATTTACCATATTATTAAGGGTTGTTATGAGCTATCCAAAATTTACTTTTAATTCCTTCAACTATAATCCATGAGTTATGAGAGTGGATGATTAACTATTTTGAGATTATATTACCTATATCAACATGTCCTTTAGGTAATTATATTATTATTTTCCTTGCTGGTATCTTTTGGATGGTTGGAAACTCTATCTTTGGAAAAGAGTGGGTTGGAAAGTATGTTTAGAAGTTTGTTATAATGGTGTCCTTTGAGTTTTTTAGATCCCTACTCCAAATTTATTGGTGGAAAATCTCTAAATACTTGGTTACCTTTTTTTGATTCTGGAATTGCCTCTAGAATATAGTATTTTAGATTTTAGTCCCTTTAACATGGGGGAATCCATTGGTGGAATGCTTATTATAATATTAGAGATGGAAGACCCAAGGGGTTGTGGTGGTTGTTGAAGTTTTCACTTTATTCATAGCTATATATCTCAAAAAATATGTTATTTCTTCAATTTTTTCCATTAAAGGTGATTTGGAACTTTTTACCACATGTATGCCTCTAGTTTTAGTTCTTATACCAATTTTGTTGGGAATTTTGGGAGATCCTCTCAATCAGTTATCTAACTTCAACAAGTGACTTATCAATCAACTCTCCTCCAAAATTAGTGTTTAATAGGTTCTTATTGTAGTTTATAAATCCTAATTTAAATTATATAAATAAATAATTTTCTTCATTGGTTTGGTGTGGACATGATGCATTCAGTTTCATGAACCTTTCACAAAACTCATATAGACTTTCTCTAATTTCTTATTTGATTCCATAGATCTATTTCTATAGTTTAGTACTCCTTGAGGTATGGAATAATTTCTAGAGTAATTCCCATTATAGATCATCCCATGATGTGAATTCTCTAGGTTTTAGTTTGTAGAGCCACTCCTTGGCTACCCCTTCAAGTGTTAAAGGGAAAGTATCCTAACTGATTTGAGCCTAAATGAATTCTCTAGTTCTAAATCCATTCCATACTTATTAAAACTCACTCAAATTCATGTTGGGTTATTAATCTAATAATCCATATAATTTAGGTAGAATATCTATCATTCAAGTTTTGTGTTTATAGTACTTTTTATCATGCAATTACAATTATTTGGTATTAATGTTGATATCTGGTGTATACAATTCCTTCATAGTCCTATTCAGTTGAGAAAACGTATCTTACATATTTTTACTACCTAATGTGACTCTTATTTAAGAAGATAAAAAGGAAGGAGAGTTATCCACTGGAATGGTGACAAACTCTCTTTCCTCCTATTCAATGATTTTTAAGATTTTGAAGTCCAGTAAACATCATTCTCTCAACCTTAGGATCAAAACTATAGAGGTTCAAAGAACTAGATCTAGTCATTGAGATTATTTTAAACAAAATTAAAAAATGTCTAGACTTCCTGGAAATGGTGCTAGTTTTGATGCATTTTTATCATGGAATTATCAAAAAAATTACTTTTGAACCCAAGAAAAATATAGTAAAGTGGGACTCGGGTTGTCTTCGGAGAAGACAATGCTATGGGTGTGTTAAAATATTTTTTAGTGGGTTTGAATTTTTGTGAATTGTGGATGTAATTCATTGATTTTAATATCAATTTAAATAATAGTTGTCCAACCTTAGATCCCTCCCTCATTATCCTCTCAAATCACTATTCAAATTAATCTCTACTATTAATCTAATAAATTTATATCTCACTAATTATTTGTATCTATTTATTTTGGATTAGATAAATAAATACAATGATCATTGTATCAACTATCCTTTGGTGGACTAGTAATTGGATATCTTTGATCACCCTTTGATTTTCCCACTACTTTGTATACAATTATTTATGTCTGATTGTCTTGTGTGTGAAATCTTTGTAATGAGAGTATAAGAAATTAAAAGTGAAAACCAAAAGAAATATCTAACTGATTAAATATATTAAAATCCACATATAAAGTAACATGAGAATTTAATGATCCAAATTCATCAACAGGGGGAATGAGTGAATTCTCCTTGGCATGAACACAAATGGACTAGTGTTCTATCATCTGAGTTACTACAAAAAATAAATAAAGGGAAGTAAGAAGAAGTAGTGAGTGATCCAAGATTATCCTCCAATGGAGATTGAGTGTAAGAGAGAGAGAGAGTGAGAGTCCCATTTATTTTGTGAATAATTTAATTTTTATAGAGGCATGTTCCTTATTGTTTAATCCTCTATTTCTTACAGTGTTATTATCACACGATTTCTTTTAAACACACCCAACATGCCCAGATCATTCCTCAAATTCTGATCCCCACATCGATTTCTTTAGATGTTCACTATGTAGATGGTTCTATGGTCACGATTCTTCTAAATTAGGTCCATGAGTATTTTCTGTTAAGAAATTATTCCTCCTCAATGGTTCTTCGTACCTATTTGTGAAGGATTTAATATAAATTATTTTCTAATCAACATCTTCACTATATTTCATCCTATTTTTGGGGGGAAACAAATTATTTTCATTTTGGTATGGGTTTATTATTTGGAATGGTCTTGGAAGTAATATAAATTAGGCCTAAAAACATAGATGTGGTCTTGTACTTGATTCTTGATGTCTATTGGTATTAAACTAGGACCATATCTCTTTTGGATTCCATATCATCTTCCATTTATTCAGGATCTATTTATCTATTTTCTAATTTTCATCTTTGTGGGAATTTGAAACTAAAATTCTTTCCTGATTTATTATATAGTTTCTTGATTTTTTATCCTTCTAGTGAGATTGGTCATTATTAATTCATCTCAGCATTCAATATTGGTTCCACAAGCTTCAACAGGGTGGTTTTTCTAGAAATTTTTTTTATTTTAGTCTCAAAATCCTCTCCAACAATTAAATTATTTCTTTCATGATGGGTTGAGCTTCTCCAGTAGCACAGATCCTAAAATTTCTTCAAGGGATGGAATGGGGTTTGTAGAGGCACTTCAACTTTGGAGTGGATCGGGAGGCTTTAGTTCCTAAAAATAACAAGAGGGTGGCACAAAATTTTCTTCAATGCTGAGATTTTATATCAAACCTCATAGGTGCAACAATAATTAGTTTATCTTCATCGTGATGTTATTCACCCTTGGCTGATGCAAGCTTCAATGTGGCAGTGAGCATGGGATTTCAACTAGTGATGTGGAACAATTTTAATATATCTAAATAGGAATATTTGATTGGTAATCACCCTTTTGGTGGCTTGGATTCTTCCATATTCAGAAGCATGTCTTGGTTTCCAACTTCTGTGGAACTCATATTTCCCTGAGGTGATTGGTCTGATTTATGGCATTCAACAAGGGTACGAATTTAGATCAGGTATAGGGGAGTGGATCATCTTCTCCTTGGTGGTGTGATTCCATCAAATATCAACTTCATAGTGGTCATATGAAAATCTTCTTTAACCATAAGTGTATGTGATAGCTACAGTTTCTTTAGTTATGGTTTGGGCATCATCAACTTGTGGGACTTGGTAGATCTACTTAGATTTGGGAGAACTTTCAATCTTATAGGTGCAATATTTTGAGTTTGTTTGGTCCCACGGGTGGTGAGTATCTAGTGTTCAACCTCGGTTAGTATATTCAGGTGGTGTGAGAATTATCTTTTTCTTCTTGTTTTTGGATCAGGGATTTGGAAATTATCCGCAAAGGATAGTTCAGCATCATTGATTGGTTTAGTTTCATCCCCTATGTGAGCTTCAGATTTAGTTCCCTACTAGTACAAGAATGGGGAATAGTCAATCAGGATAATTGACCATAAGAATAGGTGTATTTTCGTATGTTCTATTTATTTTGTGGAAAATATATGCCTTTTTCAACTTTTAATCATTTTTTCATTTTTGATGCCACATACAAGGCATGGTCATGTCATTTTTGATGCCACATCCCTATACCATTGTCATTTTTTTGATTACATTCGATATGTTTTTTATGTAATTGATTAAATACTTTTCCAAATATTACTCTCCTAATCACTATTTATAGGTTCCATTGATCCATCAATTTACCAAAAATATATTTTTGGTAGTTTCAAAATCATTTCATGTGGTCTCTCCACAATAGGCATCACCGCTTTAACACTACAAAAAAATTCAGTAATGGTCACTTTCACACTTGTGATCACTAGGTTTTTTGTTATGTCATATCCATACTTTTGTCACTTTTTAGGTGGTTGGATCAACCACAAAAAGATAAGTCACATTCAATCTATGCCCTTTCCAAAATTTGAGTAACCTATACAACACACATTTTAAGGATTCCTATTCTAGATTGAATCAAATAATTATAGTTTCAAATAAAATTTAAAATAAAAATCAATGTTTAATAAGTCAATTTAATTCCAAGGATTAATAATACAATAAAACCATTGTTTTATTCCATTTGAAAATTAAGTTCAAAACTCAAAAATTCACAAAAATAATAAATTCAAGAGGTATTTATTTAAATTAGGGGTAATTATAAATGAATAATAGACAAAAAAATTGAAAATTGGGCCCACATCACTCCCCCGCACCCGAACTATTTCACTCCCATTAAATTTTATCATTTAATTCCAAAAATATTTATTGTCCTACTTAACTTTAAATATACATCCAGAATTGAATATATTAAATAATTCATCCACTAAATGGTCATGCCTATTATACAAATTTCACACGCTTTTTAAGTTTAATTCATATTCAAATTATAATTCCATGAGTGAATTTTATAGATTTAAGTGAAATTAAAATTTTAATAAGTATCATATTCATCTTTCCCCTATTTCAAAGCTTCTTAAACCAAATTTCATTTTTAGAATTCATTAATACTTCCTAAATTTTATTTTTATAAGTCCATTTCCCCCTTCATGGGTTCAATATTCCCCTCACCTAAATCAATACATGTTTGACATATGAGAACTTTATTTTTTCTAATTTTTTTCCCTAACAATGTATGTGTATAGAACTATACAAGTCACTTTGAAATATGTATATAAGACTACACACATATCCAATTCCATTATCTCATAAATTCATTATGGGATCTCGATTTTCCATTTTAATATAGGATAAAAAGGGTTATATTAATTTCATTTAGGAACACTCCATGTGGTTTTATTCAATTAAAAATTTTAGGTCACTCGAGATTATGTTTGGAATTCTTGTGGCCACATGTTATAATTCTTATTCCATAGTCAAAAAAAAATTCACTCAATTTACAATGTTTTATAAAAAAAGGGAAAACATAGGTTAGAATCACTTAGCAAACATTCTCAATCATTAATTTTAGAATCAATTAAATCCTCTCATATAGTATTTTATTTTAATTTGTAAGGATACCATTGAAGTTAAATTTTCCTATCTCGCTCATTTTTTTTATTTTTTTTATTGTTTATTTATTTATAGTCCAAAAATCTAAAAAAACTATAGAAAGAATGTACTGATTTATAAAAAAATTGGGCTTTTGTTTTATGTATTTTTTTTAGTTTTAATAATTTATTATGGTTTTTTATAAATTTAAAAGAGAAAACGGTATTTTTTTTCCCTAAAACTACTTCATCCTTCTCACCCACACTTAGTACATAAATTATTCCAATTGAATTTCATAGTGAATTTTTTTAAGAAATGATGTTTAAAATAAAGAATCTAGACCAATATGAGGGAATAATAAAACCATAAAATGATTTAATTAATTTTAGTAGGGAGGATTATATAATCCTTCACATGTTATTTCCATAAATCCCAATGGTACTTCTTCAATTGATGTCCATTCAACATGAATTGATTTTTTGAACCTTTTACATAAATCATAACTACACCAAAATGAAATGTATTAGTTAATGTGTATGGATCATACCACTTGGAATTAATCATAACAGGGGATAGCTTCATCAATGAATAAAATAACAATACTTTTTCTCCAACATTTATTTCTCTTGTTTAGATCAATTTATCAGTGGAAAATTTAGTTTTATATTTATACAGTAGTGATTTCTCATATTCTTCTCTTATCATCTCCTCAAGATCCATCATTTTCAGCTTCCTCTTCTCTCTAACAATGCCAAACTCTAGGTTCACCCTTTTAATAACCTAGTATGCTTGCTTTTGCAGCAAAATAGGAAAGTGATAGTGTTTACCATAAAAAAAATTGTATGAAGACATACCTAATGGGGTATTTTAGAAATTTGTGTATGCCCATGGTGCATCATCCAATTTATTACTCTAGTCTCTATTTTTAGAGTACACAATTTTATCCAAAATTATTTTCACTTCTCTATTGGACACCTCATCCAGTACATTTGTCGATGGGTGGTAGGTAGTGGATGTTTTTTGGTGAACTCCATATTTCTTCTTATGTTCTTCCATCTTCTTGTTGCAGAATTGGGTTCCTTGTTCATGGATTTGATCTCGAGGTATTTCATACCTACAAAAAAATTTTATTTTAGAAACTCAATCACAATTTTTGAATCATCAGTTCAAGTAGATTTAACTTAAATCTAATAGAAACATAGTCTAATTCTAAAAAAAATGTAGGAAAATTCAAAAGAAATATGAAGTGGTCTCATGAATTCAATTCTCCATAAATTTCAAAAAAAATCTAATTTTTTGGAGGAATCTTCTATATTTTAGAAATACCACCAATAAACTATCATTTTATGCATTTTTTACAAAAAAACATGTGAATTTTTTGAAGTTGATAGCCAAAAAAATCCATCTTTAAAAATTTTATATTGATTATTTAAGCTCAAAAATGGCCTTCATGTGCAATTGTATGATAAAAAAATTATAGAGTTCATTTCCTCTTCATGGAATTACCTTTTAATTACTTAGTAATTAAAAATTTTCCATAAAAAAGGGTCCTCCCATACATGATATTTTGATTCAGATTTCAATTTAATAACTTTATGTTTAGAAAATAAGGAAGGTATATTTGTTGTGACCAGAAAAACACTACGTAAACATACTAGGGGTACTTGGGTGAGGTTCTAAAATTTCTCACAAGGGAATGAATCATCCATATTGGTATTGGGTATTGTTTCTGCCTCAATAGTGTGTGTCATTCAGCTCATGTGGTCTACCATTATATTTTCACATCCCCTCTTATCCTTAATATCTATGTCAAACTCTTGTAATAACTACATCCACCTCACTAACATAATATTTTCATCAAATTTATTTATCAAATATATCAAGGTTTCATGATCAAAATAAATAGTTACTTTACTCCCTAAAAGATAATAACAAAAAAAAATCAAAATATATATCAATAGATAAAAACTTATTCTCTGTTGTTGTGTAGTTATTCTAGCCAGTGTCTATGGTTTGTGAATTATTTGTTGTCACTTGTGTAAGTCTATCAATATTTTGTGAAATCATATCCCTTATAGCTCTATTGGAAGCATCACACATAATTTGAAAGATGTAAATTCAATTTGGATGATAGATAGTTGGGGTAGTGTTAAATCATTATTTCAATTTATCAAGATATATCATGTGTGAATCATCAAAAGCAAAATTATTTTACTTCTTGAGTAGGTTAGTTTGTGTAGAATATATATTTTTAGATTTCCTAATAAACATTTTATGAAATCCAACATGGACTAGAAATTAATTGATGTGAGTCAGAATGGTTGGGTATGGTAGTGTGGAAATAAAATCAACTTTGGCTTTATCTACTTGAATTACATATTTAAAAATTAAATATCTTTAAAAAATCATTTTTGTACTATAAAATGGATCATTTAAAATTTTAAACCTATGTTTTTCTCAATACATATTTTTAAAAACATTTACATACTCTCCAGACAGATTTGAAAACAAGTTCCATATATAGTAATGTCATCAAAGAATACCTCCATGAAGTTCTCAATATAGTCTATGAAAATAGTTACCATGTAGTGTTGAAAGGTACACAGGGAATTGGAAAGGATAAAAATCATCCTTCGGTTGGTAAACATACTGAAGGGACATGTGAAGGTAGTCTTATCTTGGTCCTTGGGTGCTACAGGATCCTAGAAGTACCTAGAAATTTTTTTAAGGAAGTAATAATGACCCTTCCAAGCTAGTCTCTCCAATATTTGGTCCACAACGTGTATGTAGAAGTAGTGTTTTCTGGTCACATGGTTTAATATCCTGTACTCTATGATAACTCTACAACTATTTTAAATTCATATGTACACTAACTCATTGTTATCATTTTTTAAAATTGTGTATCCTGTTTTCTCCCAAGCTATTTGGATGGGACTCACACATAGGGAGTCTATGATGGGGTAGATTAGTCTATCTCCGAATATAATTTCAACCTCTTTTTCTAAAACTTCCAAAAGTTATGGTTTGATCCTTCTTTAGGGATTTCTCACTAGATTGAATTCATCTTCTAGAAAAATCCTATGTATGTAAGTGGTAGTCCAAATCCCTTGGATATCACCAAATTTCCAGCCTTTTCCCCAAGAATTATGTCCCAACATTTTAAAAAGTTGGTGTTCTTGTCTTGGATTTAAATTATATGATATTATAACTACCAGTTTCTTATTTTCCTTTTAAAATGAATATTTTAATTTTGATGGAAGCAACTTTAGTTCTAGTTTTTGGGGATTTCCAAATATGATTTTAGTTAGGAGTTCTCCACGTTAGATACCTACACATGTAAGTCAGAAATATTAGTGTTGGAATTGAGTAACTCATCAAAATAAATTTCATCAATTTCTTCAAATTGTTCAACACTAAAAAATGTATCCATATTAATTTAATTTTAAAAAATAGATTTATCAATAAATTTTGTTGTTTCTAAAGCTTTTTATAAATCCAATAGATCATCAAGAATTTAAATATCCTCCCTATAACAAAAAGATAGTTAAGAAAATTTAATGTAAAAAACATATTTTTCTTCATCTAGATGAAACATTGAATCAAGGATATTGAAATCCAATTTTTCCTCACCAAAATTCATGTAAAGGGTGCCTTAATTGATTTTTATTATGGTTTTAGAGGTCTCGAGAAATAGCCTACCCAAAATGATGGGATAGTGTTCTTCACCTTTTCCTTGTTCAATGTTGAGAATGTAGAAGTTGATAAGGAATTGGTTACCTAATATACTTAATAATACATATTCATGAACACCTACTCGGTAGGCAGTGGATCGATTGGTGAGTTACACAACCACATGGATGATTTTAAGTTCTCCCACCTGAAATGATTAATAAATGTATTAAGGAATTACATTAATCGAGACTCCTAAATCATATACTACATTCGAAAAAGTAAGTTCTCTAAATAGTGAAGGGGATAGAGAAAGTACCCAGATCTTGGAATTTCTTAAGAATTTGAGGGTTAACAATGGAATACCTAGTCTTTCCTCTTAAATTACTCTCAATCACCTTCTCCCTATGAACATGTATTTAATGAATTTTGCATGCCTTGGGATTTGGAGGATAGCCTATAGTAAAGGTATGTTGATCTTTACATTCTTGAATATTTCCAAAATATCTTATTGTAGTGTGTATTCATTATTTTTTTTTTGGTGTTTTCATTTTTGTAGGTAAGGGTGGTTGGGGTTGATGTGGAACTTCCATCTTGAATTTCCCCTTATCTATCTTTGATGGTTCCTTCATATATTCCTCTTTAGGTTCTTTTTCTTAGTAGATTCACCAATTACATGTTGTTGTTCACTTCTATCATTGATCTCTTGGGGTGTTCTTTCATTGTTTTATACCTCCTTGTCACTCCTTAATGTGATATCACTAAAATTTATTTTGAGATTATGAATTTTTTGAGAAATAAGATTACATAATCCTTGATATAACATGTTTTTAGGGTGGTTCAGAGCTGGATGAATTTTACTTTTAATTCCTTCAACTCTAATCCATGAGTGGTGAGAGTGGTCTGTTGAATATTTTAAGATTATATTACCTTTCTCATCATTTCCTTCATTGTATACTCTTGTTACTTTCCTTAATAATATCTTTTTGATGGATTTATTGGTTGAAAAAACTCTAAATCCTTAGTTATAATTTAGTTTATTCTAAAATTTTCTCTGTAACATGGCATTGTACCTTTCAACCCCTTAAACTTGAGAGAATACATTAATGAAATACTCCTAAGAATAAAAATGATGAAATAAGTGAGGATTTGTAGTGGGTAATGATTCATAAACTTTTTTTAAATATATTTATCTCAAAATAGATGTTAGTTATTCAATTTTATTTTCTATTAAAGGTGAGTTAGAAATTTTTACCTTATATACACCTCTAGTTATAGTTCTCATACCCTAATATTGGGAATTTTGAGAGATCCTCTCAATCAGTTCCCTAAATTCAATAGGTTAATTATCAATCATCTTTCCCCCCAAGTAATCATATATTATATTCCAATCATTTTCCATCAATACTTGGTTAACAAATACCAAGAAATGATGTTCTTCATAGGGCTGGTGTGGGAAGGATGCAGTCAATTTCAAAACATTTTTCCAAAACTGGTAGATATTTTCTCTAATTTATTGTTTTATTGCATGGATATATTTTCCTTATTTGATCACTCCATGATTCAAGTAAGAATTTTTAGAGGAAGTACCTCTGTAGCTCATCCCATGAGTCAACTTCTCTAGGTTGTAGTTTGTAAATCCACTTCTTAGATACCCCTTCAAGTGAAAAGGGGAAATCCTTCCAATTGATTTGAGCCTCAGTGAATCATCTGGTTATGAATCCATTTTATACTTATTTAAACACTCTCAAATTCATGTTGAGGTTTTAATCTTGTAATCCATGAAATTTATTCAGAATAGATATTATTTCAATTTTGAGTTTATAGTCTTATTGATCATTCAATTGATATTGTCTGTTATTAATTTTGAAATTTGGTGAATTGGTTTACCTTAAAGTACTATTCACTTTAGTAAGTTTATATTCCATATCTTCATTAATTAATGTGACTCTTTTGGAAGAAGAAACTAAGGAAGTATTTTTAGCCAACAGAATGGTGAAAAACTCACTTTCCTCGTGTTCAGGGATTTTAAGAGTTTGATGTTTAGCGAGCAGTGTTATCTCAAACTCAAGATCAAAAATTAAGAGGTTGAAAGAAATATATATGTTAATTTGAAATAATTTTAAAAAAAATTAATAAAAATACTTTCCTCATCATCAACAGTGTTGGGTTTAATGCACTCCTGTCATGGGGTGCTCAGAAAAAATAATTTTTAAACACAAAAAAAATGTAGTAAAGTGGGAATTGGGTGTCTCTAGAGAAGATATTGTTTTGTGTATGTTAATAACTTGTTCAGTGGGTAATTTTTTTGTAAATAATAGATTTAATTGATTAGTTTTAATATAAATTTAAATAAAAATGGTCCATACTTAGATCAATCCCCCATTATCCTATTAAATCATTATTAAAATTCATCCCTACACTTCCTTAAATCAACTTATACCTCACTAATTACTCCTATGTAGTTATTTCATTTTGGATGGATAAATAAAATGATCATTGTATCCCATATCCTTACCTAGATAGGTAATTGGATATCTTTGATCATACTCAGATTGCCCCATTTCTTGACATGTAGTGGTTTAAGTTTGAGTGACTTGTGAGTGCAATCATGATAATGAGAGTATGAGAAATTAAAAGAGAAAACCAAAAGAAATTTCAAATATATTTAAACTACTAAAATATATAGAGTAAGTAATAATATAATTGACCAATTATAATTTATTAATAAGGGTAATGAGGTAATTCTCCTTAGAATTACCACAAATGGCTTAGTGTGCTATCATTGAAGTTATTTTAAAAGAAATGAAGGGAAGTAAGAAATATCATAGAGTGATACTAGAATATCTTATGAGGGTGAGCAAGTGTGATAGTGATTTATATCCCCCTTTATTTGGTGAATGGGTAATTTTTTATAAAGATTTTCTCTTCATAGTTTAATCCCTCATCCCTTGCCACGTGATTAGCATGAGCTTCCATTGAAATGAACCTAGCATGTCTATATCATTCCTTAAATTATGAGCCACACTCTATATAGTTTTCAAATACATGGTTCTACGGTCAATATTATTCTGAATCAGGTACACAAATATTTTCTATTAAAACATTCTTCCCCCATGAACTCATTTCATACATATTCACGAAGTATCGAAGAGAAATTATTTTCTGCTCTATATATTCAATGGATACCTCACTCTTGTATGGGGGAAAGAAATGATTTCTATATTGTGATAGGGTTTTTTTGATTTGGAATGGTCTTGTTCCTCATCTAAATTGGGCCTAAAACTATCATATGTGAACATTTAATTGAGCTTGGGCATGTCTAGGTATTAAATTGTGTCCGACTCTATTTTGGATTCTATCTCGTCTTCCATTTCTTCAGGATCCATTTCTCTATTTTCTATTTTTCTTCATCATGGTCATCTATAACTAAAATTATTACCTAATTTATTATCAATTTTATATCTTATTTATCCTTCTATAAATTTGGTTGTTCTTAATTCAGTTCAATATTCATTAGTGATGTTTTAATCTTCAATAAGGTAGCTTCTCCAGTAATATTGTTGAGTTTAGGCTCAACATCCTCTCCAATGGAATGACTATTTCTTTAGTGGTAGGCTAAGATTCTCCAGTAGTTTGGATTCAAAAATTTCTTCAAGGGATGGAATGGGCTTCACAGTATCTCTTCGAAAGTGGAGTGTCTCAAGAGTATTTAGTTCCTGCAAATCATGGTTGAGTGGAATGGTATTTTCATCAAAGGTGATATCAAGCAACGGGACTCACAGGTGCGATAAGCATCAGTTATTCTCCTTCATGTGGCTCTTTATCCTTGGTCGATGTCATCTAGAATGCAGTGGTGATAATGGGACTCCAACTTGTGGTGAAGCTTGATTTCCACAAATCCATTGAGGAATATTTGACTGGTCATCACCCTTACAGTGTCTCAGATTCTTCCAAATTTGGAGGCTTATATTGGATTCTAACTTTTATGTGGCTCATATTCCCTAGAGGTGACTAGTTATATTTCTGGTATTCAACTAGGGTATGGCTTCAAATCTGGTACAGGCACACATATCATCTTCTCCTTGGTGGTTTCATGATGGTGAATATTGACTTCATGATGGTCAAATGTAGATTGTCTTTAATCAGAAATGTTCTTGATAGAAAAAATTTATTCAATCATGGTTCGGACTTCATCATACAGTGGGACTTGGTATATCTACTAAAATTTGGGAAAGCTTTTGATCTTGCAGGTGAAACATGAAAAGTTTATTTTTTTTCCCATGGGAATCAAGTATTCTATGTTAATACTCGGTTAGTATATTCAAGTTGTGTTGGATTCATCTATTTATTCCAATTTTCAGTTTAGGGGTCTGGTGATTGTTTTTAGAGACTCAGTCAGTATCAGTGACTGTATTGGTTATATCCCCTATACAAGCTTCTATTTCAGATCTTTATAGGAAAAAAAGGGTGGCATAGTTAATTGATATGATCAACCATAAGAAGGGGTGTAATCTCTTGTGTTCTCTTTTTTGCGGTGTCTCATGCCTTTTAAAAAAATTAGTTTTTTACCATGGTCGATGGAATATAAAAGGCAAGGTAACTTCTTTTTTATGTGTGGTAGCTCCATGCCTTTTCTATTTTTATGGTTTCAGATGATCTATTTTTGTCTAGTAGTCGATGAATACCTTTTCCATATATTTATCTCTTATAAACTCTTCCCAGGTGTAGTTGAACCCTTAATTTTACAAAAATGTATCCACGGTAGCTGAAAATCACTTCATTTGGTTGCTCCAAAATAATCATGGTGACTTCTGTGCTACTAAACTTTTCATTTCTGGTCACTGGAACACTTGTTGTCCCTTGATTTTTCAGTGCAGAACATCCATCCATTTTTATTTCTTTCAGTGGTTAGATCGACCAGAATAAGCGAAGTCATGGTCGATCCATTCCTTTTCCAAAATTTTAGTGACCTAAAAATCACACATTTTAATAATTTAAATTATATATTGAATAAAATAATTTAATTTTAAAATAAATATCAAAATAAAAATCAATGTGTTGCCTTTAAATTTAATTCCATGGATGAATAAAATAATAAAATCCATATTTTATGCTATTTATAAATTATGTTCAAAACTAAAATAGTCACAAATATCATAAATTTACCCAGGATTTCATTGAATTAGGGGGTAATTAACAATGAATAATAATAAAAATTGAAAATTAGACTCAAATCAGTGATAAATTTTAAATTGATCTTGGAAGAATATGTGATCAAGCCCCTCTATTTTTTTGTTTTGATATTAGATTATTTTGAACTGTTATATATAAAATGATCTAATTTGAAATTTGGTTGTAATTATTGAGGTTTTGGAGATTAGTTTTGTATTTATTTATTAAATGTTTATTCATTTAGGGAATTATCTTAACTTAAACTAACTATTTTAGTTTTGATTAATATCTAAAGATATAAGGAATGGTTTTTTATCCTTTTGTGGATTATGTGATCTATTATAAGGTAATTTTAGTACTAGGAATGAAAATTTCACCTTGAAAACTCATCATTGGGAAAAAAAGATGTGATTCTATTATAAATTGATTAAAGTATGGATTTATACTTATTAAATAAGTATATTTCCTTACATTAATAGTTTATATGGTAAAATAATTCCTCAAAACTAGGAAAAGGATCTTAAAACAAAAAATTTATCATATTAAATTTATTTATGATGAATCTATGGTCTTTTTCACATCTCTTTGGTTTATGATTCTGTGTCTATTAAATTTCTCATGATTATTCACTTTATTGTGATCAATGATCCATGTCACTCACCATACTTAATTATGCATTAAGTTTTTCCTTCATAACTATATTTTCACTTCTCACTAATTTTATCCTATTTGGAAAACCTAGTTATGTGCTATTCTAAACAACCTTCATATTTCCCTTTCCCTCTTTCCAAGAGGAAGTTTTATTAAGACTTTTTATGATGTGGGTTTTCAGTAAAAGTATTTTCAAATGGAATACCATTGATTATCGAGAACAAGTTCCAATTACAAGGATGTAATTTATAAAAGGAGGGAAAATTTAACACCTCTATCTTTTAAAATAATTTTTTGATTGATAGATTTATTAACAAACAATATCTAGATTCAAGTTAATTGGGATATACTATAAAAATATTACTATTTAAAAGTTATAATCATAACATAGTCATTGATTTGGAGGGTATGAATATGATTAACTAGATTTTGAGATATATATAAAGGTCATACTCAATAAAACTTTATTTATTAATGCTTATTAAATAGCAGTCAATTTTTATTAAAGTCGTTTTATTCTAAAAGAAATAAGTTTTCTTAAAAAAAAGGTTTTTATCCCTTTTTATGTTAAAATATTATAATTAAATACTATAAATTTTAGAAATTTCATTTTATAAAAAAGCTATAATTTTTTATATCATCATATCAAAACTATCTTAGGGTTAAATTTTGGTATTTTCAGAAAAAGTAATTTTTTCAATGAATAGTGGAAAATAATTATTTTTATTGAAAACTCTATTTTCCTTTCAAGTATTTAAAAATTAGAATTATACTTTTTATTAGATTTAAAAATTAATTAGTTCATTTTGATTAAATATAGTCCAATTATTTTCTTTTTAATGAATTTTAAAAATGAATTTGGTATAAAAACATTTTTATACTTAAAAATGAATTTTTTGTAAAAAATGTTTTTTTAACACATTTTTTAGGTTTAATATTAAAATAAAAAATTTCAACTTATTTGAATTGAATATTAAAAAATTTATTCCATATTTTAAATCAATAGTTCTAAATTTTTTAAATATGTACCTTTTATTTTTTGTTGTTATGAATAGTAATTGTAATAAATATTTGTCACCTTGGTAAGGGTAAATTGGGTGATTAAGGTTAAAAATAATGTGATAAGGCCTAAAACTATTTCTAAGGCATGCCTTTATTTTATTGGAATAGTAATTTTCTACCTTGAACATCCAAGATTGAAAAATGTGTAAATTTCTTGTCACTTTCCTTTGATTATAACATGTATACACTTTTAAGTAAATATAGTAAAAAATGTCACTCTCTTGCTTTTATTATTTATAATAATTTGTGATTAGGATAAAAACAAATTATATTTAGTTATAATTTCTAATTTAAAATATAAATGTTTTTTATCTTATTAATTTATTTCCATTTTTTAGTGATGAAATAATTCTATTAAATTCTTACACAACACTAAAATGGTATTTATTCAATTAAAAGGAAAATAAAATTTAAAATTATTAAAATTAATAAAATTTGAATGAATTATTGTGTTCTATGAATTTTTTATATAAATATAACATATTAGGGATGTGTGAAATGGTTATATTAGAATTCATTTTCTATCATGTTGTTTTCAAATTCAAATTAAATGAATTGTTCTAAAAATGACATTAATGATATTTTATAATAAATAATGATTTATTAAATGATTTTAAATTCCAAAAAAATTATATATAAGAACCAATATTGTATCATGAGGTATGTATAATTTAATTTTTAGTTTAGATCTTTCTTTTCTTGATTATAGAAGTGTCTAATAGGTTATGGGAATTTTCAGAAGTGTTAGGGGATCGCTCGAAGCCCAGAGCTCTGAGTTTTAGAAGCAACAGACCAGGAGCATGGTTTTCACATAAAATCATACGGTCTATAAAAACCATTAATGGTGATCTAGTGAGATTAAGTGGGCTATACATTTTTTTTAAACCATGTGGGTGGATTTTCATGGTCATGCAACTTGATTTTGGTTCTCATAGAGAAGAAACGCACTACCAACACATAGTTTTTCTAACTATGTGTCTGGGTTATACAAGTGTTATGCTTGGGTTGTGGGCCTTTCAGGATTTTCATATAGTTTATCCAACTTTGTGGCCAAACCATGTACCCATTTAATTATGTTGAAATTTCCTTTTTTACCCTTAATTATTTTAACTCCTCTCATCCTTTGTTCTTATCCCATGCATGCATAGCAGATCACCCCTCTATTGAGCTCAGGTCCCCCCATCTAGGATTTGAGGGATCTCTCTAATATAATGTCTGATTCAAGAACCATTCATATTATTGAATCCCTCTTGATAATATCATCAATACTTTTGATCCTTTAATTTTTTATCTTTTCCATGATGGTGATAATCTTAGGTGTTCTATTTTACCCAATTCTCTGGGTGTTTGTCTTTTTCTTTTGATTTTTTCATTATAGCATAGATTAGAGAATAAAAATGGAAGATGATTTGACTACACATCTAAGATATGTTATCTAGTACTTTTCCCCTAAATTCTCAGTGTTTTATTTTATTTATCATTATGCCACATGCCATACAATTCTGGTGACTCCTCCAAAAACTTAAATTAAATAAATAAATGATTTTTATATTTGTTAGGTTAGTCTTAGTGACCTAAATTAAATTTCATAGGATTCACCACTGACATGATCCACCCCTTATGGTGTGAATTAATTAAAGTCCTGTGAGCCTTATTCCTTTAGTGGAATTGAATCACCGATTAAGGGGTATTGAGTTTCCACTTTCAAATGAATTGAAATTGTGAATTAAATACAAGAAAATGGTAGGAAATGCATAGAAACTTAATTAATTGGTTATATAGTGGGATGTATTTATTAAATTAATATGTTATTTTCACTTAAATAAATTGTATAAGGGTATGATACAATGTAAACCATGATCATTCTCTTGTCGTGTTAAGGGAAATATGAGGGTTCCTAATTGGGAGGCCTTTGATGGGATCATCGAGCATTGAAATAAGAAGATTATAATTGAATTAAAAAATTAGTGGAGTGATACTTGGGTTATTTCATATAAAACATTTGATGGGCTCTTCGGGAAGATGAATCAACATTATCAGTGAGCAATACTTGGTTCCATATAAGATTATTTTGGACAGGCTCGATGGACCGTACCTTGTCATGAGTGATACACAGTTCCCTATGAGGTACACGATGTATGGGATTAGTGGTTTATGCCTCTATACCAAGATGAGAGTGATATTTGGGTTCTTATGGAATTCCTTATATAGACTCTTAGTGATGGTATTTTATAGTGTTGTTGGAGTGATACTTGATTTTCCTTTTTATGAAATTCCTTGGATAGACTCATGATTCCAATTAATTAATTGAATTGACGTGTCTTCCAAGTCAAATAAAAAAGTTTGAGTTGGTCTATGATTTATATACTTTATAGCCTAGTTATAAAACCTTATTAAACACTTATACCTTGTAAAGTGAGGAACCACTTATGATCATACACAGACACCTTGGATGAACACCTTAGGTCCTGGAAGATATAACATATTGATATATATATATATATATATATATATATATATACATTAATATTATTATATATAATTACACTTCAACATATAGGTTTACATCAGTGAGAGATATTCTGACTTAAGAAGAAGCAGGTATAATTGGTTGGGTGTCCCAGTAGGAACCCAGATCGTTGTGATTTGTTTAGTTATTTCCATACATTTTTTATTACCTACAAGCAACTCATTTTATATACATAGAATGGATAGTTCTAGTCACCATTGGTGGTGGTATACTAAGTTTATCTCACACCCTATTCTGGCCACCAATTGGTACCTAGGCATAATTTATGATTTCAATTGTGGACAAGGAATATGGCCTATTATGGATGATTGATTAATTGTGCTAGGATGAATCATGGGAGCAAATGACTGAGCTTATTCTCATGATTCTAATGGAGATATATTTTGTATTCTTTTTATTTTAATATAGAATTTTGTATATATCTATTTCTTGTTCCCCGTGCATATCACCTTTTTATACAGCATGACATTAGAATCATAATTTTTTATGTGACAATGGATGCAGCCTTCTTATTATTATTAATTATTATAGATGCCAACCTAGTTATCAGGATGATTATTTATGATATCTACTTTTGTGGATAGTTTACATTGTTTATACAATTTTTTTACACTATGATAATGAGTGTATAGTCTTTCCATTATTCCACCATAGACCCTTGATGCTAGTCGGTAGGCTCTAACATACAGGGAGGTGTGCTTGTGCCATGTGGCCAACCGGGTTTAGTTACTTATGAGTGAACTGGGTCCAATATACCAAAAAGTGGTATCAAAGGTTTCTTTAATTTTTTATTAACCTGATATTTAGGGATAATAAAATGGATAATTAGAACATCTCAGTAATTGGTAATGAACATGTTCATGGGAGTAGATAACCTGTGTACGGGGAGGGAACCAAATTAACTAGGATGGGACATGATTTTTTGGATTCTTCTTGTTATAGCTATACTGATTTCACCATTGGGTGAAGCACATGTAGCATGGTGTATAATCTTTTCTTGAGGATTTTTACCCTTGTCCTAGTATGTTAAAGACATATTTTAATCATGCATCATATTAGGCACCTAAGTATTTATATTTCATTCATATTTCATTCCATGTTTATATTATTGTGAGCATTTCCTGCTACATATTATTGGTGCCTTGATTTTTATATACATAAAATTTTGCTAATATCTCATGTAGGGATAATGAAATACTAAATTAGTTACAAAAATTATCCACTCCAAACTAAATTATGTTTTCCTACATAGCTTGAGGATGGATCCTTATTCAAAAAATTATGGGATTTTTGATCCAGGGACCATTAGTTGCATGGTATGAAACATGTTTATGGTTGAAATTATATGGGTTCCAAATTTCAATCTATAAAGTGTATGGTCCTTCATAAATTGGGAAGTGGTGATCTGTATAATTTAACTATTTTGTGGCTGGTTTCCTTATGATTCCAAGTGGTAACCTAATTTACTCAACAGTGATATATAAATATATACATATGGGATTATGAGATTAAGAATTCTTATATTTTAAACAAAATGATTACAATTAAATGGGGTTTCCAATGGAAACTTAAGGGGTGTTTCCTCCATAACTTTCAATTAACACTCTATATACCATAACCTTAACAGAGAAACAGATACTTGGCCCCAAACCAACCTTAGTATAGGGTTATAGGCATTGTATCCTATGATTCTATATGACCTCTATATCACCTAGACCATGCTTTAAAAGAAGGTATAGAGGTGTTGACCCAATATAGGAATTATTTTACCTATCCTATTGGTTTTCTATGATCTTTTTTATGTTGAATCCTATTTTGAGGTGTGTGTTTAGATTTTTTAAGAGTTATTCCACCCTGATGGACTTGATTCATTCTCCAGGAGTGTGGTGACGGATAAACTTTAAATGTGGTGGTAACTAATCCACCATCAGTACCTTTTGCGCTTCCACGTATGGAACCTATTACTATTTATGATCTAGTCACTAACATCTAATTCTATGATGGTTTCCTATGGATCATGAAAACCATCCAAGGATCCTTGTGACCTTCCCCTACTATGGTAGAGTTTACATGAGAGTTTCAATAGTATAATATTCCCACATTTTCATGGTATGGTGCTCCACATGTTATAGATTCATGGATAGAGGCCTTGAGGACTATATTTGATAATCTTGAGACACCACTTGATAAGAGAGTGAGGCTTACTACATATATTCTACCAAGAAATGGTGGGTGTGATTAACCAGGTAGATCTTCATCGGGGTATGGTCTAGTTGAACTTCTAGATTGATTTCTATTAACACTTATTTCCGTGTACACTAATAGAAAACCATTATATGGAGTGTATTCACCTTCATTAGGGTGATATGTTAATTATGGAGTATTTAGATTATTTTACTGAGCTTAGAC
This sequence comes from Viscum album, assembly GCA_963277665.1. NCBI lineage: Eukaryota > Viridiplantae > Streptophyta > Magnoliopsida > Santalales > Viscaceae > Viscum > Viscum album. Next base: position 1,218,642,852 of record OY728151.1, read on the forward strand.
ATTTCACATTGACTCTTACTAGTGATGAGTTGGGGATAGGGATACGGTTTGATGTTGGGTTTGTATACAGCATCTGATCTCAGGTAAATGTGTTATATTTGACTACCATTTTAGAGATAGTGAACCAATCCCTCATCACCAAGTGAAACCTAAGAGAAAATGATGATGTAGGCTAGGGAGTTTTAGTATCAACATAGAGAGGTCATTCATCTAGATACAGGAAACATCACTTTTAGTCTACTCACTGGGGAAGTGGAAATTGGATGACATGCACTAATAGTTATGTGGTGTGTCACCAGTGTGGTAGGCTAGGTCATAAGTATCACCAATGTACCAAGGACCTGATTGGGTGTTGATCTTGTGGGGAAATGGTTCATATATAATTTTTTTAGATATTTTCCTCCAGTTTCTAGTGAGAGGGGATCTACACTAACTCTGTATTCAGAAGTGGGGGTAATAACTCCTCATTAGTTATGGAGATGGAGAAATACCACTCATTTGGGCCAAAGATGTGGTCGTAGCCATAGTATCCAGGAAATAGATACATAGCTCCAGTTGAGAGGCCTTGATCAGAGTACCAAGGTTCTAACTTAGGGCTAAGTGTTAGGCCGGTTGTATGAAATCAAACCTATACTAAAGGAGTAGAGTGTCGAGAATTCTACTATTCAAGGTACTATTCTAATAGCCTCTACTTCAGTATCATCCTTATTTAACACAGTTTATTAAAATTATTTTATATGTGTGGATACTATAGAGAGTCTTTGGATAGAGATAGATAACTTCTACAGTGTTATAACCCTAGATACTCCACTGGGATCATGATCAGAGAGTATATGTCGATGCAGGGATTTCCCTCTTGAGATAGGGTGATATCTCTTCCTTAAGAATATTTTTATTCTTAAGGATGATAGGATTATATGTAATTCTATGGAAGTATTTTTTACTTTAATACCATTACCATTTTGATTTCTATCATTGTAGGGTTTATTTTACATCATCGTAGGGTGGTAGTTTTACTCACAAGGGTGAATGGGATGTTCAAGTAAGTCGATCAAGACCTGATCACTGTGAACTTGGGGAATGGATAGCCCAGATTTCCAGTATCTTTTTGAATGATCAGGGAACATGTAATATTAATTTCCCTCTTGTGGTATACTTTTTTAAGGATTTATTCCCTAAAAAATCACAAGACTAACTCCTGATATAGGGGTAGATTTTAGTATCAAGATAGTTCCTGGAGTAGCACCTATATTCATTCAACCTTACATGATATCTACTACTAAGTTATAGGATCTTAATATACAGATAGAAGATTTGAAAACTAAGGGTTTTATACAAACCATTACATCCCATTAAGGGTCACCTATCCTTTTTGTTAATAAGGAAGATAGTTCCCTCATACATTGTATGGATTACGAAAAATTGAATCAACTTACTATGAAGAACTGGTGTCCTTTTCCTCAGATATATTACATATTCGGTCAACTCTGTAAAGTGAAAGTTTTCTCCAAGATTGATTTGAGTTCTATCTACCATTAGGTGCATGTGATACCTTAAAACATACCATGTACATATTCACAAATTTAGTAAATATTATATGAGTATCTAGTGAAGTCATTCAGTATCACAAACATACCATCATCCTTCATTACCCTGATGAATCTGGTTTTCCACCCTTGTCTGGATACAATCATGGAAGTCTTCATGGATTTGATCTTGGTGTATTCTATTACCCTACATGGTCATGCTAATCAACTCGATATCATGCAAAAAAACATTAAGAGAGAACCAACTATATGGTAATCTCACAAAATTCCTCTTTTTGATTGATAAAGTTTACTTCATGGGTCATATTATCTCATAATCAGAAGTATTTGTTGACCTAGAGAAGGTGAGAGTTGGATTTTCCTATGAGAATCTCATGAATTTCTTTGATATTTAGAGTTTCTTGGGGATATCCAGATATTATAGTCACTTCATACAGGACTTATCATGCCTTGAAGATCTGCTTGAAGGCTTTAACAAGAAAGGTGTCAAGTTTATATGGTTTGAATAATGAAAGAAATAATCTCAAGAGATGAAAGTGAGATTGAATTTGTCATCAATCAGGACTTTTCCTGATCTTGGAAAAGGTTATATGGTTTATTGTGATGCATCATACATTAGTATAGGATTGGTTATTATGTGGGATGAGAGAGACATGAAATACAAGTTTTTTCAATTGATTTATCATGAGCATAATTACCCAACACACGGTCTCAAGATAGCATATGTTGTTCATTCCTTAAGCTATTGGAGACATTATTTACATTTAGATCATTTTTGGTGTACACAGACCACAAAATCCTCAAGTATATCTTTAAATAGGGTAACTTAAATCTCATGAAATGAATATGGGTTAAATACCTCTAGTCTTTTTACATTGAGTTCACTTATATTCCTGGTAAAGGTAATGTAGTTTCTAATTATCTAAGTCAAAAGACTTAGACATGGGAAGTTAAAGAGGATATTAGTGAGTAGAAGATTATTGGATTTTTGTAATGCACTTGGTGGTTTATAAATATCACAAATATGATGTTCTTATAGCTATGGTAGTGACCTATTTGCTTATTTATAGAGTAAATAAGAGAAATATTTACAACCCATATGGCTTGGTCCTATGGGATAACGTTGAAGATGAGGACCCACTGCCTTGTGGGGTTGTTGAATGGATGAGATTCTGTGCATTCACAGATGTGTTTGGTTTCTGACAGAAACATTATAAGAATTGATGTTCGAGTCTCATGCCTCATATTTTTCATTACATCTCAGTCTTACAATTATGTACCATGATCAACACTGCTAGTATTGGTGGCCTGGTATGAAAATGTTGATAGATAGCTTTATCAGTCAGTGTTCCAACTATTAGAAAGTAAAGGTAGAACACCAGTGACCAGTAGATATTTACAACTTCTACCCATTTTTAGAGTAATTGGAATGATGTAATGATGGATTTTGTGACTGGTTTTCCAAGGGTTCCCTAAGGTAATGACACAATTTCTGTGGTCATTGACAGGCTGTTGAAGGTTGCCTATTTTCTACCTATTAGGGAGACATTATCAGTGGATGATCATGGGATATTTTATGTTCATGAGATTATATTCCTGCATGGGTTCACTCAAACCATCATTTAATATAGGTATGATTGTTTTATGTTGAGGTTCTGGAAGGGGTTATAGAAAGATTTAGGCACATGGGTACTTCTGTGTACAATATACCACACCCAAACGAATATCCAGTCAAAGCGGATGATACAGGTCTTAGAGGACTTAATTAGAGCATGCATCCTTGACTTTATATGTTCTTGGGAAAGGTATATATCCTTGGTTGAATTAACTAACAATAATTTCTTTTAGGAAACCATACAGATGGATCCTTATGAGGCCTGATACGGTAGGCCATGCTGATCACCTCTTTGATAGTTAGAGGTAAGGGAGGTAGCACTACTAGGTTCTAATATCATTTAAGAGACTTCATAATAGGTGTAGTTGATTAGAAATTATATGGATATTTCTCAATCTAGATAGAAGTCTTATTCCAATAATTTCCACTGACCTCTATATTTTGAGGTGGGAGATCATGTTTTATTACATGTATCACCTAGACTAGGGTATAGAAGGATTCAAAAAATGGAAGTTATCACCTCATTACATTGATACCTTTGAGAATTTGGAGAGAGTCAATTTAGTGGCCTCTCAGTTGTAGTTGCTTAAGAGGTATTGAGAAATGCATGATGTCTTCTATATATCACAGCTTCAGCAATGTCATTCTAACTCATATCATTATTTTGATCTGAAGAAAATTGATCTAAAAGTCTATGCATCCTTTAAGGATAATTAGGTAAATATTATTGAATGAAGTATGAGGGTCCTTTAAGGTAGGTCAGTCCCTCTTGTTTGGTTGTTATGGTTTCATGATCAGGTATAGGATGAGATATAGGAGAGAGAGGCTATCATACATTCTCAGTTTCTAGATATTTTCTTAGACAATGTTGTACAACTCTCGAAAGGGAAACTCGGGGATGAGTTGCCTTAAGTGGTTAACACTGTAAGAACCTAAATTTTATCATGGATTTTTGAAAGCTTATAGAAGTTCATAAGTGGTTATAGGAGTTTTTGAGAGTTTATGGGGATCATTTGGATCCCAAATCTATAAGTTTTGGAATAAATAGACCAAGTGAATAATCTTCACATGGAACGACATGATTTAATCAAACTGTGTGGGGTACTTAAATAAGTTGTAGGTGGAACAAGGTTTTTCTGAAACCATGTGGGTGGATCCTCATAGCCATGCATCTTGATATTGGTTCTCATAGAGGATAAATGCAATTAAAGTGCACAGTTTGTCTAAATGTGTGCCCGGTTCATGAAATTGTGGTGCTTTACAGTAGGCCTTCCATGGTTGGATCATAGTTTGGACAACCATACAGCCAATACAAGCACCCATTTAAGTGTGTTAAAATTACCTTTTTTCCTTAATTCATTTAACTCCTATCCTCCGTTCTTCACCCATACATTCATAGTATCTCAACACTCCATTTAACTCTCCTTATCCCATATAGGGTTTAAGTGATATATCTCATACAATATATGATTAAAGAACTATTCATCTCATTGAATTCCTCTTGGTAAGAGCTTTATTTTTTTAGATCCTTTCATCATTTATCTTAATGAAAATGATGTTATTCTTAGGTGAGATATTTTACCCTATTTTTAGGGTTTTTGTCTTGTTCTTAGGATTTCTTCTATTCCCACTCAGATTAGAGGATAGAAACTGATGAGGAGTAAACTATGAATATAAGTTAGGTGGTCTAGCCATTTTTCTTAAAGTCTCAATGTTTTATATTATGAACTATTATGATACACGCTGTAAATTTTTGGTGGCACCTCCAAAAACATAAATTAAATAAATTAATGATTTTTTTCTTTCTTAGGGTATTCTTAGTGACCTAAATTCAATATTGAAGGATTCCTTCTCAACATGATCCACCCATTAGAGTGTGCCTTCCTTAAAGGCCTGGGATCCTTTTTCCATGAGAAAAATTGAATCCCTAATTAAGTTGTGTTGAGTTTCCCCATGAAAATGAAATAAAATTTTGAATTAAATCAAAGGTAATGGTAGGCCATGCATAATCCCTTGCTTACTTGGTTATACCTTGGGATGTATTTATTAAATTAACTAGGTATTTTGACTTAAATTAATTGGTTAATGGTATGGGATAATGTAAACCATGACCATTACCATGTCGTGTCAAGGGTGATATGAGGTTTCCTAATTGGGAAGACTTGGATAGGCTCATAGAGCATTAAAATAAGAAGTTTATAATTTAATTATAACTTTTTGAGAGTGATACTTGAGTTATTTAATACAATACCTTGGATGTACACACCAGGTGGATGCCTCTGCATTATCAATGAGTGATACTTGGTTCCATAGTGGTTACCTTAGAAGGGCTTGGTAGACTATACCATGTCATGAGTGATACATGGTTCCCTATGAGGTACAAAATGGATGGTCTCAGTGTGTTATGCCTTGATAACTTTTCGATAGTGATACTTGGGTTCTTATGGAACACCTTGTATAGACACTTATAGTTATGGGATTTTACAGTTCTCCTAGAGTGATACTGGGGTTCCCTTTTTATGGATACCTTTTACGGACTCAGGATAAAAATTAATTAATTAAATTGACATGTATACCAATTCAAAGGTCAAACTTAGAGTCGGTCTATGATTTACATACTTGGTAGCCTAGTTATACTACCTTCTTAAAAACTTATACCTTGGAAAGTAGGGAACCACTTATGATCATACATGGATGCCTTGGGTGAAAACCTTAGGTACTAAATGGTATAACATAACAAATATATATATATATAATCACATAATTATATATAATTATACTTACACATATATATTGACATTAGTCAAAGACATTTTTACTTAGGTAGAAGCAGGTAGAATCGATTGGGTGTCCTAGTAGGAACCCAGATAGTTGTGATTTATTTTTTTATTTCTACACATTGTTTATTACCTACACACTGCTCATTTTATATAGTAATATTGGATAGTTATAGACACCATTGGTGGTGGTGTACTTAATTTATCTCACACCCTATTTGTACTACTGATTGGTACCCAGAAAAACATCATTATTTCAGTTGTGGACAAAGGAAGATGGCCTCTTATGAGGGCTTGATTTGTTGTACTGTAATGGAGATTGGGAGTAGAGAACTGAGTGTAACACAATGAGATTTTATGATATAGTTTCTTTTTAATTTATTTTATTTCTTGTGTTGTATGATACACCAAGACTATATTTCACTATAAGCAATTCCATATTATCTTGTACTATACGCAACACTGTACTTGGCTTGTGTTACACACAATTTCAATTTCTTTTGATAGAATTCATTTCAAGAAACATTGAGTATAGATTTTGTTCAATGTATAAAATAACTATGTATGTATTATGTTATACACAACACCAAAGGAATTTTGCACTAAATGCAACATAGACATGTCTTTCATTGCATGAAAGAGTGACCTTCATCAATAGCTTACATTGTATGCAATACCAAGTTTTACTAAACAACAATATATTATTAAAATATTATTATTTAATGGGATATAAACTAGCCTTTATGAATTATATTAACCACATTTTGAATTTTATATTAAATTAACATTCATATTATGTATTTTCTATACATTATATAAGAACAAATTCAATTTTTTGATAAAAGAAGTATTTTTTTAAAAACAGTTTTACCGCCTTTTGATGGAAAACCCTTTGTAAATCTATTTTTTGAAAATTTTATAAGTTATATTTGACATAATAAACTTATTATTTGAAATAGGAACATCAAAATTTACTTTGATTTAATTTAAGGTATTTTTCTGATAAAATTCATATTTTAATGAATAGTGAAAAATACTGCATTTTAATTCAAAATAGCCTTTTCGTCTAATTTATTTATATAGTTAGATTATATTTTTAATTGTTTTTAAAGTATAATTGGATTATTTTTTTTATAATTTAATCCAATTTTATTCATTGAAAATAATTTCACATTTAAATTGGATATAAACACATGTTAATCTTTTGATTGTTTTTACTTCTTAAAAACCCTCTTTCTAGTTTTGACAACAGGAATTAATTTTAAATTAATTTCTGCCAGTGCTTTGTTTTGAATTTATAAAAATTGATTCCATATTTGGAATAATAAGGTCTAAATTATGTCAATATTTACCTTTTAGTTTTGGAAATTATGATTAGTAACTTCAGTAAATATTTTTATTTATCATGGTTAAAGGGTAAATATGGTAAATAAGAGTAAACAAATAATATTATAATAATATAAAACTACCCTAAAATGTGTACTAATCCCATTTTATGAGATATTTACGACTATTACAATTCTTGGGTTGATTTTAAGACCCCATGGATCCACATGGGTGTGATAATGACCTTTTATAATTTTTAATATAAACTAAAGAGAAATATAACATAAACATGTATCTTTTATTAAAACATTTTTAATATAGGGATATATAAATGATTTATTTAAATATAAATATTAATTAGAAATATAAAGATATTTCATACATCATGTTATTTTATTTATAATTTTTATACCTTAAATAAATTTATTTATTTATGACACAATGATGAAGCAGTGATTACCTTATTAATGAAATATTCAAATAAATGATATTATAAATATTAAAATAAATTTATTTTTAATATTTTGATGTCATACACAAATTTTTTGGATGAAATTTTCATGTGATGTATGATATAATGTCTTTTTTTGAAGGAATCGATTTTTTATGACTTAAAAAAATCAATTACTAAATAGTTTCAAAATTGACATAAATGATTTTTTAAAACAAATACTATTTTATTAAATGATATAATAGTCCTAAAAATGTAATATTCTTGAAAATTAATTATATAGTGTTAAAAATTCCATTAATGATCCACTTTTGGTTCTATTATCATTCTATAGTAACTATAGTAACTATATATTATGAAAATACAAGAAGGCATGGTAAGAGTTAACGTTTCTAACTAATGGTTAAAGCTACAAGATAAGGTTAATGATGTGAACTAAACTTATATAAAACCTATTGGTTGAGATGATTTTGATCCATAATCCACTTATATAATGAATAAATTATTTTGGTACCATTATGATCCTAAAATCAATTTATAATAAATTAATATTTAAAATCTTTCCTAAAGTGCCCCTCACCTCTCCTATAAAAGGGCACTTCTCCTTCTCTTTTATTCACACCACCAAAGAAATTTGGATCATCCAAACCCTGACCAAATATAATCCAAAAATACCTAAAATCCTCCTAGAGTACACACATTGGGAAGAAATCTATCCTAGGGAGACCTTTGGTGTGAATCAAATAGAGATACTTGAAAAACAGGTAATTGTTTTATCACCTCTTTCAAAATTATTTTCTTCTTCTACTTCACCTTATTATGTTTTTTCCATTTAAAAGTAATAAATACAGTATCTTATATATTATTTTATGTTATTATAATTCTAGGACAACCTTATACCTCATTTTATCCATCCTACAATTAACAATATCATCATGTGTCTGTACGTACAACTTACCATCTCCACACTATGGTGTAATTTGTTATTCAACAACACGTAATTTGGATGGGAATAATGATGCGTATAATGGATTTAATTAATTAATATAACATGAAAATTATTATTTATAATAAATATACCATCCAATTCCATACTATTTAACCATTAAATGAATCATATCGTCGCTCATGTGTACGTACGGCTTACCGTCTCAATGACGTAATGAGATTCATTCTCCATGTTAACCATTCAATAATTATTATAAAGTATATATAATAAATAATCATGAAATATATGACATAATAATTCTAATGAATTTATTTATATATATTTATATTTCATTTACTTTCTTCCATTCAATTCAATAGGAAAATGGAAAGAGTGTTCATGTGTACGTACGGTCTACCGTCTCCATGAACGGTGTATTCCATTTCATTTATCTATCTATTATATATATTTATATACTGAATATTTATGATATATAAATAATTTTTTACATTATTTAAGTAATTAAATCAAGATATAAGTAATAATATCAATAATAACAAGTTAAAACACATATGATAAATAAAACTATTATTACCAAAAATGTTGCTTTAACATGGAATTGTTAAATAAACAGGTAATATAAGGTCATAATTGAATCATATATGATATCATAGATATTATTATAGTTCTATTACAAGTTAATAATATGTTTAAACTCTCTATATAGAAGTTTCAGAAACATACAGAAGAAATTGGACCAAAGGTAAGGGATAATTTTACAATCTCATTATTATCTAATATTTTTTATTTGTAAGTATGTACTAGGGTATATTTATCATTCACATCCATGTTTCCAAAATATATAATATTATTTATATTATTATACAATTTTTTAAATTCAATTTTACCCATTTGTGAATTTTTTTTATTAAACAGTATGGAAAGAATCTTTTTTTCATTTTCGATACGAGGTACTTTTTGACATTTCCAGCAAAAGTACAAGGAGAATGTTTTTTAACTTAGACAGCATGAATGGATTTTTAAGGTTTCATGAAACCTTATTTCCATGAATCTTAAATTAAAATTTTTCAAGTTTATTTTCAAATAAATTATTTTCTTTTAAAATTGTGTGGTGTTTTGAGAAAAGAAAACTCTTTTGAAGAAGAAAGGATATTTTCCTCAAGAATTAAGTTCAAGTGTTTTATCAAAATTATTTACCATATAATATGAAATAGGGTTATATTTATATAACTATTATTAATTTTATTTTATTATTATTATCATGGAATTATTTTTATAAAATCCATTTATTTTATATGGATCGTGATGGAATGATGTTTAAGAAACTCATTTTATTTCATGGGTTATGCTATGATGAATGATTTATGTTTTTGTGGAACATGTAAGAATTATTTAATTATTATATGGGTGATACCTATATCTTCCTCAAATACAATGGGTAAAGATTTATATCTCATGATATAGACATCACTATAATGACAAGTAAATTTGGTTCAGTAATATAGGGTCGCAACGGCAACTAAATATGGTTTAGCAATACATGGTTTGAATGGAAAGTAAACCATTTCAATAATGGACTTTTTCCACTATGATGGTATTAGTAGCAATTCCTTGGATACTATGGAAATAATATTATGTGATTATTATTTGTCCACAATTCCATGTTTTATACCAATGATATTCTATCATGGTTAATGTTCCTTTATGATCTATGCCTTATGTACTGGAAAAATTTATTTCATGACTCAAGATTTTGATGTTTAAAATTTATGTTCATGTTTTTAAATTCTTATGTTTATGGTTTGTTTTATGCTCTCCATTTTTACCATTACAAATAATTTTAGCTCTCCCTTTTTATGTTTTCTTTTCCCTAGGATATAAAAAATGTTTTTTGGTAGAAAAAAAGGGGTAGATATTTATGGGAGATGTTGAAGATATTTCAACAACTTATAAGATTATTTTCCAAGTTTCTAAAGACACTAAACTAATATGGTATTTGGTGTATATTTGTGTAATGTATTAAGTATTCTGAAAAATAAATATAATGTCTATGTACTTCAAGATTGGATCGTTATACTGAGATTATGCTTGTGATGATAATAGAGATAGATTTGGTCTTTTATTTATTTTTTTATACCTCCAAATAATTTTTTTTATTAAGACATTTTAAGGGAAAGTGGGAAATAGTATTTTACAGAAATAAGGAAATCTATGTGCTGAAAGAGCCAAAAAAATTATTAAACACAAGACTAAGATTATTTGATTCAGAAACTCTATATAATTCCCAGTGTAGAGTAATAACCTGAGTGTCTGTATTATCCTTGATAATTTCTATGAGGTGAGAAACCATTCTATCCATTGTCTGAATGAATTCCTTCTGGGTGATTTTTCCTTGGTTGAAGCCTTGGGAGATGATTCGTTCTTGCTTGTCTATCCAAGCCTATATCTCCTTAGTGGCCTAAACCTACAACCTTCTTTCATAAATCCTTAAAATATCCTCATTCGAGGCATTAGGACAAAGGAATTTTTCAATCATTTCTTCCTTGGAGTGGAATATGAGCCTCAGACACTCCCCCATCTTTTCTTCCATCACTCTTGGTTCTCTTATTTGATCTCCAATTTCCTCTCCATGTGGGTCTTTGCTTTCCTGAATTCCACCTTTCTTGTCCAACCTAGTTTCCATCAGTTTAGGTAAGTGAGAATAGTCTTTGCGTCCATTGGGTTTTTTCCCTTGGACCACAATGAATTTCCCTGACTCACGCTTTCCTTTTTTCCCCTTCTTCCTTTTTGTACTGTGGGGACCTTTCCCTTGGAAACGGTCTAAACTGTCCACTTAAAGTTGGCTATAACTATCATCTCCTTAACCATATTCCTCATGCATCAATTTTTGTTCTTGAACCTCCATACCTTCAAAAAGGTTTTTCAAATCAACCATTGGTCCTTCTTTGAGAGGCCTAGGCCTACACGGAGAGTCCACCGTGCCTGCTATAACCTCTATGCTATTATTTTTCTTCCCCTCACTCTCAGTCTTCTAAAAATATGAGGACTTAGAAATGGTAATGTTTGGGTCCAATGGTCCCAATACACTAGCCCCATCATGACGTTCTTTTCCATGATAAGGTTCTGTAGCAGTGACCAAGAAGGACTTCCCCTGCCACATTTCATGTGGTACGGCCCGATTTATGTACTCACCCATAGGAGAACCCTTATCACCACTGTTTTCCTCCACTTCTTCCAAGGACATAACCCCTTTATTAGTCGATGCCTTTGGATGAGGTGAAATCAGCCTAATGTCTAAGGACTCCTCAACACGAGCCTCCTCAGCCTTCTCTGAATCCATAGGATCATGCTCATACTTCTTGAGATCACCTAAATCATTCTTCAGGTGGGAAAAAATATCCACAACCTTGGTTACAGGTATTTCTACTTCCACCACAGAATTACCTTCCGCCTGAGCCATAGCCTCAACTGTATCCATCATCGGATTAACACCCTCACACCTAGCCCCACTCCGGTAATTGGAATCTAGATTCCCCATACACCTACACATCTTATATGTATTTTGAATGTTCTGAATTCATATTCCATTTTTCAACAATGTGACATTAAAATCATCATTTTTTTTATGATAATGGATGTGATCTCCTTCTAATTATTGATTATTATGGATGTTCACTTGTTTATCCTTATACTTATTTATGATATCTAATTATATTATTTATTTTAATTTTGTATACCATTATTATACACTCTAATAATTATTTTATAGTATCCCCATCATTCCACCAAAGTCCCTCACTACTATTTGGTATCCTCTGGCATATGGGGAGGCATGCTTGAGGTCATGTGGCCATCCAAGTTTGATTACTTATGAGTGAACCTAGTCTAGTAAATCACATAATTTTTTGTCTGATTAAAGGGATATGGTTTAAAATATCACCCATGGTTTATTTATGTACCATTTTACTTTTATAGTAACTTTATTGACTCCTTTAGGGTAAATAACCATGATACCATGGTAATTGTCAAAATGGTTAATGGGAGATTAAAATGAGTACATAAGGGTGAAAACATCACATAAAATATTATAAATTTTATTATATGATATTATTTTGACCCATACTCATATTATATTTGAATTATTACAATTTGGATTCATTTTTACATGAAAATTAATTTATATTAATTTAATATTTTCAGTAATTCCAAGAATGCACCTCCCATCACTTATAAAATGGAACCTCTTATTTTTTCTTAATCACACCTTTTTATCACTATATTTAAATAAATACCTAACCAAATATATTAAATAAATCTCTTAACATATCCTAGAGTACTTGGTTTGATCTAAAACCAACCTAGGAAATATTTTGGGGTAAACCTTAAGAGGTTGTCTGAAGAAGATGTATAGTTAATAACCAAGTGTTTTCATTTTATTTATTCTTCTACCTCCATAAAATATTTTTCCAAAATGACTAGATAATATAAATATATTCCATATACATATAAATTATTGTGTTAATTTAATAACCTATATCTATCTCCACTTCCTTCAAATGGGAAATGAATTCATCTTTCGTGTGTACGGTGGACTACTGTCACACGAACCGATGTAATTTGTTTTCCATTACTGCATATCACGGTTATTCATAATGATGGATTTAATGTATATATATAATATTCATTACATAATTATAATTATGTAAAACTAATATATCATATTTATTTTTATATATCCATTCATTGAAAAATGATAATGCCGTTCGTGTGTACGTGTGGATTACCATCTCCATGAAGCAATGTGATTTTTTTCCTAACTTCATAACATGAATGGTATATATAAGTTCATTTAAAGAGATAACATGGTATTTATGATATAATTATCATTTTTTAATTATAAAATAATACTTATTTTCTTTATATCATGATTATTAAAAAATGGAAACGTTACTCATACGTACGTACAACCTACTATCTTCATGATGGTAACGTAGATCATTTTTCATAATCATATTTCATGGTTGATTTTAAAAGTATAATTTATGTGTAAAAATGATAATTATTTCATGATTATTATTCTAAATATGATGTAATAATGACCTCACTTAACATAATCTACCTACTGAATCCATTTTGGACATATGATCTGAATATCATCAAAATGCCCAACATGTACTGAAATGATTAAGTAATTGAATATAATATGGTAATAAATTAAATAAAATTGACAATAAATTTGAAAATGGGTCTTAATAAAGTAAATAATTAACATAGTTTTATTAATCAAAAAGATAAATAGCATATATTATGAGTCGAACTTGAGGTAAGGGATATATTAACTTAAAACCTCTTATTAAATGTTTTTAAGATTAATTTTCTGAATCTATTTATTCCATGTCAATATTATTAAAATTGTTTTTTGGATGTTTATATATGAAAATAAATTAATTAAAAAGTAAATTATATGTTCTATTTCATTTATTATAAATTTTTCTAAATGGAAAATTTTTACGAAACATTTGGACTTTCTTTACAAAAGACAAAAGGAATGCGTTAATTTAATGTATACATTGTCAACGGTGTTATTGACACCACAGCTGTTATTTTATATTTTGATTCCTTTAAAATATTTTATTTTTTATTTAAATAAAAACCCTATTTCCCTTTTTTCTAAGTATTTTTGTAACATCCCCCGATCTAGCACTTTCTCACATGGTCGAACCAGGTTGGTTATGAGACCTCAAGAGTACATCCCCATATGCTAGAGGCTTATGAATAGTAGTGGGGGATGTGATAAGTATAGTGGGGAGACTATACCCCCTAGATTAAAAGTTCACAACATATAAAAATAAATATATACAAAAATATCATTGTGCGGGAGCAATAGAAAAAAATTGATAAAGCGGAAACCATCTAATAAGACAACTAAATAATCCAATAAATCATAATGTAATGATATTATGGAATGTAACTAAATTTCATGCTAGAAACAATACAAATAAAAGACTAGAAGACTCAAAAGTATCCAGTCCCAAACCCCATGTCGGTCCCATCTCCAAACACTAACTCATCCAGCAAGAAAAAAAAATCAATAGCAAGGTCAATTTCCCTTGTCCAAACCTACATCCATATCATCTTCTCAAGTGCCAAACAATGTACCGAATAGGGTGTGAATATAAATCAGTAGGTAGACACTATAATTTCTAAATATAACCTATCTAATAATAATTGTATGCAATAATGTAATAAACAAGAGTACTAATTAATTAAAAATTTGACTTAATACCACATTAACCTACTTAAAAACCATGTCAGAATATCTTTGTGCGTGTCTCCCAACCATGCCAACCATGACCTTATAACCAAGGTATAATGTAACCTACCTCAACACCATGCCATAATTTCTCTGAGCATGTCTTAAAACCACACCAAATATAATATTATAACAAAGGTATAAATCATAGTAATCTAGGTCAAATCTACTATATATGAATTTCATCATTTAATATGGGTTGATCCCTCTATTTATGTGTTTCATCATGTCAACTAGGCCAAGCTCAATATATCAAAATTTCAGCATACCAACTGGGAAAACCCCACTATATCATCATATAATCATATCAATGATCCCAGCCTATTATATTGGCATTTCAGCATGTGTCACTGGGCATAGCCATCTATATAAGCATTAAAACATTTAATCACAACACAAGTCATAGAAAAATGGATATCACAATATCACAACATATATATCAATGGTTAATTATGAAAATTATCATTTAAATTTCATTTGTACATTTTATATATCAGTTTTTCATAACCAAAAACATGTTAGTTATCTTAATAAATAAGAAAAACCAAGGTGAATCTATATCAATCAATTGTACATAATCAATGTCATGTTAAACACACTTAATCCATTAAACAATTCATTTATATTCAAGGTTATTATCACCCAAATGGTATCCACAATCTATGTAAATAACCAATTGGATTCAAAGAGACTCCAAGAATTATTCAATTTATTCAGTAAATTTATTCAAAACAGGATATGTTGGAAAAATTTCAATATTATACATACTTGAAAATTATCAAACCATATTGTTAAGGTTTAGACCCCCTACCTTTAACCGATGATCAAAGAAAGCTTCCAATGGAAAACACCCATGTGGAAGAAGGTGTGGATGATCGTTAGAAGGATCCTAGATAAAAAATGATCAAGATAAAAACCAACAACACACACAGTCAAGAGTTTTACATGAAAATGTCTAGATAAATAAGGGAGAGAAGGAAAACTTGACCAAAACCACTTAAGTGTTTTTGAGACCTATATAAGGGAGTTTAGTACTCCAAAATCACCTGGAGGGTACCCTAGGGTTGAGAGGATAAGTTTTTAGAGAGATGAAAGGAAAAATTAGTTGCACGAAATACTTAAAAAATAGAATGTTAGGGAATTACATGAAGTGTAATATAGTTTCACATTATGTAATTATTTTTAATGGGATATGCTGACAAACCTATCACCTCAGCTGAAAATATTAAAATTCTACCAAACATTACATGATGTGTAAATGTTATACAGATTTTTTTTATCCCATTTCCCTATTAAACTACCCAAAATCCTTTTAAGGATTCTCAACTTACCAAGAACCCATCATAACACTTAACCCACTTATCCAAACTCAATTAATTCAAACAAACATACATCCATGAACTTTAATTCATTTTCCACAAAAAATTCTCTCTATCTCTAAAAATAATTGACCACCAAATCTAAAATGAAAAACTTAGAGAGAGATGTACCTCGAAAAAGATGGGATCTTATAACCTACCCACCATATAATAGCTAATCCCCAAGCTACTCAAAGCATTATTTTGGGGTCTTAGTGATCAAGTCTAACCACTGTGATCATTTATTAGACTCCCTCTCCTAGTTTTCCTCCTAAAATCATTGATGTTGTCAATGAAACTGAACCAATGGTATAACCTTACCCTGGAGATAATTCCTACTATGGTCCACAATCCATATCATATTCTCATCAATGGAATCATCAACACTAATCTTGATATCTACTAAATATATCATGTGAGAAGGGTAAGCATAATATCTATAAATCTAAAACATGTGGAAAACACCATGCATAGAATTTTAGTGTTGTGGAGGGGATAAAGAGTACTCCACTAGACTTTCCCTATCCACTATCTCAAATGGACTGATAAACCTAGGTTCTAGCTTTCCCTATTTCTTGATATGGCATTGCACCAACATGAGATACACCTAAAGGAAAACATGATGACCAACCTCAAACTCTAGAGGTCATCTTCAATGGTCATCGTAAGATTTATTCCTTATTTTCATAGTCACCAGTAGTTTTCTAATAAACTAAACTTGTTTAAACATATCCTATATGATATTAAGCCCAAAAAGTGTTGGCTCACCTACCTCTAACCCAAAAAGACGTGAATGGAATGGATTTTCATAATAATCCTTGAAAGGTTCCATTTGGATATATTCCTAGAAGTTTTTACTATATGAAAAATCTATAAGTTCTATATGGTTCTCCCATGAACCACCAAAATCCAAAACATGGGCTGGAAACATATCCTCTACAACCCAAATAGTATTCTAAGATTGACCATCAGTCTAGGATTATAGGTCATACTCAAAAGAACCTATTATCCTTGATCCTTTTAAAACCCCACCACAAATTTGATTTAAAATGATAATCTCTATTATAAATGATACTCCTCAAAGAAATATGCAGTTGAACTACCTTACGCACGTAATTACATCCCAGATCTTCAACTATGAAGGTCTCATTAATAGTAAAAAAGTGGGATACCTTCATCAGTTGATCCACAATCACCCATACATCATCATTATTATGGGTTTTCCTGGGTATTTCTATCACAAAATCCCTTGTGAAATCATCCGTTTTTTACTCAGGAATGGGAAAATGATATAAAATTCCAACTAGCCTCTAATGCCCAGAATTCACTTGCTGATAAGTAAAACATCTTTCCACAAAGATTTATACTTCTTTCTTCATTCCTAAACACCAATATTTTCTATGGAGATCATGATGCATATTTTTCAAACCAGGATGTACCACCCGTCTAGAATCATGAAACTCTATCCTTAGATCCTCATGAAAGCTTGTAGGAACCCATACTCAGCCATAGAAAAGAATATTAGTTCCACTACCAATAGACCATCTCGATGGTATCTACCCATCATATAAGAAGTCTATCAGAACTAAGACCTTTATATTAGATAAATACTTAGTCATAATCTAGTCCAAAATCATGGGTATAACAGATGTTGAAGTGAGAGCTACTTTTCCCTCAGACTCCTAAACATCTAGATTCATGTCCTTAAAGGGATCTGTTATCTTCCACTCATCACAAGACTCATATATCTCCTCTTCCTATGTATTTAGGATCAATTCATCAATAATGATGTTTACCTTTATCATTGTATAATTCAACTTGAACTCGAAAGACTGTAGATACTCAACCCACCTCCTATGTTGAAGGTTCAAGTTCCATTGAAAAAAGATTTACCTAATGATTGTGTGGTCTGTGTATACCAAAAACCTCTCACCCATGAGATAATGCCTCCAACATATCAGGACATGTACCACTACTACTAACTTTGAGTCATGAGTATGCTAATTCCACTCATGATACCTTAACTATCTGGATCCATAAGTAACCACTCGATCCTCCTAAAACAAAATAGCTCCAATTCTCACTCCAAATGTGTCATAGTACACGATATATTCTTTACCTGATAGAGGTAAAGTGAGGATATGTAGTGATATTATCCTTTCTATCAAATCATAAAAATATCTATTCTAAGAATGTAACCAAAAAATCTTTAACCCTTTCTTAGTCATCCCAGACATTGGTGCTTCCAAATGGGTTAAATTCTAGATAAATAATTGATAATAACCAGATAAACCTAGAAATGTTGGATTCTCAAAGACATTCTTAGGATGCTCCCAAGATACCATGACTGAAACTTTCTTTGGGTCCACTAACACTCCTTCCTTTGATATGAAATGGCCCAAGAAGTGAAATTTAGAAATCCAGAAACTGTATTTGGTTAGCTTGGAATAAATCATATTCCATCTCAATGTACTCAAGATGATGTTAAGATGTTTGGAATGATCGTAAGCTAAATGGGAGTACACTGAGATATTTTTGACAAAATCCACCAAAACTAGTCTAGAAAATGATAAAAGATATTATTCATTAAGGACATGAATACTAAAGGTGCATTAGTCAAACCAAACTTCATCACTACAATCTCATACAGCCCATACTTTCTCCTAAAAGAAATTATAGGTAGGTTTCATGACCCGACCCAAGTCGGGGAATGAACCGCAACTACCCCAAGCTCGCCTCCATAGTCCAGGGGTGGAAATAAGTGTCGAAGGGACAACTAAACTCATGGAGGCCTTTTCATAAGTACCTATATGCACACATTCATCCAACACAATGAAAAATTGTAGATGGAAAGAAATAAAATATGAAACATTGATATAAATAAACCAAACATGCATGGACCTATAAACAGTACAAAGTACGGTAGTGTAAACTGAAATGAAAAGGGGAAAATACACGCCCAACCAGAAATGTGTCGCAACCTGATAGAAAATTGAAAAAGTAAAACAGTTGAGAGAGACCATCTCCTATATCTCAAGTTATGACCATTGTAGGTGGTCCAAGCACCATGTATCCTTAAGATCCTCTAAAGTCATGATCATCCTTTCCTCTATCTACAAAATACATTACACTTGTTGGGAAAATCCCAAGAAAGAGTTTGTATATACATACCTTGTAGAATTCCCCTAAAAGGGTAAAGGAAGAGCAGTAAGAGATAAAATATAAAATGGAATCAGTAGATAGAACAATGTACATTGAAAGAGTACAACTTGGACCAATAAGAGAGTGAAAGTAAACTCCTACAAACACAAGGATCTTGAAACATTAATAAGATGAACTTCTCGTCGAGTCTTTACTACATAGAGAAGAAGAGTGGACTCATCCAACCATAAGAATATAGATACGGAAAGCATGCAGCATACCATGCATGTCTTCGCCTCTCCTAGAAGGAGAGTAAACAAAACCCAAGGAGTGGGTACTAAACAAGGATATATATATATATATATATATATTCTCAGTCAAAGAATCCCATATGAGAGAGTAAGAGGATCTTCATCTCATAACTCATTACAAGAAGAAGAGTATCCAATAGTTATAAGTAAGTCCATCAACAATGCCCATCATCTCAATAATATTCCTTGAACACATAATTATAAGGGACTCAATAACTCCACCTTGATACTATCCACTTTGAGTGGAACTGACTCGCCTGCACGGTTTTAGGTTGCTTCACAAGAACACGTCTTAGTGGGGAAAGTTCCCCTCTTCTTTGTGAGTCCAAGGTTACATCAAACCATGTCTCGTCACTTCACTTCAGAGAAAAGGGGCCACAAATTCTAGGTAAGGACCTTATGCCCTAGTATGATGGGAGGTTCCTACTCTAATAGTCACTGAGGAACTCCACTTCCTAGACTAACTAGAGGGTTACGTTTGGGAATTTCATCGAGGAATTCCACTGCCATATCCTACTAGAGGGTAAGCTTAGTGAGTCATCAGGGAAATCCACTACCCATACCATTGAAGGGTTATGCCTAGAAGATGTCATCATGGAATGTCAATGCTCATCCCTGGTGGAGGGTAATCCCGGAACTATCATCGGGGAATTCCACTACCTAGCCATACTGTAGGGTAAGCCTAAAACATCGAGAAACTCCACAACCCAGTCTTAATGGATGGTAACTTGGAAATATCATTGGGGAATTCCACTTTCCATCCCTACTAGAGGGTAATCCTGGAACAATCTTTAGGTAACTCCACTACCTAGTTCTGCTAGAAGGTTATGCCCAGATGCTTTGATGATTTTTTATGATTGATACCATCATCAGGTATCACCTCAGCACATTCCAAACTCATAAAATTTCACATCATATCTTGAAATATGATTCTAAGTGAACCATAGAATTCTATATGAAAAAAAAACTTAGGATAGGATACTTTTGGTCCATAATACGTGTTCAAATGGAGGAGATATGAATGTTAAAAAATTTCTTAAAAAGATCAAGGGGAACACAACATGTGAGGTGACCCACACGGCATGTGGTCCCACTTCACTGCTTGTCCATGTCTTTGGTCGATACATAGATCCCATATATGTAGGGGTACACTCTTTGTAGGTTGACAACACAACATTCCCCACCTATCCGGGGACCGAGTAGTGTCTACTGGTCATTTCTATGTACTGAACCTCATGTTAGTGTACTCGTACACCATGTTTGTGTGGTCGGCCACACAGGTTGGCCAAACAAGGAAGGCGTATATGGCGTGTGAGGGATGACTACATGTCGTGTCAACATTATCTTTTCTCAAACCCTAGCGTCAATGCTGAGGGAGGATACACGCCGTGTGTTCTTCATTAGACATGGCGTATAGTTATGATTTTTTAAAAAAAATCATATTTTTCTAGATCTAATATTTCAATTCGAATCTAGTCAAACCACCGTAGGTATTTCCATGAATCTGTCTAAAAATCATGGACCGGGCCGAAGAACATGGATTTCAGTTGTTTCTCACCACGAATCGGCTTTATTCATTGAAAGGGGTTTGGTCGTGTTCTTTGCATTCCATCATGGATTCTTTTTTCTTGATCTTGTAGTGTAAAAATTGGATCATTCATCCCCACCATGAAACCTTTGTATATTTGTTCTCGGTTTGTTAAATTGTTAATGATTTGTCAATCTTTCGTGTATTTGGGTTCCTGATCAAGTTCTTGTCACCCAGAAATTGTAGTAATGGGATCCATGGGGGTTCCAGTGGTGAAGAACACAAATAATTATGTGAGAAAATCTCCAAAAACAAGGTTCTAAACATCACTGGCCAAGAAATATTGGACGAATATCAAGAACTAGGATCTGTGGTTATAAAGTAGAACAATTAAATAAATGTTTCAGTTCTTGGGTACATGAAAGGATTTAAACAAGGGAACAGATCAAATAATAACTATTTATCCACTCAAAAATTTAATAAAACGTGTAAAATCACCAAAGATGAGTCCTACCTCTTTTTTGTATCATTCATTTTTCAATAACACACTCACCAATGAATTCAGGAGGAAGCGCTGCATTTGTTGTGCTTCAATTGGCATTGATCTGAGGGTTTTTTATCATTCATCTTGATTCTCCAAAATGAGGATGGGAGGATATATTTTTCGGTGAATGTGAATTATTATCCAACCCTAGAAAAATTTCTTTAGTGATATATTTATAATATTGTTTTAGGTAAAGGTATAATTAATTAATTATTTTAATTATTTAATTGATTCACTTAAACACTGTTCCAATGAATGAAGGGTCTGAACATCCCATACTAACTTATTTTATATCGCACCTATATTAAACACTGCATTCTAAACCTAACCATTGTCTCATATTTATGATCTGATCAACCATTTAAGATTTATCCCATTTTATTTAATTAAACGTGTGTTTGAAATATAAAATATATTTAATATTTTTATAAAGTTAATTCTGAGCACACCGGACCTCGTAATTTCATTCCATATAAGCACCTAACTCTAGAAAAATATTTATAAATATTGAAAATTCTTACAATGAAAAAAATGGGTCTCTACATCATTACCATTGTCATGATTTTCATTACCAAAAAAAACTAAGAAAAAAACTAGGGATATGGAGCCTTTATCTGGATATTCTGCACCCATGAACTCTCCCACACATTTCTGTGCTACCAAAACACATGAACCAAAGGGGTGTTTAGTTCACACAAGGTCCACTCTTGTCAGTCCTTGATCGCCACCAAGTTTTCTGCAAAGTTGGATCCATCCTCGACATCCAGCTCGCCTCATCCAATGATGTGCATAGGATTGTACATGGATCACCTCAACTGGGACACATAGAAGATGTTCTGCATCTACTCCAACTGTGGGGGTAGGGTGAGGTATTAGGCAACCTCACCAACCCTCTACATGTTCTCAAATAGCCCGATGAACCTTAGGGGTAGATTTCCTATCTATCCAAACCTCCATATTCCTCGTCATGGGGAGACTCTTAGAAAAAAAAGCTATCCCCACTCAAAATCCAAGGGTTGATAATGGTGATTTGGGTAGGATTTATATCTTCTCTAGTCCATCCACCTCTACTGAAGGATAACCTACACTTTCTTCATTTTCGCATACACCAACTATGGGCCCATAATATATTACTCCCTAATCTATATCCAGTAAAAGGGTGACTTGTAGGGTCACCTGTATTGGACCTCAAAAGGTTCCATTCCAATGGTATAGTGGTAGATGTTTTTGTACACAAGCTCTACCAAGGTCTGGTGATCTTCCCAACATCAGTCAAAGTCCAAAATGCAATCCCTTAGCATTTCCTCCAGCACCTGGATAGTGCGCTCAGTCTTCCCATTGGTTTAGGGGTGAAAGGATGTACTCAACCACATCTAGGTCCTGAATTCCTTCTTAAATACTCTCTAAAATCATGAAATAAATCTTGTTTCATGATTGGAGACAATAGTTGAGGGTACCCCATGAAGGAGGAGGATCTCCTGCATGTACAACTGCCCCAAACTCTCCACCAAAATCTACTTCCTGATGGAAAGGAAGTGCGCCAACTTCATGAATCGATAAAATATTTCCCAAATGAAATCATGGAACTTCATTTTGCATGGAATACCTATGATTAATTCCATATATATGTCATCTCATTTCCACTCTGGAATCTCAAGGGGATGAAACAGACATACTAGAACTTAGGACTCAGCCTTCACGTTCTGACAGGTGAGCCGCTGAGATATGAACTCATCTATGCTTAATCCCATTTTGGACCACAAAAAATACTATTGAATATATCTATACATATTTCTTTCATCGGGATGTACAACTAGGGGAGAAGTATGGAACTCTCACATCACCTTCGCATGCAATGTGACTAGAACCACTATTCTCCCCTTGAACAAGATGTCATGATTCCCTTCTTCATAATATCCATCTGGTGTGTCACCTATGGATATTTTATCACGCAAGACCTCACAATTGTTGTATTGTATATGATACTCTCTCACACGCTCAAGGATAAAAGGAGTCAATACCATCGAATAAAGAATGTTTGTACCCTCCTGCTCTACCCGGATCAGCTGCAGGGAAGCTAACTGCTCTGAAACTTCCTATACTAGGAAATCCTGGAAATTCCTACTAAGGTAATCTACTATAATTTTCCCTTCCCTATAGTATATACTATCTCTAATTCATAATCCTATAGGAACTCCAACAATAATCATTGTCTCAAGTTTAAGTCTCTCTAAGTGAAGACGTACCAGAGACTTTGGTGGTCTAAGTAAACCACAAAGTGCTCTCCTAGAAGGTACTGTCTCCACATCCTTGAGGGGAAGAATACTACTTCTAAATCCATGTATTGATTCACATAGTTCTACTCATGGGGTATCAACTACCTCGACCCATATTCGATAAATTACTATCACTACATCAACACACAACCAAGGCCAGCTATTGAGGCATCGCAATACACTATGAACTCCATGCCTTCCTCAGGTAGTCTCAAAACTATAGCACTCATTAGCCTCTGCCTCAACTCCTCAAAGGATCTCCGAAACTACTAAGACTTGGTAAAAAAATATCCATTCTATGTCATGTTAGTCAAAGTGGATGTGATTTTGGGTAATTACTCCATGAAACTCTTATAGTACCCTACCAAACTAAGGAAGCTTCGCACCTCTGATAAATTTTTGGTTGGATCACAAAAAAACTGCCATGATATTTTCTAGATCCAAAGCTAAACCTTGTTCGGAAATGAAATTCCCCAAGAATTGAAGCTCGTGTATCCAAAATTTTCACTTTGAGAGATTTCCATAAAGCTGGTGCTCTAGAAGTAAATCAAGAACCATACTCAAGTGCTTTGCATGCTTCTCCTGTATTACAGAGTAGACGAGTATGTAATCGATGAAGACAACAAAAAATTGTTATAATTATGGATAGAATAGGTATTTCATTAAATCCATAAATACAAAATGGTAATTTTTCACACTAAAGGGAATTACTATGAACTTATAGTGTCCGTAGTGACATTATAATACCAACTTTGGAATATCAACCTCACAAACCTATAACTGGTGGTAGTTGTACCTAAGACTGATCTTGATGAAACATCTCACACATAAAAATTGAGAAAATAGTTCATCAATACTCAGAAAGGGGTAATTTTTATTTATCATTTCCTAGGTTAGGTGATGATAATCTATGCAAATTCATAAGATCTCATCCACCTTTTTCATGAATAAAACTGAAGCCGCCTAGGGGGACACACTGGATCTGATGAAACCTTTCTCATAAAGGTCCTCCAAATGAAAATGTATCTCTCAGGGATTGGTAAGATCCATTTGATACACCTTAGAATATATCAGGTTAGTACCACGTTGCAAGTTAATGAAAAACTCCATTTCTTTCCATAGAGGTAGTCCCAGAAAATCCTTAGGGAAGACGTCTATATAATCCTCCACAACTGAAGGAACCCAGATTCATGAAGAGTATGTTACACAAAGACTTACACTCTCAAACTAATGGGTGATAGGTTTAAACTTCCTCTTTGCAGCATCCACCTACCTTGGAATGAGATCTCTCTCACTGGAAAAAGAGAATCTTGTCCCATAAATGCACAAACATCTGACTAGTCTATGATGATAGTAAATCTTGGATAGGACCATGTAAATCCAATCAATACATAATATAACATCATAGGGTTCTATCATTATGACCAATAGGTCCCACATAAACCTCTATCCACTAAGTGATAGCTCGCATTATCAGAAAATGAAAGATAAAGAAGAAGTCTTCCTTGTAGGAACCTCATGGTGAAGTTGTTGTTCAAGAATATCTACTAGGAGCTCTAGCTCTCACACCATGATATGAGAGGTAAAGAAATGGCTGGAACCTGTGTCTACTAATATTGAGGAAATATTAGAATAAACACAAATCATACATTGAATCCTATCATGCATTATGGGATCATAGACATCCAAAGCCTACGGCTATCTGCGGCCCTAGCCGTGAGCTCCCTAAGGTGTACGTGGGTCTCTTAGTGTTAGAGATGGAAGGAATTCATAGCTCTATCCTCCACTTATAGCTCCTCCTATGCCTCTTCCAGCTCTACCTCCCTGGGGACCACCCTGTCCCCACTTGGGATATCCCTAATCATGGAGCTATCTCTTCCATGGTGGTCCATCAACTATCTTCCTGGGCTACTCAAAATGTATGGTCGAGCAGTCTTATTTAATGTGACCTCACCCTCCACAAGTAAATCATTACCCCTATATAGGATTATTTGGTACTCTGGGCTTTCTTAGCCTCATATGACTATGTTCCTTAGCCTACTCGTGGAAGGGTCTCCTATTCTGAGATCTATTGTGCCTTTCATCTGCTGTAGATGACTCATCTCTATTGTGGCCACTGCTAGCTCTAGCTACCTGACATCCCTATGATATAAATATTTTTTTCACTAGTGTCTACTCCATCACTCTAACACATGTGGAGATGCACAAGGTTACTGTTATAGCTTGGATATTTCTATAAAGTACCTACTCAGACTTCCATGCTCGAAAGTAGTCATTAAAGATCATGCCGAGAGAGTACCACGTAAGGTCTGTGAACCTAGATGAATACTCATCCAATGTCATACCTCCATAATGAAGATCCAAAATCATCTTAATTCTAACTAAATATAAGGAGGGGTTGTACTCCTCATGGAATAGCTGTTAAAAGTTTTCCCATGAGAGTGTCGACCCATCGTGCATCTATGTAACCAGGCTTGCTCAGTCAATCCATGGAAAAGGATAGCTGCCAAAGAAACCATCTGATCTATCAGTTTTTAGATAAGTCTACAGATAAAGACCGCTGAATCTATCCAATCCTCCACTTCTTGAGGATCTAGCTCTTTGTGGAACCTCACTGGTCTTTGATGCTAGAACTCATGGAATGAGCTCATCCTGTGCACATCCTTATCCTAATTAGCTAGGACTAACTACTTCCCAATAGGTGGAGGTTCTTTTACCTATCCACTTAGGGGAAGGGGTTTTCATGATAGACCCTAAACTGAGGCATCATCATTCATAGGGTTATCATCATGAATCAGAGTTGGTATTATGGCTGGCTATCATCGCAGAAGTATCCTGAAAGTTATCAAGGAGTACCATGGTCAGATGAGAATATATATATATATCAACCACAATGGGGAGATAAATCAATAAGGATAGTCAAAAACTCAATACTTTATTATTCATGTACCATTAATCCCTATAAAAAATGTCTCGGAAATCCAATTTGACAAGCATGTAGTCAAGGTCCTCGTGAATGGCTACGTCAGTCACTGCACCATCACTGGATTCCCTAGCCTAAGAGATGCACTCAATACACTATTTCATTATTTCTCTAAACCCAAACAATACTCTTTAAGGGGATACATCCTAACAATGTTCCAACGAATGAACTTTCTCTGAAACCAATCTTTTATGACCCGACCCTAGCTAGGGATCGAGTCACAACTACTCCAAGATCGATTCTATAGGCCACAGGTGGAGAAAAGATTCAAAGGAACAAATAAACTCAGGGTGGGATTTTACTAAGTATTTATACTCACACCAATTACTAACTCAATGAAAAAGTTTAGAGGGAAATAAAAAAAATATGCAACACTTCTATAAATAAAAGAAACTTGCATGGACCTATAAACAGTACAAAGTACAATAGTGTAAACTGAAAAGAAAAGGGGAAAAATACACACCCAAGAGAAAATGTGTCTCAGATTGAGAGAAAACTAGAAAATTAAAACATTTGAGAGATCCCATATTTTGGATCCCAAGATACAACCATTGTATGCAGTCCAATCACCTCATATCCCTAAGCTCCTTTAAAGTCACTATCGACCTTTCCGCCGTTTTCAAAAGACACAAAACATGTTGGGTGAAGCCCATAAAGGGGTGAGTACATACATACCTAGTAGAATTCCTTAAAAAGTGTTAAGTGGGAGTAGTAAGTGATATAATAGAAAATTTAATCAATAGATAGAACAAGGTAAAGTGAAAGAGTATAGCTTAAACCAACAAGAGAGTGAAAGTAAACTCATCCAAACATAATGATCTCGATATGTTGAGAATATGAACTTATCATCAATTATTCTCTACCTATAGTAGGATAGTGGACTCATCCGACCATGAGAATCCGGAAACTAAAATTATATGGAATAACCCACACCTCTTCACCTCTCTTATAATGAGGGTAACCAAAACCCAAGGAGTGGGTACCAAATAAGGATATGTTTGTGTGTTTGATTAGTTAAAGAAGCCCAAATTAGAGAGTAATGGGATATACATCTCATAGATGATCCCAAGAAGAAGATTATCCAATAGTTCCAAAGTAATTCCATCAACGGTTCCTAACATCTCACATGTCTACCTTGAACAAAAAATTCAAAGGGACTAAATAACTACACCTTAATACTATCCACTTTGGGTGGCACTAACCTACTCACATGGTTTTAAGTCGCGTTTCAAGAATGTATCTTAGAGGGGAAAGTGTCCCTCTTCCTTGTGAGTCCAAGGTTATTTCAAACCACATCTCTTCAATATTCCACATAATCGAGGGGGAATAAATTCTAGGTAAGGATCTTGTGCCTTGGTAAGATATGAGGGTCCTACTATAATAGTCATTGAGGAAATCCACTTCCCAATCTGTCTGGAGGGTTACACTCATGAATGTCATCGGGGAATGCCACTTCCCAGTCCTACTGTACGGTAATCCTAGAGAGTCATCAAGGAACTCCACTTCCCATCCTATCTAGAGGGTTACACCTAAAGATTTCATTGGGGAATTCCACCTCCCAGTCCTGCTAGAGGTTAATCTTAGAACTGTCATCAAGGAACACTACTACCCAGACCTTCTAGAGGGTAGGCCCAGAACATCGAGGAACTCCACTAACCATTCCTAATAGAGGGTAACTTAGAAAGATAACTGGGGAAATAAAATTCCTATCCCTAATGTAGGGTAATCTTGGTATTATCTTTGGGGAAATCCACTACCCAGCCCTACTAGAGGATAGTGACCAGGATGCTCTGATGATTTTGTATGATTGTTACCGTCATTGGGTGTTGCCTCAGTGCATAAAAAACCTAGAACATTTCACATAATATCTTGAAAGATTTTTCTAATGGAACCATCACATTCTATGTGGAAAAAAACTCATGATAGCCTACTCATGGACCAAAACCTGAGTTCAAACAAAGGAGATATAGATGTTCGAAGATTTCTCAAAAGAGCTCAAGGGGAGCACAGCGTGTGAGGGGACCCACATGGTGTATGGTCCCACTTCACTACCTAGGTGTGTCTTTGATTGGTTCGAGGGTCCTTTCCATATAGGATTACATACTGTGTAGTTGTACTACACAACGTGACCCACCTATTCGGGGACCGGGCCATGTTTACTGGCTATGTCCATGCATCAGACCCCATGTCCATGTACCATGAAACTTTGTTCTTGTGGTCGGCCACATGGGATGGACAACAAAGGAAGGGGTAAACGATGTGTGAGGGATGACTACACATTTTGTCACCCTTATCTTTTCATAAACCCTAGTACTGTCATTTAGGGAGGCTACATGGTATGTATTCTTCATCGTACATGGTGTATAGTTGGGATTTTTCTAGAAACTTCATATTTTTTCAGATCTGATCTTCCACTTTCAATCTGGTCAAACTGCCTTTGATATTTCTATGAATCTATCTGAAAATTGTGTATATGATCGAAGAATGTATATTTCCATCATTTATTTTCATAAATCATCTCTATTCTTTAGGAAGAGTGTGGGGTTTCACTTTTCATGCCATCATTCCTTAATTCATCATGATGTTGGAGTTTAACAACCGAATCGGTCATCCCCACCTCACAACCTTTGCAGATCTGTGCTCGATTCGCAAATCTGTTTATGATTTTTTGATCTTCCACATATTTTGGTACTCTATCAAGCTTGGTTCGCCTGACAATTATTGAACCAGTAACCATGGGGGTTCCAACGGTGAATAAAATGAGGAATTATGGGAGAAAAGCACAAAAACAAGGGTTTAAACATCGTTGTCCAAGTGTTCTTAGTCGGTGATCAAGAACTGGGATCTAAGGATTGAAAATATAAGAATTAAATCAATGTTTCAATTCTTGAGAACATGAAAGGTTTTCAATAAGGTCATGGATCAAAAAATATCTATCGATCCTCTCAAACATTTAATAAAAGGAATAAAATAACCAAATAAAACTCCTACCTCTATTTTGGATCATTCACTATTCAAGAATGTTCTCACCAACAAATTTGGGAGGAGCCACTATGTTTGTTGTGCTTCAATTCATGTTGATTCAAGATTTTGTCATTGTTCATATCAATTCACTAAAGGGAGGAGGGGCGGAGAGATTTTCTGGTGAATGTGAATTATGATCCAACCCTAGCCAAATTCCTTTAACGGTATATTCATAATATTGTTTTAGTTCAAGGTATAATTAATTAGTTATTTAAATTAATTAATTAATTCTCTTAAATGTACCGCCAATGAGTGAATGGTTTGAACATCATGCGATGACTTATTTTAAGTTGTTCCTAGGGTAAACACCATTTTTCAGACCCAATTGTGGTATCAAATTTCTAATAAGATCAAAAATTTAAGAGTAACCTCATTTTCTTTATTAACCATGCATGTGTAACATAAAATATATTTAATATTTTTATAAAATAAATTCTGAGTACATAGGGCCTCAGAATCACACGTCATCTTATTGCCTAACTCTGAAAATATATTTAGAAATATTTTAAAATATTAAAATGAAAAAACTAGGTATATATAGTATGTATGATGGTCTCACCCTCAAATGATGGTATCCCAATATCAAATAAATATTGTAGAAGATTTTATAACCTATCAACTAATCAAAGATATCATTGATGTGTGGAAGAGCATATTGGTTCTTGATCATCATATGGTTCAATATAAAATATCCCACACATAAGAATAAAGATCCATCAGCCTTCTTTGCAAAGAGAAATTGAGAACCCCAATGAGATGTACTAGGTTGTATGAAACCATTAGATTCTAATCTTCAGGATAAACTTTTAACTCCCAAGGCTCTTTCGGTGATATTCTATAAGGTGGGGTATAAATTGGATTTTCTCCTAGAACCAACTCAATCATAAACTTGATCCTACTCTTGGGAGGTAATCCATAGAACTCATTAAGGAAAAATACTGAAAATTGTCTAACACTAGAGGAAAATAATATTATAGCATTTTACCATTATCTAGAGAAAGATTGGTTATTTGAGCTATGAGACAATCCAATCCTCATTGAATTGGTCTTGCATGACCATCCTGAAGATCCCACTCACCTTGTTGATAATAGTTGTATCCTTCTAGAGATAGAAAGGTAAATCTCCTCTAATAATATTTGATATGAGACTCATATATAACTAACCAATACATACCAAAAATCAAGTTGAAACCTATCATTTATCACACAAATAGTTCCCATAAGAAATGGTAACCATAGATCTCTAGATAACATGCCTTGTAACATTTGATATTTTTTTACTACAATCCCAACAGTGTGTTGATGGTTAAAACACCATCCAAGTTCTCCACATACAATTCCAAACCATTTTCAAATAGAGTGGATAAAAAATAATGTGATGCTACAGTATCAAACAAAACACAAGCAGGGGGTAGATGATATAAGAATCATACCTTTGATAGTAGATAGTCCTATATTCACAATAGCTGGAGTAGTTTGTATAACATGCAGCTGACTAGACCTTTTGGCCTGAGATCTAGCTTGACTCCCCTGAGCTATACCCTATGCCTGGTACTTTCATTCCTACATAGGGGTATCATATCCCTTTCCTTGACCAAAACATCACGTAGAACACCAAATACCAGTTTTTTGAGGTGTAGTTGAGTCCTTACATGGCTCTAGTTCCTATCAGGTTCCCGTTCCACTATTCTTCTATTGCATTCCCCTACAAACCTCTTTAGGTGGAACAATCTACCACAAGTATGGCACTCCAAAGAGGGGTATGGACACTGAGGCTGTTTATGACCCATCTTTATACCTTGATAGCACTGTAAGGGAACATGGTCCTAAGATAGCTAAGCACTTCCCTGGCTACTCTTAATACTTTTTCCATGGTGAAGACCATCATAGAGATGCTTCTTTCCACTAGAATAAGAGTTCACATTTTTCCATACTGAAATAGCATGGACACTATTCGGGGCATCTATTAGATTTCCTTCTGTGATGAGTTCCTAATTTATCACATCTGCAAAACTACTCAAATGGAACATGTTCACCTGTGACCTAATCTCATAGCAAAGACCATCCTGAAAACATCTCACCATGGAGATATCATCAGCTTCCAAAGATATTAAAAATCACTATAGTTTGGTTAAACATTCATCATAGTCCAACAATGACATTACTTCCTTTGTAAAGTGCATGAACTCAAGATATTTTTCATCCATCAACATTTTGGGATAGATATGGATTAGGAACTTTATCTTTAATCCCTTCTAAGATAACTTCTCTGGTTTCCCGACCCACTTAAGAATTTATCTCCAGTGCTTGGTTGGTCTAAAAATCATATATGCAACAAGATTCACCCTCCTATCAGTCGGTGTCTTAGAATTCTTAAGGATCATCTGGAGTTACTCGATCAAGAACGTAGTTTCCTATGGTCCTCCCTCCCCAGTGAGAAAAGTTGGATGCTATAATTGAAACTCTCTCATTATCTTATACATAGAATGCATAATGTGAATAGTCTCTCTTTCTATGGATCTTATGACCCTTAAGAAGCTATTGTGAAGTTGAAAATCCAACTGATCCTCAAGGAATATAGGAAGCTCTGATTCAACTTCATTGGGATTATGTTTATTGGAAATCTCCTGATTCTCAAATCGAATAAGATTGGGATTCATTTTATTTACAAGATAAACACACTCCTTAGAACACTGACATTAACAACATGGTCAACCTCAACAGGTGACAACAATAGAGAACCACTAACTCTGGGTCTCTCTAGACATGGATTACAAGTTCGTTATCATGACCTAATAGTTAATTTATTTCATTTATTAGATTCAATAGATATCACATATCATAGTTCAATAGGAAAGTATATATAACATATAAATATAAATATGTATCTATCATGAACATTGCATGTCAATACATCCTTATGTGCCTATTATGATGCATTCATACTCATATAGTGCCATATTT
The DNA here is from genome assembly GCA_963277665.1 of Viscum album. Lineage (NCBI taxonomy): Eukaryota > Viridiplantae > Streptophyta > Magnoliopsida > Santalales > Viscaceae > Viscum > Viscum album. The sequence goes on from OY728151.1 coordinate 1,218,675,959, forward strand.
GGCCATGAGTATAAATCTAAAGAATTAATAATATTATAGAATAATAACCTCACACAACATGTGAATTGCCTTGGGTGAAATAACATTAACTCTACCAACCACAAAACATAAACCGCAATTCACCCCTAGGAACTTGGATTTTCCCCCATACACGGGTTAGCTACTCCCATGTACAAGATTATTACCAAGTACCAACACATCCTAGTCACTATTATACCTTTCTCAAATAGTAAAGAAATATAAAATAAACTTGGTGTTCTCTGATATCACTTTCTAATGTCCCCTGATCTGGCACTCTCTCACATGGCCAAACCGAATTGGTTATGAGACCTCAAGCGCACCTCCCCATATGCCAGAGGCTTCCAACTAGAAGCGGGGGTGTGATATGTTTAGTGGGGAGACTATACCCCCTGGTTTCATAGTTTAAAACATAGTATAAAATACCCAAATAACTATATACATAAATATCAGAGTGTGTAATAAATAGAAACAAAATTATAAAGTAGAAACCCACTAATAAGACAACTAAATAATCTAGAAAATAATAATGTAATGACATGATGGAATGTAACTAAATTACATGATAGAAACAATAAAAATAAAATACTAGTAGTATAATATAAATACTCAAAAGTATCTGGTCTCGAACCCCATGTTGGTCCCATATCCAAACTCCATCTCATCCAGAAAGAAAACAATCAAAAACAATGTACTTTCCCATTGTCCAAACCTGCATCCATATAATATGCTTAGGTTCCAAATGGTGTCCCGAATAACGTGTGAGTATAACTCAGTAGGTCAACACCACCGTGTATAAATATAACCAATATAATAACATGTGTATGAAATAATGCAATAAATAAGAGTATTAATTAATTTAAAATATTAACTTAGTACCATGTCAACCTACTTCAGCACCATGCCAGAATATCTTTGAGCATGTATCACAACCATTACAACCATAAATTTATAACCAAAGTATAACATAACCATCCTCACTGCCATGACAGAATGTCTCTAAGAATATCTTACAAACATGACATCCATAACCTTATGGCCAAGGTATAAATCACAGTAATCTGGGTCAAACTCACTATATAATCATTTCATCATTCAATAATTCCCAAGCCTGCTATTTAATCATTTCTACACACCAACTAGGCCAAGCCCACTATATCAACATTTCAACATACTAACTGGGTTAATCCCGCTATATCAACATTTCAACATATCAACTATGACAAGACCTCCAAATTATTGTTTCAGTATGTTTCACTAAGAATATCCCTCAATGTAAGAATTATAACATTTAATCATAACACAATTCATAGAAATAAGGATATCACAAGATCACATCATATGGATCAATGGTTAATTATTAAAATTACCATTTAACTTTCATTTACACATTTCATATATCAATTGGTCATAATGAATAATATTTCAGTTATCTCAATAAAAAATAAAAACCAAGGTGAATCTATATCAAGTAATCACCCATGATTCATTTCATGCTAAAGAAAATTTAAACCATTAAATAATTAATTTATATTTAATGGTACTCTCACCCAAATGATAGCCACAATCTAGGTCAATAACCAATTGGATTTAAAGGGAATCCAAGGAATTATTCAATTTATTCAACGTATGATATGTTGGTGCAATTGAAATATTTCACATACATGAAGATTATCAAACCATAAGGTTATGTTTTAGACTCCTTCCTTTAGCTGATGATCAATCAATTCTTCCAATGGAAAATACATATGAGGAAGAAGGTTCAAATGATCATAATAATGATAATCAATCAAAACTAATCAAGATCAAAACCCACAACACACGTGGTCAAGAGGTTTACACTACAAAATCTAGATAAATAAAGGAAAACATAGAAAACTCAACCAAAACTACTTACCAGGGATCAAAAAAATTATCGGGGTGTCTGGAAAGGAGGTTAGCACTCAAAAATCTCCTGGAGTGTGACCTAGGGTCGAGAGGAGAAGGATATAGCTAGATGAATGGAAAAATCAGCCACATGACACGCTTAAATAATAGAAGGTCAAGGAATTACATTTAGTTTAATATCGTTACATGTTTTGTAATTATTTTTAATTGGATATTTCAAAAACACATCACCTCTACTAAAAATATTAAAATTTTCCCAAACATTACACAGCGTTTAATCCATTTATACAATGTTTAATTATTATAAATATGGTTTTTCATTCCATTTTTCTATTAAGGAACCCAAACCCCTTTTAAGGATTCTAAAATTACCAAAACCCTTGGTAACACTTGACCCACTTATCTAGACTCCATTAATTCAAATAAACATATATCCCTGAACTTTAAGTCATTTTCCCCAACAAAGGTGCTTCATCTTCGAACAAGACTCAGACACCAAGGCTCAAATGAAAAACTCAGAGAGATATGTGCCTATAAAAAAGATGGGAACTTACAATTTTGATTTTAAAAATGGGTTTTTAAAAGGAAATGGTATTTCAATATCCAAAAGTTTTTTTCATATGGGTTAAATAAACTTTTCCAATGGTTTTATAATGAGAAGTTTTAATCATAAAATATTTTAATCATAATATGGTACTTGATAATTATATATGATAAATAGGTTATCCCAATATAGAATATATAATAGGTGGTATCTATTATATATCTCTAATGCATTGGGTAATGTTTCTTATCTTAAATATTAAGAAAGAGGTAGTTAACTGGTATTGTATCTCCTATAGATTTAACTGGGATCCAGTTATTTTCTACATGGGTTTAACATTGGTTGTTAATATGATGCTCTAAGTTGACTAAAAGGGTTTTATTTCCTTACTTTGGGTTTTAAAGGTTTTATTGGATCAACAAGTGTGAGTTTCTTATATGGATGTTATTTATTTCATACACTCAAAGAATATTTCTGATAAGGGTAAACATTTAATTGTTTTCATATTGTTCAATAAACTAATAGATTTATGATTTTCTATGTCCCTTGGTAATATTTTTATGCACATTCACATTTTTAAAAAAAATCTCAGGGTTTAAGGATGGGTAAGAACAAAAAAAATTGGGTTTAAATTCATGAATATTTATCATGAAAATAAAACATGTTTCTTTTTAAAAAAATTATATTGTAGGAAAAATAGATAGTAAGTAATAGTGTGGAATTTATAATATATGGGTTCTTTATATAAGAGTTATGACCTAATTCTCTAAACCTATAATCTGTAAAGATCCAAAAAATGTAAGAATGTGATTTCTTGACTAAAAACTCACGATTATGTAGAGTTTGAGTTTGGATCCTTATAGAAATTTGCAGATATCTTGAAAAAGAATTTTTCTAAGGATTCCTTCCAATAGTAGAAAGTGTTGGTGGGAGTTTATTATTTATTTTGGTCTTTATAACTATTCTTAATTCATTTCTATCTATCATTCCTTTTCATTTATTGACAAAAGGGTTGAATACAATAGGATTTCTTCTTATAATGGGGGTGGAGACTCTTGTTTATTTTTTTAAGTGTTCATCAAGGGGAAGAGGAGATGATAATTTGAGGTGTTCATAACTAGAGTTTGGAGAAGATCTCATGTGATGATTCACATGTTAGTAACAAATATAAAGAGGGAAAATAAAGATCCTTTTGAGAGATTTATGCTTAATGAATGCATATTAAGTTTAATTGAAAAGGGGGGAGTTGATCTGAACTAAGTTAATATCAATTGAAACATAGTCAATATAGAATGGATCATATATTGTAGGATGTAGTTCTATCACATTCACCATTCTATCATATTGTTAATTTTTATATGACCGTCATATTAGAGATATTATATGACTTGTTTCTTAAGATAATTCAATCATGATATTTGGAGGATTTTATAATTTATTTATTGGAATCATACCCATGGATGATTTAGAATCACTTTTGAGTTGAGTGGATAAGTATAGGAATGAAAGGAGTGAAGTTATACTGTAGATGAAAATTCATGGTGTGAAGGAGATGATCACACCGTAGTGTTTTCAAGTTAATCTCATAGAAGAAAGGATTTACCTATTATGAGAGGGTAGGAACCCTAATTTATTCCTATATAGAAATGTTTTAATATCACATGAGTAAAATCACACCATGAGAACTTAAGTTGTGTTGTGATGATGCTGATTAGAGAATGAGTTAAACGTATATGAGAGGTCATGTTGTGGAGTTGATATGATGTGATAAGGGAATAAATATAATGCAAGAATTAAAACACTGTATCTAATAAAATTTAACCATAATAGTGTATCTGAGGTATTAAGGATAAGTTGTATGCATAATGAAGCAATCCTGAGAGACTTAGATTCTTTATTTTTTGGGGGAGTTAAGTAGTATTATGCTCTAAGAAAATGCTTTATATTATAAACTGTATTGAAGTGAAGAAGACCAAGGTGTATTAGTAAGAACCACACCTCTACCACCTAGGTGAAAAAAGGATTGAGAAATTCATGGTTCTATAAATTTGAGGCATGTCATGCCACAATGAAGATTCAATGCTATAATGAGTTTTATTGGAGAAGATTAATGGATCAATGATTTATAGAAAAATAAAATGTGTCATGTCACAATCAATAGGACATACTGTAAAATTATCAAATTATATATACTGATACCCTGAGATCTTTGGGATTTATTCTTCCATATCTTTCAGATCTAAGGATCATGTTGCAACCATAGGTGTTATGATACAATTCATGTTATGTCTATAAATAAACTGACAACATTCTTGTAAAAAGTGTGTATAATGAAACAAAGAGATAGTCTTCTATTCAAAGAAAATTCAAAAGATTATTTAGTAGTACTTTGAGGAGAATAAAAAGGGTGTGCATTGAGTCCAAATTTCATATACACTTAAGGTATGATAATCATATATTATTTAAATTTTTTGCACTTTTCATTCATCTTGTAATCAAAGTTCAAGATAATTATCTTGCTCATTTCCTTGTTCCTTTAATAATAAATTGTAACTATGGGTAGAAAGATCACATACACTAAATATAAAGTATTGGACACCGGTCAATAAAAGTGGGTAAAACATGTAAAACCCTTATTTCAATGTGTTTTATCTCCCGATCAACCTCTCTTCATCACAACATCACTATCTATATCTATTCTTCACTTACGAGTGATGGGAGTCACCAAGTTCATAAGTGATAGTTAGTGTTTTTGGGTACCACTGATTCAATTCCCCCCATGAAAGTACGGATAGTGGAAACATGAATATTAAATGGTTATGAAAATATGTGTAATGAATTAAAAGTTTTTATACTATGTAAAGTGTAATATTAGATACAATTTACCATCTTTCTTAGTGTTAAAACTTAAGATTTTGATTAACATGTCTTCATTTTATCTTCGATAGATTTTTCTTTATTGATTATCGAGATGATCTCAAGAAAGTGTAAAATTATTTTATGGTATATTCTTTTATTTGAATTTGGATTGTTTAGTTCAAGAATTTTTAGATTATTTTTAAATTTCTAATTTATCATTTTAATTTAAATGTAGTTCGAATTTATTATTATTCCTGTAAGTTTAAAATTTCTTTGGTCCCCATAATTATGGTTACTTTATGGTTAGTGTAAAAATATTTAAGAAAAATAAAATCATCACATATAAGAAAGATATATTTATATTAAAACTAGAATATGAAAACACATATTAAATATACATGAAAATAAAATATAATAACAAAAAACATAATAAACATGAAATGATTTTTATGTCATTCTTCTCATACATCTCCCAAAATCCTTATATTACTTATTATATCAATCATTTTCTCTTTGGTTTAACGTTAGTGGACTCACCCTAACATATATCCCTTTTATATAATTAATCCTCTATTATTTTTAAAAGAAACATGGGTTGAAGAGGATTTGGGTTGTTTGATCACTTCTTCCTCCATATATCCAAAATTATCACCTTAATATTTAAGGTACTTAAAAAGAGAAGTTTTTTTAAAACTAAAAAAGTATTATTAGGGTTATATTAAGATATTAACGATTATGAGTAAACAATATAGGATTATCTAGTTATAGAAGCCAACCTCTTTTCATTTTTTAATGATTCAATTGTCTAAAGTAGACTCAGACATTAACTAATTCCACTCATTCCAAAAGAATTTAAATATAACTCATGAAAACATGTGCAATGGTAAGAAACACCAATAAAAAATAAATAATAATAAATATCATCAATGAAGGGATTTAGAATTATAGGTTTTCTCAATAGAGAAATATAGAGAGGGTGAGATACTTTTGAAAGAAATTTTCAGAAGTGATGTAGAAATAATCTATTAAGGAGTGAAAGTCAAAGTGAAATAGGGACCTCTCTATTTATATTATTTGGAATGGAAGAACAAAATACATAAAATAATAAATTTATGCATGGGAAATGAAACATTTCACAAGATTTAACCATTGAATTCAGACATCAAAGTTCCAATAATGAATATAAAAAGTCATTCTTAAGAAGCATTTTTTTGTAAAATTAAACATTAAATTATTAAAAATATGAAGAAACATTAAATTCATTTATCAAAATTTTACATCATTTATTATATTTATGAGAAAAAAATAGATATATACTGGTAATATTTCCAATGTGATGTGTGCTGAATGGGATATTTTATCTATATAATTTATCCTTTTTATGAGTGCTAAAAAAGATGGATTTTAGAATACATATTTTATTTGATCTGGAAGTTATAGAATATAATTACTTTAGAATACATATGTTCTTTATTTTTCTATATTTTTAATTATTCTCATCTTTTGTTGAGCTTTTTTTGGGATGATGAAAATCTAGTATAGTATTATTCTTTTGTCTTTGGAGTATCTGATTCTATATTAGTATTTTAGAGTATTCTTAGGCATCAAGATTTTTTCTGAATATATATTTCCTTCCATAGATATAGCCAAATTATTTCTTGAATCTTTATTTTTAGACTTCATACTCTCTTAAGTTTTATCTTTGAAGGATTTTCTAGAGGATTATTCTTTAATTTCATTATTTTCAGAAGTTGAAACTTATCCAATATTATTGGATTTTATTTGAGTATAATGTAATTCAATTCTCTCATGTGTTGTCTATAATTATTTATAAGTCTTAATATTAACATCTTTTAATTTTTAAATATTTGGATCCAATTTATGAATATGACTATAGTGACCCTTTCATTATTTTGGAATGAGAAAAACTTTTGAAATTCATACTCAAGTATTGTGTGAAATTTTTCTGGAAAGGTGGGTATATGTTTACATGAGAATATAAATGAATTTGAGATTAATTGAATTCACTTAATGAAGAAGATTTAAATAAGATCATTAAGGAGGCATGACAGCTTTAGGAAAATGGTGTTGAAGAGGGAACTCATATTAGCTTGTGTTTAAATTTTTCTTGGGTAATTTATTAAAGTTCACTTGTCTAAGAGTCCAAGGATTAAGTGTGGGGGAATTTATAGAGATAATATTTTATATATTTCACTTGGATATTAATGATTTTAATCCCTCTATTTTGATTAATTCATGTGTAAATATCCCATTTATTATTTTTAGGAAAAATCTGTAATTTAATAATAAATGTTTTAAAACATGATTTTTAATTTTTTTATTCATATTTGGAAATATTAGAATAAAGAATACACTAAATTAGTATAGTTTAAATGTTATTACAAAATTTTTGGAGGTTTTTTTAAAGTCCCAAAGTTGATTTCAAGAAGTTAAAAATATATCTAAATAAATTCTAAAAACACCATGCTTGATTCGGAAATATTGCTAAGGAAATTATCATATGATGCCTGCATATGAGATTTTATAATCCCATAAAACATATAATCAATACGGCCTACATATGAGATATCTATGAGTCTATATAATATTTCATCTATGCATATAATATTTATCATACATGTAAGAAATTTTGGGTGGCCAAAATAGATTTTGATCTGTCATGTGATTTTCGAGTGTACTGAATTTAAAAAAGGAAAAAGTTTATATAGAAAAAAAACGTCTCAACAAGTTATTGTAGAATTATATGCATAGGAGATTATGAATCCCTAAAGGAGAGTTGAATCCCTGCATATAAGATTTTAGTTATGCATGATATATTTGTTCCGGGGTGTAAGATATTTCTAGAGTTTAGAAATTGGAAACCATAAACATCATATGTATAAGATATTTTCTCTAGTAATATGATATTTTAGTGTCGTTTATGTTAATTATGTTAAATATATAACATCCTAAGCTCATAATACATTTTATTTGTCTGAAATGTAAAAGTAATGATTCTGGTAGGATATGTGTTGTCCCATATAATATTTTATCAACATGGATAAAATTTTGTCTCATATATGACATTACATCTACATGCTGAAGAATTATATTATGCATAGGTAATTTTTATACATGTAGGATAATTTAATTTTTGAAAAATAGTTTAGAGGGTTATAAAATGATGAATTTAGGGGAATCATCTAGATGTTAAATCGAGGCTCTAGCATGCCACATTATCCTTCATGTAGTTGTTCAAAGGATTCCACATGGTTTATAATATGAAAAATATTTTGATCAAGAACCTGGTCATAAAGATATGCATTTTTAGGAAGAGAGGATCGTATGTGGTTCTAAAGTCATGAGGACAAAATAAACATTATAAAAATTCACATAAGAAAAAATCTCAGAAGTTTTAACAATCCAAAGGATAAGGAAGTTATGGATCTATAAAAGGGAAAATAGATTGAATCTAGAGGGGATAGGTAGTTCTTGATGACTTGTTATAGAATATTCTATTGTTGTTGTTTATTTTTTTCATTTTAATTTATTCTTTATTTAGTTTTTTAATGTGTTCTCCTTCATCTCAATTAACCATCGAATAGAGGGGTAAATTCTAAGTGATTAGGTAATTGAATAATATCTCTTATAATGTATGTGTCTTATAGTTAAGGAATAAAAGTAACTTCTGTTGATAGATTTTTTATTTCTAGTGGTTTTTTAATGATTTTAATACAATGGAGTTTTAGGTTTTGAAATTATTCATTATTTACCACATAGGTTGATAATTTATTATATCTCTACAAATATTATTACATTTCTTGAAGGAACGGGCTGAATTGGGTGGTGATTGTCTAACAAACATTGGAACCAGTGTGGAAATAGTGAGTTACCTTTAAATTACCTAGGAATTCCAACACCCAATTGGGTATTACCTTAGTATTTTATGAGTAGTTTGCTAAATTTTCACACACATGGGAAGGGGGATAACAAATAAGTAATAATTTTTAGATTGGTCTCCATAATAACCTTCAACTAAGGGTTATTTATTAATCAATTGAGGGATATTTGATTTATTAATTGATAAGAAGGTTCATGTGGGATGTTAGGGAAGTCTCGAGTTTGGGTCTCCCTAGCTTCCTGAATGTGTGTGTTTTCATGTTTCTTTGTATATTTGTATCTCCCCTTCCCTAACCATTTGTAATAATAATATAAGTGAAACTATTTTTAATACTTTTATATAATTGACTATGGAATTATAACCCTAAACCCATTAGTTCTTCATCAACCATTTATAATATCTTGTTTCATTAATTTATTTAATGTTCAAAACACAACCCTTATTTAACCCCAAATAATTTTGTAAAATTTTATCTAGATACAACCATGGTATTACCACTATAACTAAAAATAAACTAGGATAAATGATTCATTTTTTATCCACCCATTATAGGTAGTATAAATCACTATGAAAACTTCTTAAGATAATTCTCTTATTTCTCTCTTCTCTAAAACTCAAAGGTTTTAGAAATCTGTTAGAAAGAGAGAAATCCTACCCAATGTGTTATGTGATTTATATAACCCATGGACTATTCTTAGAGGAAGGATTTTATTTTCTATTTATATGGGTTCTCCCTAAACCATGTGTGAAGACAAGGTTTAGTGTTTATAATCAAAGAGGTATGTTGTTATTTAATTTTATTCAATTAAAATTAATTATGGTTGAATCTTATAGAAAAATGTTTTAGTGATTTTTTCTCTATATTTGGATAAGTTTTTTCTCAACTAAAACCAAAAAACCGAGAATATTATATACTTTTCCATTTTCTAAAAGGAAGTGATCATATTTCATAAGTGAAGAATGTATAATTATTTATTTTAAGTGGTTTTAGAGTAAATTTAAGTGAACATTTATATTATTATGAAATGTTTTGGAATCCAAAGATAATAATTTGAGGTCTATATAAATAAGTTCAGTCCTTGTGAGGTTTTTTGAGAATGAATGATTCAATTATCTTATAATCAATGGTTCTAGTATTCCAAAAGCAAGAGATAAATCCTACATATTGTATCATGTGATTCATAAAACTTTTGTACCATAATAAGAATAATGAGTTTGTTGTTTGTTTCTAAAGGATCTCCTTAAATCGTGTGTGTTTTGATCCATGAATAGTCAATAGATAAACTTGATGGGAAACTTCAAAAGATGGAAAATTGAAGATTCTTACTCCATATATAAACACAATTTTAAAATTTTCACACTTAAAACAATATATCATAGTAAAAAAATTGTGATAGAAAAGGTAAATTATGAAAACAAATATATAAGAACATGAGCTTAGGAATCAACATATTAGTGAAAGTTAAGGAAATGAATTTTTAGATTATTAAGTGTGTATCCAATTATTATTTATGAACTATTAGAGATGGAATATATGAAATATGATAATACTATAAATCTTTTAAATATTAATAAAAACACTATAGGATGGTAAGTGAATGTGTTAAGTGCTTTATCTAGACTTAGTCATGCTTATGTAATGATATTTAATTTTAAAGTAAATAGGGAGACATGAAATCAAAGTAAAATTGGTAAAGAAAAAACAAGTAAATTTTAAACATTAAAAATTATTGGGATAATACATCAACACATCCCCTATTTTATATGTACCATAAGTTTCTGTCCCTAGAAACTTATTTTCTTTTAACCTAAAGCAACATAAGGATCTTATGTCCTGATCTAGAAATCACCAAGTATAAGAAGTGACCACATTCTAATGAGATGAAAAATTATTTTTCAATAGTACTTCATTAATTGAGGATCAAAATCAGATAATTTCATATCCCTGAAAATTATTCAATGAAATATTGGAATATGGGAAACTCTTTATCCCTATGAATAATTTGGTCAACGGATGGAGGATGAATGGAGTGAATACTATGGAGTGGTTACTTGTTCTAGTTTACGGTGAACACAAAATCAAAGTATAAGTCATAAGGACAATGAATATCAAGACATAAAAGACCAAAAATAATGACCATGGTCTTCAAATGATAGAAAGAGAAGATGATCAAAGGGATGTGTCTTGACGCATGAGCTCCTCTCAAATGCTCTATTTTCTCTCTATAGGGTTTCTCAATAATCCACCCAATTGATTCTTACAATTTATTATTACATACTTATTAAAATGATATATCAGCAATAAATTATATATTTTGAATCTAAATATTGATAAATATGGATATTTGAGATTTAAAATGACTTTTCTTCTAACTATCACTCATAGGACCATTTTAATATATCATGGATTCCTCTTTGGACATTAATTATTCAAACCATTATAGCCTAATATCGATGATCATTTCTCTTTAATTTAATAAGAGTTGATATTTATATTTTTCTATTGACTTATTATCATGGGAATTATGAACATTATAAGGTTGATATTGAATTTGAAAAAATATAGTCATTGTTCTTTTGTCTAATAACCAATCCAGTTACCAAGGATTTATAAGAGTGAAGTATTAGAATGAATACTTTGTTGGATTTTATGATTGGATTAGATACTTTGAGTTTATTTTTTTATATTCTAGACTTCTACTTTCATTTAGGTTAGTGATGTCTAGATTATTAGGTTGAAATTATAGAGATCATCTCCCAAGATTTGTGATATTAATTCAAGAATATCTTATGTCTTTTATGTTTATCACTGAATGCATAAAGTTGATAGTTTTTTAATAAAATCACTTTGATTCTACACTAAATTTGTAGTAGTTCATATGTTTTTGAGATTACCAATAGACTGTGTAGACACAACTAAGAAGGTTGAATCATGTGGTTTCCAATTTTAACAAATCTAATGTATCTCTAAACCTCTAAACCCATTTAATCTTAAACCACTATATCGGGTTAATACATATGGATCTATTATTTTTATCCTAACATATAACACCACATACAGTAATGGAAATAATGTAAAGATATCATATAATATTTACAATGTTTGACCTCTCCCTGGAAACCTACCCCTTTCCATATTTAGAATTTCCAAGGCATGAATTATCCACTAAAGTTTTATGATCAATAAAATATGGGTTTTACAGGTATCATATTGAAACAAAAAGTGTATCCCACATCAGTTACAGTATACCACTATGATTTTTTATATCAATATCCTGTCAGTTTTTCTTTAGCATTTGTTTATACTCTTGAATTATATCAAAAGTTTTATAGGGATTCCACTACACCCACAAATATGATCTTCTTCCTCTCAATAGTAGTGTCCTCAAATGAAAATAGTTCTTCAAGTATGTTTACAACTAGATCACAATATGTAGAATAGATTATAGGTATTCTTCATAAATTGTTCATTAGCTTACTCAAATCAATGATCTCTTGTGATCTTTAAACCCAACAGATCCTTATCTATCATTAAATGCTCAATACCAATAATTGAAAATGTTCTTAGTAAATTGGCCTCTAACTCTATTTTATTCTAATTATTCTGAAACCAGGGCTATAATAGGAATAAATTCATATTCCATTAGTTTTGATACTAATATAATAATAAAATTCATTATAGAATCATATTCCTTGTCATATTACTCAAGAGAGTTATTCAATTTTTCACTTAGCACAATATAGCACAACAACTCTCAATTTCATAATGGTTAAACTATCGAACAATTTCTTCTCTTAGTTTATTTTTACTATTATAAATAGGTCATAAAGAAATTATAATTTCTATTTTGGAATATAATATATCCTATGTAATTTGGTTCCCATATAACTCATTAAATTTCTCACCTTTTTTATACATTGGTTTCCCCCATGATCATTACATTCTTTTTTCCTATAACAGTTTTCTCCTATATAATTATTGGAATACCCTTGTTTTTATCCTTTTATTTTATTTCTAATTTTTCAGTTAGGTGAATAAACTATTATAATGTCTTCCATATTCTTCTAGTTGGCCTTTATTTTTCATCATCATCTTCTAAAACTCTCATTTCAATCCACAAATTGAATAAATTTTCATGGTTGTGGATAAATAATACAGAAAATAAAGATTTTTATTTGCCTTATATTCAATGTATATAACACATATCATTTCTTCCTAGTAACTTATTCTCTTCTTTCTCTTTATAATAGATTGATCACTTCTTCAATTTTATATTCACTATGAAGTGTGAATATTACCTCCTTTTAATAAGAAAGCTCTTATATTCTTGCATAATTAAAACTCATTCAAAATTGAATCAAAAATTTTTATTCATCATCATGTGATTCCTAGATGGTAACTCCACCCTTACATAGATTTCATGTAAATTACACCCTTATATATAAACCATTTACCCTAGAAAAGAAACAAATTACCTTTTCAGATTTGATAAGAATACTCATGCATCTTCAGACCATAGGTTTTTTCTTCACAGATCCTCTTAGCAAGAATAATGATGTTTAGTTATTGTGATATTCATTCTATGAATTAAAATTCATATGAATCATTATATATCAATATAGCCACAAAATTATCACCATAGAGTGTTTTTATTCATCATCCTCATGAAAACTGTAGTTATAGTCTTCAAAACTATGGAATAGTCATGTGTCTTTGATGTAGTGCCTCCTAAAACTCCTTTTACATATTCAATGATCATAAATAATAATTCAAAAATATTATATTTATGAATTATAGTATCTCCCATATTTTTCCTTTTAATCACTATAATTTTTCATGCATGAATGTCTTAAATTTCATCTGAGTATTGGCATCCAGACCTCCTCTTTCATTTTTTACAGATATTATATTCCTTAAATTATATTTTACTTCACATATCAACCATGAATTCACAATATATATTGACTATATGTTTATTGATAAGATATTTTAAAACATGATCAATTGTATGAACACTTGGTATATTAACAGCAACATGTATCGACAATGAGCCATAATGCAGTCATTAGACTAACCATCACTAGATGATTAGTGGATCGACTTTGTGTAATTAAGTAACCATAGGTATTATGATCAGTTGATTAGTTTTAAACTGATTATATTTCAAACATGAATTACAATGGTATGTTTATTGACTATAAGAGATATTGACTGACCACACACTCACTTACCATGTATGTACGTCATGCTGTCATTATTTTTGTTTTTGAAAATTTCTTATATTGTATATAACTCATTTTATTTCACATAGTGTCTTGGTCACTTTCTTAATCATGGAAAAAAAAGTTCACACACCATAGAATTTCCATGTAAAACCCTATTCCAGCTATAGGTTGAAGATGATAGTGTGGCTCAATTTGATTTCGGAAACATCGTTTAAATCCATTGATACCACTATTAAAAGTAAACAGTATACTATGAAATCTGAATCCTACATTAATTTTTTATCTATAATATCACTACTTAATATATGGAAACATAGTCAATAACTTCACTATGGAGTCCCTCTAGTGTTGATGCTCGCCTATGGCCTCTCATGTTCACCTGTGCATGGGAAGCTAAGCATCACTCATCCTCCTATGTGTCAACCCACATGATCCATGTGTCTGGCCCCTATAAGTGCTTCAACAATCACTATAAACCTCCTATGTGACCAATATTGGTGAGGCTTCCCTCAATCTTGGCCTAGTGTAGTACAAGGATTCTGGGTATCCTATCTTATAATTAGCATATTTTTTAATAAAATCCCTCTGATTATTTTTCAAAAACCCAATTTCACCTGATAAAATTCCTCAATCCATGTGATTATCTTATTCTATTTTTTATCCTAAATAAGAACATGGATATATTCTTAATTTTAATCCATAACTTATAGTAATCCCCATCCATTTCAAATATATTAATATTTATTTACAACAATAATGGAAGCGGGATTTTATTTATCATTTTCTAAATCATGTGGGCAGTATCTACTTTATGTATTGGTTGGATACTCCAATCCATCACCCAACCATGAAATAAAATCCATAAACGACATGAAATAAAATATTTTTAGGTCTCTACTTTCTAAATCTATTGACTTGTGGCATCCTTTGATCCAGAATGGGAGCTCTCCTTCGACTCCATATCTCTAGAAACGAAGGAGGAAAAAACCCTTGTGGAAGATTGTCTAAACCAAGCACCGAATGTTAAATCTAAATGGATATCATTCCTTGAGGCTCTAAAGGGCTCAGATCTAACCAAATCATCATCGTTGAAGCCTCATATGTTCAGAAAACTAGAGGATGGGGGATTCTCTGAAGAGGTCGATCCCGAGGCACTTCAACAGCGGATCCAAATGTTAAGTTTTCAATTATAGGTCGCATTTTTTACTTAATGGGTGATAAACCTTGGTCGTATATGGATCTTAAACCACATATAGCTCATTTTTGGGTATTTTAAAATTGTAAACTCATTTTTCTAGGTATGTTTTATTTTCATATCTTGCTTACCTCACAGGACGATTTAGATCATGTATAGAGGATATGTAATATTCAACTTAAACCTAGCCTACCGCATATCTCTGAATGGGATTATTCCTTTAAACCAAACACTCATATGAACACTATATAATAGGTTTTGGTTAGATTTCATAACCTCGACAAGTTTTTCTGGAACCCAAATATCTTAAATGATATATCATCTTGTATTGGAACTCCTATGAAGATATATCAAAGAACTTTAAATGGAGTGTTAGGGATATTTTCTAGAGTGATGATAGAAGTGAATCTGGAATCTAAATTACTGCAAAGAATTTCTTTTATTGATAATTATTATATGACTGAAGTGATGGTTGAATATGATATAAATCCTCCATTATGTGAGTATTTCTAAATCATAGGACACTCGATACTAAACTGTAGGGTGGTGAAAAAATAGGCCTCCCAACCAAATGGAACGGAATAGACCGAGACCAAAAAGAAAAAGAAATAAAAAGTTCTTTCCTTAGATAAACCTTAACTCTCTAGGAAGAAGAATAAAAATGGATTATCAAATCCAATATCTTGAATCCCATAGGGTTTGAAGTAGGAAAGACTTGGGATAATTTAGTGGAAGAACTAGATAATGAAACTGAAGAACAGTGTATAATTGAATAAATTGAAGAAATTATTATGTAGGTACATAAATAGTCCCAAACTGAACCTGAATCTATGACTTCGGAGTCAAACATGATCTCTCCTAGCAACCTAGATAAGGATATTGATCCTTTAAGGATTCATCCTAAATAGTAGAAACGTAAATCTCGTACTCCAGTGCACCCCAATGAGGATTTGAGTGAACTGAATGTTGAACTCTAAAGGATCACACCAAGTGAAGAACAAAACACATTATTTGACACTACTTTCCATGCTAAAGGCAACAACCCACCCTCTGCATCTCTCGGTATTGAAAATATCAACATCAAATTGGTTTTTTTGGAAACTATTAGAAATAGGTAGTCTGATCAATACTGCAGTTATACTGTCCCAAATCTTACACTGAGTAAGGAACAGAACAAACTTGTTGAATATAATATCCATGTTGAATGCAACAATCCACCCCTACATCTCACGGTATTGAAAATACCAACATCAAATCAGTTTTTCAGGAACATATTAGCAATAGGCAGTCTGATCAAGACTGTATTTCTACTTCTCTTGATATTTCATGAACTTCAAGCATCCTAAATTAATGTATTGATAATAGAAATCAGTAGGTTTTAGCTATATATGACCCAAAGATCACACATTTCACTGCATATACTAATGTTTCTCTATTAAATATTGAACTATCTATCTTGAAGGATAATCCAATGGATAAATAAAACAGTCAACTAGTTTCACATTCAAACACAAAAATGGGTGACCCAATGTTTATGGAAGATAGTGAAGTTATTACTAAGATTATCCTTATTTCTCCTATGAGCAAGCAGGAGAAGAAAACTCGTACAACCAAGGCTAAAACTCCTAGAATATCAGCCAGAAAGAAGGGATCTGGGAATAAGAAAAAAGGGGTCTCCAAACCAAAGAACATGTTTTAATGAATATTTTCTTTTGTAATTGTTAGGGTATAGAAAACCCTGACACCTTTACTATATTACAAAGGTTTATCAATACTCATCATCCAAAAGTTTTTGCAATATCTGAACCAAAAATCAGTTTTTCATCTCAGTTTTTGCATCTTTTCTAGTTTGGTTTTACTTTCTTAGGAGCATGTAAAAACTGCCCATCTGTTGAAACTTTCAATATATTTGCTCACTCTTCTTTATAAGATGTTAATATTTTTAGTGTTTTTGAATAATATTTTTCCTATGACTTTATCTTTGAGCACACACATATTTACCCTACTTTTTATATTCTAAAAATTGATTCCAAGGTAGGAGACCACTTTGGCATGAACTATCCCATCTTAGCAATAACATTAATAATACATGGTTTGTTATAGGATACTTTAATGCCATCCTTACCCCATGTGATAAAATGGGTCCTTAACACTCCAATATTTTTTCAAGGGAATTTAAATTATCTTGAGAGGATAATAATCTAATTTAAATTAATCTCACTGGTTCCAAATTTTTGTGGTATAGACAACATTACAACAGGGTAGTTTCTAGAAAATTAGATATAGCTTTCACTAATATTCTAGCTCTTGATAAATGGGACAACATCTCTAGAATCACCCTTTCTAAAATTACCTATAACCACCATCCTATCTTGGTCAACTTATCTTTCAATATCATCAAGACTATTTTACCTTTTAGACTTAACATCGCTTGGTCTTCAGACCCTGATTGTGATAACATAAAAAAATTCATGGTATTCCATGAAAATTTGAAATTATTATTTTTTCTATTCTTTTAAATTAAAAAAATCTAAAGAAGTTACTTGAGGATTGGTGTAGACAAAAATCTAAACAAATGTACAATGACATCCTTCTTTTGGAAGAGTAACTTTCCCAAATTCAGAATTCCACTACTATTTATAATTTTTCTTTTGACCCTCAACATGAAATAAATATTTCTACTAAACTTGTTTCTCTGATCAACTTTAAGGATAACATTAGAAATCAAATATTCAAAACTAAATAGCTCATTGATGGTGAAAAAAATACTAAATTCTACAACTCCCTTCAAAGATCCAGGAAAGTGTGCAGGCCTCTTGCCTTCCTAAGGGACGGGGACCACCTCATTGACTCTGAAAAAGGTATTACAAATCATTTCATCTCTTATTTTGAAAATATTTTCAATGGGGATAATGTTAATAAATACCTTTTTCCTGATGTCATTCTGAATATGGTGAATAAAGAGGATAAGTCATTTCTTAATATCATTCCACTTGATCAGGAGATTAGAGACACGGTCTTTAGCTTAAAACTGAATAGTGATCTAGGACCTGATGGTTTCAATAATGGTTTTTATCAGAAATTTTGTGATTTGATCCAAGATGATGTTTTCATATTGATCATGACCTTTTTTTCTAAGGTCATGCTCCCTCATGGGATGAACTCCCAATTCCTCACCCTAATCCCTAAATTGGATAATGTTGACAAGCTTCACCTATTCAGACCCATTTCCCTTATCAATTCTCTTTACAATATCATTACCAAAATTGTTTCAAATAAACTCTCTTCAATCATCAAAAAAATTGTTTCTTGAAACCAATTTTGTTTTTTTAAAGGAAGGTCCATCCAAGATTGTATTTTTATTGCCTCAGAATGCACCAAACTTTTGAATTGAACTAGTAAAGGTGGGAATATATCCATCAAACTTGACATTAAGAAATCTTTTGATACCATTTATTGGAGTTTTATTTTCAAATCTCTAAGGAGATTTGGATTTAATGACTCTTTTATCAATATAATTAAAACACTTTTCAATTCGGCCTTAATCTCTATCCTTGTTAATGGATCTCCTAGGGGTTACTTTAAATTATCCAAAGGATTTAGATAGGGTGACCCCCCCCTCCATTATTATTTTCTTGATTTTTGAGGACTACTTAAGCATATTACTCACTCAACTAGTGGATCAAAATAAGATTAAAACAATTCATGATTCTAATAATTTGAATTCCCCCACGCATCTCTTATATGTTGATGACATCATCATTTTTTTACAAGGTGATAAGAGAAATATCAATAACCTCAAAAGTTCCCTCTCACACTACGAAGATGTTTCTAGAAAAACCATCAGTTGGAGAAAATCCTACAACGTTTTTGGAAACAGATTCCATTCTAAGGAAAACCAATATTATCAATATTGTAGGAATTAAGTAAGGGTCCCTCCCCTTCACCTATCTTGGTGCTCCCATTTTTTTGGGTAGACCAAAATCTTGTTACTTTTCTACCATTATTGAAAAAATTCTCCACAAACTCTCCTCATGGAAAGGTAAATCTCTCTCCATGGATGGAAGGATCTGTCTATTCAAGTCTACGATTATTTCCAAAATGTTCTATTACATGATGGCTTATAAATATCCTTCTAGTATCTTAAATAAAATAAATTTTTCTATCAAAAACTTTGTGTGGAGTGGGAGAACTCATGAAAGGAAGCTGGTAGCCATTCACTGGTCTACCTATTTCAAGACTTTGGCTAAAGGTGGACTCATCCTAAAAAATCTCAAATATTTCAATGATTCCTTAAAAGAGAGACTCACTTGTAATATCCTTCATAATAAATCTCCATCCCTTGAATTCCTCAAAAAACTGGTTTCTTGGTAAATTAAATAAAGTAAAGATAAATTATATAAGTTCATCCATTTGGCCTTCCATTAGGAATGCTTTTTCCAACATCATGTCTAACTCTAGATGAATTGTGAGAAGACTCTTCCTTGAACTTTTGGCTTTCAAACTGGACTGGTACCCCTCTCATTTCTATGGTTTCCCCCACTCAATCTATTGAACTCTCTAATAATACCATTAAATATATATTAAGAACTCAAAACTCTAACTTACCTGGCACTATTAAGCAAGTCATTGAAAATTATCCCTTTTCCACCACTGATAATTTTTTAATTTGGGAATCTGCTCATAATGGCATTCTTGACTCAAAAAAACTTTATGATCATCTTTTATAAACTCTGAAAATGATTTTAGTTGGATAATTTTTTTAATAAAGTATGTTTAAATCCCTCTATATTCACTCATATTTGGTTTATTGTGCATAAAATGGTCCCAACTGACACTTTCCTTCAGTCTTTTGGGATTCAACTTTGATCTAAATGTCATTTTTATCAACAAAATCAAGAATACATTAATCACATATTTATTTATTGTGTTATGGACACTTCCCTTTGGAATTATTTCCTTAATATTTTTGAGTGAATATGGTTACTTTATGACTCAATCAACTCTTAACTACATCATTGTGTGGATATGACTGACTCCCAGCAAATCAATAATATCTTTATAACAGTTATAGATGATATCTTCCATGTGATCTGGTATGATATAAATTCTTATATTCATAAAAATTACTCATTTAGTCATAATGCAAGTAAAATGATAATCCTAATTTCTATTTAGGAAGCTACCTCGATTCAAAATGACCATTGAAGCAACATTGTTATAGACCTTGGTATTCTCTAACATCTTGGGGTGAAAGAAATTTATCCCTAGCCTAAACACACTTTTGAAGTATTCTGGAAAACTTATCCTCCATGTTTGATCAAATTTAATGTTAATGGTGCTTCTAAAGGAAAACCAGGACCCTCAGGATGTGGTTCTATCTATAGAAACCACTATGGGAAGACTCTAGGCTAATTCTATGGCAGTTGCGGTGTCGCCTCTTCTCTGGAAGCTGAAATGATGAGTGTGATTCATGCTATCTCTTTTTAAAATCATCTTGGATGGAAAAATATCTGGATTGAAAGCAATTGGATGACCATTTTATAGGATATTTGTAATGGAGTAGTATACCTTGCATGAACACTTACTTCACATTGGATGGACTGTCTGCATTCAGTCTTGGACGCTAACTATATTGTCACTCATACCTATCGTGATGTGAACAAGGTTTCATATGGCCTAGCTAATATGGGATTCAACCATGACATTACCTGGTTGAATGATCTCCACTTTGAATTACTTTCTCTTTATGATAGAGACTGCAAAAAAATATCATCTTTCAGACTCATGTAATTTTTTTGTAATTTTTTTCAAAAGAATTAGTGTTTTTTAATTTCACCAAAACACCACCATTTTTTAAAAAACAAGGATACTTAAATATTCCCTTTTGTATTTATTGTCAATACCGATTTAAATACTTTAATTTAATGTTTCCCTTTTCCATATTATTAAAAATGAATTCAATGTGGGGGGGACTTCTCCCTCGTAAGGTCAGGGTTCTCTCATCCACTTTAGATACCAAATTTTTATCCCCTTTTATTTTTTATTATTTTTAGAGAAGGGTGGTACCATAGAGTCCTTAACAATGAGAGATGAATAAGTTAAATCTAAGCCTATATGGTATATCCTAGTGTAAAAAATATGAGTGGGTTCCCCAAAGCATCAATGTTATTCACTCACACTTCTCTATGTGGTACCAACTAAGAATTTTAATTCACATTGGTTGTAAAAAGATTTCTCAAGATGAATTGTAAACCTGAACTCATCTCATGTATTAGTTTTTTTGGGTCTATCTAGATTCTAGATTTTGAGTATATAATAAATATATAGAAACATTAACTTATTCAAATTCTCCCCCTCAATGGATGTTCTAGATTCTTCATCATTATGGTCTTTAAGAATCAATCTTTAAGTAGTTGTGATGCCAATTGAGGGATGATACCACTAGAAAATAAATACCAACTAAAATTTCAATTCACTGTGATGGATGAGTTCCTCTAACTTCACCTTCAATTACTACTTCCAAGCACAATTATAAAATTTTGGAAATAAGGTTGATTTTTAATATCTTGTCATCTTGAGAAATAGGTTTGATAAAGATTTATCAACATAGTAACTCCATTTCTTAAAGGTCTAAAATATCTAGACCTCTTTATTCTTTTATATTAATTTAGTTTCTATGTATGATTTTATTAGGGTTTCATGGATTTATTATTTCCTTCATAGATGAAATAATATTTCTAAATTGATAAATCTTGCTAGTTTTATTCTTTTCATCTTACTCCTACATATCCTTTTCTAATTATTCTGACCTTATGACTAATATATCATTAGGATCATGTTGCGCCTTCTATTTTTGTGTGGCCTCATTAACAACAGCCACAAAAAGTGATACAAGTTATAGATTGAAATGAGATTTTAGGAAAATGATGAGGAAGACTTGAGTCCAACTATAAGTATCTAAAAGACTCTAGAATATCTTATTTTTATAAGAAAAATGAGAAATAAAATTAAAGGGGAAAATAAGAGAATTCATATAATTGCATAGAAGATGTTCATTGGAGGAAAAATGAATTTGAGGATCATGGGGGGACCCACATATGAAAAAGGTTAGAAATTGAATAAGTCACATGGGAACTAAATTACATGGGATATTTTATATTCAAAAATAGAAATTCTAATATCCTTGTGACCTATGTATAAAATTAAAAAATGATTATAGAAGAACGTGTTTGATAGTTTGGCCATTGAGAAACTGATAGTTGTTGTGATTTGATATGCTGAGTGAAAAATATTGAAGAAATATATTGAGGAATGTGATGAGGAATTCAATCCTATTTTGAATCTAATTATAATTTGGGAATCATATTTAAAGTAAAAAATAAGTGGTTCTTATGATATCCATGGTTATAGAATCTTGAGAAGACTAAAATAGAGTGAGTGGTCAATCTGTTGGGAATGTTTTCATTTATTGGTATTGAGAATTTGATGAGAGGTGAGGATTTACTAGGTTTGAAGATAATAGGATCTCATTAATTTGAAAAACCTAGTGAATATGTAAATATCCTAACTCTAGTAGCCTAGAGTCAGTGGTTACTTTATTATATTAGCACTAGATACAATGAATCATGTCTCAAAGGACTGGATATTTTAGTATTCTTGGTAAACTATATACATATATAAATCCAAAATTACATTGCAAACATAAATATAGAAAATAGTTATTTATTTGAGAATTCCACTATCCCCTTTATAATAACCATTCATATCAATCATAATAAACTTCTTGGATTCTAAGAGAAAAGAAACATAAGAAATGGGTGAGGTCAAATTCTTGGTAAGCGTATGCGTTCAGCAGAAGATATCATGAAAAATTATACATAATAAATATGGAAAGGTAAATAACTATAATTCATTCAATTTAATCAATAACTTGATCATAATATGTCATTAATAAATGATTATCAAATAATTTCATTTAAATAATTATATGAGCTTAAAACTTATCCAAGGATACTCTAAATAATCTAATAATCACATGTAAATTCAATAAATAATATTATAGTTAGGGAATAAATAATTTCAAACATTTTAAACTTGTTTTCAAGGCCTTTTCCAAAACATTTATACCATCAAGGCCTCATGACAAGACATATTAGATAAATAGGTAAGGCCTCAGGGAAAACCCCAAGCCAATTTGTCTCATGAGACCTACTGATGCATAGAGGGGATATAGCAGGCCATGCCTATCACTTAATAAGTCCAATTCATTATTTATTTGAAAGGGGGAAAACATAAACATTATAAAAATTCTTATTGAAAAACTATCATACAAATTTTAATACTTTCCCAAATAAATAATCATAAATCATTCAGAGTAATATGGAGAATTGTATCAAAATAGTGCATCCATAATCAAAATGATCATAAAAAATCCAGAGAAATAAAAATGATGGTATCATTATAACATATCCCCAGTAGATCATAATAAAAATAAGGTTTATCTATGTTTTTAAATATAAATTCCATAAAGATTTCATTAAAAAATTATTAAAGAAAATAACCTTTCCACATTGAAAATCACCTTTTAAAAACTAAATTTTCAAAAACTATTTTGAAACCCAATTTATTTGAAATTATCATTTGACAACTTAAAAAGTAATCCTTAAAATATTTATTGATCATGATGTAGGGAAATTACATTAATTCCATACACATTAAAACAAATATTCCTTTCATGTTTTTTGAAAAATCCAAACATACATTGTTTGTAAAATGATAGGATATTCCTTTAAAAAAATTAAAAAACTAATCATGGGTAAAAATTTATTTAATAAATCATGTCAAAATCATTTTTTAAGACATTTTATGAAAACATGGTTTTGGAAGAAAATGGATTTTCGACCCAAGAGAGAAAGAAAGTCAATTTTTTTAAAAAAACATTTTATAAATTCATTTTAAGTACCAAAGAGTTTAAAAATGGTACTATTACTTGAAAATTTAATGAATAAACATAGGAGAATAAAATATATTTGGTTTAATATATAAATATAAAACAATTCCCCTAAGTGATACTTAAACATAAAAAGTCCTGAATAATGATGAGATTGTGCTATAAACTCTTACCACTTTGTTTACTTTTGAATCATAATCCCCATGAAAGTAATAACATCAAATGAAACTTCAAATACCATGAAGATAAATATATTCATGATATAATATATCAAATGGTTAGTTTATGCACCACACAAAATAAATAAGTGGTGAATATGGAATATGTCTCACGAAAGTAAAAGTGAGATGAGAAACCCTTAAAAAGATCATATCATTAGATTGAGGATCAATCAATGAAGTAATTATGTGTGAAAAATGTAAATACACAAAATAAAAGTGTAAATAAAACCTAATAAAATAATATTTTGTTTCAAACATATTCTGGGCATATCATAATCATTGAACTAGAAATTTAAACCAATGAATGAAAATTGAGTTAAGAAACCCCTTACCTCAAGTGAGAATTCATTTGTACATGTTCAAACCTCCTATATAGTAAATATATATCTATTATAAATCTATTACAGGACCATAATTATATATATAATACCATTTATGGTTTACTTATAGTCTTTTATTACCCATTTATTAATAATTCCATGTCAAAATCATTATTACGCATTTTTCATGTATGTTTTTGGTTTAATAGTTTCATTCCTTATAAGTTACATAATTTCCATAATTTTAACCATTATGTTAATATTGTATATATTAATTGTATATATATTTATATTCATCCATAATATATAGAGATAAAAATATTAAATTCACTATTCATGGAGACAGTATGTTGTACGTATGTATGAACGGAGTTTCCATTTATTGACGAGTTGAAAAAAATAAAAGTAAATAATTATTAAATTTTATATAATAATTATGATATCATATATATCAAAAATATTTATTAACATAATCATTATTACCTTCCATTTAAAATGTTAGTAATAAAGAATCACATAGCTTCGCAAGGTGGTAGTCCTCCGTACACACGATCGACGTTAGCATATCCTCAAATGAATGGAAAGTAAAAAAAGATATATTTGATATTATATTTCCATAAGTATGTTTATGTTACAAATATAATATATATAAATTATATCCATCATCGTACCCAATCATTAGAGGTGTTGATAGAAAACATGTCACATCGGTTTGTGAGGCGGTAGTCCACCGTACATATGAGCGACGCTATCATTTCTCACTTAATGGAAGAGGATATTAGTATAGGTCTTTCCCTTATCGTAAAAATATCTTAGTATATGGATGATTATGAGGTTATTATATGATAATGGTTAAATAATAATTTAATTAGTTTAAATAATAAATAAAATAAAATGCTCGGTTAAGAATGTTACCTCTTCTTCATACAACTCCTTTAGTTTTACACTAAAGGTCATCCTATAGTGGATTTATGATCAAACCAAGGAATCTAAGGTTTTGGTGAGGAAATTAAGAAATGTATTTGTTTAGTTATTTTACAATCCAAATGTTTTTGTAAGTGTAAATATGATACAAGAGGGGTTGACTTTTATAAGTGGGAGAGAGGACATACTTGGAATTTTTGAAAAGAATAAAATGTAACCATGTTTTTCTCATCAAAAAGGGATAAAATGAATAATTATTTATAATATAAGATATAAGGTCTAAATATTTTTATAAAATTGGGTTTTTATGAGTTTATAGGTCATTTTACGCCTTATATTTTTAGTTCAACCCTCCAGTAAATCCATTTTTACCTTAACCAATGTTATTAATTTTTACTGCTTTTACTATTCATAATGGAAACAAATTAATTTGAAGTTATTGTAAAATATAAATTATTATTATTCCAAATATGGGATATATTTTTAAAAATTAAATTTATATAATTTGAGGAATTTAATTTAAAATTAAACCCATAGATGCGACAAAAAACTGGTTTTCCAAAGAGAAAATCCTCATAAGTATAGAAAATTTTAATATCCAAACTCAATATGGAATTTATTAAAATGACATAAATTGGACTAATAAATATATAGTTGAAATAAATTTACTTTTGAACCCATATTAACATGATTTTTTATGTTTTAAATTATTCAAAAGAAATGAAAATTCTTAATAAAAAGAAGTATTTTTCACTATTCATCAAAAAAATTATCTTTTCAGAAAGATCTCAAAAAACACTCTAAGATAAATTAGAAATGATGATTTAAAAAATGAATTTTATTTTTTAAAATTCATTTTATAATGTTTAATAAAATAAATTTTAAAATAAGTGCACAAAATGTGACAAAACTACCTTTTAGAAAAATACATTTTTTCATAACACATTTTTTTCTATCAAATGATTATTGTTTTATTTATAATAAATATAAAACCATTTAATATATTTAATATATGTGTAAACCATATAATTTTAATAATTTAGTCATTCTTATTCATACCCAATAATTTAATAGTTATTTTATAATAGTATTATATATTACAATTCATTTAGACTTGGGGTTGCGTGTTTCACAACCTATCAAAGAAATTGAATTTATTTAAAAAGAAATATATATTGTAAAGTATCAAGGTTTTAAATTCTCTTACAATATTGTTTTTTAATTTCATATACACTATCAAACATGAGGAAATATACAAGTATAATTTCACCCATTAATCATTTCCATCAAAATATCATCTTTTGTCCAAATAATTAATATTCAAGATGAATTTTTCATGCTTGAAGTAACAAATTAACTTTTAATAGATCATAAGGTCCATAAAAAATAAAAATTTATTCCTAATATCTTTATTAAAACCAAATTATTAGAAAAATTTATCCAATAACACCCAAAGTTCAACTTAATCATTTTCATAAATATTTAACCTTAAGACTCATCCAAAATAAGTCAAACCAAATTTGAAGTCCAAAAATTTAGAATTAATTTCACTGCATAAAAATTATATTCCCATAAAAATTTAAATTGGCTCCTAATGTCACATTCCAAATATGTGAATACCTTGATCACCATAAAACTCTTATGAATACATGCATGCTTCAAAAAATAAAATCTCATATTTTAAAATATATTCCACAAATCGTAACATGAAATAAACTCTGTCAAATCCCTAACCAGTTTAAATATCACTAATTTTATCCCATAAACATATCTTTATCATTATTATCTCATCATCGAGAACATATTAATGGTTATCTTCCATCAATCAACTATTTTTTCCCTCAATAAACTATTTTATAAAAAGATAAACTTTCCACTTAATCACTTTTCTTTATATAATTAAACATATGATTTAAAATACTTAAATAAAAAGTATTGTAGTACAACCGTTATATGTTTTATTACTCTTATAATAATAATAACACTGATAAAATACTTCTACAGTATAATTTTTTAATCCAAAATACACAATCACTTTAATCATTCCACCTCTGTTGTTCTAATAGCATAAGCTTGACCTTAATCCCTTATATTGTTCTAATGTATATTCCCTTAATTCATGGGGAATTAATTTTCACATTTCCCTATATCTTTGTAGTTAAAACATTGAAAATTAGTGGTTTCTTTCTTACCATTACATTGATGATCCTGATGGAATTTCTCTCTACACCTGAACTCTCATTCCCTTGAACTAAGTACCAGGGTGTTTCTTTCCATAATTATCACATGTGGGAAGATCCTTCATTCATTTCTTCCCTTTTTCTATATCTCCTTTTACATCATTCTCAGTATTCCTATTCATATCATTCTTTATTTCAAAGTCATATGACTTGAATAATTATTTCTCTATCTTGATACTATGTCCTCATATGATGATAAATTTTGGGAGAATAGTTCACTTTGAAATGTTATATTTAATCCATTAAATAAATTTTCAATCATACTCTTTAGATTATGTATGTAGTCTACAGTGTTTATTGCTAACCTTATAAAGTTGTCTTAATACTTGGAAACATTTTCATTTTCCTTTTATATAAAACTCAATAATTGTCTCTCCATATCCACTCATTGCTCATGAGGGAAATATTTTTTCCAAGAAAATAGCCTTAAAATCTATCCATTCAATTCCCATTATTTCCTCCTCATCCTTGGTGTTTTGGATCAATGACCACCATTGATCCACATCTATAGATATATGATAAACATCAATGACTAATTTCTCACTTTCATTACTTCCCAAGGTAATAAATATCTTCTTCGAAGTGCTTATCCATTTCTCATCTACAAATGGATTTGTAGACACATTAAATTATGGATGTTGATGATGCATAAAGAAATCTAACAATTTCATTCCGCATTTGGGATTATCATGTTTCTCTATATGGACACGTTTATTGCTCAAAACCTAAGTTATCTTCCCCAATATGGTTATAATTTATTCATCTTTAGCTGCAAGTCCAACTCCAGCTCTATATTGATTATATTTCCTAGGATGGAAATCCCTACATGGACTACTTACATTGATATGGTTCCCATTTCTTCCAATAAGAACCATTTCTAAAAAATGGCATACATTATATCATAACATTATGATACATAATGTATAATCCCAAAACTAGTGAAATAATTAACATAAATTGAATAATTTATTCATAGAAAATCTCATAATCATAACTTGGTTTCTTTTAGAAAGTTTTTAGATCATAAAATATTTTCAAATCCTTTATAATATCTTGTGTTTGAAATATGAATTAACCAAATCATACCCCCTAGGAGTGTAAAAACATTTGTGCAGTAAGACATGTTGTCGTGTACTAGGTAATGTCCGGGTCAAGCCTAATGTTCCTTCTTCATAATTATTACCACGGTTGTAGTTTGAGGATGATGTCATAGAAGAATAATTTCCAAAGAGGATAATATCCTACAACACTCTCATAAATCTTGTGAAAGTCAAAGATAAAACATAAAAACTTTTCAGGGAAATAATTTTAATGATTTATGAAAAATTAAAAGGTAATAAATGTGATAAATATGTGTTAGTAAATGTTGTTAAATTGGTATTTCATTCATTTTAAAATCATTATAAAGATTTTATGGATGTCAAGACTAATTAAATGTAGGTTCAATATAAAAGGATAAAGGGTTTGGATAGTTCTTTACAAGGTAAGGTGAATATTAATGAGGATCCAATTAGAAAACTAATGGTTGATTGGGAAGATAGGTTGAGATCTAGAGAACATGAGAATAGAAATATTAACCTGAAATGTCTAGAGAAAAAAATCCAACTAAAGAATATAGAATAATAAACTTATAGAACTTCACAACAATATATGAATAATATTTTCACTCAAGTATTTGAGAAGATAATTTCCTCAATAGGGAATCTTATTGGTGGTAAAGAGTGTTTGATATCATCTGTAGAAGTCTCCATATTGGGCACACTAAAAAAGATATCCCATAACCTAACTCATTTAGTTAGTACTGAATCTATATGCTTTAAAATTATGGTGGAAAAGTAAAAAATATATACAAATATGGAAAAATAATAATTCTAAAACACCCAAAACATCATCAAAGGTTAAGGTGAGCATTTATGAAAAATTTCCCTCAAATGGAGCTTAAAAATTTCAGGTTTATGATAAAAAGTGTGAGAAATTCATGCTAGATAGAATGCTCCCAAACTAAAAAGAAAAAAATTTATTGGATATTGTTGGTTTTACTAGAACTTTTGGTATATGGACATAGATTATTTGAAAAATATGTTAACATATTATCTTTATAGAATATATATAGTAAAGGGGAGAAAATTTTAAAATGAGAATAAACATTCTCGATAGAAAGTGAATTCATAGAGTAAGAAAAATATATCATTTAAGAATATATTTGAGGGATTTAATAGTTTATATGAGTATTATACTTTATATTTCCATAGATATGTTGGATTTTTCATGTTAAAACCATCCATAACTCTTATAATTGTGTGAATAAGAGTTTACCCCAAAAAAAGAAACCAAGAGATAACAGGAATTCTACCTTAAGGAACAATCAAGTGAAGAGAGTTGCCAAGAATGATACTCCTGAGAGGTTGGTGAAGAAGGATGAGAATGGTATCAAAATATATAAAATAATATACTTTTACTATGTTAATAGATTTCACATGATGTACTATTGTAAACAATCCATGTAAATTAAACTTGGAAGGAGAAATATTTAAACATTTCTATTTGATTCATGATAGGGATTACAAAATTGGAATGGTTTTTGATAACTTTATTCATGAGTTTTAGAATATTTCTAAGAGGGGAAAATTTAAAGTTGATAAAAGTGTGTGTGGAAGATGTAACAAGGTAAGTCACTATGTTTTTCAGATGTATGAATATTTTTCTTGGACAAATGAAGACAAAGGGAAACACACCATTGACTCAAGGTTTCTATAAATCTATTTTTAAGGAGTTAGCACAAAAATATAAGGAAGATCATGAGCCTAATGATATATTATTCATAAATATATAATAGTTAAAAACCCCTAGGAAGTTATAGAAAGATTAAAATAATCATTTTTATTATATTTCTCAAGATAATAATCTCATTTATTCTAATAAGGAAACAGAAGTTAAGAAAAAATCCTTACTACCCCAACAAAATCAAACCTAGAAACCAAAAGAGGATGAAAGCATACAGAGGTTTAGATACTTAAAAACCTTCAAGAAAAGGATATACCAGATTGATAGATCTCTCTCAATCCTATTTCTCAAGATGATCTTATGTTAAAAGTATACTTTATTCTCATACTTTTATAATTATTCTTGTAAGTGGGAATTAAATGTGAAGTTAGAGGAATTCATCCATCATGGTGAGTTTAAATTTTAGTTGGTTTTTATTTTCAAGTGGCGTCATTTGTCAATTGTAATAAAAAATAATTTATGATTAATTCTTGATGACCATATTAATGAAGAATTTAAAGCATCCCTTAAAATGGATAAACTAAAGAAGTGAATGCTTCAAGATATTTATTATACACACAAAATATGGAATTTGGACAACCTCAGAAAAAGTTAATGTATGAGATGAGTGTAGGTTTAAAAAAAAATCTTAATAAATCTATGAATAGCCCCTATGAAATGGAGTTCTCAATTGGTACCACGTGGAAAAGTGTGAATGTATAGTGTTTATGTTTTAGTAACTCACTATTTTTTTCTACATCGGGTTATCCCATATCGACATACAGTTGACTTACTTATTTTTTATTATTAAGTAATTAGTGGTACCTTCTTTCTCTAAAATAATAGAAAATCAAAGGAGGTAATAATTTGGTATCAAAAGTATATGATATCACCATTATATTAAGGGGGATAAAAATATTACCTACCTTGAATTATATTATTAACCCAATAAATGAATCACATGTTGGGTGATGGATAAGAGTATCCACTAATTTCAGGAAGTAGATGTTGTCCATATCTTCTTCTCCATCCCATTGTTAGGTCAACTATATTTGATATGATGTGGTTTTTATCCTTCTAATATTATTATTCTATACTTTTTCCATATATGTCATTTATTAATCCCTATACTGAAACACTTACGAAATTTTTTTTGGTAAAAATATAAGTGTCGTGTAATCATTAAAAGTAGTAGTCGAAGGATGACTTAAAATTTCCCCCATAATTATGATCACAAGACATAATATATTAAAAAATAGAAGGGTTTATAATGTAATTAAAATAATTTTATACACTAGATGAAACCAATATGTTAAAAATATTTTATCCTCTAATTACATATAGATACTAGTTTAAACTAAACTCTTCCCCTTTATGATTATAAAAAAAAGGGATAGGAATAATTCTTACCCTAAAATAAAAACATCACCTGTTTATAGAATGTATTTTTCATATTACACTTTATATTTTAATGGAGAATCTCCCCCATGAAATAGAAATGAGGATTTCTCCTCCTAGAAGAAAACAATAGGTTCCATAATTTATGTAAGTTTTAATAATCCCCCTTTAGAAAACAGTTATATCACTCAAGGGAAATAATTCATTAATCCATGCAATGATACCTTTCAGAGATTGAAGCTTGAAGATCCCTCCATAAGTTAAATTGATAAGGGGGATAAGATAAGTAAATTTGATCTCAATTGAGACATGGTTAATATGGAATTGATCTTACACTGATGGATGGAGTTCTATCAAACTCAACATTATATCATATTTTGAGGTGTTTATATGAGCTTTATATTTAATGCATGCTATGAATAATTTCTTGATACAATCCATTAATGATTTTGGGATGTTTTCATATTTTATTTATTAGAAACATCCTCGTGGATGAGTTATAATTACTTTGGAGTTTAGTGGAGATGCATATGAGTGAAAGGATTAAATTTATGCTATAAATTTTCAATCAAGGCATGAAGGATATGATCACACTATAGCGTGTTCAAGTTTATCTCATGTGGGAAATACTTCCCCGGACATGAGAGGGTGGAATCCCTGGGTTATTACTACCTAGAAACGGTCATGTGAGAAAAATCATAATGTGATAACTTAAGTTGTTTCATGATGAAGTAAATTAGATAACGAGTTAATATCACATTAGAGGCAATGTTTTGGGGTTAATCTAACATGAGAAGATAATGAATCTAAAGTGATCATTCTCATTTCATAGTTGAGATGATTATGGTGCAATAGTGAATATGAGGGATTAAGGAGAAGTTGACTATGTCATGAAAATAAATTAAGAGACTTAAGTTATACACTATTTTTGGTAGTGAAGTGGTATTACACTGCATTCCAATGCTTCACATCATAATTATTGGTGAAGTGAAGAAGACCATGATGTATTATGAGGAACCACGCTGCTACCACTTGGTTGACAAAGGTTTTAGAAATTGATAGTTCTATAATTTTAAGGCATTCCATGTCATAGTAAAGGTTACATAATACAATGATTATAACTAGAGAATATTGATGGATCCATGGTTTTGGAAAAATTTAAGGTTCCATTACGCAATTGATAATCCAAGCCACAAAGGTAGTCAAATATATATATATATATCAATATATTTTGATATCTTTGAGATTCGGTCTTCTATATCTTTCATATATAAGGATTACACCACAACTAGAGGTGTCACTCCACCATAAATATTTTTTTTAGTTCCCAGTGATATTTAAATATTGACTAGAGGGGGTGAACATAACTTTTAAAAATAAATCAATCAAATAAAATTATCTGAGTAATAAATGGTTTAAATTATAAAGTGGAAAATAAAACAAAGAGCACACAATTTCTTTATAGTGGTTCAGATCACCAGGATCCTAGTCTACTCATCAATATTTTATACTAGACTAGAAAACTAGTATTTTCTAATTCTTTAATTTTTATATAGAGTCATGACCTAGTTATAGAAAAATGTACCTATTTCTCACCTGATAGTATAACCCTCACTAAATTTTACAGGAGTCACAACCCGCCTGATTTTTTTCTTGCAATCATAACCCAGCCTTCCTTTTTGATAGGAGGAATAACCTAGTTAGATATATTTTGAATATAAAAATCTAAAACCGACTCTATAATCATAAATAGAAGATAGAATAAATACAACAATGAAAACCAGATAGAATTTAGAGCAGCAGAGTAGCTAATGATGTATGTCGATGCAACTCAAGAACTTCGATCACTTTAGTAGTGGATGATCAAAATGATGAAGTTATTTGTAATTATATCAATGGAATAATAATTGTATCAAAAATTATTCACTTCATAATTATTGTATTAATATCATATTTTTTCTCTCTAGGATTGTATGTCATTATATGAATAAATTGTTTCAAGTTTATTTTATCACATTCTTTAATCACACTCTAAAGGCTAATCTAATGTCATTAATCCTCAGTATCTTCTTGATTTCAAAGGATCGTTAATATAACTAATTAGTGAATAAAATATTAGAAAATAATACACTTAAAATAAAATTTTGAGCTTGTAATTTTAATTATCATGGTGATAATCCAAAATTATCACGTGATTTTATTACAGTATGAAATAGCATGGAATCACTTTGAATCTGATCATTGGGATAAATGATATTTTTTTGAATGCTTAAATTAATAAGAATCATTATGAAAAAGTTTCAGTAATTCAATAATTCAAAATATATAAAAAAGTTCATAAAATAATTGATTTGAAAATTATTATTTCTATAATTATTTCCATAATATTTTTCTACTCAAAGGTTTAAAACATTTTTTGTATTATAAATTTAATTTATAAGGTAATATAATGATTAAAATTAATTTAATTAAATTTCAGTTATCTAACATATCAAAATATCATTAAAACATAGTATATCAAAAAACATATGTTTTCAAAAAAATTAAAAAAGTAATGTACTAAGTGTGAGACATTAAATTTTTCATAGTTATACTAATCATATGATGAATTTGGCATATAGTCATTATACTGACTATGAAAATAGATTTTTCATATGGTCGGTACAATAACCATGTGTAAACTTTAAAATTGATTCATGTGGTCACCAAAAATAATACTTGTGGTCACTTGAAATAATACTTAACTCACAATCACTTATAAATACCTTTATGGTAACATCAAAGTTTGGATTCATGGTCACTTTGAATAAGGTTCACGATAGGTATAAATAATACTAATGTTAGCTTGAATACAGCCTTCATGATAGGTTATTTTTTCATATGGTAACTTAAAATTGAACTCATGGAAATTTAGAAATGACTTTACAGTTACTTTATAAAGCCTTTACTGTAGGTTGAAATTCCTATTGTCATATGTTGGTAACACTTCTAATTATAGGACCCCAGGACACCCTGAGAGGGGAGGGGTGAATCAGGGTGTCAACTTTTTCTTTTAAAAATAAGAATCATGTTCCCACGTTGGTAGGAACTAGTTAAACCTGTATGATAGATATGATCAGCAATGAAACATTCACATGCAAAGAGATGACACAAAAATTTTTACTTGGTTCACCTCTAAGGGCTACGTCAAAGGAACATACGCCGATAAGTTTTCAGTCGTACCAAATTCCACTAATCTTCACTAGTTTTTGATTACAATGGTTTGGGCACAGTCAATATATCCTAGGCTCACTGCCTTTACAAAGGTTTAGGGATAGCTCACTACTTCCCTCGGGTCACTCCCATTGACTCTCTCTGGCTCACTGCCCTTGGTGAAGTCACACTCAATTTACATATGTGAAGGTCTCTTCATCATTGCAAAAGAATGCATCCTCTATTGTATGTTGATTCTCTGTTGAAGTCCAACTTTCACTCATAGACTAATCCCACTTTGCACCGAAGGTATCGGGCAATCCTCCAGCTTTTGTGCAGCTCCAAATAGGACCAGCGTACAACAACCTCACCTGGAATGCTTATCCAAGACCGGCGCGCAAGTTTCAATAATGGTGCGCAAGTCACTTGCGCGGTACAAATTCGGCGCGCAGGTGACACCAACCCACTTGTGCGACACTACCTCCTTCAACTCCAAACTTGCACGACTCCGCACATTTAACTCCCAAACCGCCTTGGTCGCGCAACCAACAACCGGCGTGCAGCCTCTACCTGCGCGACCCAACTACCACTTGTGTGACTCAACCACTTGCGTGAAGAGAGCTCGAAAAATCTCTAAGTCTTGAACTTAGTTGCAAATCAGGAGGGGTGGTCCTCTATTTATAGGAAAACTGGACCCCATGTGCAGTGGTGCGCAAGTCCCGGCGCGTAGCTCCAATAGCCCTAGCCTCTATCGCGCTACTCACTTGAACGACCAAACCAATACTTGCACAACCCTCTTTCCTTTTCCATATTTTGAAGTTCTGATCATGAAGAACAATAGGTGTGCAAGTTTCCAATCCTCCTAGGCACCGGCGCGCAAGTCATTTCTCAGTGCGCAGGTCACTTGCGCGACCACACCAATACTTGCGCAACCCTTATCCCTTTGCCATTTTTCTATGTTCTGATCTTGAAAAACACTAGGCGTGCAAGTTCCCTCTCCTTCAAGTACACGGCGAAAGTCTCTTTTCCAAAATCACTTTTCTCCATTTGTCGATTTTTAGGCCCAAAAATTTGGCAAACACTGGAAAATGCTGCCACCTTCAATACTGTAATTCTGCTTGACCTGTATGAGCCCTTTGCTGGCACACATTCTGAACTTTCTATAAGGATTGACAACAAACACAAATCATACTCCAATTCATGCATATAAGACCATGGTTCTAACACCAATAACTTAAAATAGCATACTCATGGTAGGTTTAAATAATACCTCACTCATGGTAACTTCAATGTAGGTTCATGGTGGGTATAAATACTACCTCAAGGTTACTAAAAAATGCTTACAATAGGTTCATGCATAGGATAATCCACTAGAGTGTGAGAAAAGAGTCATTAGTATCGTGTGATGTTGTTTGCATGGATAAAATGATGAAGCTCATGTGTATGTAGTGTCACACTGAGTAATGAAGGAAATATTTGGCGGTTAGGTGTCGCGTTGTAGTGATGCTACCATTGGAAAAGGTGCTAGTGTGTCACGCTGAAGCCGTCGACCTTCCATGTCACATGCCATGCGAAGATGAGTAGAGTAATGAATCTTTGTTGGTATCAAGTGATTCAAAAGAGGATGAGCAGCTGTCTGAATATGGTTTACTGAGCTTCTTCCATGGTGTCATAGAAGAGAGGAGGTGCCAAATCTTGAAGGTGATGATACATTCATAGGAAAAGATGTTCAACATTATACACCACATAATATATATAAATATATATATGTATGTATAATGTTTTAAAATATATATTATTTTAAATATATATAAGGATATATATATGATTAAAACAAATAAACACAGTATATAATATATATATATATATATTCAAATATCAATATATGTATGAAAAACATTAATATTATAATTTTATAAACTATATTATTAAACATAAATTATAAAAAAAAATTATTAAAATGTTTAATAATAAGAAAAAAAATACTTAAACAAAAAATTTGTGTGAAAGAAATTATCTAATCAATTCACATATATCAATTACAATTATGA
Source organism: Viscum album (assembly GCA_963277665.1). NCBI lineage: Eukaryota > Viridiplantae > Streptophyta > Magnoliopsida > Santalales > Viscaceae > Viscum > Viscum album. Next base: position 1,218,713,651 of record OY728151.1, read on the forward strand.
AAAAATGAATGTTTAAATAATTTAATTTAAATAGGTTAAAATACTATAATGATGAATAAAAAAGTATTGAAAATAAAATGATTTTCAATAAATATTTAAAAAAATGTTTAAAATTTAACCAATTAATAAAACAAATAAAAAAACTCTAAGCACAAACAATCTCCCCCTTTTTAAAATTAAAAAACCAAAACCAAACTTTTAATTTAAAAATATATCGAAATTTCTCCCACTTTATTAAATTTATCAAAATGAAAAAAAAAATCCAAATAAAAATATTATTGAGAACAATATTATAAAAAAATTATTGAGTCAATAAGTTTTTTCCTTATGAATTTTCCATTCCTTCATACTTAGGGGAGATTGTTGAGTCAATAAGGTTTCCTTATAACTTTACCATTTCTTCTTGTTTTGAAAATAACAAACACCTTATCTTAAGGAAAATTTTCCTTCCCCAAGGAAATTTATCCTTACCATATTTTTCATTATTCATTTTTTCTAAGTATAAAATTCAGTTTTGTATCCAAAACCTCAGAATCATATAATACTTAGATATAGAGTATTCTGTTTTCAGGATCTGAATTCAGGTTTCGAGTACTCTAAACTTAGACCCTGAACTCTTCTAAGTTCTGACTCCGAGTTCTCTAAATTTAGACTCCAAAATATTCTGAGTTCTGACTCTGAATTCTCTGAATTCAGACACCAAACTCTTATGAGTTCTAACTCTGAATTCTGATTAATTTAGACTCTGAACTTTGTAAGTTCAGAATCTGAATTCTGATAAATTTATACTCCAAACTTTGTGAGTTATGACTCTGAACTCTATGAATTCAGACACCGAACCCTTATGAGTTCAGACTCTGAATTCCTATGAATCCAGATTCCAAATTTCCTTGAAATCCAGACTCTGAAATTCCATAGAATTTAGGTTCTGAATTCCTTAGAAAATAGAATCTGAATATCCTTGTATTATAGAGACCGAATGTATTTTTCGTTAGACTCCAAACTATTTTTCCTTACACTCCGAATAATTGATTTTGGTCATGTAAACATATTTTTTCTTACACTTGTTTTTGTTATAAAACGATGTCATGAATTCAGTTATTAACTAACCATTTTTTGAGTGACATGTGTATATGTCCCTCTGAAATTCAAAGAAAAATATGGCTGTTGGAGGAGGGAGCCGACCGTTGAAGTCATGCCAATAAATAAGAGCTCATTTGAAAGAGCTCGACACTATTTTATGAATCTAGAGACTACCTGTTGTTGAAGTGATTTCTAGAGAGGGACTCTCATGGTTAGTGCGTACTGAACACCTTATTCATATTTTCTTTGTGCGACTCTGAATTTCTCTGATTACATTCAAGGATTTCCAAGGATAGGAAGACATAGGTACCGACTACCTTAAATTTTGAGGTCTTCCTTGCTGAGGAAGACAGAGGTGCCGACTAACTTGAAGTTGATGGATTGTGGGGATAGAAAGACAGACTCCGACATTCGTATCAAGGGCTTACCCTGGTGTGGGTAAGACAGACTTTCTTGAAAGTATAAATCAAGGGACCTTTATCCAAGGTTGTTGGATACCCTTCTCTTTGGGTTAAAAGATCTACTACTTATTACTTGTTTTGCTTCAAGTTTTCCTCTACATTTTTTTTGTTGAGGAAATTATAAATTTCTTATACCTCCTTATACCTGTATACTCTAATTTAGTAAGATTCTATACGCTTTAAGGTAGAATCTTTATCTTTGTAAACTTTGGTTAAGTTTCATTTCCAAATTCACTTTTCCATAATTGCATTCTCGGAATCCAATTTCCTGAATTAGGAAAGTGTGTAGACCTAGAGGTGTTGTGAATATTGTTTCTACAAAATTTCCATAAGGGTTTTTAAAGTATACAATTCACCCCCCCCCCCTCTTGTATATTGAGTATCTATAGTATCATTTGGATCCTTCGGTTGGTATCATAGGATATTATTATACACCATACCAACTCAATAATTGGTATCAGAGGTTGGATACCTCATACTCTGAACCAATTCAACAATTGGTATTAGAGGATTGGTTCAATCTGAATTAATCTCACGATTAGATTCAGAATAGAATTCTTCTTCTTCTTCTTATTTTGGAATCATATTTTCAGACTTACAAATCCAGACTCATATTCTTTTTAGAGATAATCTCTTTATATTTTCCTTTATTAGGAAATTTTCATATTTTTTACAAACTTCTACTACTAACAAGTTTTTGTGGAAAGATATTTTGTTTGAAGATGGTAGAATCAAGGTTCTTACAACCAGTTTTGAAGAAAAGTTAACTCTTGAGATGAGTACTCGAATTCAAGAAATGAAGGATCTGAATGGGAAATTGTATTCTGTTTCCCAAAGCTAGAAGAGAGAAAGGGATCATCGGATTGAGATTGAAGAAAAAATTATCAAGTAGGAATAAGTCTTGAAGGCTCAGGCAGAGGCTCTTAATTATCAAGAATAAATAATCAAGGCTTTAGAGAAGAAAGCCGAGGATCGGGATCATCTTCTTAAGAGAGAAGAGGAAGATCATAAGGAGCTCCAAAGCTGAAGACTATAGTCAAGAAGTTGATGTTGAATGAAAAGGAAGGATAACTCTATTGCAACCCGAGCTTTTTTTGTATTCATTTCCTTGTACAAATTATTTCTAATCATAATGAATTTTTTGGTTGTTTTTCTTTTGCATGTATTATACTAATCTTTCAGGTACCATAATTTCTTTTTTATTCCCTCAATTTCTTTTTGAAAATCACAAAGGGGGAGAAAGGAAAAAAGAATTATAATTAAAGAAGAAATATCCTTAAGTAATGTGGAGTTTATCTAAGGGGGAGTTTTCATTACGAAGATTTATGTATTAAATATAATGAAAAATCTCATTCCAGAAATCTAGAATACGATCCATAGTGTTCCAAAGCCTAAGGGGGATTCAGTCGTATTCATCATTGTCTATGTGTAAAGAGAGATAAGTTTTATTTCAAAGCCTAGAAAAATATTTTCTAAGTCCTTATATTCTTTTTCATAAGGATTTTTGTGCTTTCCAAAAAAGGGGATATTGTTGAGTCAATAAGGTTTTCCTTCTGAATTTTTTATTCCTTCATACTTGGGGGAGATTGTTGAGTCAATAAGGTATCCTTATGACTTTACTCTTCCTTCTTGTTTTGAAAATCATAAACACCTTATCTTAAGGAAAATTTCATTCTAACCTTTGTTTTTCTTTCATAAAGAAAATTTTCCTTCCCCAAGGAAATTTATCCTTACCATATTTATCGTTATTCATTTTGTCTAAGTATAAAATTTGGTTTTGTATCCAAAACCTTGGAATCATATAATACTTAGATATAGAGTATTTTGTTTTCAGGATCCGAATTCAAGTTTCGAGTTCTCTGAATTCAGACCCCGAACTCTTCTGAGTTCTGACTCCGAGTTATCTGAATTTAGACTCCAACATATTTTGAGTTCTAACTCTGAATTCTATGAATTCAGACATAGAACTCTTATGAGTTCTGACTTAGAATTCTGATGAATTCAGACTCCAAACTTTGTAAGTTCAGACTCTTAATTATGATAAATTCAGACTCCAAACATTGTGAGTTCTGACTCCGAACTCTATGAATTCAGACACTGAACCCTTATGAGTTCAGACTCTGAATTCCTGTGAATCCAAATTCCAAATTTCCTTGAAGTCTAGACTCCATAATTCCATAGAATTCAGGTTCCAAATTCCTTAGAAAACAGAATCCTAATATCCTTGTATTATAGATACTGAATGTATTTTTGGTCAGACTCTGAACTATTTTTCCTTACACTCTGAATAATTGATTTTGTTCAGGTAACCATATTTTTTCTTACACTAGTTTTTGTTATAAAATTATATCGTGCATTCAGTTATTAACTAACCGTTGTTTGAGTGACATGTGTACAGGTCCCTCTAAAATTCAAGGAAAAATATAACCATTAGAGGAGGGAGCCGACCGTTGAATCCATGCCTATAAATAGAAGATCATTTGAAAGAGCTCGACACTGTTCTATGAATCTAGAGATTACATGTTGTTGAATTGATTTCTAGAGAGAGACTCTCATTCTTAGTGCATGATGAACACCTTGTTCAGATTTTCTTCGTTCGACTCTGAATGTTTTTTATTACATTCGAGGACTTCCAGGGATAGGAAGACAGAGGTGCTGACAACCTTAAAGTTCAAGAACTTCCTTGCTGAGGAAGACAGAGGTGTCGACTACCTTAAAGTTGAGGGCTTGCGGGGATAGCAAGACAGACTCCGATCTTCATATCGAGGGCTTACCCTGGTGTGGGTAAGACAGGCTTTCTTGGAAGTATAAATCAAGGGACCTTTATCCAAGGTTGTTGGATACCCTTCTCTTTGGGTTAAAAGATCTACTACTTGTTACTTGTTTTGTTTCAAGTTTTCCACTACATTTTGTTTTTTAAGGAAAGTATAAATTTATTATACCTCCTTATACTTTTATACTCTGATTTAGTAATATTCTATATGCTTTAAGGTAGAATCTTTATCTTTGTAAACTTTGGTTAAGTTTCATTTCTAGATTCAATTTTCTGGAATTTCATTCTCGGAATACTATTTCCTGAATCAGGAAAGTGTGTAGACCTGGAGGTGTTGTGAATTTTGTTTCTACAAAATTTAATTATGGATTTTTAAAGTATACAATTCACCCCCCCCCTCTATTGTATATTGAGTATTTATAGTATCATTTTAATCCTTTAGTTCGTATCATAGGAGATTATCATACTCCATACCAACTCAACAAAAATAACAAGGGATAAATACCCCTACATAAATTCTTATATTATTTTAAATATGACATGTATAACAAAGTTTAGTATAGGTATAAAGTAAGAATAAATATCATCCAATATATTTCAAATTGTGTTAAACATAATCTGATTACATACTGATTTTTTAGAAAAAAACATCAATGTGAAAAATATTTAATTGAATTAATAATTCAACAACACAAAGTATAAAATTTCAATGAAAATTAGCAATTAATAAGAGTACTCATGAATGTAGACATCTGAAACTATATTTATTTTTAGCAATTAGTAATCATAATAATCAAATAAAGTTATTTAATATGATTTATAACAAGAAAAAACAAAAAAACTTCTGAATAGATAAAAAATAAAACATTATTCTTCATACACAATATTTCAAAAAAAATTATCCAAGGGTTTAAAAATAAATTCCCCCTAGGTTAATAAACTAAAATATCTGATCAAATTAGATCAATTTTAAACAAATTAAAAAAATCTATTATCAAGAGAATTGAAACATTTCTCCTAAAAAATTAAGCATCATGGTATGGGTGATACCAATATATATGTAATATTGAATTAGAATATATATATATATATGATCAAATAAATTTAAAAAATTTAGATCTAGTTTAAATAAATGATTCAATCTTAATAATTTCTCTTAATTTCATGTAATTAAAATTTTTCCTTTTACATATTCAAATAAAATTGAGCATAAACTGGAAATTTGAACCAATTTACAATTTTAAATACATTTCAATTATAAAATATGATAAACTAAATAAAAATTCATAAAATAAATTTAGAAGTTATAGAATAATTAACTATTTGATATTTTATTTCAAAGTACCACTTCAAGAAACAAATTGTTAAATAAGTAGGTGGTTAACAAATTTAATAATAAAAACTTCCCAACACTATTGTCTGAAATAAAAAAAAATTAATCAAAACAAAAAAAAATTGACACTAATGAGTAAAATCAAATAAATTAATCCATTATTTGGGCTGAGAAAAACACTCAGGGCTACTAACTAATTTAAAACTTACATTTCATCATATTTACTAATTTAACAAACAAGGGGTACTTCCCCGAAATTCATCTGTTTTTTAAAGATAGATATAAAGATATTTAAACTCACTTAATATAATCAAAATATATGAAACTTAAATTGTAAACTAAATATGTTTATTACATACTTTATAAATATATAAAACAAAAAAAAATAAGGTACATGCCTAAAATCTAGAAATTATAATAACATCATAAAAGATATTAGATATTATTTGTGCCAGTATACCAGTTTATGAAACATTAGGAATATTCATGTATCTTTAGAACTCTTTAGGCGGGTTTTATATAAAATAGATTAAGAAGATAATTGTTTTGGTACCCAACCTATTTTGGGTCCAACTGGATTATTGATAGAACTTTTAGGTGCCCATAAAGATTTAATACTTCTATTTTAAGGTAATCTAGAAGATATATTCTTATAGATAAAATTCTTGGTATGGACTAATGACTGATTATACCATAAGAACATTCATTTTCATAATTCCCTTTCAAATTACATTTAAATCAAGTAACACTAGAGGCCTTCCATTTAATTCATTCAATTAAAGTAGTTTTTTACATCTAAGAAATAATACTATATTTACCAAAGACAGTTTTATCTTTATTAGATTTGATTATGGATATCAACTTATCAAATTTTTATTTACCTTAAAATGGATAAGGTTTCATTTAATCTAGTTATTTATCTTTTAAAATTTTCATTATTTTTTGAATAACTCCCAGGTCATCATGGATTTTCACATTTGATCATGATCCTATATTTTTCAATTTCATATTTTCATGTTGGAGCTTCTTACACTCCTTTTAATTTTTATCTAAATCATCACCAACTAACTTAAATATCCTATATTGATCTTTATTAGTTTTTTATAAGAAATATTTTATTCTATCATTCTTATCTTTGAGCTTTGTCAATTCAAAATCTGCAACCCTTTTCTCTTCTTCATTACATAAAGTATAAGATTTATATTTTTCATTTTCTTCTTTAACTTTCTCATTTTCCCTTTTTAGTTCTCTATATAGTTAAACTATTCTCAAAATATCAATTTGAAAATTTTCATTTTTCTCAATTAATTTTTTAACTTTAGTTTCAATATCAGACTTATAACTTGAACTATGATCAAAATCAATGTTTACCCCATTCATAATTTTTTCCATCAGGCACATATTGGCTTATTGTTTTTTATTATTATAATCATCATTTATCAAGTTTTGATCCTCTATCTAACTCCATTTAGCATGATATGAACTTTTTTAATTCCTTCTTGTATTGCTTATCTTTTCCTTCTTATTTCAATTTAGTAATGACTAACTTGATATGTACTTTTTTCCTACACTCAAATAATATTAATACTAAAACATATTATTTTCTACTTTTACCTTTCTTACTTTCCTTTCTTCCATCTTTTTTATGATCTCTTCTATCACACTTCTTAAAGACTCCATTTCCTTTCATGAACTTATAGACCCCTTTAGTAAAATCTACAATTTCATCTTTCTCTCTTTGTTGCAACTCATGATTAGAAGAATTAGTAGAAATAATTATATTATATTTTAATTTCATATCTTTAATTTTTTTCATGCTCTTTACTATTATCATTCTTTAGTTTCATCTATATTGAAGAATTTATCTTGTTAATTCATCCATTTAATACTCACTGAAATCTTTACTTTCTTAAATGGAAACCTTCTTTGAGTGATAACTTTTAGGTAGAGCTCAAAGTATTATTTCAATAATAACTTTATTCTCCATGATATCCTAAAGTGAAATCATACTGTTTAAAATCTTAGTGAATATATTGTACATCTTATTGATGCTCTATGGATCGTTCATTCTGAATTCTTGAAACTTAACCCTATGAATTCCTAGCTTGGTTCTCTATAACTTACTTATTACTTGATGAGTGACTTTTAAAGTCCTACAAAAGTCATAAGTAGTTTTACATTATGAAATGTGGAAATATATATTTATATTTAAATAACGATATATATAATACATAACTTTATATTTTAGAACACATTTTGTTGCATCATTTCTCATTATGGTTTCTAAATGTACCTCAGGAAGTGTATAAGGTTTTGAAATGATAGCCCAAAATTCAAGACCTATGTTTTTTATAAATACATTCATACAATAATTCTAGTAAATATAGTGTATTCCATTAAATTTTGGTGGTCTTATGGGATTCATCATCTCAAATTCTAGACTTTATATAACAAATCAATGGATCTTTCCTCATACTGTTTGGTCTAGGATATTGGTTAGAACAAAAATATAATGAAACTATAATAAACAACTCCTTAAAAAGGTACTACCCTCTATTACATATTACTAGTTATCAATGATATGGAAATATTGACTAGAGGGGGTGAATAGTCATTTTAAAAATAAATCAATAAAATGTAATTAACAAAGTAATAAATAGTGTAAATAATGTAGTGAAAAAATAAAACAGAGAACACATGATGACTTTTATAGTAGTTCAGATAACTAATATCATAGTCTAATATTCAATCTTATATACTTGTTCAGAGTAATGGTATTTACTAATTCCTCACTTTTGATAAGGATTGATAACCTAGTTACATACAAAGGTACCTTTTTCTCACCTGGTAGTATAACCCTCATTGACTTTTAGAGGTGTCACGACCCACCTAGCTTTTATCTGGGAGTCACAACCTGAACATAATTTTAGATAAGAGGAATAACCTATTTTGATATATTTTTTATGGGATAAACTTAAATTGACTCTAGAATCACAAATATAATATATAAGAAATACAATAATTAAAATCATAAAAAATTAGAAAAGCAGAGCAGATGATGATGAATATTGATGTAGCTTAAGAACTTAGATCAATTCATTAGTGGATAATCAAAATGATGTAGTCCTTCATAATAATATTTATTGAATAGTAGTCCTAGAAGAAATTATTCACTTCACAATTCTAGTATCAATATCATATTTTTTCCTCTCTAGGATTGTATATCATCATATATGAATAAACTATTTCAAGTTTATTTTATCACATTTGTTGATTTGACTCCAATAACCAATCCTATGTCATTAATCTTTAGGGTATAATTAATTGTGAAGGAGTTTCTAGATAAATAATCAAATAATTACCCATTATAAAATAATAAAAAAATTAAAATAATGTTTACTACCTGTAATTTGAATTATTACATCAATGATCAGAAATTTATCATGCCATTTTATTCCTATATGAAATAGCTTGGAAACACTTTGAATATGATCGTTAGGATAAAATATAATTTTTATAATGCTTAAATCAATAAAAATCATTATAAAAAAGTTTCAATAATTCAATAATTCAAAAGATCTAAAAAATATAACATAAAATAATTGATATAAAAATTATTATTTCTATAATTATTTCCATGATATTTTTTTACTAAAATATTACACATATTTGTTATATTATAAATTTATTTTACAAATAAATATAATGATTAAGATTAATTTAATTAACTTTAAGTTATTTAAAATATCAAAATATCATTAAACAAATCATATTAAAAAAATATAAATTTTCTCAAAAATAAAAATGTACTAAACCTGAGACACTATCATTACAGTAAGTATACTGATTGTGTGAGGAATTTTTCATGTGGTCGGTATACTAAACATGAAATGGATTTGTCATGTTGTAAGTATACTAACAATGCATACACTTTAAAATTAATTTGGGTGGTTACTAAAAATAATACTTATAGTCACTTCAAAAAATACCTAACTTGTGGTCACATTAAAATACCTTCACGGTAGCTTTAAATGTTGTCTTCAAGGTCACTTTGAATAAGGTTCACCATAGGTACATATAATACCAAAAGTAACTTGAACACATCCTTCATAATGGGTTTTTTTGTCATATGGTAACTTAAAATTAAACTGAAGGTAATTTAGAAATGAATTCAGGGTCAATTCATAAATCCTTCATGGTAGGAAGGAATGCATCTTGCGATAAGTTGGTATCACTTGTAGTAACTTAGAATAGGATAATCATAGTAGGTTTTAATACTCTCTCACTCACAATAACATCAATATAGGTGCATGGTAGGTAGAAATACTACATCATTGTAACTAAAAAAATATTATGCTAGGTTCCTACAGAGGTGAAGTCATTGCTTCATGAGAGAGGAGTACCTAGTGTCATGTGATGATGCTTGAATGAATGAACTGTTGAAGCTGGTGTGGGTGTAGTGTCATGTTGAGCAGCAAAGGTCAAAGCTAGTAGTTATGTGTCACACTATAGTGATTCTTCTATTGGATAAGGTGTCATTTTGTCATTCTAAATCCACTGAACTACCATACCATATTCCAAAAGAAGATGAGCAGAGTAATGGAGTTGAGTTTTTTTCATGCGATGCATAAAAGGGTGAGGATTTTTTTGAAGTTGGTGTAGCGAGCTGCAGCCAAGTTATCGAAGAAGAGGGGAGGTGTTGAAGCATAAAGCAGATGATACATCCACATATAGAATATGATAAACAGTATACACAATATAATATATATATACATATATTGATATTTTTTTAAAATAAAATATATTATTTTAAATATATATAAAGATATATATATGTATGATTAAAATAAATAAATTATACAATATATATATACACATATCAATATATGTATGAAAAAACATTAATATTATAAATTTATTAACTAATATAGCAAACTTAAATTATAAGGAAGTTTTATTAAACCATTTGATAATAATAAAAAATACATAAACAAAAAATGTGCGTGAAAACAATTTTCTAATCAATTCACATATATCAACTACAATTATAAAAAATGAATGTTTAAAATTTTTAATTTAAATAAATTAAAATAGTATAATGGTAAATAATAAAATAAAATTATATTTAAAATAAAATTATTTTCAATAAATATTTCTAAAATGAAGTGATTAAAATTTAACAAGACAATAAAACAAATAAAAAACTCTAAATAAAAATCGGCATCTTTATAAATAAACAGGTGACCTGCCTAGAAAAAATTTTTGTGATGAAACAAAGATTGATTCACTTATTAGAGGATTATTCAAAGGAGGATTTAGTGTGATTTTGATGTAAAAACAAGGGTCCACACTATAACACCCTAATATTTTATAAGATTAACATAATGTTGAATAGTTTATATGACATGAAACACTAGTCTTAGGAGATAATGTAACACCCCAAGACTTTAAGATATATTTCTTTTTAAATAAATTAAATCTTTTTGATAGCTTATGCTTCACGCAATAACGAGTCTAAACAAAACATGATACTCTATTAAAATATTATTAGTTAAACATGAACCATATAACCTAGCTGTTAAGTTGGAAAGTATGAATAAGACAAAATAAATTATGAAAAATTTTGTTTACACAAGCTCATTAGTTATAAATTGATTATAAATGAAAATAAAAATCGTTTAAAAGAAAAAAGAATCATTTTTCTGAAAAACTGTATTTTTTATAAAAATCAGTTTCATCACATTTATGTGGTTATTATAAAATTAATTTTTCCCAATTTTAGAAAATTTATTTGAAAAAATAAACTGCATTTTTTGAAATCATAATATCAAATTCATCTTAGGATTAACTTTTTTGAGATATAATCCATATTCACCATTAATTCTCTCATTTTTGGATGAATGAGAGGGTATGGCTTTTCCATCAATACTAGGCTCATGCATTCATGCATTGGGATATGTTTCTTAAGCAGCTTTATAGTTCGATTGTTGTTAATCAAATTTGCATCAGCTAGGGTGGGATTGATGTGGGGTGTTTGGTCCTTGGACCTAAAATGTCTATGTATTAGGCTTAGAGTCTCCAGTTCTATGGTCAATGTAAATTTTACCTCTCAACCTTTAATAAGGGGTTATCCAAAATCAATAAAAAAATATAAAATCCTTCAAGTATTTAGGTTAAAAATGATTATTAACGAACATGTGAAAATATATTATAAAAGGATCATAAATGATATTATAAATATTAATTTGGTTTTTTATATGTTAATAACATGTTTAAAACCACTATATGGAGGGTTTAAAAATGTATGATGGAGGTCGGACTTGAGGTAAGGTAGTTTCATCTTACTTTTTTTATTTATGAGACACATGTCATACTCACTACTTATTATTTTTATGTAGTGTATATACTACCCATAAATGTATTTTATTATGATTCTCATGAAAATTATAGGGATTTAAATATCCATTTTAGGATCAATCTTTCATTGTGTTTATGATTCAAAGGATACTAAAGCAGTAAGGGATATATATTGTAATCTCATTATTTATCGAGATGGACCATGATTAAGTTTCTAATGATAAAATTTTATGATATAACTCACAATAATTATCATTAATTTTATTCTCCTTTGGTTATGTCTTAATAATTTATTTATTTTTCTTCATTTTCCTCTATTTAAGTACTCAAGATACCAAAAGAGTGTTTTTAAAGAAAATGGGCTATATTTCGCTCTTCATTCCAAAAACTATTTTCCTCCATAACCTTATTTTCTAATTTTTTTTAATATTATCCTAATATTTTTTAAATTAATTTTTACCCATGTTTAAATTTTTATGAATGTTTTAAAAAGGAATCTTCCTCTCATTTTCCAAACAAGGTACTTTTGACTATAATGTGAAAGGAATATTTTATTTTAACTTATACAGCTTATACGAAATTTTCTACCATCATGACTACTCAAAATTTTAAATATTTATTCATAATTTTTCAAGTTTATTTTCAATAAAAGGGTTTTCAAGGTTATTTTCAAATAAAAGGGTTTTTAGAATATTTTATAAACTTTTTTTAAAATGTGATTTTCAAAGTGGAAAGGTTATATTCATCAAGAATGTTTTAAGTAATATTTTTATAGAATTCTTGTTCATAAAGTCAAAAACCCTTACTCCGCTTAAGCTCCACTGGGGATATTTTTTAAGGATATCATCCTTATTATTTATTCATATTTTTTATGATAAAATTTACTATAGATGTACTATTTTGATGTCATTCTCTTTATTACTCTAAATGGATTATGATTATTTTTCATGATTGGGGTAATTATTAAAATTTCATATGCTAGATTTTAAATATGAATTTTTATATTGATTATGTTTCACCCCTTTCATATGAGGAATGCATTGGACTTAGTAAGTTATGGGTGGGGCCCACTATATCCCCTCGATGAATTGGTAGGTCTCATGAGACAAACTTGTTAGGGTATTTAGCTGAGGCTTTTCCCATTTATGTAAGATGTATTGGCATAAGGCATTGATAGTATTTTTATAATGTATAACATTATGAATTACCTTATTATGAGATTATTTATTGATTTTACATGTGATTATTCAATTAGTTAGAATATTCAGGGATAATTTTCAAGTTCATGTGATTATTTATATGGAGATATTTGACCATTATTTATTCCTACCAAATTATGCTCAAGTAATTAATTAAATATAATGTATTTTAGTTATTTACCTTTATATATTGATTATATCTTATTTATTCATGATAGATTCCACTCTATGCATACCCTTACTGAGCATTTTATATCACATATTTCTTATGTTTCTTTTCCCCAAGAATCTAAGAATTTTATTATAATTGATTTGCAGGGTTATACTAAAGGGGTTAATGGTGTTCTAAAAAATTATAATGTTTCATTCTTATGCTTCCTATATAATTTGAGATTTATGTATGTATCTAGTTTACCAATACTATTAAACTATTAATTCCTTGGAAATTTGATTCCTTTTATCAAGTGTCAATTTAATAAAGTAACCATTGACTTTGTGATGTTGAGGTCGGGGTCTTAATAGGTCATATCATATTAAGTTTAGTAGAATCATTGGAAACTATATTTAGGAAAACATATATTAGAAAACATAACTTTATGACTAAATTTGTGGATAATTCTAAGTATGTGATAACATCCTAAAGTTTTTATAAGATAGTGATTATGTGATTTTACTAGAAATGCATCCCAATATGGATAATACAAGTGAATTTGGTTTGGATATAGATGTACCTAGGGGAAATAACTCCCAAAATGGAATATTAGGATTTACTCAATCATTACCAAATACAAAAAACAGGCCTTATTATTCACCTAGTTTGACACTCTAGGGGGATATTATTTGGTTAATTCATATTTTCATTACAAACCATTATGAATGATTTGAAAATATTTTATTATTTGAAAACTTTCCCAAAGAAACCAAGTTATGATTATGAGATTAGCTATGCATGAATTTTTCAATTTATGTAAAGTATTTCACTAGTTTTGGGATTATACATTATGTTTCATAATGTTATGATCTAATGTATACTTTTGTTTAAAAATGTAACCTATCAGAAAAATGGGAATAGTGTCAATGCACGTATTCCATGTAGGGATTTCCCTTCTAGGTAAGATACTGAAGATGTAATTGAAAAAAAATATAACCATATTGGGGAAGATAACTAAGTTTATTAGCAATAACCTTTCCTGTATGGAGCATCCTATTGATCCAAAAAATGGTGTGACAATGTTAAACTGCTTCATGCATCAGAAACCTCTATCATTTAATGGGACTAAAAATCTATTTGTAGATGAGAAATGGATAAGCTCCTCAGATAAGATATTTCTTTCCTTGGGAAGTAATGAAAGGGAGAATGTAGTCCTGACAGTTTATCATATCTCTAGAGATGTGGATCAATGGTGGTCATTAATCCAAAACACCAAGGATGAGGAGTAAATAGAAATCATATAATGGAATTATTTTACAGATATTTTCTTGGAAAAACATTTCCCTTGTGAGAAACAAGAGATATGGAGACACAATTCTTGATTTTGAGACAAAATAAAGATGAAAATGTTTCTAAGTATGAAGCCGATTTTATAAGGTTATCAAGGCATGTTGAGGACTAAATATGTAATCAAAAGAGTAAGATTTGCCATTTCTTTGATTTATTAAATCCATTCCTTATAAGTGAACTAGTCTCCCAAACTTTTTTATTATACAAGGACATAGTCTCATGTGTTTTTAAGATAGAGAAATAATTCTCCAATTCATATGACATTGAAAGAAATCAAGATCAAAATAGTGTTGTTGAGAATGCTGGAAAATGAGATATGGAAAAAGGGAAGAAGGTAATGAATGATTTTCTCACATGTGATGAATGTGGAAAGAAACAATCTGGTACTTTCTTAAAGGGAATGAGATTTTACTTTATGTGTGGAGAAAAATTCCACTAGGCATGTGACTGTAAGGGTAAGAAATAAACCACTAATGTTAAATATTTTAAATGAAAGGAGATGGGGAACTACTAAAACGAATTCCCCAAGTTTCAAGGAAATATACCTCATAAGAAGATAAGGGATTAAAATCACAATTATGCTACTAATATATCCAAGGTGGAATGACTAAAGTGCTTGTGTATTTTGGATTCAAAAATTATATTGTGGGAGTATTTTATTAATGATATCCTCATTGTAAGAATTATAAAACATATAATGATTTTACTATAGTACTTTTTCTTTAAGTATTTGAAAGCACATATTGAATGGTACCAGAAAAGTGATTTAGTGGAAAGTCAATCTTTTTGGAAAACACATTATTAAGAAAATATAACCCATAATATGCACTCAATGTTGAGATAATATTGATAAAGAGATGTTTATGGAATATTATTGGTGAATTTTAAATTGGTTAGTGATTTTATGGAATTTATTCATGTTTGGATTTATGGAATATATTCGATAATCCGATATTTTATTTGTGGAATAATTCATTTTTTCATTAAGGTTTTATAGTGATCAAGGTATTCACATGTTTGGAATGTGACATTAAGATACACTCTATATTGTTTGGGGAATATAATGTCGATTTAGTGACCTTAATTATAAAATTTTTGAACTTTTAATTTGGTCAGACATATTTTGGATGAGTCTTAAGGTTAACTATTTATGAAATGGATTAAGTTTAACTTTGGGTGTTATTGTATAACATGTGATAATCATTTGGATTTAGTAAAGATATGAGGAATATCTTTTTATTCTTTTATGGATCTTATGATCTTTTAAAAGTAAATTTTTTTATTAAGGCATGAAAAAATAATCTTGAATATTCATCATTTGGAAAAAAAGAAGAGATTGTGATAGAAATTATTAATGGGTGAATTTATATTTTTCAAGTAAGTATATTTCCTTATATTCTTGGTCTAGATGGTAAAATGATCTCTCGACCCTAGGAATAGATCTTGAATCAAAAAAATTATTGTATTACCTGTATATCTGATGAATCAAATGGTCTCTTAACTCATCATATATTTATGGTTTTGTGCTCATTCAATTTTTTGTGATCAATGATCTATATCACTCTCCATAATTATTTATACTTTTCTTCCATGTCCATATCTTCACTTTTCACCAATGTTCTCCCATTTAGAAACCTAGTTACATAATTATTCCAGATAACCTTTATACTTCCATGTATCTCTTATCAAGAGGATGTTTTGTTAACCCTTCTCATGGTGTGGTATTTCAAGAATGGTATTTTTAAATTTCAAACCGTTGACTACCATGATCAATATTAAATTGTGAGGATGTAATTTATTTAAGGGGGTAGAATGTAATACCTTAAGATTTTAAAAGAGGAACATCATGTTCAATAGTGTATATGGCATGAAAAAACAAGATTAGAAGATAATGTAACACCCCAATACATTATGATATATTTATTTTTAAAATAATTCAATCTCCTCTAAAGCTTTTAATGTACACAACAACGAGTTCAAACAAAACACGATACTCTATTAAAATATGATTATTTGATCATGGACTTTATAACCTAGATGTTAAGTTAGAATGTATGAATAATACTAACTAAATTAGGAAAAATATAGTTTATAAATTCTCACTATTTATCAATTTATTATAAATAAAAATAAAAAATATTTAAAAGAAAAATAAATGTTTTTCTGAAAAACTACATTTTTAATAAAAAGAGGATTCATCGCATTTGTGTACCTATTATAAAATTAATTATTAACACTTTTAGAAAATTTATTTGTAAAAAAAATATTTTCTTAATAATCATATAAAAATTATCTTAGGTTTAATTTTTAATATTTTTCTGATGTTTTTTATTTTTTGATGAATGATAAAAAATATTAATTTTTATTGAAAACTACCTTTTCATTTAAAGATTAAAAGGTTCCATTTTTATTTAAAAATTTTTTAAAAGTAAAATTAGATAAATTAAATATTTATTAATCTAATTTAGGTCATTATAATTAATTCCATATTTAATTTATATATTAAATCTTTTTAAACTTATGAAAAAAAATCTCTTTAGAAAACTGTATTTTTATCTCGTCTGTGAGTTTAATTTTAAATTAAAATTTACCATTTCTATGAATGAAATTTTAAAAAAATGGATTAGATGTTTTAAATATTAATAATTAATATTATATAATAATTTAAACATAATTTTTAACTATAATGAATAATGAAAATGGTATAAATTAATTATCACAATTAAGGTGAAGATGGGTTTACCATGGTTTAAACTTAAAAGATAAGGGGTAAAATGACCTGAAAACTTATCCAAATCCCATTGGATTTCCATATTTATATAATATATCTTCTATTCTCTATAATTTTTCATTTTTTATCCATTTTAATGAAAAAAATGTGGGTAAACTTCTTCCTTTTTAAAAATTCAAAGTGTGTCCTCTCCCCCACTTATAAAAGGCCACCCCCTCTCCTATCCTCTCATATTCTCACTTCAAAAAACTCTTTGGTCAGAAAATACCTATAAAAATAAATAAATAAATTCTATAAACCCTTTCTATAGGCCTTAGTTTTTATTATTAATCTCTCCTAATAAGGATTTTGGTGCTAACATAAGGAGGTTACCTGGAAAAAGGTAACGTTCTTAAACGAGCATTTTTAATTTGTTTCTTCTTCCAACACCTTAAATTATTATTAAAACATGATCATATAATAAAATAAATATATTTAATATAATTATATTTTTTTTATATTAAGTTAATGACCTATATCCAACTCCTCTTTCATCAAATGGTAAACAAAATTGTTGACCATGTGTACGGGGGACTACCGCCTCGTGAATCGATGTAGTTCATTTTCCATATGTGTCTCTCACAGCTTGTTATAAAGATGTATTTAAAGTGTACATATAATTTTTATGACATAAATATACTTATTTAATTATAATATCTCATATATTTTCTCACTTTTCATTCTTTTTAGATATGATATCATCGCTCATGTGTACGGAGGACTACCGTCTCGAGAAGCGATGTGATTTGTTTTCACTAACGCTTTGCATGGAAGGTAATAAAGGATAAATTTAATAAATATATATGATATATATAACATGATATTTATTTTTTAAAATTAACATATCATCCAATTCCTTACCCATTCACCCATTAAATAAATGATAATGTCATTCGTGTGTATATACGGCATGTCGTCTCTATGAAGCGATGTGATTCATTCTCCATGTTCAAATTTCAATAATGATTATAAAAATATATATATTTATAACATTGATATAATTTTATAGATGATTTAAATATATCCTATGTTAAATATTCAAAACTTTCATAAAAAAATGTATGAGAAAACAAGGCAATCAACACCTGAAACAATAGTGATAATGAACGATTATTAATGATCAAGTGAAAAGATGATATAAAAGGATCATATGTGATATTATAAATATTAATATGGTTCTGTTATAAGTTAATAACATTTTTAAAAACACTATATAGTAGTTTCATACAATAACTAAGGAGGTCAAACCTGAGGTGAGGGAATTTCAACTCACTTTTTATATCTATGAGATACATGTCATATTCACCACTTGTTCTTCTTTATGTGGTGTATATACTAACCATAAATTTATTTTATGTTGTTGGTAATGAAAATTATGGGTATTTACATGCCCATTTTAATATCTCTCATTCATGGGGTTTAAAATTTAAAGGATACCAAATTGGTAAGGGATATATATTGAAATCTCATTATTTATCAAGATTAACCATGATTACGTTTCTAATGATGAAATTTCATGATCTACCTATCAATAATTCTCATAAATTTTATTATAATATACTCATGTATTGAGAATACATGTTTTACCTTCATTTTATTATCTTTAAGTACTCAAGACATCAAAATATTGTTTATAAAGAAAATTGACATTATTTCTCTCTTTGGTCGAAAAACTGTTTTCCTCCATAAGCATGTTTTCTAAAAATGTTTTAAAAATTAGTTTTTACTATTATCCTAATATTTTTAAAATTAATTTTTTACCCATTTTATACTTGTTATGGAAGTTTTAAAATTAATATTTCTATCATTTATTGAGTAATGTACTTTTTGAAAATAATGTGAAAGGACTGTTTTATTTTAACTTATACAACTTGTATGGAATATTATGACATTATGACCACTCAACATTATAAAGATTACTTCATATTTTTTCAAGGTTATTTTAAAATAAATTGGATTTAAAAATATTTTATGAAATTTTAGTTTTAAAAGGTTTATTTTCAAAGTGTAAAGGTTATTTTTCTCAAGAATGTTTTAAATGATCTCTTTATAGAATTATTATTCATCAACATCAGCAACCCTTACTCTACTTAAGCTTCACTGGAGATATATTGTAATGGTACCATACTTATTATTTATTTAGATAGTTTATGATCAAATTAATTGTGGATTTACTGTTTTGATGTCACTCGCCTTATTACTCTGAATGGATTATGATGATGTCTAATTATTGGGGTAATTATTAACATTTAGTATGTTAGTTTTTCAATACAAATATTTTAATTGATTATGTTTCATCTCTTTCATATGAGTAATGAATTGGACTTAATAATTGATAGTAAGGGCTTGTAATATCCCCTCAATGAATCGGTAGGACTCATGAGACAAACTAGTTTGGGTATTTGGCCGAGGCCTTTCTTATTTATGTAAGATGTCTTGGTATAAGGCCTTAAGAGTATTTTTATGATGTTCAGCATTATGAATTCCCTCATTATGAGATTAGTTATTTATTTTCTATGTGATTATTCAACTAGTTATAATATCCATGAAAAAATTTAAAGCCCATGAGATTATTTATATGGAATTATTTTATTATTATTTATTATTTCTATATTATACTCAAGTTATTGATTAAATGGATTGTGTTTAAGTTATTTACCTTTCCATATTGATTATGTCTTATTTATTAATGATATATTCTACTTTATGCATACCCTTACTGATTATTTGATCCCACCCATTTCTTATGTTTCTTTTCCCTAGGAATCTAGGAAGTTTATTATGATTGATATATAGGGTTATGCTAAAGGGGATAATGGTTTTCTCAAAGGAATTATTGTATTATATTTTTATGCTTCCAATATAATTTAGTATTTATATATATATCTAGTTTACTAAGACTACTAAACTATTCAGTCCTTTGAGAAGTTATTTCTTTTATATAGTGATAATGTAATGAAGTAACCACCGACTATGGGTTACTGGGGTCAGGGTATTTATAGTTGGTATTAGAGAAAGTTTAGCAAAAACCATGAAAACTATATTTAGGAAAATATATATTAGATAAAATAATCCTATGACTGACTTTTTGGATAATTATAATTATGGGATAACATCCTAACTATTTAGTAAGGTGTATATTATGTGAATTTCCTAGAAATAAATCCCTATCTAGATATTAAAAGTGGGCATGGTTCTAGAAAAGATGTACATAGGGGTAATAAAACTGAAAAAGGTGCATTAGGATTGACTCAAGCATTACCTCATACATGAAAATAGACCTTACTGCACACTAGGTTTGACACTCCAGAGGGATATAATTCAGTTAATTCACATTTTTATTACAAACCATTATGAAGGATTAAAAAATATTTTATGATTTGAATTTTTTCCCAAAGAAACAAAGGTTTGATTATGAGGTTATATATGTATAAATTTTTCTATTTATGTTAATTATTTTACTAGTTTCAGTATTATAAATTATGTTTCATAATTTTATGACCTAATGTATGCCATTTTTTAGAAATTGTGCCTAGTGGAAGAAATGGGAACTATAGTAGTGCATGTAGTCCATGTATGGATTCACCTCTTAGGAGGATAATGAATCTAGAGCTGGAGCTGGATCTAAACAAATTATAATCATATTGGGGAAGCTAACTCGGGTTATGATCAATAACCTTTCCCATATAGAGTATCATTTTGATCCACAATGTGTTGTGAAAACGTTATACTGCTTCATAAATTATCAACCTCCATCATTTAATGGGACTAAAAATCCATTTGTATCTGATCAATGGATAATATACTTAGATAAGATATTTCTCAGATTGATAAGTAATTAAAGGGGGAAAATAGTCATGTAGGATTATTATCTCTCTTGAGATTCAGATAAATGGTGGTCATTAATCCAAAACACCAATGATGAGGAAGAAATATAAATCATGGAATGGAATTATTTTAAGGATCTTCTCTTGGAAAAATATTTCCTTCATGAGAAACTAGGGAATATGGAGAGACAATTCTTGAGTTAGAGAAAAAAATAAGATGAAAATGTTTCCAAGTATGAATCCTACTTTACAAGGTTACCAAGGCATGTTATGGAATATATAAATAATCAATAGATTAATATTGATCATTTCTTTGATGGATTAAATATAATAATTCTAAGGGTACTAGTCTCCCAAACTTTCTCATCATATGAGGATATAGTCTCATGTGATTTCAAGATGGAAAAAAATTCTCCAAGTCATATGACTTTGAAATAAAGTAAGATAAGAAGATGGATGTTGAGAATGTTGGAATATGAGATAAAAAAAGAGATAATGGAAAGAATTATTTTCCCACATGTGATATTGGTGGAAAGAAACTCCCTAGTAATTAGCTGAAGGGAATGATAGTTTTCTTTAATTGTGGAGAGAAAGTCCATTAGGCTCATGAATGAAAGGGTAAGAAAGAACTACTAATGTTAAATGTTTTCACTACAAGGATATGGGAAACTATGAAAACTAATTCCCTAAGAATCAAGGGAATATAATTTAGAAGATGGTAAGGGGTAAAGCTCAAGCTTATGAAATTAGTATAGCTGAGGTGGAATGATTAAATTGTGTGTGTATTTTGGATTAAAAATTGTGTTGTGGGAGTATTTTATCAATGATATTCTCATTATAAGAATCATAAGACATGTATGGATTGTATTTCATTAATTTTTATTTAAGGGTTTGAAATCACATGTTGAATGCCACTAAGAAAAATGATTTGGTGGAATGTTGTTCTTTTTTTAAAACACATCATTGAGGGAAGATAACCCTTAATATGTTCTTGATACTGTAGCAGGAACTGTAGCAGTATTGTAGCAGTACTTTAGAAAGTACTGTATAGAGACTGTAGTAGGTACTGTTTGGAACTATAGCAGCTGGGACTATTCCCCTATTTGGGCCTTCAGGCCACTGATTTGGTCTCTAGGTCCTTTAAGGCCTTCGGGCCACCTAGGCCTTCAAGTTAGTAAGGCCTTCATGCCACCTCAATGCATTTAGGCCACCTTAAGTACAGATGCAAACCCGACAACCAACAAGGAAAAATCTTTGGTAGGAGGATGAGAAAAGATCTTTCATCATAGCAGAAGCTAAATAGATTTCAAGAATGAGAGGGTATGGCACCTGCCATAAGGAAAATCCTATGTATGCACAGTAAAGCCTAGCCGAACATCCAAGCAAAGGTGTAGAGATGATTTCATGATGAAGATTCTAGGGAGGAGCAGTTCCAAGTAGTTAGTTTGGGTTTTATGTAATGTTTAAAGCCTACGGGCAATGGATTCCTCTAAGGCCTATGAGCCATGTAATGCTTACGCCTACGGGCCTTGTAAGGGTTCCACCTCACCCCTTGAAAGGTGGATTACCAAAAATCAATAAAAAATAAAGGCCTTTGGGCCATTGGAGGTGATATTTTATTTTTTGAATCATGCATGTTTTCATTATGGTTTTATGGTGATCAAGGTATTCACATATTTTGGAAAGTTAAATTAATAGAAACTTCATATTGTATGGGTAATATGATGTTGATTTAGTGACTTTCCTTATAAATTTTGGTACTTAGAATTTGGTCAAACATATTCTGGATGAGTCTTAAGGTTAACTATTTATGAAATGGATTATGTTGAACTTTGGATGTTAATGTATAACTTTTGATAATAATTTGGTTTTAGTAAATATAGGAGGAATGGCTTGTTATTATTTTATGCATATTATAATTTTTTATAAGTTAATTTATTGCCTCATTAATGAAAAAATAATCTTAATTATTCCTCATTTGGAAAAAAATATGGGATTTTGATGAAATGATTAATGGGTAAAATTATACTTGTCAAGGGATAGTATTTCCTTATGTTCATAGTCTAGATGGAAAATAGGTCTCTCAAATCTAGGGAAATGATAATGAAACAAAAAAATTATCTGATTAACTTTATATTTTAAGAATAAAATGGTCTCTTAATTCCTCATAGATTTATGGTTTTGTGGTTATTTTCTTTCTTTTGATCATTGATATCTATCAATATCCATAATTATTTAGGCTTTTCTTCCATGTATAAATCTTTTCTTTTCACTAATATTCTCCCATTTGGAAACCTAATTACATAATTATTCGAGATAACCTTCAGACTTCTCTTTCTATATAATCAATAGGATATTTTATTAACCCTTATCACGATGTGGGATTTCAAGAAAGGTGTCTTCAGGTGTCAAACCCTTGATTACCATGATCAAGATTAAATTACAAGGGCATAATTTATTTATGGGGTGGAATATGACAGCCTAAGATTTTAAGAGGAAAATCATGTTCGATAGTGTGTATAACTTGAAACACTAAACTTATAAGATAATGTAACACCCCAATACTTTATGATATATTTATTTTAAAATAAAGTCAATCTCTTCGATAGCTCATGATGCACACAACAAAGAGTCCAAATCAAACATGATACTCTATTAAAATATTATTATTTAATTTTGAACCTTATAACCTAGCTGTTAAGTTGGAGGGTATGAATAGGAATAAATAAATTATGAAAAATATGGTTTAAACATTCTAATTAGTTATTAATTTATTATAAAAAAATAAAAAACATTTAAAATAAAAAGAAATATTTTTCTGAAAAACTGCATTTGTTTCAAAAAAGCGGTTTCGTCATATTTGCACAATTATTATAAAATTAATTTTTTTCAATTTTAGAAAATTTATTTTAAAAAAATAAACTTCATTTTTTAAATCATCATATCAAAATTATCTTAGGGTGAACTTTTGGGTTTTTCTTAAAAGTTTCATTTTTCAATGAATAGTGAAAATACAGATTTTATTGAAAATTGCCTTTTAGTTTAAAGAATTTACAAGTTCCATTTTATTTTTTAAAAAAACATAAAAGTAAAATTAGTTCTATTATATATTTATTAATCCGAGTTATGTAATTTTAATCAATTTCATATTGATTTTTTATGTTAAAACCTTTTAAACTTATGAATATTTTCTTTTTATAAAACCAAATTTTCGTCTCCTCTATGGGTTTAATTTTAAATTAAATTTTGAAAATTCTATGAATGGAATTTATAAAAATGGATTAAATTTTTGTAATAATAATCATTAATATTATCTAATAATTTCAACTCAATTTTTTACCATAATGAATAGTTAAAATAGAAAAATTAATTAATTACCACAGTTAAGGTGAAAATGGGTTTATTGAGGGTTAAACTTAAAAGATATGGGGTAAAATGACCTAGTAACTTTTTAAAATCCCATTTTATAGTAATATTTATACCTTATATATTATGGTATTAATAATAGTCTATTTTTAATCCATGTGGTATGATAAAAATGTTGGTATGCATTTTCCTTTTTAAATATTTCATGTGTTTCCTCTCCCCCACTTATAAAAGGACACCCACTATCCTATCCTCTTCACACTTTAAAAAACAATTTAGTAAATAACAGACCAAATAAATTCCTTAATTTCCTAAAAACTTCCTATATTAAATATTTTTATTAGAAATATCTCCTAAAAATGCTTTTAGTGCTAACCTAATGAGGTTATCCGAAGAAGAGGTTGTGTTCTTAAATGAGCGTTTTTATTTTTTTTTCTTCTTCCAACTACTTCAATAATTATTAAAACATGATCATATAATAAACTCATTATATTTCAAATAATTATTTTTTTATGTTAAGTTCATGCCCTATATCCATCTCTTCTACCATCAAATTATAAATGAAACCATTGATCGTGTGTACGACAGACTACCGCCTCACAAACCAAAGTAATTCATTTTCCATTATCGCCTCTTAAAAATTATTATAAATATTGATTTAATTTATATATATAATTTTATGACATAAATATAAGTTTTTAATTATAATATCAAATATAACCTCTAACTTTTCATTTTATTTAGAAACTATAATGACACTCATGTGTGCGATAGACTACCGCCTTACGAAGCGATGTGATTCGTTTTCACTAATGCTTTGCATGGATGGAAGTAAATAATGAATTTAATAAATATATGTGATATATATGAATGACATTGACTATTTAAAATTAATATTCCATCCACTTCCTTACCCTTTAACTCATTAATAAATTGATAATTTCGTTCATGCGTATGTACGACCTATCGTCTCCATGAAGCAATGTGATTCATTTTCCATGTTCAAATTTAAATAATGATTATAAAAATATATCTAATGAAAAAATTATATTTATAACATTTAAATAATTCTTTATATAATTTAAATATATCTTATGTTCAGGATTCTGAACTTTCATGAAAAGACATGCATGACAGAACAAGGCAATTAACACCCAAAACGATCATGATAACGAATGATTATTAACGAATGGGTGAAAATATGTTATAAAAAGATAATATATGATATTATAAATATTAATATAGTTATTTTATAATTTAATAAAATTTTTAAAACCAGTATACATGAGGTTCAGACATGTACAAAGAAGGTCGGGCTTGAGGTAAGGGAATTTCATCTCACTTTTTATATCTGTGAGATACATGTCATATTCACCACTTTTTCCTTTTATGTGGTGTATATACTATCTATAAATGTATTTTATGATTATAATAATGAAAATTATGGGTATTTAAATATCCATTTTAAGATATCTCTTTCATGGGCTTTTTGATTCAAAGTATACCAAACCAGTAAGGGATATATTTTGCAATCTCAATATTTATCGATATTGACAATGATTAAGTTTACAATAATAAAATTTCATGATCTAAATCTAAATAATTATAATTAACTTTCTTATAATATGGTAATTTATTTATAATACATGTTTTAACTTCATTTTACTCTCTTTAATTACTCAAGCTACCAAAATAATGTTTTTAAAAAAAATCGACCTTATTTCTCTCCTCAGTTGAAAAACTATTTTCCTCTGTAACCATGTTTTCTAAAAATGTTTTCTGAAATGTTTTTAATATTATAATAATATTTTTAAAAGATATTTTTATCCATTTTTTACTTTTTATGAAATTTTTTAAATTAATCTTCCTTTAATTTTCCAAACAATGTACTTTTTAACAACAATGTGAAAGGAATGTTTTATTTTAACTTATAAGGATTGTATGGAATTTCCCACCATATTGGCCACTCAACATTTTAAATATTCTGTAATAGTTTTTCAAGGTTATTTTAATAGAAAAGTGTTTTCAAAATATTTTATAAACTTTTAGTTTTAAACATTTTATTTTCAAAGTGGAAAGGTTATTTTCCAAGAGGATTTATTAAATTATCTCTTTATGGAATTCCTATTCATCAACATCAAAAAACCTTACTCTAATTAAGATCCAATATAAATGAATTTTAATTAAACCATCCTAATTATTTTTATGGATGGTTTATGATCACATTAACTATGGATTTACTATTTTGATTCGATTCACCTTATTACTCAAAATGGATTATTATTAGGTTTATTGATTGTGTTAATTATTAACATTTCATATGATAGTTTTTCAGTATGAATAATTATATTTATTAATATGAGGAATACATTTTAATTAATAAGTGATGGGTGGTGCCCACTATATCCCCTCGATTAAGCGATAGGTCTCATGAGACAAACTAGTTTGGGTATTTGGTTAAGGTTTTCCCATTTATATAAGATTTCTTGGAACGAGACCTTGACGGTATGTTTATAATGTCCAATATTATCCATTCCTTTATTATGATATTAGTTATTGATTTTCCATGTGATTATTCAATTAGTTATAATGTCAATGGATAAGTTTCAATCTCATATGATTATTTATATGGAATTATTTGATCATTATTTATTCTTACCATATTGTGCTCAAGTTATTGATTAAATGGAATTTGTTTTAGTTATTTACCTTTCCATATTGATTATATATTTTTTATTCATGCTATATTCCATTGTACACATACTTTTACTGATCATTTGACCTCACCCCTTTATTTTTTTTTTGTTCCCCAAGAATCTAAGAATATTATTGTGATTGATATGTAGGTTTATGTTAAAAGAGAAAATGGTGTTCTCAAAAGAATTATTATGTTTCATTTTTATTCATCCAATGTAATTTTCAATTTATATATGTATCTAGTTTACCAAGACTACTAAACTATTTAATCCTTCAAGATGTGGTTCCTTGTATGTAGTTTTAATATAATAAAGTAACAACTGACTTCGGGCTACTGGAGTTGGAGTCTTTATGCACACAAAGTCCAAATTTCAAAGCCACTTAAGGTACAGGAAGTGGAGATCATATCACTTGTCAGTTCTTATCATTCATCTTGTAATTAGAGTTCAATACAATCCTCTTACTTATTTCCATATTAATTTGATAAGAAATTAGTGTTATGGGTAGCATTATCACAACCATTGAACAAAAATGAGTATCCACGTGATACTAAGGGTGAGTGATCCATGTAAAAATACTTATGTTTTTGTATATTATCTATTGATAAATATCTCATCATCATATCATCACCATAAAGGTCTATTTTTCACTAACTGAAAAAAGTATTCATTTAGGTTTAAAGTGATAGTTGGTGTTTTTGGGTACCACTGATTCATTCAATTAGTATTATAGAAACATTTCTTGAATATATTTTCAATGATTTGATAATATGATAACAATAAAGTTGTAAAATAATTTATGAAATGATTCTAGGTATGATTCCTATAGATCTAATATTGAATTTAATTTCTTATATCTTTGATCAACATGGTCTATGTATTCAATGAATATCATTAACAATAAAGTATTCCCTACGTTTTATGGTAAATGATTTCATATATGGAGTGAGATTATGGTTTCATATATTCTATTATATAGCCTAAATGTTCTTTATATCACTGATAATGGTGTCAATATCCCCAAAGTTGGAATAGACTACACTGTAATGTATAAAAAATAATATTTAAGTTTATGGGGTAGCATGTAATGTTTTACTATCATATCTCTTGAAAAAAGATCTTCTACGTGATATAGAGATGAATAAAATAAATGGTGTCTAGATGAAAGTTCATAAAATCCATGAATGAGACAAGAAAGTGAAATAGTCTCAGTTGTATAATTGTCGGCCTCATTCAAATATATCTTAATGGAAGAATAAAAATTGATGTATGAATTATTCATTCCAGTAAACAAGATTATAAGATCAATTCAAAGTAATAGTGAGAAACTTGAATATTCTGCCATCATGAAGAAGCTTATAAGAATCATAATATATAAATTCAATTTGAAGATATCAGCCATAAAGGATAAAAACTTGGATGATTACACCAGTGAAAAACTCAATAATATTTTTATTAATTATGAGATAAGAAGAGGGACAACATTTAAGATAAAAGGTAGTACAAAATAGGATCTTGCCTTCAACACTCTAAAAGGTAAAAATAATATTGATTCAAATAAGTCCCATGAATAAAAAAGTGATATTAAATATGATTACATAGAATTTTAAGAATTTATCTACTTATTTTGAAAAAAAAAATCAGTAAGTAAAACATAAATATAGAGGCAAGATACCATTTAAATTATTTAATTATGGAAATATTGGACAATTTTTAATATGTTTAATTAAAAACAAGTAAAATAGAATTTGAATTATCAACCCAAAATATCATATCATAATAAAAGTATGGATAGTGATCATGCTAAAGGAATATTATTCAAAGGAAAATTGAAATTCAACACAATAAAGAATAAAAATATTTTCCCACAATATGAATCCACATCTTATGATGAAGAAAGTGAAAGAGAGAAATAAGTCTTATATGGTGAAGGAAAAACATAATTCTTGTCCAAATAAAATATACCCAAATATCCTTAAAGTAAATAAGATTAAGGGATCAACTAATAAGAAAAAACTGATGAGGTTACACTAAAATAGTTTTAACTTAGAGTGGAACTCATGATACACTTAAAAGAAAATGTAACACTTGAAAGTAAGAATAAATCATTGATGATAGATAACTATTCATTAACTAAATCCATTTATGATTCAAAATTTAAATAAATTACAATGATAGAAATTGAATTCAATCAAAATATGGGAAATATCAATGAAATTCTTGAATCTAGAGATAAAATTCTTGATATTTCCACTGTAAATATATTTAAAAAAAATGAGGAAGTGAATACTCTCGAGGAAAAGATAGTTAAATATAATAATTCCTTGAGTAAGTACAAAAATGTGGAGTTCAAAAAATTGGTGAATGAAATTGGAGAAAGATCCAAAATAAAAAAATAAAGCTACTAATTCTACTAGGTGTGGTAGTGATTATTTCATTGTAACTCCCCAAACTCAAAATCTTGTAATCTAGTGTAAATATACACATTCTTTACATACCGGTATTGAAATGAACCAAATAGAACTAATTTTAAACATCAATAATTACAATATTACCAAAAAATATTGGGTCTTATACATTAAAAGGGACTTTTAGGTTTATATTTTTATAGATTTATTAAAGACTTTTAATGAAACAAAATCTATGAATATCTCATTAAATGGACGTTTTTTCACTATATAACTTAATATGTAATATGTCTTTATCATCTCCTACAAAATTCTCTATACAAGTTATTCTATTAGACATATCATGTGTAATACATTTATTCATAACTTTGGGAAATAGAAACATAAGTAGGGGTGATCTAAAATGATCAATAAGGGTAAATATAAATGATAATAATAAAATATCATAAGTGAGTATAAGATAAGCATAAATAATATAGTAGTAATATATAATCCAAATAATTCTATAATCAAAAGAAATTGTGATCATAATATATCCATGGTTGAAATATCAATAAATAAATACATGTATAATAATAATTGGTTCCTTAGTTATCAAATGAATAATTTTGGATAGCTAATTCCATTACCTAATACAAGACATCATGATCTTATACATCATGATCTTACCATCAAGGCCCTATTTTTAGACAATATTTTGTTATGGGTAGGCATACACCAAAATACCCATGCTAGTTTGTCGCATGATACATATCAATGCATTGAGGAGCTATCTATATCGGGCCCCGATTATTAATAATTAAGTCCAATTAATTCATAATATTAATGAATGAATAATATATACAACACATAATCAACATACCTTAGTAATTAATAAACATCTGTATGGAAATAAAAAGTATATGAATTATCAATATTTCTTCAATCAATAAATGGAATAGATTTATAGGTAAGCATTGCAAAAACTAACACCATATAGAGAAAGTGGTATATGGTTAAGCCAATAATCTATCTAATCAATAGAGATATGGAATTTAGGTGAATGTTCTTAAATCAAAGGATTGAAATATAAATTATTCACAATGGGAAGGAATTAGATAAAAAAACTCACCTATAACATTGGATGATTTTGAAATAAAAGGCAGTGATAGATCATATTATTGATATAAAATAAAATTACATAAGTCATATTGAGAAATAAGGTGGATGGTAATATTTGAATAATATCATATATCAAGTATAAGATACATCAATGGATAATGACTTAGATAAAAAATACTTTTTAAGAGTTTTAGAAAAAATCACTTTAGAAATATGAAACATCACTAATATTTTGAACTTTATTTAAAAAAAATATTTTATAAAACTATAAGAAAAATAATTTATTTTATAATCCATTAAAATATAGATAGAAAATTTTATATAAAATGAAAAAGGTTGTAGAAAGATGTGTTCACATGGAAAATGTTAAAAAGGGGTCCTTTTCATACTTTTGACAAAAATAACCTATACAAAAAAATAAAAAATTTCCTTAAATATTTTAAATAAGGTAAAAATTTATTAAATTTCCTTAATAAATAATTAAGTCATAGATAAGGATATTCTCAAAATCATCCAATGAATATGAACATGAAAAAATGGAGGTTCCTCATGAAAAAGAAAAGTTAGGGTTGGTTTCCTTATAATGGGTGAATAATGACCCAAGGGGGGAAATTAAATAAGGAGAATATAATTAAAACCCAAATAATGAATTGGATAGTATAAAATGATAGGTTTTTTATATATAAAAGTATAAAAATTCCCTATATGGGTTATCTTGCAAAATCAATCTCTATTTGACTATGATATTAGCGATAAAATCTTTAAGATATTTTTAATGTAAGAATTAAAAGAGCTTGAGAGGTAGATCATGAAATGGAAATTAAAATATCACTAAATGGAAGATATTTTCATAAATTAAATAAATATTTTAGTTAATTCACTATATAAAATAAATTATGGACTGTAATATGAAACATGTCTCATGGAGTTGAAAATGAGAAAAATAATCCCTTACAACTTTATAAAATATTAAGTCAAAACCCCTTGAAGGATATGATTTAAAATGAGACAGTAAATAGAATTAATAATGATAGTATTATGATATAAAATATTACAAGGTTGGTATATACACCATTCCAAGGAAAATATGGTGTATAATAAGAAATATGTCTTAAGGGGTGAAAATTTGAGACAAGAAATCCTTACAAGTAACATAATCATTGAGGTAGGAATCAT
This sequence comes from Viscum album, assembly GCA_963277665.1. Taxonomy (NCBI): domain Eukaryota; kingdom Viridiplantae; phylum Streptophyta; class Magnoliopsida; order Santalales; family Viscaceae; genus Viscum; species Viscum album. Next base: position 1,218,745,702 of record OY728151.1, read on the forward strand.
TTGATAATGAAGTTATAAGGAGGATTTTTAGAACCACTGAAAAGAAGTAGAAAATATAATACCAAGTATTAATTTTATAGAATGAATAAATTTTTAAAAAAATAGAGATTCAGTAATAAAATTTGTAACTTAATGGAATAAAATTGAGTTAGAAAAAAAACCCTTACCTTATTTCCTTCTTAATCGAAATGTGATCTAACCTCATATTTGAAAAAAAACTATCTTAATAACCCACTTAATAACATTTTTAATATCTATAACCTTTTATAAACTTAATTTACAATTATTATCTACATTAATACTAGTTAGTTATTATCTTTTTTAATATCGAGTGTGAGTAATCTGGATCGTTTTAAACTAGTTTCATAATGGTGGTGTTATTATTAATTATTATCCCAAATTTAATAATTTTAATATAATAAAAGGTACTATAATTTATTATTTATAATTATTTATAATTTTATAATTTTATTCAATGGTAGTTTTAGTTATAATCCTTAAAGATGAAATAAGAACTGAGCATATTTTAGCGATTTTGAACAAATGAACATTGGTATCTTAAATAATGATTTTAATATTAATTTAACCATTAAATAACTAAAATAAAATAATTATTTACTTATTTATATCATATATTTCCAAAAATTAAGTTCATATAGTCATCACTGATATAAATTTATAACATTGTTCAAGTGGGTGGTTAAACAGACCTAATAAGAATATACCATAATTAATGGATGATTATAAAGTGAATTAATTATTATGTAATTATACCATAATAATAATTAAATTATTTAGGGTTTATTAATGTGATATATCATAATTATAAAGAAGTGGAAGAAGGATATAACTTATACAATGTTATTACATAGTATGAAGAAATCATTTTTTGCACTTAGAATGATCTTTTTGATGGTTGAATTTACCACGGTTGTTTGTTGATCATATTGTTGATAGGTTGTCCAATTTTTCTCACCATAACCTTAATAATTTCATAAAAAAAATATTTATCCATTAAAATAATTATCATGACCATTCATTAAAGGTGGTAATGAAAATAAAAATAAAAAAATCAATTGTTTCATGGAGGTGGTAGTTTGTACATATGCATGATTGATGGTTTAATTTTCCATTGAACAGTAGAAATTTATATTATTTTTTATCATTTAAAAATATATAATATGTTATAAATATCATAATTATTTATTAAATTCATCATTAGGTTCAGCTGTGTAAGGTGGTTAATAAAAAAACATGACACTTCATGGAGGTGGAAATCCACACACATGTAGTATAATGATATCATTTAGTGTTTATTAGTGTAATATATCATAATTATAAAGTAATTATAATAATATTTAATAGATATGAAAATATTACATAATTGGAATAAAATATTTTCCTCCTAGCACACTTGTTTTAAATAATTGAATTAACGATGATCATTTGTTGATCATATCAATAATAGGTGCTCCAATTTTTCATACCAAAACCTTAATGATATCATAAAATAATATTACATAATTATATCGATTATAATAACCATAAATTATGAGCAGTGATGAAAGTTAATTGTTTTTCTCATGGTGGGGGTAATTTGTACATAAGCACGAATGAATTTTTTTTATCTTAATGGATGAGATTGATGAACAGATAATGATAATAGCCTTAATATTGTAACATTAAAGTATATAAATTATACTAATATAGTTATATTAGAGTGTATATAATAATTTTTATTGAATATAATTAAGAATAAAAGATAATTAGTCCATCATACTCTGGTTAGGGACTTGAATTTTTCCTAAAATTCTCCTTAGAAATGAAAACCTTATACTAACTAATGGCAGCCATAATATTTTGAGAGTGGGATAGGACTCTAGTCAGACTAATTTTGAATATTATTTTTAATAAATTCAAATTATAGGTGATTCTTGAAGTTGTTTAAGAGTTACCCTATTATAAATAAAGAGAAGGGTAGTTTTGGAAGTAACCATTACATTTTCAAAAATATAATGTTACTATTCAAAGGTCAATGGATCCAAAGTGAAAAAAAGTGTAGGGAAAGTTTTCTTGGGTATATATTATCCTCATACACTCATTTTTGAGAAAAAATATATATATTTAGGATTTTTATTTTAACTTTTCAACTTTTATTCAATTTTACTTTTACCTTGGTAATCAATTTTTTACCTTAGTAATTAATATTAATGAAAAAAATTAAGAAAGTAACTTTTAACTAATTTTAATCTTTTAATTTAAAATTTTTAAAACATTTTACCAAATAAAATTTTTATGGGTTTGAAATGTTATTTTTAAAATAAGCACACATAACGCATAAAAAAAGTTTTTTGGTAAAGTGAGTCATCAGGTTTAAAAACTTTTATACAAGATAAGATTATCATGGATAATAATTTCTATGACATAAATTTATTTATTATAAAACATATAAAATTTAAGAGGAATTTAAAGAAATCAAAAATTTAATTTCACCATAAAAACACTTAATTGGAATAAAATACCAAAATTATTTTTTATTAAAGTTATATTTTAATTTGTTCTAAAAATGTTAGACAGAGGATTTATAAGTTTAAATAATATTTTAAAAAGTATAATTGTATTCCTTAAATACATATTTTCTTAATAATTTTTTTAAAATATTTTAGGATACACTTACATAATGATAAAATCATAAAAATTATAATTTTCACAAAAAAAACGTATTTTTCGACTAAAAACAGCATTTTCAGAAAAAACTAAAAATTACTAATGAGAAAATTTTGATGTTATAAATACAAAAAAAAAATATGTTAGTTTTTTCTAATTCATGTTCTAAAATTTATAAATTTATTTATTAAATGAAAATACAAAATATAAATAAAACCTTCTTTTATTGAGAAAATAATGTTTTAAAACGTTAAGTGTTATTAATATTATTTTATATTAATTTATATTTTGAAAGATGTTAATATATCATTTCATATAAAATAATATTATAAAATTTTTCAATTTAATATATTAGGATAAACTATACAATGCCTAAAAATGGTTCTTTGAAAAAAAATCACTTTAATACTAAATATGCTTTAACAAATACCATTAAAATTAATTATTTATATTATAAAATTTAATTTTACTACACCATTAATATTAAAATATTTATTGGAATCTATATATACATCATATCATGTTTTAAAAATAATATTAATATTTATATATAACACACCCATATATATATATAATATTTTAATATCATATTGTGAGTTATATTATTTTAAATTTACTACTAAAAAATAATTTAATTTAGTATACCTATTGGATATATGAGCAGTGAAAATATTTGTAATGAACATATTTGTAATGACTATATTTTCAATAACCATATTTACAATGAACATATTTACAATGATCAGAGTTCATTCCCATATATATATATATATACTTACTAAATCACTCATTCATTCCACTCTCACTTTTCAAGGCATAGTTCATATTTCATATTATAGATTTTTCATAATTCTTTCCCCTTTCATGGTGATATTTCTCATTAAGGTTTTTTTTGGATATTGGTGATCCTCAAGGTTAAATATTATCCAAGGGATTTCCTAGTCATGAATATTTTATTCTTCCCTATCTATTATACCAAATTGATCTATACACTTTTAATGAATGCATTTTATCTGTGGTGAGTAATAATATATGGTGTGAAATACTTGGTTTTATGTTATTTTTTTGTAAGGTTACACTTATGAATAAATAAATTATTGTTTATTTTAATTCATATATTATATGACTTATTTCCTAATAAATTTTAATTCCTATAAAAAAATAGAAAAAAATATAGTTTATAATTATAAACAAATGGTTTATAAAAAGAATATACTTTCTAAAAACCTAGGGAGTAACATTCTCCTCCCCTAAATAATTTTTTTCCTCACAATTTTAATTCATTTATACCAATAGGAAAATATAAAGGCATATAAATTATAAGTATAACTCGAAATATAATTTATAGAGAGTTATCATCCTTACAAACTTAGGATATACATCTCTTTCCTTGAAATAACCTCGTCCCAAATATTAAATTGTTCACCACCTATTTAACCCAAGAGTCTACCGTTATTTAGTATCAATACCTGCATTATATAATTTGTTTCTAGAGGGTTTTTATTATCATTCTTTCATTTATATAATATTATAGGTTAATATGAAATTTGTTTTCCTTACTCTAGATAATATTTCCTCTAAGTGGATGGAACTAATCCATCACTAAAATCATATTGAATTTATCTAAAAGATAATAAGATCTCTAAAAGTAACACCCCTATAAACTTTAGCATGTAATATAATAATCATACCAATAGAATATTTTTTTGACAATAAAATCATTTGGGTGGTGAATTAATTATCTTATAAAACTTCTTAGATATACTAGAGTTTCTATAATCAAATTCCAAAAAGACATCTACAACTCTAGATTGGATGGAACATGTACCTTAAATATCAAGATCCACTTTGGGAGTAGTGTTTGTATAGTTATTCTATTGTCCTCTTGGTATTGGAGATTGGTGATGTTCATCATCTTGGTTAGTCCTTGTATTAGGTCATTGACTTGGATAATTCCCAAATTCACCATATATAATACATTAAATTATTAATGGTACCTTAAAATGAAATTTATTACTTTCAATCATGTTAATGTAATTCTTCATTATTCCTCAACATTTTCATTCTTGATAACCCCCTCTTCTACAAGTAATACATCTTCCAGACCCCTTGAGAAAATTCCCTTAGTTATTCTTTCCACATTTTTTTCATATAGAAAATTAAAAAAAAATTCCTTCATTACTTGATCTTTCAAAAGTCTCCATAATTATATTATTTTTTATGTCTAGGATTCCAACTATATTCACTTTTTTAATCATATTTCATGATATCTAGTTTGGTGTAATTATAAGGTTTCTCACTCTATCTCTCATTCTAATGGGTTGTTCGTTGAGGTAATATATGCATTATCCCACATGCCCATAGTTAATTCTAATTCCAAGCATTAATAAATCCAAAATGGTTGACATGAGTGATAAAACATTAACAATATGGGGGGATTATCATAATTATAAAAGGAATTCAACCTTAAAATGAATCATTCCTTTTCATTACCATATTAGACTATAATTCATTTAGTTCAAAATATATCAATATTAATTTAACCTAGGTTAATTTAATTTGGGTTATATTATAACTCTCAACCTAATCCTTCATAGTGGTTCATAAAGAGATTATGATCAATCATATCATATCCCCTAAGAGTTTCTAGCTAGGTGTGCAGTATATGGGCCACTCATCATGCATCAGGGTGATGATCAATTCAATTCTCAACTAACCCTTTCCATGGTGAATACCCCTAGGTGAATATGTTCCACAGTTGCGTCCACTTTCTATTATCTATATGGTTATTTCATTTCTAGTAAAACCACATACTAAAAACATTACCAAAATTTCAGGATGTTATCTTATACTTATAATCATTCCTTAGACTTATCTCTATGGTTTTCACTAAAGTTATCTAATCTTATTCCACAATATAAATATACTAACCATCAAAAAAACTAAACCCTCCTTCGATACCGAATATAGAGACCCATGCTAAACATATATTTACAATACATTGATTCCTTTTTTTAGATAAATACATCTCACAGACAGTCACACATCCTGAGGACTAAAAGGTTTAGTGTCTTTTAGGATCAACTACAAAATCAACTTATTTTATGATAACTATTAATATTTATCCACATTATAACTACACAAGATCCAATTACAGACATCTCTTAATTGATATTCATCTTTATAACATTAGTAAATAAAATATAATAAATGGGTGAGATCAAATGCTCGGTATGGGAAAAATTATCAACATGTTATCAAGGTTTAGATCATAAGTAAATGAGAAAACATGAATAGGGGATAAATATATTATCAAAATAACATGGAACAATAATAGTTTTCTATATTCCATGACATAAAAACATTTAATCTCAAAATAGAAAAATATATAATGGGATAAGAGTGTGGAAACATAAGATAATAAACATGACCCATAGAGAATAATCATGGGCATATGGCATGGAATGGTAACATTCCCTTGAAATATATCAAAATAAATAAATTTGGAATGAATATAAGAATAGGTAAATTTTAACATTGTGAACAAAAAAAATGTCTATGCTTCATGTTATGAAAAAATAAAATTCCCATTCTTCATGCTGTGAATAAAAAAAATTCCCACACTTTATGTTGTGAATAAAAAATTCCATCACTTTATGTTATGAACAAAAAAATGCATATTCTTTATTTTGTGAAAAAAAAATTCCCACCCTTTATGTTGTGAACAAAACAAATTCCATTATTTATGTTTTGTACACACAAAATGACCATGATTTATTTTTTGAATAAAAAAATTTCTCGTTCTTTATCTTGTGAACAAACAAAATTTTCACACTTCGTATTGTGAACATAAAAAAATTCCATTCTTAACATACTTGTATTGTGAGATAAAAATACTTAAGAAATTAATTAAAGGATGATATAGGATAACACCCATAATTATCCATACATATGAGTACCATAAGACATCAATCATTCAATATATCATGAAAACATGGGAAGGAAATGGATTTCTTAACACTTCAAGATGGTATCACCAAAATTGACCTCAATCATGTAAATGGTTCATATGAAAAACTCAATCACCTCAAAAAAAATAATTATAACACTTATTGGTTGATTCATTAAAACTAACTTCCATATAATTTAATCTTTTATAGATAAATGGGAAAATGATAGTGAAATTAAAAAAGAGTTTTTAGAAGGTTCTTTTATCTTTAGCATAAAAAAAAGTTACGGTCACCTTGAAAAGTCATTTTTAAAAATGTGAAGGGAATTTTTTTGAAAAAAACTTACTTTTAAAAAATAATATTCAATAATAAATATTTTAAAATACATAAAGGTTATCAAAAATTAATGTGGATTGGAAGATAAAACATTTTATTTTAAAATAATGGAAAACCTTTTGAACATTTTGAAATACCATTGTCGAAAAACCACATTGGAAAATAGTAACCAAAAAGTCCTTAATTTTAAATTAATAAAGATGAATATGAGGATAATGGGAGATAAAAAAATTTGTGTTTCCACTAGGTAAAATGGAACATTTTTAGGAAGTAAAAAACATGGATATTGAGTAAAATTCTATTAAAATAGATGAGAATTATTCTTAACAAAAAAATGGGTTCATCTAGGAAGAATAATTTGGTGTGAAAGATGATTTAACCTAAAAATAATATTTAAATAATACATAAAATCATCATAGGTTCTGATAATTAAATCTTGAAATATTATAATATAATTGAAATGATTATGATTCAAGAAAAATATTTTAGTTAAGAAAACCCCTTGCAACTTAAGGAGCATTTAAATAAAAACATATCAAAAGAGAGAGATTTAAATTGGACTTTAACTACCATGAATAAAATTTATTTCCTGAAATAATATCTCAAATAGTTATTATATACACCACATAAATTAAATTTGATGCATAATATAAAACATGTCTCAAAGAGAGTAATTTTGAGATGAAAACTCTTACGTTGGTCCTGATTCATTCTCCACTTGCACCAAACATCTTGAATAATTAAATTATGTTTATTAATTACATAATAAATAAAAGTATTGACAACTATAACCATTTATATTCCTCAATTATAATAAATCCATACATATAAATATATATATATATATATTATTTAGATTTTACCTATTTTTCTACATTGAGTGTTTATAACTTTAATGGTTTAGTTTTATAAGAGAGATGTTGGTATTTATTATTATTCTAAAGTTTATCATTACTGGATAATTAAATTTAATTTAAGGTTTTAATAATAATTACCATTTAATTTTCAATTTCCTTTTTAGAGTATTTCATTCTTTATCCTATAAGATGAAATCGATAATAAGATTATTTTGGTGATTCTTAACCAATAAAGGGTATTTTCTTAATTAATGAGTTAAATGTTTATATAACCTAACCAAAACCAAAATAAAAATCATTACATGAATATTTATATCATATTATACCATTAATTAAGTTCTCATATTCATCTATCAGTAAATTCATGGAATTATTCTAGTAGGTCGTTAAATCAACCCAAACATGAACACACTATGTTTAATGGATGATTATGGTTGATTTAGTTTAAATATAATTACACTAGTATAATAAGGATTTAATTTATTTTTTATTATTATGATATATCATAATTATAAATTAATTATAAGAATAATTAATAAATATTAAAATATTTCATAATTTGATTAAAAGATTTTCCTCTTTTCATTCTTATTTTAAATGATTAAATTAACGATGATCATTTACTAGTCATATAATTAATAGGTTCTCCAATTTGTCATACCATAAACTTAATGATATAATAAAAATAATATTTCCTCATTTAATCCATTCTAATAACCCTAAATTATGAATGGTGATGAAAAATGAATTTTATTGCTAGTAGTGGTGGTAGTCCACATGTACGCACGAACGACGATTTAATTTTTCTTAATGGATGGGATAGATGAATATATAATGATAATAACCTTAATATATTAAAAATAAAGTGTATAAATTATACTAATATAATTATATTAGTGTGTCTATAATAAATTTTAATTAATATAATTAATAAGAAAATCTAAGTAGTTGATAAAACTCACATCGGGGACTTGAATTTTCCTTGGAATTTTCCTTGGAATTTTCCTTGGAAATAAAGTATTTATGCTTACTAATAGTGACCATAATATTTTGAAAGTATGATAGGCTTATATGTGGAGTAATATTTTAGAGTATCAAGAATAAATTCAAATTATAGATGAGTCTTGAAGTGGTGTAAGTGTTAACCTTTTATAAGTGAAGGCAAGGGTAGTTTTAGAAGTAACCATTACATTTTCAATAATGTAAATATAAAAATTTAAATGGATCAAAAATAAAAAAAAGTGTAGGAGAAGTGTTTCTATATATATATTATCTTAATACACTCATTTTTAATATATCCTAGAGTGTTTTTAGGCTTTTTGTTTGAACTTTTTAACTTTTACCCAAATTTACTTTTACCATGGTAATTTATTTTTAAAATTAGAAATTAATATTAATGAAAAAAAATTAATATTGTAGATTTAAAATAATTTTAAACTTATGATTTAAAATTTTTAAATCATTTTAAAAAAATTATGGGTTTTAAGTTTTAATTTCAAAATAAACACACATAACGTGTAAAAATAGTTTTTTTAGAAAAGTGTGTTATTAAGTTTAAAAATTATATACAAGATAATATTATCATAGATACTAATATTTAATATATAAATTTTTTTATTATAAAATAAATAAAAGTTATTTGTCTTTAAAATTAATCCAAAACCAAATTTCACCATTGAAATGCTTTATTAGTAGAGAAGGACAAAATATTTTTTATTAAAGTGACATTTTAATTGGTTCTAAAAATATTGGACATAGGATATGTAAGTTCAAATAATATTTTAAAATGAATAAATTTATTTATTAAATATATATTTTATTACTTAAAATGTTTTTTAATCTTCTAGGATATTATTATATAATGATAAAATCATAAAAATTATAATTTTCACAAAAACCTTATTTTTTAACTAAAATCAACCTTTTTAGAAAAACAAATTCATACTAAGAAATTTTTTATGTTATAAATACAAAAAAATTATGTTAGTTTTTTCTAATTCATATTCTAAAATTTATAATTTAATGAAAATAAAAAAAAATAATGTTTTTATTAAAAAATGGATTTTTTTAACATTAAGTGTTGTTAATATTATTTTATATCAATTTATAATTTAAAAGATGTTAATATATCATTTAATATATAATAATGTTTTGAAATTGTTAAATTTTATCTATTATGATAAAATATACAACACTTAATAAAAATGGTTCTTTGAAACAAAAGGAAATGTTACATTTATATTAAATATGCTTTAAAAAATACCATTAAAATTAATTATTTATATTATAAAATTTAATTTTACTACTCCTATGATATTAAAATATTTATTTTGAATTTTACATAAACATAATTTCATATTTTAAAAATAATTTTAATATTAATATTTAATACATAAATATATGTGTGTATATATATTTATTTATTTATTTATTTATTATATATTAACTTCCTAATGAGAGTTATATTATTTTAAATTTACTACTTAACAATACATGACTTCAGTATACATATTGGATATATGATCAATGGCCATATTTATAATTACTATTTTTCAATGTCCAAATTTCATTTATATATATACCTACTAAATCATTAGTTCAATCCATTCTCACTTCACAATGCATAGTTCTTATTTCATATTATATATTTTACATAATGTTTTCTCCTTTCATGGTGATTTTCCTCATTATAGGTTTTTTGGCTATTGGAGATCCTCAAGGTTGAAGATGATCCAAGGGAATTCCTAACCATGAAGATTTTATTCTTCTTTATCCATTTTCTTTTATTGATTTATATACTTTTAAGGGATATATTTTATCCATGGTGAGTAACAATATATGATGTGAAATACTTAGTTTTATGTGATTTTGTTGTAATGTTCCACTTATGAATGAATAAAGTGTTGTTAGTTTTAATTCATATCGTGTTTGAAGTATTTCCTAATAAATTTTAGTTCCATTAAACAAAAAGAAAAAAAATATAGTTTATAATTATAAACATGTGGTTTATAAAAATAATTTGCTTCCTAAAATCCTAGGACATTCCATTTTCCTCCCCTTACATAAATCGGGTCCTCACAATTTTAATTCTTGTATACCAACAGAAATAGATAAATGAATCTAAATTATATAGATGACATAGAATATAATTTATATAAATATATCAACCTTATAAACTTGGGAAACATATCTCTTCCTCGTAATAGTATTATCCCAAATATTGAGTTGTTCTCCAACTATTTGAGCCAATATTCTATCGTTATTCTATTTTCATTTATAGAATAACATAAGTAAATATGAAATGTATTTTCCTTTCACCAAATGACATTTAATCTAAGTGGTGGTAACCAATCCATCACTAAAATCACATTAAATTTATCTAAATGAATGATAATAATATTTCCACATGGAACACCCTCATAAACTTTAACTTGGAATACAATAATCATACCACTAGAATATTTCTTTGAAAATCATATCATCTTAGTGGTGATTTGATTATCTTAGAAAACTTCATAGATATAATAGAGTTACTAGAATAAAATTATAAAAATACATCTACAACTTCATATTAGAGGGTACGTGTACCTTGAATATTAAGATCCACTTTAGGAGTAGTGTTTTCATAGGCTCTCTATTATCCTCTTATTTTTAAAGGTTGGTGATGCTCACTATCTTAGTTAATTCTTATATTGGGGAATTGACTTGGATAATTCCCAATTTCCCCACACATAAGACATTGACTTATTAATGGTACCTCAGGATTAAACATATTTCATCTGATCGTGTTAACAAAACTCTTCATTTTTTCTCAATAGTTTAATTCTCAATGACCCTCTCTTCCACAAGTAAAGAATCTTTTGATCCCATTTATACAATTACTTTGGTGGTTATTTCCAAATTTTTGATATGTAGGAAGTTGAAAATTATTTCCTTCATCATCTTCATCGCTTGATATTTCATGAGACTTCATCCTACACTAATTTGTTGTGTTTATGTATTCATATATATTCACATTGTTAATCATATTTCATGATATTTGGTTTGTCATAATCATAAGGTTTCACACTCTATCTCTCATTCTGAGGGGTTGTTCGTTAAGTTAATATTTTCATTATCCATTACACCCATGGTTCCTTCTAGATTTATCCATTACTAAAACCAAAAGGGTTGGAATGAGTGAAAAAACATTAATAATACTAGGGAATTATCATAATCATAAAATTAATTCAAACATAAAACATATTTTTCCTTTACATTATAACATTGGACTATAGTTCCTTTAGTTCAAGATATGTCAATATTAGTTTGACCTAGTTTACTTTAAATGTGGTTATCTTATAGCTCTCAACCTAATCCCTAAAAGTAACTAAAAAATCAATCATACATAGTAGTTCATAAAGGACATGCGATCAACCAAACCATATCCTTTGGGAGTGTCAAGCCATGTGTGTAGTCTAAGGCCCACTAATCATGTATTAGAGTAATAATCAAGTCAATGCTCAACCAACCCTTTTCAGGGTGACTACCCCTAGGTTCATAAGTTCTATATCCATATCCACTTTCTAGTATTAAAATAGGAATATCATTTCTAGGAAAACCACATACTCAAAACTTTAAAAAATCAGTATGTTATCCTATACTTAGACTTATAAATTAGAATTATCCCTAGGAATTTTACTAAATTACCTTAATCATAATCCCCAATGTTACTAATCTAATCCTCAATAAAAACTAAACCCTTCTTACATACCAACTATAATGACCCAAAAAACACACATAAACAACACATTGATTCCATGTTTTATATAATACATCTCATAAACATTCTTACAACCCAAGGACTGAAAGGTTTAGTGTATTTGAATATTATCTAATTTTATTATACTTGTGAACATTTATCCACATTTAAACTACACTATATACACTTCTAATAATCTCCTAGATTATACTCATCTTTATAACCATGGGAAAAAACATAATAAAGGGGTGAGCTTTAATGCTCAATAAGGGAAGAATTATCAATGTTTTATCAAGGTTTATATCATAAGTATATGAGAAAATATGAGCAGGAGAGAAATATATTATTAAAATAACTTGGAACAATAATAGTTTTTCATAATACATGATATAAAAAACCTGTAATCTCAAAATATAAAATATATACCATGGGATAAAAGTGCGAAAAAATGTAAAAATAAACATGGACTATGGATTATAATCATAGTCATATGGCATAGAAATGTAACATTCCATTGAAAAATATCATAAAAAATAACTTTTTCATGAATATAATTATAGGTACATTATAAAATTATGAACAAATAAAATTTCCACATTATTATTGTCAATAAACAAAATCCCATGCTTCATGTTGTGAAAAAATAAAATTCCCATGCTTTATGTTGTTAATAAACAAAATATCCATGCTTTATGTTGTGGAAAAAAAATATCCACGCTTCATGTTATGAAAAAAAAATTACCATGATTTATTGGGTGAAAAAAATTCCCATGATTTATGTGGTTAAAAAATAAAATTCTCACACTTTATGTTGTGAACAAACAAAATTCCCATTCTTTATGTTGTGAACAAACAAAATGTCCATTCTTTTTATTGTGAACACCAAAAATTTCCACACTAAACATACTTGTCTCATTAGATATAAATACTTAACCAATGAATTTGAGGTTGATATAGGCCCCACATGTCATAATCCATAAATATGAGTTCCATAATACATCAATAATTTAATATATCATGAAAACCCATTGGGAAAAAAATGGGTTTCATAACACTTTAAGATGGTATCACCAAAATTTACCTCAATCATTTAAATTGATAATCCTAAAAATTCAATCACCTAAAAAAGTGATTACATAAAAATATTTATAAGTTGATTCATGAAAAATAACTTCTAAGTTAGTCAATAATTATAAGATAAATAGGGAAATTATGGTGAAATAATAAAAGATTTTTTAGAAAGTGCTTTTATCTTTAGCATAAAATAAGAAGTTGTGGTCACCGTGAAAATTAATTTATGAAAATGTTTTGTGAGTATTTTTTTAAAATTTTAATTTTAAAAAATAATCTTCAATCAAATTTCATTGAAAATATGTAAAGGTTATCAAAAATTAATGTGGAGTGTAAGATAAAACATTTGATTTTGAAAGGATGGAAAACCTTTTAAACATTTTGAAATACCTTTTTCGAAAACACACATTAGAAAAGAGTTACCAAAAAAATCATTTTTTAAATGAATAAAGTTGAATATAAGTATCATTTGAGCAAAAAAAATTTATTTTACACTAGGTAAAGGATGACATTGGTAGTAATTAAAAACATGTATATGGATAAAAAATCCATTAAAAGAGATTAGAATTATTCTTAAAAAAACAATAGATTTATAAAGGAAGAATACTTTATTGTGAAACATTATTTCACCAAAAAATAAGATGTAAATACAACATAACATATTTATAGGGTGGTATAATTAAATCTTGAAAGTTTATAATTGAAGTGGAGTTATTATGACACAAGAATAATATTTGAGTCAAAAAATTCCTAACAAGTTGAGGATCATTTAAATAAAAACCTATTGAAAGATAGATTTTTAAATTGGACTTAAATTTACATAAATAAAATTTATTTCATGATATAATATCTCAAATAGTATGTATATACACCACATAAATTAAATTATTTGTGTAATAAAAAACATGTCTCAAATAGAGGAATTTTGATATGAAAACCCTCATCTTGGTCCTTATTCATTCTATACTTGCACCAAAAATCATGAATAATTAAATTATTTTTGTTAATTAAATATGAAATAACCTTATTCATAAATATAAACATGTATACCCCCCTCATTTATAATCATTACATAAATATATATATTAGTTATTTTTTACCTGTTTCGCCATATTGGGTGTTTATAACTTTAATGGTTTATACTAGTTTTGGTAGGTGTGGTGTTGGTATTTATTATTATTTAAAAGTTTATCATTAATAAATAATTAAATTTACTTTGAGTTATTAATTATAATTATCTTTTGATTTTAAATTTCCTTTCATGAGTGTTTCATTCTTTATCCTAGAAGATGAAATCGATAATAAACTTATTTCGCTGGTTCTTAACCAACAAAAGTTGTTTTCTTAATTAATGAGTTAAATGTTCATATAACCTTAACATAACCAAAATAAAATCATTATTTACATTTTTATATAATATTTTACCATTAATTACATTCTCATAGTCATACATGGTATAAATTCATAGCATTGTTCTAGTTGGTGGTCAAACTAACCCAAACATGAACACACCATGCTTAATGGATGAGTACGAGGTGATTTAGTTGAAATATAATTACACCATTATCATAATAATATAATTTAGTTTTTATTAGTATGATATATTATAATTATAAATTAATTATATGAATAAGTAATGGATATTAAAATATTATATAATTTGAATAAAAGGTTTTCCTTTTAGCACACTTGTTTTAAACAATTGAATTAATTATAATCATTTATTGGTAATATAATTAATAGGTTATCAAATATCTAATAATATAACTTAATAATATCATAAAAATCATATTCAATAATTAAATACATTATATTAACAAAAAATGACGGGTGGTTATGAAAAATGAATTTAGTTTCTCATAGTTGTAGTAGTCCACATGTATGCACGAATGATGATTTCATTTTTCTTAATGGATGGCATAGATGAGTAGATAATGAAAATACCATTAATATAGTAACATAAAAATATATAAATGATACTAATATAATTATATTAGTGTTTATGTAATAAATTTTAATGAATATAATTAATAATAAAAGCTAAGTAGATGATAATACTCACATCAGAGACTTGAATTTTCCTTGGAATTATCCTCAGAAATAAAGGCATCATGATAACTAATGTTGATAAAAATCTTTTTAAAGTAGGATAGAATTATATTAGGAGTAGTTTTATAGAGTATAAATAATAAATTTTAATGATATGTGAGTCTTGAAGTGGTTTAAGTGTTACCATTTTATAAGTAATGGAAAGGGTATTTTTGGAAGTAACCACGACATTTTCAATAATGTAATGTAACTATTAAAATTTAAATGGATATAAAATGGAAAAAAAAGTATATCGAAAGTGTCTGTGGGTATATATTATCCTCATAAACTCATTTTAGAGACATCCTAGAGTGTTTTTAGGCTTTTTCTTTTAATTTTTAACTTTTACCCTAATTTACTTTTACCTTCATAATTAATTTTTAACCTTACTAATTAATATTAATGAAAAAAATTAATTTTGTACATTTTATCTAATTTTAAAATTATGATTTAAAATTTTAAATTCATTTTTTCAAATAAAATTTTTATGGGTTTGAAATGTTAATTTTAAAATAAATGCACATAACACGTAAAAACAATTTTGTTCAAAAAGTGCATTATTATGTTTATAAATTTCTATACATGATAAGATTATTATAGATAACAATTTTTATGATATAAATTGGTTTATTATAAAATAAATAAAATTTTAGTGGCTTTAAAAGAAATACATAACTAAATTTCATCATCAAAACACTCAATTAGAAGAAAATACTAAAAATAATTTTTATTAAAGTAACATTTTAATTAGTTCTAAAAATATTGGACATGGGATTTTTAAGTTAAAATGACATTTTAAAATGAAATTTTTTATTCCTTAAATATATATTTAAATATTTAAACTTTTTTTTAATCTTCTACGATATTCTTACAAAATTATAAAATCATAAAAATTATAATTTTAGTAAAAACCGTATTTTTTGAATAAAAAACAACCTTTTAAAAATACTTGAAAACTTATAATAAACAAATTTTAATGGAATAAATACAAAATTATGTTAGTTTTTTTAAATTTTGATTCTAAAATTTATAAATTTATTTTTAAAATGAAAATAAAAAATATAAATAAAGACTACTTTTAATGAAAAATAGTGTTTTCTAACATTAAGTGTTCTTAATATTATTCCATATCAATTTATAATTTAAAAAATTTTAATATATTAGTTCATATAAAATAATATTTTAAAACTTTTAAATTTAATCTATTAAGATAAAATACACAATACTTAACAAAATTATTTTCTAAAAAAATATTACTTTTATACTAAATAAGATTCAAAAAATACTATTAAAATTATTTATTTATATTTTAAAATTTAATTTCACTCATTCATTGAAATTAAAATATTTATTTGAATTTTATATATATATTATATCATATTTTAATAATATTATTAATATTAATACATAATGCATAAATATATATATATATATAATATTTTAATATCATATCATCAGTTATATTATTTTAAATTTACTACTTAATAATACATGACTTCAGTATACATATTGGATATATGACCAATGACCATATTTTAAATGAATATATTTACAACAGTTATATTTATTTCCTATATATATATATATGCTTACTAAATCATTTATTCAATCCACTCTCACTTTTCATGGAATGGTTATTATTTCATGTTATAGATTTTGCATAATGCTTTCTCCTTTAATGGTGATATTCCTAATTATAGGTTTTGTTTTGTTATTGGTGATCTTCAAGGTTGAACATGATCTAGGGGATTATCTTTTCATAAAGATTTTATTATTCTCTATCCATTTTCCCTATTGATTTATGCACTTTTAATCGATGTATTTTATCTATGGTGAGTAATAATCTATGGAGTGAAATACTTAGTTTTATGTTATCTTATTATAATATTCCACCTATGAATTAATTAAGTGTTACTAGTTTTAATTCATATATTTTATGACTTATTTCCTAATAAATTTCTATTATTTTAAACAAATATATAAAAATATATTTTAAAATTATAAATATATGGTTTATAAAAAGAATGTAATTTTTAAAAACCTAGGGTATTACAGTTTATAAATCAAGTTTGAACAAAAATTATAAAATAATTTTTTCATATTATTTTAAAAAAATGAAATAACATGCCAGTTACACATTTATAAGACAACCACCCCTTCCTTAAAATAAAACAAGTATGGTTAAGCATTTTAACAAGGCATTTCAAACTAAGGAAAGGGGCCTAAAAACTATAGAAAACTATCCAAATCACTATTTTTTGCACTTTCCAAACACTTTGGTAAAACTTTATTATTAAAAACAACCTCACTAAAAACCATTTCTTAAAACTCATTTAATTAATAACTAAACTGTTTCATTTTTCAAAAACCATTCTTTCCAAACAATTTTTGAAAAACCCATTTGATAGTAAATGAAAACACACTCTAGATGATACACAATAATAACAGGAACCCCAAGGAATAAATAAATAACAATAAAATAGAACAATCAAATAATGGTGTCATGTAATAAAATTAACTATGGTTGTTAAAATGAATTAATAAATGCAATCCTCTAAATTTTCCTAAGAATGACTTAAGCATCATGGGAAACATCATATAGCTCAAGTATAAAGACCCAAACAGGTAATGATGAACCCAGGATGGCACTACCAAACCTTCCAAGTCCTCATTATTCCTTTAAAACAATCCAAAGATACTTATAATCTCCTATGATCACACCAATACCTTAGGTCATAATAACTCCCACTACCCCTTTTGGTCATAAACAACTCGGATTCACCCGGAAAACACTCCATATTTAGCACACTATTTTACTGGGGCTATCAATAATTTGGGTTGTATAAAAATTCAAAAGGACTCCCATGAATTTTTCAACAAAATAGGTGAGAAAATAAGGCATAATAAATCCTCACATAAAAAATTAAGCATATGAAATTAGACCACACCTCACCCACCATGCCCTCATAAGAAACAGCCCCTTTCACATCTATAAATACACATACTAATAAGAGTATCAATATCCAAATATCACCTAAGGGTTTATAATTCACAATTGGTATAATAAATTCATGGATCCCAATTTAAGGTCACACACATTTATAAAACAACTTCACTTAAAGTGCCAACTGATATTTCAAAAAAGTTCTTGAGGAGCCAATCCATTTTTACACCATTTAAAAAACACATTTAAAATGTGATTTGAAAACCATTTATCAAACCACAGCTTAAATACCATTTGAAACCATGATTATTTCAATAAAATAACATTTTAAAATAATAAGCCCTTCCATTTAGGAATAATCGGTGCCAAGAACCCTCTCATAAAACTTTAATTCCCTTTTGAAACCATTTAAATCCATTACAATACCCAAAATTCTCAAAACCATTTAAAAATAATAAAGATAAAATTACTTAATTTTAAAAAAAATGCATTTAAAATATCACATACCCACTTTAAAGATGAAACATATGTCAAATATTCTTTCTAACACTCACATCCCTTAAATAAGTCCAATTAGAAAATTTAACGAACGCTTGGCGTATGACCCAAGTCCATACCAAGTATTCAAACCATTTGAAATACATTTAATATAAATAAGGGTATATCATACCCATATAATTCCATGTTAAACCATCATAAAATAATTAAAACATTTTAAAATAGATGATCAAGCATTTCAAAAGTGCTTGGCATGCGACATACCCATGCCAAGCATTAAATCCATTTAAAGCCCATTTCAATCCTATTACAAACATAGAACATGATTATAATTTCATAATAAATAATTTAAAAACATTCAAAAAAATTATAACAAGTAATATAAGGGAGTTCCAAAGAAACATCTACCTTGTTCAAGTGAAATCATAACCAAACCATGTCTACTTCGATGAAGAATGCATAACTGATCCAACAGACATCATTATCAACCCCTAACAGCCTAAATCCCCATCATTAGAACCTGTCCAAACCCTAATCCCAAACTTAATAGTGGTTAGGGTTCACAAGAGTTGTAGAAACTAAAAAATCAGGAAAGAGATGGATATAAGAGATGAAAAGAGGAAGAAATACCTTAGGATCTAATTGAAATAAAGAAGAAGGATCCTCAAAATCGAAGTAGGGAGAGGGGATGATCTCCCCCATGCACGCCATTATTCAGTTGAAAAAGATGAAGGAAAAGGGAGGACAAACATAAAAACCCAAAGGGTATAGAGAGTAATTTCACCACTTTAATGAAATTTGGGTTATTTACACGATTTTTAAAACTGTTCCACAACCTTTTTGATGGCACTACCTAAGAAAAACAACATCACATGGTTTGCTGCATAGTTTACAAACCATGCGCTAACTGTTAAAAACCACTTTTTTAAAACTTTAGAGTATACCACATGACTTTTCTATGGTTTCTCCTAATCATGTTCAAGTTATGCGCTATAGTATCCATACGCATCAAAGTTCTTACATGGTTTTCTGTAGGATTTTCATGATTTGGATCAAACCTTTTCTACCCATGTAGACCAACCATTCACTATATAAAATGAACTAGTATCCATACGCATCAAATTAATTTGTTTTTTTATATCTTAAATTATATTAAACTATGAGTTTCTTTGATAGCGTGTATGACATGCAATGCCATGTTTTACCGAATAATAATATACTATTAATATTATTCTTTAATAGTATAGTTATCGCCTAGATATTTGAATGGAGGATATGAATAGGATTAACTAAATTACAAAAAATTATGATTATACATTTATAAAATTAATTCATTGGTTATAAATTAATTGAAAATGAAAATAAAAACTAATTTAATAAAGTAAATGTTTTTTTGAAAAAAATGTATTTTTCTAAAAAATGGTTTTGACGCATTTTGAAAACTTATCTTAAAATTGATTTTTATGACTTTTAGAAAATTAATTTTATGAAATAAAATTTATTTTTTAAATCAACAGGTTGAAATTATCATAGGATGAATATTTGATAATTTTATGAAAAGATAAATTTTTCAGTGAATAGTGAAAATGTGGGTTTTTAATAAAAAATTGTTCTTTTTAAAAGATTTTAAAAACATTAAAATTGTTTTAATATGGTTTTAAAAGTAAAATTAATTAAATTATATATATATTAATACAATATTTATCATTTTAATCGTTTTTTTATTGAATTTTTATATAAAAACTTTTTAAAATTTTAAACTTTTTCACTTTGAAAATCGGCTTTGTCATCGCATCTGCGGGATTAAATTTAAATTAAAATTTTCCAATTATGTTAATGGAATTTGGAAAATTTTATTTATTATTTTTAATTATAATAATTTATATTATCTAATAATTTCAAATTAGTTTTTTCCCA
This sequence comes from Viscum album, assembly GCA_963277665.1. NCBI lineage: Eukaryota > Viridiplantae > Streptophyta > Magnoliopsida > Santalales > Viscaceae > Viscum > Viscum album. The sequence goes on from OY728151.1 coordinate 1,218,766,771, forward strand.
TAATCATTAGTGAAAATAGTTAAAATTATTCACCATAATTAAGGAAAAATGAGTTTACCCGAGGATTAAACATTGAACTTAAGGGTAAAAATAACCTATAAACTTATAAAACACCAATTTTATGGAAATATTATAACATTTTACATTCTATTATAGATAATTTACCATTATTGGATCCTTGTGACATGAAAAAAATATGGGTGGAATTTACTTTTCTCAAAAAATTACAATTGTGCCACTCAACTCACTTATAAAAGGTTGCCCCCTATTCTCCTCTATTCACACTTTCAAGAAAATTTTATTCTATAAATACCTAGAAAAATCAAATCCTAACTTCCCTATACTCATCCTAGAATCCTTTTTTATTCATAAATCCAACGAATGGAAGCTTTTGGTGAAAACCAAAAAAAGTTGTCTGAAGGAAGGTAACGTTCTTCAATGAGCATTTTTATTTTATATCTTCATCCAAATTCCCAAATTATTATTAAACCATTATAAAATAATAAAATAATTATATTATATATAATAATAATTTTTTATGTTAATTCCATGACCTATATCCTTCTCATCTTCTCTCAAATGAGAAATGATAATACCGCTCATGTGTACGGAAAACTATCACCTCATGAAACTGATGTGACTCATTTTCTATAAACACTTTTCACAGTTGATTATGATGATAAATATTTTTAATATATATAATATTTTTAATAAAAATAAACTTGTGGAATTATTATATCATGTACTCCTTTTACTTGCTATTCTGTTGGAGATACGATGATATCATCCGTGTGTACGACGTACTACCGCCACGCGAAGCGATGTAATTTGTTTTTCACTTACGATTCAAATAGAAGGTAATAAGTATAAAAATAATTAATATAAAAGATATATAAATAATAATAATGATTCTGTAAAGGTTAATTACTATTTACCTTTCTTTTATCTCATCCGCTGAAAAAAGGAAACAATGTTCATGTGTACGTACGACCTACAGTCTCCATGAACGGTGTATTTCATTTTGTATCTCTAAATTATTGGATTAATATAATTATGAATATAATATATATATATATATAATATTTATAATGTGATTTAAATTCTTTATATGATGTAGTTATAATCAAAGTATAATTATCGGATCTACCGAACCAAAACTATAATGAAAAATCTAAACAGATAACACCTAGAAATAAGGATTTTAAGAATGAATTATTAATAAAGGGTATTGAAACATTATAAGCGGATAAAATATGATATTATAATAATGTGAATTATTCTGGTATAATTTTATAATAAACTTATATTTATTATACAGGAGTTTCTAACATGTTTGAATAAAGTCAATACATAAGGTAAGGGATTTTTGTCTTAATTTTCCTGCTTTGAGACATATGTTATGTTATGAACATCCCTTATTTAATGAGGTGTATATAAATACCCTTTGAAATGAAATTTCATGGATTTACTTATTCTCATGTTACTTTAATTTTTATTCAATGTTATTACTTCATGGGGCTTATGATTCAAAGTTACCAAGTTGTAAAGATTTTATGTTACGGTCTCTTCTTTTATCAAGATTGTTTATGATTATTATTAAAATGATGAAATATTATTATCTATCCTTTAAGAAACTCATTAAATTTCTTATAATGTGGTTATTCATGATTTTTTCAAGTGATAGTCCCATTTTCCCACTCTTTGGTACTTAATATAATTGAGAAAATCTTCATAAAAAAATAAAACATTATTTCTCTCTTCGATTAGAATTCTGTTTTCTTCTAAAAACATGTTTTCTTAAAAAAAATATACTAATATCCTATGATTTTAAAAGAAATTTTTTACCCATGTTTTACTTTTTATAAAATTGTCAAAAAATAAATCTTCTTTTTGTTTTCTGAACAATGATATTTTGACTCCCACCAACAATATAAAAGGAATATTTATTTTTATATATACATAATGTATGGAATAATTAACCATCATGACCACTACATTACTTGAATATTCCATTATAAATTTTAAATATTATTTTAAAAACAATTTTTTCCACAATATTTTATGAATTTTAAGTTTTAATAATGTGATTTTCAAATAAATTTTATTTTCCTTAAGAAAATTTTCAAGTGATCTTTCAAAATAAATTTTCATCTAATATGACATCATTTTTTGTCACTCATTATTTAAGGGGGATATAATTCAAGGTTACCATTCTTATTATTTCTCTGAATTGTTTATATTTATGATGAAAAGTTGTTTATGAATCTTATTTCTATTCTATAGGTTATACCATGATGAAATGTTTATGAAACCCACTTCCTTTCCAATGGGTTATACTATTATGAGATGGTGAAATAATAATGAAACCTATTTATTTTATATAGTTAATGATATGATTTAATGTTTATGAAACCCATCTCTTTTTATGGGTTATGATATGATAAATGTTTTATGATCTTGTGGCACAAAAATGCATGATTTAATTATGTGATGGGTGGGACATATATCGTACTCCAATGAATTGGGTAAAGATTTATATATCATAATATGGAAAGGAATAAAATAGAGAGTGAACTCAGTACATTATGGTGCTTTTTCCACTATGATGGTATTGGGAGTGAACCTTAACAACTATAATGGTTTGGGGAGTGAACTCATTCCAATATGATAGATTTATCATTGATCCTTGACGACTATGGAAATAATTTTATATGCTTATGTGTTTTCCACAGTTCTATGTGTTATGCTTATGTTATGCTCTCATGGATTATTTTCTTTGATTTCATTATGATTCATGTCTTATGAACTACCAATATTTATTCCATGACTCAAGATTATGATCTTTGATATACAGGGTATGATCTTCAAATTTTATTCTCAGGTTCTTATACATGTATTATCATTTTATGTTTATGTGTCTCCCTTGTTTACCATTACTAAGAATCTAAGCTCACCCTTTCTTATGTTTCCCTTCCCCATAGAATATGGTTAGAGCTGATTAATGATTATGAATTCTCAAAACATTACTACCCTAGGAAATAAAACAAGGTGGAAAATTATTTGAGTCAAAAAGATTATTCTATATTATCCATGATGAGGATAAAAAAAGATCAAATATTAAGGATTTTAAAAATATAGATCTTGAAATCTTGAGATAAGGGGAGAAATATTGTTTTTTCAAAGTGTTCAACCATCTATATATGTGAGGATAAAGGAGGTGTATAAGGATGATATAGAGCTGGAAAAAAGGTGAGGAATGTTCCTGAGTTTAAACTTGATCAAAATGGAATGATAAGGTTTAGAAATCATGTATGTGTTCTACCCATTCCAAATTTGAATAAGGAGCTATTAGAGTAGGCTCAAAGTTCTTTATTCTTTATTTATCCTGGAACTATAAAGATGTATTGGGATTTTAAATATTATTTCTGATGGGATGGAATAAATAGATGCATCGTTGTTTTTGTATCTTGGTTCTTGGTATGTCATCAAGTTAAGGCTAAGAGACAAAAGTTTAAGGGAATATTACAACCATTACCCATACCATAATGGAAATGGTAAAAAAATACTATGTATTTTTTCGTATGACTCCTTATAATGTCTAAAATGAATAATTCTATATGGTTATTAGTATATTGACTAAAAAAGTTAGCATACTTTATCGTTATTAGAGAATATTTATATCTAGATCATATTTCCAAGATATACATTAAATAAGTGGTAATATTTCATGGATTAACACTCTCAATTGTATCTGATTGATATCTTAGGTTTACCACAAAGTTCTTGTGAAGTCTTCAGTGGGCTTTGGATATGGAGTTAAGCTTCAGCATAGCGTATCATCCTCAGATAGATGGTTAGTCTAAGAGAAAAATTAAAACCCTAGAATATATGTTGAGATCTTGTTATATGGATTTCAAAGGTGTTTTTTATAAACGCCTTCCTCTAGTTTATTTTTCATATATTAATATATTTCACTTGATAATTCAAATGACTCCTTATGAAAATATCTATGGAAAGAAGTGTAGAGATCCAACATGTTGAAATGAAATTATAGAAATAAATCTATTGGGACATAATATGGCTAATGAAATGGAAGATAAGGTTATATATATTTAGTAACACATCAAGGTAGCTCATAGTTGGTATAAAATGTATGTTTAAAATAGCTGTCATGATTTTAAATTTGAATCTGGTGAGAAAGTGTTTCTATAAATTTCTCCCTGAAAAAAGTTATGAGATTCAGAAAGAAAGGGAAGTTGGGCACTAGGTATATTATCCCTTTTGTGATCCTTGATTGAGTAAGGATGGTTTATTATCACTTGGTTCTCCTAAAAAACCTTTCTCAAGTCCATGATGTGTTCCATGTATCTCTCATAAGAAAGTACATACTAGATCCATCACATCTACTGAACTCAGAGGTTGTACCACTAGAGTAAGATATTTCTTACAAGGAGCATGCAGTAGAGATTCTGGATCATATATAGAAAGTGATACAAAAATAGATTCCACCCAAATAATCAAATATTTGTGGAAAACATGCCAATTTTAGGAAGTTATGTTGGAACCTGATGATGTGATGAGGTAGAAGTATCCTCGATTGTTTGTAGTAGAGAAATAGAATTTTGAGGGTGAAATTCATTTTAAGGGGGGTAAAATGTAACACCTTAAGTTTCTATGAATTTTTTTTGAATAAATTAATTATTTTATTTTTATATCTTTCATTATATGCAATAAAAAGTTCCTTTTATAGCATTCATGACATGAAATACCGAGTTTTACCTCAAAAAAATATTATTAATATTATTCTTTAATACGATAGTTATATCTTGGTCGTTTGAATGGTGGATATGAATATTATTAACTAAATTATGAAAACCATTATTTATACATTTATAAAAAATTCATTGGTTCTACATTAATTGGAAAGTAATATAAAAACCAATTTAATAAAAGAAATGTTTTCTGAAAAACTATATTTTTCTAAAAAATGGTTTTGTCGCATTTTGCATACTTATTTTAATTTTTTTTATAAATTTTATAAAATTAATGTTATGAAATAAAATTAATCTTTAAAATCATCATGTTGAAATTATCCAAGGGTGAATTTTTTATAATTTTATGAAAAGATAAATTTTTCAGTGAATAGTTAAAAATATTGGTTTTTATTAAGAATTTTCATTTCTTTAAAAGCTTTTAAAAACTTTAAAATTATTTTAATATGGTTTTAAAAGTGATTTTAGTTCAATTATATATCTATTAATATAATATTTACCTTTTTAATCATTTTATATTGAATTTTGATCTAAAAACCATTTAAACCTTTGAACTTTTTCACATTGAAAACATGATTTCTCATCGTGGATTAAATTTAAATAAAAATGTGACACTTATGTTAATAGAATTTAGAAAAATGGATTACATATTTTGAATCAGAATAATTTATATTATATAATTATTTAAAATTAATTTTTTACCATAATTATCTCTGAAAACAATTAAAATTAATCAATTTGATTAAGGAAAAGATGATTTTGTTGAGGGATTAACTTTGAACTTAATGGGAAAATAACCTATAAACTTTTTAAAAGTACATTTTCTAGCCATAGATAAACCTTACCCATTCTAGGATTGATAATAGACCATTATTTCATTCTTATGACATGACAAAAAAATGTGGGTGGAATTCGCTCTTTTCAAATAAAATACAACTGTGTCACTCACCTCACTTGTAAAATACCACCCCCTATTCTCATATCTTCACACTTTCAAAACCCTTATTTCATATAAAAAATTTCCCAAATCACTTCCCAACTTCCATAGTAATGTAAAATGGGTGGGTTGGTGTGGGGAAGACAAATCCCTCTCAAGTTTGAGCCTGTATAGATTTGTCCGCAAAATTCCACATAAATTGCGAACAAAAAATTTCAAGACCACCCCACCCCTCATAAGTCCAAGGGTAGCCCATGGACTTTCCCACTTTTTAAAAAAAATATACTATTTATAATAATTTAAATATTTTATTTTTTTATCATTCTTAATATTAGTTGTGGGGATAATTATGGATCAAAAAGATAAATTTTTTAAGGGATTTGATGAAACATTTTTCAATGGGTTAATGGTGGCTTGAGTCGATGAAAATGTGGTGGAAAACTATTATGATGCAAAGTGGGCGAGTGATTAGTGAGGGGTGACGAATGATGATGTTGGTTTTGTGGAGATGAAAATAGCTAGATTTTTTAATGAATGATGAATCTACAAGTAATGATCGGTTTTATAAGATATTAGGGTTCCCTTGAATTCCTATCTTATTTTATTAATAAAAAAATATAATAAAATAATAACAATAATAAATCGACCTAAAAATATTATGATTATAATAAATCTCTTATAATTGAAACCATGTTCAAGAGAGATGGGTTCTATTTTTTGAGATGTGTGATGACGCCCTATGAATATGGTTAATAATTAATATATAGGTGTTATAATATCATATTAAAACAATAAATATAAACTAATTTAAATTTCACATGTGAATGAATGGTGAATTAGTAGGACCATTATAATGAAAAATCATATGTCATGGTTTAATTGTGTTTTTTTATTAAAAAACTAAAATTTTAATGATGAATATATTTTAAAAATTATAAATTTTTTTAAATCAATCCCATGGTTAAGGCCACACCTACATGGCCTCAACCTTCCTTGGATCTCACTCGCACGGGCTCAACCCACAATGGTTGATGCTCTTAATGGCCAAAATTTTTAGGCCCACCCACCCTGCATATGCCTCATATCCACAAATCCTGTGAGATTTGGGCCAGTTTTTCATTGATAAACTTCTCTATTCTCATCCTAAAATCATTGGTTTGGTTATAAATACAAACAAGGGAATATTTTTAGGCCCACCCTCCCTGCATATGCCTCATAAAGTGGGTTGTTTCTATAAAGTGGGGTGTTTCTGTAAAGTGGGGTGTTTCCATAAAGTGGGGTGTTTCTATAAAGTGGGATTTTTTCATAAAAATGTGTTTCCATAAAAAGGGTAAAGGTGAAGGATGGGAGAGTTTGGCAGTTTTATAAGGAGTTTTGGTACCAAAAGGAAGGTCGCACGATCCATACACGATTGGCCCAAACCGTGTGGTCAAACCTTCCGCAGAGGTCAAATCTAGATCCTATTTTCTAGGAGCTTACTCGTTTTTGCTCTATATATTTTTTGGGCTTCAAAACGACCCTATTTCGATATTACGCTCCCTATAATGTTGTAGAACCCTCCCCACATTATTTGGAGCCAACCTATAGCTTTCCCTTAGTGATTTCGAGTCCGATTCTTGAGGTATGTCACCATTATTTTCTGATTTGTCATGTTTTCTTAGATCTTCTTAGATCTACTTCTCTAATCTCCATTCTTTCTCAGATATGAACCTATAGTAGTTAGTTCTATGTTTTTGGATGCCAAATAATTCAATGTTGAGTTGTGATCTTGCTATTATAAGAGAACTAAGATCGTTCTTGGAGAATCGACCCGCTTTCTTGTGTGTTCTTCATCTGTTGTCAAATTTTCGTCAAAACATTCATGGTAGGTGGCTTCTATATAAAATCCTCTTGCTAGAATTTATTAGCATAGATTCAAATTGGTTTATTTAAAATAAAATTATTGTGAAAAACATGGAAAAATATTCTTTAGTGATGATTTATGGTTTTTGTAAAATTTCCTCATCTTAGTGAATAGTTGTGCAAAGGGGGTTTACTTTCATGAATTTAAAGTATTGATTTTAAATTATTGATTTTCTGAAATTTCTAAATGGTTGATGAAAAAGGTATTTTTAATAGAAATGGTTTTCAATAAAAATAGAGTTTTATTGAAATTTTTTGGAATTAAAATGGTTTTGACAGAAATGGTTTTCAATAAAAATGTGTTTTTATTGAAAGGGTTGTTTTGGCATGATCGTTGGGAATATGTTGTGTGTGTTCATGTTTCATATATGGTTCTTGGTTGAAATATGACATTGTGCTTGGTTCCAAAGGTTTAATGGCACATGGGAATTTTATACATGGGGCTTGGTTGAAATATGACCTTATGCTCGGTGCCAAAGGGTTAATGGCCCATGGGAAACAATTACCTTGTGACGACTTGGTTGATCGACAAGAAACTGCTCATGAGTATGGAACTTTCATAACATAGCATGCATGGTTGGTTTCATGGGTTTGAGGAATGGTTGGGTATGCTGATAAAGGGATATTGTGAAATGGTTGTAAATATTGTTTAGTTATTTTTCTGGAAAAATATCTTGCTGGGAAAATTGGTTTCAATTTGTAAAGACCCGTAAAATTCAAGGGAAATTTTTTCTTAGTTTTCTTTGGAATTTTATGAGTACGCATTTTCTGACAGCACCTGATTCCGAGGCCCGGTGTGCCTGGAATATTTTTCTGAAATCTTGTTAAGATTAAATTAACGCGCGTAAGCAGTTTTACTGAAAAAGTGTAATAACTATTAAACGGTTACTCAGATCAGAAATATGAGGGCACCGTTGTGCTCAGGAAGGCGGGTTTACCCTAGGCGCGACTTAAGTTTAGTCGGCGCGGGCCTCCTGTGAGAAATTCCAAAAATGGCATAACCGTAAATAAAATAATTAAATAAATTATTTTATTTTTCAAATGCTTATAACTCACAAACGGTAGCTCGGATTAAAAATCCGAGACAACCGCTGAACTTATGAGGGCATGGTTTATTTAAGAAGATACTAACTTTGGCCGGCGCGGGCCACCAGAAAAAGTTAGTTTTTGGCCGCAAATAAAATAATTAAATGACAATTATTTAATTGTAAAATTTTTCTCTTTTAAACGGTAACTCATATTGAAAATCCGAGAGTAACATTGGATTCGTTGGGGCGTGTTTCACTTAGGCAGAGCCTGACCTTGACTGGCATGGGTTGAGGGTGACTGATAATAATTTTCCGAACTTTTTTTCAGGTACGTTCAGTAAACGTACGTGTGGGTTTTCCTATCTTTTGAACTGGTACTTGGAATTGAAATCCGAGGGCACCGATGAACTTGAAGCACCGGTAAATGCTTAATGGGACCTTTATCGCAGTTGCATTTGAAGTGGGTTGAGAATTAATAATTGGGGATTTAGAATTAAATAAATAAAATTGGTGGTACACAATTTTATTTATATGGTAGTTATACCCTACAAAGGGGAGTTAAGGGTGAGACACATAACCACCAACTACCCATGTGAGGATAAATGAGAGGTGGGGTCCACATGATACCCTAACTCCTCACCTCCACCTCAACTCCCTAAACCCCCCTTTATCACCCCTTAAATTAATTTGTAAACTCCCCTTTAATTATGTGAACTCCTCACCTTCTTCTCTCTCTCCCATAAGTTTTGCCAACTTGATTTCAATTAATGAATTGGATCCTCTTAGTTTTGAATTTCTTGGCATTATTAAATTAAGAGGAAGCCTTTAATTTTATTGTTGGGAAATTAATCTGTGGAGAAGCTTTGGAGGATTAGAAGGAAAAGCTTACTTTCCACGAAGAATGCAATCTTCCTCTCGGTGAAGGGAATCTCCTTCAACCGAGGCAAGAATGTTAGGTGACGCCACGAGGAGCACTGTTCTTCCGCGATGTCCGACCACCACGATACTTGCCTCTTTCCGCGATTCGACGATGTGCAACGTATTTTTGAGGTAGGGGTTTTTATATATGATTGAATTCGTTTTATTGATTCTTCATATCTTAAATTCACGATGATGATGACCAAATGAACATGGACATCGTCCCGCACATAAACCATTCTCCTTTTTCTTTTTATTCTTCACGTGTTCTTCGTGCGTTCTTCAATGCCAAATATTTATTGACGCTGGAAACACGAATTTTTGTTGAGCGCAATATATGGATGTGAATCCCTCGACGCAAGGATCGAAAATATGAGATCGTTTAATTTTTCGGGCTTGGAACGAAGCCTCAATGGCTCGTGGAAGGAGGCGTCCAAATATTTATTGACGTTGGAAGCTCAATGTTTCCCTAAGCATGACATACAGACACGAATATCTCGACCCGAGGATCAAGGATATGCATTCGTATCTTTTTTCCGAGTTAAATCGAAGTCGAAATGGAGTGCGGAAGGATCTAGAGGCGTAGCTGGGCGGGCTGCCAAAGGTGGTGGCCATGCGTAAAGAAGGGTGGTGCGTGAAGAAGGGTGGTGTGTGACATGGGGTAATTGAAAGAAATCAATTAAAATTAATAATATAATAACGGTATTGTTAATTTTGATGATAAAACACTTTTTTGTCCGTAACTTCTTCGTGCGATCTCGGTTTCATGAACCGTCAGTGGCAGTGCGACCATGACTTCGAGACAGAATTTATGAGTCCAATATTGGATGTCTTTTTCAGGTTTTTGTATCAGGTACCTGAAACGCTCGAAAAATAATAGATTTAATATTATTATTAAATCTTCGACCCACCATAACTCATGTGTGCGACGTCCGATTGGATTGCCGTCAGTGGAGATATAATCCCGTCATTAATACGGTCGATTCAAGTCTAATTTTGGATACTAAATTCTAGTTCGTGATGTAGGGCCACGAAACACCGAATAATAATATTATTATTATTATTACGGGATCTTGTATCGGACATATCTCTCTCATACAGTGTCGGAATGACGAACCATCTGCGACGTTGCGACCCTGGAATTACGACATATGTTTCAAGACTAATTTTGGATATTTAAGTCGAGGTTGAGGCGCGGGCCCCATGAGGCCCGGTTCGCGCATGATGCGGTGAAATGCAACCTTTTCACCGGTTATCCGTTTGGGACCAATGGGTAGTCCATCTCGTGTGTTTTTTCGTATGGATCGCAATGGTGTGACCGGTTTGGTTAACCGGTGTCTTTTGAAGTACGACTGGGCTGGATCAAACATGAATCCAACCGGGCCCTCGGAGTGGAAACGCTTATAACTTGAGCTCCGGACGTCTGATTGACGTGCCGTCGACTTTGTTGGATTCCTCTTGATGAGACAGAACTTTTGGTATACTTCGCCTGAGGTTTGGACGCTGTTGGAATATGGCCGGGTTGGATTGTACCTGAAATCCAACAGGGCCCCTGGAACGGAAAAGATGATAACTTTCAGACTGGACGTTCGTTTAACGAACCATCAGCGGCGTTGGTGATCTTTTTGAGAAATGCTCCCTTTGAGTATACCCTATGAGAGTTCGGGGTACGTTTGAGATACGGCCGGGTTGGTTTGCACACGAAACCAACCGGGCCCCTGGGACGAAAAGGCTAATAACTCACAGACCAGGCGTCCGATTGACGCGGCGTCTATTTCGTTGAGACCCCTATGACGAGGCGGTCCTTTGAGATACTTCTTCGTGGGGCTTTGAGATACTTGGAGTATCGACCTATAGCTCGTGGAGCGGACCCTCCCAGAGACGAGCGTTCAGAGTACGGAGACCGTGTAGCTGGCTGAGACCTGACGACTGCTTGACTTACTTAACTTGGAGTGAGTCGACTAGCCCAGTGGACGGAGCACTACTTTGTTGGGTGCAGACCCATGGTGGATGGAGCACTACCTGTGTGACCGTGCAGACCCTCGGTACTCGTCTAGAGAGTACCTCTGCAGGCTATTAGGGGGTGTGCACTACTCTGTTTGGGTGGCATACCCCGGCGGGAAGCACTACTGTGTTTGGGTGGCTGGCCCGCGGTACTCGACAGGAGTAGTACCTCAACAGTCTTAGGTTAGTGAGCAGTACCTCAGAGTCGTGACAGGACCACTGTACACTCCAGATATGGGGCTCTTCAGCAGTTACGGTTTCGATAATGAAAATCCTGGTTTGAGCTGAGTCTATGACCATTGTGTTTACCTCATTATTGAGATGGGTCACATGATAACTTAGGTATATGTATGGGCATATATATAAGTAGTGGTTATCCGTTGATTTCATAACCTTTGTGTTTCCTCATGATTGAGATGGGTTAATTGATAACTTAGGTATAAGTATGGGCTTATACCTAAGTAAGGGTTATCTATTGAGATCTTTTTTGTGGTTATCCTTGTTGGATTTAGTGAGAGCTTGAGGTTCTTGGGGTCCCTACTGAGTATCGTTATACTCACCCCTGCACGGGCTATGCTCGCACCTTGTTGTGTTGGTTACAGACGACGGGCAGCGCAGACAGAGGCCGAGTGTTCAAGGATTGGACGGTACCCGGAGTTGGACCTCACGACGAGACAGTATCTGGTGGTGGACTTCACGATGAGACGACACTCGGAGGAGGTTGATGGGCGAGAGCGTTGTGGAGGCTATCTGTACCTACCCTTCAGGTAGGATCCGTGGTGGACAATCCAGGAGCTACGCTATCTGTACCTACCCTTCAGGTAGGATCCGAGGAGGACGACCCAGAAGCTGTTTCTTTACTTATTGTTGTTAGTCTTTTCTGTTGTACTTCCATTCAGTTGTAGCTGTACTTTTAAGTTGGGTTTATATTCTGGCCCTTTTCCTTTTCAACACTTCTTTTGTACTTAGTTTTTACTTCTGCTTGTACTCTGTGATGTTTTGTTTACTTTTATAAAGGAAATACCTTCCCAGTTATCAGGATTTACACCTTTGGTGCTAGTCTCCAGCCCCTGGCCTATGGAAGGCGGGCTTGGGGTAGTCACGACACGGGCCCGGAGGATGGGTCGTGACAAATTGGTATCAAAGGAGTCGGTTCTACCATAGAACTTATAACTCTGATATTCCCTTTCTGTGAAGAAATAGTGTTAAGGGTACCGATTGTGGTTTTCAGTTCAGGGAGTCCAGTGTTGGTGCGGCGGCTGACGTATCCGTACACCAGGACTCTGACTACTGATTTCCAACTTTGTGAATGAAAACACTGATTGCGTGTGTGTTTCCAAGAGTTTTAAAGTCAGCTCAAACCAGGTCAGCTCACCAGGTATAAACGTTGACTGTGTCGCATTTGTTCAGGATGTATCCACGCAGACAGTCAGTTGGAGTTCCAAGAGAGTACTCGATGATGGCCCACCGAGCGACGAGGCTCCGGTGCGGGGCCCTTTTTACTATGTTGGCACCCTCGGGTGGTGTACCAGCAGCACCACCACCTGTTGGGTAGAAGATTCCACCAGCTAAACTAGCGAACTGTGCACGCTGGAAGAGCGCATTGCACGAGTTCCAGTAGTAGCGGCCTCCAAGGATACGAGGCGAGGCAGATTCCCAGACAGCAGAGCACTGGCTGAGGTGATTGCTAGAGTTTTCCGCCTAGATGAGACATCAGGAGAGTGGATGGTGGACTTGTCCACTAGTGTTTTCCAGTGAATGACCATGAGGATGGTCCACATGGTGATGAGGCTTCAGTACGTGGACCGATCCCTGAGATAGTGCCTTCGAGTAGTGTGTCAGCTATACATCACTACCTGTTGGTCACAGTTACAACCGGCGGTACCGGTACGTGACACATGTAAGCTTACTGCCTTACACGTGTTCTAACATCAGATACCCTCAAGTTCCGAGGTGAACCTGATTCACAGGAAGCTGAGGACTGGCTTGAGGAGGTGGCTGAGAGTTTTCTAGAGATTATACAACTTCGGCAGGATGACGTGTCGGTAGCTGAGAATTCATCAAGGCGTACCGAACATTCTGGGTACTCGATGAATACGATTAGAGCCATCACTTTTTCCTCTATTCATTCCTACTCACGTTAGAGTACTAGAGAGAACCTTGAGGTTGAATGTTCTTTGGCTGAATGAATACATCTAGAGAATGTTAGAAGTTGGAACGCAGCGACCTGGTGCCAGTCTCAGAGACTTGGGCGTGCAAATGTTTCAAGAAGAGGAAATGTTAAGGACAGATAAATCTGTAGAGCATCAGACGTGGAGGCAGAGCTAGGAGAGCAGCATGAGGTGGTGTACATTTCAACATATTACAACCACCCACCTTTGTTGTCCCCTCCAGGCTCAGGGAGCTGGAGGGAAGGGGAAAAGAGTAGCTGCATGCGGTCAAGGAGTGCGACCGAAATGGCTCTAAGGATGATTTGAAGTGCGGACTTTGTCTTCTACTAGATTCCATAGCCACAGACATCGATGAGAATCATATCTTCCTTCCATGAATCTAGTCCCAGACCTAGAGTTTCCGGTTAAGCTGTTGACTTGACCCTCACGTCTGGAGATACCTTTGGGAGGAGACTCGATAGTCACACTTACGCCGACGGTGTGATCTGACCCTTGAGGCGAGAGTCTCAGTTGGGACCACTTGGTGGCAGCGTCGAGGCCTTATGATGTTAGTTTGAGTATGGATTGGGCAATCACTGCTCATACTCAAATTGACGGTATTAGGAAAACGTCGGGATGGGTTTTCCTTGGTCGGAGAAAAGGAAACCCCAGGAAGCACAAGATAAACTCGTGCATGGGAGGGTGTATCCGATCACTCTTGAGTAGGCCAACCTTACCCTTGTGGCAGCAGAAGTTTTGAGTTTTAGTTCTAATCTGGAAAGAGAGACCTCTAGAGTTTGAGGATAGCGACCACGTTATTATACGGGTCTCACCTCGATGAGGTTTACGGAGATGTAGCTGAGGTGGCAAGATATCTCCGAGGTTCAAGGGACCTTTCTAGGTCCCCAGCAGGGTAGGCGAGGTGGTTTAACGCTTCACCTTTCCACCTCAGTTGCACCGGGTGCATGAAATCTTACACGTACCTTGGCTGAGGAGATACGTGCAAGATCCTTCACACATCATCAACCTCAGGGAGTTGGACGTCGATGACAGGGCGACAAGCACGGAGGTTCCAGTGGAGATTGAGGATCGACAGGAGTGGATCCTACGAGGACGGTCGATTCCTTGGGTGCGCTTTCACTGGTAGTACGGGAACCTCCAAGTGAGCACATGGGAGCGGAAGGCTCAGGTGCGTGCTCAGTACCGCTTTTATATCCCTAGTTTTTGTTAAAGCTTTACGAGGACATAAAGCTCTGAGGTGGGAGTAATGTAAAGACCCATATAATTCAAGGGAAATTTTTTCTTAATTTTCTTTGGAATTTTACGAGTATGCAGTTTCTGACGGAACCTGATTCCAAGGCCCGGTGTGCCTGGAATATTTTTCTGAAGTCTTGTTAAGATTAAATTAACGCGCGTAAACAGTTTTACTGAAAAAGTATAATAACTCTTAAACGGTTACTCGGATCAGAAATCTGAGGGCACCGTTGCGGTCAGGATGGCAGGTTTACCCTAGGCGCGACTTAAGTTTAGTCGGCGCGGGCCTCCTATGAGAAATTCCAAAAATGGCATAACTGTAAATAAAATAATTAAATAAATTATTTTATTTTTCAAATGATTATAACTCACAAATGGTATCTCGGATTAAAAATCCGAGACAACCGCTAAACTCGTGAGGGCATGGTTTATTTATGCAGATACTAACTTTGGCCGGCGCGGGCCACCATAAAAAGTTAGTTTTTGGCCGCAAATAAAATAATTAAATGACAATTATTTTATTGTAAAATTCGTATCTTTTAAACGGTAACTCGGATTGAAAATCCGAGAGTACCGTTGGATTCATTGGGGCGTGTTTCACTTAGGCAAAGACTGACCTTGACCGGCGCGGGTCGTGGGTGACTGATAACAATTTTCCGAAAAAACTTTCGGGTACGTTTAGTAAACGTACGTGTGGGTTTTCCTATCTTTTAAACCGGTACTCGGAATTGAAATCTGAGGGCACCGATGAACTTAAAGCACTGGTAAATGCTTAAGGGGACCTTTACCGCAGTTGCGTTTGAAGTGGGTTGAGAATTAATAATTGGGGATTTAGAATTAAATAAATAAAATTGGTGGTACACAATTTTATTTATATAGTAGTTATACCCAACAAAGGGGAGTTGAGGGTGAGACCCATAACCACCAACTACCCATGTGAGGATAAATGAGAGGTGGGGTCCACACGAGACCCTAACTCCTCACCTCCCCCTCAACTCCCTAAACCCCCCTTTATCACCCCTTAAATTAATTTTTAAACTCCTCTTTAATTATGTGAACTCCTCACCTTCTTCTCTCTCTCCCATAAGTTTTGCCAACTTGATTTAAATTAATGAATTGGCTCCTCTTAGTTTTGAATTTCTTGGAATTATTAAGTTAAGAGGAAGCCTTTCATTTTATTGTTTGGCAATTAATCTGTGGAGAAGCTTTGGAGGATTAGAAGGAAAAGCTTACTTTCCACGAAGAATGCAATCTTCCTCTCGATGAAGGGAATCTCCTTCAACCGAGGAAAGAATGTGAGGTGACGCCACGAGGAGCACCGTTCTTCCGTGATGCCCGACCACCACGATTCTTGCCTTGTTCCGCGGTTCGACGACGTGCGACGTCTTTTCGAGGTAGGGGTTTTTATATATGATTGAATTCGTTTTATTGATTCTTCATATCTTAAATTCACGATGATGATGACCAAATGAACATGGACATCGTCCCGCACATAAACCATTATCCTTTTTCTTTTTATTCTTCACATGTTCTTCGTGCGTTCTTCAATGCCAAATATTTATTGATGTTGGAAACATGAAGTTTTATTGAGCGCAATATATGGATGTGAAGCCCTCGACGCAAGGATTAAAAATATGCGATCGTTTAATTTTTCGGGCTTGGAACGAAGCCGCAATGGCTCGCGGAAGGAAGCGTCCAAATATTTATTGACGCTGGAAACTGAATGTTTCCCTAAGCGCGACATACAGACACGAAGATCTCGACCCGAGGATCAAGGATATGCGTTCGTATCTTTTTTCTGAGTTAAATTGAAGTCGAAATGGAGTGCGGAAGGATCTGGAGGCGCAGTTGGGCGGGCACCCAAAGGTGGTGGCCATGCGTAAAGAAGGGTGGTGCGTGAAGAAGGGTGGTGCGTGACATGGGGTAATTGAAAGAAATCAATTAAAATTAATAATATAATAATTGTATTATTAATTTTGATGATAAAACACTTTTTTGTCCGTAACTTCTTCATGCGATCTCGGTTTCACGAACTGTTAGTGGCAGTGCGACCATGACTTCGAGACGGAATTTATGAGTCCAATATTGGATGTCTTTTTTGGGTTTTTTGATCGGGTACCTGAAGCGCTCGAAAAATAATAGATTTAATATTATTATTAAATCTTCGACCCACCATAACGCATGCGTGCGACGTCCGATTGGCTTGCCGTCAGTGGCGATATAATCCCGTCATTAATACGGTCGATTCAAGTCTAATGTTGGATACTAAATTCTAGTTCGTGGTGCGAGGCCACGAAACACCGAATAATAATATTATTATTATTATTACGGGATCTTGTATCGGACATATCTCTCTCATACGGTGTCGGAATGACGAACTGCCTGCGACGTTGTGACCCTGGAATTACGATAGATGTTTCAGGACTAATTTTGGATATTTAAGTCGAGGTTGAGGCGCGGGCCCCACGAGGCCTGGATCGCGCATGATGCGGTGAAATGCAACCTTTTCACCGGCTATCCATTTGGGACCAATGGGTAGTCCATCTCATGTGTTTTTCCGTATGGATCGCAATGGTGTGACTGGTTTGGTTAACTAGTTTCTTTTGAAGTACGACTAGGTTGGATTGAACATGAATCCAACCGGGCCCTCAGAGCAGAAATACTTATAACTTGAGCTCCGGACGTCCGATTGATGTGTCTTCAACTTTGTTGGATTCCTCTTGATGAGACGGAACTTTTGGTATACTTCTACTGAGGTTTGGACGCTGTTGGAATATGGCCGGTTTGGATTGTACCCGAAATCCAACCGGGCCCCTGGATTGGAAAAGATGATAACTTTCAGACTGGATGTCCGTTTGACAAACCGTCAGCGGTGTTGGTGATCTTGTTGAGAAACGGTCCCTCTGAGTATACCCTATGAGAGTTCGGGGTACAGTTGAGATACGGCCGGGTTGGTTCGCACACGAAACCAACCGGGCCCCTGGGACGAAAATGCTAATAACTCACAGACCAGGCGTCCGATTGACGCGTCGTTTGTTGCGTTGAGACCCCTATGACGAGGCGGTCCTTTGAGATACTTCTTAGTGGGAATTTGAGATACTTGGAGTATCGACCTGTAGCTCGTGGAGCGGACCCTCCCGGAGATGAGCGTTCGGAGTACGAAGACCGTGTAGCCGACTGAGACCTGACGACTGCTTGACCGAATCGACTTGGAGTGATTCGACTATCCCAGTGGACGGAGCACTACTTTGTTGGGTGCAGACCCATGGCGGACGGAGCACTACCTGTGTGACCGTGCAGACCCGCGGTACTCGTCCAGAGAGTACCTCTGCAGGCTATTAGGAGGTGTGCACTACTTTGTTTGGGTGGCATACCCCGGCGGGAAGCACTACTGTGTTTGGGTGGCTGGCCCGCGGTACTCGACAGGAGGAGTACCTCAGCAGTCTTAGGTTAGTGAGCAGTACCTCGGAGTCATGATAGAACCACTGTACACTCCAGAGACGGGGCTCTTCAGCAGTTACGGTTTCGATAATGAAAATCCTGGTTTGAGCTGAGTCTATGACCATTGTGTTTACCTCATGATTGAGATGGGTCACATGATAACTTAAGGTATATGTATGGGAATATATCTAAGTAGTGGTTATCCGTTGATTTCATAACCTTTGTGTTTCCTCATGATTGAGATGGGTTACTTGATAACTTAGGTATAAGTATGGGCTTATACCTAAGTAGGGTTTATCTATTGAGATCTTCTCTGTGGTTATCCTTGTTGGATTTAGTGAGACCTTGAGGGTCTCGGGGTCCCTAATGAGTATCGTTATACTCACCCCTGCACGGGCTATGCCCGTACCTCATTGTGTTGGTTGCAGATGACAGGCAGCGCAGACAGAGGCCGAGTGTTCGAGGACTGGACGGTACCCGGAGGTGGACCTCACGACGAGACAGTATCTGGTGGTGGAATTCACGAAGAGACGACACTCATAGGAGGTTAACGGGTGAGAGAGTTGTGGAGGCTATCTGTACCTACCCTTCAGGTAGGATCTGTGGTGGACGATCTAGGAGCTACGCTATCTGTACCTACCCTTCAAGTAGGATCCGAGGAGGATGACCCAGGAGCTGTTTCTATACTTCCAGTTGTTAGTCTTTTCTGTTGTACTTCCGTTCAGTTGTAGCTGTACTTTTCAGTTGGGTTTGTATTCTATCCCTTTTCCTTTTCAGCACATATTTTGTACTTAGTGTTTACTTCTTCTTGTACTCTGTGGTGTTTTGTTTACTTTTATAAAGGCAATGCCTTCCCAGTTATCGGGATTTACGCCTTTGGTGCTAGTCACCAACCCCTGGCCTAGGGAAGGTGGGCTTGGGGTAGTCACGGCACAGGCCCCGAGGACGGGTCGTGGCATAATTGCACTTGTATGTTTTGGCAATGAATGGTTTTGGAAACTTGTTTATATTTAGTTATAAACTGTTTTTGAGAAATTTTCTTATATAAAGTGTTTTATATAATTGTTACTAACTCTTCTATCCTAGTGGCTTGAGTAGGGAAGTCATTGGGGAAAACCTACTGAGTTTTATACTCACCCCTACTTTGTCACTTTGGTTCTTTTTTAGATGCTATCTTTCGGGATAAGAGAAAAGGTAATGTTTCACATGTGTTTATCACTACCTCAGGATGTTTGGGATGTTCAAAGATTTTGGAGCTTGGAGCTTGTGAAGCATGGAGTCTTGAGGTATTTGGAGAGTCCTGTGTAGTTTATCTTCTATGTCCTTTGATACTTGGTTATTCTTCCACTCTTTCTTACTTTGATGTGGTTGTGAGATACATGAAGTTGTTGATTTGTCTTTAGTTTGTCCATGCATCATATAGTTAATGTTTGGTTATGGTTGGTAGGTTTATTGGTTTACTTATTAAAGAGTAAATCATCTCCCACTTGTATTTGAAACCCTTCGACATTTATTGACAGTCTTTGGCATCTTGGGGACATCGCTTAAGGCCTAGTAATGAATATTTGTACTCTTAAGACAATGATAATTGTAGGGTCATTAAAAATGGTATCAGAGCATTTTTTATTCCTTGGGTGGGAATATTAGAAAGGATTAGGATTGTCAGAACTTGAAATGTATAGCATAAAAGGACATAGCTAACCAATTAATGATGAACTTCAAGTTACCAGGGAGTTGGGTAAATAAGTGTTTGGAGACACTTCTGGAATTTTTAAATCTCATTGTCATGGGTTTATCCAATGAGACAAGAATGAAATGAATTGTAGAGGAATGACTTCCCACTAGGAGTTCATAGATCATTTCAAGGAAAGATTCATGTTGTGAAAAAAAAAGTGTTAATTTTTAAAAAATAATGGAATTGGTTTTCAAATGAAAGATTTTGAAAAGGCGAATGCATATCGTATTTTGAAAATGGTTTAATTTTCAAAAGTGTGTGAAGTGTTTTCAAAAATGGTTGAACATGGGGAAAAGGTTTTTTTGGAAAACAATGTTGTGATATTTGATGTGATAGAATTTGAAATGTTAAGAAAACAGTTTCTAGAGAGTGAGACTAATGGAGTTTGTTGTTAGTTTAGAAAATGGTACCTGGTAGGCGTCGTAGAAACCTACCCGAAGAAGCTGTAGAGAATGTGGTTTCACCTAAACCACGTGTGAACCAAGAGCTGGTTCAGAGTATTGTCCAAGATTTTCAAGATGTGGACATAGGGAAATGGAGGAATGAGCCATGACATGTGGATCATACCATCCAGTTTAGGAAGCATAATCCACCTAATTTCCAGGTTGATTCTGAGCCTGAGAAGGTGGAGGTGTGGCTATGTATGATGAATTGTATCTTTGACTTCATTGGCACACCGGTAGAGCTAAAGGTCAAATTGGAGACATATATGCTCGAGGATCTTTCACGTCAGTGGTGGGATTTAATGGTGCAAGATAAATTGGATGAAGGACTTACATGGGAGGATTTAGAGGAATTGTTCAACAAAAAATTCTATCCTCACACGTTCAAGATCCAGAAAACGACAGACTTCTTCAGCCTGAAACAAGTGAGTCTCTCTGTCGCAGAGTATGAAGCTAAGTTCATGAACTTAGTACACTTTTCACCAGAAGTTGTGGAAAGTTCCTCTTTGAAGGCACGCATCTTTGAATCAGGGATATGATAGGAGATTTGATCAAAGATTGTAGTACTTTGTATTATAGATTATACAGATATAGTGAACAGGGCGGCTGTGGATGAATGTGATATCTCGGAATCTATGGGATGAGGCATGATGATACCTATAGTAAATGGTGGGAACTCAACCGCTGGGAACAAACGGAAAAGAGACAACTATTTCCAAGGTGTAAGTGGAAATAATAATGAGACGGTTGAATCAGTAAACCTTCCTCCATGACCCCAGAGCAAAGAAGGTTATTTTCAATGTGGTTCTCTTGACCACATAAAGCAAGATTGTATGGCAAAACCTAGATCATGTCATAATTGTAACAAGATGGGACATCTTCAATGATATTTTCGTAGTGCTCCAATTTCAGGTGCTCGAGACACTTCTCAGGTGTCTCAAGCATCATATTCTTTAACTGGACTAGGATAGCAGAATCAGTCTCATCAACAAATCAGAGTCAGCCATGTTGATTCTAGAATTACCATGACTCCTCAACCAGGGCAACCTCAACAAGGAAAAAAAAGAGAACAGTGTAGTGAAGAAATAATTTTATAGAGCCGAGTAGATGATTGTTGATGATTAGGTTGGACCATCTACAGTGAGAGGTACAATTCTTTTGAATTCTACCTTTGTGAAAGTGTTGTTTGATAATGGTGCATCACACTCCTTCATTTCTTCTCGTACTATTTACTTTCCATGTTTAAAACTAGAAATTATGCCTTTTGTTTTGAAATTGAAAACTCCTCTCGGTGAAAGAGAATGTCAAGACTTTGTGTGTAGAGAATGTGCTATAACTGTTGATGGAGTTGAGTTAAAATGGGACTTCTTGATGTTGGATATGGATTTCTATGATGTAATCCTGGGTATGGATTGGCTGATAACATTCAAGGCTCAAATTTACTGTTATAGGAGAACATTTAGTTTCATGACTGAGGACGTCATCGAGCATCTCTTTAGAAGAGAGAGGATTGTAAAGAAGGGTGCAAAGAGTTTTTTGGCACCAATGGTGGGAACGATATTTTACCAATTGGCAGCGTTGACTTTGGAATCAATGGAAGAGATCAAGGAAAATAGTTTTCCAGCTTTTTTGGATCAATTTCCAGATGTCTTTCCTAATAATTTCTCAAGGTTACCACCTCAAAGGGAAGTGGAGTTTACGATTGATCTCCTTCTGGGGACCAGTCCTATTTTCCTTTCGTCTTATAGGATGGAACCAACAGAGTTATAGGAATTGAAAGTGGAGTTAGAGGAGCTAGAAAGCAAGGGTTTCATTCGACCAAGTACATCTCCATGGGCAGCACAGGTTTTGTTTATGAAGAAGGCAGATGGAACTCTTCGGCTGTGTGTTGATTATCATAATCTTAACTAAGTTACGATAAAGAACAGATATCCACTTCCACACATTGTTGATCTGTTCAATCAATTAAGGGGATCTCAGTTGTTCTCCAAGATTGACTTTCAATTAGGATATTAGCAATTGAGAGTTTGAAAAGATGATATTCCAAATACATCTTTCAGAAGTAGATATGGCCACTATGAATATATAGTCATTCCTTTCGGTCTAATGAATTCACCAGCAGTCTTCATAGAATTGATGAATCAGATATTTCAAAAATATATGGATTATTTTTTTGTGGTGTTTGTGGATTACATTTTGGTATATTCAAATACAAGGTCTGATCATGAGGTGCACATGGAAATAGTGTTACAAATCTTGAGAGATCATCGTTTGTATTCCAAATTATCAAATTGTGATTTTTGGATATAATAAGTACGTTTTCTTGGCCATGTAATTTATGAGAATGGTGTTTCTATTGATCCTGAAAAGATAGAAGTCGTTATCTCTTGGCAACTACCGAATAATGTTTCTGAGATACAAAGTTTTCTTGGTCTAGCTGGAAACTACTAACGCTTTGTGCACGATTTCTCATGACTAGCTTCACTAATGACAACTCTGAAAAAGAAGAATGCTCCATTCCATTGGATGGAGTAATGTCAAAAGTCTTTCCTGGAACTGAAAGTTTGGCTTACATCGGCACCTATCTTGAACTTTCCAGAATTAGAACAATGTTATGTAGTGTATTGTGATGCTTCAGAATCAGGGTTGGGCAGAGTTATCATGAAAAGAAATCATGTGGTTGCTTATGGTTCAAGGCATTTGAGGATGCATGAAAAGAATTACCCAACATATGATTTAGAGTTATCTGCAGTCGTCCATGCTTTGAAAACATGGAGACATTATCTCTTTGGTGAGAAATTTACTATGTTTACGGATCACAAAAGCTTGAAACATATTTTCTCACTACGAGATTTGAATCAGTGGAAAAGGAGATGGACGGAGTATCTCCAAATGTTTGAATTTGACTTGATGTACACATCGGGGAAAGGAAATTTGGTGGTGGATGCATTGAGTATAAATTCATATGCTCAGTTGGTGAAAGAATATTTAGATAAATGGCAGTTGATGTCGGTCTTATCCAACATGCATGTGGAATATGAAGACCAAGGTGATGTTGCGGTTTTCTTTTCAGCTATTCTTGTTCCTGATTTAGTAAAAATGATCAAAGAGGCACAAACATCTGATGCAGAATGTCTGGTTGTAAGTTTAAAACTCAATTGTGGGGAGACCATTGAGGGATGGAAACTTGATGGGGGTTCAGTTTTGTGTTTCAGAGATTATATGGTTGAACCTATGGTTTTTAAATAACAACTCCTTCATGTTTACCACTATTCGAGATGGGTTGTACATCTAGGTACACATAAGATGTATAAGGCATTGAAGGCGTAGTTTTAGTGGAGCGGCATGAAAAAGAAGGTGGCTAAGTTCATCTTACGGTGCTTTACTTGTCAGCAGGTTAAAGCGGATCATCTGAGATTAGCTTGTATGTTATAATATTTGTCCATCCTAGTGTGGAAATGGGATCAAATAACAATTGATTTTGTTACAGGTCTTCCAAGAATTGTCCAGAAACACGATTCCATTTGGGTGATAGTGGATCGTCTAACCAAGTTGGCCCATTTCATACCTATTCATGAAACTCATACGGTGGAGGATCTTTCAAAAATCTATATCCGATAAGTGGTAAAGAGGCATGGTGTACCAGTGTCAATAGTCTCAGATAGATATCTGAGGTTAACGTCCTTTTTCTGGAAATCCTTATAGCAATCTGTTGGGACTCAATTGACTATGAGCACAACGTATCATCTTCAGACAAATGGGAAATCCATGCGGATGATACAAATGTTGGAAGACATGTTGTGGGCTTGTGTAATGGATTTTAGTGTCTCATGGGAGGATAATATACCCTTAGTGGAGTTCTCATACAATAATATCTATCTATCCTTGATACACATGGCTCTGTTTGAAGCATTGTATGGGAATCCTTGTCATTATCCACTATTCTAGGTGGAAACAGGAAAAACTTCACTAGTGGGGCCAAGCCTTGTCCAAGAAACAATGGAGAAGATCCAGTTGATTAAAAAGAGGATGGAGATGGCTCAGAGTCTTCAGAAATCTTATGCAGATCACCATTGAAGACCATTGTCATTCGATGTGGGTGATCGTGTCTTCTTAAGGATCTCTCCAAGTCTTGGACATCATCGCTTCAGGAAGCAAGGAAAGTTATCTCCTAGATACATTGGCCCTTTTTAGATACTGGAACATGTTGGAGAGGTGGAATATCGGTTGGCATTACCACCATAGTTTAGTTCGGTGCATAATGTGTTCCATGTATCACAATTGAAAAAGTATCACCTTGATCATGACCATGTGATCAGATGGGATCACATTGAGCTAGAACCGAATGCATCATTGATACATGTCCCAGCACGGATCATGGATAGACAAGAGAAATTCTTACGTGGGAAAATCATTAGCCTAGTGCGGGTTTTATGGAAACATGGTCAGATTTAGGAAGAGACTTGGGAACGTGAAAAAGAAATAAAAGAGCAGTGACTGGAACTCTTTTTGTCCAACAAGGGTTTTCTACTTTTTGAGGACAGAAATACCAATGGTGGGGAGAATGTAGTCCCCCCCAGTTTCAGGTACATAACCCCTTTCCTCATGTTTTTTTTAATTAGTGTGTCTTTGATTGGGTTTCCATAAAATAGAGAGTTTCCATAAAATAGAGAGTTTCTATAAAATAGAGAGTTTCCATAAAATAGAGAGTTTCTATAATGTATAAAGTTTCTATAATATATAGAGTTTTCATAAATTTGGGTGTTTTCATAATGTTGGTTGTTTCCATAAAGTGGGTTTTTTCCAAAAAGTGGGATGTTTCCATAAAGTGGGTTGTCTCCATAAAGTGGGGTGTTTCCATAAAGTGGGATGTTTCCATAAAAAGGGTAAAGGTGAAGGATGGGAGAGTTTGGGGGGTTTATAATGAGTGTTGGGACCAAAAGGAAGGTCGCACGATCCATACACGGTTGGCCCAAACTGTGTGGTCAAACATTCCACAGAGGTTAAATCTAGATCATATTTTCTAGGAGCTTATTCGTTTTTGCTATATATATTTATTTTTTGCTTCAAAATGCCCCCATTTCGAGATTAATCTCCCTAGAATGTTGTATAACCCTCCCCACATGAGTTGGATCCAACCTAGGACCTTCCCTTGGTGATTTTGAGTCTGATTATTGAGGTATGTCACTATTATTTCCTGATTTGTCATGTTTTCTTAGATCTTCTTAGATCTACTTCTCCAATCTCCGTTATTTCTCAGATCTGAACCTATAGTGAGTAGATCTACATTTTTTGATGCCAAATAATTCAATGTTGAGTCGTTATCTTACTAGGATAATAGAACTAAGGTCGTTCTTGGAGAATAGACCCGCTTTCTTGTGCATTCTTCGTATGTTGTCAAAGTTTCATCAAAACCTTCATGGTAGGTGTATTATCTCTTGAATCATCTTGCTATAATTGATTGGAATAGATTAAAATTGGTTTATTTAAAAAAAATATTTTAAAAATCATGGAAAAATCTTATTTAATGATGATTTATGGTTTTTTTGAAATTGTGTGATCTTGGTGAATAGTTGTGCAAAGGGGGTTTAGTTTCATGAATTTAAAATGTTGATTTTAAATTATGGATTTTCTGGAATTTATAAATGGTTTATGGAAAAGGGGTTTTCAATAGAAATGGTTTTCAATAAAAATGGAGTTTTATTGAATTTTTTTGGAATTGAAATGGTTTGGCATTGAAATGGTTTTGAAAGAAATGGTTTTCAATAAAAAGGTGTTTTTATTGAAAGGGTTGTTTTGGAAAGATAATTGGGAATATGTGGTATATGTTCATGTTTCATATACGGGGATTGGTTGAAATATGACCTTGTGCTTGGTTCCAAAGGTTTAATGGAACATGGGAATTTCGTATATGGGGCTTGGTTGAAATATGACTTTATGCTCGGTGCCAAATGGTTACTGGTGCATGGGAAACAATTACCTTGTGACAACTTGGTAGATCAATGAGAACTCACTCATGAGTATGGAACTGTCATAACATATCATACATGGTTGGTTTCATGGGTTTGAGGAATGGTTGGGTATGTTGATAAAGGTATATTGTGAAATGCTTGTAAATATTGTTTAGTTATTTTTCTGGAAAAATATCGTGCTGGGAAAATTGGTTTCAATTTCACTTGTATGCTTTTGGAAATGAATGGTTTTGGAAACTTGTTTATATTTAGTTATAAACTATTTTTGAGAAATTTTATTATATAAATTGTTTTATAAAATTGTTTCTAACTCTTCTATCCTGGTGGTGTGAGTAGGGAAGTCATTGGGGAAAACCGACTGAGTTTTATACTCACTCCTGCTTTGGCACTTTGGTGCTTTTGAAAATGCTATCTTCCGGGACAAGGGAAAAGGTAATGTTTCACACGTGTTTAGCACTACCTCATGATTTTTGGGATATTTGGATATTTTGGAGCTTGGATTTTGTGGATCATGGAGTCTTGATGTCTTTGGAGAGTCATGTGTAGTTTATCTGTTGTGTACCTTGATACTTGATTATTCTTCTGTTGTTGCTTACTTTGATGTGGATGTGAGATACATGAAGTTGTTGAGTTGTCTTTCATTTCTTCATTCATCATATAGTGAATGTTTTTTATGGTTGTTAGGTTTATTGGTTAACTTCTTAAAGGGTAAATCGTCCCCCACTTGTATTTGAAACCCTTCGGTATTTAATGCCAGCATTTGGTGTCTTGGGGATGTCGCTTAAGGCCTAGTAATGACTCATTGTACTCTCAAGCCTATAAGACTTGGTGGGTCATTATAAAATTATTTACAAACTTTGTCTTCATCCCCATTAAAAAATATATCATTTTCATACACAATATCAATTATTGTGCTAGAGTTAACATCTTTCACATAAAAGTTACTATCAACTGTTCCTTTAGAAAAATCAACATTCTCAAAAAACTATCAAGTTTTTAATACTAGGAACGTGGGGATTGTTTCAACCCATATAAGGATTTTTTCAATCTATAAAAATATTTTTCATCATTATCAAGTATAAAAACACAAGGTTGTTCAATGTAAACTTCTTCCTAAATCTCTCAATTTAAGAAAGTCGAATTTATATCCATCTGATAAACTTTGTACTTTCGATGTGCATCCACTAATAGAAACATTATAATAGTTTCTAATCTTATAACTAGGGAAAAAGTTTCTTCAAAATCCACACCTTCTACCTATGCATATCCTTTAAAAACAAACCTTGATTTGTTTCTTGAAACTTCTCCATGTTCATTCAATTTATTTCTATAAACCCATTTTGTTCTGATAACATTTTTACCTTTTGAACGTGATACAAGTTCCCATGTTTCATTTTTCTCAATATGATCCAACTCTTCATTCATATCATCCACCCATTATTTTTTAAAAATTTCTTATGAAACTAATTTCAGTTCAACTTTTGAGATAAGTGAATTCTGATTCTCTAATCTCAATGTTCATCTAGTCTGAAATTGAGCCTTTTTATTCTCAATGATGTTTTTGGTCTCAATATACTTTTCTAAAGTAGGAAATTTCAAAGTTTCTTTTCTAGATTCACCTTCATCATCACATGATTCTTTATAATCTTGATAATTATGTTTTGTATCATTATTACTTTCATCAGAAACCTTCAGTTTATACTTCTCAACATTCTTAACAACTTTTGTTGGATTTTCAATAACATTCACATCATATTAATCCACTAACTTTTGAAAATGTTTGTTCCAAAATTTTTAACTTCTTCTATTGGTTGAATAACCTATAAATATTTCTTCTTCATCTTTCTCATAAAACTTTCCAAGATCAAGATTTTTAATTTTTAGAAAACATAGACTTCTAAAAACCATGAAGTATATCAATGAAGGTTTTTTATTATACCGCATTTCATAGGGAGTCATGTTAGATTCCAACCTCAACAAACATCTATTCTAAACATGTATAGTAGTGATAATAGCTTCTATCTAATATAACTTTGAAAGTTGGTATTCTGCTAACATGTTTCTTCCCATTTCCACCAAACTTCTATTCTTCCTTTCCGCTACTCCATTTTTTTGGGGTATATGGAGCACTATACTAATGTTTTATTCCCTTATTTATTAGATAAGTTTTAAAAGTATTTCATGTTAATTATGTACCATTATATATTCTCAAATTCTTTATGTAAACCCCCATTTCTTTCTCAATATATTTTCTAAAGAATCTGAATATTTCAATATCTTATGACTTGTGCTTTATAAACATGATGTTATTCATTAGATTGAAATCATAAATGAATATAATAAAGTAAAAATTACCTTTTATTTATATATATCTCATCATCCCACATGAGTTAGAATAAATAAGTTCAAGAGGTCTGGTAGATTGAATCTCAACTTTCCTATGACTTTTATTAGTCATCTTTCCTTTTTGAAAAATTACACAAACATCTTCTTCTGTTATTTTCAATTCTATAAAATTTCATATAGAATCAAATTTAGAGAGTTTTTTTCATAATTTTTTTTCAAGATGGTTGATTCTTCAATGCCACAACCTATTCTCATCTTCAGAACTTAGATAACATGAATTGTTAATTTCTCCAATCCAAAAAATATTTATGCTGGTTCTTTCTCCCATATTCACAACATTTCCATCTTCAATACTTCTAATGATACAAGATCATTTTATAAAAACAACTTCTTTTACATCATCACAAATTTGACTCACACTTAGTAAGTTATTTTTGATTCTATAAAAAAATATAAATTCTTTTGTTTTTAGTTTTTTAGGTTCTATCTTAGTCATTCTTATTCCACTAATTCTCAAGGAACTGTCATTTACAAAAGTCACTACTCCACCATCATGTTTTTAACATGTTTAAAGATCTTTATATCACCTATCATGTGTTAGGAACAACCACTATCAAGTATCCATAGTTTATTCCTTTTACTTGCTTTCAAATATTTCTCAACAACAAAATCCCCTTCCTCAACTTTCTTCTTTCTAGCTTCCTTTTCTTTTCTCCCATAAGAAACTTATTTCGGAAGGAGTGTCTTATAACTTTAATTATAATGACCATCCTAATAAAATATTCTGGAAACTTCTTTAAGACATTAAAAGTGATTATTTTTTGGAAAGTTTCTCACATCTTGAGATTTTTCTTTTCTAACTTTATGTGGGTTAGGAATGTTATTCATTCTTCTATCACCATTTATTTATATTAATTCAAACCTTCTTCCATGAAGTGATAAGCTATTCCAATAATTATAAGACTTGTTCCCATATATTCCACAACACTAATAAAAACCACCAAATATTTATTTTCTATTTAAGTAAGATCTTTCTCTGTTGAAAATTTGTTCAGGTTGATAATTTCTTCCAACTCCAACATACTCTGGGTATGGACCATCTTTCTTTCTGAGTGAGTTTTCAAATTTTATATATGTGATAGTTTTCTCACATCCTTTCTCCATCCAAAATTTCACATCACATTTCTTCTCACCTAAAATGTTATAAAAATAATATGGAACATTATTTTTGGTGGGTGAGGATTTCACCTGATTCTTTATTTAAACTTTTTCAACAACTTGAGAAGTCTTATATTTTACTTCTAAATATTTGTTGAAGTTTTCATTCATCTTCCTTAAGTTACTTTAATACTCAAGAAGTTTTTATTGAAACTTATTAACTTCTTCTTCCTTAGATTCTAGTTTCTTACTAAGATCTTCAACCATCTTTCCCTATTCGTCAATTATATGTTTTTAACTTAATATCTCTTGGATGTACTCTTCTTCTTGCTTGAAAACATCATTTTCACTTCAAAAAAAATTACCATATTTATTTATCATTATAATTTCTTTATTAAGATATTTTTCCTTCTTAGGAAATGCAACAAGTTTTATTCTTATCTGATACTCTCTTCAAGATTCTTCACATCCTTCTTGTTCACTATTTTAGGAGTCTTCAATTATCTCAACTTTTTCAATGAATGTTCTAACCTTTTATGAACATTCATCTTCCAAAGAATTTTTTTCAGTTGAGTCTAATTAAACTTTATTACTCAACATACTTCTCTTATTACGAGTAAAAAATAGATTTATTGGATGAATTTTCTTCTTTAGAGCTTTTGTTCCACTCCTTCCATCGAGGATTTTCATCAGAATCATCTCGATATTCTCCAACATTATTCTTAGGGAAATTCATAGAAAAGTTCCCAATTCCACCACACTCAAAACATTTGATAGTAATTTTACCTCCATACTTTCCTCTTTCACTATGATAGTTCTAGGAGGTAAGAGACGTTATTTTATCATTCAACTCATCATTGGATATTTTCTCATTTCATAAGAAATTAAAAATTTATGAAATTAATCAAGAGATAAATCATCATTATCTTATAAAGAGAAAATTTTAGAATCAAACTTATCCAGAAAGTTTATTATAAGTTTCTTCACTGTTGTTGAATATTCCAAAATTTATCCAAATCCTCTAATGTTGCAAAAAATTTCATTTAATTTGATGAAGTATTCATCAATAGTTTCTTCATATCAAATTATTATATCTTCAAAATTATTATTCCATATTTTTATCTTTTCTTCCTTAAATTTAGTATTCCATTAAAAATTAATTTTCAGCTTATCCCACATACTCTTTGGAGTTTTGTGACCCATAACCTTCATATAAAATTTTTTTGATAGAGACATAAGGATATAATTCCTATCCTTTCCATCATATTCAATATTTGTTTTATCAACAATCATTATAGGAGCATCTTTCTCAATAGGTGGAAAACTAGTTGCAATAGCATCAACAGCTTCAATGCCAAGAGATAAGAGATAAGGAATCATCCTATTTTTTCAACCATAATAATTTTTACCATCAAATGTAGGAATTTCACTACTTATTAAATAATTGATATTATCCGTCATAAGGATTCAACAAGGGAGACTTGGCTTCGATACCAATTTAAGTTCAAAATGATCAAATAAAAACTAAGAAGGGGGGTTGAATCAGTTGTTCACTTTTTTTAACTCTCAATACTTTTAAAAACTTAACCCCTAAAACTTGTTAAATTTTATATACTTATCATCTTTTAGTGAATACTCATGCATGAAAAGGTAGGAAATAAAGTAAAACACGTGAAATTTATAATGTTTTACCTTGGTGTGAGAACATGTATCCTTACCATAGCCACTCTCATGGGTCTATAGAAATTCACTATTATGAAGAAGTTGATAAAACTTTTGATAAATCCCTTTAGACACATGCTATCTCCTAATAGGAATGATTATACTAAGTCCTATCATTTTATAAAGTTTTCCTACAAATAATTTAGCCACAAAATAAAATATCACAAAAACTTTTTCTCCTCAAAACTTTATCTAGAACCTCAGTCCGATAACCCTGGGTTCAATTGCCTCGGTCTGATTGACTTGTTATGATTGACTCTTTATGATGAACCCTTTTTTCAAACTACACTTCTCAAACTCTGCTCAACTGCTCTATATGATCTTCCTCAGTTATATATTCCTCAATTTTATCTTCCTCATATTGATATTACTTGGTCCAGTAAAAAAATCAATTGTCTAGTCTTTTAATAAGATCTTTTTCTGGAGAGATAACTTTGACACAAATACTGCAGCGTACTTCCTTTTCCACTCTGGTGAAAAAGTTTCAAAGTACGAATTTACTATTCTTATATTTATAGGAAACTTGGAATAGAAAATGTGGGAAATTAAAAAACTTTTTCCCACTTACTCAAATTTAAAATCTCTGAAAAACACTCACATTTAAACTTAAAATTTGACTACTTAAAACCTTATTAAGATTTATCCAAATCAGTTTTATCGAACATACTAACTTCATAGGCTTCAGTATGATTAGATTCATCAACTTTAGTCTGATTAAATTATTTAGCTTTAGTTCGATTAACTTCCTCAACTTTAGTCAGATTAACTTCATCAACTTCAATCTAATTAACTTCTTCAGTTTCAGTCTGATTAACTTCCTCAGCTTCATCCTGATTAGCTTACTTAGCTTCAGTCCGATTACAGTTTGATTAACTTCCTCAACTTCAATCTGATTAACTTTCTCAACTTCAATCTGATTAACTTCCTCATCTTCTGTCTGATTAACTTCCTTAGCTTCAGTCCGATTAACTTCCTTAGCTTCAATACAATTAACTTCATCAACTTTAGTCTCATTAACTTACTCAACTTAATTCTGATTAACTTACTCAACTTTATTCTGATTAACTTCCTCAAATTCAATCTGATTAACTTCCTCAACTTCAATCTGATTAACTTCCTCATCTTCATTCGAATTAACAACTTTATAGAACTTCCAACTTTCATCTCCCTTACACATCCTACGTCTATTACTACTCAGTCTAATCCTCTTCATCTATAAAAAAATCTCAAAAAAAAACTTTTTCCCCCCTTTATTTTTGGGTTAAAACATTAAACAACTTTAACCTATTTTTCAAAAACATTATTTTACAAAAGATAAGTTGTAAACAAATAAAAAAACTTTGTTAAAAAATGATATAAATGGGCATCATAAACATTTCATTATGTCATATTCACCACTCGTTTATTTTTTGTGGTGTATATACTACCATATGACATGATATATTATGAATCTACCCCATTTAATGATATTTAATGTTTCAATTTATTTTATTAATTCACATGGATTATGATTCAAAAAATTACTCAAGCAGTAAGAGATTTTGTCTCAATTTTCCTTCTTTGAGACATACATTGTGTCGTGCACCTACATTCTTTCGCAAGGTGTATATACAGACATTTTGACATTTAATGTCATGAATTTATTCATACTCATGATATTTTAAGTTTCATTTTATGATATACCTTCATGGGGTTTATGATTCAAGGTTACCAAAGTAGTAATGATTTAATGTTATATTCCCATCGTTTTTCTGGATTATTTATGATCATGCATTCAATGATAAAATATTATGATCTATATCTCAAGAATTATCATGAATTTTATTCTCCTCTGATTATTCATGATATCTTCAAGTAATGGTACCATTTTTATACTCTTTAGTACATAATATAATTAATAAAATGTTTCTAATAAAATTATAATTTATTCCTCTCTTCGGTTGAAAATCTATTTTCTTCCAAAAACATGTTTTCTAAAAATGTTTTCAATTTTTTTTAAACTAAAATTTAAGATAATTTTCAGAGAAAAATATTTATAAAATTTTTTATATCTTAAAAATATATTTTTCAAATAAAGGTTATTTTCCTTAAGAAATGTTCTAAATGACAGATCAAAATTATTTTCCATCTAAGATGACATCCTTTGATGTTAATTATTCCTTACTAGGGATATGATCCATGGATACCATAATTATTATTTCTCATAATGGTTTATGTTTATGATGAAAAGTTATTTATGAAATCTATTTCTCTTCCATGGGATGTACCAAGATAAAATGTTTATGAAACAAGTTTCTCTTCCATGGGTTATACCATGACAAAATGATTATGAAACCCATTTATCTTCCATGGGTTATACCTTGATAAAATGATCATGATACCCACTTCTTTTCATGGGTTATGCTGTGATGAAATGATTATGAAACCTTCCTATTTTCCATAGGTTATGATATAATGAAATGTTTATGATTCCTGTTTCATTTCATGGGTTATGATATGATAAATTTTTATGACCTTGTGGTATAAAAAATATGGTTTTCATTATGTGATGGGTGGGACCTATATCTCCCTCCAATTAATTGGGTAAAGATAAATGCTCTATGAGATCAGATGGTACATGGGCGGTCCGTCCGAGTCTAAATGGAGGGTACATAGGTTATTAGCCCAAGCCTGCAAAGGAGGGTACACAGGTGGTCAGCTCATGCCCTAAGTAGGTGCATGGGTGGTCAGCCTAAGCCTAACTTATTATGAATGTCTTGGTGGGTATAATTGACATAATATTTTCTATGTTTATGTGTATGACACCATATAACATTGATATATAATATTTTAAATAAGTTTCGATGCCAAAAGAGTTCAAGGAGGTCTAAAATAATTCAACCCAATGGCATCATCTTTAACCAAACTAACACACTCAGGGGGAAGGGATCCTATGTTAGTAAAAATAATACAAGGGTTAACTGGAGAGGGATGATCAATAAGGGAATCAGTGACCTTGTTACCATCCCACAAAGTATGATAGATATCCATATGATTGTTTAAAATACTTTTTCATCTCCAGACATAATAAATGGTAGACTAGGGGATGACAATAGCATTCTAGATGGATTGAAGAAAAATTTTGGATTTGGTCTCAACTTGGTTCAGAATAAAATCATGAGAGAAATATAAATCCAAGCCCTTAAGCATAGCTAGAACTTCTTTAGTGAGAGAATCACCCAGACCGAAGAAAGAACTGAAAGTGAATAATACCATTCCAGATCTATCTAGGACAACACCCCTTAAATGTATCCATTAAAACAAGATCCATCAGCGTTAAGTTTGATACCACTCACTGGAGGAATCCAATGAACCCACTTACCTATTTTGGATGATCTAATGGTTAGGAGGACTGAACTGTGACCATCCTTGAACAACCATAGAGAAGGGGAAAGATCCCACTATTTGAGGAGGGAAATCATCTTAGCTTCTAGAAACTTGGCCTGGACCATCACAACCAAACTTGATCAAGGAAGTACCTCATGATTGACCCTGTTTCTCATGATCCATATTCTTGAACAATCGACCGCTAGGAACAGTGACCTCACCTTATAATTGTACATATTTTATTTTGAGCTAAGAAACTATGGATGAAGAAATGAGTCACTAAAATATCCCTACATTTTCATACCACTTACCACACATAGGCCACACTAAATCAAGGCCTCCCACTTCCCTTCAAAGAAAATATGGGATGTCGAATCCTCCTTAGAATTTTTTCAGTAGTTGAATTTATATACAATGGTGATCCCCATTCATATCACCCCCTCATATGTAGGAAGAGACGGATTTTGAAAGTGACAAACTAGGAAGTTATATTTAGCAGGAATATCATGGAACTCGAGAATACTCCCCCATGAATCATGACCAGAACCAACATGCATAAAACACTAGTATGCCTTTCATGAAAAATTACCTATAAAAGAGTGAATGAGAACAAACTTTTCCTGAACATCCAAGATCAAACTGTTACAGAAGATCGCCTTTTGATGTGGGTTTAGAATTTATTGGGTGAAATAAGGGAATCAACAGACCTATGAAAAATAAATTTTTGATGTGGGAAATCCTTGGAAGTAGAATGCATTTTCTACCCAGTTTTCCTCCTAGAAATTGACTGAGCCACACCCCACTATCCATCTCAATTTTTTTGAAGAGAAGGAAGGTGGTGGATGATTCAGTACCATATAATTGAGATCTTTCTCCTCCACCTATCCAGATGAGACCCATATTTATTGATGATAAATATTTCCTAAAGAGAACACCCTTCCATGAAATCCTAGGCTAGTGTTTCGAACCAGTCCAAGTCGACCCTAAATCGGTCACCCAGGCCAGCCCGCGACAAGTCCCAAGAGGCATTCTCGATCCTCCAGGGATGGAGATAAGCACCAAAGACATCAATAGAGTACACAAGGGAATGATTTCTCCCATATATGAATAATCAAACAAACAACTGAAAGAAATGGACAACCCAAAATACATTTATATAAAAATTGAACTGAACATTATTTGTACAAGAAATTGAAAGTACAACTAAGAAAACAACTCAACTGACCAAACTCGATAACCAAATAACTCCATGTGACCCCGCTGGTTACTCTCCAACAAGATGATCACACATTTCCCAAGGCGATTGAACTCAAGCTAAAACCTGCACAAGGGCTAAAAACAGAACAAGACTATAGGCGTGAGTATTAAAACTCAGTAGGTTAGCCCGATATTCTATTCCCAATGCACATCCTTTAAAATAAAATAAACATAAATTTAAAGTTTTAAATAAAAATATAAAGTGATTTCTTCCAAATTAGGTCCCATTCTATAAAAATTACCAGACAAAAACTTTCATGTTTTATAAACAAGAATGCAAGTAACAACTTTCAAAGTGGTGCAACTTCAAAATGTAAATAGTTTTCAAGAGGGATTCTTTAAAGAATTTTAACTTCTAAATAAATAACAAATACTACTGAATTTACCAACCAAACACACTGTATGCTGATGGTGAGTACAAAATATCCAATGAGCACAAGTCACGGGAACACCCCTAGGCACTAGTTAGTTGTGAGCCCCAGGTACCTCGTATCTCGGTGAAAGTAACCATAATAAATATCTGTTCTTATGAACGATCCAATAGTAGGGAACATACCCATAACCTAGTGGTACCCAATCATAATCATCATCATAGTTTAGTTAGTGTTGTCATCGTCAAACTTATTACGTGAAACAGGGGGCAAACCCCATAGGATCACTAGCATCCTAGTACACGTCCGCCCACCTAGATGCTCGAGATTCCCTTTAGTGCTAAATCAAGTTGCACATATTATAAAATACATATTTCACATAAAAATTCCATTCCCAAACCATAAACAAACAAACATCCCACAAACTTTCTTCGCATTTCTTTCACGAATCAACAAACTGCTAAATAATTTCGTAAAACAATTTCAAGAAGTGTATTGAGGCTTTGCACATAAAATTCATTCAAAAACACTCTTTCAATTATAAACACACATAAAAACCATACCAAACCATATTTTTCAGCCCTAAAAAAATTTAATAAAATCATTTCATGGACCATAAAACAATCCCAATTGCACAACTTGTTATATACAAGTAAAACACTCATTCTTCATTTTTAGGAAAGGACAAACAGGCCTTTAAACATTTTCTCAAAACTAACATTTGAAAAAGTTATGCATTTAAATTTTATTAAGGAGGTGTGTACAAACCATTTAAAGAATAAAACCACATTCATAAATCCCTTAAAACACTCAGGTGACATATTCAAAACACAACCATTCTTATAAGAATGTGAAACGGGCCATTTTTCGGTAACTCGGGCCAACACATGTTGTAAACAAAAATACCATTTGTTTGTAAAAAAATCCAAATTTTAAATCCATAAAAGGATCCCAAAATAATTTTCTTACATGATTCCAATATATTTATAAATCCAAACAAATTATTTTAAATTGCACTAGACACATAAAAGCCAACTGGGCAATTTACCGAACACATGGCATGCACTCTTTAAAAAAAACAACTTATGTTAAGCACTTAAAAAGGGATAAAACACCATTTTCATGCCATAAAGTTATTAAATATACTGATACATATTAAAAATACCATAAACCAAGTTCTAAATCTCATTAAATAATTTATCAAACAAGAGGAGTTCACATTTATACCAAAACAACTATATTTTTAACAAAATAAGTCATAAAACATAATTTGCAAAAAAACCTTTAGAACCAAAGTTTCACAGCAGCACATATCATATAAATAAAATTATAAAATAATTAAAATTATAAAATAATTAAAATTATAAAATAATTAAAATTATGAAACTTAAATGATAAAGGTTAGTGCAAGGGATATCCTACCTCAAATCTTTGGCGTAATTGAAACGCACACCCGAAATCACCCGCTGCGGGTTTATAAACCCTAAAACTATAAAGACCATACCTAAGTGAATATAAAATCCATAAAAAACCATTGGATAACATAACCCTATCATGAATAAGGGATATTATAAAACCAAAAAATAATGAATGGAGGAAGAAGAGGGAGGATAAAGGAGATGGAATCTCACCTTTTCCACTAGAAAACTCTTCGTATTCCATTAGATATGCACCCATAGAGAAAATTTAATGGGATGAAACTTCTTGGATAGTCTCTTAAGGTCTGGAAGAACCAAGGAAAGAATATTTTATTTAAAAATAGAACTAATTTAATGATTTATGTCTAAAAAAATTTACCATATCAATTCTGGGTGATTTGAGGTAACCTGATAACTTTCGACCTAATCTGAGACACATATGAGCTCCAAAGAGGGTAAATCGATAATGGTGGTAATAATAGTGGTATTTTATTTAAGGGGGAGGTTTAATCACCGAAAAATATTAAATATTTAATTATATATAAAAGAAACAAATATTTTTTTTTAAACAGGAAATAGACCCATGGGCTGGCCTAATACCTAAATAAGTAACCCCAATTCACCAAGCTTATGAATTTATATGGGTCCAAAAGGATAAGGAAGATTTAATATGTCATTATAGGACAATTGGGAAGTGGAATGGGTGAAAAATGATGAAAAAAAGGAGTTATAAAAGAAACAAATTCTTTTTAAAAAAAACTGGAAATGGGCTCATGGTTGGCCCAAATCATGAAGTAACCACCCTTTCTTCAAAAACTCCTAAAAAAGCAATGGGGAACCAAAATTTGGGTGATTAGACATATATGAAACTTAAAAACTCTAGATTAATCTCACTAAATACCCATGAAAAGGATCAGTATTTCCAATGGACCGGATCAATACAAAGAAAAAAATCATGTGTGACAATTCTCCCCACCATTAAAGTTTTACGCCCCCGGTAAGCCATAACACTTTCCAGATGAAATATAAACACCTAAATATTACTTATAAACATGATCCAAAATATCAATATAGTGAAATAACATTTTCCCTCAACATAACTTAATCCTCTTTCCCAAACAAAACACCACCTCACAACCACTTTGTGAAAATCAACGGAACGG
Source organism: Viscum album (assembly GCA_963277665.1). Taxonomy (NCBI): domain Eukaryota; kingdom Viridiplantae; phylum Streptophyta; class Magnoliopsida; order Santalales; family Viscaceae; genus Viscum; species Viscum album. Next base: position 1,218,806,128 of record OY728151.1, read on the forward strand.
TCAAGCCACCACCTCCACAACCAAGCCTAGAACCCGATTGTTGGGCCTTCTCCCAATGAATAAAACAATCAACCAAAATAAATAGAACTAAAGAAAACCAATTAATCTAGGGGATTACAGAATTTACTCCCCAACATTAATAAAAAACTAGCACTAGACATGTTCATAGGAGGAAAAATCAATGAGACCTGTGGTGGGTCTCCTCACCATTAAAACCCAACTAGAAATGAAAAAAAACAAGAAATCAACATTACTTAACTTTAAAAAGTCAAAAAAAAACTATCCCACAACAACCCACCAAACCAAGTTAAGAGGGTTGCAACATGAAAATATAAACCACCCACTCCCGAATAGAGGGGATGAGAACTTGGCCAACACTTTCAGCACGGATCCGGACCCCCACCTCTCGGGGATGGGAGGGAAGGGGACCCAATAATTTGGCCACTAGAACCACAAAAGAAACCAAGGAACTACCCAAAACTCTCCACCTATGAATAGGTAACACTAAGACTGCACTCGATTTACAGAGGCGGTCCACAATGGGACATTGATCAAAAACCCGCATACATGACGGCATAACCATAGACACTGTGTGAGGGGTAAGTCCACCATGCTTTTTGCGACAAAGGGAAATTCAAAGAAATGAGGAACCAAAACATTGAAATAGAAACTAACATACCAAAACAGAGGAGGAAGGATCCTAATTGAGCACTCCATACCTATGACGATTTCCTGACTACGTGAAAAGCTTCACTCCGAGGCCTATGGCTGGAGCACTAATTCTTGAAGCATCTACTGCAACACAGTCAGGTGATAAGGATCACACCACTCAAAAAAATCACCTGATCACCAAAAAAACCATCATGTAAATAGTAACTCATAGATACATATCAAAATTCCGACTCACTACGAACAAGGAGAATAATAGACACCGAATACGGTGAGACACATCAACATCACTGAACACAACTGCTATGTGCAAAAGAATTATCACGACCAAGAAGCACTTTTAATCGATCCCAAACAGCTCTCTATTCCAACAAATGGGTTGAGGAATCATCCAAATAGGTGGATTTAACATTTGAAATTAATCCTTAGATTGATCAGCAGGAATGATTTCCAATGGAGAACTATTTATGGCCACATCACAACATCAAAAACGTCTTTAGGAACCCAATGAACATTACTCCAAAACCGAGCCACCAAAAAGATCTCATCTCAAGATACAACAAGAGTGTTAATTATAGATCATAAGAAGTCATAATGAATATAAAACACTTCCATGACATAGGCTAAACCATCTACATAACCATCGGTTCAAAACAAACCCCACAATTTTTCAACTAAAAACACTTTTGATAAAAAAACTAACTTGGTGGATTTTCACTTTAACCAATGGTGTTTGAACAATTCTCACTCACATGAACATTTACGTGCCAGCCCAAGCACTCAACAACCATTCCATATAGGCCATCCTTTCAGATATCAATAAAACCATGCATGTGAGAACCCATGAAAACACCAAAGTCTAAAACAAAACAACATCATTCCAAAAATCATGTACCATCAAAAGGAACACCAACTACCAAGTCAAAAATGGTTTTCATATTCCAAAAAAACAAACCCCACTTCATCAAGAACCACTTGATTAAAAAAATCCATTTCATTTAATAGAACTTACAAAAACAACCATTATATTCCAAATAGCCCTTCCCCATTTTAAAAAAAAATAAACAAGGTCTCTTTTCATAATCTGACAACCACAAAAGCCAAAACCCCTTTCCAGAAAAACACCAGCCACACAAAACTGAATTTCCAAAACCTATTCATTAGATTCAAACACTTTTCAATAACCCAAAAACCCCATTTAAAACAAAGTTTCAGAATTACTTTAAAATTATTCACACTTTCAAAACATTTTAGTTAAATAAACCATAAGTTTAGATTAGGGAAAATCTAATCCCATTAAGTCATTTCCACTTCCTCCCCAAAATTTGTTTAAAAAAACACAACCTTACCAAAACCATTATTATATTTAATTTTTGAAAACCCCTTTTTCTACTTTTCCAAATCCAATCCTTCCTTTAAAACCCATTTCCATAATTCTCACACAAGGATTTTCAAAACAAAAAATCAAAATTTATGAAAGGTCCAAGAAACCCAAAAAAGGGAACAAGTGTGGGTGGGTGACTTGACCATATGGTTGGAGGCCATATGTCAAGCACAACACCAACACGGAGAGACTTATTAGGACTATTCCTCGGATACACATGGCTTGCCAGGCCCTGCGAGCTCACAGATACCATTCTTCAGACTCCCCTTTTCAAATCCCAACACCAAACAATCAGCAAGAACAAAGGACACTAATAAAACCAGTCTTCCCATGGAAACCTGAGGATCAGAACGAGCAAGAGTTCACGACACTCTTCCCTCAATTACCCCTCAAGTCCCAAAAATCCTACTCCATCTACCTTGACATCCCCAAATAACAAGGGCACTATAAAATAATGTTCAACTAAGATCCGACCTCCTCTGATACCATTTTGTCACAAACCAGTCCGAGTCAACACTGAACCGGTCACCCAGGCCAGCCCGCGACAAGTCCCAAGAGGCGTTCTCGATCCTCTCAGGATAACGACAAGAACCAAGGGCATCCACAGAGTACAAAAGGGAACTATTTTTCCTATATATTAACAATCAAACAAACAGAGGAAATAAATGGAAAACCCAAAATACATTTATATAAAAATTGAACTGAACATTATTTGTACAAGAAACTGAAATTACAACTAAGCCAACAACTCAACTGACCAAACCTGATAACCAACTAACTCCATGTGACCCCGCTGGTCACTCTCCAATAAGATGATCACACAATTCCCAAGGTGTTTGAACTCAAGTTGAAACCTACACAAGGGCTAAAAACAGAAGAAGACTATAGGCGTGAGTATTAAAACTCAGTAGGTTAGCTCGATATTCTATTCCCAATGCACATCCTTTAAAATAAAATAAACATAAATTTCAAGTTTTAAATACAAATATGAAGTTATTTCTTCCAAATGAGGTCCCATACTATAAAAATAAATTATAAGACAAAAACTTTCATGTTTTATAAACAAGAATGCAAGTAACAACATTCAAAGCGGTGCAACTTCAAAATGTAAATAGTTTTCAAGAGGGCTTATTTAAAGAATTTTATCTTTTAAATAAATCACACACACTACTGAATTTTCCAACCAAACATACCGTATGCCAACAGTGAGTACAAAAGATCCAATGAGCATAATTCACGGGAACACCCCTAGGCACTAGTCAGTTTTGAGCCCCAGGTACCTCGTATCTCGGTGAAAGTAACCATAATAAATATATATTCTCATGCACGAGAAACTAATAGGGAACATACCCATAACCTAGTGGTCCCCAATCATCATCATCATCATAGTTTAGTTAGTGTTGTCATCGTCAAACTTGCTACGTGAAACAGGGGCCAAACCCCATAGGATCACTAGCATACTAGTACACGTCCGCCCACCTAGATACCTGGGATTCCCTTTAGTGCTCAATAAAGTTACACATATTAATAAATACACATTTAAAATAAAAATTCCATTCCCAAAACATAAACACACAAACACCCCACAAACTTTCTTCGCATTTCTTTCACGAATCAACAAACCGCTAAATATTTTTATAAAACAATTTCAAGAAGTGTATTGAGGCTTTGCACATAAAATTCATTCAAAAACACTCTTTCAATTATAAACACACAACAAAACCATATCAAACCATATTTTTCATCCCTAAAAACATTTAATAAAATCATTTCATGGACCATAAAACAATACCAATTGCACAACTTGGTATATACTAGTAAAACACTCATTCTTCATTTTTAGGAAAGGCCAAACGGGCCTTTAAACATTTTCTCAAAACAAACATTTGAAAAAGTTATGAATTTAAATTTTATTAATTAGGTGTGTAAACACCATTTACAGAATAAAACCACATTCATAAATCCCTTAAAACACTCAGGTGACATATTCAAAACACAACCATTTTTATAAGAATGTGAAATGGGCCATTTTCCGGTAACTTGGGCCAAAACATGTTGTAAACAAAAATACCATTTGTTTGTAAAACAAAATCCAAATTTTAAAGCCATAAAAGGATCCCAAAATAATTTTCTTACATTCTTACAATATATTTATAAATCCAAACAAATTATTTTAAATTGAACTAAACACTTAAAAGCCAACCAGGCAATTTACCGAACACATGGCATGCACTCTTTAAAAAAACAACTTATGTTAAGCACTTAAAAATGGATAAAACGAAATTTTAATGCCATAAAGTTATTAAATATACTGAGACATATTAAAAATACCATAAAACAAGTGTGAAACCTCATGAAATAATTTATCAAATAAGAGGAGTGCACATTTATACCAAAACAACTATATTTTTAACAAAATAAGTCATAAAACATAATTTGCACACAAAACCTTTAGAACCAAAGTTTCATAGTAGAAAATATCATATAAATAAGGTTATAAAATAATTAAAATGATGAAACTTAAATGATAAAGGTTTTTTCAAGGGATATCCTACCTCAAATCTTTGGCGTAATGGAAAAGCACACCCGAAATCACCCACCGCGGGTTTATAAACCCTAAAACTATGAAGACCAGACCTAAGTGCATATAAAATCCATAAAAACCATGGTATAACATAACTCTAGGTCTATAATGACTAGGGGAGATTATAAAACCAATAAATAATTAAAGGAGGAAGAAGATGGAGGATGAAGGAGATGGAATCTCACCTTTACACTAGAAAACTCTTCGTATTCCATTAGATCTGCACCTCTATAGAAAATGGAATGGGATGAAACTTCTTGTAGAGTCTCATAAGGTATGGAAGAACCATGGAAAGAAGATTTTATTTAAAAATAGAACGAATTTAATTATTTATGTATAAGACAATTTACCTTATCAATTTTGGGTGATTTGAGGTAACCTGAGAACTTTCTCCCTAATCCGTGACCCATATGAGCTCCAAAGAGGTTAAATAGATAATGGGGGTGAGGATAGGGGTATTTTATTATAGGGGGATGTGGAATCACCTAAAAATATTAAAAAATAAATTAGATATAAAAGAAACAAATATTATTTCTAAAATAGGAAATGGGCCCATGGGCTGGCCCAATACTTAAATAAGTATCCCCAATTCACCATGCTTATGAATTTATATGGGTTTAAAAAGGATAAGGAAGTTTTAATATGTCAGTATAGGACAAGTAGGAAGTGTAATGGGTGAAAAATGATGAAAAACAAAGGAGTTAAAAAAGAAACAATTTCTTTTTTTTAAAAAACTTGAAATGGGCTCACGGTTGGCCCAAATCATGAAGTAACCAACCTTTCTTCAAAAACTCCTAAAAAAGCAATGGGTAACCCCAATTAGGTTGATTATACATATATAAAACTTAAAAACTCTAGATTAATCTCACCAAATACCCATGAAAAGGATCAAAATTTCCAATGGACCGGATCAATACAAAGAAAAAAAACCGGGTGTGACAATTCTCCCCACCACTAAAGCTTTCTGCCCCCAGAAAGCCATAAAACTTTCTAGATGAAAGATAAACACATAAAGATTCCTTATCAACATGATCTAACATATCAATATAGTGAAATAACATTTTCCCTCAACATAACTTAATCCTTTTTCCCAAACAAAACACCAACTCACAACCACTTTATGAAAATTAATGAAACGGTCAAGCCACCACCTCCACAACCAAGCCTATAACCCAATTGTTGGGCCTTATCCCAATGAAAAAAACAATAAAACAAACTAAAGAGAACTCAAGAAAACTAATTAATATAGGGGAGTACATAATGGACTCCCCAAAATTAATAAAAAACTATCACTGTACATGTTTATCGGAGGAAAAATCAATGAGACCTGTGGTGGGTCTCCTCACCATTAGAACCCAACTAGCAACGAAAAAAAACAAGAACTCAACGTTACCTCACTTTCACAAGTCCAAAAAAACTCTCCCACAACAACCCACCAACCTAAGTTAAAAGGGTTGCAACATGAAAATATAAACCACCCACACCCGAATATAGGGGATGAGAACTTGGCCAACACTTTCAGCACGGATCCGGACCCCCACCATTCGGGGATGGGAGGGAAGGGGACCTAATAATTTGGCCACTGAAACCACGAAGGAAACCAAGTAACTACCCAAAACTATCCACCTATGAATAGGTAACACCAAGACTGCACCCGATTTCCAGAGGCGGTCCACAATGGTACATTGATCCGAAACCCGCATCCATGACGGCATAACCATAGACATTGTGTGAGGGGTAAGTCCACCATGCTTGTTGCGACAAAGGGAAATTAAAAGAAATTAGGAACCAAAACATTGACATAGAAACTAACATAACAAAATAGAGGAGGAAGGATCTTAATCGAGCACTCCACACCTCTGACAATTTCCTGACTGTGTGTAAAGCTTCACTCTGAGGCCTATGGCTGGAGCCCTGATTCTTGAAGCATCTGTTGCACCGCAGTCAAGTGATAAGGATCACACCAGTCAAAAAAACTTACTTGATCACAAAAAAAACCATCATGTAAATATGAACTCATAGATACATATCAAAATTCTGACTCACTCCGAACGAGGAGCAGAATAGACACAGAATACGGCGAGACACGTCAGCATCACCGAACACAACTGCTATGTGTAAAAGAATTATCACGACCTAGAAACACTTTTAATCGATCCCAAACAGCTCTCTATTCCAACAAATAGGTTGAGGAATCATCCAAAGAGGTGTATTTTACATTTTAAATTAATCCTTAGGTTGATCAGCAGGAATGATTTCCAACGGAGAACTATTTATGGCCACATAACAACATCAAACACATCTTTAGGAACCTAATGAACATTACTCCAAAACCGAGCCACCAACAAGATCTCATCTCAAGATAAAACAAGATTATTAATTATAGATCATAAGGAATAATACCTAATATACAAAACTTATAATACATAGTCTAAACCATCCACATAACCGTCGGTTCAAAACAAACACCACAATTTTTCAACAAAAAAACTTTTGAAAAAAAAACTAACTTGGTGGATTTTCACTTTCACCAATGGTGTTTCAACAAGTATTTCTCACATGAACATTTACATGCCACTCCAAGAACTCAACAATCATTCCATATAGGCCATCCTTCCAGATATCAATAAAACCATGCATGTGAGAACCCATGAAAACACCAAAGGCTAAAATAAAACAACATCATTCCAAAAATCATGTACCGTCAAAAGGAACACAAACCTCCAAGTCAAAAAATGTTTCCATGTTCCAAAAAAACAAACCACACTTCATAAAGAACCACTTGATTAAAAAAATTCATTTCATTTAATAGAACATACAAAAACAACTATTTTATTCCAAATATCCCTTCCCTATTTTTTAAAAAAATTAGCATGGTCTCTTTTCATAATCTGACAACCACAAAAGCCAAAACCCCTTTCCAGAAAAACACTAGCTGCACAAAACCGAATTTCCAAAACCTATTAATTAGATTCAAACACTTTTCAATAGACCAAAACACCCCATTTAAAACAAAATTTCAGAATTAATTTAAAATGATTCACACTTTCAAAACATTTTATTTCAATAAACCGCGAGTTTAGATTAGGGAAAATCCAATCCCATTAAATCATTTCCACTTCCTCCCTAAATTTTTTTTAAAAAAACAAAACCTTACCAAAACCATTATTATATTTAATTTTTGAAAACCCCATTTTCTAATTTTCAAAATACAATCCTTACTTTAAAACCCATTTCCATAATTCTCATACAAGGATTTTTAAAACAAAAAAAACAGAATTCATGAAAGGTTCAAGAAACCCAAAAAAGGGAACTAGTGTCGGTGGGTGACTTGACCATATGGTTGGCCGCCATATGTCAAACACAACACCAACACAGAGAGACTTATTAGGACCATTCCCCGGCTCCACATGTCTTTCCAGACCCTATAAGCTCACAAATGCCATTATTCAGACTCCCCTTGTCATATCCCAACACCAAACAATCATCAAGAACAAAGGACACTAATAAAACCAGTCTTCCCATGGAAACCCAAGGATCAGAATGAGAAAGAGTTTGTGAAACTCTTCCCGCACTTACCCCTCAAGTCCCAAAAATTCTACTCCATCTACCTTTACATACCCAAATAAAAAGGGCACTCTAAAATAATGTTTTTCTAAGATCTGACCTCCTCTGATACCATTTTGTCACGAACCAGTCCGAGTCAACCCTGAACCGGTCACCCAGGCCAGCCCGTGAAAAGTCCCAATAGGAATTCCTGATCCTCCCAGGATGGAAAAAAGCACCAAAGGCATCAATAGAGTACACAATGGAACGATTTCTCCCATATATGAACAATAAAACAAACAGCAGAAATAAATGGGCAACCCAAAATACATTTATATAAAAATTGAACTGAACATTATTTGCACAAGAAACTAAAAGTACAACTAAGCCAACAACTCAACTGACCAAACCTGATAACCAACTAACTCCATGTGACCCCGCTGGTCACTCTCCAACAAGATGATCACACATTTCCCAAGGCGATCGAACTCAAGATGAAACCTACACAAGGGCTAAAAATAGAAGAATACTATAGGCGTGAGTATTAAAACTCAGTAGGTTAGCCCGATATTCTATTCCCAATGCACATCCTTTAAAATAAAATAAACATAAATTTCAAGTTTTAAATACAAATATAAAGTTATTTCTTCCAAATGAGGTCCCATTCTATAAAAATAAATTACCAGACAAAAACTTTCATGTTTTATAAACAAGAATGCAAGTAACAACTTTCAAAGCGGTGCAACTTCAAAATGTAAATAGTTTTCAAGAGGGATTCTTTAAAGAATTTTAACTTTTAAAAAAATCACACACACTACTTAATTTAACAACCAAACACACCATATTCCTACACTGAGTACAAAATATCCAATGATCACAAGTCACAGGAACACCCCTAGGCACTAGTCAGTTTTGAGCCCCAGGTACCTCGTATCTCGGTGAAAGTAACCATAATAAATATATGTTCTCATGAACGAGCCACTATTAGGGAACATACCCATAACCTAGTGGTCCCCAATCATCATAATCATCATAGTTTATTTAGTGTTTTCATCGTCAAACTTGCTACGTGAAACAGGGGTCAAACCCCACAGGATCACTAGCATACTAGTACATGTCCGCCCACCTAGATACCCGAGATTCCCTTTAGTGTTCAATCAAGTTACACATATTATAAAATACAAATTTCATATAAAAATTCCATTCCAAAACCATAAACACAGAAACATCCCACAAACTTTCTTTTCGTTTCTTTAACGAATCAACAAACTGCTAAATATTTTCGTAAAACAATTTCAAGAAGTGTATTGAGGCTTTGCACATAAAATTCATTCAAAAACACTCTTTAAATTATAAACACACATAAAAACCATAAAAACCATATTTTTCAGCCCTAAAAACATTTAATAAAATCATTTCATGGACTATAAAACAATCCCAATTTCACAACTTGGTATATACAAGTAAAACACTCATTCTTCATTTTTAGGAAAGGCCAAACAGGCCTTTAAACATTTTCTCAAAACTAACATTTGAAAAAGTTATGCATTTCAATTTTATTAAGGAGGTGTGTACACACCATTTACATAATAAAACCACATTCATAAATCCCTTAAAACCCTCAGGTGACATATTCAAAACACAACCATTTTTATAAGAATGTGAAACGGGCCATTTTCCGGCAACTCGGGCCAAAACATGTTGTAAACAAAAATACCATTTTTTTGTAAAAAAAAATCCAAATTTGAAATCCATAAAATGATCCGAAAATAACTTTCTTACATGCTTCCAATATATTTATAAATCCAAACAAATTATTTTAAATTTCACTAGGCACATAAAAGTCAACCGGGCAATTTATCGAACACATGACATGCACTCTTTAATAAAACAACTTATGTTAAGCACTTAAAAAGGGATAAAACACCATTTTCATGCCATAAAGTTATTAAATATACTGATACATATTAAAAACACCATAAACCAAGTGCAAAAGCTCATGAAATAATTTATCAAACAAGAGGAGTGCACATTTATACCAAAACAACTATATTTTTAACAAAATAAGTCATAAAACATAATTTGCACACAAAACCTTTAGAACCAAAGTTTCACAGTATAACATATCATATAAATAAGGTTATAAAAGAATTAAAATTATGAAACTTAAATGATAAAGGTTTTTGCAAAGGATATCCTACCTCAAATCTTTGGTGTAATGGAAACGCACACCCAAAATCACCCACCGCGGGTTTATAAACCCTAAAATTGTGAATACCAGACCTAAGTGAATATAAACTCCATAAAAACCATGGGATAATATAACAATAGGTCTATCATGACTAGGGAAGATTATAAAACCAAGAAATAATGAAATGAGGAAGAAGAGAGAGGATAAAGGAGATGGAATCTCACCTTTTCCACTAGAAAACTCTTCGTATTCCATTAGATCTGCACCCCTATAGAAAATGGAATGGGATGAAACTTCTTGGAGAGTCTCCTAAGATATGTAAGAACCAGGAAAAGAATATTTTATTTAAAAATAGCACGAATTTAATGAGTTATGTATAAAACAATTTACCTTATCAATTCTGGGTGATTTGAGGTAACCTGAGAACTTTCGCCCTAATCTGCAACCCATATGAGCTCCAAAGAGGGTAAATCGATAATGGGGGTGAGTATAGGGGTATTTTATTCTAGGGTTAGGTGGAATCACCGAAAAATATTAAAAATTGAGTTATATATAAAAGAAAAAATATTTTTTTTAAAACAGGAAATGTGACCATGGGCTTGCCCAATACCTAAATAAATAACCCCAATTCACCATGCTTATGAATTTATATGGGGTCAAAAAGGATAAGTAAGTTTTAATATGTCATTATAGGACAAATGGGAAGTGTAATGGGTGAAAAATTATGAAAAACAAAGTATTTATAAAAGAAACAAATTCTTTTTAAAAAAAACTGGAAATGGGCTCACGGTTGGCCCAAATCATGAAGTAACCACCCTTTCTTCAAAAACTCCTAAAAAAGAAATGGGGAACCCAAATTAGGGTGATTATATATATATGAAACTTTAAAACTCTAGATTAATCTCACCAAATACCCATGAAAAGGATCAGGATTTCCAGTGGACCGGATCAATACAAAGAAAAAAAATCAGGTGTCATATAGGCTAGCCTGGCTGGAAAATGGATCATGGACTCGGAGACACTTCTAAGTTTAATACCTCCATCCTTCATGTCATGTGCCATCCTGTTCCATGATTCCCAGTGATGTCTACCCTCTATATGATAATCCTATATAAATATGACTAGAATGTTTTCAATATTTTTAATCATTGACTTAGGATTATATTTTTTTACAAGATGTGCATGGGTATGGATGAGAGAACACTATTAAAAAGGGTGATATGACCCCCAAATGATAAAAAATGGTTTTTTTAGTTAATAATGAGGATGGTAATTTTTTCTAAAAGATTTTCAAAATGGTGAATCCTAACACTGCCTTGGGAAATTATAGAACCAAGATAATCTATATTAAAGGTCCTTCTAGAGACACCCAAGTTATCATCAATATTCTTCACTCTATTATTTGAGTAAGAATTTGAAATGAATAAATTTATTTTCCCTTTTTTGATCATATTCCCACTCCATTTACTGCACTCATTGAGTATATGGTTAATATCTTGAATAAATTTTCTACTACCATTGGTGAAAAGGAGAAGGTCATCCATAAAGAAAAGGTGAGATACCCCCATTGAATTTTTGTTTACATAGAAAAGGATGAATACTTCCCTAAATAATTATTTGTTTAGATATCTACTAAAGTAATATTGGGAAAGAATGAAAATACTTGGGGATAGGGGGGTCACCTTGCCTTAGGCCCCTGGTCGACTTAAAGAAGTTATAGCTTTTACCCATGAAGTTGATTGAAAACAAAGGTGAGAAAAAACACCTAAAGAAAAGGTCAACTACCTAATAAAAAACAATGAAATCCATGAATCTAACAATGAAACTCCATTCCACCCTATCATAGGCCTTATCCATGTCCAAATTCACTATGATGTAAGAACCAGTAAACTTCCTGTTAATGTCTCAGAGTATCTCAAGAGCCACTATAATAGCTAATTTTGTAGATCTTCCCTGAATAGAAGTCGGTTTTTCATCATAAATCCATCTAGGAAGATGGTTTGAGAGACTTCAGTTGATTATAATAGCAAGAAATTTGTTAGGAAAGTTATAAATACTGATTTCCCTGTAATATTTGATGAAGTATGGGTCTTTTACATTCAGAATAAGGATCAAAGTAGTGGTATAGACCACTCTTTGTAAGCTTCCTCCATAAAAGTAATCTTTAATGATACTCACTAGATCTTTATTAATGAGGTCCCAAGAAGATGTATAAAAGGATCCCATAAATCTCTCAGTTCTAGGGGAAATTCGAAATTGAGAGCTGTAATAGCCCCCCAGACCTCATTTTCCTCAGTAACTTTCTCAACATAGTAGTTAACATCTAGAGTCACCACCTAGGGGATATAATAAAATAAATCATTATGTCCACTAGGGTAACTATCATGCATTCAAGGTTTCACATCCACAATAAGTGAACAAAAATGAGAAGCATCCAAACCTCCAACCATTTGTGGATCATTGGTATATGAAACATCATTAAGAAGGATATTCAGAACAATGGAAAAATTTTTCTCCCAAATGAAACCATGAAAAAAAATTGTTCTTATTGCCCTATTTGAACCAATTTACCCTGGATATTTCTCTAAATGTTTTTTCCTGCTCAATAAGAAGATCGATCAGATGAGACTTCATTCTAACTAGATTACAGAAACACTCGTTATTACATCAATATTCCAACTTCAGTTTGGATTTCTTAATTTCATCTATGAGGTGGTCCAATTCTAAGAAGAATGAGGGATTGTTAGAAAACTAAGACTTCAAATCCACTTTCAAATAACGTAGTTTATTATTGAAACCAACCCATGAAACACCATAAATGTGAATCTCCAATGATTCACACATCACCATATGATAGTTGGGATTCCTCAACCATCATCTTGAAAATAATAACCGCTGGAAGTCCCACATTCATCTAGGGGATTAGAAGAGGGGTGTGGTTAGAAAGAGTGTGAACCAGATGATCAACTTTGGAATTAGGGAAGGAGAAAATATCCTAGATATTAGATAATCACTAGTCTAGATGACACCAAGTCTATCAGTTCCCTCATTGGTTATTTCACTAACTATATTTTTCCCTCAAAAATCCCATGTTGAGAATCCCATTCCTAGACAAAAAATCACCAAACTCTTGGAGATCCTTCATAGAATAAGTCTCACCTTCCTTCTTCTATGAATAGTCAAATATGGAATTGAAGTCCCCTCCAACCAGCCATGGAACATACCCTAGATTTAAGTTTTCCAACTCAATTCAAAGATATTCCCTCTCCCTTATATCACATTTAGTGTAGATGAAGGAAAATAAGTTGGTAAAATTATCTAGACTGATCTGTGTAAAAATGTGTTGATTAAAAGTGGTGATTTTTTCAACTGAAAGAGATCCATTACAAAAAACAAAAATATGTTAATTTAATGGATATCTATGAATGAAGTTGTGAATTACAATATTCTTAGAAAAATCATGAATTTTACCAGGATGTTGTTTGTGTTTAATAATGACCCCAAGAGAAACCTTGTTATGACAGAAGCAAGGAAGTACATCTTCACACAAGACCCTAGGCCTATATCATTCCAGAGAAGGAGAGATATCATTGAAATGAGAGGCACTCAGTTTTGGATCCCAGTGATGAAAATCCCATGATAATGGACGAGGAGGAGGAAATATCACGCTTAGAATAGGCTCCAATAAGGGAATCACTGAAAGATGAAGAGAACCAAAGATCGTCCTTCCCATAATCCACATAAAATAATACAATGTATCTATTTTCCAGAGAAATAGGAGGATAATTTGAATTTATAGGTTCAATGGGGTGAGATACTTGTGGATATAGTACCTTTATCTACCTAGGGATAGGATTTGGATTCACTAAACTAGATACCAACTGACCAAGAGAAGAAACTAGGGTCTTAGTAGATGAGAAAACATGTTCCAATCTAAGGACATGAGGAGTAGACATAGGTGGGAAGTAGACCACAATGTCCATTCATGATTTTAATTTGTACTTAATACCCAAATCCATGATGGAAGTGTTGGGAGGATAAATAAGATGAATAATAGGTTTTAAAACAAATACAAATGAGGTTCCACTAGCCTCCCCAATAGGTTTCATTACCACCTAAGAAGTAAGACTAGAATCTGAGGGTCTAGACGAGGAAGGAACATCAGGCTAGGCCAGGTGCTTTCAATAAACAATCAAAGAGTATCCTTGAAGATGAAATCTAGTGCAGAAATGATCAGGGGAAATATAGATCAGATATTTCCACCAAGAAATCACCTCAACGTCCTTGAGGAGCATGCGAGATGGAAGAGGTTGAGATAGGCCCATTTCAATGCAGATCCACACGATACCTACATTATGTATTTGTAAAGTTCACTCATCTGCACAAAGAAATGAGTAAATGGTGTACCCTATATCTTGAAGGAATTAAAGGTTATGAATGGGGGGAGACCTAGAAGGTTGAACTATACCATCGCCTGAGGAGAATCACGATCTAAATGGGATCCCATAAACCAATGGAAGAGATTAAAGTTCTATTTTCTAATAGAATAGGGGGTTCGATAACACGCCTTAATAAAATATTCATGGGATCCAAGCACTAAAAAAATCCTTTCAATTAAGGATCAAGGTTTGCACCAAAATCTCCAATCCCGGGGAATAAATGGAATATTAGAAGATGGGAAGGAGGTTTTTCCACCCCAAACCAAGCCACCAGCATCCATCAGTGAAGATACATGTCCACCTAAAAGGAGTCCATTGGGAAATTGATAATAGGGGAGAAATCCACAGAACCTAATTTTAAGGATATGAGATGGATCTCTGGGATCGGGGAAATTCCAGCCAACCGGGAGGGTGGTGGGCAAAGGAGAATGTCTTTCAAGTAAGTTCCATCTAGAATCACCAGAGCCCATTGATGAGGCATAGGGAAAAAATTAATAGGATATGGGGGCATATGAAGGAGTAAGGATAGAGGACAGTGTAAGAGGAGGATCTGATAAAGAAGACAGAAGAGTCAGAGGTATAGAACAGGCGGGGAAGTTTGAATAAAGGGAGGCACATGGGGTGCATTCTCTACAAAGAGATTCATCCATACATTACATTAATTTCATTTTCTTATGTTTATTTCACAAATATACGTATTATACCAATGATATGATATCATGGATCATATTATATGTTTTCCTTATGATTCATGTCTTATGAACTACCAATCCTTATTTCATGACTAATGTTTATAATCTATGATAGGTTGGGTATGAAATTCATAAGTTATTTTCATTATCACATACCCTTATGCTTATCTTATGCTTCCATATGATCATAAATTTATATCTATTATGTTTACCCTTACTAATCATCTAATCTCACCCTTTCTTTTGTTTCCTTTCCCTAGGTTATGAAGAAAGGTTTTAAGTAGGAGTACTAAGGGGGAAAATCTTTATGGGATTAATTAAAGATATTACATGAATTAAGAAGATTTTATTCCAAGTTTCCAAAGGCACTAAACTATTAATTACTTAGGTGTGTGTTTGTATAATGTAATGAACATTCATATAAAAAGATATAATATCCATGTATGAGAAGCCTGGGTTGCTATAGTTTGTATCAAAGGAAAGGTTTAGTTAACTGTTGGAAACTAGGATGGGAAAACTTTTATGAGATACCTAGGGATATTTCTAAGGATATGTCTAGGGATTTCTCTAAGGATAAGTATAAGGATGAATCAAAGATTAGGAAAATGTCCTATAATTTTGGTAAAGGATTTAGATAGCAGTTTCTATGAAATTACATCTCTATCTAGATACTACAAGTGGATGTGGATCTAGAACAAATGCACATGGTGGTAAAAATCTTGGAAACATTGTATTAAGCTTGACTCGATCTGGAACTGGTGCATGACAACAAGTCTTGTTGCACACTTGGTTTAACACTTCTAGGGGATATTCTTTGGAAATTCACAAACTCTTTACAAACCATCATGAATGATTTAAATAAATTATGACTATGAATGACATAGGATAAACCTACGGTTTCATGTATTAAAAAGAATGTGTTATTATTTAGATTTTTCATGATTATGTGGTTTTTCCACTATAATTAGGGTTAATCACATAATTATTTTGGTTTTAGTTGATGGTTGGAACCAGAAGTAATCATGTTAACACTGAATATGATGTAAAATTCGATGACTATGAGAATCAAAATTGGATGATGACTAGAGAAAAATATATTTTGATTATGTATAATCATCTATCATGATATTTAAATAAAAATGTGAACTTTGGTGAGATTACTAACATAATTAATAAGAGGAATATAGGATTTTATAAAAGTTAATGTGGGAATGAACATCAAGTAAATAAGATTCATCTTTTTATATATCAAGATTATGAGAAGAAGAACCTAGAGGAATATCTCAAATAGAGGGTAAAATGTTATCTGTGTGGAAAATAAGGTCATAGTGTGACAAATTGTCAAGAAGTATAATGCCTTATGTGTGGGAAACATGGGAATTATCTAACTCAATGCCCTAAATTAAACTTTTAGACCAAGGAAGGACTTATTACATGTTAATCATTGAATTGAAAGTATTGAAGTATTTATGTATTTTTATTTAGGAATTATGTTGCAGAAGTATTTGAAGATTTTATTTTTTGTAAGAATCATGAAACATCAAAGAATTGTGATATTTTTGGAATAATATATGTATCTATAACTTAAGAGTAATGGATTCCATCATCAGTTTATAAGTTTAAGGTTGATCATAAGTTCAAAGTCATTAAAAACCCCTTTTGAGGTTTCATGTGATGGGTGTTTATTAAAATTAAGTATATTTTAAGAGACAATTATGGTAACACAACCCTTTGGTTTTGTATAAATTTTAGTGAAAATTTTATTTAATAATGACTGCCTTTATACTTTTTGGACATTAGATTAAAGGTACTGGTAAACATTAGGGTTTACCTTATCATTGATGTTGAGATAATTAAGGGTTGTAGTAGATCACCTTACTAATTCAGCACACTTTATCACTATCAGAGAAGAATTATCTTTTGATATTATTTACATAATATATATTAAGGAAATAGTAAGGTTAAATGGAGTACCAAATTCAATTTTATTTGATCGGTATCTAAAGTTTACCTCAAGGATTTAGAAAATTCATCAGTAAGATCTTGATATAGAGTTGAGTTTCATCACTGCGTATCTTCCTTAGAAAAATGGTCAGTCTGTGATAATAATTCAAATCATAGAGGATATGTTTATATCTTTTTCTTTGGGTTTCAAAGGTGGTTGGGATCACACATTCCTCTAGTTTATTTTTCCTGCAATAATAGCTTTCACTCAACCATTCAGAAAGATCTTTATGAAACCCTTTATGTAAATAATTGTATAACTCCAACTTAATTGAATGAAGTTATAGAAAGAAAACAATTGACACCTGAGCAATCTAATTATATGTCATAGAAGGTAATATCTATTCAGAAACATGTAAGAACTGCATAGATTTGATAAAAATGTTATGCTGATAATTGTAAGAAAGATCTATAATTTTAGGTTAGTAAGAATTACTTTATACAAATCTCACCATGGAATAAATAAGGGAAAACTAATCCCTAGGTATACAGGTCCCATTAGAATACTTGATAGTATTGGGATAATAGCTTATCATTTTGTTCTTCCACTAAACCTCTCTCAGGTTCACGATGTGTTCTATGTATCACTCTTGAGGAAGTATATACTTGATCCATAACATGTACTGAACTCAGAGGTTGTACCACTAAAGCATAATATTTCATATGAGGAACACCTAGTAGATATTCTTTATTGAATAGGTAAATCTCTACGAAATGATACCACTCACCTAGTCAATGTTTTGTGGCAAAACCACCAGCTTAAGGAAGCTATGTAGGAACCATAGGATGTAATAAGGAAGAAATATCCATGGGTTTTGGTACCAAAGTGACTAATTTTGAGGACAAAATTCATTTTAAGGGGTATATAATGTGACACCCTGATATTTTTTGAAATATTTTTTTCAAATTAATTTAATCTTTTTGATATTTTTTCATTTCACACCACACTGAATTTAACTAGTGTTACGTGAAAGCACTGAGTTTTCATTGAATCACACACCACAATAATTTAATATTTTACTACATGAAAAAATAATTTAATATTTTGATATATAAAACACCAAGTTAAGCTTGCACTGCATGCAACACTAGCTTAGCTTGCGTTACACACAACACTAAGTTTTAACAAAACAATCATATAATATTAATTTAGTTATTTAAATATGACTGTTATATCCTAGAAATTAAACTTAGAAATATTTATAGTAATAAATAAATTTAAAATATTAAGTATAATATTTTTATATAAATAAAACATAATGATAATATAATATATAATTTTCGGTATAGTCTTCATATGTTTTCCAAAAAATGATTTTTATTTCTTTTTGTGAACAATTATAAAATTAATTTTTCATAATTTTATAAAATTAAATTGATAAAATAAAATAAATTTTTTAATTCATAATTTCAAAATTATCTTAGAGGGAATTTTTGGTATTTTTCTAAAATATTTCATTTTTAGATGAATAGTGAAAAATACTGAATTTTAATTGAAAACCGACTTTTCAATTAAAAAAAAATTATAAAATTAAATTATAGTTTAAATTATTTATAAAGTAAAATTAGTAAAATTTTATATCAATTAATAAAATTTTGTTCATTGTAATCAATTTCATGTTGAAATTGGATATAAAAACTTTATAAACTTTTGAATATTTACACTTTAAAGACTTGCATTCTCGTCTCGTCTGTAGGATTAATTTTAAAAAAAAAAATTGCCACTTATCTAAATTGAATTTAAAAAAATGGATTCCATATTTTTAATCATCATAATTTCTAATTTCTAATTATTTCAACTTAATTTTTGACCAAAATGAATAGTGAATGGAGGAAAAATTAATTATCGTAGTTAAGGTAAAAATAGATTTACTAAGGGATTAAACTAGAATAATAAGAGTAGAAATGGCCTAAATATTATATTAATTTTATTTACATAATTTATTTCAAAACATTCCATCAAATTATCTAAAACATGGAAATTATTTTCTACTTTACTTTGAATATGAACCTTATAATAAGTTAAGTAAAGAAAAAGAAAAAAAGATAATTCCCTTACATTTAATATCAATAATGCTTTGGGATAGGGAAAAAACAACATCGATTCAGTAATACATATTATTTTGAAATATTAATGATTTATTTTTATCATAATAACTTATATTTAATATTTATATATGAATTAGTTAATTAAAATGCTTAAGAAATGTCAACACAGTTTTATTTAGTAAATAAAAAATAAAATAATTAATACTAAAAATAATAAAAGTGAAGTAAATTGAATTAATTTTTGTGTTACATTATATTTTTAGATGAATATATCATGTTACATAGGTTTGAAGATAATATATTCTAATTCCATTATTTTATTGATATTTTTTTAATTTAAATTAAATGAATAATATTAAAATTGACATTAATGCCATTTTATAATAAATATTATTTTATTAATTGATTTAAAATTAATAAAAAACCTAATTCTATAAAGTGATTTATAAATATTAATAAATATAAAATATGTTACATTCATGGACTAATTTTTCTATTATAATGACTATATTGACCATTAAATAGTAAAAACTGGGTTAGCGTGATTACGGTTAAAGTGGTGTTTTTGTACGTTATTTGCGCTTGTGTTAAAATGAATTTAAAAAACAAATAGGATTTATAATTTATAAATTATACATAAAATTTATAATCATTGGGTCCGAATTATCTAATAATTCTCACTTTATTTTATTTTTAAAGGATAAATTACCAAGGTTAGAAAACTAGTTACCATAGTGAAAAACCAAAATGGTAAAAATAGGGAGACAAAGAAGTTAAGAAATGAAATGTTTAAAATAGGTGTATAAATGTGTTTTGTAGGTGTTTATATACCATATAATATTTACACACCT
Organism: Viscum album; assembly: GCA_963277665.1. NCBI lineage: Eukaryota > Viridiplantae > Streptophyta > Magnoliopsida > Santalales > Viscaceae > Viscum > Viscum album. The sequence goes on from OY728151.1 coordinate 1,218,826,537, forward strand.
TTTATTATCAATTTTGGATCCACTTTAGGTAATGTCGACCTCCCAATAGTGAATACTTTTGGGTATTTACAAGAATGTCACTCCTCCTCCATTATAAAAGGGCATTCACTCTCCCCCATTATTCACACCTATCAAGAGATTTTGATCAACCAAACCCTAAAAAAATCAATTCCCAACTTCCATAACCTCATTTTATGGTCCTTTTTTATATATAAATCCAACCAAGAAAATATTTAGTGCAAACCTAAGGAGGATACCCAAAAAAGAGGTAACATTCATCAACAAGCGTTTTAATTTTATTTATTCCTCAAACCCCTTAAATTATTATCATAAAATTATTATATAATAAAATCATTATTTTTCATATACTAAAATGTTTTTATGTTAAGGTTATAACCTATAACTTATCACACTTCCATCAAATGGGTTACGAAATCATCGTTTGTGTGTACAACGGACTACCGTCTTGCGAACCTATGTCATTAATTTTTCCATTACCACCTCTCAAGGTTGGTAATAATGATTTAAATATTATTTAAATATAATATTTATGGTATTTATGATATTATTATACTTTTATAATTTTTATATCACACATAACTTCATGATTTCCATTTTGTGGGAATATGATAATGTCACTCGTGTGTATGGCGGACTACTGCCTCACGAAACGATGTGATTCATTCATGCTTTACATGGAATTTATTAAGGTTGGGTTTAATAAAAATATGTGATATATATGATACTGTAATTATAATATATATATATATATATATCATTTACTTTTCTTTCTTTTGATCTGACAAGAAAATGGAAAACATTGTTCTTACTAACGTACGGCCTACCGTCTCCATGAACGGTGCATTTCATTTCCCATAACTAAATTTTATAGATTAATATAAATATATATATATTGAATATATATCATATTTATATCATATTTTAAATTCTATAGATGTTGAAACCATGATTTAAGTAAGAGAACTAAAAATAAAAAGTTAAAACATATATGAAAAACAAAGCGGTTATTACCCGAAACATAACTTTAACATAGAGTTGTTAATAAATGGGTAATAAAATGTCATAAGAAAATAATATATGATATGATATATATAAATATTTTTCTTTTATATATGTATAATAAACTTATATTTATTATACATAAGGTTTTAACAAGTATGAAGGAATTCAAGATTTAAGGTAAGGGGATTTCTAGTCTCACTTTTATTTCTGAGAGACTTCTTCCATATTCACCACTTGTTTATTTTGTATGATGTATATACTAATATATGACATGATAAATCATGAATATAACCCATTTAATGATAATTAATTTTTCTATTTATGTTATTATTTCATAGGTATTATGATTCAAAAGTTACTCAAGCAGTAAGGTATTTTTTTCTCAATTTGCCTTCTTGGAGACATATGTTATGTAATGCAACTATATTCTTTAATTAGTAGTATATATAGAAATTTTTACATGTAATACCATGAATTTATTCATCCTCATGATATTTTATATTTAATTTTATTCTATTCATTAATGGGTCTTACTATTCAAGGTTACCATAGTGGTAATGATTTTATGTGACAATCTCATTGTTTATCGAGATTATTTATGATCATGCTTCCAATGATAAAATCTTCTGATCTATCTACCTAGAATCTTCATGAATTTTATTATCCTATATTTATTTATGATATCTTCATGTAATGGTACCATTTTTCCACTAGGTACTTAATAAAATTAAGAATTTGTTTTTAATAAAATCTAACTTTATTTCTCTCTTCGGTCAGCAATCTGTTTTCTTCCAAACCCATGTTTTTAAGAAATATTTAAAATATGTTTTTAAATTATATTTTAAGCTCATTTTCAAATAAAATTATTTAAAAAATGTTTTATGTATTAAAAAATATTTTTCAAAGAAGGGTTATTTTCCTTAAGAAGTGTCCCAAATGATAGATCAAAATTATTTTCCATCTAAGATAACACACATAGATGTTACCAATTCCTTACTGGGGATATGATATAAGGATACCATTATTATTCTTTGTTATAATGTTTTATGTTTATGATGATAGTTTTTTATGAAACCCATTTCTCTTCCATAGTTTATACCATGATAAATTTTTTATGAAACCATTTTCTCTTCCACAGGTTATACCATGATAAAATGATTATGAAACCCATTTCTCATTCATGGGTTATACATTGATAAAATGCTCCTTAAACTATCTTATTTTCATGGGTTATTCTATGAAAAAATGATTATTAAACCTATCTATTTTCCATAGGTTATGATATTATTAAATGTTTATGATACCCATTTTATTTCCTGGGTTATGATATGATGAATGTTTATGATCTTGTGGTATACATAAATATGATTTTCATTATATGACGGGTGGGACCTATATCTCCCTCCAATGCATTGGGTAAATATATATTCTCTATGAGATCGGAGGGTATATGCATGGTCATCCCAAGCCTGAAAAGGAGGGTACATGGGTGGTCAGACCAAGCCTGTAAAGGAGAGTACATGGGTAGTCAACCCATGCCCAAAATAGGTACATGGGTGGTCATCCCAAGCCTAACATGTTATGAATTTCTTGTTAGGTATCCTTGACATAAGATTTTCTATGCTTATGTGTATTCCACAAATCTATGTCTTATTCAATTGATATTATCTCATGACTCGTATTCTTTGTTTCCCTGATGATTCATGTCTTATGAACTTCCAATATTTATGTCATGATTCATGTTTATAATTTATGATAGGTTGGTTATGAACCTCATAAGTTATACTCATGATCATATACACTTATGATTATCTTATTTTTTTTATATGTTTATAGATTGACATCTTTTATGTTTACCCTTATTGAGAATCTGAGATCACCCTTTCTTATGTTTCCTTTCTCTATGTTATGAAGAAAGGTTTTAAGTAGGATTACTAAAGGGGAAGATATTTATGGGTGACATTGAAGATATTTTATGAATTAAGAATATTATGTTTCAAGTTTCAAAAGACACTAAACTATTATGTTCCTTAGGTGTGTGTTTGTATAATGTAATGAATATTCATCTAAAAATATATAATATCCATGTATGAGAATCTTGGGTCGCTATAGTTGGTATCAAAGGAAAGGTTTAGTTAATCTTTAGAAACTAGGATGAGAAAACTTTAGTGAGATACCTATAGATATTTTTAAGGATATGTATAGGGTTTTCTCTAATAATAAGTCTAGGATGATTTAAATTTTATGAAAATGTCTAAGAATTTTTGTAAAGGATTGAGAGAGTGGTTTCTAGGAAATTACATCCCTATCTGGATAATACAAGTGGATGTGGCTCTAGAAAAGATGTACATAGGGGTAACAACCCCAAAAATTCCATATTAATCTAGGATTGATCAGGAACTTGTGCATGATAATGGGCATTGTTTCACACCTAGTTTGACACTCTTGTGTGATATTATATAGAAATTAAAAAACTCTTTATGACCCATCATGAAGGATTTAAATAGATTATAACAATGAATTACCTTGGCTAACCTAAAGGTGTCATAGATTAAAAATAAGGTTTCATGATTTATGTAACGCCCCGACCCTAGTTACCCAGAGTCGGTGCATTATTAAATAACATTGGCATGATCACAAGAAAGATCAAATCTCGAAAGACCGATTAGCTTAGTAGCCTTGGAAACACTAGATATATTCATAAAGTTTTACATTACATCACAAAGTGAAAAACTACTACAACAACATAGTCTCCATATTCCACACTCATATCCCCACATACTATCCCTGCAGGTCATTCATAACTTACTTCTTCACATCCTGGGAAAAATAAAACATAGAAAAGGGGTGAGCTCAAATGCCCAGTAAGGGTAACAATATAGAGGAAAATTTCAAAAATAAACATAAACATTTAAGGCAATGTATAACTAAAACAAAAGCCTTTTAAACTTGAACTTAAACATATTATGGTAAAAGAAAAATGAAATAATGCCATTTACTTATTCACATGGATATTCTACTAATCGAATAATCACATGCAATATCAATAACCACTTTCATAATGATGGAATGCATAATGCCAGACTATCATAACCACATAGTCAAGGCCTCGTTCCAAGACTACAAATAAGATTTTGTCAAGGCCTTGTGCCAAGACACTAGTTTGTCTCATGAGACCTACCGATGCATCGAGGAGCTATAGCGGGCTCCACCCATCACATATTAAGTCCAATGCATTCCCATATGAAAAGGTTTAAACATAACATAAACATTCGTATTAAAACTAGCATACGAAATGTCAATACTTTCACCATAAAATATGAATGGTATAAAAATAGCACATCCGCAGTCAAACATATCACAAAACTTTCAATACAATATAGAAGTTTTTTATCATAATAAATCAACTTCAAATAAGCGTAAAATCCATCAAAGGATGTTTGCATAGATGAAATCAAAACTCTTTTTAGAGAAATATCTCTTTTTATTTTGAAATAATTTAAGAGACATATAAAATAAAACATTTTCTTTTGAAAATATTCTTATAAGATTGTAATGGAAGCTTTGAAGATTTTATAACGGCGGAAAATAGCCGCACCCGCCGTATAAGTTAAAAAAAACATTCTTACCTTAATCCTGTCGAAAAGGTTAAAAAGGACCTTGTTTTGAAAACGAAGGAAATATTCCTTTATAAACCACTTATAAAAGTCAAAAAGGGTATAAATGACTTTAAATCATATTCTAGTAAATAGTAAAAATGTTTTGAAATATATTTTTAAGAAACATGGATGTGGATGATAAAGAGATCCCAGTAGATAATTATGAATAAACAACCTCGGATAATGAAGAGATTGTGAAATAACCCTTACCTTGTACTTTTCCTTGGTTGGGGTAGGTTAAAATCCTGTATAATGGTTAAATAATTGTTATTAAATTATACAAGAATCATATACATTAATATTATTTCATATATGATCTTTTAATATTGATTTGATAATAATATCTTAGTATTATCGTTGTTTCGGGTGTTAACTTACTTGTTTTCTTTTATATGTTTTGTTACGTAAGCCATGTTTGTAATGGATAGGTGGTATATTATTCATATCCATAATGATATCAAGTCCTTAAACATCATTTTTAAATCATCAAATGATAATTATACTTGAATGGATACGATGGAGAATGAATCTCATCGCGTTCGTGGAGACGGTAGTCCATACGTACGCACGAGCGAAAATATCATTCTTTTGATATTAAAATAATATATAAATGGATGGTATATAATATATACAGAATAATTAACATGTTATATTTATTATTTACATGAGTTACACATCATTATTATACCCATCCAAATAATAATATATTGAATAACAATTACACCACGACGTGGAGACGGTAAGTCGTACGCACGCACGTATGGTGACATGTTATTCAAAGGGTGGATAGAATACTGAATATGGTTGTAACATATTTATAATAACATCACAGTATATATATGATACTGTAGTTATTATTTTATAATGGTAAAAACAATGGAAGAAGAAGTGGAAGAAGAAAGGAACTTGGAAAAGGGTGGTGAAATCATTACCTCTTCTTCGGGTTCTTCCTTTTGATTTGATCAAAAGGGCTCCTTAGGTTGGCTTTCTGATCAAACTAAGGCCTCTAGGTTGTAGTGAGGGAAGTTGGGAGAGTATTTGGTCAGATTTTGGCCGAACCAAAAGGCTTTTAAGGTGTGAAGAAATGAGAAGGAGGAGTGCCCTTTTATAAGAGGGGTGAGGGGCACCTTTGGAAAAGCTAGAAATATTAATTTATAATAAATTCATATTCGGTTTCTAATGGCTCCAAAGTTGATTATTTAAATTTTAAGGTGGTTATGGGTCGAAAAAAACTCAAACAATAGAATTTAGACAGGTTTGGGTACTTATATTAACCATATCTTTAAGTATTAACTCTAAGTTAATTAGTTTCACTTTTAAAATGTCTCTTTGTATTTTTATATAATATGGTTAATAAACTTACTATATACATCCAAGAGACCCCCAATTGGTACATTAATGATTAACTTATCATGATATAAGTCTCTTGGCCGAACCTTATATTTTTAGGAATTTAATATCAATTAATAATATAATATTTGTTTTAAAAACTCTTTTATGTCAATTTTGACACTATTCAATAGTTGATTTTTGTGAAACTCATAATAGATTGATTACTTCTAAAAAAGTCAATTAAATATATAATAATATATCATATTATCCTATAAAATTATTTTAATTCATTAAAAGTTTCATATTATATTTATTTGGGTATTTATAATATCAGTTATTTTGATTTTTCACTATTATAGTAATTACTGGATCATCATTGTGTCATAAATAAATTAAATTATTTAATGTCTAAAAATTATAAATAAAATATAATTATTTAGGAAATCTTTTTAACTTTCTAATTAATATTTATAATCTAAAATCCAAAATATATAACCCTATTTAAAAATTGTTTTTCTAAAAGATATATGCTTGTGTCATTTTTGTATTCATTTTAACTTAATTAAAATAAAGTGTCCCTATCACCTACAAGTGGTACCATGGGGTCCCAAAATCGACCCAAATATGCCTATGGTCGAACATGTATCAACCAATAAGGCTAGGACACGTTTTAGGGTAATTTAGTATTATTATAATATTATTTTTTAACCCTTATTTACCGGATTTACCCTTAACCATGGTAAATAAAATATTTACCGCAGTAATTATTCAAAATGTCTAAAAATAAAAGTTACCTATTTACACAATTTGAACATCCTGATTCCAAATATGGAATCCATTTTTCTAAATTCAAAACACAGAAGTGGCAGAAATTAATTTAAAATTAATTCCCGCTGTCAAAACAAAAAGCGTGTTTTTAAGAGATAATAACTATCAAAAGATTGACACTTGTTTATGTTCGGTTTAATTGTAAAATTATGTCCAATGACCAAAATTATTTTAAATGGTAAAAATACATTCTAAATATACTTTAAAACCACTCAAATTCATAATTTATCACTATTAATTATTTTTATTAAAAAATTTGTTTTTAATTAAAATTTAGTAATTTTCACTATTCATCAAAATATGAAAGTTATCCGAAAGGTACCAAAATTTCACCTTAGGCTAAATTCGATATTACGAATCCAAAAATGAAGTCCATTTTAAAAAATAAAATATATATAATTTCAAAAAGTAGGTATTACTATTCAAAACGGCTAGTTTGATTGGTTATGGTGTGTTAGAACTCGGTGTTGCGTACAACACACGCTATCACATTATTCAAAGAGAAGCGTACCGTAGAATCTTGGGGTGTTACATTATCCCCTACTTCAAATAATTTCTTCCTAGAAATTTCTATAATACTTATCACATGAAAAGACTCGGATGGTTCTTCATCATAAGTTCCTCGGGTTCCCACGTTGCCTCTTCCATCTTATGGTTTCTCCACAAAACTTTTACCAGACGCGTCGTCCGGTTTCTCAGTACTTGTTCTCTGGTATCAAGAATCCTGACGGGCTCTTCACAATAAGACAGATCGGGTTCCAGTTCTAATTCCTCATAGGTGAGTACATACGTTGGGTCAGGCATGTATTTCCTCAATAGAGATACGTGGAACACATCGTGAACTTTAGAGAGACTTGGCGGCATTGCCAATCGGTAAGCTACAGCCCCAATTCGTTCTAAAATTTCGAAGGGTCCGATGTACCTGGGACTAAATTTACCTTTCTTACCAAAACGTATAACTCCCTTCCATGGAGATACCTTCAGGAAAACATGATCATCGACTTGAAATTCCAAATCCTTCCTTCGATTATCGGCATAGCTCTTCTGCCTACTTTGAGCTGCTTTGATGTGATTTTGGATTACCTTCACCTTTTCCACTGTTTCCTCCACCAGTTCTGGGCCTACAAGTTTTCTTTCACCAACGTCATCCCAACAGGTTGGTGTACGACATCTCTTTCCATATAACGCTTCATATGGTGCCATCTGAATACTCGAATGGAAGCTATTGTTATAGGAAAATTCTACGAGAGGTAAATATTGATCCCACATACCCTGAAAGTCAAGTGAGCAAGATATCAACATGTCTTCTAAGGTTTGAATAGTCCATTCTGATTGTCCATCTGTCTGAGGGTGGTAAGCAGTTCTCAAATGAAGTTCAGTATCCAGGGATTTCTGAAGACTTTTCCAAAATCTTGAAGTAAAACGGGGATCACGATCAGAAACAATTGATAGGGGTACTCCATGAAGTCTCACAACTTCATTAATATATAGTCTTGCTAGACGTTCCAGGGGTAGATCTTCTCTTATAGCAAGAAAATGTGCTGACTTGGTAAGACGATCAACAATAACCCATATTGCATCGTTCCTTCTAGGGGTCTTTGGTAGCCCCATGACAAAGTCCATCGTAATATTGTCCCATTTCCACTCTGGTATGGGAAGAGGTTGCATGACTCCTCCAGGCTGTTGCCTTCCAGCTTTCACTTGCTGACAAACCATACATCTTGACACAAAATCAGCAATCTCCCTCTTCATGTTATCCCACCAAAAATTTTCCTTCAAATCTCTATACATTTTGGTGCTCCCAGGGTGTATAGAGAAATTGGAACTATGAGCATCATCCAGCAATTCCCTTTTTAGATCAGGTATATCGGGAACACAAAGTCTCTTCCCAAATTTCAAAATTCCATCTTCATACACAAAGTCTCTCAATCTCCCATCATTCACAGCTTTAATCTTCTTTTGAAATTCTTCATCATCGGTCTGAGAACTCTTAATCCTTTCTAGTAAATATGGTTTGGCAACCATTTGAAAAAGCATTGATGTTTCACCTTCCCTGGTTATTCCCATGTCCATCTTCACTAGATCCATGAAAATTGGATCCCTTTCAATTCTCATATTGTTCAAAACTCCATGGTCTTTTCTACTCAAAGCATCTGTCACCTTGTTTGCTTTCCCCGGGTGGTAGTGTATCGTACAATCATAATTCTTGAGTAATTCAAGTCATATCCTTTGCCTCATGTTGAGTTCTTTTTGTGAGAAAATATACTTCAAACTCTTGTGATCAGTATAAATCTCACATTTTTCACCATAGAGGTAGTTCCTCCATATCTTCAAAGCAAAGATCATAGCTGCTAACTCGAGATCATGAGTAGGATAGTTTTGTTCATGAATTTTCAACTGTCGTGATGCATATGCAATAACTCTATCATTCTGCATAAGGACACAACCAAGTCCTTTCTTCGATGCATCACTATAAATAACGAACCCATCATTCCCCGATGGTAGAGTCAATATAGGATCATTGACTAATCTTCTCTTCAGTTCTTCGAAACATTCTTCACACTCTTTTGTCCAAACAAATTTAACCCCTTTACGTGTGAGCTTCGTTAATGGGTTAGCCAATCGGGCAAAATTCTGGACGAAACGTCGATAATAACCTGCCAAACCAATAAAACTACGTACCTCAGTTATACTCGTAGGTTCTGTCCATTCTTGGATTGTCTTGGTCTTAGAAGGATCAACAGAGATTCCATCTTTAGAGACAATATGTCCAAGAAAAGAAATCTCATGAATCCAGAATTCACACTTGCTAAACTTTCCATATAATTCATGTCTTCTTAGAGTCTTCAGGATAATGCGCAAGTGATTTTCATGATCTTCGTAGCTTTTGGAGTATACCAATATATCATCAATAAATACCACAACAAATTCATCGAGATACTCCTTGAAAACTCTATTCATCAGATCCATGAATACAGAGGGTGCCTTAGTCAATCCAAACGACATTACAGTAAACTCGTAATGCCCGTACCTGGTTCGAAATGCTGTCTTCGGAATGTCTTCCTTCTTCACACACAACTGATGGTATCCAGATCGAAGGTCAATCTTTGAAAAGTATTGATCTCCATGCAGTTGGTAAAATAAATCATCAATGCGAGGTAGGGGATACTTGTTCTTTATTGTTATAGCATTGATCTCCCTGTAGTCGATACATAACCTCATAGATCTGTCTTTCTTTTTAACAAAAAGAACAGGGGCTCTCCATGGAGAAACACTAAGGCGAATAAATCCCTTATTACTCAATTCCTCTAGTTGTTTCTTTAGTTCAACTAATTCTACATTGTCCATTCTATAAGGGGTCTTTGATATAGGCCTTGATCCAGGAATTAAATCAATGGAAAACTCAACTTCTCGTTCTGGAGGATGTCCAGGTAAATCTTCCGGAAATACATCTGCAAATTATTTCAAAATAGGTACATCCTCTATTTGAACATTCCTTTCCTCACCGACAGTTATTTCATTCTCTTCCTCCCCAATAATTGAATTAAGTTGAGCTACTGGGGGTGGATCAAAATATGAATTAGGTGGTGACGATTCTACTCTAAAGATAAGGTGTTCCTTATCATTATCATCAAGAATCTTACAATAAATCTTCGCATCATAGTCTGAAAGCCAGTACATACCGAGGATTATATCAAACTCAATCATAGGTATGACGATGAGATCAGCAGATAAAGAACATTTATGTGCTCTAATGGGGACTGATTCATAAAACTTTGTTGCAATGATACTTCCCTTAGGAGTTTTAACTGACAACTCCCTTGTTAAATCAAATTGGAAATATCTAATTTTCTTAGAAAACTGGGAAGATATGAAATAATGCGATGATCCAGAATCAAATAATGCATTTTCTAAACTTGAGGAAACCATTAAATTACCTGCCACCACGTCTTTCGGAGCTTCTACCTCAGCAGTAGTGATAGCATAAGCTTGTCCTTAATCCCTTGGCCTTTTCTGAGGTAAGTTCTCCTGACGCTTAGGACATTCATTTGCATAATGCCCCATCTCCCTGCAATTGTAGCACTGAACATTGGTAGCTTCCTTCTTCCCTTTGCAATCACGAGCTTGGTGGCCTTTTTCACCACATTTGTAACAGACGCCCATTCCCTTCAAGCAAGTACCAGGGTGTTTCTTCCCACATTTACCACAGGATGGATATTCAACCTTTCCCTTCTTCCCCTTATTTCCATTCCCAGATTGATCGGCAGGCCTCTTCTTCTCTTGCTTTTCTTTAAAGTCATAAGACTTAGAGAATTCCTTTTCGGTCTTGATAGCACATGAGACAATGTCTTCGTACGACGAAAAGGATTGTGAGACTAATGCTCGACGAAGAAATGGTTTTAACCCATCAAAGAAATGATCAATCTTACTTCTTTGGTTACGTATATAATCCCCAGAATACCTTTCTAACCTTGTAAAATTAGCATCATACTTTGCGACATTCTCATCCTCCTTCTGTCTCAGACTCAAAAATTGCTTTTCCATATCTGCTCGATGGTCGCGAGGAAAGTATTTTTCTAAAAACAGATCTTTGAACTCCCTCCATTCCATATTTGATAATTCATCATCTTCCTTCATGTTTTGAATCAATGACCACCATTGATCAGCATCTCCAGTGAGGCGGTAAACTGCCATGATAACTTTTTCCCTTTCACTGCTCCCCAAAGCCTGAAATATTTTCTCTAGGGAATTTATCCATTGCTCAGCTACTAAGGGATTTGTACTCCCATTGAACATTGGTGGTTGTTGCCTCATGAATCGATCTAACATTTATCCTCCATGCTGTGGATCAGGGTGCTCCATACGGTTAAGGTTATTATTCATAACCTGAGTAAGTTGTACCAGTATGGTGATTAGCTGATCGGCACCAGTTGCATCACCAGCTCCACTATAATTATCTTGAGTAGGAGGGCAATCCCTACATGGAGTGCGTGCATTGATGCGGTTTCCATTTCTTCCACTAGGTGCCATTTCTAAAAAATGGCATAAACTAGATCAGTTTAAAAAATCAAAATACATAATCTCATACTTATTAAACACTTAACATAAATTGAACTATTTATGGATATAATCCATAATAATAAAAATGTTTTCTTTGAGTAAGTATATACTAATAAACCCTTCATAATGATTTGTAAAGAAAATGAGAGTTATCCTAAGCATATCCCCCGGGAGTGTCGTAACCAAGAGTGCAGCAAGGCCCGTTGTCGTGCAGCAGTTCCCGTTCGAGTCTAGCTCAAAGCGGTGTTTTCGGGTTTTACCCCTAGGTACATCTATGCCAGAGCCGCCTCTACCTGCTCGTATCCAGATAGGGATGAATTGCTTGGAAAACTCACAAAATCTCTACAATACCAAAATTCTAGGAAGTTATTCTATACTAATCCTCAAAGTTCATCTTAGGTCTACGTGCTCTAATCAGAGTTTATCTAAATCTAGCTTCCAAGGTTTGTACTAAACTTCCTCTGATACCAACTGTAATGCCCCGACCCTAGTAACCCAAAGTCGGTGCATTATTACATAACATTGGCATGATCACAAGAAAGATCAAATCTCGAAAGACCGATTGGTTTAGTAGCCTTGGAAACACTAGATATATTCATAAAGTTTTACATTACATCACAAAGTGAAAACCTACTACAACAACATAGTCTCCATATTCCACACTCATATCCCCACATACTATCCCTGAAGGTAATTCATAACTTACTTCTTCACATCCTGGGAAAAATAAAACATAGAAAAGGGGTGAGCTCAAATGCCCAGTAAGGGTAACAATATAGAGGAAACTTTCAAAAATAAACATAAACATTTAAGACAATATATAACTAAAAAAAAGCCTTTTAAACTTGAACTTAAACATAGTATGGTAAAAGAAAAACGAAATAATTCCATTTACTTATTCACATGGATATTCTACTAATCAAATAATCACATGCAATATCAATAACCACTTTCATAATGATGGAATGCATAATGTCAGACTATCATAACCACATAGCCAAGGCCTCGTGCCAAGACTACAAATAAGATTTTGTCAAGGCCTTGTGCCAAGACACTAGTTTGTCTCATGAGACCTACCGATGCATCGAGGAACTATAGAGGGCTCCACCCATCACATATTAAATCTAATGCATTCCCATATGAAAAGGTTTAAACATAACATAAACATTCGTATTAAAACTAGCATACAAAATGTCAATACTTTCACCATAAAATATGAATGGTATAAAAATAGAACATCCACAGTAAAACATATCACAAAACCTTCAATACAATATAGAAGTTTTGTATCATAATAAATCAACTTCAAATAAGAGTAAAATCCATCAAAGGATGTTGACATAGATGAAATCAAAACTCTTTTTAGAGAAATATAACTTTTTATTTTGAAATCATTTAAGATCCATATAAAATAAAACATTTTCTTTTGAAAATATTCTTATAAGATTGTAAGGGAAGCTTTGAAGATTTTATAACGGCGTAAAATAGCCGCACCCGCCGTATAAGTTAAAAAAACATTCTTACCTTAATCCTGTCGAAAAGGTTAAAAAGGACCTTGTTTTGAAAACGATGGAATGATTCCTTTATAAACCACTTATAAAAGTCAAAAAGGGTATAAATGACTTTAACTCATATTCTAGTAAATAGTAAAAATGTTTTGAAATATATTTTTAAGAAACATGTATGTGGATGATAAAGAGATCCCAGTAGATAATTATGAATAAACAACCTCGGATAATGAAGAGATTGTGAAATAACGCTTACCTTGTACTTTTCCTTGGTTGGGGTAGGTTAAACTCCTGTATAATGGTGAAATAATTGTTATTAAATTATACAAGAATCATATACATTAATATGATATCATATATGATCTTTTAATATTGATTTGATAATAATATCTTAGTATTATCGTTGTTTCGGGTGTTAACTTACTTGTTTTCTTTTATATGTTTTGTTACGTAAGCCATGTTTGTAATGGATAGGTGGTATATTATTCATATCCAGAATGATATAAAGTCCTTAAAAATCATTTTTAAATCATCAAATGATAATTATACTTGAATGGATACGATGGAGAATGAATCTCATCGCGTTCGTGGAGACGGTAGTCCGTAGGTACGCACGAGCGACAATATCATTCTTTTGATATTAAAATAATATATAAATGGATGGTATATAATATATACAGAATAATTAACATGTTATATTTATTATTTACATGAGTTACACATCATTATTATACCCATCCAAATAATAATATATTGAATAACAATTACACCACGACGTGGAGACGGTAAGTCGTACGTACGCATGTATGGTGACATGTTATTCAAAAGGGTGGATAGAATAATGAATATGGTTGTAACATATTTATAATAACATCACAGTATATATATGATACTGGAGTTATTATTTTATAATGGTAAAAACAATGGAAGAAGAAGTGGAAGAAGAAAGGAACTTGGAAAAGGGTGGTGAAATCATTACCTCTTCTTCGGGTTCTTCCTTTTGATTTGATCAAAAGGGCTCCTTAGGTTGGATTTCTGATCAAACTAAGGCCTCTAGGTTGTAGTGAAGGAAGTTGGGAGAGTATTTGGGCAGAGTTTGGCCGAACCAAAAGGCTTTGAAGGTGTGAAGAAATGAGAAGGAGGAGTTCCCTTTTATAAGAGGGGTGAGGGGCACCTTTGGAAAAGCTAGAAATATTAATTTATAATAAATTCATATTCGGTTTTTAATGGCTCCAAGGTTGATTATTTAAATTTTAAGGTGGGGATGGGTCGAAAAAAACTCAACCAATAGAATTTAGACAGGTTTGGGTACTTATATTAACCTTATCTTTAAGTATTAACTCTAAGTTAATTAGTTTCACTTTTAAAATGTCTCTTTGTATTTTTATATAATATGGTTAATAAACTTACTATATACATCCAAGAGACCCCCAAGTGGTCCATTAATGATGAACCTATCATGATATAAGTCTCTTGGCCAAACCTTATATTTTTAGGAATTTAATATCAATTAATAATATAATATTTGTTTTAAAAACTCTTTTATGTCAATTTTGACACTATTCAATAGTTGATTTTTGTGAAACTCATAACAGATTGATTACTTCGAACAAAGTAAATTAAATCTATAATAATATATCATATTATCCTATAAAATTAGTTTAATTCATTAAAAGTTTCATATTATATTTATTTGGGTATTTATAATATCAATTATTTTGATGTTTCACTATTATAGTAATTACTGCATCATCATTGTGTCATAAATAAATTAAATTATTTAATGTATAAAAATTATAAATAAAATATAATTATGTAGGAAATATTTTTAAATTTCTAATTAATATTTATAATCTAAAATCCAACATATATAACCCTATGTAAAAATTGTTTTTCTAAAAGATATATGCTTGTGTCATTTTTGTATTCATTTTAACTTAATTAAAATAAAGTGTCCCTATCACCTACAAGTGGTACCATGGGGTCCCAAAATCGACCCAAATATGCCTATGGTCGAACATGTATCAACCAATAAGTCTAGGACATGTTTTAGGGTAATTTAGTATTATTATAATATTATTTTTTAACCCTTATTTACCGGATTTACCCTTAACCATGGTAAATAAAATATTTACCGCAGTAATTATTCAAAATGTCTAAAAATAAAAGTTACCTATTTACACATTTTGAACATCCTGATTCCAAATATGGAATAAATTTTTCTAAATTCAAAACACAGAAGTGGTAGAAATTAATTTAAAATTAATTCCCGCTGTCAAAACAAAAAGCATGTTTTTAAGAGATAATAACTATCAAAAGATTGACACTTGTTTATGTTCGGTTTAATTGTAAAATTATGTCCAATGACCAACATTATATTAAATGGTAAAAATATATTCTAAATATAATTTAAAACCACTCAAATTCATAATTTATTACTATTAATTATTTTGATTAAAAAAGTTGTTTTTAATTAAAATTTAGTAATTTTCACTATTCATCAAAATATGAAAGTTATCCGAAAAGTACCAAAATTTCACCTTAGGCTAAATTCGATATTACGAATCCCAAAATGAAGTCCATTTTAAAAAATAAAATATATATAATTTCAAAAAGTAGGTATTACTATTTAAAACGGCTAGTTTGATTGGTTATGGTGTGTTAGAACTCGGTGTTGCATACAACACACGCTATCACATTATTCAAAGAGAAGCGTACCGTAGAAGCTTGGGGTGTTACAATTTAGACATCCTATAAGTGATTTTTCATGATTATGTGATTTTTACACTATGATTAGTGTTTCTCACACTATGATTTTGGTTTTAGTCGATGGATAAAACCCTAAGGAATCATGTTAACACTGAATCTGATGGATAATTCGATGACTATGAGGATCCAAAATGGATAAAGACTAGTAAGAAATATATGGTGATTATATATAATCAAATATCATGATATATTAATAAAAATGTGAACTTCTGTGAGATTCCTAACATAATGAATAATAGGAATATGGGATTTCATGAAAGTTTATGTGGGAATGAACATCATGGAAAGAAAATTTGGCTTCCTATATGTAAAGAAGATGGGAAGAAGAATCTATAGGAATACCTCAATTAGAGTAGAAGATGTTATCTATATTGAAATAAAGGTTATAGAGTAAAAAAATTTCAAGGATTACAATTCCATATGTTTGGGAAACATGAGGATTATCCAACTCAATGCCTTGAATTAAAATTCTAGACCAAGGAAGGACCTATTCCATGATAATCATTGAAGTGGAGGGATTGAAGTATTATTGTATTTGGATTAAAGAATTATGTTGTAGAAGTATTTTTACAATAGTATTTTTATTGTGAGAATCATGAAACATACCAGGATTATGTTGTTTTTGGAAGAATATATGTCTCTGTAACTTACGATTTATGGATTACATCATTGTTTTATGAGTTTAAGGTTGATCATAAGTTCAAATTCATTGACACCCCTTTTTTAGGTTTCATGTTATGGGAGTTTATCAAGGTTAAGGATATTATAAGAGACATTTATGTTAATAAAACCCTTTGGTTTTTTCTATTTTTTAGTGACGTGGTTATTTAAGAATGAGTACCTTTACACTTTGTGGACATAAGATTAAAGGTACTAGTAAAAATTAGGGTTTACCTTATCTTTGATGTTGGGATAATTAGGTGTTGTAGTATATCACCTTACAAATCCATCACACTTCATCACTATCGTATAAGATTTCTCTTTGGATATGATTTCCATAATATACATTAAGGAACTATTAAGTTTTCATGGATTTCCACATTCAATTGTATCTAATAGGTATCTGAAGTTTATCTCAATGTTTTGGAAAATTATTCAGTAAGATCTTGATATAAAGTTGAGTTTCAGCACTATATATCTTCCTCAGAAAGGTGTTCAGTCTAGGAGAATAATTCAAATACTAGATGATATGTTGAGATATTATTCTTTGGATTTCAAATTTTGTTGGGATCACACCTTCCTCTATTTGAGTTTTCTGACAACAATAAATTTCACTTGAGCATTTAGATGGCTCCTTATGAAACCATTTATTGAAAGAATTGTAGAACTACAACGTACTCGAATAAAGTTATAAAAATAAATCCATTGAAACCCGATCAATCTGATTAGATAGTAGATAAGGTTAGAGACATTCAGAAACATGTAAGAACTATAAAAAGTTGACAAAAATGTTATGCTGATAAGTGTCATCATGATCTATAATTTGAAGTTGGTAATAATTCCTTTATACAAATTTCTTTATGGAATAATGAAGGGAAAAATAATCCATAGGTATATAGGTCTCATTAATATACTTGATCATATTAGTATAGTAGATTATCGTTTGGCGCTTCCTCTAAACCTCTCCCAGGTTCACGATGTATTTCATCACTACTGCAAAACACACCAATAACAGTGTTGTCATTTATCAACATTATAAAAATTCCTTAATAAAGTTCATCTTTATCAGTGCTAAAATAAGTGCTGATAAAGGAATACCTTTTTCAATACTAAAAAAAGCGCTGATAAAGGGCACCCTTTATCAGTTCTGTTTTTAGTGCTGATAAAAGGTAACCTTTATCAGTGCTTTATTTTAGCACTGATAAAGGAAAGCTTTATTATCTCTTTATTTTTAGAACTTATAAAAGGTGCACTTTATCATCACATTTTTAGAACTGATAAAATTTTTCCTTTATCAGTGTTTTTTAGTACTGATAAAGGTTTAGAATAAAATAAAAAATTAAACAAATAAAAATAAAATGAGTAAATTAAGAAAAATATGAAACATTTTATTAATTAAATAATTATTGATAAAAATGAATAAATTTAATATACATATATATAGATTATA
This sequence comes from Viscum album, assembly GCA_963277665.1. NCBI lineage: Eukaryota > Viridiplantae > Streptophyta > Magnoliopsida > Santalales > Viscaceae > Viscum > Viscum album. The sequence goes on from OY728151.1 coordinate 1,218,844,827, forward strand.
AATATTAATAAATAGTATATATTAAATATAGATATATAAAATGAATAACTATAATATATATAAAATTCTAATTAAAAACATATTAATGTCTTATTCTTTTTTAATGTTGTTTGATTTTTCAATTTAACCTATATCAAATGTCATGTGTTGCATTTATTTCACACACACACACACACACACAAATATATATATGTATGTGTTAATTCATTTGTATACACAAATTCACACACAAATATATTTACGCAATATATAGAAACACCTAAACATAATATTTATACAATTTATTCAAATTTTAGTATATTTTAGAATTTTATTATAACATGATACATTTAATATATATTATGTTTTTAATAGGTCAATTTTATTTTTATTTTTTTAATACTATAGTTAGGGTATTCATTTTTAATTTATTTTTTATTTTTTATTTTCTTTTTTAATTTGATCATTTTCTATTATTTATTTATATTTATTTATTTACTATGTTTTAGTGTTTTCAATATGTATTCATTCACATAAATATATATATATATATATATATCCGTATTTTTTAATAATTTATATTTAATTAATAAAAAATAAACATTTGTTCGATATTTTTAAAGTGTACTCATTTTGAATTATTAAATTTCACTCATTTTTAAAATGCATATATTAAAGACTATATATCCATTAATAATGTTAAAAATATATTTGTAAATAAATATTTATAAATAAATGTATCTATAAATGTATATTTTCTATATTTATAATTATTATAAATAAATAATTATTATTTTTTAAATAAATATTTATATAATTATAAATAAATAATTTTATATATTTAAATAATTATAAAATTATAATACATTTATTTAAATAATTATAAAATTATAATAAAGTTCTTTAAATAATTATAAAATTATAATAAATTTATTTAAATAATTATAAAAATATAATAAAGTTATTTAAATAATTATAATTATAAAACTTTTATCAGCGCTAAAACATTAGTGCTAATAAATATGTCTTTTATCAGCATATTTTTAGCACTGATAAAGCTCGAGATTTATTAGCACTAAAAAAACACGGATAAATATTCATTTTATCAGTGCTTATAAATTTAGTGCTAATAAAAGGGATCTTTGTTAGTGCTTTTCTGAAAGTTCTTTTAAAAGTGTCCCAAATCTATTTAAAAAAACTCTAACCATAACTCAGTCACTGGTGATTCTCAATCTCTCACAGAACTCCTCTACTACTAGTGCGAATCCTCTATATTCTCTTAGATTAATCAAGGCTAGAATCCAATGTATGTTATTTTCTAATCTTCCTCTATCATTGTTTGATGTTTTGGGTTCTGAATTTTTCATTTTTGCGCTATTCTTAAACATAAAGAATCCTACATATCTTCTCATATCTACTAAAATACAACAAATGTGGTTCTATTTCATCATTTTTCTCCTTTCATATGCATTTTAGTGTCCAACCCATTTGTCCCTAGAGACACAAAAAGATGGTTTACTATCCTCTTGACATTAACAAGGATACCTCTCATCCCCCCCCCCCTCAATTTTATATTCATTTGAATAATATAGGGTTCCAAAATCTAGGTAGTTTTTAAAATTGAATTCATCTTAAATATTAGATTATAGATTCTAGAGGCTTAATTATGAGTGTTTTTAAGGATTAGGGGATACCAAGTTGTGGCCCTCATTTATGGGTGATAAATATATAGGGACTAAAGTAAGTTTATAAATCATTAAAACATGTTTTGTGGATTTTGGTTATTCATGTAAATTGTTAAACCCTGAAATGGGTTATTTAGATTTATGATTTTGATGAATAATTTTTTATTTAATTCAAAAAAAAGATTGAATTCATTATTCATCTTCCAAAAATTATTTTAGAGATGCATATTATGAGAGTTTTGTTTTTTTAATTAATTTAAGTTTATTATTAGAATTTAACCATGGGTTACAAAGAGTGATGGGGAATTTCTTTGGTGAGAAAAGTATGCTCAACAAATTTTTTAAAAATTTCCTAGATTAGATAAAGTTGAGAAATCATTGGGTAAATGTACTTACAAATACACAACAACATATAAAGAGTGTAGTTACTAAAAGTAAGTGAGTTATACATGGTTGGATAGTTGATCAAGAAAACTATGAGATGTGATTTATTAATAGATTTACTAATCAAAATAGAGAGATAATTAATTCATAGGATAAAAAATAATTTTAAAATTAATCTAACATGTTTAATAACCATAGAGAGAACAAAAATTGATTAAAATATACTTTTGATGGTTTGGATCTTTATGTCTTATAAGTCATGTAATTTTTTATCCATGTCCAAAATAAAAAAACATAGATATCGTGTCTACTGATATCCTTGAATCATAAATGGAAATTTAAGCTTATATATACTTTTATTAAAGGCTACGACATATGACCAGTGTATATTTTGGTAGGGCATTAAATATATGATATTGTATGAATGAATTTGGATACTTATCCTAAATGGTTTCTCATCAATTATAAATTATAAGGAACATTGTAGATGGCTTCAAACATTTATTGAAACACTCAATGAAAGAAGTACTCCAACGTGATGGAATTATCAGTTTCCATGAGATTTAAGTCAATGCTCAAGTAACTCTTTATTAAATGTATGGTCCCTATATAGGGATATTATCCCCCTTTTGTCATTAACCCTTCAATGGATTCTACAGCCAAAACTCTCTTCTTCTTTGATCACTGTTTATCACCAGGTTAAGGCACTATCACTCCTTCGGTGATTTAGGGTCCTCAAGAATATTTTTGTGATTAAAGGTTAGTGTAATCTTCTAAAAGGATATAATACTTTGTTGTAGGGATACATCTCTCCAATATTATATTTTATAACTGATAATATCATTATCAGTCATAAAGTAGGACATTCCTAGATGTAATTTTAGATATACTTCAAACTATGTGGTATAATTTTCAATGACGGGAAGTACCTATGGTTCCTATAAGATTTTATGGTAATATATCATAATAATAAATTTAGGATTGAATTTAATAGATTCATTTCATTTATAAGAGTAAAAAGATTCTAGATCAATACTGATCATAAGTTGAAAAATTCAACCTTTAAAGGGATGTATGTTATTGGAGGGATCATACAGTGGATTAAAAAAAATCCAAAATTGGAAGGTGAGGAATCCTTGAGTAGACATAAGTAATGTCCAATGTAGGTGGGGTGAGATTCATTTCTTTAGGACTATTAGAGTGGAGGTTTTCCAATTCCTATTTGTAACGTCCCGGTTCCAGGTGCCTCTCAAAGGTGCCCCGTACTCGGTTGGTCACATGGACTCAAGCGCATTTCCCCAAATTCCAGAGGCTTCCAACTAGTAGTGAGGACCTTGGGTGTGATAATAGGGAAACTATGCCCTCATTTGCATAGTAACATAGCAGAATAACAATAATATACAACAGCAAAATAAGTAATATCATACAATAATAAAATAGCAGAAGACTGAAAGTAATGAACAACTGTAGCATATATATATATATATAATTAATGATGCATGTCACAAGTATCTATGAAATAAGCCAAACAAGTCACAATGTTGGAATAAAATACTAAATCCAAGTACAAAGTAAAATAATTAAACAACTCCAGCAGCATCACAAGCCTCAACTTGGTCTCATGCTCTCCAACTCTACAGCAATCATGTACTTGAAGTAGAAGGGTGCTTGCCCTTATATATACCCGCAACAATATAATCTGTTTGGGCCTAAAATCATGACCCAAACAGGGTGTGAGACAAATCCCAAAAGGAAACCACCCAAATATATGTTCCTAACTGTTAGTGAATATATATAACAGGAAAATATGCAAAATAAAATAATAAATAAGGAAGTACTCAAAAGTAAATATTCATATAGTTTCAACCACATTCATTTACATTTATTAAATATTAAACCAATCATTCACAAGTAACACTCTGTGAAATTTCTCACGGCCTTACCCCTCTGGTTCAACTTATCATTTAACCAAAAAGATATAATGACCCTCTGGGATAGATCACAAAGTCTAACCCCTTTAGTCTCATGAAAACAAAGACTCTCTGAGGAAGCACTCACCATAAATTCACCCTATAGTCTTTTAATAATAAACTACAGACCCTCTGAGAAATCCCTCAAAGTCAATTCCCCCTATGGTCTCATAACGATAACTGTAGACACTCTAAGGGAGCACTCAACATCAATCCCACCTATGGTCTCACAGCATGAAAAGTGTAACAGACACTCTGGGGAAGCCTTCAATGTCAATTCCCCCTATGGTCTCACTACACCAGGTTCCCACAGCCTTATGTAAATCAATCGTGCACAAATGATATTCTACAACCAAAGTAAATCAAAAATACTACTTATCTAAGAAACTACAATTCATATCACAATCATGCATATAATATCAACTCCATCCTAATAATACTAGGCATGGAAAGTATAACAGCCTAATAGGAAATTCTAGACCCAATGGCCAATATCAAATCAAACATGGGAAAACACATCCATATCAAGGTAAACAACCTTATTTACAATAAAAACCCCATACTCAAGCAAACAAGGAATGGAATACATTAACATGGTTAAATTCCCTAAACACGCAATACCCTCAACTAGGGTATTGGGAACTTTTGCACATATAATTCAAAGACAATCTATAGAAAGGCACAAAACACCTACCTAGACATTGTAAGATCGATATAGTTGATCCTCAGCCTTTGAATCGACTAATAATGTCATAGATCTACAAAAACAACAAAAATGCTCAACCATGAATATCTCAAGAAAGAGGAATCAAGAGAAGAGGCTCCATAATAAAGAAGAAATCTCCGTGGAGATTCCAACGTAATCGACGGCGGTTGATTCGGAGCATGGGCAGTGGGTCGGGGGATTGAAGAAGAATCATTGTTTTCGGTTGCTCCTAGACGAGACAGATCTAGAAGAAGGGTGTTTTGTAAATGAGATGTTATCTCGGTCCAATTTAACAAATAAAAAGAAAAGTACATAATGAGTTAATTTAATGTACATTCCATGTACATTCCTTAACCAGCCTCCACTTTAGGCAGTCTCCAGGTCACCCCACATGGCCATGTACTCGGCCATTACATTGTCGGTACATGAATACCCGCAGAAACCGGGTACACGGTGTGTACTTCTAAGTACACGGTGTGTACTTCTTAAATTTCCAAAATCTCTCTTTTTTCTCAAAAACATGAGAAAACAAGATCCATACCTGAGATGAAGATCCGGGTTACATGGCCAATACATGGATACCCACGGCAACTGGGTACACGGTGTGTACTTCTAAGTACATGGTGTGTACTTCTAAGTACACGGAATGTACTCCTTAAATTTCCAAAATCTCCCTTTTTTCTCAAAAACATTAGAAAACAAGATCTAAACCTGAGATGAAGATTCGGGTTCTTACACTCTTCAATTGAGGAGACTTTTTGGGTGATTCCATTAGTGTAGGTTCCTAGGACGCTCTAATTCTTAGACGCTTGATTGTCCTCCATATCTTGATGATGGATTGGACTCCCTCTTTAAAACTAGTCTTCCTCCCATCATTGTGGTTCCAACATTCATTGATGACATACATCCTGAATAGTGATGGGAGGAAGGCTAGTTTGAAATAATTAATCAGTAGCCTCAAATCCATCATCAAGAGATGGAAGGAAATCACACATTTAAGGATGGATTAAATAAAGGTAGTGAAGTTTAGTTGTACTATATTATTGAATTATTATATCTCTATTCAATATAGTAACAATTTTCATGCAAGATGAATGGAATTGTAGAATTTTATGCATGAAGTGTATTGAATTGTTTTTATTCAAGACAAACTAAATGTTTGACTAATCGTGCAGACAATGACTTCTAAACATGATATTGTTTCCAATCCCAAGAAATAATAGTATTTTAATGATGAAATTGTGAAATTATTAGGGGATCAACAACATGTTGATTAAAAAATGAAAAAAAATAACAACGTCACAACATCACAGTTTTGAATAAAATTATCAAGGAAAGAAGTCAGGGTATAAAATTTTTGATTGGTTGGAATCAACGTGACCAAACTATTAACCCCAACAAGTCAGCATTCATTAGTTATCATGGGGTCACAATAAGGATTAATGTGCCAATTGATATTGGCTCATGGCTCCATATCCAACCTATTATGAAGGAAATACTTTGGAAAGATATAATGGTAATGTTACAATGTACTTTCTCTATTTTATTGAAAAATTATATAATGAAAAATTAATTTAGTTGTCATTATTCCTTGAAGACTTCATTTATATTATAATATTTCTATAAGAAATTTGTCTTAATGTCCACTAGAAAATCCCATAGAGTATTTTAGACTCTTCTAATGATGTTACATCTTAAAGATGTTGAGGGTAAAATAAAGCCCCACCCACCACTTAGTTATGCGCACATTATAAAGTAGGAAACATGGACTTATTTCAACAATCGTTTCAATGAGAAATCATTTCAGGTGAATTCTGGTCAATAATATATTATTTGAAATTATTTATTTTATCCAAGTTGATTCAAAATTGTTAATTTATGAAACAGAAAAAGAGTGATCAAAATAAATAATGGTCATCAAAACCAGTGTAACTCTATCACAAAAGAAGGATGGGGTGTGCTTCATTAGTGAATAAATTGGTATGTATTTTAAATAAAAAATAAAAGTTTAATTATTTGAAATGAAACAACATATTTTCCTTTATTTATATTCATATTGATGGGTCAAAATCTAAATCCACTTCCATCCCACGTCATGTGCTATGGAAGGAGGCTCGTGTAAATAAGGATGGTATATTAGTTGATGAAAAAACAAAAGAAGTATGGGAAGCATGTGTAAGTATGAAATAATTGTAATTAATTATGATTTATAACAATATTACATAAAAATTAATATGTTCATATTTTTTATATGGTTTAGACATAATAATCATCAACGGTTGTACCAGAAGAAAAGCGACGTTCAGTAGATTTGAAGCGGCCTGAACAATATGGTTACATTAGAGGATTAGGTTTTGGAGTCTCTCCTCAACCATATTTCAAGAAGATAAAACCACATGAAGATACATATAATATAATGATATGAATTCAGGAAAAAATATACTCACTACAAGACATTATTTTGTAGTCAGTTTTGGCATACCAATGAATAAGAAAGGATCAAAGAGAACTGATGGTGGGGAAAAGATCCTCACATGAACCAAATGACCCCACTGGATTTGAGGCTATTAGTTCCCCTCAACCACATACCTTACCTGAGGTAATCAATTTTTCATTACTCTTTATCCTAATTTTTAATCAAACAACTTCTGATAACTTTATATTAATAAAATTCTTCAAGGTACAGTTTTATGTGATTTTTATCTGTCAACACCCACATACTGTCGTGTCGTGATAGGTACAAGGTATAATATATTGGGAGACCAGCTATACAATCAACCCATCCCAAAAAATCACATGATATTGGGTATTGATGTAGCTTATGTGCTGACTTCTAAGTTGCTTGTTCCACTTGATGGTTCAGATATTACAACGGTCAAAGCTATTATTGGACCTTTCATAGCATGACCATCTAATATTATAAAGATACACAAGGTATGTCTTTAACAAATTTTTTCATATGAAAATCATGTAATTTTTTGATAAAAGCTCTAAAGTGAGGTATAATATTATAGATGGATAAAGAGGTATAGAAACAAAAGGTTGAATCAAGGAAATCTAGTGGATCAACTAAGAATAAAAAAACGACCTTCCAGGAGTACCTTCTCCCTGCCAGTTCCAAAGAAATATTTATTATCATTACAACTTCATGAATAGAACACATTTAATGATAAAATGATATCTTACATTTAACATTAAGAAGACAAATATGGAGTTTCCTTCACATATGTAATTGGTCTCGAGACTCTAACTAAGATTCTCAAGCATGAATGGTTGGGTGTCTCAGTTGTGAATACATACAAAAGGTACATTTTCATAATACGTCTATCTAAATAGTAAGCTAAATATTTTTATTAAAGTTAATAACCATTAATATTTTGTACAATAATTTATATTAAAACTATATAAAGGGAAGATCGTGAAAATCATGATTTGGATTCATTAATCCTTATATCATTTCTACTCCAGAAATTACTTTGAATGAGGAAGAAATTAAGAACAAAAAAGATGAGTTACTCAAAGCGTTTAATAAAAAAGCATCAGATGACAAACTCATTTTAATACCTACAATTCTAGGGTAAAATTCTATGGTCTAACCACATAAAATATATTTTTAAATTTTTCATTACTTAATTGTTTTTTTAGGAAGCACTGGATACTAATAGCAGTCAACATAAACACCCCAAATATTTATTTTTTTGATTCAATGCATGGATTTCCAACCAACCAACCACACATTATGTGTATTATTAATATTTAATACACTATAATCAAAATTTTGCATATAAATTTAGAATTATATGTTTGTTTTATGGTTTAATGAGAATTTTGTTATGATGGGGCGGTCTCTAAATACAGGCTACATCATGGCATGAAGTCGGTGTCTGAAAAGATAAATCTAGTGGATTACTACAAATGAAAAAAAAATAAGGTGTATATATAAATATTTAACTAAAAACCATTTCAAAATAATTTACTTATTTTGGTCAATGTTTATGTAGTGTCTAAAACAATATAATGCAATCGATTGTGGATATTATGTTTGAAAACTTATGAGATAATTCATAAATCATGAAAAGACCAACATCCCCCAATAGCTAATTTATGAAGGTAATTAAAATTTCATTAAATATATTTCATAATCATTTGTTTTTATATATTTTTTTAGTACTATCAAGATTATCGAAAACAGAGTTACTCAAAAGAAGAAATAAATTTGTTTAAAGACGAGTGGGTAGCATACTTTTTTTCAGAATGTATGTCGACAATAAATTTAGGTGATTACCTGATATGTTTGTGATGTAGTATGATTTATGACATTTTAAAGATATTTTGGGGTGTAAAGAATTAGTGTTAGAATGCGTATATATTATTTTTGATCTCTTTCTCATGGAGAAGAGTAATGGATGAAATCAATATGTTTAGAAGTGCTGACATACAAATAATAAAATTGTTGGGAAATCATGGAGTTGGAGGTTGAGGTAGAGGTGAAGTAATAGGAGGAGGTATAGGCAGAGGTAGAGGCAGAGGCAGAGGTGGAGGTAGTGGCGAAGGAGAAGGCAGAGTCGGAGTTGGAGTTGGAGACTGATGTTGAGGAGGAGGCAGATGTGAAGACTGAGGCAGAGGAGGATAAGAAGTTATGTCTTGAAAATAATAAAATTATTGGGAAATGAAGTAGAATAAGGATCATACCATGATTTTGTTTGAGAAAAAAAATTAGAAGTGCACACAACACTTGTCAGTTAAGATAATATCCATTGTGTGTATTTCCAGTTTAAAATGACATTTTAGTAAAAAAACACATATAGAATACTCAAAACCAAGAAAACACATTCGGATTGTTTTGGTACTTTAGTAAAAAGATATATACATCATTTTTTATGTGTAGGGATAATCCTCGCCTCAATTTGATTCATGGTGTGACCGTTATGACTCCAAGTATCCATTATCAGTTTAAAAATTATATTTTAATACAAAAGAGTTTCACTCACTGAAAATTGAGAAAACATGATCAAATTTTCAGGATAATTTGGTACAATAATTCATAATTAATTTTTGATATGTATGAATTAGTCTCATGTAAAACCCGCACATGATGTCACCTGTATGGCTCAAAGTGCGTGTTTCTAGTTTAAAATTACATTTTAGTAAAAAATACATGTGGCATACTCAAAATTGAGAAAACACATTTAGATTATTTTGATACTTTATAAAAATGAACCATGAGTAATTTGGGATGTATATAATTTAGTCACGCCTCAATTCGATTCACGGTGTGATCGGTATGAATCCAAGTGTGTATTTTTTATTCAAAATTGACAATATTTTAGTGAAAAAACAACTAACATGCTCAAAACTGAGAAAACACATTCATATTGTTTAGTTACTTTAGGAAAACAATCCATAAATCATTTTTGACATGTCAGGATCATCCACACCTCGATCTGATGTGCATTATGACCAGTATGACTCCAATTATCTGTTATCAGTTTAAAATTGACATTTTAATATATAAAATTATCACTCAATGAAAACTGAGAAAACATGATTATAATGTCTTGATAATTTGGTAAAATTATTAATAATCCATTTGTGATGTGTATGAATCAGTATCATGTCAAACCCACACATTATTCCACCTGTATGGCTCAAAGTGCGTGTTTCCAGTTTAAAATGATATTTTAGTCAAAAACACACGTGGCATTCCCAAAACCAAGGAATGGAATTACAATTGTTTTTATACATTAGGAAAATGATCCATGAGTCATTTGAAACATTTATAATTCATTTGAACCTCAATAAAACACACGGTGTGACCAGTATGACTCTAAGTACGTCTTTTTTATTCAAAATTGACATTAATTTTAGTAAAAAAAACTGACATATTGAAAAATAAGAAAGCACATTCAGATTATTTTTTTACTTTAGGAAAATGATATATACGTAATTTACGACATGTAGGGATCATCCTCACTTGAATTTAACACATATTTTGACCAGTATGACTCAAAGTGCATCTTTTTATTCAAAACTGACATTAATTTTAATCAAAAAAACAACTGACATACTCAAAACTGAGCAAACACATTCGGATTGTTTTTTTACTTTAAGAAAATGATCCATAAGTCATTTGTAACATATAGGAATCATTCACACCTTAATTTGACTCATGGTGTGACCATTATGAATCCATGTACGCCTTTTTATTCAAAATTTACATTAATTTTAGTAAAAAAACAACCGAACTACTCTATAATAGTGTTTTCTTTTTCTTGTATTTGTGTTAAAAGTTTTCATTCATTTAAATTCAGTATTTTTATCTTATTTTGGAAATTTTTTTGTTGTTTCTACTGATGCAGTGTTTTTTGTAGCACACTTCACCTATTTTTGGTGATGTAGTTTGTTGTAGAATTACACTACAGTTTTCACCTTTATCAGCTCTACAAAATGCACTATTAAGGCTACCCTTTATGAGTGCTTTTAAAAGTATTGATAAAGGACACATTTATAGGTGCTTATATAGGCACTGATAAATTATATCTTTATCAGTGCATTAAAAAGTGCTGATAAATTATACTTTTATCAGCAAAAATAAAAGACACTATTTATCAGTGCTTTTTAAAGCACTGATAAAGGGTCTATTTATCAACACCGAATAAAAGCACTGATAAATGGGGTCTTTTATCAATACTTTTAAAAGTCATTTTAAAAGTATGATTTATCAATGATTTTATTTTCACTAATAAATATACCCTTTATCAGTTTTTTTTTAGCGCTGATAAAAGCCATGTACTTTTAACGTAGCTAAATTAGTCAATGCTTTTCTAGTACTGATAAAGGCCGATTCTAGCACTGTTAAAGGCGTGTTTTGTAGTAGGGTATATATCACTCCTTAGGAAGTGCATGCTTAATCCATTATATGTACTAAACTCATAGGTCATACCACTAGATCATGATATTTCTTATGAGGAACACCAAGTATAAATTCTAAATTGAATACGGAAATCTCCAAGAAATGATACCACTCACCTGGTCATTGTTTTGTGGTGAAATGACCAACATAAGGAAGCTATGTAGGAACCTGGGGATGTAATAAGGAAAAATTATCCTCATTTTTCAGTACCAAAGTGATGAATTTTGAGGGTGAAATTCATTTTAAGGAAGATAGAATATAACACCCTGAGATTTTTGTGAAATATTTTTTTGAATTAATTTAATCTTTTCAATATTTTTCATTTCACGTAACACTAAATTTAGCTTGTGTTACACGAAAACACTATGTTTTTATTATGTTACATGAAACACTGATTTAATCTTATGATATATACAAAACCAAGTTAATATTTTTCTACACACAACACTAAGTTAATCTTGTCCAACATGTAACATTAGCTTAGCTTATGTTACACGCAACAATGAGTTTTAACAAAGCCATGATATATTATTTATTTATTTATTTAAATGTGGTCATTATATACTTTATATTAAACATAGTGATATGGATAGTAATAACTAATTTTTAAATATTAATTATAATGGTTTTATATAAATAAAACATATTGATAATACAATATATAATTTTTGGTAAAGTCTTTATATGTTTTCTCAAAAAATGATTTTTCTTTCTTTTTACGAACAAATATAAAATTAATTTTTCACACTTTTAGAAAATTTATTTGATAATATAAAATTTATTTTTAATTAGTAATTTCAAAATTAGCTTAGGGTAAATTTTTGGGATTTATTTGTAATATTTCATTATTAGATGAATAGTGAAATGTTTTAATTTTAATTAAAAATTCTTTTTTTGTTTAAATAATTTTTAATATTAAATAATATTTTAAATTGAATATAAAGTAAAATTAGTTAAATTTTATATAAATTAATAAAATTTAGTTCATTATAATCAATTTAATGTTGAAATTGTATATAAAAACTTTATAAACTTCTGAACTTTTTCACTTTAAAAACCCGCTTTCTCATCACGTCTGTAAGATTAATTTTAAATTAAATTTTTCTACTTATGTGAATTGAATTTGGAAAAACTTATTCCATGTTTTGAATCATCATAGTTTATAATGTCTAATAAGTTCAACTTAATTTTTGATCAAAATGAATAGGGAATGCAATAAAAAATAATTACTACAGTTAAGGTTAAAATTGATTTCCTAGGGGATAAATTAGAATGATAAGATTTACAATGAACTAAAATATTATCTTAATCTGTTTGAAAGATTTTATTTAAAACTTTTCCATAAAATTATCTAAAATATGGAAATTCATTTCTAATTTTCATTGAATATGACCCTTATAATAAGTTGAGTAAAGAAAAAGGAAAAAACTATACTTTTCTTAATTTTAATATTAATAATTCTTTGGAATAGGGACAACAAAAATTGGTTCATTTATACATATTATTTTGAAATATTAATGAGTTATTGTTATCATAATAATTTATCTTTAATTTTTAGAGATTAATTGGTTATTTAAAATGCTTAAAAAATGTCAATGTAGTAATTATTTAGTTAATAAAAAATAAAATAACTGATAATAAAAATAATAAAAGTGAATTAAATTGAATGAATTATTGTGTTAAATTATTTTTATATATGAATATATCATGTTACAGAACTTTTAAAATAATATATATTTAACTTCCATTACTGTCTTGATATTTTTTTAATTTAAATTAAATGAATAGTTTTAAAATTGATATTAATGCCATTTTATAATAAATTCTATTTTATTAATTGATTTAACATTACTAAAAATACTATATTCTATAAATTTATTTTTAAATATTAATAATTATCAACTATTTTCCATTTTGGACCAATTTTTCTATTATAATGACTATATTGACCATTAAATAGTAAAACCTCAGTTAATGCGGTTATTGTTAAAGCGGTGTTTTTTGCACGTTACTTGCGCTTCTATTAAAATTAATTTCCAACATAAATGGAATTTATTCTTTATAAATTAGAAATAATATTTATAATCAGTGGTTTAAATTATCTAATAATTCTCACTTTAATTTAGTCTTTAAGGTTAAATTACCATGGTTAGAAAACTAGTTACAGTTGTGAAAAATCAAAATGGTAAAAATAGAGAAACTTATAAGTTAAGGAATGAAATGTTTAAAAAATGTGTATCAGTTTTTTATATAGGTTTTTATCAACCATATAATCCCTCAAAAGCTTTAATTATTAGTTTTGTATTCACTTTAGGTAATTTTGACCTCCCAATAGTGAATAATTTTGGGTATTTATAAGAATGTCACTCCTCTATTATAAAAGAGAATTCACTCTCCCACATTGTTCACACCTATAAATCCATTTGGATCAACCAAAACATATAAAAATAACATTCCAACTTCCCTAACCTCATCCTAGAAGCCTTAGTTTGGTCAAAAATCCAATTAAGCAAGGATTTAGTGCAAACCTAAGGGGGATACCTGAAGAAGAGGTAACATTCGTCAATGAGCATTTTCATTGTATTTCTTCCTCCAAACCCTTCAATTATTAATATAACATGATTATATAATACCAAATTATATTCTATATATTAATATATTTTAATTTTAATTTTATGACCTACAAATTCACACACCTCCATCAAATGGGTTATGAAATCATTGTCCATGTGTATGGCGGACTACCTCCTCACAAACCGATGTCGTTCATTTTTTCATTAACACCCCTCAGGGTTGGTAATGATGATGGAATTAATATTTAAATATTATATTTATGATATTTATGATATTATTATGCTTTTATAATTTTTATATTACACATACCTTCATGCTTTTCATTTTATGGGAATACGATAACATCACTCGTGTGTACGACAGACTACTACCTCACGAAGCGATGTGATTCATTCATACTTTATATGGAATGTATTAAGGTTGGATTTAATGAATATATGTGATATATATTATACTATAATTATATATATATATATATATCATTTACTTTTCTTTCTTTTAATCTAGAAAGAGAATAAAAAATAGTGTTTGTGTATACGTACGGTCTACCGTCTCCATGAACGGTGCATTTTATTTCCTATCACTAAATTTTATGGATTACTATAAATAAATATATACTGAATATATATGATATTTATATCATGTTTTATATTCTGGAGATATTGAAACCATTATTTAAGTAAGAGGACCAAAAATAACAAGTCAAAACATATAAGAGAAACAAAGCGCTTATTACCTGAAACATAACTTTAACATGGAATCATTAATAAAAGGGTAATAAAAGGTCATAAAAAATAATATATGTTATTATATATATGAATATGGTTGTTTTATATATTTATAATATACTTATATCTATTATACATTATGTTTGAACACGTAAGACGAAAGTCAAGACTTAAGGTTGGGAGATTTATAGTCTCGCTTTTATTTCTGAGAGACTTATTCCATATTCACCAATCGTTTATTTTGTGTGATTTATATACATCCCTACGACATGATATATCATTAATATACCTAATTTAATGATAATTAATGTTTCAATTGATGTTATTATTTCAAATTTATTACAATTCAAGAGTTACTCAATCAGTATGGTATTTTTGTCTCAATTTTCCTTCTTTGAGCCATACGTTATGTCATGAACCTATATTCTTTCACAAGGTGTATATACAAACACTTTGACATGTAATATCATGTATTTATTCATCCTCATGATATTTTAAGTTTTAATTTATTCTATTCCTTCATGTATCTTATGATTCAAGGTTACAAAAGTTATAATGATTTTATGTTATAATCACATCATTTATTAGGATTATTTATGATCATGATTCAAATGATAAAATATTATGATCTATATCTCAATAATTATCATGAATTTTATTCTACTCTAGTTATTCATGATATCTTCAAGTAATGGTACCATTTTTCTACTCTTTTTTACTTAAGATAATTAAGAACGTGTTTTTAAGAAAATATGACTTTATTTCTCTCTTTGGTCAGAGATCTGTTTTCATCCTAAAACATGTTTTCTAAAGATGTTTTAATTTTTTTAAAATGATATTTTAGGATAATTTTTAAATAAAATTATTCTGAAAATTTTTTATGTCTTAAAATGAAATTTTTCAAAGAAAGGTTATTTTCCTTTATAAATGTTCCAAATGACATATCAAAATTATTTTCTATATAAGATGGAATCTATTGATATTACCTATGTCTTACTAGGGATATGATCCAAGGATACCATTCTTATTATTTCTCATAATGGTTTATATTTATGATGATAAGTTTTTTATGAAACCCATTTCTCTTCCATGGGTTATACCATGATAAAATGTTTGTGAAATCCATTTCTCTTCCATGGGTTATACCATGATTAAATGATTATGAAACCTATTTCTCTTCCACATGTTATACTTTGATAAAATTCTCATTAAAACTACTTATTTTCATGGTTTATACTATTATGAACTAATTATGAAACTTGTATCTTTTCTATAGGTTAAGATATGATTAAATGTTTATGATACCCATTTCATTTCATAGGTTATGATATGATGAATGTTTATGATCTTGTGGTACACATAAATATGGTTTTCATTATGTGACTGGTAGGTCCTATATCTCTATATAATTTATTGGTTAAATATAAATTCTCTAAGATATCATAGGGTACACGGGTGATCATCCCAATCATGAAAAGGAGGGTACACATGTGGTCTGCCTAATCCCGTAAAGGAGGGTACACAGGTGGTCATCCCAAGATCAAAGCAGGTACACATAAGGTTATCCTAATCCTAACATGTTATGGATTTCTTGGTGGATATCCTTGACATAATATTTTATATTCTTATGTTTATTCCAATAATATATTTCTAATTCTAATTATATGCTATCATGTATCATGTTCTTTGTTTCCCTTATGCTTTATGTCTTATGAACTACCAATCTTTATTCCATGACTCATGTTTATAATCTATGACAGGTTGGGTATGAACCTCATAAGTTATGTTCATAGTCATATAATCTTATTATTATCTTATTCTTTCATATGATCGTAGATTTATTTCTCTTATGTTTACCCTTATTGATCATTTGATCTCATCATTTCTTATGTTTCCTTTCCCCGGTTTATGAATAATGGTTTTAAGTAGGAGTAAAAAAGAGGAATATCTTTATTGGAGACATTGAAGATGTTCCATGAATTAAGAATATGGTGTTACAAGTTTCTAAAGGCACTAAACTATTATATTACTCAAACATATGTTTGAATAATGTAATGAATGTTCATTTAAAAATATGTAATATCCATATATGAGAAGTCTAGGTCACTATATTTACATATATCCCTTATTTACCCTAAATGAGAATCTGAGCTCACCCTTTCTTATTTTTCCTTTCCCCAGGTTATAAATAAATGTATTATGTATGATATTTCTAAGGAAGGTGCTAGTTATAAATAACCTAGTGGGAGATGACATAGTTCACTTATGAACTAGTTTTTTATGTATCCATGTTTCCAAAGACACTAAACTATTATGATCTGTGGGTGTGTATTTGTATAATGTAATGAATTTTCATCTATTATGATGAAATATTTATGTATGAAAATATAGGTTCTATATATCATATAAGTTTTAGTTAGCCCTTGAGAGATATTTTGGAAAATGAGAAATGTTTAGAACATGCAAAATGTATAGCAATTCATAGTATCAACACCACCACACTCTTCACACTATATCAATTGAAAACATGAAATCTCTCATCAAAAAAGTATTATATCAAAATTCAGTCACTTTCAATCACCAACAGAAAGGATATATCCCCTTTTAAAATAAACTCAACATAGTTGAGATAGGTTATACAATTTCAAAATTCAAAAATATAATACTAGATTATAGGAGAGAGATATATAGAGAGGAAGATAAATATTATCAGTACACAATTATTGCACAACTCACGATCAAAATTCAAAACAATGAAGTCTAATTCAAACCATTTTAAAATCATCACATTAAAATCTTTAAAACTCTTTTATAATAATAGGTTAATAAAAAAATCCCATGAAAATAGCAAGTTTCAAATTGAAATTAAAATTTCAAAAACATTCTAGTTTAACAAGCAGTGAACATGTAGAGAAATTAAAAACTTAATAACACCACATTAAAAATATTTAAACAAGTTTTAATAAACTTAATATCAACTAATAATAATTTATAAATAATAAAATCATTAAAAACAACTCAAAATGATAAAAATGATTATTTAGGTTTCAGGTTGTAAGTTTCATGTGTGAAAATAGAACAACCTTTGATATTTATAAAAAAAAGTTTAAAATAATGTAAAACACTTCGCATATGATATATATAATTAATATAAATTTATAATTTCATTATAAAAATTAAAAAAATTAAACTAAATATTCATCAATTTGAAATATGAAACAATACATAAAATAAACAAAATTTCCATATTTTAAAATAACCTTTAGAATTTCACTGAACTACATAGGAAAATTCACGTAAGTGTTTTTCACGTAAGGGATTCACTTAAGAGATTAATGTAATGTATTCACATAATGAATTAATTTAAGTGATTAAAATTAGGTATACATGTAAGGGATTCACATAAGTTAATTCTATGTAAGTGATTCACGTAGGAGATGCTGTAAATTTGTAAATAGATAGACTTATCAAGTTTGATACCTAATAAACTTAGTGAAAGGCATAATATCCTTTTGTTCTAGCTGACTTATATTTATATTTATTTATTATCTTTCAAAAAAATCAATAATTTCCTTAATCAGACCTCTATAGTTCAATTTATCAACAAAAAATAGTAGCAAACTAGTTTTGAAAAAATGAAAAATTCACACTTAGAACATATAGTATCTTATAACATAATTTTAGATAATTTATATATAAATTCAAAAGTTTATCTATTATAATTTAATCTAGACAATTTTTTATCTTTCCAACACAATAATAATAACTCAATTTGAAGTTTTTACTTCAATTTATAGACAAAATAAATAAGGTAACTGAATCTAGAAAAATTGTTGTGTGGTTCACAAAAGGGTAGAATGTATTACAAAAGGGCTACGTAGTGAACTAAAAAATGGATACATGGGGACAGTAAAATTCATGAAAAATGATGTTTCAAGGTCCCTAATTACTTTTTTATCCTAGGAACACTTCATGAAATTTTTATAACATGTTATGAACAATCAAAACATGAAATCTAAAAAAAATTAAGTAAATAAATATTATGATACAGTCAAAGTTAAACATACTAAAGATAACACTTAATAAATTTTTGAGAAATTATAATTACATAAAATATAATAATATATAATTATAACTAAAAATATTGTTTTAAAATAAATACTTATATAAAAAAATATTATGAGGCATTTTATAATATTCAAAACATAAAATTTTAATACTCTAAGATTAGATAAACAAGATTCCAAGTTCTAAAAAAATAGGATTCCACAAACCACAAGAATCTATAAGCTAACTCAACTTCAAAAAGGGAACACCATAAAAGAAACACTCAGAAGACCCCAAAACCAAGGAATGTATAAGTTCATAAGATCGGGTCTCCAAAATGATGCATAACCATTACCTCCAAGATATCAAAAGGTAATGATACCCAATCACCAAAACTACTACATCTCAAAACACCTAAGTAATGTAGTGACTAAATGAATGTATCACTCAAGAATAGGACATGGGATCAAACTTGGGGTCACACAACTTGAGAAAATAGTAAAGTAGTGCCTCATACCTAGGTTACCCTCTCACGATAAACCCAACCAAATCTAAATTGACACTATCTAGTGTATAATCTCAACTTATTTCATGCCCATCCAAGTCACCCAAAACACACACCCAAGGTCATCCTGTATCCAAATGAATGAGCCAAAACCCATTCATGGCCCTCAAAATGAGGCTGGTATTATCAATCATAGTCATGAAAGGCATAAATAACCAGAGGCAAGAACATTAAAATTTTAATGTCTCATATTTTCTATGTATTATTTTTAAATATTATATGGAATTATTACGAGACTAAGTTTTTGAAGGCAAGTGATTCTGAGGCCCAGAGTGCCCAGAATAAATGTTTGGAATAAATTAAACTTTTAAATAACATGTTTGGGTGGTTTTCTTGAAAAAAGTTGAATAACTTTTAAATGATTTCTCGGATCATAAATCCGAGGGCACCGTTGAGTTTAGAGCAGCGAATTTACCTTAGACAGGGCCTAACATCGACTGGTGCAGGTCGGCTACAAAATTTAGTTTTTGGACCATTTTTAAAGGAAATAAAATAAATTGGGAGTCAATTTATTTTAAATGTTTCCTTTTTTCACAATGACCTAATTCCTACCCTTTAAATACATACTTATGGAAAGTTTGTAGGGTTAGCCTCATAACACTGCGAATTTATAATTTTCCATTAGAGCTTTGGAGGACAACCCATTGGCGGACTATGATGATGCGATCGATCGACACATATCTGGTTCGATGAACCTCACCAACGAACGCAATGCAACGATCATTCTTCAACCGAATCGAGGTAGGTGTTGTTATTTCAATTCTTCATTTCCTCATTCTTGGATTAAACATCGAACGTGGATCAACCCACAAACAGGTTGATCCGCAGATTGTGCATTCTTGCGGGAGGGTTTTTATTGGCTTTACTTTGGGGATTAATCCACGATGTTAAAATCCATGTTTCGATTCACCTATTAAACCTATTAATGAGAGTGAATCGACACCATGACGAACGACGGTAGAGGTGTGTTCCTCCTTTGTTTATTGTTTTTCTTCCTCCCTTTTAACCCCGTGTTCTTCGCATTCTTCATGGGGTTACAAACAACAGATCGTTGTGCATCCGTTTTGCAATGCAAAAATCCCAAATTTGAGATTCGACATCACGATGACCTAGTGGAGGTGCGCCGATGATGGTAGATGACGAATTGGATCAGATCGGGAGAGACTGTTCTTCGATCATTCATCACACAAATGGATCGATATGTGTTTTCAAGGCTGATCAGAGGTCCAAAAAGAAAAGAAAATGCTTTGCGGCATCGGGGAAACCTAGAATCAGGATTTTTGTGGAAAACAGACCATCAGAATGAAGATCAGAGCTTCATCGAGGCACGACGAATCAGTTCCTCCATTATGGAAATTTCTAGAACACATGGCATGTATTACGATGAACACGTCGTGTGGACCAATGGCGGTGGCTAGGGTTTGTGTGCAACAAGCGATGAAGAACACGGCGTGCCTCCAGAGAGACACGGCATGTGGGACCCACCCAGTGGCGACTGGAGTTCTGGGTGACGAGAACCACTAACACGACATGTGACCATTTATACATAGTGTGTGGGTCCTTACATGGACTCGGTGTGTATCTTGAAAGACACACGGACACGGGGTGGGTACACGGTTGTGTAATCCACCACACGACCAAACCAGGCCAGTTGCATGGGATAAACCATGTACCGATTACACGGGATGGCACACACATGTTGAAAATGTGTACGGGCACATGGCTGCATACACGGGGGGAACCCTGGTTACTCGAACATGACGTGTAGTCCGTACTACACGTCGTGTACTTACTTTTCTACACAGCATGTTATTCTGACTAAGGCAGTTTTATACAGGTAGTAACCAGAGTCGAGAGACATGACATGTGACCCTTTTACACACCGTGTATACCCTAGAACATGCCTTGAAACTCTTTTCCACCTTATCTTGGACATGTTTCATTTGGGTTAGTGCCCCCTTTCTCGTTCCCCTGAAGTTCAGGTATCGTTTCCATCCACAGGAGTATGATCCCTTCAGCAAGACTTTTTGAGATAGAGTCAGGTATCCCTCTGAGAGGCCCAGAGTGAGATCCTCTATATATTATTTACCCTAGGTAGAGTCAAGTATTTATGTGACTATTTCTACATGGCGTCTATCCTCTACTTAGTAGGTGAATCCGGACGAGTCGTGGTATCCTTCAAGGCCCTGGAAGTGATCCTGATCTGTGTATCGTGATCTTTCCCCACTCAGGAGTGTTTTCTCCCGGAATGAGTGTATCTATATCTCATGATCCTTCTCAGTGAAAAATACTTCTTGGACAGAATTCATTAGATCCATCAAACTTGTGGAGTGATTTCTCCCGGATGAGTGCTTCGTGGAACCTTCAAACTGAATCCCTAGCGGCGGGATGTAGTTGTGTAACTTGTCTCTAGATTGTGGGTCTGAGTTTTGAGTATATATATATGTGTTTCTCTTGTTATCTGTTTAGTATACATATACTATGTAGAGATGACTATACTTCTCCTTTGTGTATTTATTTTTGGTTTTCAGGGTCCTCTACTGAGTATTGTTATAATCACCCCTACTCAGGCTTTTCCCACACGTGTCGTGTCTTGTGCAGACGAGCGGCCTTTTGACAAAGTCTAGGGTAGACTAAGACCAGACCGAGCTTTCTAAGTTCCCTACAGGTTGTTGTGTTCCTATGACTATGAGCAGTAGTCCCAGTGCCTCCTTGTGTTTATAGTTTTGACTTTGTAGTTTTCAGACTCTTGTTTTTTGTGGGATTGTATTCTGGACTAGTTTTACTTTCTGAACTTTACTTCCATTGTACTCTATCGGTTGGGTTTAGTTGTATGCATGCATTTTGTTCCTTAGTGGTTTTTCTTTAAATTTCATCATTTTTGGTATTGGAGATGTGTGTGTGTGTACAGGTGCTTAGGAAATTCCTCCCATGTTAGTAATAGGCCTACTCGGTGCTAGTCACCAGCCCCTGACCTATTGGAAGCGGGCTTGGGGATTCATGGAACGGAACCCACTAGTACGGGTCATGACAGAGTGGTATTAGAGGCAGGTCAGTTCTACCTTAGGACCAAGAGTCTGTGATATTGGTTTGGGGAAATAGTGTTAAGTTTTTCGAGCTCGTCTCTTAGGCTAGAGACTCGAGTGATGGTGTGGACAGCCGATGTATCCATACACCAAGAATCCGATAACCTGATTTTCAACCCGATATACGAAAACACTATTTTCAAGGAAGTAAAAGAATGGTACATGCATCATATAGTAATGGGTTGTGTTTTCCATTTCCTTTGTGTTAGCTATCTAGATATACTCGTTAACCATGGTACATCTTATTTCTGTATAGGATGCCTCCATGATGCATACCTGCTAGGATTCAGCAGTATGATCATGAGGATGACCCCCTTAGTGATTAGGCTTCGATACAGGGACCATTTCCCTAGGTGTTACCTCCAGGTGGTTCAACTGCTATACCACCACCAGCGGAACATCCCATGGTACCTTCAGTACTGATAGATGAGGGGCGCAGGTTGAGCACACTCTATGAGTTCCAGAGACAGAGACCCCTCAGGTTTCGAGGTGAGTCTAACCCTCAGGCGGCTGAGGACTGGCTTGAGGTGGTGACTAGAGTTTTCTGTCTAGTGAGGACATCGGTTGACCAGATGGTGACCCTAGGAGCGAGCCTTCTTTAAGGTTTTGCGGGATGATGGTGGAGTCTAACCACGCAGAATCGTGATGAGGAGACTCTTTCATGGATGGAGTTTGAGCAACTCTTTAGGGAGGAGTTCTCTCCAGTTATGCTGAGAGTGGTGAGTATCCATGAGCTTCTTCAGCTCCAGCAGGGAAGTTTGACGGTGGATGACTATTCATCAAGGTTCACCAACCTCTCTAGGTACTCGATGGATATGGTCAGGGATCAATACTTCAGAGCTCGAACCTTAGAGAAAGGTCTACAATGGGAAATTTGAGCTAGTGTCGTGCCTCTATGCATTTCGACTTATGTTGGAGTGCTCTAGGGGGACTTGGTGATCGAGATCTTCTTAGAAGAGCAGACATCTGACAGTAGTTAGCAGCATGGAGATAGGTTTGGAGACCTTGACAGTAGGGACCCGATGTCAGGCATAGGGATCAAGATGTAAGAGACATCACAGGAGGACCCAGGACAGGGTATCGATAGTCCAGGGCTCTCAGGCTGGATCCAGTTAGACTAGGGAGAGGTGATGTTTCTCATGTGACGGTAGAGGAAATATCACTAGAGATGATCCAACCCATCAAGATACTGATAGGGAAGCAGTGGATGGACCACCGAGGCAGAGGCAGAGAGTGGAACAAATAGAATCTCTAGGTTTCGGACATGGAAGGGGAGTATGGAGGGCTACAGGTGGTGGAAGATGCTTCAATCTACTTCCACCACCACCCCTAGGAGGTTCTCACCAGGCTCAGGGAGCTGAGGGACAGGGGCGGGGATAGCTGCATGCGGTCAAGGCGTATGACCCAGGGACTCCAGGGATGATCCGAGGTATGATCTGTGTCTTATCTACCTTAGATTCCGTACTTATAGACACATGTACCAGTAATTCCTTCCTCACCACATGTCTTATGCAAAACCTTGAGATTCCAGTGGAGCCGTTGACTCGACCCTTACACTTGGAGACACCTACGGGAGGAGACTCGATGATCACACACCTTTTAAGAAAGTGTGATATTACCCTTGGAGTCAAGATTTTTAGTTAGAAACACTTGTTGGTAGCATTGAGTCCTTACGAAATCATTCTGGAGATGGATTGGGTATCATCGTTCCATGCCCAGATTGACTGCTTTAGGTGAAGAGTTTGGTGTGTCCGCAACGATGGGATGAGGTTTTCCTTTTTCAGTGAAAAGGAGACCCAGGCAGTATAGAATGGGATCAAGAATAGGAGGGTATAGCCTATCACTCATGAGTTAGCTATACTTAACCTCAGAGTAGTAGATGTTGTGAGCATCCAGTTCCCAGCAGTAGTGGTGGAGTATGAAGAATTCTTTCCCAAAGATGTTCCAGGACTACCTCCCTGCCGAGAGATCGACTTCTGCATCGACTTACACCCTAGGAATACACCAATATCCTCACCATCATATCGGATGGCTCCCACAAAGCTGCATGAGATGAGGGTGAAGTTGGAGGATTTTCAGAGCAAGGGTTTCGTAAGACCCATTATTTCACCCTAGGAGGCCCCAGTTTTGTTTTCCAAGAAGGCATATGGGAGTTTGAGGATGTACATGGATTACCGGTGCCTGAACCAGGTGATGGTGAAGAACAAGTATCCACTTCTGAGGATCAAAGGCCTCTTTGATCATTTGAGAGGGGCACAGTGGTTCTCGAAGGTTGACCTTCGGTCAGGTTACCACCAGTTACTAGTACGGGATGAGGATATACCGAAGATGGAATTCAGATTCCACTACGATCACTATGAGTACTTGGTGATGCCTTTTAGCACGAAGAATGTCCCCACAGTGTTCATGGGACTTATGAACCGTCTTTTCCATCCATACTTGGATTGGTTTATAGTGGCCTTCATTGAAAAAATCCTTGTATACTTGATGTTAAAGGGGGGCATGCGAGACACCTGTAGATGGTTCTAGACATACTTCGAGAGCACCAGCTTTATGGGAAGCTCTCAAAGGGCCAGTTTTGGATTAAGGAGGTCCACTTTCTAGGACATGTCATCTCAGCAGATGAGTTAGCTATGGACCCAGCTAAGGTAGAGGCAGTGTTAGCATGGGATCCACCTCAGAGTGTAACGTAGGTACGGAGTTTCCTTGGGTTGGCAGGATATTATCTGAGATTCATTCTTGATTTCTCCCAGATATTAGTACTGATGATATCCTTGACTAGGAAGGGGAAACCATTCATGTGGACAGAGAAGTGTTAGCAGTCTTTTGAGCAGTTGAGGTAGAGTTTGATGAGGGCCCCGATTTTGAGATTGCCGGAGGAGGGTGTCGAGTACTTATTTTTCTATGATTCATCAGGGATTGGGCTAGGATGTTTTATGATGTAGAGACAGGTAGTGATTGCTTATGGTTCACGCCATCTTAGGCCACATGAGCATAAATATGCGACCCATGATCTCGATTTGGAAGAGGTATTCTTCATGTTAAAGATGTGGTAACACTACCTTATAGGTGAGCGGTTTATCTTCTACTCTGACTACAAGAGCCTCAAGTACATATTCTCACAGAAGGGTCTAAATCTAAGATAGAGGAGTTAGATAGAGTTCCTCTAGGACTATGATTTCGAGATCATATATACTCCTAAGAAGGGGAACAAGGTGGTAGATGCTCTCAGTAGGAGATTGATCTCGCAACTGTTGAGTGAGGCGACGGAATAATTGGCCTCATTATAGTTATCCTTCGTGGACAGAGAAGATGTGTCTTACCTCCAGTCGATGGTTGTAACCCCTCCACTCTTACAGCAAGTTAGGGAGGCACATCTTGGGGATGTCGACTGTGAGGCTTTACCTGCTCAGTTGTCCTCATAGCTTGCCCCTGATGGATATTCACAAGGTAGGGAGCACATAGTTATTTTCATAGGATGCATTGTTGTACCAG
The DNA here is from genome assembly GCA_963277665.1 of Viscum album. Lineage (NCBI taxonomy): Eukaryota > Viridiplantae > Streptophyta > Magnoliopsida > Santalales > Viscaceae > Viscum > Viscum album. The sequence goes on from OY728151.1 coordinate 1,218,870,959, forward strand.
TGGCATTGAGGGAGAAGGTCCTGATGGAGTTTCATTTGTCCCCCTTGGTGTTATATACTAGAGTGGTGAAGATGTACCAGGATCTCTGACGATAGTTCAGGTGGTCATGCATGAAGAGGGCAGTAGCACGGTTCATTTATCGATGCCTTACATGCCAGAAGGTGAAGGCTGAGCACCAGGTTCCAGCAGGGTTAGCTCATCCCTTGGAAGTGCTATAGTGGAAGTGGGATCGAATATTGATGGACTACGTAACAAACTTTCCATGAACATCCAAGGGGCATGATTCCATCTGGGTGATCATTGATCGACTCATAAAGTTGTCCCACTTCCTAGATATCAGGGAGTAGAGTTCCGTAGAGAGCTTGGAACACATCTATGTATATGAGATAGTTCAGCTTCATGGCATCCCTTTGACAATAGTATTAGATCGAGACACCCGATTCACATCACGATTGTGGAAGGGATTGCAGGAGGCTTTCGGGACTCAACTAAGATTTAGCACGGTGTTTCATCTCAAGACAGATGGTCAGACTAAGAGAACCATTAAAGTTTTGGATGATATGTTGTGGGCCTATGTCTTTTACTTTGGTCGTAGTTGGGAGGACCACCTACCACTGGTGGAGTTTGAATATAACAATAGCTACCACTCCACCATTGTTATGTCACCGTTTGAGGCTTTATATAGGAGACCCTGTTGGTCACCACTTTGCTGGACCGACACTGGAGAGTCAGCACTTATGGGTCTAGAGTTGGTGCGAGCTACCACCGAGAAGGTGAAAATCATTCGGGAGCGGATGAAGACAATACAGAGCCATCAGAATTCTTATGCTGACAGACGATGGAGACCTCTGGAGTTTGAGGAGGGGTGCCATGTCTTCCTTAGGGTATCACCTCGATAAGGGTTACATAGATTTGGCCAGGGTGGAAAGATATCTATGAGGTTCATCAGACCTTTCCAGGTACTGCACAGAGTTGGCGAGGTGTCTTAACACTTAGATCTACTGCCACAGTTGTACCAGGTACATGGTGTCTTCCACATGTCACAACTGAGGTGGTACATGCATGACCCATCGCATGCCATCGACTAGGGTGAGCTGGACATCGAGGATGGAGAGACCTTTGCTGAGTACCCAGTAGAGATCAAAGATTGGAAGGAGAGGATCCTTCGTGGGAGATCTATTTTTTTGGTGCGCGTCTGGTGGTAGCACGGGAATCTTCAAGAGATCATGTGGGAGTGGGAGGCTTAGATCTGTGCCCAGTACTCACATCTTTTTTAGTAGTCTTTTGTTTTGGATTTTCAGGACATAAATCCCTAAGGTGGGGAGAATATAATGTCTCATATTTTTTGTGTATTATTTTTAAATATTATATGGAATTATTATAAGACCATGTTTTTGACGATGTTCAATTCTGAGGCCCAGAGTTCCCAGAATAAATTTTTGGAATAAATTAAACTTTTAAATAGCATGTGCAGGAAATTTTCTTTAAAAAGCAGAATAACTTTTAAATGGGTTTCTAGATAAGAAATCTGATGGCACTATTGTATTCAGAGCAGTTACTTTACCTTAGGCATGGCCTAACATCGACCGGTGCGGTGCAAAAGTTAGTTTTTTGGACCTTTTTTAAAGGAAATAAAATAAATTGGAAATTAATTTATTTTAAAAGTTTCCTTTTTGCACAATGACCTAATTCCTCCCCTTTAAATATATTATTATAGAAATTTCATAGGGTTATCTGCATAACCCTGTGAATTTAGAATTTTCCATTGGAGATTTGGAGGAGAACCTGTTAGCGGACGACGACGACGTGATCGATCGACGCATCTCGGGTTCGACAAACCTCACCAATGAACGTGACGTGATGATCATTCTTCAAATGAATCGAGGTATGGGTTGTTAGTTATATTCTTCTTTTCCCCATTCTTGAATTAAATGTCAAACACGGATCAACCCACAAATAGGTTGATCTGCGGATCATGCGTTCTTAGGAGAGGGTTTTTATTGGGTTGATTTTGGGAATTAATCCACGATGTTAAAATCCATGTTTTGATTCACCTGTTAAACCTATTAACAGGAGTGGATCAACACTATGACAAACGATGGTGAAGGTGCATTCCTCCTTTTTTTATTGTTTTTCTTCCTCCCTTTTAACCCCTCGTTCTTCGCGTTCTTCACGGGGTTACGAACAATGGATCGTTTCACATCTTTTTTACAAAGCAACAATCCCAAATTTGAGATTTGACATTGCGAAAACCTAGAAGAGGTGAGACAATGATGGCGGATGACGAATCAGATCAGATAGGGAGAGACCATTCTTCGAGTATTCATCATACGGATGGATCGATACGCATTTTCAGGGCCGATCGAAGGCCTAAAAACAACGGAAATAGCTTTACAGCATCGGGGAAACCTAGAATCTAGAGTTTCATGGAAAATGGACAGTCGAAACGAAGATCGGAGCTTCAATGAGGTGCAGTGAAGTAGTTCTATGATTCTTAAAATTCTCAAAACACACGGCATGTATTTTGATGAACACGCTGTATGGACCGACAGTGGTGGCTAGGGTTTGCGCGTGGCAAGCGATGAAGAACACGACATGCCTCTGGAGAGACACAACATGTGGGACCCACCTAGTGGTGGATAGAGTTCTAGGCAATGGGAAGCACTAACATAGCGTGTGACCATTGTTATATGGTGTGTGGGTCCTTACACGGACTCAGCATGTATCTCTAAATACACACAGACACGGGGTGGGTACATAGTCGTGTACTCCACCACACGGCCAGACTAGGCTGGTTTGATGGGATAACCCATGTACCGGTTACACGAGATGGCACACATGGGTTGAAAATGTGTACGGGCACACGATCGTGTACACAGAGGGAACCCCAATTACTCGGACACAGCGTGTGGTCCGTACTACACGTCGTGCATATACTTTTCTACACAACATGTTCTTATAACTCAGGTCATTTTACATGGGTAGTACCTAAAGTCGAGAGACGCAGCCTGTGACCCTTCAAAACATAGTGAATACCCTAGAACATGGATTGAAACTCTTTTCCACCATATCTTGGATAGGTTTTGTTTGGGTTAGTGCCCTCTTTTTCATTCACCTGAAGGTCAAGTATTGTTTCCATCCACATGAGTATGATCTCTTCAGTAGGAATTTCTGAGATAGAGTCAGGCATCTCTCCGAGAGGCCCGGAGTGAGATCCTCTATCCATTCTTAACCCTAGATAGAGTTAGGTATCGATGTGACTATTCCTATAGGACACTGATCCTCTACTTAGCAGGTGAATCCGAATGAGTCGTGGTATCCTCCAATGCCATGAAAGTGATCCTCATCTGTGTATCGTGATCTTTCCCCACTTAGAAATGTGTTCTCCTGGAATGGGTGTATCTGTCTCTCTTGATCCTTCCTGATGAATAGTACTTCTCATATGGACATCCTCAGAGCCATCAGACTCATGGAGTGAGTTCTCCCAGACAAGTGCTTCGTGGAACCTTCGAACTGAATCCCTAGAGGAGGGATGCAGTTGTGTGACTTGTCTTTAGACTATGGGTCTGAGTTTTGAGTATATATGGATGTGTTTCTTGTGTTATCTGTTCAGTATACATATACTGTGTAGAGATAACTGTACTTATCCTTTGTTTATTTCTTTGTGGTTTGGGGGGTACTCTATTGAGTATTGTTATACTCACCCCTGCACAATCTTTGCCCACACGTGTCGTGTCTTATGCAGACAAGCGGCCTTTTAATGGATTCCAGGTCAAACCAGGACCGGATCGAGCTTTATGAGTTCCCTAAAGGTCGTAGTGTTCCTATGGCTATGAGCAGCAGTCCCAATAACTCTTTGTGTTTACATTTTGGACTTTTTATTTTTTAGACTCTTGTTTTTGTTGGGATTCTATTCTAGATCAATTTTACTTTTTTCACTTTACTTCCATTGTACTCTATCAGTTGGGTTTAGTCGTATGTATGAATTTTGTTCCTTAGTGGGTTTTCTTTACATTTCAACATTTTTGGGCTTGTAGATGTGTGTTTGTGTGTACAGGTACTTAGGAAATTCCTCCCATGTTAGTAATATGCCTACTCAGTGCTAGTCACTAGCCCCTGGCCTATTGAAGATGGGCTAGGACGGGTTGTGACACTAATAACTACCACTCAAATAGAGAAACCTAAAGGAGAACCCAAGGATCACACCAAAAAAATTCCACCTTAAGGATAAAAGTCTCTAAACTCATTGGTCGTAAAACCTAAAAAAATACTATCATTAGAAACCCCAAAGAGATTGATCATCGCCAATTCACCTGGCTAGTTATCCAAGGATTACCTAGCCTAGTTTTCCAACTAAAAATGATGTTTAACATACCATTATACCATAAAAAAGTTACCACTTTTATTTTCACTCCCTATGGAGTCCACGAGAGATCCAAAAAAGAGAGAATAACTAGCCATATAGATAAACACTCTAATTTTACTAAATTCCTTTCTAAGGGGAATACATTAAATATAATGAAACATAGACCCAACTTGGTTATGTTTCCCAAATCAAGTTAATTGGTCCCAACCCACATGGAGAGAAAAATCCAAAATACAAATCAACCAAGGAAAAACTCATGCCAAAATTTCATTCCTTAAAAAAACACTACATTCTCTAAGGAATATATAATAACCTGAGCTTTTTGTAAACAAATATTGCATCTATTTTGATAAATATTCAATACATAACAATACAATCCATACCAGAATTGTAAATGTTTATAGTATTTGAAGATTATATATACAATATTCTTATTTTATGAAATACCTTAAAAATATCCTATAAATATTTTCTGACATAGTTCTCCTCTTAGGCATACACTACCTAAGAATTTATTCATAACTTGGGGAAGGAAACATAAGAAAGGGTGAGTTCAAATGCTCAGTAAAATTAAACATGGGATATATAAATACATGATCATATAAAAGCATAAAATAATCATAAGGGTATATAGTCATGAACATAACTTGAAAATTTTATACCTAATATATCATAGACAAAAAATGATTCAAGGAATAAAACATTATAATTTCATAAAAAATGGTCTATAAGAATTAGAAGTCATCATAAAACAATCATGAACCATAATATCATGTCATAAAAGAGTCAAACCATCATAAATATAGAAAAAAAAAATCATATGTAAAGGTTAACTACCAATACCATCAACATAGTGGATCAGGACTTATCAAATGTTTCCCATTATAGATCAGGACACACTTGTTTCCCATTTTGGATCAAGATGAACCTTTTCCCATTTTAGATTAGGAAACACCTATTTCCCATAGTGGATCAATCTTATCAACTTGTTTTCCATTATTTTCTCATGAGATATAAAGCATTACCCAATTAATTTGAGAGAGATATAGGTTGTAACAACCCAATGTTTTTAATGGAAATTACCTTCTTATAAATATGCCATAAAATCACATAATAATGAACTAATAAGTGATAAGTGACCTTTAAACATAAGTTTGTCACTTCTGTGTTTGGAATTTTGAAGATCCGGCATACACGATTGTTTTCAAGATGTTTTTTTTTGGAGTCTAATAAAACAAAAATAATTTTTGATGAATAGTGAAATACTGTAATTTACAAAAATAAGCTAAATAAGCTAATTATAGAGTCATGTGAGATGTTATGTTTATGTAAGCCCACTTGGTTCGGGATTACATTATAAAATTACTATTCTTGGTCATGAAAGACTCAGTATTCCTTGTATTGTGGGGAAATAATAAAGTAATGAATTTTATATTAGGGAAACTCATCTCTCCTCCACTATAAAAACCCCCCTTCACTCCCCCTTCTCTACACTCCTTTCAAGCCTTTTGACTTGCCATTATTCTACCCAAATATCTCCCCAAGGTCCTCCCCCACGTCCAAAAGCTCTCAGCCTCCTCAAAATACCAAAACCTCTTCCCTTAAGAGGTTCTCAAAGGAGGAAGTCTCAAGAGGTAAATTCCTCTTCCCAATTTCTTCTTTTCTTTTAAGTTATTTTCATTTTTATTTCTTTCCTCACCTCCATTCAGCATAATAGTATGGTAAATCCAGTAACATAAAAGTACTGGAATTCCTTCATACTGGTGGTTTATTTCTTTATCTTATATCCTTTACTCACCCCTTTTATTTGAAAGAAATGAAAGCACCGTTTGAGATGTGCTAATTTAGCACATTCAAGGACAACAGTTTATCAATTTATATTATTATCTTTAATTATGGTCATGAAACCATTTATGTTATGGTTGAACCAGATTATTATATATTTAATATATCCTATTTTTGGTTCTGTAATCTTTTGGTACAAATTTAATTAAGTTATAATGAAAAACACATTCTTTGTAATCAAATCCACCGATTAACAAAAATGATTATCACTAAGGTTATATATATAATAATTCGACATCACTCTAAGTAAAATAATTAAAATTAAAACCATGTAATCTACTGGATATTAAATAAAGAATATAACTTCAATTCTAGATAACCACTTTCATCTAGCGTAAAATCCAAACTTGAATATAACTGAACCGATCTTTAAAGCCAAGTAAACAAATGAGCTTGAACAATGAAATTAAACCTTATAACTAATCAAAAAGGCTTTGAATGAACTAAAAATGGGTATAATAAATAAATTACATATAGAAGAGGTTCGAGACTTATGAATTAATAATCCTAATTTGTTTATTCAGGTCATTAATAACAAGTGAATAACACCACCGAATTTAAGGTAAGGGATCCTTTCCTTTTCTCTCTTAATCAAGATTGTCCTCTATGTTGTGTCTTATATGTAAAATTAAAAATGATGGGGTGTTATTTAGAACCTCCCCCATAATGACCTCATGAGTTATAAGTGATGAGAAACCCCTTCTCTCTCTCATTAAGCCCTCTTAGGTACACCCAACACCATGCTGGTAAAATCGTAACGAATTCTACCCAAACCTTCTTTGTTCTTTCGGGTTTCCTTATCTTTATTTAAAAATGTTGTTATATTATCCATTTATGTGATTCTTATGAATTATGGATAGTTTTACAAGATTATTATATCAAGACACTTTCATCACATTCTTTCGGGGATATACATGATTTTGAAATATTTCCTCTTTAGAACTCTCCGATAAGCAAACCTGTTTTAAGGGGACTTCCCAAATTTTTACCCAAATTTTAAGAGAAATCTATCATATGTTTTAAAAAACCATTGTATTTATAAAATAAGTGATTTTATTATGAAAACCATCTTGTTTAAATTCTCTTTTTATATAAAATAATGTCCTCTTTTCTATTTGAAAAGCTCTAGAATGTTTTCCTTAAAACCGCACAAAAATGTTTTAATGCTAATATTTCTAAAATACATTTTTAATATGTTGTCACTTATATTTGACACCACTTACCATGTTATATTCCTATTTTACCCTATTAATTTCCATGTATATTCTAATCCTTTCCTTTCATGGACACTTTCATGATATTCCCATTGGATATGTTTTATGTCATGATTGTGGTACCCCATTCTTTCTATGGGTACCCTTATGTTTATGTATGGTTGATTATGTATGATTGTATATGTGGTAGGAATATTTATGTGGTAAGAATATCCATGAAAATGTTGAGATGGGTGTTCCCAGATAGTGCTCCAAAGCATTGGGTAAGGTTAAGTCTCATGAGATGCGATGTGAAATGGGATTGGCGGTTAGCCTTGACCCGTACTAAAATGGGAAACGGGATTGGCGGTTATCCTTGACCCATACTAAATATATGATTTATAATTATTCCACATTTATATTATTCCATGTTTATATGATCCCATGCTTATATTTAATGATTTTATAAGTTTCATGCTTTGGATATCATTATGTCATGCCTCCTAACTCACGTGATTGAGATGTATCCTTATGTTTATTCCTTTACTAGGATTTTTAGCTCATCCCTTTGTTCATGTGTTCCCCAGGGTACCCTATTCAGATGTAATAGCTCAAATAAAGTTAGAAACTCTTTATGGAGATTAAATAAATAAGTTTTTTAGCCCCATGTGTTATGTTTTATGTACCTAGTCTTCCAAGATACTAGGCTTATCGATCCTTGGCTTGTACTCTGATGATTAATTATGCTTAAAATTATGAAATGTTTTATGTAAAAGGCTTGGGTTGCTATAGTTGGTATCAGAGAGAGGTTGTGGAATATATATCAAGGTTATTGGTATGTCAGCAAGTTAAAGATGAGTGACAAAAGTCCAAAGGTATGATGCATCTATTGCCTATACCCATGTGGAAATGGGAAAATGTTACTATGGACTTTGTCACGGGTCTCCTAAAGATGTCAAAAGTAAATAATGTGATATGGGTTGTGGTTGACCGACTCACCAAGACATCCCATTTCATTTATATTCGGGAAGATCTCTTGCTTGAACAACTTGCAAAGTTATATGTGAAGGAAGTGGTGAGACTGCACGGTGTTCCACTCTCAATTGTCTCTGACCGCGATCCAAGGTTCACATCTAAATTCTGGAGGAGTATTCAGCTTGCTTTGAGTACTGAATTAAATTTCAACACGGCCTATCACCCCCAAAATGATGGCTAATCTGAAAGGACTATTCAAACTCTTGAAGATATGCTTATAGCCTTCTCTCTAGAATTCAAATGTGGATGGGATCAGCATCTCCCATTGGTTGAGTTCTCATACAACAATAGATTCCACTCGAGTATTCAGATGGCGCCATATGAATCTCTATATGGAAAGCGATGTGGAACTCCAACCTTTTGGGATGAAGTTGGAGAAAGAAAGCGACTTGGACCCGATCTTGTTCAAGAGATGATAGAGAAGGTTCAAGTCATCCAGAAACACATCAAAGCTTCTCAAAGTTAGAAAAAGAGCTATGTTGAAAACCGTCAAAGGGACTTGGAGTTCGACGTTGGAGATAAAGCCTTCCTTCGAATATCTCCATGGAAGAGAGTCATGCGATTCAAGAATAAAGGGAAGCTAATCCCAAGGTATATTGGCCCCTTTGAGATCCTTGACTGCATAGGAGTCGTGGCCTATCAGCTTGCACTTCCACCAAATATGGCTAGAGTTCATGATGTTTTCCATGTATCACTCTTGAGGAAGTACATACCTGATCCCTCACATCTAATAAACTCAGAGGTGGTACAGCTCGAAGATAATATCTCCTATGAGGACAAGCCAATAAAGATTCTGGATCGGAGAGATAAGGTTTTACGCAACAAGACAACCCATCTTGTCAAAGTGTTGTGGAGGAACTATAAGTTTGAGGAGGCAACATGGGAACTGGAGGAATCAATGAAGGAAAAGTACCCACATTTGTTTCTGGATTAGAATGTAAAATTAAATTTTGAGGGAAAATTTTCTTAAGGGGGGAAGAATGTAACGGCCCAATGTTTTTAATGGAAATTCTCTTCTTATAAATATGCCATAAAATCACATAATAATGAACTACTAAGTGATAAGTGACCTTTAAACATAAGTTTGTCACTTTTGTGTTTGGAATTTCGAAAATCCGGTATACACGGTTGTGTTCAAGATGTTTTTTTTGGAGTCTAATAAAACAAAAATAATTTTTGATGAATAGTGAAATACTGTAATTTACAAAAATAAGCTAAATAAGCTAATTATAGAGTCATGTGTGATGTTATGATGATGTAATCCCACTTGGTTCGAGATTTCATTATAAAATTACTATTCTTGGTCATTCAAGACTCACTATTCCTTGTCTTGTGGGGAAATAATAAACTAATGAATTTTATATTAGGGAAACCCCTCTCTCCTCCACTATAAAAACCCCCCTTCACTCCCCCTTCTATCCACTCCTTTCAAGCCTTATTCCTTGACATTATTCTACCCAAATCTCCCCCCAAGGTCCTCCCCCACGTACAAAAGCTCTCAGACTCCTCAAAATACCAAAACCTCTTCCCTTAAGAGGTTCTCAAAGGTGGAAGTCTCAAGAGGTAAATTCATCTTCCCAATTTCTTATTTTCTTTTAAGTTCTTTTCATTTTTATTTCTTTCCTCACCTCCCTTCACCATAATAGTATGGTAAATACAGTAACATACAAGTACCGGAATGCCTTCATGATGGTGTTTTATTTCTTTATCTTCTCTCCTTTCCTCACCCCTTTTATTTGAAAGAAATGAAAGCACTGTTTGAGATGTGCTAATTTAGCACATTCAAGGACAACGATTTATCAATTTCTATTATTATCTTTAATTATGGTGATTAAACCATTTGTGTTATGGTTGAACCAGATTATTATATATGTAATATATCCTATTTTTGGTTCTGTAATCTTTTGGTGCAAATGGAATTAAGTTATAATGAAAAACACATTCTTTGTAATCAAATCCACTGATTAACAAAAACGGTTATCACTAAGGTTATATATATAATAATTAGACATCACTATAAGTAACCTAATTAAAATTAAAACCATGTAATATCCTGGATATTAACTAAAGAATATAACTTCAATTCTGCACAACCACTTTCATCTAGAGTAAAATTCAAACTTGAATATAAGTTAACCGATCTTTAAAGCCAAGTAAACAAATGAACTCGAACAATGAAATTGAACCTTATAACTAATCAAAAAGGATTTGAATGAACTAAAAAGGGGTATAATAAATAAATTAAATATATAATAGGTTCTGTACTTATGAATTAATAATCCTAATTTTTTTATTCAGGTCATTAATAACAAGTGAAGAACACCACCAGATTTAAGGTAAGGGATCCTCTCCTTTTCTATCTTAATCAAGATTTTCCTCTATGTTGTGTCTTCTATGTAAAATTCCAAATGATGGGGTGTTATTTAGAACCTCCCCCATACTTCCCTAATGAGTTATAAGTGATGAGAAACCCCTTCTCTCTCTCATCAATCCCTCTTAGGTACACCCGACACCATGCTGGTAAAATCGTAACGAATTCTACCCAAACCTTCTTTGTTCTCTCTGGTTGCCTTATCTTTCTTTCAAAATGGTGTTATCTTATCTATTTATGGGAGTCTTATGAATTCTGTATAGTTGTACAATATTCTTATATCAATACCCTTTCATCACATTCTTTCGGGGATATACATGATTTTGAAATATTTCCTCTTTAGAACTTTCCGATAAGCAAACCTGTTTTAAGGGGACTTCCAAAATTTTTACCCAAATTTCAAGAGAACTCTATCCTATGTTTTAAAACACCATTGTATTTACAAAATCAGTACTTTTATTATGAAAACATTATTGGTTGAATTCTCATTTTATATAAAATAATGTCCTCTTTTCTATTTGAAAATCTCTAGAATGTTTTCCTTAAAACCGCACAAAAATGTTTTAATGCTAATGTTTCTAAAATACATTTTTAATATTTTTTCACTTATATTTGACACAAATTACCATGTTATATTCATATTTTACCCTATTAATGTCCATGTATGTTCTAATCCTTTCCTTTCATGTAAAATTTCATGATACGCCCATTGGATATGTTTTATGTCATGATTGTGGTACCCAATTATTTCCATGGGTACCCTTATGTTTATGTATGTTTGATTATGTATGATTATATATGTGGTAATAATATTTATGTGGAAATAATATCCATGAAAATGTTGAGATGGGTGCACCCAGATAGTGCTCCAATGCATTGGGTAAGGTTAAGTCTCATGATATGCGATGTGAAATGGGATTGGCGGTTAGCCTTGACCCGTACTAAAATGGGAAACGAGATTGGCGGTTAGCCTTGACCCGTACTAAAGATATTATTTATGATTCTGAAACATTCATATGATTCCATGTTTATATGATCCCATGCTTATATTTAATTATTTTATAATTTTCATTCTTTGGATATCATTATGTCATGCCTCCTAACTCACGTGCTTGAGATGTATCCTTATGTTTATTCCTTTACTGGGATTTTTAGCTCATCCCTTTGTTCATGTGTTCCCCAGGGTACCCTATGTAGATGTAAGAGCTCAAATTAAGTTAGAATATCTTTATGGAGATTAAATAAATAAGTTTTTTTTAGCCCCATGTGTTATGTTTTATGTACCTAGTCTTCCAAGACACTAGACTTATCGATCCTTGGCTTGTACTCTGATGATTAATTATGCTTAAAATTATGAAATGTTTTATGTAAAAGGCTTGGGTAGCTATATAGGTAACACCTTTAACATAATGAAAACTATACATATATGTTCCATAAGATCATAAATCATTAATCATATCAGAACCCATAAAAATAAATGGGTTTCATAAATATTTCATTATAACATAACTCGTAGAAAGGAAATGGGATTCATAAACATCATGAAATCATAAACATAAACCATCTAAAGAAATAATTATGATGGTATCCTTGGATAATATACCTAGTAAATAATAAAAAACATCAAATAATGTTATCTTAGATGAGAAATTATTTTTAAATATCACTTTGAATAATTCTTGAGGAAAACAACCTTTCCATTTTGAAATCATTTTTTAAAAATTCCATACAATTATAAAGGGAAACATTTTATTTGAAAATAAACTTGTAAACTTTTAAAGTAATCTTCAATGAATTAATGATTCATGGTGGTGGTAAAATCCTTTCATTCTATATAAGTTAAAAAAATCCATTCTTTGTTTTTTTTAGAAATGTCACAAAGTACCATGTTTGAAAAATGATGAAAATATTCCTTTCAAACTATTTTGTAAAAATTAAAAAATGGGTAAAATAAATTAAATAAATCAAAGTATAATAGTAAAAACATTTTTGAAATAATTTTTAGAAAACATTGACATGAAATATAAATATTCCCCAATATATGCTTAAATATAAACAATCCCGAATAATGATGAGACTGTGAAATAAACTCTTACAACTTTGGTAACATTTAAATTATAAGACTTGTAAAAGAAATAAATTAATATGGATATGAATATCCCATAATTATCATGATAATAATCTAAAAACAATTCATGGTTAGTATATACACCATGCAAAATAAACATGTAGTCTATAAGTCATGTGTCCCATAGAAATAAAAGTGAAATGAAACCTCATTACCTCAAGTCTCGCATTTCCTTATTCATGTTCAAAACTCATGTATAATAAATATGGATTTATTATACATTTATTTCATAAAAATATATCTTTCATACCATTTATTATTTATTTATAACATCTTATCACCCGTTTATTAATACTTTGTTATTAAAATCACTCTTTTGGGTGACGACTGCTTCGTTTTCCAAGCATGTTTTGGTTGGTAGTCTCATTCCTTATACTTTGATCATAGTACTATAATTTAAATAATTTTAATCATGGTATAAAAATAATATATATTTATTATACTCATATTTATAATCATTCATAGAAATTATAAATAGAAAAATGAATTACACTGTTCATGGAGATGGTAGGCCGTACATACGCATGAACATTGTTTCCACTTTTCCATTGATAGAATGAGAGAAATGTAAATAATAATTCACCTTTAAATAATTATTATTATATCATATATATTCATAAAATTCATATTTATTACCATCCTTGTTAAATATAAATGAACAACTAATCACATCACATCATGGAGATGGTAGTATATACGTACGCACGAGCGATAATATTATTTCCCAAAAGATTGGATGATAAAAAAGGTAGGCATGATATTATAATTATAGAAGTATAATTATATAATAAATATAATATATAAACATTAAACACATAATAATACCTATCCATGAAATATGGTTATGAAAATTTAATTGTAGCGCTACATGGAGACGGTAATCCGTACGTATGCACGATTGATACTTTCACTTCTTGTTTTATGGGGAAAATGGTGTATAATGGTGTTTTAATAATCATAATAAAATTTTAGAATATTTAGGATACTGAATTTAGTATTTTATTATATTTATCATAGATTTAGGGGAGGTAGAAAAATAGTAGAAAAGGAAAGTGATCGGTTAGAGTGATTTCCTCTTCTTCATAACAACTCCTTTAGATGCCATCTAAAGGTCTCTAGTATTGGTCTTTTGGGAATAAAAGCACCACTATAATGTGGATAGGGAATTTTAGAAGATAATTTTTTATATTATGGTCAAGATATAATTCTCAAATTTGTGTAATTAAGTGAGGGAGAAGGTATCCTTCTATAAATGAGGTGAGAGGCACTTTTGGAATTTCATTAAAAAATAAAATATAATAAGACTATTCTAGATCCAAATGCTTCAAAATGGCCTATAAATGAACAGGGGATAAAATTATTGACCATATCCTATACTATTTGTGTTTTTTAAGATTTTATGATTTTTAAATAATTTAATAAAATATTAATCCCATAAAATATCATTATTGTTAATTTTGATACAATTCATTACTTTGAATTTAAAAACAACATGAAAATAAGTAAAATTTGAGAAAAAAACTATTTTATTATATCCTAAACATATAATTTTTATCTATATAATTTTTTTATTACATTATTTATCTCAAATTATATTTATTTTATTATTTTTAATATCATTTATTTGATTTTTCCCATTAATTGAATAATTACTGCATTAGTGTTGTGTAAGAATTTAAGGAAATTATTTATTCACTAAAATTTCAAAATAAATTACCATGATAAAGATAAATAATTTATATTTCAAAAAACAATTTATAGTCAAACATATCCTCTGGATAACCCCATATTAAAAAAATTATACTTATTAAAAACATAAGTGTGACTTGTTTGACTTTTCTTTAAATAAAATACTATAAAGTCATAATATCATCCAAGTGACCCCAAAAGGATGTAAATTAAAACCTTTTAATATTTTGGTCTAAAATTACTCATAAAATAAAAAAATCAAGTGTTAGTGTAGTTTTATAGTTCATATAATATTATTTTTACTCTTAATTACTCGATTCACCTTTTACTCTGGTAACAAAAATTACTAATGTTTCTATTCATATTGATCAAAAATAAAAGGGATAAATTTACTAAATTTTAACCTCTGAATTATTAATATGAAATAAAATTTTAAAAATTGAAAACATATAAGTTTAATTATTTAATTAAATATTAAACCAGAAAAACACAATGAAAAACAATTTTTCCAAAAAATGTCTTTTTTAAGGATAAAATGTTTTTATGCTAAATTAAAGTATAAAATTAATTTAAAATATCAAAATTAGATTATTTAAAAACCAAATGAACTAATTAAATTTTAAAACAATTCCAAAATATAATTTGACCTTTTAAATTCTTTGAAAGAATATACTGTTTTCGATGAAAACTAATATTTTTCACTATTTATTAAAAATCCAAACATTTCATAAAAATCTCAAAAATTTATCCTAAGATAATTTTTACATTCTAAATCAAAAAATTAAGTTAATTTTTTCAAATAATTTTTTAAAAGTTTTAAAATTTAATTATATTTATTTTCTCATAGAAAGCAATAAAAATCATTTTTTGAAGAAAATGTATTTTTGAAGAATAAAATTACTTTACTAAAAAATTAATGCTTATTTCATAAGTACTAATAAATAAATGTGTATTTAATATAACATTCACATATATTTCATAATATTTTTATTCCTATTCATACCCACCAATTCAATGTCAGGGTTATAATGGTCACGTGAAAATAATAATATTTTAATAGTATATCGCGATTTGTTTAAACTTGGTGTTGCTTGTTGTGAAAACTATTAAGGAAATAAAATTATTTAAAGATAAATATTTTATAAAAAACTCAAGGAATGACATTATACCCCCTTAAAATAAATTTTTCACTTGAAATTCATCACTCGAATACAAACAAATGAGGATACCTCTACCTAGGGGTGTCCCTGGGTCGGGTTAGGTCGGGTTAGGGGATTTGTTTGACCCGACCCAATAAAAAAACAGTGGGTCGGGTCGGGTTGGGTCAAATATGATTTCCATTTTGGACCCAACCCAATCCAACCCATCTCTAATTGGGTTGGGTCGGGTTGGTTCTATTGGGTTGCTGGAAAAAAAATATGTCACTACTCGTTCATCATGAACCGACCCAGATGCTCGCTCATCCTGAACCAAATCGGCTCCTCACTCATCCCGATGTAGTGACCTCTCCTCCCTCTTGTGAGCGTCGTCTTTGACGCCACTTCCACCTGCAAGAAACACCAAACATTCAATCATCTCAAGCTATAGTTAGGTTTTCTGATTGTTTTTACTTGATTCAGATACAGGAGGGTGGGGATCGACGGAGCGGTAATGAGGGTGGGGATCTGTGGAGAGGCTAGGGGGTGGAGATCGCATCGCACAGAGGCAATGGGGGGTGGGTATTTCCAGTGAGGGGACTCGGGTGGGGATCATCGGTGAGGGGACGCGGGTGGGGATCGCAGTGAGGTGATAGGGGTAGGGATCGCAGTAAGAAAATGAGGGTAGGGATCCCGAGTGAGATGACGGGGGGTGGGGATCACCGGTGAGGTGATGAGGGTGGGGATCCCAGGCGAGGAAGCAGGGGGTGGGGATCTCCAGTGAGGCGACAGGGGAAGGGATGACAGTTGGGTGATGGGTGTGGGGATCCCGGTGAGGTGGCAGGGGTGGGGATCGTGGCGAGGTGGTGGGTGTGGGGATCATGGAGAGGCAGTGAGTGTGGGGATTGCGACGAGGTTGTGGGTGTGGGGATCACAGTGCTCGCAAGAGGTCATGAGAGTGAGGATCGCAACTGGATTTTAGAGAGGCAAGGAAAAATCGATGATGGGGTTCACTCACTTCCCATGAGGATCAAAACTAGGTGACAAGGGTGGGGATCATGGAAGAGGCGACCGGCAGCGGGGTCTAATAGTGATGACGGGTTGGTAGGTGGGGTGCGGTGGAGTGAAGAATTCGGGTTCACTGGGTTGGGTTGGGTCATTTTTTTCCCAACTCGTGACCCGACCCAACCCGACCATGGATCAAGCCGACCCAACCCAACCCGTGATTATAAATTTTTAAGCCCGACCCAACCCGGTTGGGTTGGGTCGGGTCCATCGGGTTGGGTCGGGTCTAGACACCCCTACCTCTACCTCATCACATCCTCAGGTTCCTATGTAGATTCCTCAAATTGGTGGTTTCTTCACAAAACATTAACCAAATGAGTGGTCATGTTTTGTAGGACTTTATATATACTATCTTGAATCTCTACCGTTTGTTCTTCATAATGAATATCTTTTTTCCAACTGTCATGACCCGCCTTCTCCAAGATGAGGGAAGGGACAGAAAAGTTTCTTTCCATTCCTTCCTCAAGGTGAAGGAGAGATATTGACCCCTAAGTCCCACCTTCAGTAGGCCTCAGAGTGGCGACTAGCACCAAGGGTATATAATCTCACATAAATAGAAGGAATTACCCTTTTTTAAACAAGATCAGGAGATGAGAAGGTAAATCCCAACAACACCAAATACTAAAGGTAAAATTAAAGCCAATAATCCATTCCCACTTTCATGTTCAAAAGTAAAATTGATACAAGGTAAGACAAAACTCTCAAATAATGTACCAAGGAAAAGAAACTAAGCAACAACAGTAATTATCTCAATGCCTGAGCTAGTAAAGTCCGGCACGGTTCTCAAATTCCTCCTGGAAACCTAAAAATAGTTTCACATATGTAGGGTGAGCATAAAAGTATACTCAATAGGGAAAACTAAATCTACTAGTGCACAGGTGAGGGAACATGCTAATGCCCCTATGAGAAAATAGTATAACCTCAAGCACCTACCAAGGAATACTAGCTAGCCCAACCTCACCAAGGCACACTCACCCAAGTAATGCAAGTCAATTAAAATAATAATATAAGAACATCGACATTTGGGTACCCCGCACACCACTTTCCCACTGGTTAACTACTCATTCCT
The DNA here is from genome assembly GCA_963277665.1 of Viscum album. Lineage (NCBI taxonomy): Eukaryota > Viridiplantae > Streptophyta > Magnoliopsida > Santalales > Viscaceae > Viscum > Viscum album. Next base: position 1,218,888,856 of record OY728151.1, read on the forward strand.
AATGATCTGACGTCTTGACGTTGCCACTCTTCCCATACATAGTCCCACTGTCGCAACCTTTATGCACACACTTGGGCCTCAAACCACAAACAACTGTGCCCGCAGACACCTAGGCCACAACAACCACCACCACACCCAAAGACACTTGGGCCTCAAAAACCACACACCACACCTGAAGAAACTTGGGCCTCCCGAAGGTACTTTGGAAAATAAACACGGCCCGCAAACACCTGAGCCCCTCATCCAAAGCAAACCTTCGCCTGAAGGATCTTGGACTTTGGTAAGCCTTAATCCATTACACCCTTCCCAGATACACCCAAGTAGCAAGATCCTGAAGAGGGTGTGTGGAAGAAAATCAATAACCAGTCATTCATCCTCCCACTGGGATATTGGGAAAGATATTTTCCCCCATAAAATGGAGGTGTTTGGCACATAGTTATCAACAAGGGTTGGGTGTGTATAGAAATCAAAAGGAACTAAAATATATATATATATATAGGTAATCAAACACTCAACCCCAACCTATGAGTTTCACACAACAGACAACAAGCTCACACCAGCACCACTTTTGTTGCTACCCCTACATGCACAACCATACAACATCCACTTACAAAGCATAAACCCAACCCCATTATTGTTCAATTTACATTTCTTTATTTAATTGGATTCACTTTAAATTATTCCAAAACTCTTGGGAAACTAACAACCATAACCATACCAAACAAAAAACAAAACCAAACTACAGTCCCACTGCATAAAAACACAAAACAATAGCACAAAACTAGACTTTCATTCCTACTTCACATCCTCGTTCGACTATTATCAACTATAATTATTCAAAGTAATATCTCCCATTTATTCTATCACAACCCAACCCTGCAGCCCCGTTGCCTAAAAAAATCCCTAATGCAGTCCCGCTGCATAACAACTTTGTAACCACACCACATTCCCACTGCTCAATATCACTTCATGACCACAACACAACATAAAGGTGGTTCATCTACTTAGAAGTTCATCCATTCCATAATCAATCAATCTCTCGGACTAATACACTAACACACAAAGGACAGTCCCACTTCCTACAAGTTTATCTATTCCACAATCAATCAATCTCTCAGAATGAGACACCAACACACCCTCCTATACCACCCCATATACCGAGCCACAGAACCCAGACCAGAATACACAACACATAACCACAACCATCAAACCAATCGTATTCAAATTTAACCAACAGGGGTTCTTTAATTTCAACTTTAATATAACCAGGGTGATCACAGGATAGGTTTGATCCTGGGGAATCCATTTATTTAACGGAGTGTACATGATTAATCAAATTTCATGTTATATCTATATATCAAAACATCACAGAAAAATAAAACCAGTGCACAATAAAATAACACCAATGGTCGTGATTTCATAAGGCATACAACCACAACACCCATAAGAGAATCAAAGATAAAAAATAAAATAGGCAACCAACATCAAACCACACCCTGCCCATTATTTTATTTATGAAATCTATCTTTTTATCATACTAAATTTTTGTTTATTTCTTGTTTAAAGAATAGTATATGGTCTTTACTCATATGAAAACAATAATATACCCCCACCCTATATGATTCACAATTAAAGATAATAAAAATAAAGTCCCAACTTGGATGATCAAGATTGAATTTACTTCTTGCACCAAGAATAGGGGATGGCCTGTGATTAGCCACTGAAAAATGATAATACTCATTGTTAATATATATAATAGTCATGTGCTTTATTATTCATATACACCATTTTAGTGCATTTTACACTATAAATATTAATTCACATTATGATTGTAATTCCCTCTTAAAATGCACTATTACATGGTACATTTTTGAACAACTCCTAAAATACAAAATGGTCTTGATTTTATTTTCATATTTTATTTTCAGGTATCTCATTATATAAGGAACAATTAATTATTTTGGATCACTTGAAGATTCACATTGGAAGAACACCAAAATGGGCTTTCATGCCAACATATTCTGATCAAAGTAAACTAGACAACAACCCAATAAAGAAACTGTAGAGGCCAAGATACAAGCCCAATGATTCAAAATTTTTAACTTAATATAGAGGAAATCATGGGTAAATTTTCATAAAATAATGAAAAGAGATAATTATTATGTTTTAATATATTTCTAGGCAGCCCAAGTGGAAGATGAAATTCTGAACCAGATTCTACAGCCCAAAAAAACATCCCACCATTTAAATAATATCTCTCAAAAAAATCCCATTTGTGATGAAATTTTATAGGAGGTTAGGATACATCTGTATATCCATTTTATTATTCTATGGAACACTCTTATTAGGCCATATAGAAGGTCATTTAGACACATCTATTCGATGGATGCAAGTTACCTCCCACTTCGGGTCAAGGGTGGAAAAGTCAAAGTTCCAAAAGCTTTCCACCACCCTAATCCTACCATACTCAAGTGGGATGACTTTCACTACTGGAGGCTCTACCAAAGGCTCCTAAAATTCCTATTTAAGTCAGTGTTTTTGGATGATTTAATCATCTTTGATCTTTGTTCTCATTGTAACGTTATTATGCTGATTTGTCTTTGTAACGTTCTTCTTTCTCATGTAAGTTTTTCAAATCACCTTAGATCTTAATAAAATTTCTTCCATTCCTCTTATTATGTTTTTATATATATCAAATTTATATTGTTTCCTTAAGGTGTGAATTTATTCACACCATACCTTGTGATATTCTTCACACAACGGTGGAGTGATCGTTATTTTTTTGTCTTTACTTCTTCGATTTCTCCCTTATGAGTCTACTTCCCACTTCTGTTGAGAACATGTCATAAATGGAGGGATAAATCTTTTATGTATTGATATAAGGGAATAGAAAGGGGATATATTGGATGTTATTTCTCAATCTCTAAATGTTATTTATTTCTTTTACTTGAGTTTATTTTATTCAAGTATTTTCTATCTTCCTCTTCCTTATTGAATTTTATCACCCCACTTTTATGTGCTAATAAGATAATCTACCTTGGAGTGCTCATGAAAATTATCCTATAATTGTATAGGTGATTAGAATGTGTTTTTTTAAGGTGTTTAACCAGTAATTTATGAGTTTAGTTTGAATTCATTAAATGAATCCTACTTGAGTTAATGAAATTGAAACCATAAAAAAATAATTTCATCCAATCCACCCCAAGTGATAACCTAGGATCAACTCATATTTTAAATTGAATTAACTTAAGTCTCTTAAATTTAACTTAAAACCATCTAAAATAAACCCATGTTAGCCACTTAATAGCCAAAAATATTCCATATAATGTACGTATCTATAGGTTTATTCTTAGGTCTCTGAGGATTTGACAACCCAAGCTAAACTACAAGTGACCACTTAAACCTAAAATCTTGGGTAAATTTGGGTGAGAAAAAAATTTGGAATCATTTCTAGGGACCTAATTAAGTTATATTATACACTACCATCCTTTTTTTCATCCCAATTATCTTTTCTCACTCCCTCACTCCAATGGAAGGAAATTTTGAACAAATCCAAACATGGGGATCCTATCCCTACTTTGATCACCCAACTCCATGTGTGATGTACAATAACCATCCTAATTTCTACTGGTGGGATCATCAACAACCTAATGAACCATAATGTTTTAACTCCTATGATCCACAAAACATTCCATCATATAATGAGTTTCAATCCCCACAAATCCAATCTAAACACCCTCCTGTACAATTCCAACAACTTAATTATCCACCTAGAATATACCATTTGGATCAACCCCTTATCCATCCTGATCCACATCCATTACTTGAAAAACTGTGTCAACAAATGGAGATAATGAATTTTTATGTTTCATCATTGAGATTATAACTACAAAACTTTGATACGGTTATGGAAATCATTCCCACTCATGATATCCCTTCCTCGTTATTGATAGAAGACTATTTTATCTCACAAACATCTCATGAATTTATTGAAGAACCAGCCTTTGGATTTGGGATAGATGAATAATATAAACGAATTATTGAAGGGTCTTTAAATCAAGAGGAAATTTATTTTTTGGATTCAAAAGATGAAAATTTTAAATCATGGATTGAGTCTCATGAATATAACTTTGTTGATGATTTTTCAAAAACACCAATCACTGAACCATTAAGAGAAATAAAAAACTTGGACTCCATACCCATTACTAACACTAATATTTCCAATTTTGTGTTTGAATATTATATTCCAAAGGAACCAATTCTGTTAAGAAATTTTGAAAATAAAACTGAGTTCAATTCAAAGTTCCAACATATGTATGAAAGTGTTAGCCTTCCTGAACTTAAACATATGTCCTTTCCATCCTCCCACAATTTTTTATTCATTGGGAATATCCAAAACCCGCATGTTTTCATTGTTTCTTCTCTTGATTCAATTAAAATAGTAATTATCCTTGATGTATAATGAAATACTAGAGAAGCTTCTAGATTTTCTGATATTCCTTGGATTTACCCACTCATTTTAGAACATAGTATTGTGCATGAAATAAATTCTAAACATAGGATCAATCTCAATCTAGTAGAAGTGTTGAAACATGTGGCTCTTAAAATTTTTAAAGTTGGCATTGGTTAAGTTAGAGGGTTCAAGTAGAGCTAGAGACTATAAACAAAAGCGTTGCATGGGAGGAAACCCATGGTTTTCATGTTTCCATTCTTTTTGAATCATATTTATTTTTCAAATAGGATTAATAAATCAATTTTATATTTAAAAATAAATATTTAACCCTGAATATGATAGTACTTTATACTATTGACATGTTCTTCTATTATGAGTACGGATGGGTATGAAAGGGGAGTACCATATTCATCTGTGTTGTGTGGTGTGATCCTTGAGTAATACCTTATCCAGAAATTTAAAAAGAAAATAATGTATCATCAGTTCATTTTATTTTTATGTTTTTGTAGGTTAAAATAAAAATAAAAAAGAATTAAAAAAATTAAAAGGACACATCGTAGGTCATGGGGCAAACCCTGTCACAATCGGCGAAGTCGTGGGGACTCGAACCCGAGATCGAAGGGAGACAGGGGATCACGCTTACCACTGACCTACAGCTTATAGTGCTCCCTTATTCTATAATTTTTGTATATATACTTATATTTTAATTTTTTTATTATATGAATATATATATATATTGTTTTGTTTTATTTGTTTGTTTATTTTTTCCTTTTTCCACTAGGTAACTATACAAGTGACATGGATATCAAAGGACTAAATTGGAGCAGCGCGAAATTCAACTTCAACCACCAGGTGACTTTGTTCCATGTTTATTATTTCAAATTCCTTTTAGAACCCCTCTCCTCTACCACTACCCCCTTCTAAATTTTATTTTCTTTAAACACTGGGGACAGTTTTATTCTAAGTTGGGGGGTGAAAAGAAAAAAAAATTGTGTGCATAAAAAAATGTGTGGGTGGAAAAATTTCTTTAACCTTGAACATGATAATACATATTGTATACTTTGAAACTAAATATCAAATAATTTATCATGCCCTAATTCTAATTTTAATCCGTGTTTAATTTCATGAGCATAGATTTTGGAAAGTGTGGTTGTCTAATGTGAAATTTCATCGTTTATATTTTCATTCAAATAAAAAAAGATCACAACACACTTCCTTTCGATAGTGGGGTATTAGTTTGAGTTCATGGGGTCCCCTAAATAAATAGAATAGGTTTGGTGATCATTTTAGTATTAATATGAGTATTTAATAAAAAAATAAAAAAACAATAAATTTGCGTGTAGAGCAATGAAATGGCCAAATGCGTGGCTTTAGGCACTTGGGAATCATGACTCCATAGTTTTATGGCCTAGATTTAGTAATTTCATTTTTATTTGTAGTAATTTGACTTTGTTTTTTACTGAGTTAACTCTAGATGATTCTTGAGCATGTGGGATTCACTTGGTGCCCTAAGGTCTTTGAGCATCGGAGTCATCAGCAAAGTCGCGCTACATGGGTTGACTCCATTGTGTTCAATTTAAATTACTATGTAAAAAATTGAAAAAAAAAATACAATACTCATCTTAATATTTAAATTTGATTCCACCTAGAATTTTTTTCATTTCCCCCTTGAATTAATATGAACCCCCATGTCTATTGTGATACACAGCACATCCTAATGTTTAATTGATATTGGATGAAATATGTCGATGAATTTGAAAAAATTAAGTGTATTGGGATTGGGATATTATTATGAAACTATCTTGTATTAAAAAAATTTGATGGGTTTCATATTTGTTTGGTATAATGGTTTTTGGTGATCATTTTGTATTAAATGTTTTTGGAAAAGGGAATTTGAATTCATATTTTTGAAATATATTTTTCTCAGGACTAGCAAAACTCAAGTTGGGGGTGTTATTATCCACTGAATAAGGCTAATATTAATTGATAATATATATAATATTCATGTGATTTATTATTCATATACACCATTTTAGTGCATTTTACACTATGAACATTAATTCACATTATGATTGTAATTCCCTCTTAAAATGCACTACTACATGGTACATTTTTGAACACCTAAAATAAAAAATGGTCTTGATTTTATTTTCAGGTATCCCATTATATAAGTAACAATTAATTATTTTTTAGCACTTGAATATTCACATTGGAAGATCACCAAAATAGGCTTTCATGCCAACACATTCTGGGAAAAGTAAACTAGATAGCAGACCAATAAAGAGACTTTAGTGGAAAAGATACAATCTCAATGATTATAAAAATTTATATTAAGATATAGTACATCATGGGGAACATTTCATCAAATAGTGACAAGAGCTAATTCTGATGTTTTAATGGAGTTCTAGGCAGCCCAAGTGGAAGATGAAATTCTGGTCCAGATTCTGCAGCCCAGAAAAACATCCCACCATTTCAGTAATATCTTGAAAAAAATCCAATTAGGCTGAAATTTTATAGTATTTTAGGAGAAATCTGGAGATCCATTGTATTCTTGTATGTCCCACTCTAATTTGGCCATCTAGAAGGTCATTTCGATGCGTATGTTTGGTGGATGCAAGATGCCTCCCACTTCGGGTCAAGGGTGGAAAAGTCTAAGTTCTACAAGCTTTCCACCACCCTAATCCTACCATACTCAAGTGGGATGACTTTAACTATTTTAGGATCTACCAAAGGCTCATAAAATGACTATTTAAGGTAGTGGTTTTGGAGTATTTAATCATATTTGAGCTTTGTTCTCATTGTAATGTTATTGTGTTGATTTGTCTTTGTAACGTTCTTCTTTCTCATGTAAGTTTGTTCAAATCACCTTAGTTATTAATAAAATTTCTTCCTTTCCTCTTATTCTATTTTTCTATATATCACATTGATACTGTTTCCTTAATGTGTGAATTTATTTACACCATACCTTGTGATATTCTTCACACAATGGTGGAGTGATCGTTATTTTGTTGTTTTACTTATTCAATTTCTCCCTTATGAGTCTACTTCCCACTTCTGTTGAGAACATGTCATCAATGGAGGGATAAATTTTTTATGGGTTGATCCAAGGGAGTAGAAAGGGGATGTATTGGATGTTATTTCTCAATCTCTAAATGTTATTTATTTCTTTTACTTGAGTTTCTTTTATTCAGGGATTTTCTCTCTTCCTCTTCCTTTATGAATTTTATCACCCCACTTTTATGTGATAATAAGATCATTTACCTTGGAGTTCTCATGAAAATTATCCTATAAGTGTATAGGTGATTATAATGTGTTTTTGAATGTGTTTAATCAGTAAGTTATGAGGTTATTTTAAATTCATTAAATGAATCCTACTTGAGTTAATGGAATTTAAACCGTAAAAAAAATAATTTCATTCAATCCACCCCAAGTGATAACCTAGGATCAACTCATTATTTTAAATTGAATTCACTTAAGTCTCTTATAATTCACTTAATCCCATCCAAAATCAACTCAATTTAGCCAATTCATATCAAAAAATAGTCCATATAATATACGTTTCTATAGGTTTCTTCTTAGGTCTCTGAGGATTCGACACCCCAAGATAAACTACAAGTGACCGCTTAAACCTAAAATCTTGGGTAAATTTGGGAGAGACCAGCGTGACTTGCAGTAAGAACTCCAAGTATGAGCAGGAATGGATCCAGCACTATCACATGACTCGTCTCAGGAGAAATTCTCTAGGTTTACCAAGAGAAACAAAAAGGAAGAAGAAAGAGAGGATCTTGGCTTAATAAGAGGCCAGATCCTAAAATTAGGGAGACCGTTTAGAAGTAATTGAAAGTCGAATCATTGATTGACCATGCAGTTTGGAAGTTTCACATGTTGGAATTAATTGAGATTTAATAATTCCCTTCAGAAATAGTGGAGATAGACCAGTAGATGACTGTGAGTTGATAGATTAACTTTAAATGTATAAAAACATGTAATAGGGGTGAAACTGGAAAAACTAGGAAAAATAGAAATGATTCACTGATGGGTGATTCACTGACACTAAGCTACCAATGCCATGTCCTACTGACCCAATGACCTACTGATGCCTTGACCTACTGATGTCCTGACCTACAAATGTTGATCCACTGACGTTGAGCCACCGATGTTGATCTACCGACACTGATCTACCAGCAGGTGAGCTACCGAAACGACCTACCGATGGGTGAGATACTAACATGACCTACCAACGCCTCAAATCACTGATGATGATTCACTTTACACACCAATGCTTATACCCCTTGACTCATCATCTCACTATCATGTTGATGCACTGACATGCCGAAGCACTGACATGCTGAAAAAAAACTAGAAATTTGGAAAACTCTTAAAATGAGCCACCGACAGCTCCCAGAACACCTCAACACTGGATTTTCACAAATGAAGGGCCTAGAGAAAATATGGGTTATTAAATCAGATACCTCTCAAACTATTCTCATCCCAAAGAATTTCAAAACTAAACCAGAAGAAAAAGAGGTACGAACAACCATCCCTTAAGATATCTCTCAGGAGTAAACCACACTGTGTTAAAAATTGGAGGGGAAACCTCAACATCAAGGAAAACCTATTTGACATCTATCTCCTAAATAACTGGGGATACAATAAGTATCCACTTCCCCAAGAAAAATCACAAACACCAAAGGTCACATTGTCCAGACACAAGGATCAGGGAACTCCTTCCCCTTGTCAAGATATTATCTTCTTTGGGCGGCATTAACTCACATGCATGGGTTTAATTGCATCCACATTAATTAATCTTGATTAGGGATCAGGTTATCCCCTCCCTATAGTCAGGAATTTTCACACAAAATCAGAGAAGAGGTAAACAAATTATCATACAACAAGCGAGGTCAAACATTACATCATAAGTAAGGCACAAAGTAAACACAAGAGAAAAAATCAAAACAGCTCTGGGTACTGGGAACACATTTGTTCCTCTCGTTCCCAGGTACTCTCCTTGAGGCCACCATGTCTCCATAGGACATGAACCAAGGGAATGTTCCATCCATGAATCACCTTCTATTTATAATCCTCGATTCTCACAGGTCGCTCCATGAACGTCGCATCGTCCTCGATATCCAACTCTCCCCAGATGAGGATGTGGGAATCATCGTGTAGATACCAACAAAGATGAGAGACATGAAAGACATTGTGGATCCTGTCCAACTTCGGTGGCAATGCCAGCTGGTATGCCACCTCTCCAACTAATCCCAACACCTCAAAAGGTCTAATGAACCTGGGAGAAAGCTTTCTTCCCCTACCAAACCTCCACTGTCCACACCGAGGGGAGGCCTTTAGGAAAATGTGGTCCCTAACCTCAAACTCCAAGGGTCTCCTCATATGATCGGCATACGACTTCTTCCAGTCTTGAGCTGCCTTCATCCTTTCACACACAAGATGAACCTTCTCCATCATGCTATGCACCACTTTTGGGCCAAGAATACTTGCCTCCCCAACCTCTGTCCAGCACAAAAGTGAATGACATGGTATTCTGTAAAAGGCTTCTAATGGTGTCATGCCAATGGTAGAGTGATAGATATTATTTTTGGAAAACTCCACCAGGGAAAAGTTTAATACCCATGATCATCTGGAGTCCAAGAAACATGCTCACAGCATGTCCCCCAACGTCTGGATGGTGCTCTCTATTTTCCCATCTGTCTGAGGGTGGAAATCGGTGCTAAGGCATAGATGGGTGCCAAAATCACATTGTAATTACTTCCAGACTCATGAAGTAAAGCATGTATCCCAATCTGAAATGATTGATCTTGGAACTCTATGAAGCCACACCACTTCGCCCACGTACCTTTGTGTTAAGACATCCACTATACTCGACTCCTTAACCGCTAAGAAGTGAACTGGTTTCATCAATCAATCCACCACCACCCAGATGGCATCACAGACTCCCTTGTCCCTAGGTATCCCTATGATGAAATACATCGAGACATCATCCCACTTCCACTTGGTAATGCCTAAGAGCTACAATAGACCACCGGGAATATGGTGTTCAGCCTTCACTTGCTGACACACTAGGCACCTTTCCACAAAATCCATCACTTCCTGCTTCACTCTAGACCACCAAAACTGACCTCTCAAACCTCGGTACATCTTGGAGACTCCTAAATGTACTACCAAGGTTGAGCTATAGAACTCACCAATAACTCCCTCGTGCATCTCCATCAGGACAAACAGATTCCCACAGAACAATATCTGATTCTGACTATCCTATGACCATCCCTCTGGTGCATCATCTTATCTAACACAATCATGCATCACTTCGGCCTCTAAGTCTCCCCATTGAGACTCCTCCACCTGTCATACCAAGTAATATTTCACTATCATCTAAAACAAATATCCTCTATCGTCCTTTACTCTCATGCCCATATGTAAAGTAGTCAACTCCTCCATTGCCTTCCAAGAATCTATGGACTCCCAAACTACATCCTTCTATGACTTCTTGCTCAAGAAATTGGCCACCACATTCCCCTTTCCTAAGGTGTGGGATATTTTGAAGTCGTAGTCCTGAATAAAATTCATTCACCCCCACTGCCACAAGTTCAGGTCCCACTGGTAGAAGATATACCTCAAGCTTTTGTGATTTGTGAAGACCACAAAGCATTCCCCAATGAGGTAATGCCGCCACAACTTCAGCATGAACACAACCTCGGAAAGTTATAGGTCTTGGGTGGAATAGTTATGTTCGTGAGGACATAACTACCTAGACCCATAAGATATTACTCCTCGCTACTGCATCAACACACATCCCAAGTCTAGCTCAGAAGCATCACAGAGCACCTCGAACATCACCCCTTATTTTGAAAACCTTAGCACTAGGTCACTAACCATCTTCCCTTTCAGATAACTGAAATCCGCCTAGAACTGATCACTCCATAGGAAAGCCTGGTCTTTTCTGGTCAAAGCCATCAATGGAGACGAAACTCTAGAGAAGTCGAGTGTGAACCTACAGTAGTAACCTTCTAGACCCAAAAAACTATGAACCTATGCCATGTTCTTGGGTGCTTCCCAAGAAACAAATTCTTTAGACTTTGATGAGTCCACTTCTATTCCATGCTGGGACACCACGTGTCCTAGGAAGTTCACCTCTCATGCCCATAAATTTCACTTGTACAACTTCTCATAGAGCTGGTGGTGTCGGAGGACCTCAAAAACTATCCTTATATGCTCAGCATGATCCCCTTATGACCATGAGTAGATCAGGATGTCATCAATGAACACAACCATGAACCGGTCTAGATACTCACAGAAAACAGAGTTCATGAGTCCCATAAACACAGTCAGTGCATTTGTAATGCTAAACGGCATGACCACGAACTCAAAGTTCTCATACCTACACTTGAAATCAGTCTTCAGGATGCCACCCTCCTTCACCCTCAACAAGTGATATCCAAACCGCATGTCGATCTTAGAGAACCAACCTTCTCCCTTCAAATGGTCAAAAAGGTTTTTGATCCTCAGGAGGGGGTAATGGTTCTTGACCGTCACCCGATTCAGTCTCCAGTAGTCTATGAACAGCCTAAGACCAATGTCCTCCTCCTTTGTGAACAAGACCGAAGCACCCCATGGTGACACACTTGGTAGATAAAACCCTTCTTCATCAGGTCATCAAATTGAATCTTCAAATCCCGCAACTCAGAAGGCGTCATCCAATAGGGATCCATTTAAATCATATGGGCACCAGGTTGTAAATATATCCCGAACTCAACATCACGTCAAGGGGGTAGAGTCACAACCCCTTCAGGGAAGAAATATAGGAACTCACTGACAATACCCGAAACTTCCACCATCTTTGATTCTTCTAATTCCACTGATAGCTTGACTAAAAAAGAAATAAGGGGATCTACAAGCCGGCTACCCTCCTGTAAACTCCTCTTGCCAATGAAAACTACACAATGGACGCCCATATCTGAGAACATGACCCTTCTCCAGAAGTAGTTGATAATAGCGTGCATGTAAAATATCCATTCAATGCCTAGGATGACATCGTATATATTCATTTATAGTAGAAGAAGATACCCACTAGACTAATGCGCCCCAAAATCAGTCTAAATCCTCAACAAACATCAAAAAATCTGGTCTGACCTCCAACTAGAATACTCAACACTAGGGTCATGAAAGTCTCTCTATGTCTAGACTTAGGGAATAGGCTAGACTGGGTGCAGAAAAGGAGTGAGAATCTTATGAATCAAACAAGGCATAGGCAATAGTACTAAATAGACTGATCGTAACTAGAAAAACTCCTGGCCATGCTGGAACTGCAACCTATGCGATGTGCAACTACCCAAACCCAACCCCTCTTCCCCTTGGATATCAACCGCCTCCCCAAACATTCCCTATTCGAGGTCCCTGAGGAGCGCCCTAAGGTCAGCCTCCTCTGGCATCGTCCGCCCTCGGTGAAGTGGGAGCTCTCTACCCCTACTACTGGAAGGGCTTGGCTAGCAACTGATACTGCTGAGGTGGGCGCTGAACCTACCCACCCCCACTGTACTTTACTCAAACAGGGAACTTATTCTGAAGATTCCCACGGCTTCCATAGATCAAGAATCTTGGTCTTAGGCCCATGGAGAAATGGTGAGGACTGGGAGATCAGTACTGGAACTACTGAGGCCTACTACCTGGTACCCGAAACATGGAAGGACCTAATGCCAGAGACCTGCTGCTGACAGCCTTCCCCTTTGAAGAACATGGATGGCTCCCCTCTCGTGGAACACCTCCCAGCATGTGCATCCTCTCCACTACTTCAGCCTTGTTCTGAAATTCTAGGTATGTCGGCAGAGTAAAGGGGGTAACAGCATACTAAAGAGAAGGTCAGAGTGCCTTCTCCAAGCGTTTTTCCCATGACTCCTCATCCAGAAAGAGGTCCAGAGAAAAAATAAGGAGATCCTCTAACTTTATCCCCAGCACCCTCACCGACATACTCCCCTGCTAGAGGGAGAGTAGCTTCATCCTCTTCTCGACCTTCATTGTGGAAGAAAGGAATTATGGTCGAAAATCCTTCTCAAAGTTAGTATACGAAACCTCAATTTCCTTCTTCTCTCCGAGGTAAAGTGTCCACCACTAACGCACCACTCCTCACATCTGGCTCACTAATAGAGGAACCCAGTACTCTATTGGATCCTGGATCAAGTTTGAAGCAATCACCATCTCATTGAGCTATCTCTCTGTCTCCATGTCCGAGATGTTGTCCTCGTACTTTACCAGAGTCTGCTGCTAGAAGGCACGAAGTATCTTCTTCCACTGGTCATCCTCCTCCTCTATATCAGCCCTCCACTGATCAACCAGATCAACCTATTGGGCCTTGACTACCCATACTACTCGTGGATGACATCTGAGTGCCATAGCTGAAAAAAAAAAGAAAATAAGTAACTCCTAAGCTTGAGTAATGTAGAAATTTTCTTTTAAATTTTTTTTGAACTTTTTATTTATTTTAATTCCCAAAACACTCAAGACACACAAGAACACAAGTCATCATGATGCATGTACCTTTCCTAGGGTTTCTACCCTGCAATCAGTGTAGCCTCACCTAGATTCTTAGTAGGTCTAGAGTCCTTGCATCGGATCACAAGGGGCCCTAAAATCCCATTTCCTAGATGGTCTTCCCTAGCCTATTTCACGCACCAATATTTCCTAACATTGTTTCCCTACCATCCCATGAAATCCTCACTATGCCTAACCCCAAAATCCATCATATCTATCAACCATCATCCTTTGATACCATTCTTTCATGACCCGTTTTCTCCAAGATGAGGTAAGGGATGGAAAAGTTCCATTCCCTTCCTTCCTCGAGGTGAAGGAGAGATAATGACCCCTGAGTCATACCATCAGTAGTCCCTAGAGTAGAGACTAGCACCAAGGGTATATAATCTAACATAAATGGAAGGCATTACAATTTTTTGAAATAAGATCGAGATATAAGATGGTAAATCTCAGTAACACCAAAGACTAAAGGTAAAAGTAAATCCAAGAATCCATTCCCACATGAATGTTCAAAAGTAAAACTGATACAAGTCAAGAAAAAACTCCCAAATAATGTACCAAGGAAAAGAAACTAATTAGAAATAGAAACTATCCCGACGCTCGAGCTAGTAAAGTCCAACACAGTCCTCAAATTCCTCTTGGAAACCTAAAAATATTTTTACATATGTAGGGTGAGCATATAAGTATACTTAGTAGGGAAAACTAAAGCTACTCGTGCACAAGTGAGGGAACATGTTAATGCCCCTGTGAGAAACCAGTATAACCTCGAGCACCTACCAAGGAATACTAACCATCCCAACCACACCAAGGCACACTCACCCAAGTAACTCAAGTCAAGTAAAATAATAATATATGTACATCGGCATTTGGGCACCCCACACACCACTTTCCCACTAGTTAACTACTAATTCCTAATGATCTAACGTCATGATGCTCCCACTCTTCCTATATGAAATCCCACTACCACAACTTGCCCGCACACACTTGGGCCTCAAACCACACACAACCATGCCCGCAGACACTTGGGCCATAACAAACACCAACATGTCCAAAAACACATGGTCCTAAACAACCACACACCACACCTGAAGACACCTAGGCCTCATCCTGAAGGTACTTGGTAAAACATACCTATCCCACAAACACCTGATCCCCTCATCCAAAACAAACCTTTTTCTGAATGATCTTGGACTTTGGTAAGCCTCAATCCATTACAGCCAGCCTAGATATGCCTGAGTGGCAAGATCCTAAATAGGGTGCAAGGAATAAAATCAGTAACCAGCCATCCATCCTCCCACCAAGATATTAGGAAAGATACCCTCCCCCATGAAATGGAGGTGTTTGAAACATAGTGCTAAACAAGGATGGGGTGTGTATATAAATCGCAAGGAACTAAAATATATATATATATAGGTAATCAAACACTCAACCCCAACCTATGGGTTTCACACAATTAATAACATTTAGTTGGTGTCATATTCTCATACATTGTATTAATTAGACAATTAATCACATTTAGGAATTAATGATATTTATGACCCACCATTCCACATTTAAAACACCTCCTAATTATATTCTAGAAATTCCCTTGATATTTATTCCCACATTTTTGGCATGTAGATGGCTGGAATTTATTTCCACCATGTGGTTTATTTGAGTTTTCATGAGACTCAACCTTATTTTCTTCTCAAAATCATGTTAATGGTGGGAATCTCCAATTTTAACTTCTACTTTAATTTCACATTGAAAAAATTCTTCATAACTACTGAAGTCTCTTATAGTTAATTCCTTTCAGAGACTTGGTTTTAATCCATTGAAGAATCGATCAACATTACTTTTAGGTTGGATGATAATACTATAAGCATACCTTTAAAGTCTTGTAAAATTTATCTCATAAGTAACAATGGATTTATCATATTTTTTCTTTAGCTCGAGGAAATTATTCTCTATATTCATACAAAGAATATAAGTAAAGTACTTATTAAAAAATAATTTCTTGAACTCATCACAATACATGGATTCAATTTCTTCCTCTTGCCTTATAATCTTGATAATATTCCACCATTGATCTACTTATCCTTCCAAATGATAAATATTTAAGGAAAATTTTTCATGTCCTAAGCATTGAAGAATCGAAAATATTTTCTTAATGATGTTGATCTATCACGCTGCCACTAATGGATTAAAATACCCACTAAAAGATGGTGGATGTTTCCTCATAAAAGATTCAAAAGTATGATGTTCTCTCCCTTTATCATTTTAAAAATCATACTGATTCATAGAATGAGAAATTTGTGTGATCATAGCTATAAGATTTTTCATTCCAACAACCATAACTTTTGGTTTCTCAGGTAGAAAATCATTTCATTTTCCATCACATTCAACGTTAACATGATTTCTTCAGGTTCCATCCATTGACTTAAACCAAAAATAACAGCGTGTGAAATAATAATCATAATGGAAAATCACATAATTATAACAAATAATTTATATAATATCTAAATCACAACAACTTCTTCTATGAAACCTTAGGTTTAACCTAGGTTATTCATGATCATTACCAGAACTTTAGTATTTTATCCTATACTTAGGCCAATCCCCAGGGTTTTCATAAAAATTTTCTAATAATAATCTCTAAAGATTAACTAAACACTAGTCTGATACCAACTATAATGACCCGATATTTTTGTACACAAATATTACATCTATTTATATGAATATTCAATACATTATAATATGATCTATGCCAGAACTATAAAGGTTTAAATTATTTGAATATTATATATACAACTTTATTATTTTATGAAAGGTCTTCAACATACCCTATAAAGATCTTTACACATGTAATTATCTTAGTCATACCCTACTTAAACCTTTCTTCACAACATGTGGAATGAAACATAAGAAAGGGTGAGCTCAGATGCTCAGTAAGAGTAAACATGGGAGATATAAATCCATTATTATATGAAAGAATAATATAATCATACAGTTATGTGATCATGAAACTAACTTATGAAGTTAATACACAATCTATCATAGATCATAAACATGATTCAAGGAATAAAACATCATCATTTCAGAAAACATGGTCCATATGAGTGAGAAATCATCATAAATCAATCATGAACCATACACTCATGTCATAAAAGTATGGCACTATCATGAATATAGAAAAACATTTATTATATCAAGGTTAAATACTATTACCTTCATAATATTGGATTAGTGCTTATCACAAATTTCCCATTATGGATCAGGATGCACCTATTTCCCATTGTGGATCAGAACGTACCTGTTTCCCATTGTGGATCAGGACACACTTGTTTCCCATAGTGTATCAAGCTATTTGTCTTGTTTCACATTGTTTTATCATGAGATATAAATCTTTACCTAATTAATTAGAGGGATATATAGGTCTCACCAATCAAATAATGAAGATAATACATATGTATTTTATATGATCATAAATCATTCATCATATCAGAACCCATAAAAGAAATGGGTTTCATAATCATTTCATCATAACATAACTCATGGAAAGGAAACAGGATTCATAAACATCATGCCATCATAAACATAAACCATATAGAGAAACAATAAGGATGGTATCTTTGGATCATATCACTAGTAAATCATAAGTAACATCAAATAATGTTATCTTAGATGTGAAATGAATTTGAAAGACCACTTGGAATAATTATTGAGAAAAACAGCCATTATATTTTGAAATCATTTTTTTAAAGCCGTGAAATTATAAAGGAAAAAATTTTATTTGAAAATAACCTTATAAACTTGTAGATTAAGATTAAAATCATTAAGGTGTCATGAAATAAGGAAAATATTCTCATGCTGTATAATTTAAAAAAACATTTATTCTATATTTTTTTATAAAATTCATAAAGTACCTCATTTGGAAATCAATGAAAAGAATCCCTTAAACCTATTTTGTAAAGTCAAACATATGTAAAAATGACTTAAATAAATCAAATGATAATGGTAAAAACCTTTTGAAATTTTTTTTTTGAAAACATGGACATGGAAGAGAAATATTCCCCAGTGGAGGCTTAAATATAAACAATCCTGAATAATGATGAGATTGTGAAATAAACCCTTACCTATTTAGTAACATTTGAATCATAATACCCATGAAATAAATAAAATAAAAATGGATATGTATATTCCATAATTATCATGATAATAATAACAAGATACATTCATGGGTAGTATTTACACCACACAAAATAAATATGTAGCATATAAGTCATGTGTCCCACAGAAATAAAAGTGTAACTAAAACCCCTTACCTCGAGTCTTGCCTTTCCTTGTTCACATTCAAACATCCTGTATAATAAATATAGTTTTATTATACATATTTTAAATAAAAAAATATATATAATAACATGTATGATTTATTTATAACATCTTATCACCCATTTATTAATAATTTTTTATTAAAATCACTATTTTGGGTTATGACTGGTTCATCTTCCAATCATGTTTTGGTTTTTTCGGTCCTGGTCCTTAAAATTTGATCATAGTACCGTAATTTTTATAATGTTAATCATGGTATAAAAATAATATATATTAATTATATACATATTTATAATCATTTATATTTGGTAGATATAGAAAAATGAATTACATCGTTTATGGAGATGGTAGGTCATGCGTACGCATGAATGTTGTTTCCGTTTTTCAATTAATGGAATGAAAGAAAGGTAAATAATAACTCACCTTAAAAGAATTATTATTATATTATATATATCATATATATACATCAAATTCATCATCATTGCCATATTTTTTAAATATATATGAAAAAAAAATCACATTGCATTGTGGAGATGGTAGTCCATATGTACACATGAGCGACATTATTGTTTCCCAACAGATTGGATGATAAAAAGATATACATGATATTATCATTAAAGAAATATAATTATTTCATAAATATAATATATAAACATTAAATATATCACAATACCTATCCAAGAAATATAGTGATGAAAACTGAGTTGTATAGCTACGTGGAGACGGTAAGTCGTACGTACACACTAGCTATACTTTCACTTCTTGCTTGAAAAAGGGTGTATAGTGTTGTTTTTATAATCATAATAAAATTTAATAATATTTAAGATACTGAATTTATTACTTTATGAAAATTATCATAGATTTATAGTAGGTAAAAATAGTATAAAAAGAGAGTGATTAGTTAGAGTAATTATCTCTTCTTCATAATGAATCCTTTAAATCTACTCTAAAGGGATATAGGATTAGTCTTTTGGGAAGACCAATAAATCTGTAATATAGATAGAAAAGTGTATAATATAATTTGATAGAGTATGTTCAAGATATAAGACTCAAATTGGTTTAATTAAGAGAGGGATGAGGTTTCTTTTTATAATTGAGATGAGGAGCACTTTGGGAATTTCTTAAAAAAAACTATAATAAGACTATTCTATAGCCTAATGCTTCCAAATGGAATATAAATGCATAGGGTATAAAATTTTAGACTATAAATTATCCCATTTGGTCTTATTTAAATTTTTTATTATTTTTAAATAATTTTTATAAAATATTAATCCCATAAAATATCATTATTGTTAATTTTGATATTATTCATTGTTGTGACTTTAAAAACATCAAGACAACAAGTAAAATTCGAAAAACTATTTTATTATATCACAAAAAGTTTATGATAATCTAGAGAATTAATGTATTAAATTAATTATCTCAAATTATATTTATTTTTTATTTTTAATATTATTTATTTGATTTTCTCTATTAAATGAATAATTACAGCATCAGTGTTGTGTAAAAATTTATGATAATTATTTATTCATTAAAATTTAAAAATAAATTACCATGATGAATATAAATATTTTAGATTAAAAAATACTATTTTTAGTTGAACATATACTTTAGATAACCCCATATTAAAAATATTATACTTATTAAAAACATAAGAGTGACATGTTTGACTTTTCTTTAAATAAAATACTATAAATGTCATAATCTCATCCAAGTAGCCCCAAAAGGTCATAAATTTGAACCTTGGATGATTATGGTCTAAAGTTAATCATAAAATAAAATTGTGGAAAGTTTTAGGATAATTGTATAATTCTTATCATGTTATTTTTATTCTTAATTACCTAATTTTCCCTTTATCATGGTAACAAAAATCACTAAGGTTACTATTCATATTGACCAAAAATAAAAGGGGAATATTTACTAAATTTAAACCTACTGATTCCAAATATGGAATCCATATTTAAAAATCAAAAACATTGATGTGGAAGAATTTAATTTAATATTAAACCAGCAAAACACAATGAAAAACAATTTTTCCGAAAAATGATATTTTTAAGTATAAAATGTTTTTATACTAAATTCATGTATAAAATTCATTTCAAAGACCAAAATTAGATTATTTTAAAAAATAATAATTAATTTTTAAAACTAATCCAAAATTGAATTTTAATTAGTAAATTATTTAAAATAAAATAAAATGTTCAATGAAAATTAGTATTTTTCACTATTTATTAAAAATTCAAACTTTTCAAAAAATTATCAAAAAAATGACCATAAGATAATTTTTAAATGATTAATCCAAAAATGAATTTTATTTTTTAAAATAAATTTTTTGAAAGTATCAAAAATTAATTATATTTATTTTCTCATGGAAAGCAATAAAAATAGTTTTTTGAAGAATACGTATTTTTGAAGAATGAAATGGCATTGCTAAAAATTAAGTGTTTATTTCCTAAGTATTAATAAATAAATGCATATTGAATATAAAATTCACATATATTTAATAAAATGGTTATTCTTATTCATACCCTATAATTCAATGACTAGGTTATAACGGTCGTGTTAAAATAGTAATATTTTAATAGTATATCGTGGTTCATTTAGACTTGATGTTGTGGGTTGTGAAAACTATCGAAGAAATAAAATTATTTAAAGAGAAATATTTCATAAAAACTCAAGGAATTATAGAATAAAATTCAATTTTTTAAAAACGCTTGGGTATTTAAATTAACCCAACCATTTAAAATCACTCCACTTCATTTGAAATCCTGATTCCCTGAGGGAATTCCAAAACAACCAACCCAAATTTTGAAAACCACTATTTTCTTTACAAACCAAGAAATCAACTCATACTTCTCAAAGATTATTCTTTCAAACTTTTCAAAAAAACTTCAATTATTTAAAGAAAATAAAACATTTACCACTTCATTTCTATTAAATGAAGATTTTCACCTTTTAAAATCACCCCATGGGGTTTAAAATTTCTTTCCAATTTAACAAACAACTAGTTTTTGAAACCAAAATGTTTTCTAGGCTTCATAATGAAATCAAACAATTTAAAATAAAAAAAATTCCAATACCTTTATATAAAATAAATTCCATTTAATAAAAAATCTTGAAGGTTTCATTTTCAATCCAAAAATCATTTCCCATAAAATCCTCCCTTTTCACACCAAACCCCAATTTTCACAATAATCACACCAATAAAGAGACACGGCCTAAATCCAACTAAAATCCAATCCATGTCATCAATATATCACAAGACCCATTGGATTCATTTTCAAATATTGTAAATTCCTCAATAATGGTCTAAACAACAATCTAAACAGAATGTGTAACCATGCTTGACTTAGCCACATGGTTTGATGGTCCATGGGCCAGTCCTGCAACAATATTTGTAATGTTTTCAAAATTTAGTTTTTGGTCACTAGCATGTTTATCTAATCATGTAAACCAATATCATGCAACTGATTCTCTTTCTAGTCTCATCCTAAAACACTAAAACAACCTCCCCCCAGGAAACACACCCTATTCCATGAGGATCAACATTCCATCAATGATAAATCTAATGAAATTCAAAATTCAAACCCCAAATCCCATGGAAACTCAAGAATCATCATGAAGGCTGGTGATCAACCACCCACTCATGACCAACCACATAAGTCCCAAAGACAATCCAAACTCAATATTACTAAGATACCCCAAAAAAACAAGAGAGTGATATCAAGATCCTAGGTCCCTACTAATAAACCTAGGATATGATTCCATTTATAATGAATTGGCTTGAGATTTCATCTGAATCGGTACCTAACCTGACCCACCATTATCTCAAAGGGAATTTCAGATCCTTGTAAGCTAGAAACTAGTGCTTGGGTTTCAATAATTATCTTTAGAATGATTTCACCCTTGATAAAAATATCATGTAAACCAACATAGGAAAAAAATAAACTAACCAAACATTGAATAACCCAAAAAAATATCCACGCAAGGATAAACAACTAAAATAAATAAAAAGATAAAGCATATGAATACCAATATCCCATACCAAAAGGTCAATACAACATCCCAAAAAGGATGAAAAGAAGGTGGAACCCGAATATCTCCACTATCACTGCTAGTGACCCCCGGTCACTCACTATATCCCACCATCAATATGATGACCAACTTGAACCAAAGAACTACAATAGATCTAGCACTAAAAACCTACACGATATCTATATAGATTTGAGATAAACTTCCTAATAAGTTTCCACCCATCGAGACTATTGAAATCCCTTCATAATACAGTTCACAATTCGCAAGTTCGAACACAAAGTATAAAATATATTTTTATCATGCTTTATAAAACAAATGAAATAACATACCACTTACACATTTATAAAATAACCACCCTTTATATAAAACAAAATAAGTATGGTTAAATATTTTAATAAGGAATTTTAAACCATGTAAAGGGGTCCAATAAAACTGTGTAAAACAATACAAATAATTATTTATCCCTCTTTCCAAATACTTCTTGAAAAAATACATTTTCATAAACAACCTCACTGGAAGACACTTCTTAAAACCCATTTAAGAAATAACCAAACCATTTAATTTTTAAAAACCACACTTTACAAACAATTTTATAAAAATTGATTGAAAGTAAACCAAAACACACTCAAGATGATAAACAGTCATAACAAGAACCCAAGGCATTAAGGAAGCATAATAAAATAGAACAATCAAATAATGGTGTCATGTAATTAAACAAACTAGGGGTGTTCAAACAAACCAAGAAATGAAATCCCATAAATTGTCCTAATAATGACCTAAGCACCATGGGAAACATCCTAAGGCTCAAGTAATAAAGACCCAAACTAGAAATGAGGAACTTAGTCCATCACTAATGAACCTATAACTTCCCTTATAGTCCCATTAAATTATTTTAATATAATTATAACCTCCCAAGATCAAACAGTTACCATGGGCCATAATAATTCTCGTTACCCCTGTCAATCATAACTGAATCAAATTCACTAGGAAAACACTCTCTAGTCATCACACCATTATACCAGGGATAACACTCATCCATGTCATTTATAAATTTCATAGGACTCCCATGACATTTCCAGCAAAAAAATTGAGCAAACAAAGAATATGCAATCCTTACATAAAATAATTTCAAGCATTTGAAATTAAACCTCACCTCACCTCCTACACCCTCACAAGAAATAGCCCCTTTTACATCCATGTATATAAATAAAAATGAGCATAATAATATCCAAATATACACGAAGGGGTTATAATCCACAATGGGAATAATAAACATATGGGTATCAATTGAGGGTCTCACACATTTATAAAACAACTTCATATAAAGTGATAACTTGTATTTCACAAAATTTCTCAGGGAACCAATCCATTCTCACACCATTTAAAAAAACATTTCAAATATTATTTGAAAACCATTTATCAAACCACACTTGAAATTACATTTGGAAACCTAGTTATTTTCACAAAAATCATTTTTAAAATAATAACTGATTCCCTTTAGAAATAATCAGCTCTAAACACCATCTCATAAAACTTCAATTCTCTTTTGAAAACATTTCAAGCCACTATAAGACCCAATGATCTCAAAACCATTTAAAAAGAATGAAGTTAAAATGTTATTTAAAAAATAACACACCCTATTTAAAGACAAAATTGTTTTCAAATATGCTTTCAAACACTCGCATACCATTAAGAAAGCCAGTAAAGTAATTTGATGAAAACTTGGCACATGACCCAAGTCCATGCCAAGTGTTTAAAATATTTTAAATTAATTTAAATACAATAAGGGTATATTATACCCATATAATTCCATAGGAAAACATTTTAAAATACATGAATTATTTTAAAAGATTCATTCAAGCATTTTAACAAGCACTTGGCATGTGAAATATTGATGCCAAGTGTGAAAGCCATTTGAAAACCATTTCCAGCCTATTATGAGCATAAAAAATGATTCTAATTTCACAAGAAATAATTTAAAAACATTCAAGAAATTTATAATATGTATTACATGGGATTTATAAAGAAACACCTACCTCATTCAAGTGTAATCACAACTAGACCTCATTGCTTTCAATAATAAACACATAATCAAGCTAAGAGACATCCTCCTCAACCTCTAACATCCCAAATCCCTATCATTAAAACCTCCACAAACCCTAATCCCAAATTTAAAAATGGTTAGGGTTTATGGGAGTGAGAAAAACTAAAATAGAGGGATGGGTAAGGAGAGAGGAAATTAAATGAGGAAGAAATACCTTAGGATCCACTTGAAACCAATAAGAAATAGCCCCAAAATCAAAGTAGGGAGAGGGGATGAGCTCCCAATACACACCCTAGTTCAACCAAACAAGAGGAGGATAAAGGGAATCCAAAACTTAAAAACTCAAGGGGAAAAGTGAAATTTAACCACTTTAATGAAATCTAGGCAGGCTGCGTGTTTTGGCCCCATAGATTTCCAAACTGTTCACTAGTCATGTGGATGCAATTTAATAAGAAAAAAACCTCACACATTTT
This sequence comes from Viscum album, assembly GCA_963277665.1. NCBI lineage: Eukaryota > Viridiplantae > Streptophyta > Magnoliopsida > Santalales > Viscaceae > Viscum > Viscum album. Next base: position 1,218,913,715 of record OY728151.1, read on the forward strand.
GGACACATAGTTTACAAACCATATTCAAACCATTACAAATTGCTCTATTAAAACTAAAAATATTACCGTACACTTGTTTCATGGTTTCCCCTAATTGTGCACAAGTTGTGTACTAGTACGCATGCACATCAAAGGTCTTACATTGTTTACCCTAGGATTCTCATGGTTTGGACCAAACGGTGTACTACCCATGCAGACCAACAATGACCTATACAAAATGAAATGGGAAAATCTATGTGTATGGATAACCATATAGTTTCACTTAACCCATATGTAAAAACTGTGCATATAAGGAAAAATTCTAGAATCTTAAAATTTTAACCTCTAATTATATAAAATTTAAACTAAACCAAAAATAAGATAAAATAATATAAAATATAAGGTAGCATTGACATTTGGGTGTCATAATTACCTTGATGACTAGCTCCTCATATCTTCTATAAATCAATAGCATATTCTTTTTATGCCTCAAATACTTTAGAATAGTCTTGAATACCATCCAATGGTGATCTCATAAGTGCACTTCCACTTTATATCTTCCAACCATGCTCATGATATGGGAAATATCAATCCTGGTACATATCATATAATATATGATTAGCCCTATCATTGATTCTTATGAGATCCTTGTCATCCTATGTCTCTAATATTATATCCAAGGGAACATTTTATTGGAGATATGTATGTCATATTACATTGGAAATAATCTCATATTGGATTATTCTATACTAAATCTCTTCAGTATCGTTTCAATGTATATACCTTGACTTAGTCCAAGTAGCCACTTGGATATATCGTAATGGATATTGATTCCAATAATATATGATACTTCACCTAAGTTATTAATGAAGAAGCATGTGTTAAACCATGTCTTAATAAACTATAAGATTGGTATTTCCTTTACAATTAGTAATATGTTATCAATATATACTATTCATAAAATAATCACACTCCCACTAAACTATTTGTAGAAACAGGTCTCACATTCATTATTTATGAAACCAAATTCCCTTATGGATTCCTCAAAGTGAATTTTTGATGATCTGGATGCTTGATTCAACCCATAAATGGAACTCTTTAACTTTAATACATTATTGGCATATTTTTGAGTCACAAACCATTCTTATTGTATCATGTAGACATCTTATAGAATTTTATTTTTAAGGAAGGATCTTTTGACATCCATTTTAAAAATATCAAAATCATTGTAATTTTCTATGGAAAGTAGAATTATGATTTATTTTAACATGGAAATTAGAAAAAAGGTTTCATTATAATCAATGCCTTGACATTGTTCAAACTATTTTTTAACCATTCTAGATTTATAGGGATTAACTATACAATCTATGTCAATTTCCTTATTAAATACCTATTTGTAACCAATGGGTTTACCTCTATTGGATTATATATTAAAATACATACATGTTTTTAGTACATAGAATAGTTTCATATAATTTGGTATTCTTTATGTTACTTACTTATTCCTTGTAATACACCAGTTCACTATTATTAACTTATAATTAGTCACCATCCTGGGTGAATAGAAAACCATATCTTTCTAGTTCTCAAGACTCTCTAGTTATCCTATGTATTACCGGTGTCTTTAGAATTTCATCTTCTGCCAAAATTTTTGGAATATGTTCTTCTAACAACTCTTGTGTATTTTGAGTCTTCACTTCATCGAAGTCAATCTCACACCCACTATCTCATTTGGAGATATTCTCCCTCACAAGAAACATGGAATATATTTCCACTATTATCTTTTTATATGAGGGGTCATATAAGTAATATCCTCTTATTTACTTAGGAAATCCTATAAAGATACACTTTGTGACTTGGGGAGAAATTTTGCTACATCAAGAGGAATTAACAAATGCTTAACATCCCCATACATGTATATTTTAAAACATAGATTTCCTCCCACACAAAAGTTTATATAGAATACTTATTTCCACTTTAGTTAGTACTTGGTTTATTATGTATGTTTATATATATAATACATATCCTCATAAAGATAATGGAATAATTGTAAGACTAATCATTAATCTCACCATGTGCAATAATTTCTTTACCCCCAACCCCAAAAGGCACCCCTCTTGGGCTAGTAATGAGGAACAAGAGATAATGACACATGAATCCTGCCTCCAATAGGCCATGGGTTGGTGACTAGAACCAAGGGTGTATCATACACACAGATGGGAGGAATCACCCTCCAATAAGAATAAGTAATGAGAGATAAGATAAGACCACCAAACAACTCTTTCTCATAATAAAAATAAAGAATACACGATACATGTATGTAATGTCATACAAACTAAAACAACTACAAAGTAAACTATAAGTACCAAAATAAATTCCTCGCCAACGACCTCAAATCCCAAACAGCTCCTAAATAACACCATGAGCTAGTAACGTCTAGCCTAAGAACTAACCAACTCCTACAAACCTGAAAAATAGTTTATATAGATATAGGGTGAGCATAATAGGTATACTCAGTAGGATCCTCTATGAATCCTATCATGAAAAAGATAAAGAAAGCATACTAAATTCTGGTGAATAAAAAAGTGAAACTAACTCATCACTTAAATAGGTATGCTAAGTTCTCAACCTCACCATGGATCTCTCACTAAGTATTTTTCAAGAGCCACACGACCCATGTGTTGTGTATTATACCTCAAGACATCACAACCCATACACAGAATACTTATAATAATTCTTAGGATACTATATCCAGAGATACATATGTGTGAAAATAACCACAAGTCATTATAACCCTCTACACACATGTATGTAAAAGTAACCACCCTACATACTAGCATATAATACTACTAGGAGAAGAGAGTGAGGAATGAGGGGGTAGTCATCCATCCATTCCTCGCCAACCTAAATGTTGGGGAAAACACCCTCTAGAGTCCACTAGTGTTGATATCCTACTGACATGGCTAGGGTAGCATATGAAATCACATAGCATAAGAATATATATATATATATATATATATATATATATATATATATATATATAGCTCTCAAACCACACTATAGACATCTACCTAGCCTTAACCTCAACTGAAGCTATCGTCTCTAAGACACCTAGATGCCATTGTTAAGGGATAGATATCCTATAAACACTCAGACATTTCAAGATAATTTCAATTAATATTTCCATTAAACATTTCATAATTATATTAATTAACAATCAATTTTCATGCCCTATAGGAATAATCCATCATTTTGCATGGTTCCTCAAGAATTATCATCGTTTCATAATTCTATTAAACCCAAAACCCTAAGGGTTAAATTATTTAACATTATCATTCCATAATTCTAAGTACTCTATGACTCATCCTAATCTACCTTAAAAGATGCATAAACCATGCACAACCAATTGTGTTAAGTAGTGGGGAAAATAAAGAAGAAATAAGTATCCTAGCCATCCAACCTTTAAAATAGATTTATTATCAAGAAATCATTCCAAATATTATCACAAAAAAAATGGTAAATCCTAGATTCAATCCATTACATCAATATTTATGTCATCCTCAACACCATTATACATATCACCATCCATCCTACCATCATAGGAGCTAGATGCTATAACAAACCCAGGTATCCCAACCTATTTCTCATCAAACCATCAGCCATCCTAAGCTCGCATCATGATGCATGGAAAGGCTACTCATCCAGAGTAATCTCACAAGACAGAAAGAAAATAAAAAATAGTTAATAGGGAAACTAGACCCTAGAACCAAGGCATCTGACCTTCATAAGAAAATAGGTTTTCTCGACCCAAAATAAGTATCTTTAGAAAAAAACCAGTTTTTTACTGTCTTGAATTAACCAATTAATTTATCATAAACTAAAACCATAGGTAATATAAGGAATCATCTATAAACAAAAATGATTTATTTAAACATTATTCAAGTATAACTTTCATTTCCATAAACTCATAAGGAAGAATTATTACAAATTAAACATGCCTATTTATTATTTATCCAATAAGAATTACCATATTTCTATTATTTATCCAATTTAAAAACATAATAAACATGTTAAACCATATCATAAACAATAGATAGTACATTATCGATAAAATCAAGAGGCAAACTATTAACAAGGCATAAACACATGTTATAACACCCCAAATGTTTTATGGTATGTTTCTATTAAATACATTCTATTCATAGCCTATATTTCATAAAGCAGTGAGTTTATTTTAAACAAAACTTGGTTATTTAGGAAATATTCATAACCTAGCCATTAAATTTAAATTTTCCACTTCTGTGTTTTGAATTTTGAAAAATGGATATACACAGTTGCGATCAGGGGGATATTTGGAGTCTGATATAATCAAGTTAATTTTTAGTGAATAGTAAATTACCCTTATAAATAGTAACATACTCTTATGAGTAGTAATACGACCCTTATGAATATTATCCTTACTCATGAATGTATAAATAAAATTTATACACCTTAAAAATGAAGATGAATATTTTAAGTGTTGGTATTTTTCGATTAAATGATATTTTTAATTAAAAATTAAATTTATCATATTTATAAAATTATTTTTGAAAAATGGAGTTCATTTTTGGACTCTACATATCAAAATATGTTTAAGGTGAATTTTTGTGATTTTTATGAAATTCTTGAATTTTTTATGAATAGTAAAATACGATAAATTACAATAAATGCTAAATATTTGTTTTACTGAATCATATGTGATGAAAGGTTGATGTAAGACCACCTGGTTCAAACTCACATTAAATTATTACTATTTGGGATCACATGAATCAATACTATTCATCGTATTGAGAAAAAAATATTAAAATAATGATTAAAATAATGTAAAATCCTTTCTCCCCTCCACTATATAAACCACCCCTCACCCACTCTTCCTCCCACACCACTCAAGCTTCCAGACTTGCCTAAATTCTGATAAAATATCTCCCTAAACTCCTCCCCCACGTCCAAGACCTTCTGGTTTCACCAAAAGTCCAAAAACAAAGGTCTTAAGAATATTCTCAAGGAGGAGTACTCAAGAGGTGAACCTCTCTTCCTTTTTCTTTCAACTTCTTTTATAAGTTTATTTCTTTTTTTGATCTCTCCTCACCTACCCACATCCAAATGCTATGATAATTATAATACCTTTCATGGAATCTAATTTTATTATGCTAATGTAATATTTCTTCTTCATCTCTCTTTTCCCCACCTCTTGCACTAAAAATTAAAATACCGTCCGAGATGTGTTAATTTATCACATTCAAGGAAGATGAGTTTTCAATTTCTATTACTATATTCAAGAATATTCATGAAAAATATTTAATGGTTGAACCAGATAATAATATATGTATTTTACCTTATTCAATGTTTTTTAAACCTTACACACTCATAATATAAAATAATAATACAAAACAAGTTCATTTTGCACAAAACCGCCAAGTTAATTCAAGTGTTTATCAATAACTTTTAACTAATGAATCATCCTCAAGGTATATAACCCAAAATAATTATAATATAATTTATAATTTCACTAATAATATATATTAATAATTTTTTATGTTTAATCACATTTCAAATGAACTTCCATTCATGAATACAAGTAAACCGATCATGAAAACCAAGGAAGAAAATGTTTCCAAACCAATAAAATTGAACCTCTTAAACCCATAAAAAAGGAAATGAATGAACCTAATAAGTTTATAATAAATCAATTTAATGTTTTTTATTTTCTGTAATTATTAATTAATGAATATAAATTTGATTATTCAGGTCATTAAGATCAACCGAGAACACCTTCAGGCACAAGGTCAAGGATCCTCTCTCTCACTTTTGTTCAAGAATTCCCCCTATGTTGTGTCCTTTTATTTTTAATTCCTAATGATGGGGTATGTTTTATCACATGCCCCATAATTCCATTATGATATATAAATTATGTGATACCCATTTACCTCTCATTAATCCCTCACAAGAACACTTGTTACCATGCCGAAATGTTTGTAAGGGGTTTCTTATCTCACTTTTAATTCCATGATAATTCCATTGTTCACCACTTATTTTTTTATGTGGTGTATTGTGTACTGAAATTTGATATATATTATCATGATTCTCTTTATATTCATGTAATTATGTGATTAATTTGGTGTTTATTAATTTTTGGTCATACGACTCAATTGATTACAACATGGTAAGGGACTTTGTCTTAATTTCCATTTCATTGAGACTTACTTGGTATTGTGAACCTAATATTTATTATGTGGTGTATCCACTACCAATTTGAGATCATTTTTCATTTTAAATTGTAAATATATTATATATCCATATTCTGGTTTCATGGATATGATTATTATCTTAAGTCGTATACCCTTTTACATATGGTGTTTATTTGGAATGTTGTTTTAACTATAGAAATATTGATGAATTGGTGTCCTATACTCTATATGGATATAGAGAAGGCATATTGTATTTGTATTAAATATATGTATAAATAATTATTTGGACTTTAATCTATGGGAAGGCCCACTATAGCCCCTCGATGCATCAACAGGTTTCATGGGACAAATCAGTTTGCAACAAACCCTTCGAGTTTGTTTCTAAAAATCAAACGGGTTTCTACCCACAGACTTAAACCGTTTCAATAGTATAGTGGTATAATGTTCTAGATACATGATGTAAAATTAATAATAATTTTTTTATTCATTTCTATTTATTACTATCCATGAGGTTTTCACTATGACAAAATCTATGGATGCGGTTTTATTATCAGTTTACTAATGGTGTGTGTTTTTCATTTATTCATCATGCCATATTGACTATGCCAATTTGATTGTGATTCAATTGTTGTTGATTCATGCTTCTGCTATTTTTAATCCTTACTGAGCATTTGATCTCACCCCTTTCATTTGTTTACCTTCAATAGGTTATGAAGAGGAGACCATTTATTGAGTTTTTGTTATGTATTGTATTTTGTTAACTTTCTCGTTGTAATATGAGTTTCATGTATGTATATAGTTTCTTCAAGACTACTAAACTAATCATTCCTTTGGTATTTCATTCCTCTTAATCATACTAATGTAATAATTAATGTACTGGCTCCGTGCTTTTGGGGTTGGGGTGTTACAATTGGTATTAGAGGAAGTTTAGTAGCAAACTTGGAAACTAGATTAAAAAATATAGATTAGGGAAAAAATACATAATATAGTATTTGAGTATGAAAATAAAAGAACGTCCTAGAATTTTGATAAGGAATAGATTATGTGGATCTTTCTATCAAATACATCCATGTCTGGATACAAACAAGTAGAGGTGGCTCTGGCACAGATGTACCTAGGAGTGAAAACTCTGACAAGGATTTTCGAGCTTGACCCGAGGTATCCTGGTGCATGAAAATGGGCCTTGCTGCACTCTTAGTTTGACTCTCCTGGGGGATATACTTAGGACAATTCACATTTTCTTTACAATCCATTATGAAGTATTTGAATGTAAATTTTTCCTCAGAGAAACCATGTTTATGATATTAGCTATACATATAATTTCAATTTATTCTAAGTACTTTTCTAGTTGAGATTATAAATTATTATTAATAACCTAATCTAGTGTATTCCATTATTTAAAAATGGTGCCTAATGGAAGAAGGGGAATCAATACTCATGAAAAATGTAGGGATTTCACCACTAATCAAGTCAACACAGACAATGTTGGAGCAGATCAGATCATGACCATATTGGGACAACTTACATAGGTTATGAAAAATAACCATGCTACACCTGTGTTGGATCATTTCATATGGCAGAAGTCCCCATCTTTTAGTGGGACTACAAATCCAGTGGTAGATGAGCAGTGGATCAAGTCCCTTGAAAAGATATTCATGGCATTAATATGCAATGAAAATGAAAAGGTAGTGTTGGTAGTATATTGTCTCAAGGGTGACTCTGATCAATGGTGGTCCTTGATCCAGAATATCATTGAGGAAGAAGAAATATAAGATATGGAATGGAATTTTAAGGAAATATTCTTCGACAAATATTTCCCTCGTGAGCAACGAGCTGAAATGAAGAGGAAATTACTTGGCTTAAAGTAAAGGGAAGAAGATAGTGTTGTGGAGTATGAGGCTACCTTCACAATACTAGTAAGGTATTCTATAGATTATGTACCTAACTCAGAAGACAATATTGATCATTTCTTTTAAGGTATTAAGACAAGTCTTTGAAGAGCACTGGCTTCTCAAACATTTTCATCATATGATGAAATTTTATTAAGTGCCATCAAAATAGAGAATGAATTTACTAGATCAATTTTTTAAGGGAAATCAAGATAAGAAGCAGTACTCTGATAACCATGGAAAAGGTGAAGTTACAAAGAAGAACAAGGGAATGAAGCAATTCCCATTGTGTGAGAATTGTGGAAAGAATCATCCTGGGAAATGCTTGAAATCCATGGGAGTATGCTATAAGTGTGAAGAAAAGGGTCATAAATCTAATGAATTCAAGGGGAAGAAACAATTAAATGATGTTCAATTCTACAATTGTAGAGATATGGGACACTATGCACATGAGTTTCCTAAGCACCAAGGAAACTTGCCTCAGAAAAGGACACGAGAGAAAGGGAAATCTTATGCAATTACAACTGAGGGGGTTGAAGTTCCTAATGATGTGGTGGCAGGTACTTTAATTTTTTCCTCAAACATAGTCAATGCGTTATTTGATTCTGGATCATCGCATTCATTTATATCTTCCCAGTTTTCCAATAAAATTAGACATGTCCAGTTTTATTTAATAAAGGAGGTGTCAGTCAAAACTCCAAGGGGATGTATCATTGCAAAAAAGGCGTGTCGATCAGTCCCCATCATAACACATAAACTTGTTTTAGTTTCTAACCTTATAATCATACCAGTGATTGACTTTTATACAATTCTTGGTATAAATTGGTTGTCAAATTATGATGCGAAGATCTATTACAAGAAGAAGAAAGTTACTATTTTTAAAAATGGTGTAGAATACCTTATATTTTGAGCAGAAACCTTACCATCTGATTCTTATCTAGATCCACCCCTATTATTTCTACTGAATGAAATTCCTGGAGAGGAAGAGAACCCAACATCTATGGGTGAGGAAAGAAATATTCAAATTGAAGATGTGTATATAGTGAAAGAATACATTGATGTATTTTCAAAGGATTTACTTGGACATACTCTAGAGCGGGAAGTTGAGTTCTCTATTGATTTAATTCCTAGTGCAAGATTTCACACCCTGACCAATACTTAATTTTAATTTAACTATTTTGGGTATCACTTTTGAGCTTCGGTTTGAACTGGCTCTATTTTAAAAGAAATCTGGTATCTTATACTAGTGCGTGATCATACGTGCAACCGTGTGTAGTGTCCAACCTTAATAATAAAATGTTTTATGATTAAATTTATTATTACACGGGTGTGAGACTATGCCGTGACCATGAACTCATTTGTGTGCGGTGTCCAAACTCAATAATTAATGCAATTATTTTGTGACTAGTCTTATTATTTTAGTTTTATTATTATTATTATTATCATTTATGTTGATGTTTCAATTAGGTTATTATTATTATTATTATTCCAGTTAATACTTTAATATTATTAATTAGATTTTTTTTTGTTATTTTATTTTTATATTGTTCATTTTCTCTTTATTTTTTTTCTCTTCCATACCCCCCCTCCATTTCTCTCTTCTTCTTCTTTTTTCTCTCTTTTTTTTTCTCCCCTCTCTATTCCTCCCCCTCTCTTTCGTCACGTTCTCCTCCCCCTAACCCTACCCGCATCAAACCTTCCCCTTCCTCCCTTCTTCATTGTGCCACCCACAATCTCCTCCTTTTCATCGCATGACTGACCACCACCCACACCCCCTCCTGCACGCTATCACACCACCCTACTTTTCTACATCACATCGGACCCACGCCGCCCTACTCCCAGCACCACTGGACCCACGCCGCCCCTTTTTTCGGTCGATTTTCCAGTACGACATACCTCTGGAACCTTTTTTTTGTGCTCATCTAGCTTCTCACTCCCCTGTCGTAGGTGTGTTTCACCTCGTTTGATTGTTTCATCCATTCGGTAGAGTTTTCGTTAGGGTTTTGTGTTTTATTTGGTTCGTTTTTTATGCAATTGTTTTGATACTTTTTTTAGGGTTCGCAGCATACCCCTTGCGATGTGATTATCATGCAGCGGGAGTTTTGTACCAAAATTTCCAGGCTTCCTACACTGAGGTAGGTGGTGCCACGTGTATTTATTTTTTGACAAATGAATTTGTGTGTTTAATCAATTTAGTGCGTTATTTAATTAGTTTTCTTGGTGTGAAATTAGCTTTTTTGTGTGTTTATTATGCATTTGATTTTTAAAGTGGTATGTTCATGTGAAATGTGGTGCGTCTTGGATAAAACCCATATAAAATTATTAATTGGTGTTTTGTAAATTGTGAAACTAGTTTATTAAATATTACAAGGGCTGAATATTCTATTTTGATATGTTGTTGGGGTGCATTTGGTCATAAAGCATGTTTTTGAATGGTTTTTTTTTTGGTAAATCCAAGTTTCACTTCCTAAAAATTGTTTATAAACTTTTATTTATGGTTTATTAAATTATATCAAGGTGAAAAATTAGTTTTTAAGGGTTTTGATATGGAATAAGGTTTAAAGTGGACTTTACATGGAAAAATTTGGTGTAATATTGATGCAATCCCTTATCGTGTTCTTTTGAAATGCTTTAATAATTGTGTCAATGGTTTATTAAATTGAGTTTTTATTACGGAACATAGTTGGGACGATTTTTGTTATACATTTGGTTTTTAAGTGGAGTTTTTATATGAAATCGAGTGTGTTTTTTGTGTAAACTTTTGTTATGATACTTCGATACATTTTATAATTTGTTTAAATGATTTATTAAATTATGTGTAGTGATTCGAGTTCCTTTGGAAGACTCGCAGACATATATGAAGGTATGTATATATATATATATATATAAATTTGTGTGTCCTCTATGTGTGTATTCCCTCATGGTGTAGGGATTATGGGCATTGAGTAAAGGGTGTACATAAATATATATGGAAGTATGTGCATGTGAGTGGATGACTACTTGAGTTTGAAAGCATCAAATTCTAAACATTGGCTTGGTCTGCTTGAGGTAGGATCTCTATGAATAAACCTTTAAAAATAATAATCATTTATTTCTTGCATTTCACATCTAGTTTTTATATTAATTATTGGTATATAATTGTTAGAAAAATTGTCTGTCTTAAATTGGATTTGTTTTTCTCTGGTGATATATTGAAATAGATGACTTCATTGCATTTTTCACATCAAGTGTTTAATGAAATGCCAATTTAGCCTTTGTAAATGTGTTTTAGATTTAAAATGGTGTTTTGGGTTTCTTAAATGGGTTTCCAAGTGTGTTTCAGGTTTTGAGAGTGGTGTGTGTTGGTTCTCCTAAAAATGGGTTAGTGTTGAGTGGTTTGTTAAGGCCCGTTTGGAACTTTAGTAAAATAAATTATTTTCAAAAAATCTTTGGGGTGACTCAGGGGTGATCTTTATATGTACGTTGTTTGTGTGAGTTGTTGTGTGTGATGTTCGGGCATGGTGATTGGTTTCTAGATTGAAATTGTTGACTCACCCCTCTGTTCATTTAGTACTCGGCATGGGAACCTGACATAGTAAGTGAATCTTTTGAGAACAATTGCTACACTATTTTAAATTACATACTGGCTAGTGTCTCTTAGTACGGACTTTGCTCTGCTAGGGGATTGGGCCCCTTGGTTAGGCCAAGTAGGGAAACACTGAGCGTTTGGGTGTTATGACGTCATTGAGTAGGGAATGCCTTCAGGATGAGTCACATGTATAGTATGTTTGGATTGTTCACAAGATTCTAGGTTCAACCCATATTCTCTTTATCACTTATTTGTATGTGGAGGATGTTTTAGGTTCTTATTTTGGTTGTTGGCCCCATGCGCCACTTTTCCATTTCCCTTATTGTGTGTTGTGTGTGCGTGTATGGTTTTCCTCTTGTTTAAAAATTTAAATTTGGATTTTAAATTGTTCACAAAATTTTTTTAAAAATGTAATGCATCTTTTCCCTTCAAACCTTAAACTTGCTTTTAAATTTAAAAGGGAAATGGACTGTTACTTTCCTTAAAAATGAAAGTGTGTGAAAACTCATATTTTATATAATGTAGTTCAAACTTGAAATTAAGTTTTCTTTATTTAAAGGAAGTGAATTGATAATAGTTATCGGGCTAGCCTACTAAGTTTTAATACTCATGCCTATAGTGTTTTCTATTTTTAGTTTCACCTATAGGTTCCAGCTCTAGTTTGGATCACCTTGGGCAACATTTGGTTTGGGTATTAGAGAGTGACTTTGAGGGTCATGTGGAGTTTTGGTCGTTGTCAGTTTAGTATGTGTTGTTGGCCATTCTTTCTCTTTCATGTTGTTTATTTATTTTGAGTTCTATTTTATTTATGTTGTTTAGTTCATTTTTATTGGTTGAAATCGTTCTCCTATTGTTCTCTGTTGATGCCCCAGTTCTTGTCTCCAGCCTGAGAGGATTGGGAACGCCTCTCGGGCCTTGCCTCAGATCGGCTCAGGTGATCTGTCCAAGATTAATCTGGGTTGGTTCAGGACAAAATGGTATCAAGGGAGCTTTTTTCTTGTTATTTGGGGTGTCAGGTAGATCGAGGATAGGATTGTCGGTACTCGAGGAGTAATTGTGGGGAGAGCATCGCAAACTCTTACTCATTCTGATCCTTGAGTAACCAGGGGCGGTTCAGGATTTAAGTTTTTGGATTTGGTCTTTATGGATAGGGGATGATAGTAGGAGTAAACCAGTACTATGCATGGTCTCACATAGAGTAGCGACCCATGTGATGCCCGAGAGTACGGTTCGACACTTCTAGTGGTTGGTGTTGGCCTAGGGCATGGTCTGATAAACCATATAGTCGGGTTGGGCATGACCACTAGTTATTTGTCTAGGTGATTTAGTGTTCATGATGTCTTTCTTCAGTTTTGGGTTGGTGCGAAAGTGTTTTTTTAAAGGAAATCGAACTTTGGGGTTGCTTTTATTTTATTTTGGTGTGTTTTTGGCATGATTTTTGGGGTACGTTTCTCTTAGACATTATTTTTGGAATTTAGTGTTTGGTTTGTTGAAATTGAATTTCTAAAATAATGTCTTGGGTTATTTTAAATTTAAGTGAGTTATTTTGGAAATGGAAATCATTTGGAAAATTTGTCTTGAATTTTTTAAATGGTTTTGGAAAAATGTATTTTTAGAATATTATAAATTCTTTGTTTTGGAAGCGGAAGATCCTTGTTTTGGTCCATTGGTATTCCTATGGGTGATTACATGTTCATGTGAATGTGATTAATGGATAGTTGGTGGATTGTGTGTATGGGTTCCTGAGTGGCATGAAAATGCATATTTATGAGGCATCATGGAATATCAGTGGTGAGTGATTTATTTCTAAGGTTTATTCTTATTTCTTGAAAAGTGTGTTTTTCTCTAAAATGGATTTTTGTGCTTAAATGGTTTTGGAAATTGTAGAATGGTTTTGATCTTGGAGTGAAAGCTATGGTTTCAAAAGAGATGTTGGTATTTTTTGTACTATGCTTGGTTTTTCAAGTTGTTTTTTTCTTTAATAATGAATTGGTGTTTTAAATTGAAATTGTTGGATTTGTTTCCGGTATGTGGATGTCTATTTGGTGAGGTTATTGGTTTTTTGGAAGGCTAGTTTTGTGTTTCTTTTTTGGGATATGCCCCCTAGAAAGGTCCCATGGGTTTCCAGCAGGTCTCTCAGTTCTTAGCCTATCCCAGACTCATAGTGGAGTGGCGGAGTTGGGTTCTGCTTGGTTGTGTTGACTATTTGTAGACATTGAGGTTGGTCTAATATCTTTGAGTTCTTTGGGAAAGTTGGAAGTTTCTATGATTTTGGAGGAACTCCAAAATTTTTGTGGGTGTAAGTTGTCTCGAGTATGACTGGTGGAGTAGGACTAGACTGGTAAATAGGGATTGTTCCATTTTCATTACAGATGAGGATGTCTTGAGTGATCCTTAAGACTAACTTCATCATGTGGTTGTACCTAAGGAAGTGAAGGTGAGGTAAAGTGGTGGAGCTCATAGGTGCTCGACCATTCGATAGATGATGAAGTAGGTGTGTTGACCCTTCGACGAGCCATTTTCATGTTCCCTAGAGGTGGTTTGAAGTGATCAGTTTAAATCTCGTAATAGTTGTTGGTCTTGTCCATATTATGGTAATTGCAGGTTCTTCATCCAATGAGGAGTGTGAACCAAAGGGACTTTTTCTTTGAATTCTCCTTCCATCGGTTCATGTTTCATGTCTAACATACCACTTAATCACCTATCTCTAGTGTAGTCAGTCGGGAAGTCTAATTCGTTTACCACAATTCTCAGTTGGTGTGTTGACAGAGTGGTCACTTGGCACACAAGGAGAAGTTTGTAGGTTTATTTTCCAGTGGAGGAAGTTCCAGTCAGAGAGGGTCAGCTTATGACTATAAGGCAATAGATGCTTCAAACATTAGGGCTCCAACCATAGTTCTCGGGGTGAAGCTTGTGTGTAGTCAAAACTCGTTGTACGTGGGATGAGCTTAGTCCAACTTTAGTCCATAGTAACGAGATGGGGACGGATTAAGTTATCTATTGCGGTATTATCTCTAAAGTCTTCATGTTTTTTGTAAATTTCCTAAAGGCCTTGTATCCTTGTTGTGTTCTTCAATTGTGGGAGTCCATCTTAGGGCCTAAGAAGGTTCAGAGAATCCGTATTCTTGTTTAAGCCAGCGGGTGTGCTCTGTGAACCTTGTTGTGGGTTGGTATGGAATTGAAATTTTACTCGTTTTGGAGATGCTCATGTATTGTGTAATTGACATGTGCTTGTACAGTTTTCATCTTGGTTAGGTATTTCTATTGTCAAACACCTCCAATATGGCGTAGTTTTGGCCAGTGTAGGAATCATCTGTGTAGTTCGGCCCATGTTGGTGAGTTCATGATGAAGAGTTCAGTTTGTATCTCTCAAAGTCAACTGGAAATGCCCACGTGGATGTCATGGTGTTAGGAAAATTATAAAATGGTGGGGTGACCCACTGCGGGTTTCACCGACGTCTCCTCTTGTGTTGGTTTGGTTAAACTTAGGGAGCTTGGAGGGTCAAGCCAGTGTTAGAGGTTGTCTGGGTTTGTGAGTCATTTTGGTTTGGAGAACCAATGTTTGACGAGAACCCTAATATGGTGGGGAGACCACCATAGGAAGAACTTGTGGGGAAAAACTATGTTTTCAAAGTGCGCTTTGCATAGAAACCCCTTACTTCTTCTCCGCCCAACCTTGACCATGGTAATTGGTTAGCACGGGTAGTGGGTCGCTAGACGAGTGTTCTTGGAGATCTCGAGCGGCCATGGTGATCCCTATGTTAGGGGTCTAGATATTCCATGTTTTAGTTGTGTTTGGAGGTTAATTTCTTGTTTTTGGTTATTTTTCTTGGTGATTATGGTTTTTAGATCTTTGGAGTTTCAGGTCATGGGCGTTTTGAATGCTTGGTCTTCGAGCGATTGAGGTTTGGTTTTAAGTGTATTCGTGTTCTTACTTGGAATCTTGGGTTAAACCGGTCTTTGGGGACTTTTGGGGGGTATAAAGTGTCATGGTGGGGAGAATTGTCACACTCCGACCAACGCTTAATTTTAATATAATTATTTTGGGTCTCACTTTTGAGCTGCGGTTTGAACTGGTTCTATTTTAAAAGAAATTTGGGATCTTATACTGGTGTGTGATCGTATGAATGACCGTGTGTAGTACTCAACCTTAATAAAAAAAATGTTTTATGATTAAATTTATTATTACATGGGTGCATGACTATGCCACGACCATGCACGCGTCTATGCGCGGTGTCCAGACTCAATAATTAATGTAATTATTTTCCGACTGGTTTTATTATTTTAGTTTTATTATTAGTATTATTATTATTTAAGTTGATGTTTCAATTGGGTTATTATTATTATTATTATTCCAGTTAATACTTTAATATTATTAATTATATTTATGTTTATTCTTTTATTTTTATTTTGTTCATTTTCACTTCACTTTTTTCTCTTCCCCCCCCCCCCCACCCTCTATTTATCTCTTCTTCTTTTTCTTTCTCTATTTTTTTTATCCCCTCTCTTTTCCTCCCCCTCTTCTATCGCGTTCTCCTCCCCCTAACCCTAGCTGCGTTGGACATTCCCTTTCATCCCTTCTTCATCGTGTTGCCCACACTCTCCTCATTCCCATTGTGCAACTAGCCTCCGCCCACACCCCCTCCTATGCGCCGTCGCACTGCCCTAATTTTCCACATCACACCGGACCCACACCGCCCTACTCCCCGTACCACCAGACCCGCGCCGCCCTCTTTTTCCGGACCGTTTTCTAGCACGGCGTACCTCTGGCACCTCTCTGTTGTGCTCGTCCAACTTCATGCTCCCCCGTTGTAGGTGTGTTTTACCTCGCTTGATTGTTTCGTCCATTCGGTAGAGTTACTGTTAGGGTTTTGTGTTTTATTTGGTTCGTTATTGATACAATTTCTTTGATACTTTGTTTTTAGGGTTCGCAGTAGACCCATTGCGGTGTGATTGTCCTGCGGCGGGAGTTTTGCATCGAAATTTTGAGTTTTCCTACACCGAGGTAGGTGGTACCACATATATTTATTGTTTGATGAATGAATTTGTGTGTTAATCAATTTAGTGCGTTATTTAATTAGTTTTCTTGGTGCAAAATTAGTTTATATGCATGTTTATTATGTGTTTGATTTTTAAAGTGGTATGTTCATGTGAAATGTGGTGCGTCTTGGATAAAAACCCATATTGCATTATTAATTGGTGTTTTGTAAATTGTGAAACTAGTTTATTAAATATTAAAAGGGCTAAAGATTCTATTTTGATATCTTGTTGGGGTTTGTTTGGTCATAAAACTGGTTTTTGAATGGGTTTTGTTGGTAAATCCAAGTGTCACTTCCTGAAAATTGTTTATAAACTTTTATTTATGGTTTATTAAATTATACCAAGGTGAAAAGGTAGTTTTGAAGGGGTTTGATATGCAATAAGTTTTAAAGTGGACTTTACATGGAAAAATTTGGTGTAATCTTGATGCAAGCCCTTGTCGTGTTCTTTTGAAATGATTTAATAATTGTGTCAATGATTTATTAAATTGTGTTTGTGTTGATAAACATGGTTGGGAAGAGTTTTGTTGTGCGTTTGGTTTTAAAGTGGTGTTTATATATGAAATCAGGTTTGTTTTTTGTGTAAACTTTTTTTATGCTTCTTTGGTGTGTTTTATAATTTGTTTAAATGATTTATTAAATTATGTGTAGTGATTCGAGTGACTTTGTAAGACTCACAAGCATATACAAAGGTATGTATGTATATATATATATATATATTAATGTGTATATCCTCTATGTGTGTATTCCCTCATGGAGCGGGGAGTATGGGAATTGAGTAAAGGGTATACATAAATATATATGGAAGTATGTGCATTTGAGTGGATGACTACTTGAGTTAGAAAGCGTCGAATGCTAAACATTGGCTTGGTCTGCTTGAGGTAGGATCTCTATAAATAAACCTTTAAATTTAATAATAATTTATTTCTTTTATTTCACATCTAGTTTTTATATTAATTATTGGTATAGAATGGTTATAAAAATTGTTTGTCTTAAATTGGATTTGTTTTTCTCTGGTGATGTATTTAAATAGATGACTTCATTGCATTTTTCACATCAAGTGTTTGATGAAATTCCACTTTATCCTTTGCAAATGTGTTTTAGATTTAACCTCGGAGTTCACTGAGGCCTCTGGGCTTCTGAAGTTCACCCTAATCGCAAGGTTCAAACACCGAAGGCCATCGGTCGGTGTCTTTGATATATTCGTCTTTGCTTCTTGGGACCTCCAGGAGCGGGCAATGGTGGGATTGCTCGATAAGCATCATATTATGATCCGGTTTTCTTCATAAGAGGACCTCATCTGTGCCTGGTCGCAGGCACCCCGGTGTTTCAATGGCGGTCATTTTTTCTTGTTCCGGTGGTTGTTCGATTTCCACATGAACCGCGACTCGACGTCTGCAGCAATTTGGGTTAGTTTCCCTAACCTTCCATTTCCATTTCAAAACCCCTCGATTATTCGTATGATCGGCAACCTCCTCGGTCGGTACCTTTGTTCGGATAGCAGAACGGCAGCAGTCTGTCACCCAGTTTTCCCAAGGATATGTGTAGAGATGGATGCGTCTAGGGTACCATTTGACTACGTTTGGATTACAATCAGAGAAGAATACCGGTGCTGGCATAAAGTTATCTACGAAGGATGGACATATTTCTATTTATCGTGTAAGCGATTGGGGCACGCCGCTGAGTTCTGTCGTCATAGACCTTCAGCATTGGAGAGTAGGGACTTTGGCTTGCATTTGAGGGATGGTGGTCTTAGGGACGGGCAAGACACTTCTCGGTCGGCGGGCAGTGGTCAAGCTCCACTGGTTTGTGATCAGGTGCGACTAGTGGAGGAGGCACGAACAGGTAGTGAGGAAGAGGGCATAATTGCAGTGGGTGTGGAGGAGGCGTGAATGGGTAGTGAGGTAGAGGGCATATTGGCAGCAGGTGTGGAGGAGGCGCGAATGGGTAGTGAGGCAGAGGGAAGATTTTCAGCGGGTGTGGAGACCCTTGAAGCGGTTGTGGCAGCTCAACAGGTCAATCCATTGGTGGTGGATGTGTTCAGTAGACTAAAAAGAGATTTGGCCAGTCCCTCCAGCCAGGGTGCTAAAGATGGTGGGGGAGGTTACCAGCCAGGAGCAATGCAGGCAGAAGTCCATAGGAATGGAAGTAAAATAGTTCTGGAGCAGACACCGGGTGAAGGGAAGTTGGACACTGCTGGTTTGGTGGCTGAGAGGGCATGGGTAGGCAGTGCGAAGATAAGAAAGGGGAGGCAGGGTCCTAAATTCAATGACGCTATTCTAGAAAGAGGTAGGAAGGAAGGAGAACCGAGTGCACTTACCTTGAGGAACAGATTTGAAGGCCTTTCAGAGGAGTGTTCTGAGCTCGTTATTGCAGGAGAGGAAGATGGAGCTAATGGGATGGCTCTCAACGGGAGTATTCACCGACACTCTACTGATGAGGCTCTAAGACTGAAGAGCACTAGGGGTCCCAGAAGAAGGAAGGGGGGGAAGGATTACTCCTCACTACCTCCTCCTATGAAGACTCGCTCAATGAAGAATATGGACGACAAGAGAACTGCGGTAGAACCTTTGAGTCATTTGAGACCGGGGGAACAGGATTGTCAGCCCTCAGTCTTGATTTTAAGCTCTGAAGAAGAAGCGATTGAATAGGTACTATTGCTAAATGCTACTGAGGAGGAGGCTGCTAGGATGATGGGGAGATCTCTTGAGGTTCCCCTTACTGAGGATCAATATTCTTAGATTGAAAAACAGGACTCAATTTTGGTAGGTGGATTCAATCATGGAAAGATCAGTGTTGAGGAATACATCCAGACTTGGGATCAACTTATGTCAGCTTTTGAGAAGCAGCTATTGGAAGATTCATAATTAATCCTGTCATCCTTAACATGGAAGCTTTTTAGGGAAACAGAGATGGGTAATATTAAATTTTTCGTTAGTGACATTGTTTAAGCTTGTGGTTTTGGTTGGCTCGTGTGAGTGTTTGGTCTGTGTTAGCCATGGTTGCTTCGGGTTCCTTGCAGTTTAGTTTTTTCTTGCTGCCAGTACGCTTTTGGACTGCTCCGGATGAGGATTGGTGCACTAAGTCTTCATTGATGTAGGTCGCTTGGAATTGGATGCTTGAGAGGTTATGTCTTTTCCATCGGTTTCGTGCCCTTGCTTCTGCATGGGACTGCTTGCCGAGGGGTCCTGTGTTGGTGAAGATTTTTTGTTGGCACACTTGCTGGGTTGGAGCGGTCCAATTGTTTGTTTTGGTTGTATGTGGTTTCTCACTTTCCTATTAAAAAGTGTTTTAATAATAAAAAGTAATTTCCAGTCATAGTGGTGTGCGTTGGTTCTCCTAAAAATGGGTTGGTGTTGAGTGGTTGGTTAAGGCATGTTTGGCACTTTAATAAAATAAATTATTTTGAAAAAACTCTCTTTGGGGTGGCTTAGGGGTGATCTTCCTGTGTAAGTTGTTTGTGTGAGTTGTGTGTGATGTTCGGGCATGGTGATTAGTTTCTTGACTGAAATTGTTGACTCACCCCTATATTCATATAGTACTCGTCATGGGAACCTGGAATAGTAATTTAATCTTTTGAGAATGATTATTGCACTAGTTTAGATTACGCACTGGCTAGTGGCCCTTAGTACGGACTTTGCTCTGCTAGGGGATTGGGCCCCTTGGTTAGGCCAGGTAGGGAAACACCGAGAATTTGGGTGTTATGACATCATTGAGTAGGGCATGACTTCAAGATGAGTCACATGTATAGTATGTTTTGGATTGTTCACGAGCTCCTAGGTTCAACCCATGTTCTTGTTAGCACTTATTTGTATGTGGCGGACGTTTGAGGTGCTTAGTTTGGTTGATGGCCCTGTGTGCCACTTTTCTATTGACCTTATTGTGTGTTGTGTGTGTGTGTATGCTTTTCTTCTTGTTTAATAACTGAAATTTAGATTTTAAATTGTTTGTGGAAATGTTTTAAAAATGTAATGCATCTTTTCCCTTCAAACCTTAAACTTTCTTTTAAATTGAAATGGGAAATGAATTGTTACTTTCCTTAAAAATGAAAGTACATGTGAAAACTCATATTTTATATAATGTAGTTCAAACGTGAAATTAATTTTTCTTTATTTAAAGAAAGTGCATTGAAAATAGTTATCAGGATAGCTTACTGATTTTTAATACTCATGCCTATAGTGTTTTCCTATTTTTAGTTTCTCTAGTAGGTTCCAACTCCGGTTTGGATCGCCTTGGTTGACGTTTGGTTTGGGTGTTGGAGAGTGACTCTTAGGGTCACGTGGAGTTTTGGTCATGGTCAGTTTAGTATGTGTTGTTGGTCTTTCTTTCTCTTTTGTATCGTTTATTTATTTTTCATTCTATTTTATTTATGCTACTTAGTTAATTTTTATTGGGAAAAATAATTTGCTTGTTGTTCTCTGTTGATGCCCTGGCACTTGTCGCCATCCCGGGAGGATCGGGAACGCCTCTTAGTCCTTGCCGCAAATCAACTCGGGTGACCAGTCTAGGGTCGACCCGGGTTGGTTCGTGACACAAGACCTATATCAAAGACTCCCCATAGAATGGTCACTGTGGAATTTTTGGATCTAAAGAAACAACTAGAGAAATTGAGTGACAAAGGATTTATTCGACCTAGTGTTTCTCCATGGGGATCCCTTGTCCTCTTTGTTAAGAAGAAATATGGATTCATGGGGCTATGCATTGATTACAGGGAAATAAATGCTATTACAATAAAGAATATGTATCCTCTGCCATGAATTGATGATTTATTTGATCAACTTCATGGAGAACAATATTTTTTTAAGATTGACCTTCGATTTGGATATCATCAGCTGTGTGTGAGGAAGGAAGATATTCCAAAGACATCATTTTGAACCAGGTATGGGCATTACTAGTTTACAGTGATGCCTTTTGGACTGACTAATGCACCCTCTATTTTCATTGATCTAATGAATAGAATTTTCAAGGAATATATTGATGACTTTTTTGTGGTATTTGTCGATGATATCCTGTTATAATCCAAAATCTATGAAGACCATGAGAATCACTTACAGATTATTCTGAAAACTATTTGAAGAAATGAATTATATGGGAGGTTTATCAAGTGTGAATTTTAGATTCAATCAGTTTTTTTTCTTGGCTATATTGTCTCTAAGGATGGAATCTTAATTTATATTGTGAAGAAAAAGGCAATCCAAGAATGGTCCACACCAACAAACATAACCGAGGTATGTAGTTTTATTGGCTTAGCAGGTTACTATCAACGTTTCATTCAGAATTTTTCCTGACTGGCTAACCTGCTAAAAAAGCTCACGTGCAAAGGGGTTAAGTTTGTATAGAAAAAAGAATGTACAGAATGCTTTGAAGAATTGAAAATAAGATTAGTCAATGCCCTAATTTTGACTCTTCTATTTTGAAATGATGGATTTTTGATATACAGTGATGCATCAAAGAATGGACTGGGTTATGTCCTTATAAAAAATTATAAAGTTATTAGTTATGCATCAAGGTAGTTGAAGATTCATGAGAAAAATTACCAACTCATGGTCTTGAGCTATCATCCATAATCTTTTCTCTGAAAATATGGATACATTATCTCTATGGTGAAAGATATGAGATATATACAGATCACAAGAGTTTGAAATACATTTTTACATATAAAATACTCAACATGAGGAAAAGGAGATGGCTCGAGTTACTCAAAGATTATGATTGTTCAATACACTACCACCCAGGAAAGGAAAATAAGGTGGAAGATTCATTAAGCAGGAAAGATCATGGACTTCAAACCCAAATGAGGATTAAGAGAGATCCTATATTCATGGATCTACTAAAGATGGATATGAGAATTCTTAAGGAAGGGGAAACATATTTTCTATTTCAAATGATTGATAAACCATATTTACTAGAGAAGATAAAAAATCTTGCAATCTGATGATGAGAATATACACAAGAAAATTAATGTTGTTAAGGATGAGAGATTGGAAGACTTCGTGTATGAGGAAGGAGTTCTGAAATTTGGGAAGAGGTTATTCATTCCATGAGTACCTGATCTAAAAAGGGAACTATTATATGATTCTTATAGCTCAAATTTATCTATACAACCTGGTTGCACAAAGATGTATATATATTTGAAGGAACATTTTTGGTGGGATAATATGAAGTAAGAAATTGTTGACTACGTGTCAAGGTGTCTAGTTTATCAACAAGTGAAGGCAGAGAGAAAACATCCTAGAGGGGTGATGCAACCTATACCTATTCCTATGTGGAAGTGGGATGACATTACAATGGATTTTTTCATAGTACTACCAAGGACACCTAGAAGGAATGATGCAATATGGGTAATTGTTGATCGTCTCACAAAATCAGCACATTTCCTTTCTATAAGAGAGGATTTACCACTTGAGCGCCTGGAAAGAATTTATATTAATGAATTTTTAAGACTTCATGGTGCACCTCTATCAATTGTGTCTGATCAAGATCCCCAGTTTACATCAAAATTTTGAAAAAGTCTCTATAAGGCTTTGGATACTGAGCTTCATATGAGTATTGTTTATCACCCCCAAACTAATGGATGGTCTGAAAGGACTATTCAAACATTGGAAGACATGTTGAGATCATTCTCTATTGACTTTCAAGGTATGTGGGATTAATACTTAACTTTGGTGGAATTTTCCTACAATAATAGTTTCCATTCTAGTAATCAAATGGAAATATATGAAGCATTATATAGTAAGAGGTGCCGAACTCTAACTTGTTGGGATGAAGTTGGCGAGCGAAAACTTTTAGGCCTAGAGCTTATCTAAGAGACAACTGCAAAGGTAAAGAAAATTCAGGCCCATATTAAAGCATCCCAAGCTAGGCAAAAGAGTTGTGCTAACAACCGGAGAAAGGATTTGGAATTTTAAGTAGGAGATCATGTATTTCTAAAAGTACCCCCATGGAAGGGTGTATTAAGGTTCGTTAAGAAAGGGAAATTGAGCCCCAGGTACATTAAGCCGTTTGAAATTCTAGAAAGGATCGGAGCTGTAGATTACCATTTAGAAATTCCACCAAGTCTCTCCAAAGTTCATAATGTGTTACATGTGTCATTATTAAAGAAATACATACCATACATAACACATGTACTCACCTATGAAGAAATAGAACTAGAACCTGATTTTTTATACTGTGAAGAGCCTATCAAGATTCTTGACACAAGGGAGCAGGTATTGAGAAATCAGACAACTTTTCTAGTCAAGGTTATTTGGAGAAACCATAAAATGGAGGAAGAAATTTCAGAACCTAAGGATATTATGAAGAAGAACCACCCACATCATTTTGAAGGGATTTATACATGAAAAATTTTGAGGATGAAATTTCCGAAGGTGGGAATAATATAACACCCCAAACATTTTATGGTATGTTTATCTTAAATACATTCTATTCATAGACTATACTTTATAAAGCACTAATTTTCTTTGAAACAACACTTGATTAATTAGGATATAGTCATAACCTAGCCATTAAACTTAAATTTTCCACTTCTATGTTTTGAATTTTGAAAAATGGGTATACACAGTTACGATGGTGGTGATATTTGGAGTCTAATAGAATCAAGTTAATTTGTTGGTGAATAGTAACTTACCCTTATGAATAGTAACATGACCTTATTAATAGTAATATGAACCTTATGAATGGTAACCTTACTCATGAATGTATACATAAAATTTAGGCACCTTAAAATGAAGATGAGTATTTTAAGTGTTGTTATTTTTCGATTAAATAATGTTTTTAATTAAAAATTAAATTTATCATATTTATAAAATTATTTTTGAAAAATGGATTTCATTTTTGGACTCTAAACATGAAAAAATGTTTAGGGTGAATTTTTTTGATTTTTATGAAATTCTTGAATTTTTTATGAATAGTAAAATACGATAAATTGCGATAAATGCTAAATACTTGTTTTACTGCATCATAGGTGATGCAAGGCTGATTTAATCCCACTTTCTTCAAACTCACATGCAATTATTACTATTTGGGATCACATGAATCAATACTATTCATATCCTTGATCAAAAATATTAAAATAATGATTAAAATAATGTAAAATCCCTCATCCCCTCCACTATATAAACCAACCCTCACCCCTATTCCTCCCACACCACTCAAGCTTCAAGACTCGCCTAAATTCTATTCAAATATCTCCCTAATCTCTTCCCCCACATCCAAGAGCTTCTGGTCTCACCAAAAGGCCAAAAACAAAGGCCTTAAGGAGATTCTCAAGGAGGAGTACTCAAGAGGTGAACCTCTCTTCCTTTTTTTCAACTTCTTTTATAAGTTCCTTTCTTTTGTTTCTCTCTCCTCACCTCCCCACATCCAAATGCTATGATAATTCCATTACCTTACATGGACTGTAATTTTATTATGCCAATGGAATATTTCTTTGTCATCTCTCTTTTCCCCACCTATTATACTAAAAATGAAAATACTGTCTGAGATGTGTTGCTTTATCACATTCAAGGATGATGGGTTTTAAATTTCTATTACTATCTTCAAGAATGGTCTTGAAACCTTTTCAATGGTTTAACTGGATCATAATATATGTATTTTACCTCATTAAATGTTCTAGAAACTGATGTGAGATGCACGGGGTGGCCTGATATTCACAGTGTAGGGTGGCGGATGAAGGATGTTGTTCGGGGCTAAGTGGAGGATGATGGTTATGGATAACAGATGTAAGTAGTCAATCAAAGTTATAAGGAGAAAGACCTACTACTTAGACAACACACTCAAGTTAGGGATGTGATAGCCAATCCACACAACAACATGCTTGGGTTGAGGCACGAAATTGGGGGCTTTGTGATCTTGGATCACCAATCTAACTTGTAGATTGACAAGGAAAGAATGCACAATAGCAAGAGGAAAAATTGGGATAATCCTCACACAATGGAGAGAAAAAAAGCATAATAACTCAATTAAATCTTGAATTCTATACAAGTGCCATGGGGGTGGCTATTTATAGCCAAGGGGTGGTATAATAGTCAAGGGTATAATACCCTAAATTCATAAAGGTTAAACTAATTTTTTCCCTTAAATTCAAAAAGATAAAGTCTACCAAATACTTTTGGAAAATTGGAACACAACTTTCCAATTATATCCCACCATATTTGACTTTGAGTGCATAGCCCACTGTATTTGACTTCGGTGTCTAAAGATGCCATTTCTAGAATCCTCCATGTGGGCAAGGCTTCCAAATTCTTGAAACCATGTGGGACAAGCTTTAAGCATCATGTTTGGGCTTGAATAAGTGATATAATAGACCCATTTTCTCCATCTATGCAAGATAAGATCCATTGGACCTTTAATGAAGCAATATGGGCAACCATTGTAGCATTGAGCCTCTTTAATCTCCCTCACGTTATTGGGCCTTGCAAATCCAACTCCCCCTCCCACATAATTGACTTGGTGCTTTTAACATGGTTCTCATCATCCTCCCCCCTCTTTAAAATGAGTCATCCTTGACTCTTCATCCACTACACCCAAAAAAAATGGATAAAGATCAGAAACATTGAAAGTTACACTTACACCATACTCACCTAGTAAATCTATCTTGTAAGCATTGTTGTTAATCTTCTCAAGAACTCTAAAAGGTCTATCTCCTCATGGAATGAGTTTTTATTTCCACTTGTTGGGAAATATTTCCGTTCACATATGAATCCAGACCAAGTCCCCGGGCTCGAACAACACTTGTTTACAACCCTTGTTTGCACGATCAACATATTTTCGGGTCATCTGCTCGATATTTTTCCTTACCTTTTCATGGATTTGTTTGATGATTTCAGATCACCCTTTCGCATCGATATTAGTTTCTTCCTACAAAGGAAAAGGAACTAGATCAATAGGGGCAAGAGGGTTAAAATCATAAACAATTTTGAATGGAGAATATTCAGTGGTGGAGTGCTTGGAACTGTTATATGTGAATTCCACATTTGGTAGACACTCCTACCAATTATTGAGATTCTTCTTGACAACTTTTCGCAGAAGGGATGATAGTGTCTGATTCACCACCTATGTTTTCCCATCAGTTTTTGGATGACAAGTAGTGGAAAATAGTAACTTTGTACCCAGTTTTCTATACAAGGTATTCTAGAAATAATGAAGGAATTTTTTGTCTCGATCCGACACAATTTTCCTTGAAATTCCATGTAGTTTGACTACTTCCTGAAAGAAAAGTGTTGCAATGTTAGTGGCATCATCTGTTTTGTGATAAGGAATAAAATATTCCATTTTAGAAAACCAATCCACCACAAAAAAATAGAATCTCTCCCCCTATTGGTCCTTGGTAACCCTATAATAAAGTCCATTGATATGTCCTCCCAAGGGTTTTTTGGGATTTGGAGAGGAAGATATAATCCATGTGGGTTCAATTTTGATTTTTATTTATAGAAAACAATGCACTTTACCACAAATTTTTCAACATCTTTAGATATCCTAGGCCAATAAAAATGCTCACTAAGAACACTTAAAGTTTTTGCAACACCAAAATGTCCCATTAACCCACCAGAATGTGACTCCTTTAGTAAAAGTAAATGGATATAGCAATTGGGAATAAAAATATTATTAACTCGGAATAAGAATTCATCATGTAAATTAAACTTTTTTCAACTAGTTCCAGGTTTACAATGTCCATATGGTTCACTAAAATCACAATTTGTAGCATATAATTCTTTAATGCATTCAAAACCAAGGATTTTTTAATCCAATAAGGATAAAAGATAATATCTATGTGAAAGTGCATCTACCACAACATCTTCTTTACCCTTTTTATGCTTGATGACATATGGAAATGATTCAATGAATTCCATCCATCTAGCATGTCTCTTATTTTGGATCCTAAGGTACTTAAGAGCCTCATGATCAGAATGGATCACAAATTATTTAGGCCAAAGATAGTGTTGCCATGTCTCTAGTACTCTAAACAATGCATACAACTCTTTATCATATGTATCATAGTTTAGAGTTGGGTCATTTAACTTCTCAATAAAATAATCAATAGGATTACCTTCCTGTATGAGTACTCCACCAATACCAATTCCAATTACATCACATTCAATCTCAAAGGTCTTACCAAAGTCTAGGAGTGAAATTAAAGGGGCATGGGTGAGTAGATCCTTGAGAGCATGTAAATCCATCTCTTGAGTTATCCCCTGTTTTAAAGGAATATTTTTCTTTGTCAATTCATTCAATGGTGCTACTAGTGTGCTAAAGTCCTTCACAAATCTCCTGTAAAAACTAGCAAGTCCATGAAAACTTCTTACCTTCCCAACAGAGGTTGGATTTGGCCATTCTTGTATTGATTTGATCTTCTCAATGTCAACTTCAACTCCATTATCTCTCACAACAAATCCAAGGAAAACAATCTTATCGAGGAAAAATTCACACTTATTAATGATTGCAAACAATTTTTCTTTCCTCAACACATATAGGACTTTTCTTAAGTGATCTACATGTTCATGCAAAGTCCTACTATACACCAAAATTTCATCAAAGTAAACTACCACAAATTTTCCAATATATGCATGTAAGACACGATTCATCAACATCATAAATGTGTTAGGTGCATTGGTGAGACCAAAGGGCATGACTAAACATTCATAAATTCCATGTTTTGTATTAAATGTATTTTTCCACTCATCTCCTTCTTTCATCCTAATCTAATGGTATCCACTTCTTAAATCAATTTGTGAGAAAATACTAGATTCATTTAACTCATATAGCATGTCATATAACTTAGGGATAGGATGACGATACCTGGTCATGATGTAATTGATGGATCTATAGTCAATACACATTCTCCATGTTTCATCCTTATTTAGTACTAGAAGCACCGGTATGGCACAAGGACTAAGGCTCTCTCTGACATATCCCATATCTAGAATATCTTGAACTTTCCTTTGAATCTCTTTTGTCTCTTCCAAGTTGGTGCGATATGCATGGCAGTTCGGTAGTGATACTCCTGGTATAAGTTCAATTTTATGCTCAATGCCTCTATTGGGTGGAAAACTAGGTGGCACCTCTACGGGAAACACATCTTCAAATTTCTGCAACAAAGACTCAACAACATGTGGCAAGGGAGATGTTAAGTCGTTAGTGTTCAACATCACCTATTTGTACATAAGTACTAAGAGATTTTGCTGAGAAATCAAAGCTTTCTTAACCTCACTCTTTTTTTCCAACATCATTCTTTTCTCTCCTCTCAAATCTTTTTCTCCTCTTGATTTTTATTTGCTCTCCATTTCTTTTCTTCTCTCATTTTCTACTTTCCCCTCATTCTTTCCTTTTTTATTTTCTCTCTTTTTTTTCTTTATCACTCTTTTTTTTTATTTTCTCTAAAAATGTGATCTTCTAAAATTTTATTGGGGGACATGGGGTTGAGGGTTATAGGTTCCCCTCAGAGTAAAAAAGAGTGACGATTCAAGAAACTTTCATGAGTAACATGCCAATTGTACTGCCACAGTCATCCCAAAAACAAATAAAAATCCTTCATAGGAACAACATTGCACAAAACCTCATATTTGTAATTACCGATGGTGAAAAATACCTTCACTTGCTTGGTTAACTTTAGCTCACTACAATCATTCATCTATTGAAGCTAGTATAGATTTTGATACCTCAAATTTGGGAGTCCCAACTTCTCCACCAACTCGGTGCTAGCCACATTTCTACAACTTCCCCCATCAATAATAACACTACATACCTTCCCGTTGATCTTGCATCATGTATGGAAAAGGTTATCTCACTTCTCATTCTCTCTAATGGTCATTTGTGAACTTAAAACTCTCCTAGTGATAAGAATCTCACCATCTTATACAAATTCTACACTATCAATTTCTGGAGATTCTTCCTCTTCCTCTTCTAAGCACTCTCTATCGGTCTCCCATTCTCCATACTTGTTTATGGTCATGGTGCGCTGGTTCGGGTACTTTCTAGAAATGTGACCCCTTCCTTGACATTTGTAACATCGAATATCCTAATTACTATTTTGGTTAACCTCAAAAGTAGGTTTATTAGGTGGAAGAGTTACCTTGTCACTTTTGTGATCAACCACCTCTTTTGGATTTGATGCTTCTCCAATATCCTTCTTTGGATTTATCCATGGCGTGAAAGGGGTAGTGGGTTTCCTTATGTTTCTCCTCCTTTTGATTTGTTGCTCGATCTTGGTGGCTTGGTGAATCATATCTTGTATCTCTATATGATGGTACATCTATACTTGATCAGCAATCTCCTGATTAAGACCATGTAAGAAGCGTGCCATAGTTGCCTCTGGGTCTTCTTAAATATTCACTCGAATCATGGCAATTTTCATCTCCTTATAGTATTCTTCAAAACTCTTACTCCCTTGCATGAGGCGTTGGAGCTTGTTGTGGAGATCTCTATGGTAGTGTGAGGGGACAAACCATTTCTGTATGGAAAACTTCATGCCATCCCAAGTGTTGATGGGACATCCGCCATATCTAGATCTATCCTTTTGCATTTGATCCCACCAAAATAAAGCATAATAATAAAATTAAAGGTAATAAAATTTGACCCTTTTCTCCTCAAAATACGCATGACAAGAAAATACTTTCCCAATCCGCATATCCCACTCAAAGTATGATTTTAGGTCGTTTTTTCCTTGAAAAGAGGGGACCTTCACCTTGATCCCGCCAAGAAGGTCATCATCATGCTGTCTCCTTTGTCCGCCTCTAGGTTGTTGGTATAACCTACTCCTTTTTGGGACATCATCAAGATCATTATCAAATTCCACCATCTCCTCCTCCATGATGTGGGGACGATGTGGTGTCGGATCATGTCGTGGGTTATCATGGAACATCCTTGGGCTTGGTTTATTCTCCAATTCATTAATCCTCTCATGTAGCACTTACAACTTCCTATCAAGATTCTTCTAAAAGTGGCTCGCCAAATATTTCATTTGGAGTTGTGTAGCTTCGGGTGTGGGAGATCTACTTCGACTTCCTTTATTGCTAACATGAGCAATTTTCTTCCCACGATCTTCTGCCATGATAAGTTACGCAAACACAAACACACACAGGGGGGGACACACACAATGATACACACTCACATACACACACGAGACGTACAAACACACACATACAAGATTTATACACTCACACACACAAGGATACACACTCACGCACGCAAGATATACACACTCACACACACAAGATGTACACACACACACACACAATAAGATGCACACACTCACACACACAAGATTTTTTTTTGATTATTTCTCTCCACTCTCAACACACAATTCAAATTCCAAGCTCTTATGAAATATAATACCTTGTTTAGGGTGATCACTTGAAACCAATCCTTCCCTAATCAAGATTGTGTTGGGGGATGTTTTAACACAACCCTCTTGAGTGGTAAAGGGTAAAGGGTGAAAATAAGGTAGAAAATGGATAAAGGGTGGGTGGAAAAGGGGTTAGAAAGGTGGTATTTTGGTTTTGCCTGATTGTGAAAGATAAGAAAGATTAATTACAATATGAGCCAAATATAATATGGAGATGAAGAAAAATGATGGATAAAGTGATATACAGAAATGGAAAGGGCTGATAATGTAAAGCATTATGATGAAGTAATTGTATCCACTTTTTTTCTTTTTTTCATCAAATCTCCCCAAAAATTGTTATTCTTGTAGTTTTAAAGAAAAAGATGATGAACAGAGAGTAAGAAATTTTTTTTGAAATTTCTCAAAGAAAATAATGTGCTTAATTTTGAGAAGCCTAAAATGATGAGTTGAGAGAATTTGATTTTTTTCGGATACAAATCACATATAGCGAATTAAATGAAAAAAGAAGATGGATGAACAATTGACTCAATGTGAAAATATTTCAATATTTCCCAACAAAGGCCAATTTTAGAGGTTTTAAAATAAAAGGGTTTTTTTGAATGGGTGGGTAATGAGAAAATATGAGAAGGTTAATGGATAAAAGAAATATAAATGAAGGGATATATGACTACCGTATCAACCAGAGCTCTGATACCAACTGATGTGAGATGCACGAGGTGGCCCGATCTTCACGGCGAAGGGTGGCGGATGAATAATGCGGTTCGGGGATAAGTGGCGGATGATGGGTATGGATAGCGGATGAAAGTAGTCAATCAAAACTATAAGGAACACAACCTACTACTTAGACAACACACTCAAGGGAGGGATGTGATAGCCAATCCACACAACGATGCACTTGGGTTGAGGCATGAAATTGGGGGATTTATGATCTTAGATCACCAATATAACTTGTAGATTTACAAGGAAATAATTCACAAGAGAAAGGGGGAAAAGTGGGATAATCCTTACACAATGGAGAGAAACAAAGCATAAGCTCTCAATTAAATCTTGAATACCATACAAGTGCCATGGGGGTGGCTATTTATAGCCAAGGGGGTGGTATAATAGTCAAGGGTCTAATACCCTAAAGTAATAAAGGATAAACTACTTTGTTCACTTAAATTAAAAAATATAAAGTCTACCAAAGACTTCTGGAAAAGTGGTACACAAATTTCCAACTATAGCCCACTAGATTTGACTTTGAGTGCATATCCCACCGGATTTGACTTTGGTGTCCAAAAATTCCATTTCTAGAATCCTCCATGTGGGAAAGGCTTCCAAATTCATGAAAACATGTGGTCCAAGATTTAAGAATCGTGTTTGGTCTTGAATAAGTGAGATAATAGGCCCATTTTCTCCATCTATGCAAGACAATATCCATTAGGCCTTTAATGAAGCAATATGGGCACTCATTGTAGCATTGAGCCTCTTTAATATCCCTCACATTATTGGGCCTTACAAATCCAACTCCTACTCCTGTGTAATCAAATTGGTTCCTTTAACATGGTTCTCATCAGAAACCTTACACACTCATAATATAAAATAATAATACAAAACAAGTTCATTATGCACAAAACCACCAAGTTAATCTAAGCGTTTATCAATAACTTTTAACTAATGAGTCATACTCAAGGTATATAACCCAAAATCATTATAATATAATTTATAATGTCACTAATAATATATATTAACAATTATTTATGTTTAACCACATTTCAAATGAACTTTCATTCATGAATACAAGTAAACCGATCATGAAAACCAAGGAAGAAAATGCTTCCAAAACAATAAAATTGAACCTCTTAAACCCATCAAAAAGGGCATGAATGAACCTAATAAGGTTATAATTAATCAATTAAATATTTTTTAGGTTCTAGAATTATTAATTAATGAAGCTAAATTTGATTATTCAGGCCATTAATATCAATCGAGAACACCTTCGGGCATAAGGTAAGGGATCCTCTCTCTCACTTTTGTTCAAGAATTCCCCCTATGTTGTGTCCTTTTATTTTTAATTGATAATGATGGGGTATATTTTTTAACCTCCCCCATATATACCTTATGATATATAAATTATGGTATACCCCTTTACCTCCCATTTATCCCTCACAATAACACCTGTTACCATGCCTAAATGTTTGTAAGGGGTTTCTTATCTCACTTTTAATTCCATGAGAATTCCATTATTAACCACTTATTTCTTGAATGTGGTGTATTGTGTACTACCATTTGATATGTATTATCATGATTTTATTTATATTCATAGTATTATATGATTCATTTGGTGTTTATTAAATTTTGGTTATATGACTTAATTGATTACAATGTGGTAAGGGACTTTGTCTCAATTTCCATTTCATTGAGACTTACTTGGTATTGTGAACCTAATATTTATTATGTGGTGTATCCACTGCCCATTTGAGATCATTTTTCACTTGAAATTGTAAATATATTATATATCCATATTCTGGTTTCATGTATATTTGCAACGCCCCGACCCCAGTTACCTAGAGTCGGTGCATTATTGCGTAACATTGGCATGATCACAAAAGATCAAGTCTCGAAAGACCGTTTAGTTTAGTAGCCTTGGAAACACTAGATACATTCATAAACGTTACATTACATCATAAAGTGAAAAACTACAATAACAAAGTCTCCATAGTCCACACTCATATCCTCTTCTGACTATCCCTGCAGGCCATTCATAAAATACTTCTTCACATCCTGGAAAATATTAAAACATTGAAAGGGGTGAGCTCAGATGCTCAGTAAGGATAACAATATATCGGAAGCTTTCATAAATAAACATAAACATTTAAGGTAATGTATAACTAAAACAAAAGCCTTTTAAACTTGAACTTCAACATAATATGGCAAAAGTAAAATGAGATAATGCCATTTACTTCTTCACATGGATATTCTACTGGTTGAATAATCACATGCAATATCAATAACCACTTTCATAATGATGGAATGCATAATGCCAGACTATCATAACCATGTAGCCAAGGCCTCGTTCCAAGACACTAGTTTGTCTCATGAGACATGTCGATGCATCGAGGAGCTATAGCGGGCTCCACCCGTCACTTATTAAGTCCAATGCATTCCTCATATGAAAAGGTTTAAACATATCATAAACCATAACATAATCGTATCACATGCATAAAGGAAACATAAAATTTCCACATTTCAATCACAAGATGTCAATAAAACACATTGATATAATAAAAACACTTTCAAAACCATTTTCAATACCAAAATAAAAGAAAAGTAAAACATGGTATTTATTTTTCTTTTAAAAAAAAGGTATGGCTTGTAGAGGAAGCCGAAACTCAAATAATGGTCAAGGCGGCGGAGAAGTCGTTGTCGCCGCATACGTACGACAAAAACATTCCCTTTTTTCATTTAGTAAACGCTTCGTATAAAAATATTCCTTTTGAATAAACGTAAAAGTCAAAGGGGTTTATACACCGTATAAAAGAAAGTTGTGTATAAAACCAAATATGCCTCAATGAAAGGAGATTGAGACGAAGTCCCATACAAAGATCATTTTTTAAATAAAATAGATATGTTATGTGTATTCACTATAATTACACATAAATAAAGTAAAAATACAAGATAGGACATAATAATATCATGTCGTAATTTGAAAGTAGGAGATTAACCCAAAGAATGGAAATTGGGTTAAGAAGTTCCCTTACCTTGCGTCCTGTCTTGACTCGACCGTTCTTTAACCTCCTGAATAATAAACTAGAGTTAATTTATAATTGCTTAAGAACCTTTTTCAAGTTTTTTATTCCTTTTATATCACTTATTACCATGTTATGAACATTATGTATTTATTTAAGTTAATAACGGTCGTTTTGTAGATCTTTGGTACTTGAGTCAAAAATAAACTTCTTATAATTACATGTTGTTCATGTGGTGAAATATCCATTATATCCAAAATTATATACATGATATATATATCATATATCTCATATATATCCATTATATACATGCATTTATAATATTCCATAACGTTTAGAGGTAAGAAATGAAATGCACTGTTCATGGAGACGGTAAGCCGTACGTACGCATGAATGCTACTTTTATTTCTATTTCGTATTTAATGAAATCATAATGATATAAAGGTATATTATAATTCCAGTATAATATCATATATAATATCATTTACTCCATCCTTTATACATCCCACATATGGCATTAACGATTCAAATCACTTTGAGGGGGCGGTAGTCCGCACTTCCTAAAATGAAAATATCGCGTTTACCCATAATGGAAACAAGAAAGGTATGCCATAAATGAAAAATACAGAACCTTAAGTAAAACATAAACATATTATATATCATATATAAATAGAGTTACATCTTAATGGCCACCTTTGAAGGTGTTATATGAGTGTTGAACAATCATCGTTTCGTGAGGCAGAAATTCGCCATCCGCAGAAACAATATGTTCTTTAACCATTAGATGTAGGTGTGTGTAAGTGTATCTCGAATACTTCTTATAAAAACATCCTAGTATATTGAGGATACTTGTGTTGTTATAAAGGAAATTAATAAAAAGAGTTTAGGTGGTTGGATAAGCAAAATAAAACAAAATAACATAAGCGAAGACATTACCTTAAAATCGGGTAACTCTTTTGATTTGAGCCAAAGGCTTCCTTGGGAAGAATTATGCCCAAAGTGAGGCTTCTAGGAGTAAGGAAGGAAATTTGGTAGAGTATTTGGGCATAGTTTGGCCAAGCCAAATGGCTTGAAAGTGTGAATGAGGTGGTAGAGGTGGGGGCCTTTTATAAGAGGAGAGGAGGGGCACTCTTGGAAAGATTGAAATGTTACTTTATTATGAAATGCTTTTTCGGATTCTAAAGGTCCCACACTTATATATTTCTAGGATTAGGTGATAATGGTTCTAAATATACTCATCCAATAGGTTTTTGAAAATTGTAAGTCTTATATTTTATATTATCTTTTCATTTTATTTAAATCGTTAATTAATGAGGTAATCGCTGCATCATCATGGTGTCATAAATAATTTAATTTATTTAATGTCTAAAAATTATAAAAAAAATATCATGATGTATGAAATATTTTTAGATTTCTAATGAATATTTATAGTCAAAAATATGACTTGTATAACCCCATTTAAAATTTTTTTTAATAAAACAACTTATGTTTGTGACATTTTTATTTTAACTTTAAATAAAAGTTATTTATGTCATTTTCCTACCAAAGTGGCTCCATGGGGTCATCAAGTTGACCCATGTATTGTCTTGGTCGGCCATAACTCATCCAGTAGAGGTATGACAAGTGTAAAGGTCATTTCATATTTTTATAATACCATTTTTACCTTAAATTTCACTAATTACCTTTAATCGCGATTAATTAAACTTAAAAGTTACTATTCACCAAAAATTATTTTAATCCCATTGAACCGCATTTTACTTCCTAATGACAACCATGTATGTCAGATTTTTGAAAATCAAATCACAGAAGTGGTAATATTTCATTTAAATGAAAAAAATCAGTTATTTAACTACCACTTAGTGGTTTCACTATTCATCAAAAATTGAAGTTTTTCAGAACAATGCCAAAATTTCACCCTAAGCTATAATTGATATTCCAAATTAAAAAATGATTTCTATTTTAAAAAATTCCAAACATATAAGTTTCATTAATTAATTTTATAATTAATTCCCGCTGTCACAACAAATAGCGTGTTTTTAAGAAACAATATATATCAAAAGATTGACAATTGTTTATGTCCAATTTCAATGTTAAATTAATTCTAATGACCACCATTGGATAAAATAGTAAAAATATATTCTAATTATACTTTAAAACCACTCAATAGTATAAGTTATCACTATAAATTATTTTGATTAAAAAAGTTGTTTTTAAGTATTTTTCACTATTCATAAAAAATTGGAAGTTCTCAGAAAAATACCAAAAATTCAACATAGGATAATTTCGATATTACGAATCCAAAAATGAAGTCCATTTTGAAATGTAAAATATATATAATTTCAAAAAGTGGTTATTACTATTCATAACTGCTACTTTTATTGGTCGCGGTGTGTTAGAACTCGAGGTTGCGTACAACACACGCTGCTCTATTATTCAAAGAGGAGCGTACCATGGAAGCTTGGGGTGTTACAATATTATTATTGTCTTAATTTTTATACCCTTCTACATATGGTGTTTATTTGGAATATTGTTTTAACTATGGAAATATTGATGAATTTGTGTCCTTTATTCTATACGGATATCGAGAAGGAATATTTTACTTGTATTAAATCTATGTATAAATAATGATTTGGATTTTCAGTGATGGGCGGAACCTTCTACAGCCCCTCGATCCATCGACAGGCCTCATGAGACAAATCAGTTGGCAACAAACCCTTCGAGTTTATTTCCAAAAATCAGATGGGTTGCTACCCACAAACTTGAACCATTTTGACGGTATAGTGGTATCATGTGCTAGATACATGATGTAAAATTAATAATAATTCTCTTTATTCATTTTTGGTTATTATTATCCATGAGGTTTTCACTATGACAAAATCTATGGATGCATTTTTATTATCAGTTTACTAATGGTGTGTGTGTTTTATTTATTCACCATGCCATATTGACTTTTCCAATTTTATTGTAATTAAATTATTGTTGATTCATGATTATGATATTTTTTACACTTACTGAGCATTTGAACTCACCCCTTTCATTTGTTTACCTTCAAAAGGTTATGAAGAGGAAACCATTTATTTAGTTTCCTTGGATGCAGTTTATTAGTTTTTGTTATGTATTGTATTTTGTTACCTTTCTCATTATAATATGAGTTTCATGTATGTATCTAGTTTCTTAAAGAATACTAAACTATTCGTTCCTTTGGTATTTCATTCCTATTAATCATTCCAATGTAATAAGTAATGCACCGGCGCTGGGATTTTGGGGTCAGGGTGTTACACATGTGATCACTACAACCAAGAACAACTCTTTCTTTAATTATAGTTTAATCTACATTAAGATTAATTCCACAATTACCCAATGAGATAAAGTATGATAACTTTATTATTGCACATAAAAACAATGAGAAGTAATGAATCCCCTATGTCAAGGATTTCAACATTCTTTTAATGAGAATGGA
This sequence comes from Viscum album, assembly GCA_963277665.1. Taxonomy (NCBI): domain Eukaryota; kingdom Viridiplantae; phylum Streptophyta; class Magnoliopsida; order Santalales; family Viscaceae; genus Viscum; species Viscum album. The sequence continues at coordinate 1,218,951,946 of OY728151.1, forward strand.
ACAACAAGCGTGGATCTATAATCGACTCTCCTATAAGTAATCGATGGTCCTTATGGTTTCCACACCATGAACATGACACCAAACATAAAAATATATATATGTTAATAAAGGAGATAAACCTCCGTAGAATAAAAATGTATAATGGTGGAAATAAAATGAAGAATAATCCACAAGAGAAAGAGGGAATACTCACCTCATATCACTACAAATTTATATCTAGAAGGTAGGGGTCGGATCCAGTCAAAGGGGCTTCAAATTCCTTCAAAAAATATCTATTAGGTACCTAGGGTTTGAGAGGAAAAGTGGGGATAAAGAAAATTTTTAAGGAGTTTCATGAATTTATAGACAATCTATAAGTTAGAAGACCATGATTCAATACCCTACACCACGGAACAAAGCTGCTAAATTAGGACAAAGCTACTACATAAGGTAAGAGACTATGCTGCAACATGCCTGGTCAAATCCAAATCCTAGAAACATAGTATGATCTATTCCATATATCCTATAAATTAGTATGAGGGGCATAGAATAAGTTTAACCACCACACCACATAATTCCATTTCTAAAGGATAAGTCTATGCTGCAACTCTTTCCTATGGTGTAACAACCATGAAAAATCCAAACCCACCCAAACCACCACTATTGATCCTCTACAGCATGGATTCTTATTCACACTATATCCCCATAGACTCTACAACATAGTATAAACCTCCACATCACAATCCTACTCTACAGGTAAATTTTTTGTTCAACTAACCTCCTTCATCCTCTGAGCCTCCTCTCAATACCTTAAACACCTAAAACAAACAAAGGAGTGGATTACAAGGATCAAGGAACTTACATATAAGATATTTTTAGGTCTATGGAAGCTTGTTGGTGATTAATATGGACATTACTATATCTTTGTGTTATTCAAGAGATTTTTGATATTTGAGGTCATTACTAAGGATTTTCTTTTGGTATTTGTTATTTACTTTGTAGTTTTTTCAGTTTTTATTACATTACATGCATGTATTGAGGTATTATTTATTTGTATTATGAGTATGATTGTTTGGTGGTATTATCTTATCTCTTATTCCTCATTCTTCTTATAGGGAAATTCTTCTCATCTGTGTGTGTGATATAACCTCAGTGTTAGTCATCAATCTATGGAATATTAGAGGTGGGATTCAGGATTCATTATCTCTCTTTCCTCATTGTCGGCCTAGGAGGGGTACCTTTAGGGGAGGGGGTCAGAAAGAGTGGTATCAAAGGTTCAGATCAAGGTATAGGATGGTGTTTAGAGATAATTATTTGTGAGGAATTAATGGGTTGGTATGGAAATAGTGTCATTTGATCTTAGTAGGAAATGTATACAAGGGAGATCAGATAGGACATGGGTATTTAATCCCCCCTATGATATGATGTGAGGTCCTTCAAGCTTACTAAGATAACTAAGTGAAGTGATTCTAGTTTCTAGGTAGAGACCTAGGAAAGGATCATGCATCATTCTCGTTTGTGTCTATGTTTGAAATGGGTAGATTTTGGGGTTAGGTTGAATCTTAATTAATTAATATTTAGTGTTCCATATTACATTTTTAGGATTCCCTAATTATTTTTTATTTTATAGGAATGGATCCAAGTTGATTTACTCATTAGGTTCATGCTTAATATGTTCAACAAGTCATACCATCATATCGTCGCAAGGTTGTGGTCAATGAAAATGGAACTTGGAGGAGGACACATCGAGAGTTCTAATACTAGATTATATAGAAGTATAAGGGATCTATTTCATATTTAGTGATAAAAGACTGGTTTGAGGAGGTATAAATAGCCTTTATTTTGATCCATACTCATAGGGGGCACTGGGTTTCAATGGTGTTGATGATTTTGGGTGGGGTGGCTAGAAAGTGGTGGCTCTTGTTCCTCAGGGATCATAAGGAGTTAGTTGTTTCATGGGAAAAGTTACAAGATCATTTTTGATCTGAGATTCTTTTTTTGACCACAATGGTGGCCAGTTTTCAAGAGATTTTTACCCTTTTATATGGAATCTCTAGCATGCGGGAGTTCCATATCTATTTTAGAAATTTTCTCTAATATGATTCAGACCTACTGCATTATGAGGAGGTCAATTAGAGGAGTTTCACGTAGGATTTTTATCCAAAATTACTATATAAACCTAAACCTTTTACACATATTATTACATGACTTTAATAATAATTATCCATATAATACAAACTAAGGATCGAAAAGTCTAGTGTCTTTAGAAGAATAGGTATATAATTATAAAAAATGAAACCAGAATAAAACATCATTTTATTAATCTTCATAATGATCTCTTAACTTCATTTGAGATCTTATAACTACATAGGATAACCTAGGGAATACATACACAAAAGGTATGAGCTAAAAGGCCCAATAAGGGAATAAACATGGGAATAAACCATAACACATGAGTTAGAAGGCATAGCATGATAACATAAATGGTAAAGATCATGAATAAACATATGGAATTATAATATAAAGAACATGGAATCATATTATCAAGGAAATATTGGAATGTGTTAGCAATATATAACATGACATAAACATGATTCAAGTCCAACTTCCAAAACTATATTACATGGTGGACAAAGTCCCATAATGAATTAGGTTTACTCCAAAATCCCATATATGACATCTCATGAGACTAAAAAATACCAAATTAATTGGATTTTTATCTGGTCACACCCATCATAACATGATCATGCTTTTGTGTGCTAAATAAAGATTCAAACATAAGGAATAAACATAGGGGTTACCCATGGAAAGAAATGAGTATCGTAATCATGTCATAAGGCATAACCAATGGGGGTATAATAATGTTATCCATGAAAAGGGGATTAAATAATTTTTGGAAAATAATAAATAAAAATAATAATATATCATGAATAATTATTTACAACTAAATTTAATACATGAAAGAGAGTGTTTAAGAAACTTTAGAAATGAGCCACTTTAGTGTGGTTTAAGGGAAAATATTAAAAAGTATTTAAAGGGGATAAAAGTGTAATTTTTTGTATAAACATAGAAATTAAATAAAATATTTTTCATGATAAAATGATATATTTTAGAAAAATATTGGTGGTTTAAACCAATTTATGTATTTTATTTAAATATGGGAAAGAAACAGAGAAGTTCTCTCTAATCGGGTTTGCTTATCGAGAGGAATTGAGAAGAGAATCTTATAAAATATGTATTTACCCCATAAAATAAAAATGAATTGAGATATATACACATGTTTGGAACATATAAACATAATTTAGGAGAATTATATAATAATAATTAATAAATTCATTGGGGTAAAGATAAAGAAAGTGTAACCTAAAGGAAAAATTAGAGGTTTAGATAGATCCCTTGTCGTATGTTCGAATGTGTTTTGTACTTGAACTTAATGTCCTGGATAATAAAATTAAATTAATTAATTACTTAATTAATTACCTATTATACATTTATTTGATTTATTATAATTTTTTTAAGTTTATTTATGACCATTTCAATGAGTTATAAAGTTCAATTTCGTCATTCTGGGAGCGTTCATTTCATGGTTTCGTGGTCAGTTCGCTTGTATATAATTATGGGAGTTCTTTTCAAATGGGAATAATTATATAGAAGTGAAATTATATGGAATTAATTAACTTAAATAATTTTAAATTTTCCCATATATCATTTTTTTATAGTATGATGATGATTCATTTGATATAACATTAATGGTAATTGTTTAGTTTATTTTAGCGGTTTTTACGATCATCACAAACTAGTTTCATTTTATTTAATATTATGTATATATATTAGTTTTAAAACATGAAAAAAAGTTATAATATAAATATTAAAATCTAATTTTACCATAATAATGGTTTTATGACCATAATTGAAGGCAGTAATGGAAAATAAAAACTCATTATCCATGAAGGCGGTGAACCAACACATCACAGGTGATGTTTTCATTGTTATAATAAAAGGAGAAGATAATAGATTTGATGATGGATATTATATTACCAAAATAAAATTAAAGTATATATATTATAATTGAGTTATCATTCTACTTTGGATAGGGTAGGTGAGGAGAGGATAAGAAAAGAAAAGAGATTGAAAGAGAAGGATTGAGGATTTTTTCACTTGAATGTTGTCTCCTTGAGAACCTCCTTAAGGAACTTGGGTTTGGTTTTTGTTAAGACCAGTAGATCTTGGATGTGGGGAAGAGTATTAGGATGGTAATTGGGTAGAATATTGACAAGCTAAAATACTTATAAGTTGTGATGATAAGGGGTGGTGAGGGTGGTATTTATGGGGGGAGAGGGGTGTTTTTTATTATTTTATTCATTTGTTTATTATTTTTGGAACAAGACTATCAATAGTGTTTATTCCTATGACTAAATATAGTAAATAGTTCAGGATAGTTCAAAAAAATGGGTTTTTACACCATTCTTACACCATCTATGACTCAAAACATCTTATAAGTCAAATACTGAAAATTACGGTATTTTACTATTCACAAAAAAAATCAACTATTTTAGAAAAATCCCAAAAATTAACCATAAATTTTTTTTGACATGTAGATAAAAAAAATTGAATATATTTTATGAAAATAATTTTATAAATATGATGAATTTAATTTTTAAATAAAATCATCATTTATTCAAAAAATACTGATTTTAATATTATAATCGTTTTTATGACCCTTTGAAAAATTAATTGAGGTCTCATAAAATTATATTATAATTATAATAAAATATAATATTAATTTATTGATATATTTTATGAAAATAAATTTCCATTTAAATCATTATATTAATTATAAAATTGTAAATAAAAATTTACGTTTTACAAAAATATCAACACTTAATTTATCATTTTTAAAACATTTATTTTCTTATACTATAATATAATTATATCATATTTTCATTTATGAGATACCTAAATTTTATTTATACTTTCATAGGTGAGGTTACTATTCTAACAGCCATATTACTATTCCTAACTATTAGATTACTATTCCAACGGTTAGGTTACTATTCCAATGGTATAAGTTTCTTAATTTCTATAAATACCCCTCATTTCATTAATTATTCATTCAATTATATTTTATTTTAAGGTTATATATATACATTCATATTCAAAATGAATATTTTATTATTAACATTATTTTTTATTTCTACATATTTTTTTGTGAGTGCGATCATTCTAGTGAATCAAGCATATCCAAATTCTCCCATTTTTATTATCTTGTTTTCTATTTATTATCCTGATGTAATATTTGGAATTCTTATTGGATTATTTGATGACTAAATTATCATTCTTCATAATGTTTTTATTAGGTTATCTATGTGATGTATGTGTTTTATAACATAATAAGGGAAATTTTATTGATAAAATTCAGGGTCGTCACATTCTTCCCCCCTTATGAAATTTCACTCTTGAGATTTCATTTTACATTATATGGTGAAAATAGGTGAAGGTATTTCTCCTTCAGAACTTCCTCTAATTCCCATATTGCATCTTCATAGTTATGGTTTCTCCATAGTACCTTGACAAAGTGAGTGGTCTTATTACATAGAAATTTGTCTTTACGATCCAAAATCTTTATCAGCTGCTCCTCATAAGAAATATCATTTTTCAGTTGTTCCACCTTTGAGTTCAGTACATTGAAGGGATCTGGTATGTGCTTACTCAAGAGGGATATGTAGAATACATAATGTACTTAATACATGTTTGGTGTAAGTGTTAGTCAATAGGCCACAACTCTTACATGATCAAGAATCTTGAAGGGGCCGATATACCTAGGACTTATCTTTCCTTTATTTTTAAATATCATAACTCTCTTCCATGGAGATATGTGAAGGAATACCATATCTAAAAACTCAAACTCCATCCCCCATTGATGATTTTCTGTATATCTCTTCCATCGACTTTGGGTATCTCAAATATGTTGTTGGATGGTCTTCACCTTTTCGTCCATTTCCTAGACCATTTCAGGTCTCATCAGCTTATGTTCACCAGTATCATCCAACATGCAAGCGTTCTACATCTTTTCCTATAAAGATATTCATATACATCCATTTGGATGCTTGAGTGGAAACTATTGTTGTAAGATAACTCAACAAGTGGAATATTTTGATCCCATACTCCTTTGAAGTACATTAAGCATACTCTCAACATGTCTTCCAATTTATGAATAGTCCACTCAGATTGGCCATTATTTTGAGGGTGATAAGTCTTACTGAATTTCAAATTAGTATTTAAAGCATGTTGGAAACTTTTCCAGGACTTAGAGGAAAATATCAGATCATGATTAGATATAATAGATAATGGTACTCCATGAAAACTCGACACTTCTCTGATGTATATCCATACAAGTTGGTTGAGTGAGAAGTCCTCTCAAATTGTAATAAATTGAGAAGTCTTTTCAAGATGATCCAAAATGACCCATATAACATTATTTCCTCTAGTTTTCTTCATAAGTCAAGTGAAAAAGTCTGTAGTGGTGTTTTCCTATTTCCATGTAGGTATAAGTAATGGTTGCATCATCCCCCATAGAATTTTTTATTTTAGCCTTGACTTTCTAGAATACCAGACACATTGATGTATATTTAGTGATCTTATCCTTCATATTGTACCACCAATAGTACTCTTAAAGATCTCGATACATCTTTGTAATCCTTGGGTGTATAGAGAAGGCTGAGCTATGTGAATCATTCATAATCTCTTTCTTTATCTCTAGATTGGATGCTACACATAGTCGTGACCTAAATCTTACGACTCCTTCCTCATCAATTTTGAACTCTGAGGATTTCCTCTTTCTTATAGCTTCCACTTTTTTCTGAATTTCCATATCATTTCTTTAAACATGCTTTATCTTCTCTATAAGGTATGGTTGGGCAATAATTTGTGAAAGGAATGATGATGTACCTTCCTTTATGATTCTCATGTCTACCCTTTTCAAGTCTAAAAAGATTTGATCTTTCTTAATTCTCATAATTGATAAAGTTGGGGGATCTTTTCTACTTAGAGCATATGCCAATTTATTCACCTTACCAAGATGGTATTGGATTGAGCAGTCATAATCCTTAATGATCTCTAACCATATTCACTGGTGTATATTAATATCCTTCTCTATGAATATATATTTGAGGATCTTATGATCAATATATATCTCACACTTCTCCTCATAGAGATAATGCCACCATATTTTCAATGAAAAGATCAAAGATTCCAATTCCATATCATGTGTGGGATAGTTTTGCTCATGAAATTTCAACTACCTTGACACAAAGTCTATCACTTTATCATTTTTCATCAGTACACATCCTAATACCTTCTTCTAAGCATCATTTTATACCATAGAGTTCCTCCCTTGTTGGTAGAGTAAGTACTCATGTAGTTATAAGCCTCTTTTTCAACTCTTTGAAATAGTATTTGTATTCACTGGTCCAGAAAATACTCCCTTCTGAGTCATTTTGGTTAGTGGGGTTGAAAATAGGAAAAAGTTCCTCACAAATCATTGGTAATACCCAGCTAGACCGATGAAACTACAGATCTCTGTTACAAATTCTGGTCTAGACCGCTCCTCAGTTGCCTTTATTTTATAAGGGTCCACAAATATTCCTTTTTTTAGTGATAACATTCCACAAGAATTATACTTACTCCATCCATAACTCACATTTATTGTACTTTACATATAGTTTCTCCCTATACAAAGGCTTTAGCACAGTATTAAAATGCATCTCGTTTTCCCACTTGCTCTTGTAATATATTAGAATATCATCTATAAAGACTGCCACAAATTTTTCGTGATAATCTATAAAGAATCTATTCATTAAATCCATGAAAATTTCTAGAGCATTAGTGAGTCTGAATGGAATCACTATAAACTCATAGTGTCCATACCTTGTTCGAAAGGCAATCTTGGGAATATATTCCTTCCTCACCTTTAATTGGTGATATCCCAACCAAAGGTCCAAATTAGCGAAATATTTGTCCCACGTAGTTGATCGAACAATTCATCTATCTATGGTAGGTGATACTTGTTCTTTATTTTTATTTTTTTGAGCTCATGATAATCAATGCATAGGCACATTGATCCATCCTTCTTTTTGATGTAGAGGACTGGCACACCATACAATGAAGCACTCAAGCATATGAAACCCTTGTCTAGATTCTCTTGAAACTACTGCTTAGGTTTCTCTAAATCAATGGTGTCCATTCTATAAGGAGTCTTTGATATAAGAATATGTATAGGTATAAGTTTAATTGAGAACTCAACCTCTTGGTCGAGAGGAATACCGGGTAATTCTTCAAGGAATACATCAGTGTAGTCCCTCGCAATGGGAATGTCTTTGAGAATGATCCTATCCTTTGTCTCAATAATTTGATTTAGATATACTTGCTCATATGGAAATAATATCCAAAATTGAGATGATGATTCTGAAGGAGATTCATCCTCCTCCTTATAATTGAACAAAATTTGGGGGTGCCTCTAGATGTGAAGAGTGATCTCCCTTTCCTAATAGTTGATGTTATATTTGTATAAAGATATTCAATCCATGCACAATATATAATCAAAATCCACAAAAGGAGGTAATATGAGATTTTATGGGAGGTTTATTCCATGAAAATTAATTGGGAAGGAGTTATATACTTTATATTCACTGATTTATCCATTTTTTGTTCTCACAGATAACTCAACTTTCATATTTTTAGGTGGTGTTTTAATAGTTCTATGAAACTTTCAAGATATTAAAGAATGTGTAGAACCTGAATCAAATAGTATGTTCACTATTATTGAATGAATAACCATTGTACCTACCACCATATAATTTTCAGGCTCCACCTTAGCAGTAGTGATAGTATATTCCCTTCCCTACTACCTTAGAGGTTATTATTGTTGATTGTTTTCTACAACCCTTAGCTTAGGGAATTGGATTACATAATTCCCATGTTCCTTTAATTTTAAACACTACACTATAGGTTGAGTGTTGATATTAACCTTACTTTATTCTTCTACATTAGTGGGATTCTTCAAATCCCTTCAAAAATAATTATCCTAATGCCCATCTCTTATATATTTGAAGCATCTCCCGATTCCCTTTAGATAGTTCTCGAGATACTTCTTCCCACACTTTTGACTTGTGGGATGTTAGGTTTTATTTCCTTTATGGCATTTATCAATTGATCAGCCCATATTAAACACCATTGTCCTATTTTTATCTCTGAGACCACGAGACTACTAAGAGTCGCCAATCTCCATCTTAACCTTTAGGGAACATTGGACAATTTCCTCATAGCTATCAAAGTATTTAATCACCAAGGCTTCTCATAAAATCAGATTTAATCCACTAAAGAAGCAATCCACCATGATTTTAGTGTTCATGAAAAATACAGAGGCATGTCATGAAAGCCTTATAAAGCTTTCCTTGTATTTCTCAATAGACTCATCTTCCTTTTTCTCTAGTCTGAGGAACACCCTCTCCATCTTAATATGAAGAGTTTGGGGAAAATATTTACTGAAAAATATTTTCTTGAATCCTTACCAATCCATGGAATCAATTTCCTACTTAGACATTTTGTTTTTTATCATTATCCACCACCGATCAGATCCCCATCAAAATGATAGACTGTCAGTACAACTTTCTCTTCTTTTGAGCATTTAAGGGCAGAGAATATCTTTTCAATGGAGTTAATCCATTATTATGTGATGATGGGATTAGAAGATCCACTAAAGATAAGAGTCCATTTTTTCATAAATAATTTGACTGAAACTTGCACTTTATTAGGATGAGGAGGAGGTTCCATATGATTCAATTTATTATTCATGACTTGAGCTAGTTGATCCAAAACTGTCATGAAGTTATGGGATCATGTTCCCATTAGGTTTAGCATATCATTAGGGAAATCATAACATTTCCTATCACATTTATTGTTGGCATGAGTTCTCTTATTTCCCTCCATTAGCTAAATAGAGAGGAAAAAATAATTAGGGTGCTTTAATACTTATCTAATGTTCATATAAAAAGGAAACCATAAACTTGGAGGTAATAACTTATAAATGAAATGTATATCCTAACATGTGATTCCCTAAGTTTCAAAATGGGTTATTCGTGATGATATAATTATCCCTAAGGTTATTAATAAAGTTTTATAGTCATAATCTCCCAAAACAACGAGGCCATCCTTTGATACAAACTATATAGACCCAATCCTTTTACACATATTATTAAATTATTTTAATCATAATTATCCATGAAATACAAACCAAAGATCAAAAGGTATAGTTTCATTGGAAGACTATGTATGTAATTAGAAAACATGAAACTAGAATTAAAAATAATTTTATTAATCTCCATAATGATCTCCTAACTTTCTTTCATCTCCTATAACTACATAGGATAGTCTAGGGAATGTAGATACAAAAGGGATGAGCAAAAAAGCCCAGTAAGGGAATAAATAAGGGAATAAATCATGGCACATGAGTTACAAGGCATAACATGATAACATAAAAGGCATGGATCATGAATAAAAATATGGAAGCATAACATATAGAACATGAAATCATATGATTAAGTAAATATTGGAATGTGGAAGCAACATATAACACAATATAAACATGAGTCAAGGCTAACTGCCAATACTATATTACATGGTGGAAAAAGTCCCATAATGAATTAGGTTTAATCCCCAATCCCATACATTACATCTCATGAGACTAAACATTACCCAATGAATTATAGAACTATCTAGGTGAACCCATCATAACATGTTCATTATTATGTGTTCCATATAAATATTCAAACATAAGGAATAAACATACGGGTTTCCCATGGAAAGAAATGGGTATCGTAATCATGTCATAAGGAATAACCAATGGGTGTATAATAATGGTATCCCTAAAATAGGGGATTAAATAATTTATGGAAAATAATAAATAAAAATAATAATAGATCATGAATAATTATTTCTAATTTAAGTGAATACGTGAAAAACACTATTTAAGAAACTTTTGAAATGAGACACTTTAGTGTGGTTTAAGGGGAAATATTAAAGAGGCTTTAAAGAGGAAAAAGGCATAAATGTTTTGTATAAAACCAGAAATTAAATAAAATAGTTTTTCATGATAAAATTAGATATTTTATAAAAATATTTTCAGCTTAAAATAGTTTTTTTAGTGTACTTGAAAATGGGAAAGAAATGGAGAATTTCCCCTTAATTAGGTTTTCTTATCGAGAGGAATTGAGAAGGGAACCTTTTAAAACGTGAATTTACCCATCAAATAAAGATGAATTGATCTATATAATTTTTTTTGAAAATATACATAGAATTTAGGAGAAGTATATAAGAATAATTAATAAATTCATTGGGGTAAATATAGAGAAAGAGTAACCCAAAGGAAAAAAATAGAGGTTTTGAGGGATCGCTTACCTTATGTCTGAATGCATTCTTAAATTGCACTTAATTTCATGGGTAATAAAATTAGATTATTTAATTACTTAATTAAAAACCTATTATACATTTATTTGATTTATTATAATTTTATTAAGTTCATTTATGACCATTTCAATGAGTTATAAAGTTTAATTTCATCATTCTGGGAGCATTTGTTTCATGGTTTCATGGTTGGTTCACTTGTATATAATTATGGAAGTTCTTGCCAAATGGGAATAATTATTTAGAATTGAAAATATATGGTATTAATTCAATTAAAAAAAATTAAATGGTCTCATATATCATTTGGTTTTCTGGTATGAGGATGATTCATTTGATAAAACATTAATGATGATTGTTTAATTTATTTTGGCATTTTTTATGATCATCACGAACTAGTTTCATTTTACTTAATATTATGTCCATATATTAGTTCCAGAAAATGAAAAAAGTTATAATATATATACTAAAATGTGATTCAACCATAATAATGGATTTATGACCAGCCTGGAATGTGGTAATGAAAAATGAATATTCATCATCCATGAAGGCTGTGAACTGACATATCACATATGATGTTTTCATTTTTAGAATAAAAGGAGAAGAAAAGATATCTGGTGATGGATATTAAATTAAAAAAATAAAATTATAGTATATATATGATACTTTATTTATCATTTTTCTTTGTATAGTAGAGTTGAAGAGCGGATAAGAAAATAAAATAAATTAAAAGAAAAGGATTGAGGATTTTACCTCTTGAATTTCATCTCCTTGAAAACCTCCTTAAGGCACTTGGGTTTGGTATTTTTTTGAGAATAGTATCTATTAGACACGAGGAATAGTATTGTGAAGGTAATTGGGTATAATATTGACAATCTACAAGTCTTAGAAGGTGTGTGGACAAGGGGTAGTGAGGGTGGTATTTATAGGAGGAGAGGGGTGTTTTTTTATTATTTTATGCATTTGTGTATTATTTTGGATCAATACTATCAATATTGTTGGTTATTATGACTAAATATAGTAAATAGTTCAGGATATTTTAAACCAATGGGTTCTTACATCATGCTTACATCATCCATGACTCAAAAATTCTTATAAAGCTAAATACTGAAAATTGTCGTATTTCACTATTCACCAAAAATTAAACTATTTTTATAAAATCTAAAAAATCCACCCTAACCATTTTTCAATGCGTAGATTTCAAAAATGGATCCATTTTATGAAAATAATTTTATAAATATGATATAATTAATTTTTAAATAAAATCATCATTTATTCAAAAAAATACTGATTTTAATATTATAATTGATTTTATGACCCGTTGAAAAAATAATTAAGGTCTCATAAAATTATATTATAATTATAATACAACATAATATTAATTTATGAATCTATTTTATGAAAATAAATTTTATTTTAAATCGTTATATTAATTATAAAATTATAAATAAACATTTAGGTTTTACAAAAATACCAACACTTAATTTATCATTTTTAAAACATTTATTTACTTATACTATGATATGATTATATCATATTTTAATTTTATGATACCTAAATTTTATTTATACTTTTATATGTGAGATTACTATTCTAATGGCTAGAATATTATTCCTAACGAACTGATCACTATTCCAATAGTCAGGTTACTATTCCAATGGTATAGGTACCATATTTTATATAAATACCTCTTATTTCATTAATTATTAATTAAATTATATTTTCTATTAAGGATATATATATAATTTCATCTGAATATTTTTTTTATTATCATTATGTTTTGTTTATACATCTTTGTTCGTGAGTACGGCCATTCTAGTGAATTGAGTATATCCAAATTCTCCCATTCTTATTATCTTATTTTCTATTTATCATCCCAATATAATATTTGGAATTATTATTGGTTAATTTATTGACTAAATTGTCATTATTCATAATGTTTTTATTGGGTTCTCTAAGTGATTTTTGTTTTTTATAACATAATAAGAGAAATTCCATTAATAAAATTCCGGGTCATTACAAATCCAGTGCTAGTTACCCCATTATGCTGATGACATATATCAAGGTGTTGTAGATATAAAATTTTGTTGAGAGGACACTAGTTAGGATAGGATCATCATGATATAGGAGTTATTAGGATTATACATGTAGCAGATCTATGGTCTAGGGTTTCCATTTGTATAAATAGAAGGTTTTTTAGATAGTTGAGGGTAGGTCTCAGCTCTCTTCATCTCATTTAACTAGGGATAGTGGATCTTAGGCCCCTAGAAAGGGATTAGAATTTTTTTCTTATTTATGTCATGGTCATCAGTAGTGAGAGTGCCCAAACTTTTTGAATAGATAGCATGTGACTAGTGCTCCACTTCAAGTTTCTTCATTGTAGTAGTATCGTCCAAGGCAGCATCAACAGGGTGCTCTATCCTTTAGTTTGTAGAGGGGAGATAGGATAAGAAAAAGGGAAGCCTTATTTTTCTCCTTATCCTTAAAGATCAAAGTGCATCCATGGAGGTGGTCTCCATAAGGGTCAGAGAGGTCATGGGGTAGGTCATGGCAAGATTCATGTACTAGAGTTTCCAGCACCAGAAAATTCAAACATTGATCGAGGTACCATTTATTTATTTTATACTTGGGTGATAAATTGTTTGATTTTATAACTATGCACTTCTTCATATCACTTTCCCTGGTCTATGATTTGGGAATTTAGTTATAGAGACTTACAGTTCCCTTGGTTTTGACTGCCCAAGTTATAGGTCGATCTTATTTGTATGAAGTGTATAGAGATTGTGAAATAGTGATGGAAAAAATAACACTTTGGGAGACTTCCTATGTTTTTATATAAATTTATATGAAATATTAATTAACATGAACTGGCTATATTTGATGCAGAATATCATAGATTGTTTTAGGAGGTCTATTGCGCACTATGATGCCGACAGAGATTCTTCCATGTTCATTGGTGAGAGAGACCCTCAGATAGGTTAGAGGCATATTCTGTCATTGTCTTCCTTAATGGAAAATTTGATGTTGAGTTCCTCAGAGGTTCAGTGACAGTTTTTCCTAGGGTTGTGTAAGAATACTCTGATGTTTTTCTTGAAGTGGTTATGGCATTACCTCCTTGGTGGGAGATTGAATTTAGGATAAATCTACAATCAAGTTCTTAACCAATCCCAATGTCTCTATATAGGATGATTCCTTATGAGTTGTGGGAGCTATGAATATAAGTTAATGATCTCTTTTAGTGAGGTTTTATTTTACTAAGCATGTCATCTTGGGGTGTTCTAATTTTTTTCACGAAAAATTTTGATGGTAGTCTGTATCTATGTATTGATTATCGGTACTTGAATCAAGTGATAATGAATAATCACTATCCTCTTTCAAATATTGATGATTTATTTGATTAGATAAAAGGATCTAGTTGGTTCTTGAAAATCGATTGATGATCAGGATATCATAATATTTTTTTAAAGGATGAAGATATACCAAACATCCTTTTTTGATGTCAAAATGGGAATTATGAGTTTATTGTGATGTCATTAGAAGTGAAGAACACTCCAATTGTGTTCATTTTACTAATGAATGTGGTGTTCTAAGAGTCTCTGAACCGATTCATGGTAGTTTTTATTGATTACATCCTTATGTACTCCTCATCTGAGGAGGATCACATAGAGAATCTGCAGGTAGTTTTGGGAGTTCTTCATCATCAGCAGCTATTCAAGAAGTTTTCAAAGTGTGATTTATGGGATCATGAATTTAATTTATTAGGGAATTTTATGTATTGATGTGGAGTAGTTATGTATCCTTTCAAGTTCATGGTAGTTTTTTTGGGAAACCCCCAAGAATGTTATGGAGGTGTGAAGTTTCCTCAGTCTTGCAGGATATTATATGAGTTTTATACCTAAATTCTCTCAGATTTTGACTCCTTTAACACCCTTAAAAAAAGGATCATAAATTCTTATGGAAATACTAGTTCCAAGTTTATTTGAATTATCTAAATTAGAAGTTGATCAGTGCCCTGATTCTTCATTTTCCAGATGAGGGAGTCTGTTTTGAGGTTTACTGTGATGATTCATGCCTTAGATTGGTTATTTTCCTAATTCATAAGAGGGAATTTGTTCCATATGGGTATTTATAGTTATGACCCCATGAACATAACTATACCACTCATGATCTTGAGTTTCTAGAAACTATTTTTTCCTTGAAGTTGTTGAGAAACTACCTCATTAAGGAATGATTTTTTTTTTCACCAATCATAAGAGACTAAGGTATGACTTTTTCCAACATGAATTGTACTTATGACAATGATGGTGGATGGAATTATCGCAATAATATGACTTCAATATTTCTTATATATTGATAAAAGGGAGTATTGTATCTAACACGCAAAGTAGGAAGTCGTGCAGTGATGTTGTGCATGAGTTTGGAGATTCTTGGAGAGTGATGGAAGTTCTCTCCATGATGTATCTTAATATGGGAGAGTTTGGTGGTAGAGGATGACTTTTTCAAATAATGGTGAAATCATATTTAGTTTATTAGGTGTATGATTCCCAACTGAGGGGTTCTGAGGTAGAGGTTTAGTGAGATCAAGTTATCTATGGTGATGACCATGATGGTTGGTCTGAGGATGATCAACACTGGGTGTTATTTTAGGAGAGGATTTTCATTCCTTTGATGACATGTGAGGTGGTTCTTCGTGAGTACCACAGATCACCCTTATAGGTACACCCTAGCATGAAAAGGATTTACTATGCTCTTGGAATTTAGTTTTGGTGGCCTGGGTTTAAGAGTTCAGTTGCAGAGTTTGTATCCTGATGTTTAGTCTTCCAAAAGGTAAAGGTTGAGTATCATGTTCTTAGTGGTTTTCTTTAGTCGTTAGATGTTCCTTAGTAGAAGTGGGATGAAATTTTGATTGAATTTTTCATAGGTTTAACTCAATATCAGGTAGGTATGATGTTATCTAGGTGATATTGGAATGTTTTACAAAATCATCTCATGTCTTAGTGAACAAGGAGTTGATATCAGCAGAGGTTTTATCTTGGTAGTGTTTGGATGAGGTGGTGAGGCTTCCCCAAGTCCCAAGAGGGTATGGATAGGTATTTAGTGTGCTTTTGGTTCTTAGTTGTTCCTTACACTACCTTTCATCCATATAAAACTTTTAAATGGATCGGACTATCCATACTCCTGAAGACATATTGCGCACTTGTGTCCTTGATTTTAGAGGTTCATGGGCGGGACACCTACCTTTGTTCAGGTTTTTTCACAAAAATAGTTTTCACTACACTATTTGTATGGCACTGTTTGAAGCTTTGTATAGTTGACCTTGTTGTTATCCATTGTACTAGACTAGGTTTGAAGAGTCAGTAATTCTCAAGTCGAAACTAGTACGGGGTATGATAGAGATGGTTCAGCTGATTTGTGAGGGGATTAAGGCAGCATGGGATCATTAGAAGTCCTATGTTTTCCATAGGAGGATACCTCTGGAGTTTGAAATTGGAGATCATGTGTTCTTAATGTTGAATACTTATCATGGGAAATGAAGGTTTGGTCATGGGAGTAATCATTCTCCCCATTTTATTAGGTATTTCGAGGTGTTGGCGCATATAGGAGTCATCATATATTATATAGCACTTCCCCCATATAAGAGCTATATTTATGATGTTTTTCATGTATCGTAACATTTTTTTATCTTCATAATGATCCACACGTCATCGATTGGGGTGAGATTTATGTCGATGATGATGTGACCATCGATGATCGACCCATGTAGATCTAGGACCACTAGGAGAAGGTGTTTCATTGTCATGTTATTCCCTTGGTTTATGTCCTTTTGTGGAACAATGTCATGGAGGAGATCACCTAGGAGCATGATTCATAGATGCATTCTTAGTACTCTAAGTTTTTTTATACTTAGTTCTTATTTTTGTAAATATTCTTATAGATGTTGACCATTATATGGATTATGAGATGGTTCTATTTTTTATGATTCCTTGTTTTTGGAATCTCTCCTATTTGATAGGTATCTCCTCCAGGAGAGTGTTTGGGATTTGGTTGAGAGTTTTCTATAGTTTTGAACTATGTTCATCTAAGTGGGGTGATTATGATCCTCTGATGGTGAGATATTTAAGAGGTATCTCGTGGGGTGGTTGATTGGGAAACAATTCTTCCTTCCTTTCTCTATGGGTTTGGTTTTAAATTCCCAAGGGTGGTAATTGTTTGAGAGGTATCTAATGTAAGGGGACCAAATCCTTGTAGCCTGCTCATTTTTATTTTTTAAGTATTTTAGGTGATGATAGGCGGCTTAGAGGAGGAAGGAGGGGAGTTGAGCTAAAATTTTAGTTGCATAGAAAGATTTCAATGTGGAGGCTCATGCTATTCTATGGAGTCCACAAGGATACAGTGTGGATAAGAAGCTACATTATAGAGGTTGGAGTAAGGATTTTTGGGTGGTTATACCTTTTTTATGGTCATTACGCCATAAGGATGAGTTGTGTTGTAGCCTTTTCCTTTGGAAATGTAATTCTATGGCGTATTGGTTTACCTTGTAGTATGGACCTCTTCCTAATTTATAGGATATTTACTATGGACTATGTCATGTTTCTCGGATGTGGCTTTGACTAGGCATATTGTAGCATAATATCTTGCCTTATATTGTATTTGTTTTCAAATTCAGTAGCTTTATGTCATGGTGTAGGGTGTTGTGTCATGGTTTTGTAAATTCTATGTTGCCTATAAATTATAAAACCCCCTTTGAACTTTTCTTTCTCCACGCTTTTCCTCTCAAACCCTAGGAACCTAGGAGATATTTTTCAAAAGCCTTTGAATCCCCTTTGATCAGATCTAACCCCTGCATTCTAGAAATCGATATGTGGTGATCCAAGGTGAGTTTTCCCTATTTCTCTTATGGTTTCTTATTTGTCCAATTTTTCCCCTATTTTACCTTTACATGCTATGGTAGTTGATCTCTATTATTCTCATGGAATTTTTTGATGCTTGGTGGTGTTTTTTTGGTGTGGCATCCATAGGGACCATCAATTACATGTGGGATAGGTGATAAGAGATATGTGCTTGTTATTTCATTCTCATTTGAAGAATTTTGAAATCATAGAGGTAGGGGACTCGTTTATTCTCCTTATTTTTATGTGCAATTGTAAATTTATCATGGTTTATCTAATTAGGTAATGATGGAATTAACTTTGATTAATATTAAACTAGAATTAAAGAAAGTGTTGGTTTTGGTTACAATGATCAGATGTGTTTACGTCATGTTAATGGTTTATCTCTTTATTTTTTGGATATTGTGTTATTTATTGTTTATGTTATGGTTTAGCATGTTTTTTATATTTAGAAATTGTATGAAGAATGAAAATTTGTTAGTTCTTATTGGTTAAATAATAGATTCATATTTAATTTATTATCATTCTTCCTTATGAGTTGATGTAAATGGAAGTTATCCATGAATCATATTTAAATAATTCGTAGTTTTTTATAGTTGATGCCTTAGGTTTCCTATGGTTGTAACCTATGATAAATGAATATGTCAATTCAAGAAAATAATAAACCAATTGTTTTTTAAAGATAATTTTTTGAGTTGAGAGATCACATTTTATTATGAAGGTTGATGCCTTGGTTCTAGGGACTAGATTCCCTATTAACTATTTGTTGTTTTCCTACTACCTTGTTTGATTGCTCTGGATGAGGAGCCTTTCTATATGACATGATGTTATCCTAGGATGGTTGATGGTTTGACATGAAATGGGTGTGGATTATAAGTTTTATGGAAATAGTTGGCACCTATGATGGCGGTATGGATAGTGATATGCATAGTGGTGTCAAGGATGGCATTGGGGTTGAAGAAATAGGTTGAATATAGGATTTATCATTGTTTTTCATGTTTAAATCTAGTATGCTTACTTAATAATGAATTTTATTTAAAGGTTGAATGACCAGGTTGCTTCTTTCTATTTTTCTTTTCCCCACTGCTTAACGCAGCTAGTTGTGCATGGTTTATGCATATTTTTTAGTATCTTAGGACAAGTCCTAGAGTACTTGGATTTATAGAATGGTAACGATAAATAATTTAACCCATGGGGTTTAGGGTTTATCGGAATTCTAAAATGATGATAATTATTGAGGGGCCATGTAAAAGGTTGGATTATACTAGGAGGGAATGGAAATTGGTTGGTAATTAAAGTAATTATGAAATTTTTAATGGAAATATTAATTAAAAGTCTCTTTGAATTTTTATGTGCTTATAGGATGCACAATCCTTAGTGGTGATAATTGAGCCACTAATAGAAAATAGTTGTGATTGAGGTTAAGGCTAGGTAAATACCCATACTCTAGTTTGTGGGCTATATATATATTCATATGTTAAGCGATTTCATATGCTACCCCACCCATTTCGGTAGAGTGACCCACACCAGTGGAATCAGAAGGATGTTTTCCTTAACATCCAGGTTGGTGAGGAATAGATGGTTGATTTCCCCCTATTTCTCTACTTTCTTCTCCTGATAGTATTATGTGCTGGTATGTATGTTGGTTACTTTACTATATATGTTTTTAGAGGGATATAATGGATTTTAGTTATTTTCACACACATGTATCTTCAGATATAGTATCCTAAGTATTATTATAGGTATGTTGTATATGGGTTGTGATGGTTTGATGTGTAATACATGATTTATAGGAAGTGGTGGATCCTAGAAACTACTTGGTTATTATCTGTAGATGTGGATATTGATGATGAGATTGTGAGACACACAAGGTGTGGGTTTAGTTATAATTTCCTTTGACACATGTGGATTATTTGGATAGAGATGGATCAGGATGTGAGACATCGGGGTGGGGTGGAAAACTAGTGGGGGAGTGGTAGTGGGTTCCTTTATTTGATATTATGTTGCATATCATGTTATTAGCTGTATGTAATGCTTGGTGAGGGAACCATGGTATGGCTAGGAACTTAGAATACCTATTCAGATGATGAGTTAGTTTCATTTTTTTATTCACTAGGTTTTAGTGTTCTTTCTTTATCTTTTTCATGAGAGTCTCTAGGGAGGATCCTACTGAGTATACATTTTATGCTCACCCTATATCTAAATAAACCATTTTCAGGTCTATGGGAGATGGTTTCTGATCAAGATAAACATTATTATCTCATGGTATTATTTAGGAACCATTTGGGATTCAAGGTCATTGTTGAGGATTTTCCATTGGTACTTATAGTTTACTTTATATTTGTTTCATTTTTTATGTCATTACATGCATGTATTGGGGTGTCCATTATTTTTTATTATGGTCATAACTTTTTTGGTGGTCTTATCTTATTTATCATTATTCATTCTTCTTAAAGGGTAATGTCTCCCATCCATGTGTATGATATACCCTTGATGTTAGTCGACAACTTGTGTCCTATTGGAAGTGGTCTTGAGGTGTTATTATCTCTCTTTCCTCATTATTGACCTGGGAGGGGTACCTTTGGGGGAAGGTATCATGAAAAACAAAGCATGGTTCCTAATTTCACATACACCATTCCATTGTGGTGTATAATGAGGAGTAAGTTGAGATGGAATCTCAAACTCCCATAGATAATCAATGAACTCTTGATTAATATATTCTTCACCATGGTCTATGTGGAGTTTCTTTATCTTCTTAGCAAGATGATATTCAACTTAATTCTTATATTCCTTGAATTTCTCAAAGTAATCTTACTTATACCTCATTGAGTAAACATGTTCATATCTACTAAGTTCATCAGTAAAAGTTATAAAGAATAAGTATCCACATTTTTCTTCAATAGGAAATGATCCACACATGTTTGTATGAAATAAATCAAGAAATTTTGTGTCCCTTTCACCCTCTCCACTAATAGAGCTTTTTATTTTTGTCTTACAAACAAGATTGGCATATACCAAGTGGTTTTAGTTTAAAATAATATAAATACCTATCTATATATAAATTTTCCAAGTGATTTTCATTTACATGACCTAGTTGGTGATGTCACAGTTGGGTGTGATATAAGTCATACAAAATTAATTAATTATTAATTTTCAATACTTTTTTTTCATATTCCAATACATAAAGAAAGTTATTTTTATGTTCCATACCAAAAAATATTCTATCTTTGTAAAATTGGAAGCTTTTACTCCCAAATTTGAAAATAAAACCATCCATATCAAGATGGAATACAAAAATAATGTTTTAGTAACACTTGGAACATAATAAGGGTTCTTTAAAACCAAGATAATTCTTATTAAAAATATAATGTGGTAGTTTATTATAACCACTTTAGTGAGTATAGCTCCATTAGCTACTCATATATCCACCTCACCTCGTAAAACTCTTCTAAATCTACTTTGTTCATGTAATTGTATACAAATGTGATCACCACAAGATGTATCTAATACTCAATTTGTAGAAATATAAAGATTTCACTCGATAATGAATGCACTTGAAGCTTCCCCTTTCTTATTTTTCATGGTGAATTTATTCTTCTAGTGGACCTTCTTTCCACATGAAAAACAGAAGACATCGTGTACCCTTATTTTCCCATTGATCTTCCTCCTCTTGGTTGGGCATTGCAAAGAGGCCTTAGACTTAGATTTATTCTTGGGGCCTTTCACCTTTCCCTTCCACTTGTTAACTATAATTATATAAGGCTTCTATCTCTTCATATCCTTATCATCTTGACAAAGAGAAGTAAGAATATATGGAAGTGTCTTCTCAATTTTTTCATATTAAAATTCATAAAAAATTTGGGGAAGCTCTGAGGGAGTGAGTCAAGTATGAGATCACTACATAATTAATCATGTATTTTAAATCCTATAATCTATAGATATTCAATATATCCAATAATATTGACCATATAAGGTCTAACCGGTGTACCCTCTTCAAAATTTCATGTAAAGAGTTCATTAGGTATCTCAAACCGCTCATGTCTATGTCTCTTCTAATAAATATCATAGAGATATTTTAGAATAGTATATGCATCCATTTTATCATGTGACTTATATAGTTCATCAAAAATGGATGATAAAATAAAACAATAGAAATTTAGTGCATCATACAAGTGTTTTAAATAGACATAGAACACTTACTCACTCACCTCATTAGTTTGTAGATCAATAATTGGGGCCTCCAACACATAAAAATTTCATTCCTGATGTAGTACCATGTACAAGTGCCTATAATTCTCCTAGAAGTTACTACCAAAGATGAGGTTGTATTTCTCCCATATAAATTACAAGTATATAGATGAAATTGCCATTTTTTCTACCATAAAATAAAACCAGATTTAGTATTTTATCATGATTATCAAAATATGTGAGGCGTAATAATTTTAGTTATCCTATTAATCTCCTACTATTTTATTATGTCTGGATAACACTCACCATTAGAATTAGAATATAATATCACATGGATATTCTAGTGTATTGGATCCATATTTCCCTTACCATAACCCAAATGAGGGTCTTTTTAATACTCAAAGGTATTTAGATAGACGGTCATGCCAATTTCTAGCTCGTAGCACATTGATCCATTGAGTGGACTCTCCAATCCTGAAATCCTGATTTGGATTTCTTTAACACTTGACTCTAAGTAACATCGAGTCTAGTAAGGATTAATTATCTTTATGTCTACCTAGTTAAGTCAACTCAAAACCTTCATAGTAACTCCTTGATAAAAGTAAGTGTCTTGATGAGGGCTAGACTAACACTTGGTTCTATGGTTCCATTCTTAATCAAGTAATAAAATGATTTTTGACTTAATATTCACTTGAGTGATTTCTATTATTTATGTCTAAATATCCTTATTTATCTTTTATGTTTCATATTAATATTATGTGGATTTTACATAATTAATTAACTATGTTATGATAAAAAAAATTACACATAATCCATTAATTTTACGTTATCTTGCATGTGTTGTTATCTTATTTATTTTATGCGGTCACATTTAACATCATATAAACATGAATCACATAAAATATATAACCATGAACTTAGACAGAACAAAATAAATAAAGTGATTTGATCATGAACATTCTAATGGTTGATTTATCGAGCGGATGATAAATCAAGCTATAGCCCTAGGGGAAAAAACTCATTGAGTCAGTTTTGGCTTGAGTTGTATCATTCCACCATCGACCTTACTATATTCTTGGTAGGTTTCACCATGGTTCAGGTTCTAAAATACCTCCTCTCTATAGTGCTCCATCCTTTACATGTTTTATTCTCACTTATAAGTGAGGAGAAATAGGGGTTTGGGATACATAAAATAAACCATGGACACATATGTCCTACATAATAAAAGTGGGAGGGATGACTCGCAGGCCATCATATTTAATTTAATAAAATTTTACAACATATAAAAACCCATGCAATAATATTAAATTATATAGAAATCCAACACATACATTGATCGTTTAAGCTCATTATCAGGAAAATACATGTAATGATGTCACATGCATACATGCTAGAATATATTTTTAATCACTCTTTTAATTAACATAAATTTATATTGAATTAATAATTAATGGTATTATTAGTAAATTAATTCTTCATATTAATTATTAATTAAATTATTCCTAGAGATATATGAGATTCCTATCCTCTAAATTTTAAATAAAATAATTTATTTTAATGTACACAACATGTTCTTGGATTTAACAGTCATATACCCACCTGAACTATGCAATGTTTTTTGTGGTCGTGTATAGTGTATTCACATTTCATGTAGAATACATGACATGTCATGTAATTACACAGTGTGTATGATAAATTTATGACACACATACACATGTTAATTTACATATCATGTATCACTTTTAATGCACATGAAGTATATGGCATGTAACGACCATACACGGTGTGTAAAATTGAATTTAACGTGGAAATTAATTAAGAATTTAATATTATTTAAGCCCTATCATGCATTTTGTATTGACAATATAGGACACATTGAAACATGTTAATTTTGTTTAATGGGACAATTAATTTTGTTTCCACATAAATTAATTGTGAAGTGTATATCCTAATTGGTCATGTACTCCTTTTAAATGGGTATGCATTACATAGCACGTACAACCTGCTACATGTCATGTCACACTTTCTATGGCCATCCTCAATACATGCCTAGGGACTCAGGGTATAATTTTTGTAGATATTAATGGGTTACATGGTGTGTACGCTGGCTAAAAATCATGTAATTACATATAGCCTGTGTTCCTTAGCTTTAAGTCCTTAAACGGCATGTAAAAAAATACGCAATATGTATTTGACCACATGGTTAGCTAACTGCGTGCGACTACAAGATGTGTACACTAGTTACACGACATGTAGTCCCTAAAACCATGTGTTATAGGGTTCATATCAATATGTAGAATGTAAATAGGTTGCATAATTATCTACACAACCAACTAAATTTACCGTTGGAGTGTCCTTGTGTGGTGAATATGGGTACATAGTGTGTAGTTTTGTTATATGTTGTCTAGTCCCATGTTATCCAGCCATAGTCCCCAGCACCTCCGGATATGTTCTTCAAAATTTCTTAACCCGTCCTTGGTTATATGAAGATGAATGAAGAAGATATCTCAAATTTCATATTGAATAACTAATAAACTGGAAATAAATAAATAAAAACAAATGCATAAATTGGTCAATGATTAATAAATAATTATATATTTGAACACGGCCTCTTTGATACTACTTGAAGGTTCTGAGTGCAGTGGAAACGATGACCTTATAACTATGTCCGACTTGGTTTTTGTCAAATTCAATGAATTTTTTAAAAGAACGTGATAAAGAATCATCATTTCTAGTGAATTTTTACCAAAAAATAAGATAAAGAATCTTGGAACCAAGATTAGAGGATATTCCATGTTAAATTTATAATTGATATATTAATAAGAATTACCTAGGTCTTAAGATTATTTCTTCAATGAAGATGTTGATCATTCGAACCCCTTATTTAAGTTATACCATTTTCATGATAAGAGGATACAAAATAGATTCTATAGCAACCCATACATTTTATATATAAATATTACATCTTATTAGATTAATTTTCAATGCACAACATTATGATCCATGGCAGAATCATATAGTTTTATTGTCTTTGGAAACTCTGATACATAAACAACTTATTCATAAGATGTTTACATAATCTCTCACTAAGTTATTTATAAATATAACCCTTATTAGACATATCATACTTAAAACCTTTCTTCATAACCTAGGGAAAGGGAACATAATAAGGGGTGAGATCACATGCTTAGTAAAGGTAAATATGAGAGATATCATTGATAAATTAAACATAACATGAGCATAAGGGTATGAGAATATGAGATTAACATTTGAAAATCATACCTAGCATATCATATATCATAATATTGAGTCATGGAATAAATATTGGTAGTTTAAAATACATTAATCATAAATGAATCAGATAACATGATCTATAAGAGCATAGAATTAGCATAAGACATAAATTTGTGGCATACACATAAGCATAGAAAATTATTTAATTCATCAAGGATCACTGCCAAGACTATCATAGTGGATTGGTTTAACTCCCCATTCCATCATATCATTAGTTAAGGCTTAATCCTAAGACTATCATAGTGGATATATTCCCTTACTAAACTGGGTGTACTCCCCATTCAGGTCCTTATTATCTCCTGAGATAACCATCTTTACCCAATACATTAGATGGCTATATAATTATGGGCCCTCCCATAAAATAATTAAAAATGCACATATGTGTGACATAATATCATAAAACGTTAATCCTAGTATAACTAATGAAAAATAAATTAGTCTCACAAATATTTCATCATAGCATAACTTGTAGAAAAGAAACAGGTTTCATAAAGGTTTTATCATAACTTAATTAACCTGTGGGAAAGAAATGGGTTTCAAAGAATCATCCTTAAGTCATCATCATATTAATCCACCAAAATAATTTGTATGGTATCATTGGATCATATCCCCAAAAAATCATAAGTAACATCAAAGGATGTTACCATAAATGAAAAGTGCCTTTAAAACATCACTGGAACATTTCTTAAGGAAAATACCCTTTTTACTTTGAAATCACTTATTTAAAATCTAAAAATTTCCAAAATATTAAGAAAAACATTTTAATTAAAGGTAACCTTAGAAACTTGTAAATTAATCTTGAAATCATTGATCAATAATGATGGTAGTAAATTTGGTTCATGCTTTGCATGTTAAAACAAAGATTCTTTTCATATTTTCGGTAAAAAGTCAAAAGTACCTCATTCAGAAAATGACAAGAAGATTCCTTTTAAACCATTTTTAAAAAATTCAATAATGGTTAAAAATTACTTTAAAAATCATAGTATAATATCAAAACATTCTTGAAAAGCTTTTTATAAAACATGGATATTGAAGAAAAAGGATTTTCAACTGAAGGGAGAAACAAAATCGGTTTCCTTAAAAACATCCTTTAGGCATCTTGAGTTCTTAAAGAGAGTAAAATGAAAGGAAAGAATGTAATATCTAGAAATAACAATAGGATAATAAAATTTATGTGATTATTGAGAGATATTTCATAAAATTTCATCATCATAAACTTGATCATAAACAATTTATATAAATAATGAGATTGTAACATAAATCTCTTACCTCAAGTTCGGCTTGCTTTGAAAGCAATATAAACTCCTGTATAATAAATTTAAAATTATTATACTTATATACCAAATTCATGTACATATTTATAATTTCATATATAATCCATTTATAACATTTCAACACCCATTTATTAATAATTTCTTATTAAAATATTTGTTTACGGGTGTTAATTGTTTCATTTTTCATGAGAATTTCAATTCAGTAGTTCCAATGATTGTAATTTTATAATTTTTACATAATATATATATTATTAATCATGATATAAATATCATATATATTCATTTCATATATATATAGTCATTTATAAAAGATAGTGATAAAAAAATGAATTACATTATTCATAGAGACGGTAGATCGTATGTACACATGCATGATGTTTTCACTTTTTGATAGATGGAAAAAAGGTAAATAATAATTCACCTATATATAATAATTATTATATCATATATATTCATTAAATATATCGTTATTATCATGTATGTAAAGCAAAAATGAAAAACGAATCACATCTCTTCGTAGAGGTGGTAGTCCACACATACGTACAAGCAAAGTTATTATTTTCCAACAGATGGGAAGGTAAGAAGGTAGGTATGATATTATAATTAAAAAACAATAATTATTTAATAAATATAATATATAAACTTTAAACCCATCATAATAACCATCTATTAAATATGGTGATGGAAAATGAATTGTATCGCTATGTGGAGGCAATAGTCCACACGTACCCATGAAAGATATTTGCACTTCCTATTTGAAGGAAAAGAGAGGGAATGATGGTGGTTAAATAATAATAATAACATTGAAGTATATTTAGGATAATTAATTTATTATTTTAGGATAAATACCATATATTTATAGGAGGTAGAATAATAAATGGATTGAAATAGGTCACGTAAGATGATTACCACTCCTTCAGTTAGCCTCCATTATATCCTTTCTTAAGGACCATTATAATGGTATTTTAAGAATAAAAAAACATTTAATTCATGTCTTGGGAGTTTTAGAAGATAATTGGGTATGTTTTAGTTTATCTAGATGTCTCAAATTTGTGTAAAGAAGATAAATGAGGGGTGTCTTTTTACACGTGAGGGTGAGGACGCACTTGGAATTTCTTATAAGATTAAAATATAATAATGTCATACTCAAGGAAAATGCTTTCAAATGGACATATATTTGAAGTTTGGATAGTATGGTGTCAAAATATGTTCATAAAATAGGATTTATACAATTTTAATTGGAAAACATACCCTTCTCTCTTGGTTTATTTAACCCCTCAGTAAACTCATTTTAACCTTAAGCATGGTGATAAATTTTTACTATTTTTACTATTAATTATGATAAAAAATGAAAGTGGCATCATTAAAAAAATTAAATTATTATTATTAATATTGATTCAATTTTATCAAATTTAATTCATAAAATTTGCATAATTTAATTTAAAATTACACCCATAAAATGTTACGAAAAGAATTTTTTTTAAAAAAAATGTTTTCTTAAGTATAAATGTTTGTATACCAAAATAAAAAATATAATTAATTATAATAACTTTATTGTATTATTAATAATATAAATGAACTAATGTTACTTTTAAAACCAATTTAAATCAAAATTTACCTTTTTAAATACTTTAAACGAAATGATAATTTTCAATAAAAATAAGTATTTTTCATTATTCATCAAAAACCAATCTTTTCAGAAAAATATCAAAAATTCACTCTAAGATAATTTTCACATGATGATTTAAAAAATTAATTTCGTTTTTTTAAATATATTTTCTAAAAAATTTATAAATTAATTATATTATTTTCTCACAAAAAGAAATAAAACTCATTTTGAGGAAAATGTATTTTTAAAGTATATAATGACTTTACTAAAAATTGAGTACTTATTTATCAATACAGTTTCTTTATCTAAAACCTTTATACATATTTTTTTTAAATATGGTTATTAGTATTTATTATTCCAATTTAACATCTAGGTTATAATGGTATACTATATTACATTTTATTTATACTCGGGGTTTGTGTGTATCACAAGATATCAAAGAAATTGAATTTATTTGAAGAGATATATATCATAAAATCTTAGAGTGTTACATTATACCCACATTAAAATTAATTTTTCCCTTAAAATTACACAACTCCAATATAAATAAATTAGGATATCTCTATTTCACTGCATCCTCATGTTCCCAAGTAGCTTCTTCAAGTTTCTAATCCCTCCAGAGAACTTTAACCAGGTGAGTAGTCTTGTTCTATGAAACTTTATCTCTATGGTCTAAGATTTATACCAGTTTTTCATCATAGGAAATACCATTCTTAAATGATACAACCTTTTAGTTTAGTATATGTGAAATATCAGGTATATACTTCCTTAGGATAGATACATGGAACACATTATAGACTTGAGAGAGGTTTGGTGGAAGTGTCAAGTGATAAGCTACCATATCTACTCAATCAATAATATCAAATGGGATAATATACATAGGGCTCAAATTTCCCTTCTTTTAAAATCTCACAACATTATTCTGTAGAGAAATTCATAAAAATACCTTATCACCTACTTTAAATTCCAGATTTCATTGAAGATTATCAGTATAACTTTTTTGTCAACTATGAGAAGCCTTGATGTGCTATTGAATGGATCTAACCTTCTCTAACATTTCCTCAGCTAAATCATGTCCCAATAACTTTATTTATCCAAATTCATCCCATAATGTTGGATCTATACACTTCTTTCCATATAGGACTATATAAGGATCCATTTTAATGCTCTATTTAAAGATATTAATTATAATAAATCTTAACTAGAGGAAGGTGTTGATCCCAACCACCTTTGAAACCGATATAAAAAGATCTTAGAATATCCTCTAGTGTTTGAATGGTTCTCCTAGACTGACCACATGTTTGAGTATGATAAGCAGTACTGAAACTCAACTATGTGTCTAGATCCTTTTGAATACTTCACTAAAACTTTGAGGTAAACCTAAGATCCCAATCAGATACAACAAAATGTATTAATCCATGAAACATTACCACTTCCTTAATATAAATTCAAGAAAAATAATAAATGGATAAATCTTCTCTAATAGTAATGGAGTGTGTTGACATCATAAATTGATTGAATATAACACAAATGACATTATTCCATTTAGATGTTTTGGGTAGTCCAATAACAAAATCCCTGATAATGTTTTCCCATTTCAATTCAGGTATGGGTAATGGTTGTAATAACCCCTTAGACTTCTTTCTCTCGTCCTTAAATTTTTGACATACCAAGCACCGAGATACATACTTTGGAATATCTTTTTTCACATTTTCCCACAAAAAATACTCTTTCAAATCTCTATATATCTTCATACTTCCATGATTAATAGAGAATTAAGAACTATGAGCTTCATCCATTAACTCCTTCTTCAAGTATGGTATTGATGAGACACATACACAGTTCTTAAACCTTATCATTCCATCACAATCAAAGTTTAAATCAGGAAAATTTCTCACCTTATTTTATAATTCTACATCTTCCTTTTACACCAATTTAATATTTACTTGGATATATGGTTAAAAAATAATTTTATAAAGATAATATTTTCTCCCTTTCATTAATATTTCGACATCCATCCTTTGTAAATCCAAAAATATTTGTTATTTTGTGATCCTCATCATAAATAAGATAGCATTTTCTTTTCAAATTAGAGCATCTACCACTTTTATCACTTTCCTAGGGTAGAAATTTATTGAGCAGTTATAATATTTAATCAACTCCAACCACCTTATATTGTGCATATTCAACTCTTTTTGAGTGAATATATTATTTAAAGTTTTATAATTAGAATATATATCACACTTTTCTCTATAAAAATAATGCATATGTATCTTTAATGTCATGAAACCTTCTCCAATGTAGATTAGTGTAAGTATAAGTGTGTTGACTTTCACCCCATGATCAGTTGGGGTGGTATGGCTGGGTTGGGGTTTGGGGCGTGGTCACGAGGTCAAGTCCCCAGGCCAGTGGATTTACTTGAACCTTCTTTGTAGGGTGTGTGATCTATTGTTGGTAGTTGTACCTAAATATAATATAAGTGCATTGACTAACCTTCTCTTTAGTTCCTTGAAAATTTTACCACATTCATCTATCCAAATTAAATTTGATCCCTTGTGAGTTAACTTGGTGTGTAGATTAGACATTCGTAAGAAATTATACACAAAGCATCGATAATATCCATCCAAACAAAGAAAACTACATATCTCAATCACAATGGTTAGTCTTATACAATTTTCAATAACTTTTATCTTTGATGGATCCACTTATATACCCCCAATTGAGATTATATAACCCAAAAATGAATCTTTTTTATTACCAAAATTCACGCTTGATAATTTTTTCATAAAACTTATCCTTTATTAGGGTATTTCATACAATTCTCTCAAGTGATCTTAATATTATTCCTTAATTTTGGAATATATAATAATATCATCTATAAATAATAATAAAAACTAATTAAGGTAATCTCTAAAGACTTTATTCATTAAATCTATGAAAATAGTGAGGTCATAAGTAAGACTAAATGGCATCACTATAAATTCATAGTGTTTATACCTCATAAGTAAGGTTTTCATGGATATGTATTCACTTTTAAATATCTATTTATAATATCTAAATCGATATAAATCTTGGAAAAATATTTAGATCCTCATAATTTATTGAAAAAATCATCAATATATAGCAGAGGATATTTATTCTTGATTGTGATCTTATTATGTTCCTGATAATTAATAAAAAGTCGCATTGATACGTCTTTCTTATTAATAAAAAGAATAGGTTCACCCTAAGGTGATGCACTTAGAATTATGAATACCTTTTCAAGATTCTCCTAGAGTTTCTTCTTTAATTCCTACAACTCAACTAGGGCTATTTTATATGAAGTCTTTAAAATAGGTGTATCATCGGGTATGATTTCTATTGAAAACTCAAATTTATGATTTGAAGGAAGATTAGACAATTATTCTAAAAAGACATCAAAAAACTCTCATATAATAGGCACAACTTTTATGTTGAGTTTCTCCCCAACCATTTGTGATAAACACCCCTTTTGAATGGGAATTAATACCCATATAATTGATGTAATTTCCATCAAAAGTTCATATTTATCATCGCGTTGATAGATGATCATAGGATGGTTCAGAATATAAAAAGTGACTTCCCTTAATTATAAATTCATGTGGTATTTATGAAGAAAAATTCATTCCATTCCTAAGATAACATAAATTTAATTATAGGGATAATAATAAGATTTGTAGGAAGAACACTCCCACAAACTTTAATCAAAGAAGAATCATAGAATTAAGATGTGATCATCGTACCATTTGGGGTTTTCACTAATAATTCAACATCTAACCATTGAGGTGGTGTTATGATACCCTTATAAAATTATTTAGATATAAAATAGTGGGTATATTCAAAATCAAATAAGATATTATAAATTATATAGTGGATGATAGTATACCTTTCACCACTTTGTTATTGTACCCCACATTGGAAATAGTGATCATGTGAGATTTATATTTTTATCTAGGCT
The DNA here is from genome assembly GCA_963277665.1 of Viscum album. Lineage (NCBI taxonomy): Eukaryota > Viridiplantae > Streptophyta > Magnoliopsida > Santalales > Viscaceae > Viscum > Viscum album. Next base: position 1,218,984,613 of record OY728151.1, read on the forward strand.
TAAGAGGATAATGATTTTGATCATCATCATTAACCTTTATATTTGAGAACTGGTTGGCATAATTCCCATACTCCTTGTATTTGAAACACTGAAGTGTGGGTGGTGCATTATGTGGTACTTTCTCTCTATCATTATCTAACTTCTTCTTCCCATCACTTCAGAATTTGATTGTTTAATGACCTTTCCTTCCATGCTTAAAACATTTACCAATACCCTTAAGACAATTTCCTCTATGTTTTCTTCCACACTTTGAACATAAAATAAATCTTATCTTTTTCTCTCTATGGTTTTTATTATAATAATTTCATTTGAATTCCATATTTATTTTCTTATCAAAATTATGAGATGGATAGGTAACTCCAATATTTATTTACACCTTGATATAACATTTAATGATTTCTTCATAGCTACTAAAATCCCTTATGACTAAATCCCTTTTAAGTCTTGGTTTTAAGTCCCTAAATAATCAATCAACCTTACTTTTAGGTTGGATGGTAATAACAGAAGTGTACCTCACAATTCTTGTAAAATCTGTCTCATAGGTACTAATGGATTAATCATCCTTATGCTTTAGATCAAGGAACTCCTTATTTATTTTAATATAAATAATATTAGGAAATTTCTTATTAAAAATAAGATCTTAAACTCATCCCACTCAATAGAGTCAATTTATTAGCATTGCCTTGTGTTCTTGATAAGAGTCCATCATTGATCTGATTCACCTTCCAAATGATAAATAGCCAAAATAACTTTTTCATGTTCTAAACACTATATAATAGAAAATATATTTTCCATGGAACTGATTCATTGGTAAGAAACTAGTGGATCAGCTTACCCACTAAAACAATGTGGATGTTTCCTCATTAAGGACTCAATAGAATGTTATTCCCTCCTTTTCTCATTTGGAAGCTCAAAATGATTCGTGGAATTAGAAAGTTTCATAAGCATAACATCATTATTTTTTATTCCATCTCCCATAACATTTGGTTTCTCATAAGGGAAATCATTTAATTTTATAATTATCATGGTTCCTTCAAGTTCCACCCATTGACTAAAATCTAATATCATAGTGAGAGAGACAATAATCATAGTGGGAAACCACATAATCATTAAAAATCATTTATAGGATATCTAAATCATGACACATTTTTAATCTATGACACCTTATGTTTAACCTATTTCATTCATGGACATCATTTTTTCAAATCCTTCATAATGATTCATAAAGAAAATTTGAGTAAACCCAAGCATATCCCTAAGGAGTTTCAAACCAAGTGTGCAGTAAGGGGACACTCATCATGCACCAAGATGATGGTTGAGATATACTCAACCAACTCTTTTTGTGGTTATTACTCATATATGAATCTATTCCAAAACCACATCCACTTGTAGTATCTAGATATGAAAGTTTTTCTAGGAAAACTACACTCTTTTTTTACCATAACTTAGGATGTTCTACTATAAATATAATTATCCTAAGGGTTCTCACTAAAGTTTTTTCATCCTAATTTCCAAAGATAATTAAACCCTACTCTGATACCAACTATAGTGACTCATATTTTTCATACATAAATATTACATCTTATTAGATGAATATTCAATACATAACATTATGATCCATATAATGATTGAATTGGTTTAGTGTCTTTGAACACATGGATACATAAACAACTTGTTCATAAGAGGTCTATATCATATCCCACTATTTTCTTAATAATTATCACCATTATTATAAATTTCATACTTTAAACCTTTCTTCATAACTTGGAGAAAGGAAACATAATAAAGGGTGATCCAATATGCTCAATAAGGGTAAACATGGGAGATATTAATGATCACTTAAACATAACATGAGCATAAGGGTATGAGAATATGAGATTAAAATTTAAAAAATATACCCAACATATTATAGATCATAATATTGAGTCACGTCATAATTCTTTGTATTTTATAAGACACGAATCATAAAGGAATCAAATAACATGAGTCATGAGAGTATAACATTGGCCTAAGACATAAGTTTGTGGCATACACATAAACATAGAAAATCATTTCCTTAGTCAAGGATCACTATCAAGATAATCATAATGGATTGGGATCACTCCTTATTACATCATATCCTTAGTCAAGGTTTACTCCCAAGACTATCATAGTAGATGGTCCTTTACTAAACTGGGTTCACTCCCCATTATAGTCCTTATTATCTTATGAGATTTCCTTTTTTTACCTAGTGAATTAAAGGGATATATAATTTCGGGCCCACCTGTCACATAATGAAAATCATACATATGTGTGACACAATATCATAAAACATTAATAATAGCATAACCTATAGAAAGGAAATAGGTTTAATAAACATTTCATCATAGAATAACCCTTTGAAAAGAAATATTTTTCATAAAGGTTTCATCATAACTTAATTAACCCATGAGAAAGAAACAGGTTTCATAGAATCATACTTAAATCATCATCATCATAAGTCATACAAAGAATGAAAGTGGATGGTATCATTAGATAATATCTATAGTAAAGCATAATTAGTATCAAATTATGTTATCATAAAGTAAAATTTCCTTTAAAATATTACTGGAACATTTCTTTACGAAAATATGCTTTTCACTTTGAAATCACTTATTTAAAATCAAAGAAATCCAAAATTTTAAGTAAAAAATTGTTTGAAAAGAAACATAGAAACTTTTAAAGGTATAATCAAATAATTTATTGGTCATTATGGTGATAAATTCCATTCATGTCATGTATGTTAGAATAAATATTCCTTTTACATTTTCAGTAAAAAGTCAAAAATACCTCATTTAGAAAATGATAAGAAGATTCATTTAATCCATTATGTAAAAATTAAATCATTGGTAAAAATTAATTTAAATAATTATAGTATAATACAAAATCATTCTCAAAAACATTTTTAGAAAACATAGATGCGGAAGAAAAAGGAATTTTGATTGAAGGGAGAAATAAAGTCGGTTTTCCATAAAAACATTCTTTCGATATCTTGAGTTATTAAAGAGAGAAAATTAAATGAATACCTATAATATCTATAAATAACCATATGAAAATAAAATGTATGGTATTATTGATATATATTTCATAAAATTTCATCATCATAAACTTAACCATAAATAATACTGATAAATAATGAGATTGTAACACAAATCTCTAAGCTCAAGTTTGACTTGCTTCTAAAGTGATCTAAACTACCATATAATAATTTTAAATTTATTATAATTATATATAATAGCCATATATATACTTATAATATCATATATTATCCAATTATAATATTTCAACACACATTTATTAACAATTACTTATTAAAATCATCATTTTCATGTGTTAACAGTTTAGTTTTTCATGAGAATTTCAGTTCAGTAGTTCTGGTCCTTGTACATTGATCATGGTTAAATCATATCCATAATGTTAACCATGATATAAATATAATTTATATTTATTATATTATATATATTTATATTCATCCATAAAATCTAGATATTGAAAAATAAATTACACTGTTCATGGAGACAGTAGGTTGTACGTACGCATGAACGTTGTTTTCACTTTTCAATGGATGGAAAAAAATTAAATAATAACTCACCTCTCCAGAATCATTATTATATCATATATATCATATATATTTATTAAATATATACTTATTACCATCCATGTAAAGTGGAAATGATAAATGAATTGTATCTCTTTGTGGAGGTGGTAGTTCACACGCACCCATGAGCAACATTATCGTTTTCCAAAAGATGTGAAGGTAAGAAAGTAGATATGATATTATAATTATAGAAGTATAATTATGTCATAAATATCATATATAAACTTTAAACCCATTATAATAACAACCCATGAAATCTGGTTATGGAAAATGAATTGTATCTCTACGTGGAGGCAGTAATCCACATGTACGCACGAGCGATAATTTCACTTCTCATTTGATAGAAATGATGATGAATGATGGATTTTAAATAATAATAATAACATTTAATTATATTTAGGATACTGGATTTATTATTTTAGGATTAATACCTTGGTTTTAGAGAAGTTATAAGAATAAATAAATTGAAATAGGTCAGGTAAGATGATTACCTCTCTTTTGGTTGGCCTCCTTTAGATCCGTTATTAAGGACCATTGTAATGCTCTTATAAGAATAATAGAACCTATAATTCATGTATATTGAGGTTTAAAATATAATTTATTAGTTTTTGGTAGATCCAAATGGCTCAAATTGGTATAAATAAGTAAAAGGAGGGGTGTCCTTTTATACGTGGGGGAGAGGACACACTTGGAATTTCTTACAAGATTAAAATATAATAATGTCTTACTCAAGACAAATGCTTCCAAATATATAGATATTATAATTTGGGATATTATTAGGTATAAATATTTCTATATAATAGTTTTTAGAAAAAGTTAATTTGAAAACTTTCCCTTATCTCTTGGTTTAACCCCCCCCCCGGTAAACTGGTTTTAACCATAATTGTGATGACAGATTTTCACTATTTTTACTATTAATTAGGACCAAAAATGAAAGTGGAATCATTAAAAAATTTATAAATTATTATTCCAAATATTAAATTTATTTTATCAAATTAAATTTATATAATTGGTAGAATTTAATTTAAAAGTAAACACTCAAAACGTGATGAAAAACAGTTTTCTAGAGAAAATGTTTTCTTAAGTATAAAAAGTTTTAATACAAAAATACAACATAAAATTAATTCTGATGATATTAATTGGATTATAAATAATATAAATTAGATTATTTTAATTTCAAAACTATTTTAAAATAAATTTAAACCTTGTAAATATTTTAAATGAAAGGACGATTTTCAATAAAAACAGTATTTTTCACTATTCATCAAAAATCAATCTTTTCATAAAATTATAAAAGATTAACTCTAAGATAATTTTGGAATGATTATTTCAAAATTTAATTTAATTTTTTCAAATAAATTTTCTAAAAGTGGTATAAATTAATTATATCATTTTCTCACAAAAAGCAACAAAATCCATTTTTGAGGAAAAATGTATTTTTAAAGCATATAATGACTTTACTAAAAATTGAGTAATTATTTATCAATATATTTTCTTTATATAAAAACTTTATACATATTGTTTTTAAAATATAGTTATTACTATTTATTTTTCCAATTTAATGGCTAATTTATAACAGTATACTATGTTATGGTTCATTTAGACTCGGAGTCTGTGTATATCGTAAGTTATCAAAGAAATTAAATTTATTTAAAGATAAATATATCATAAAATATTAGGGTGTTTCAAAAACCCTCTAGATATGATCCAAACTTTCTTCTTGATCTCTTAATGATGCTGATGGAACATTGGTTTCTAGTGCAGATGATTTGTTCATATTGCATTGTTTGCCTTGATCGCAACACAATCCTTTAGGACTGAGGATTGTCTCTCTCTTGTTCTCTCATTCTTGGGGGAGGTAATGAGGTAGAGGAGTCTTGTTTATCTTGGGAGAAAACCCTAGATATGTTCATAATTAATATAATTCTCTAGGTATAGAAATCATTGTGCACAACACTAATAATTTCACCCATTATCTAAAATGATATAAATGGGTATATATAGAGCTAGGGTTTAATATTTATAAGTGAAAAAAGGAACTTAATGAAATAAAAAAAAATCTTCATTAAAAAAATAATATTATTATTATTATATAATGGAATGCACTGACTTGCATAAATAAGTATCATTTAATTAAATAAATAATTCCTTATTTATTTAAATGACATTTAATGATTATATTATTTTCATTACTGTGTGTATAACTCATCCCATCCACCTTCCTCGATGTTTACTAAACCTTAAATGATAAAAAAATATTATTTATTTCATATATAAATAAATATTATATTCATGTTATTATGAATAAATATTTATTAGATATTAAACTCACATAAATATAGTGATTGTATATTTGTGATCAATAAATCTTGAATAAATATTATTTCTTGGTCATGAGAACAACATTTATTCCAAATTCCAAATTCAAATATAATCCAATTTAGATCAATGGAAACATTAATTTTGTGGGCCTCTAGGCCTCTTCCTTAGTGGAATTAGGTGGGTTTTCTTAAAGTCCAATATCAAAATCTAGCTACATGTAAAGGCACCCATAGAGGGATAAGTTAGTGCCATAATGACAATAACTACATAGGAATACTTATTGTGTAATATAATCCCTTTGTATCAATATCTCAAATCAAGTAGGTTGCATAATCATGTTTCGAACCTATGTGTTTGATATATCTTTCTTTGAATTCATGAAATAAAAATATCAATCACCATGGCCTTGGAATTTTAGTTAGGCGGTTCTATTCCAATAAAAGGGCTCAAGATGTCTTCTTCCTTGAATTGTAAGAGACAAATCCTATATCGACTTATTTTTTAATGCAATATCACTCATGATGTGCCCAAAGTATCCTATCACACTATGAGAATACGCCAACATGGTTTTCACCAATACATCAAAGTATGTGATTCACGATATGCATTAATAATAATATCAAGTATAAGGATCATTACATAGGATTGAATATAAAAATATATAATGACATGTAAACACATGGAACTCCTATTGGAAATTATATCCTAATAATCTCTCATCCTAAATATTACCAAGTGATAACTTCCTGATATGAATTCTCATCCACTTACGAGTATCAATCACATTAAAATCAAACATACTATGTTTCCTGTTATAGAATGTTATCATAACCATAGGACATAAGTTTAAGAATATCATTTTAGTGCTTTAAGGTTCTCATTATAGTAGGTAATTGTTATGACCTTTCAGTGTGAAATATTCTCTAGGACATTATCACATTAATTTTATGTAGAAGAGAAATAAATATATGATAAGATATTTATTAATATTCACATCATTGAATATACATGTAATCTAAAGTATAAAGTAGTTGGTTCTAGGGAACCAACTCCAATAATATAGTTATTGATCATCACATATGACCAGTAACAAAAATCACTTAAAATATATCCAATTGTATGATGAAGGTATTATCACTTTCTAAAATTATGGATCACTCAATGTTCAAGGATTTAGATACACCAAGATTGGGAAGAATAAATCCAATGATGTTATATTTATGAACTGGATAAGGCATAATCTTTTAAGTGTTTCTTAACTTTTTGATAATGGAAATGAGGTGATATTTTAAAAGAATAATTTTTTCATGAAAAAAAATTAAGGATATAATAATTATATTAAATGGGATGTGAAAAAATGATAACTTGTTCCAAATTTTTGAAGATAAAAATTCATGTTGTGTGAGCATAAACCAATAAAAGTAGCTTTGGCATAGAAAACTTGGACATTTGGGGGAAAATAATATGGATAAAATTTTCAAACATGATGTTGTGAGAAATCTACTCAAGATTAAATTTAAAAGACTCAACTCATGCGTTTCATGCCACAATTCACAAGATAGTGGAGAACAAATCAAAAAAACCTCTTAAGTTAGTATACTCAGATGTATGTGGACTGATGTGATTGAATTAAATCAATGGAGATAAGTATTTCATGACTTTTGTTAACTAATTTACTCATATGACTTATAAATTTTTATTTCAAGTAAATCAAAACCTATTTATAAACTATAACATTTTTGGATAATTATTGAGAATCAAATAAGGTATCGATCCCAGCTTGGTAGTCTAGATTCCCTCTTCAATGTATGTGATCAAATTTATTTCAGATTAATTAATTTTGACCTGATCTGGTGGGATTAGAGGTGGATTCATGGTCATAGAATTAGTATAGGTGAGGGGAAATGATGTATGTGACTTTGGTCGGTGACAATGGAGGGTTTCGGTGCTAGTAGGAGTCAAGTTAGGTGATGGAGTTATTTGGATTTGATTGGTGATAGAGATGTAGATTCATATGATGACAGATACATAAAAGTGATGTCTATGGAATTTATGGCTTCAAGTGATGTTGGTTCATGGAATTAGAACCCGTAGGCAACTAGTTTTGATGTGGAAATCATGGATTTGATTGGTGATGATGACGTTGATGCAATGGCGATGGAGGATTGCACTAGCATGGGTAGTTGGAAGGGAGGGAAACAGTAGCTTCAGATTTCTTATTGTGGTCAGTTTTGGGTTCTTATTACCCACTAGGACTTTTAGTCATCATTGGGCCTTTGTTTCTCTAGGACTTTGGGCTATTTCTAGGTTGAAAGCTTCATGGTAGGATCATAATTTTGTCTTGATGCATTTGGAAGGTGGTACAACATGTTGTGCAAGTGTTGTCGGGTGAGTATCCACAAAAGAGGGATGTGTGTGATGACATCCAAAATTCAACCATATATCTTGTAGGAAAGATGAGAACCCATCCTAATGGATTTTTTCATTGTGTTTAAATCAGTTGGTGTTGGAGTATCAGGTTAACATTGCAGTGATGACCACACAGAAATGTCGAGTGTGTAGCTCAAAAGAGTGATGGGTGTGTTGTCACCCATCCCCCCCCCCACACACACACATAATACAATGTGGGATGGAGGGGTGTCATTACTCATTGTTTTGATCCATTATGATTCACCTTTTGGAATGGGGCGACACATATTCTTGACTTACATCATTGGTGCAGCAGCTTTGGCAGGGGCGGAGAGATGTCTGACTGGTGCCTGATATGGAGCTTTCTTTTCGCTTGGGCCTTCGGGTCATCTTATTTTTGTGGGGTGTTTTTGGGGCCTATGGGTATCTGGTTTCTTTGGACCATGTTTGGGCCTTCACTCCATGTTTCTCTTAGGATTATGTGCCTATAGTCCTTCAGGTCATGTATTAGGCTTCCTCTTAACCTAGTTTTAAAGGGGCTCTCCTTTTTTATTTTAATAAAAGAGGGCTAGAACCTTAACCTATTTAAAAAAATAGGGTATGTCATCAAAATATATCAACCCGACAATGGATTTGAAAATAATAATGGAGATATTTAGGTGTATCTTGATAATTATAGAATAATACATGAATTTAGCATTCCATATACAGCCCAATCACATATTGTGTTACTTAACCCTTCCCATTGAGGTTATTCTGAAAGAATCACTTCATCCCAATAAAATTTTTATATTTGGGGTGTGACAATAATTAGCAAGTTTCATTTTTCTCAATTTGGTTAAGCTCTAATTATATCACTAAAATCCAATGCTCATGTCATAAATCCTCTCCCACACTCTTAGGATTAACTCGTGAAAGCAGTCTAGTGTGATTGGAAATTCTTAAGCTTCATCAGGTTTGTACCCCTTTGTTGCTATCTCCAAGAATATTTTTAGGCTCAACATGTTTTCTAAGTATTTGTAACATAAAAATTTCTTTCTCTATGCCTTACACACTATTAGAATTCTCAAAATCATCCTGAGAAGTATGTAAATCTACATGAATATCTAGAATCTCCACGTGTTTTCAAGTACTCTCTTCAAGGTCTTCTTCAATGTTATCATCATCAAGAAATGATGTTTGTGAGGAATTTTTATTTTCCAACAAAATCACATCAAATTTGTTAACAAACTTATTCAGGTTCTTATTATATCATCGATAACACCTTTAACTGGGCGTGTAACCAAGAAATATTCCTTTATCTTCCCTCTCATTTAACTTTCATAAATTATTACCATTAATCATAATAAATTAGGGGCTCCTTAATACCTTTAAATTATTCAAGAATGAATTCTTTCTAAACGATGAATCATATGGTGTGTTTTATAAATTGGGTTAGTGTAAGAACCAATTCAAAATATAGATAACTATGGTTGTGTCTTATCTGTAAAATAATTTTGAAATTCCATGATAAAAAATCATTGTTTTCACTATTCTCACTAAGATTTGATTCTTATTCTAAGTAACTATATTTTATTGGGAAAAGTCCATCTCGACTGGAAACAGCTTCTTTCCAGCTAGGGCATATCCAGATGACCTCTTCGTGGGGAGGGGGTTATTGGGTGTGGAGGGTTTGAAAAGGCCACTCCCAAGGATTCTCTTTTCTGAAAAAAAAACTAAAAAAAATTCCAATTGGATGTGAAGTCTATGTTCCTTAAAGTTGAACATAATTAAGGGGTCAATATTGAACAACCAAAAGGTTTTATACAAAACAATAAAGGTTATTGAGTGTGAAATATGAATAAAGATCTATCTGGTCTTAAAAAAGTGTCTTAATCATGGTATTAAATGTTGGATAATGGCTTAACTGGTATGAAATTTAAGAAAGTTGAGGTGGATTCAAATATTTATGTCAAGGTAGATGACATAAACTCTCTCATTGTGATTGTGTATGTTGATGGTGTATTTTTTTAGGAAATAAAGAAAAAATTTATGAGGATTTTTCTACCCAAATGAGGGGAGTTTTTGAAATTTCAATGATTGGTGATTTGATATTCTTTTTAGGACCATAAGTTATAAATGTAGTATATTTTATCTATATATCACAATATAAGTATGCTCATGATGTAATCAATAAATTTAAAATATAGGATTCAATAGAGGTTTCCACTCCTATAAAATATGGGACTAAGTTGTCCTTGGATGAAGAAAGGAGTGTGAATTAAATGGAGTTATAAATGAACATTTTCATTCTAATCTATTTGATGACATCAATACTAGATATTATGTTTGTAGTTGCACTTTGTGGATAATTCCATAGTAAACTAATGGACTCGCATCTTATGGAATCAAAGTGGATTTTATGTTATATTAAAGGAACCCTTGATTATGGTCTAAGGTATGAAAAATGTACATCAATACAGTTTTATAGTTATATAAATACGTATTTGGAAACATATATTAGAGATCAAAAATATACTTTTGTATGTGCATTCTTTATTGGAGGAAGATGTATTGCATGGCACTCTAAGAAGCATAATTAAGCCACTCTTAGCTCAATGGAAGAAGAGTATGTTACAGTGTCACAATACACAAATAAATGATATGGATGAAGTCATAGATTAAATAAATGAGGGTTAATGTCTCATACCCATTGGAGAATAGGTGTGATAATCAAAGTACAATCAACTTGTCAAAGGATTTGGTGCAACATTCGAGATCAAAGCATATTGGCATTAAGTACCACTTCATCGAGGAGAAGGTGGAACATAGAGAGATTTCATTTGAATATTTTTCAACCAAATATAAAGTGTAACACCCCAAGTTTTTAAAATAATACTATGCTTGATAGATTTCTTAATACTCAACACCAAGCTTTCAGCAAATTGGGATATACTATGAAAATATTATTATTTAAATGTGATCGATATAACCTAGATGTTGAATTGGAAAATATAAATAGAATTAAATAAATTATGAAATATATATAAAGTTAATACTCAATAAAAATTTATTGATTAATTATTAGGAAATAAGCACTCAATTTTTAGTAAATTCGTTTTATTCTAAAAAAATGTTTTCTTCAAAAAAAGGTTTTTATTGATTTTTGTGAGAAAATATTATAATTAATTTCTATAAATTTTAGAAATTTTATTTTATAAAATGGATATAATTTTTAAAATAATAATATAAAAATTATCTTATGGTGAAAATTTGGAATTTTTCTGAAAAGATTTATTTTTTCAATGAATATTGAAAAATATTTATTTTTATGGAAAAATTTATTTTCCTTTCAAGTATTTACAAAGTAAAATTATATTTTGGATTAGTTTTAAAAATTATTTAGTATATTTTTATTAAAAATAATCTAATTATGGTATTTTTAATAAATTTTATACTTGAATTTGGTATAAAAACATTTTTACTTAAAGAAGCATTATTCTGAAAAACAGTTTTTTGTCACATTTTGCAGGTTTAATATTAAATTAAATTATACCAATTATATGAATTTATTATTTAAAAATGTATTCCATATTTATAATCATAATTTAAAATTTTATTAAATAATTTACTTTTATTTTTTTTCATTATAAATAGTAATCGTAGTAAATATTTGTCACCTCAATACGGGTAAATCGAGTAATTAAGGTTAAAAATAATGTGATATGACTTAAAACTCTTCCTAAAACTTTTATTTATTTTATTTTATAATTATTTTTCGACCTTTAACATCAAATATTTTAAAATATAGCAATTTCTTGACGCTTTCCTTTTATTATAACATTTATATTATTTTAAGTAAATATAGAGTCAAAAATGTCAGTCTCTTGCTTTTATTATCTATAATATTTTGTGATGAGGATAAGAAAAATTATGTTAGGTTATAAACTGCCATTTTAAAGATAAATTATTTTTTATTATGGTAATTTATTTTTAATTTTTAGTGATGAAATAATTTCCTTAAATGCTTATGAAACACCGATACAATATTTATTCAATTAATAGGAAAATAAAATAAATGATTTTAAAAATATTAAAAGTAACATAATTTGAATGAAGTTTTGTGTTATACAATTTTTTTAGATAAATATAACATATTAGGTATGTTTTAAATTATTATATTCTAATTCATTTATTTTCATTTTATTTTCAAAGTCAAATTAAATGAATAGTTCCAAAAATGACGTTAATGATATTTTATAATAAATAATGTTTTATTAAAAGATTTAAATTTCCTAAAAATATTATCTCCAGACAAGTTAAAGTGATATGGTTTAAAATATCAACTATTTCCCATTTATGTTCCATTTTTTCTTTTATATTAACTTTATTGACTTCTTTATTGTAAAAAACTTTTATACTATGATAAGTATCAAAAGGGTTAACAAGGGATTAAAACAAATATATAAGGGTAAAAACATCACCTAAACTTGTCCAAATTTTATTTTATGAGATTATTTAGAAACATAATAATATTATATTATAATTATGATAATTTTTATCCATTTTTATATGAAAGTTAATTTATATTAATTTAATATTTTAATCAATTCCAAGAGTGCCCCTCCTCTCACTTATAAAAGGGCACCTTCTCTCCCATCTTACTCGCACATTTTGAGCACTATAGTTCAAAAATAACTACCTAAGTGTCTTACCTACATCCCCAAACATTTCCTAGAGGAATTTTTTATCATAAAACCAACCTAGACAAGATTTTGGTGTAAACCTTAAGAGGTTGTTTGAAGAAGAGGTACAGTCCTTAACCAAACGATTTTGTTTTATATCTTCTTCTACATCCTTAAAAAATTCTTAAACCATGATAAAATAATAAAATAAATATCTTCCATATAATTAGATGTTATTATGTTAATTTTATAACCTATATTCATCTCCTCTTCCAGTAAATGGGAAATGAAGTCATTGTTCATGTGTATGACGGACTACTGACTCGTGAACCGATGTAATACGTTTTCCATAACCACCTCTCATAGATGTTTATAATGATATATTTAATGTATATATATGATATTAATTGTATATTTATAATTCTATAAGATTAATATATCATATATTTTATTATCTATCCATTCATTGAAAAATGATAATGTCGTTCATAAGTACTTGTGGATTACCACCTCCATGAAGCAATGTGATTCATTTTTCATCACTGAAACAAATGGATGGTATATATAATTTTATTTAGATAAATAATATGTTATTTATGAGATAATTGTCATTATGGAAATATAAAATAATACTTATCTTCTTTCTATCATGATCATTGAAAAATGAAAACAATCTTTCATGGTTGGTTTTAAAAGTATAATTGATGTATAAAAATAATAATTATGTCATAATTATTATTTTATATATGATATATTAATGGTCACAATGACAATAGTCAACCTATCGAAGTAATTTTGGACATATGAGCCAAATATCATCAAAACATCCAATACGAACTTAAATGATTAAGTAATTCAATATAACATGGTAATAAATAAAATAAAATGAATAATAAACTTGAAAAGGTTATTAATAAAGTAAATAATTAGCATAATTTTATTATTCAGGAAGATAAAAATGTATGCGACGAGTCGGACTCAAGGTAAGGGACACTTTAACTAAAAACCTAATTTTCAATGTTTTCAAGATTTATTTTCAAAATCTTTTTATTCCATTTCCATATTCTTAAAAAAAATATGGGTGTTTTTATATGAAAATAAATTAATTATAAAGAAAATTATATGTCACTTTTTCCTTTATTATAATTATTTTCAAAATAATATTTGTATGAAACGTTTTGACTTTCTTTACAAAAAAAATAATGTTCTATTTTAATGTATATAGCGTCAATGGTTATCCCACTACCACAACCATTATTTGATTTTTAGATTAATTTATAATCTTTAATGTTTCCTTAAAATAAAAACCCCCTTTACCTTTTATTATGGTTATTTTGGTTTTGAAAATGTATTTTTAAAAGGAAAGGATATTTTGATATCCAAAAGTGTTTTGCATATGGGTTCAAAAGATTTTTTCAAGAGTTTTATAATGAAAAGGTGAAAGAATAAAACGTTTTAATCATGATGTGGTATTTGAGAATTATATATTATAAATCAGTGATTTGAATATATCTTTTATGATGGGTATCCCCATTATATCTCTCTAATGCATTGGGTAATATGTTCATTATCTTTAAATTCAAGGAGGAGGGAGTTAACCGGTGTGGTTTATCCTATTGATTTAATTGGGATCTAGTTATTTTTGACATGGGTTTAACATGGGTTATGAATATGATGTTATTAGTTGTCTACAAGGGTTTCTATTTTCTTTTTACGGGTTTTAAAGGTTCTTTTTGAGAAAAAACTATGAGTTTTTCATATGGATATGATTTATTTCATACACTCAGAATATTTTTTATAAAGGTAAATATTTTATGGGTTTTCATGTTTTTCATTGGACTAACATATTTATTCTTTTTATATCTCTTACTAATCTTTTGTTTTCTCAGCCAACATTTTCAAAATGTTTTTCACAGGGTTTAAGGGTGAGTAAGAATAAAGAAGAAGTCTAGTTTAAAGTCCTGAAGAATTATTATAAAAAGAAAACATATTTCTTTTTAAAAGTTTTATATTGTGGTAAAATGGATACTGAGTAGTAGTGTACACTTTTTATATATGGGGTTTTTATGTAAGAGTTATGAAATAATTATCTAAAAATCTAAACCTTAAAGATCCTTGAAATGTGATAAAGTGAATTCTTGACTAAAAAATCAATATTATGTAGAGTTTAAGGTCAGATCCTTATAGTTGGTATCAGATGAAAGGTTTAGATAACTTTAGAGGTTATGATGTTATTTAAGTGTAAGTTAAAAGTCTTATATAACCACATAGGTTATTATATTATGGAGAATTTTGGTTATTATTCTAAAGATAATTATAGTAATTTAGGAAGATCAGATAACAACTTAAATCAACTATGATATAAGTGGTTTGAATTATTAGAGTATTGTGGTGTTATATTTATACTTATGGATTATTTTCCTTTTAATAATTTGTTTCATGTTTAAGTTATGTTCTTATAATATATTAAGGATCGTTTATCAAGATGGAAGTAAAGTGATATTTCATAACCTTCTTATCCCTTATATATGATTTGATCATCACTATTATCATAAAAGCTTATTCAAATTATTTTGATAGCTTCTTGAGCATTAAAATCACCTATAAGAAACTATTTGACTTATCCAAAACCTTTTTATTTCTATAAAAAAATTATGGGTCATGTTATCTTTTCATTTGATTCCAAAATCTTAACTCTTTCATCTCTCTCAAAAAGGGGAATACCACAAAGGACTTGACCATTTACTTTCTAAAAGTTAGGAATCATGCTAGAAGATAATGGTAATATCAAGAAAATATTGAAAACTAGATTTAAGTTATGAATTATTATTTTTATATTTAAATTATGAAACATGATTGGGTTGATATTGGTTATTCATAAAGACATAATTCATATCTTTGATTTTTATGAATGAAGTATTAAGTAATAATATGAAAAAACATGGTTAAAGGTTTAAAAAGCAATTTGAATGAAGGATGTGTTTATGTATAAAGTTTTCAAAATTACAATGTAGTGGTATTTTATCAATGATATTTTGATATATTCTAAATATTATGAGAATCATGAAACACCTAAGGATTATTCTATAGTAGGTTTTGTTTTCAATTTTTGGAAATATATGTTAGATGGAATCAATACCTTTGAAAAGTGGTGAAGCGAAAAGGTGATAATTTTTTGACACATTCATTTAAGGACATATGATTGAGGGATAAATAAACCTTTAGGTTAATATGTTCTTGATTTTAAAGAAATAATAGTCAATTAAGATTATTTGATTATGTGGGAAAATAAAATAATCTATATAGAAATCCTTAGAGGATAAAAAGTGATTTGATGATCAATATTATTTTTTGGAGCATGTTTATCATATTTTTTTGAAACATATGTTTTATTGTATAGATAATCATTAGATTGAAAAGTTATTTTGTGATTAAGTGGTTAATTTTATTTCAAAAGAAAATCATTATAATTTTGGGGAACATTATATGATTAAGGTAAATAGAATATTATGGGATTTTACTTGAGGAATAAAGGTTGAATTGCCTTTTCAAAGCATATATGGTTTTAATATGAATTTATTGAGATTTAGGTTATTTGTGGAAATGATTTACATATTTTGGAGATTAAATTATTAGGTAATACACATTTTTGGGTATGTGACATTTTGAGTAACTAATATGGTTTGGTGATTGATGCATGTTTATCATGGAGCACTTAGTAAAATAATTTTTAAACTCGAGAAAAATGGAGTAAAGTGGGACTCGGGTTATCTCCAAAGAAGACAGTGTTGTGGGTGTGTTAACATCTAATTAGTGGGTTTGAATTGTTGAAAACTATGGTTGTAATTGATTGGTTTTAATATAAATTTAAAGAATGGTGGTCTATCCTTATACGATTCCTCTATTCTCCTATTAAAACATTATTCAAATTGTTCGCTACTCTTGCTCTAATCAATTGATATCTTACTGATTAATCTAATCTAGTTATTTTAGTTTGGATAGAGAAGTAAAATGATCATTATATCCTCTATCCTTTCATAGCTTGGTAATTTTATATCTTCAATCACCCTCGGATTATCCCACTACTTCACATGCAGTGATTTAATTATGAGTGTCTTGTGTCTACAATCCTGATAATGAGAGTAGAATAATTTAAAAGTTAAAATTAGTAGAAATATATAACTTATTAAAACTATTAAAATATATAGAATAAGTAACATGAGAGTTGACTAATTATAATTCATCAATAAGTGGAATTAGGGAATTATAGAGACCTAGGATTTTCATACATAAATATTACATCTTATTATATGAATATTCATTAAATTACAAAAATACACACTTGAGTACTATAATAGTTTAGTTTCTTTGGAGAATAGAAAAAAAATATTCTTATTTCATGAAATATCTTTAACATCTCCCATAAATATCTTCTCATATAGTACTCTTCTTAGACATACCATACTTAAACCTTTATTCACAACCAAGGAAAGGAAACATGGGAAAGGGTTAGATTAGATGCTTGGTAAGGGTAAACATAGGAGATATCAATCTATGATCATATAAAATAATAAGATAATCATAATGGTATGTGATCATAAACATAACTTATAAAGTTCATACCCAACATTTCATTGATCATAAACATGATTCATGGCATAAAACATTATCATTTCAGAAAACAAGGGCCATAAGAGTGAGAAATCATAACAGATCAATCATGAACCATAATCTCATGTCATAAAAGTGTGGAAACATCATAAATTTAGAAAACCATTTCATATTTCAAGGTTAACTACCAATACCATCAACATAGTGGATTATGACTCATCACCTATTCCCCATAGTGGATCAGGGCTCACCTTTTTCCCATAGTGGATCAGAACTCACTTGTTTCCCATAGTGGATCAAGCCCATTAGATTATTTCCCATCATTTTATAATAATATATAAATCCTTACCCAATGTATTGTAGGGAGATATAGGTTCCACCTATCTTGGTTATAATGTAACCACCATCACATAATGAAAACCATACATATTTTTGTCACAATATCATAAATCATTCATTATATCATCACATCATAACCCATGTAAAGAAAATGCATTTCAAAAACATTTAATCAATTCAACATATCATAACTCATGAAAATAAATGGGTTTTATAAAAAACCCATCAACATAGACATTAACCATACAGATAGATAATAATGATGGTATAATTGGATCATATACCTATTAAATAATAAGCAACATAAAAGGATGTCATCTTAAATGGAAAATGATTTTGAAAGATCACTTGGAACATTTCTTGAGGAAAATAATCTTTCCAATTTGAAAATAACCTTTTAAAACAAATAATTCAAAAAAATCAAAATCCTTTTATTTAAAAATAACCTTGGGATATTATAAAGGAATATTTAAAGTGATGATTGGTCATGATGGAAAAAAATTTCATTCATGTCATGCAAGTTAAAACAAGGATTCCTTTCACATTTTTGGTAAAATTAAAAAGATCATTGTTTGGAAAATGACAAGAATTTTCATTTTAAAAAAAATTATAAAAATTAAAATATGGGTAAAAATGGATTTAAAAAATATTTGGAGAATAGTAAAAATCTCTTTAATTTTTTTTTAGAAAACATATATTTGGAAGATAAATCATTTTCAACCGAAGAGGGAAATAAAGTCTTTTTTTTAAATATTTTTGATATATTGAGTACTTAAAGAGAGAAAAATGAAAGGAAAAATTATTAATAATAAATAAGATTAGGTTAATAAAATTCATGAGTTTCTTGTGAGATAAATCACAAGATATCATCATTGGAAACTTAATTATAAACAATCATGATAAACGATGAGATTATAACATAGAATCATTACCACTTTGGTAACATTTTAATCACAATCCCACTGAAATAAATAACCTTATATGGATATGTGCGTCACAAAATTTTCATGATAAGAATCATAAAATACATTTATGGGCAGTATATATAAGTTAAAACATAACATATGTCCCAAAGAAGGCAATTTGAGACAAAAATATCTTACTGCTTTAGTAACTTTTGAATCGTAAACCCATGAAAGAGAAATACTTAAATGGATATTTAAAAATACATAATTTTCATGAGAAACATCATAAAATTTATTCATGGGAAGTATATACACCACACAAAAATAATAATCAATGAATATGGCATGTATCTCACAGATATACAAGTGATACGGAAATCCCTTACCTCAAGTCTTGAATTTCATTGTACATTGTTAGGAAAAAATTCCTCCTGATGGTGATTTTTTGTTTATTGTGTTTGTTGAAAAGGTTTTAGGTTTTTTACAAAGGTCCGTTGTCAAAGAAGGCATGAAGAGTTAACATGGATGTCAGAGCTTATAGAGCGTGAATGATGAACTGAGCTTGCAGAGCACGAATGCTAAACTGAGCTTGTGATGCATGAACACTTTGATATCATGTAATTATGAACTCTTTGATCTCATGTAAGTGTGAAATGTTTGGTCTTGTTAAAATCGTAAACAGGACTCGCGCCCAGAGGTTTGTGGAAGCACGAACACGACTCACGCCCAGAGGTTCGTGGAAGCGCAAAAAAGACTCGCACCTGGAGGTTCATGGAATTGCAAACAAGACTTGCACCTAGAGGTTTGTAGATTTTGAATAGGACTCATTCTCAGGGGTTTGCGGAGCTCGAATAGGACTCACACCCAGAGGTTCATGGAGCATGAACAGGACTCGTGCATGGAGGTTCACGGAGCGTGAATAGGACTCACACCCAAAAGTTCGTGAAGCGCGAATAGGACTCACGCCCGGAGGTTCGCAGAGCGCGAACATGACTCGCACCCAGATCTCGTGATGGGGAATCACAGATCATGAGTACTAAGTTATTGGAATGGACGGTTGTCTGTGAATTATGAAGTTAAGGTAGTGGACACTCACCTATAAATATCCCCTAACGCTTCCTTAAACATTGATGAAGTTTTGCCTCATTAATATATCTGAAGCAAATTCTGAGGAGGTTCATGTCAGGAGCTCATGAAAAGTGTGAACAGGGGTCATGCTAGGGGTTCATGCCAGGATCTTGTACAAAGCACAAACAAGGGTTTGTGATAGGAGCTTGTGCAAAGCACAAATAGGATTCACACCAGGGGTTCATATTAGGGGTTTGCACCAGGAGCTCACATAAATTGAAAATAGGGTACATGTCAATATTTTATGAAGGGGTACATGTTAGGATCTCATGTAAGGAGTTACACGTCAGGGTATCATGTAGGTGTATCATACTAGAATCATGCACAAGGAGATATGCCTATGAGCAGTATCATTGTCATATCTGAATTCCAAAGAAGAAGAATAAGACACAGGATCTGTACCATTCAAAAATACTTGAAGAAGGAGTTTATTCACTATTATATTCAAATTATTGAAATTAATACTTGACATCTATTGAATATCTTTCTAAATTAGAGGTAACTGTTGTGACTACAGCAAAGAGAAGTCTATTCTAGTTGTCTGGAAAATGGAAGTGCCACATCCTGGTGTTTTCACAAAAGTGAAGGAGTATCCCAGAAAGAACTTCAATAGAGATTCTATATAAAATTAAGGATATTTTCATTATTTATAATGAAGGGACCTTCATGTCCATAAACTATGTGTGGATCCTTTCTAGAGTAGTGAGCAAAGGAAGGGGAAGAAGGTGATCCTTTCCACTAGCAGTGAGCCATCAAAATAGATTTAGGAAGTGAACCTTGGGAAAGAAGTGATATAACCCTAAACATTATAAAATTAGTGAGTCTGGTCATATAATTTATCTATTATGAACCTTGATTTGGCAGTGAGCCATAGTAAATTTGGTACATCGGCACATTGTCGTTGTATGCTCCTTGGACGTAGCCCAGTTAGGGTGAACCAAGTAAGATCATTATGTATCATGAATGGTTTCATTTATGTTAATAAATTGTTATGGGAAAGGTAGAGAAGATTTTTTGGTTTAATTATGAAACAAGATCTGAAGGGGTAGTTTTTTTAATCTATCATGCCCTGATTCACCCCCCCCCCCACTCAGGGTATTTAACCTAGTTGGGCTAACATACATGTTTGAACCTCATATATAATAAATATAAGTTTATTATAAATCTATTTTAGTATCATAAACATATATATAATACCATATATGATTTACTTACGACCTTTTATTACCCTTTTATTAACAATTTTTTGTTAAAATCATTGTTTCGGGTAATAATTGTTTCATTTTTCATTTATGTTATCATTTGGTAACTTTGGTTCTTGTACTTTGGTAATAATTCCATCATATAAATAATGTTTCTAATGATATAAATATCATATATATTCATTATTTACATATTTATATTAGCTTTATCAACTCCTTAGTGCAAATAACTTTGATATCACGATAAGTGTTAAAATGATTAGTTGGAGATTAAAATAAAGATGTAAGGGTGAAAATATCAACTAAACATGTCCAAATTTTATTTAATGATATTATTTAGACCAATTATCATATAATATTAAAATTATAAAATTTTGGATCTATTTTTTCATGCAAATTAATTTATATTAATTTAATAAATTAAGTAATTCCAAGAGTGCTCCTCCCATCACTTACAAAAGGGAACCCCTATCCTCTCTTACTTACACATTTTTAGAACTATAGTTCATAAAATAACTTAAAAAATACCTTCCTTAAATCCATAAACATTTCCTATAGGCCTTGTTTTGATCATAAAACTAACCTAGGAAAGCTTTTGGTGTAAACTTTAAGAGGTTGTTCGTAGAAGTCGTATAGTTCTTAACCAAGAATTTTCACTTTATTTTTTCTTATAACTCCTTAAAATATTACTAAACCGTGATAAAATAATAAAATTAGTATATTACACATGTTTATATTTTATTATATTAATTTCATAACCTATATTCATCTCCTCTTCCATCAAATGGGAAATAAAGTCATTGTTCGTGTGTACGGTGGACTATCATCTCGCGAACTGATGTAATTCGTTTTCTATCACCACCTCTCATAGATATTTATAATAATAGATTTAATGTATATATATATTATATCCACGAAATATTTATCATTATTTTAAATTAATATATCATATATTTTCATACCTATCCATTCATTGAAAATTGATAACGTTGTTCGTGCGTATGTGTGGATTACCATCTCCACAAAGCGATATGATTCATTTTTCATCACTTAATCACATGGATGATATATATAAGTTTATATAAATAAATAATTTTATTTATGATATAATTATCATTGTGTAAATATAAAATAATACTTACCTTCTCTCCATTATTATCGTTGAAAAATGAAAACTTTATTCATGCATACGTACAACCTACTATCTCAATGATTGTAACATAGTTCATTTTTCATAACCATATTTCATGGTTGATTTCAAAAGTATAATTTCTGTATAAAAAATATAATTATTTCAGGATTATTATTCTAAATATTCATTAATAATGAACTCATTTACCATATTTAACCTACTGAAGTCATTTTGGACATATGAACTGAATATCGTAAAAACGCCTGACGTGAACTTAAATGATTAAGTAATTGAATATAACATGGTAATAAATAAAATAAAAGGAATAATAAACTTGAAAATATTTCTTAAGAAATTAATTAATTAACATATTTTTATTATTTGGGAAGATGAAGAACGTACGTGACGATACAGACTCAAGGTAAGGGACGCTTTAACTTAAAACATCATTTTAAATGTTTTCAAGATTTATTTTCTAAATATTTTTATTCCATGTCAATATTATTAAAATTGTTTTTTTTATGTTTTTATATGAAAATAGATGAATTATAAAGGATGTCATATTTCACTTTTTTCCTTTCTTACAAAGGTTTTTAAAAGGAATCTTTTTATGGAATGTTTTGACATTCTTTACAAAAGATGGGATGAATGTTTTATTTTAACGTATACAATATCAATGATTTTCCTGCCACTATATCCATTATTTTATTTTTGGATTGATTTACAATATTTCATGTTTTATTCATATAAAAACCCTATTTCCCTTTTTTTTCTAATTATTTTGGTTTTGAAAATGGGTTTTTAAAAGGAAAGGGTATTTCAATATCCAAAAGTGTTTTGCATATGGGTTCAAAAGAGTTTTCAAGGGTTTATGATGAAAAGGTTCAAGAATAAAATGTTTTAATTATGATATGGTACTTGAGAATTATATATGAGAAATGGTTGACCCTGATATAGATTATATGATGGGTTAGGCCCATTATATCTCTCTAATGCATTAGGTAATGTTCTTTGTCTCCAAGGGTAAGAATGAGGGAGTTAACCAGTATGGTTTCTCTAATGGATTTAATTGGGATCTAGTTTTTTATAACATGGGTTTAACATGGGTTATGAATATGATGATATGAGTTTTCTTCAAGGGTTTCTATTTTCTTGATATGGGGTTTAAAGGTTTTATTTGAGTAAAAAGTGAGAGTTTTTAATATGGACGTGATTTATTTCATATGCTCAAAGAATATTTTTTATAAAGGTAAATATTTTATAGGATTTCATGTTTTTCACTAGACTAGCAAATTTATTCTTTTTATATCCCTTGATAATATTTTTGTACTCATACCACATTTTTTAAATGTTTTTCATAGGGTTTAAGGATGGGTAAAAAAAACAAGTCAAGTTTAAAGTCATAACTATTTATCATGAAAAGAAAATGTGTATATTTTTAAAAGTTTTATATTGTAAGAAAAATGGATACTGAGTAGTTGTGTCCAATTTATAATATATATAGGTTTATTATATAATATTTGTGACCTAATTCTCTAAAACTCTAAACTGTAAAGATCCTTGAAATGTAATAAAGTGAATTATTGACTAAAAACTCAAGATTATGTAGAGTTTAATGTTGGGTCCTTATAAAAAGTCATAGATATATTGAAAAAGCCTTTTTTATAGGGTTCCTTCCAATATTTTATTGTGTTGTTGGGAGTTAATTCTTTCCCATGATCCCTATAAGTTTTCTTGGTTGTTTTCTCTC
The DNA here is from genome assembly GCA_963277665.1 of Viscum album. NCBI lineage: Eukaryota > Viridiplantae > Streptophyta > Magnoliopsida > Santalales > Viscaceae > Viscum > Viscum album. Next base: position 1,219,008,691 of record OY728151.1, read on the forward strand.
TTTTATTCCTTTGCATTTGTTAAAAAAAAGGGAGAATACAAAAGGATCTCTTATTAAAAAGGGGTGGAGACTCTTGTTTAATTTTTCAAGTGTTTATCAAGGTTGAGTGGAGCTAAGGATTTGAGGTTTTTTTTCATGTAGTTTGGATAATAGATCATTTTTTGATTCACGTTTTATTCATAAATACAAAGAGTGATATTAAAGATCCTTTTGAGAGATTTAAGCTTGAAGACGCATCATTAAGCTGAATTGACAGGGGAGTTGATCCAAGATAAGTTAATATCAATTGAAACGTGGTCAATTTGGAATTTATCTTACACCATGGGATGTAGTTCTCTCAAATTCACTATTCTATCCTATGTTGAGGTGTTTAAATGAACTTCATATTGGAGGCATTTTACGACTTGTTTCTTGAGATAATTCAGTCATGAGTTTGGGATTTTTTCTTGATTTATTTGTTATAAACATACCCATGGATGGGATAGAATCACTTTAGAGTTGAGTGGAGATGCATGATAATGAAATTAGTTAAGTTCTACTATGGATGAAAAATTACAGTGTTAATGAGATGATCATGTCGTAGTGTGTTCAAGTTAATCTCACACAGTAAATAATTTACCTGGTGTTGGAGAGTATGATCCCTGAGTTATTCATATATATAAATGGTTTAATATCATATGAGTAAAATCTTCCCATGATAACTTAGGTTAAGTTTTGATGATGCGGATTGGATAATGAGTTAATCTGATGTGAGTGTCCATGTTGCGGAGTTGATATGACATGAGAAGGGATGAATATGATGTAAGAAGTTTCACACTGTATCTGAGTTGATTTCACCACAATGGTGTATCTTAGGGATTAAGTATAAGTTATCTTCATAATTAATAAATCTTTAGAGACTTAAGTTATTCATTGTTTTGGGGAGTTAAGTGGTCTTATGATGGAATACAATGCTTTATACTACAAACTGTGGTGGTGTGAAGAAGACCACAATGTAGTAGGATGAACCACACAACTACCACCTGGGTGACAAAGGCTTGAGAAATTCATGGTTCTAAAAATCAGAGGTGTGTCATGCCATAATGAAGGTCCCATGATACAATGAGTCTGATTAGAGAGTATTGATGGATCTATGATTCTAGAAAAATCAAAGGTGTCATGCCACAATCAATAGGACATACTGCAAAACCAGCCAATGATATATATTGATACCTTGAGATCGTTGGGATTTAGTCTTCCATATTTTTCATATCTAAGGATCATGCTATAATTATTGGTGTCACAACGCAATGCATGTTACGTCTATAAATTAATATGTGACTTACCTGGACAAAGTGTGTATGATTAAACAAAGAGAGATCCACCTATTTTAGGAGCATACCAAATAGGATTTAAAAGTATTTTGAGGATAAGAACAAGTGTTTACACTTAGTCCAAATTCCATAGGCACTTGAGGTATGGTAAGTAGATATTGTTTGAATCATTGGTGCTTATCGTTCATCTTGTAATTAGAGTTCAAGATAACCCTCTTGCTCCTTTCCTTATTCCTTTGATAATAAATTGGAACTGTGGGTAGAACGATCACAACCACTGAACACCAAGGATTATACACCTGATAATAAGAGTGAGTGAACCTTGTTAAAACCCTTATTTCCATGTGTGTTCTCTCTTGATCAACATCTTTTCAATGCATCATCACTATCAAGATATGTTTTTCACTAATTAGCGATAGGAGTCACATAGTTCTTAACTGAGAGTTAGTGTTTTTGGGTACAATTGATTCAACACCCCCCTTGAAAGAACATATAGTCATAACATGAATGCTAAATGGTTATGAAAATATATGTAATGAATAAAAAAAATTATACTTTAGAAAGTTTAATATTAGATGGAATTTACAATCTTATATAGTGTTGAAACTTAAGCATTTGATTAACATGTCATAATTTTATATTCTGTAGATTTTTTCTATATTGATTGTCAAGATAATCTCAGGAAATTGTAAAGTCATGTTATGGTATATTCATTAATTTGAATTTGGGTTGTTTAGTTCAGTAATATTTGAATTATTTTTAAATTTATGATTTATCATTTTAATTTAAATGTTGTACCAATTTATTATTATTCCTGCAATTTTAAAATTTCTTTAGTCCCTAGACTTATGGTTCCTTTACAGTTAGCATAAAAATATTTAATAAATATAAATCATCACATATAGGAAAGATATATTTCTATTAAAACTTGATGATGAAAACACATATTAAATATACATGAAAAGCAAATATAAAGGTAAAAATCAAAATAAACATAAAACACTTTATCTCACATTATTTTCATCCATCTTCCCGACTCCTTATATTAATTATTCTATCAATTATTGTCTCTTTAGGGAAACTTTAATAGAATCACCCAAAATCTTTCCCATTTATATACTCTATCCCCTATTCTTCCTTAAAATAAACAGCAGTTAAAGAAAATATGGGTTGTTCAACCACTTCCTACTCCAACTCTCCAACTTTATCATCTTAATCTTTAAAGGCCTTAAAAAGATAAGTTATTTTAAAAGGAAAAAAAGTATTATTAGGCTGAGATTAAGATAGTAAGTATTATAGATTAAGAGGAAAGGATTATCCGGTTATAGCAGCCAACCTCTTTGCATTTTTTATCGAGTAAATTATCTAAAGTAGACTCAGATATTAACCAATTCCAATCATTCCATGGGAATTTAAATATGACTCATAACAGCATGTAGAAGGGTATGAAACACCAATAAAAAAGGAAAAATAAGAAATATCATCGATGATGTGAATTATATTGAGAGGTTTTTCAATAGAGAAAGATAGAGAGGGTAAGATATTTTGAAATAAATTTTGAGAAGTGATGTATCAATAATCTCTCAAGGAGTGAAATTATAAGTGAAGGAGGGATTGATCTATTTATAATCTTTGTAATAGAAGCAAAAAATCCAGAAAATAGTATATGCATGCATGGGAAATGAAACATTTCACAAGATTTTACAATTGAATTCAGACATCAAAGATCCAACGATGAATATAAATAGTCGTTCTTAAGATGCATTTTTTAAAAAATTAAACATTAAATTCTTGAAAATATAAAAGAAACATTAAATTCATGTGTCTCAATGTTACATAATTTATTAGAGTTATGATAAAAAATATATATATTAACTGGTAAGATTTACAATGCTAATGTGTGGGGAAGGAGATCTTTTAAATGTCTAATGCATCCTTATGATGAGTGTTGAACATGATGGATTTTGGAATCCATATTTTATTTTATATATAATTTATAGCATATAATGCCTTTAGAATCTATATTTTCTTTGTTTTTATATATTTGGAATTATTCTTAACTTTTATTAAACTTTTTTTGGGATAAAGAAAATCTGGTAGATTTTTCTTTCATTGTCTATGGAGTATCTAATTTTATATCAGTATTTTAAAGGATTATTATACATTAGGAATTTTTCTGAATATATCCTCCCATCTATAGATATATCCAAATTATTTCTTGGGTCTTTATTTTTATAATTCAAAATTTATTCATTTTGATATTTGAAGGATTTTCCAGTGGATGCCTCTTTGATGTCATTATTTTCAGAATTTGAAGTTTAACTAGAATCAGTTGATTTATTTGAGTAGAAAGTACTTTGATTTTCTCATGTATTGTCTCTAATTATTTAAGAAGATTTATATTCCTATATTTTAATTTTTCAAGCTCCAACTCCAATTGATGCATATGATTATTCAATTCAGATGCCTTTTTATTCTTCTCCAAATGATGTGTCTTCAATAGATGACTCTATTGGTCAGTCTCCACAGTCTAAATCATTGGTATATTTGAATTCTATGGAGCTTCCAGTCTCATTTTTAGAGTTTTATTATTTATAGTGTTTATCAAAGGATGACCATTTCACTAAGCTTTGTGAATTGATTGATTGATTATCTCCTTTGTTTTTTTCCTTTTTAAAAGATATAATAATGAAAATTTTTGAAGCAAGAATTCTTAGTTCACATCTTCCTTTGATTGATTAGCTGACATGATGATTTTCTTAAGGTCCATCCATTCCTCTTCATCTTTTTTTTTAATATTCTAATTTTGTATTATGCATTGTTTGATCATACAAATTTATGGCTATCTATTCTAGAGATTGTTTAGCATCAGAAGAAATATTACTCATCAGTAGATTCTTGCTAGTGGTAAACTCAAGAAAATTCTAAATATAATGACTAGTTTTTAGTGATTGAATGAGTTTTTATACATCAATACTCATTCTGGAGGTTAAAATATCAGGTATATGAATATTTAAATTAAAAAATGATTTTTTATCAAGAGTAAAGGAATTTATCCCTGTCGTAGAAATGTAGTAATATTTTAGAATAATAAGCCTTGTGGATAGAATTTGTGATATGAGAATTGATTTTATCATGTATTTATAGTGGTAAAAATTTGTTCCATCAAATAAAGGAGTGAAATTAAAATAAATTAGAAAAATTATTTTGAAAATAGTGGTAATAAAGAAAAATGATATTGTAAAAAGATCTATAAAGAATATAATTTTAAGAGCAGGATCTTGTCACCAAGTTTCATTACTGTGGAGAAAAAAACATCAAAGACTTTCTCTAACATGATTATTAGGATAAGATGATTACCTATGATTCTTCATCTATTGGATATTTTCTCTTGACTTTTCAGAGTCACTGATAACTCAAAGACTAGTCGGTATCAATTTATATGAAAATTAGTGAGTGTGCGGGCTCTAATGATTCATAGACTAGCTCTGATACTAATTTTTGGTTCATGAATAGGTAAAATATGAACTTGATAAGAAACTTCAAGAGGTGACGTGAATTGAAAATGCTTGTGCATAAGACAAACACCCTATTAAAATATCCACACTTAAAATAATATATCATAGTAAAAAAAGTGCACATTGGAAAAAGTAAAGCGTGAAGACAAACAGATAAGAACATAAACTCATGAATTGATAGGTTAGTGAAAGTTCAGGAATGAATTTTTTAAATAATTGAGTGTGTAATGTCCAGTTATTTATGATTTTTTAGAGAAGGAATATATAAAATATGATAAATATGTAAAACTTATGGATATTAAAGAAAACTCTATAGGATAGTAAGTGAATGCTTTAGGTTTTTTATCTAGACATGGTCATGCTCATGTAATTATATTTAAGCTAAAGTAAATAGAGAAACATGCTAAAGTAAATTAGATAAGGAAAATAAGGAGAAAATTATAAAATAATGGGACACGAGAAATGTTATATGGATAAGACATACATACATCTGATATTTTTTATGAAGTAAAAGTTCTCATCCTCATAAACCTATTCACATTTAACCAAAATTGGTGGGAGGATATTATGCCCAGGTTCAACCTACATTGAGTGCAATCAGTGTCCACTTTCTAATGAGATAGACAAGTCTTTATCCCAAGGAATTCTTTGATCGATGATCAATAGTGGAAAAATTCTTTTTTCTAAAACTTCTTCAATCAAAGATTGGTAGATGGGAAAGTCCCTATCCCCATAACTTATTTGATCAAAATAGTAAATGATGGGTGGAGAGAATAAAATATAGTGTTTCCTTGTGTCAGTTTGAAGTGAACAAAAAATCAAAATATAAGGCATGGAAGAGTTGAGGAATAAGACAAGAAATCCCAGAGAGAACAAGATAACACTTCAAGGGAGAGAAAGAGGAGAATATCAAAGGGAGGTGTCGTAATGTGTGAGATCCTCTCAAATAATCCATTTTATCCCTTTTAAATCTCTCAGTAATCCATGTGACTGATTCTTCCTCTTTCTTATCCCACTCTTCTTAAAATGATCTCTCCTTATGGATTTATAGAGTTGGAATTTAACCATTGGGAAACATAGTCATTCTAAGATCCCAACCTTTTCTAAAGTTGTCTTAAGATCATTTACATGTACTCTTTTTTTTAGTATTGATTACTTTTCATTTGGGTTTTACCTTGGGGTGTGCTTGGGTGAAAATTTGAGAAAAATGAAGGGAAAAGGGTTGTTCACGGTTGGCGCACGGTTAGGAAAAATTACGTGCCCCATCCCAGCTAACCGTGCAACCCTGGGATAGAGGGGAATTTCATGGTTGGTTCATGGTTTTTCAAACCATTCACCCCTATAAAATAGTTTCATAGTTTAGATACAAGGTTAGGGAAAATTGTGTGCCCCAGCCCAACAAACTGTGTGTGAGAATTAAATTCTCCTGAAAATTAGTTTTAAAATTTCTCAAACCCCCTAATTAATCCCAAATTGATCCTCATTCGACCCTAGGTCCTCTTTCACAATTTTGGAGCTCTCCGAATTAATTCCAATCCTTCCCGACCTCCATTCTTCTCAATTTGAATCCTGGATCGAAGATCTTCGCCCCTTCCGGTAAGTAGATCTCATCTCATTGCTTTCTCATTCATCTTTATTTCTTTTCTCTTTATTTTGGTGGTTGTTATCCTCTATTTGTTAGATATTTATCTAGATCTGATGAATCTAGATATGGGATTTTAGATCTAAATATAGATATAAGAGATCCTGAATTGTTCGATCTTGATTTAGGTTATAGATTCAGATCTCCTTCTATGTCGTTACTCCGCTGAAATTTGGGGATTTCCGTTGAGTGATTATTCATTAAAAAACTGAGATAGGGGTGATCTATTATTAAAATACCATATTCTTGATATCAATTATGTGTATGTGATTATATAATTTCTAGATTTCGTCTAGTAGTTGAAATTCCAAAATTGAATTAATTAAGGTGGACAATTAATTAATTGAGGAATTGGGGATTTGAATGAATAATGATAATAGGAGAATTGAGAATACTTAATTGTTGAGTTAATTATTGATTGATGAGATTTTGAAATGGTTAATTAACTTTTTAATTAATTAACATAAGTGATGTAATTAATTAATCAGTGAATTAATTAATGGGATAAATATGGTTAATTAATTGTTGAATTAATTAAAGGAATTCAGTGTGATTAATTAATTTTTGTGTTAATTAATGGACTTGGATTAATTGATTTATGAATTAATTAATGGAAGATTGAAGTGGTTAATTGTGATAATAGGATTAATGATGATTAATCTTGGTTGATGTGACAATGTGAAAACATGTGATATTGAGATACATGTGATAATGTGATATGTGATGTTATGTGTGATGATTGAGAAATAGGGTGTTAGACATGACATTCTATGTCCATGATATATATATATATATATATATATATGATTGATAAACGGGGTGTGATACAAGGACTAATGCTCCAAATACTCATTGGGTGATAAACATGGAATTTTATACCTAGCATGTATGCTAAATGTATGGGATAGGGACCAATGCTCTAAATACCCATGGGGTGTGAGACAAGGACTGATACTCCAAATATTCACGGGGTGATAGACATGGTGTTCCACTCCCAAAACATTGGTATTGGATGATGGTTCTAAGTGGCTATAATAATGAAGTTGAAATGACATGGATAATGTAATCCCATGTGTTATCACGAAAAGAGAATTGAATATGTGACATGGTTCAGACCTAGTGCGAGCTCAAGTAGGTATTGAGGTACGAGTGTCCTCGGGAACCCGGTGGTTTATGTGGTTAAATAAAGATTAATCGATAATGTGATAATTGTTTACTTATGCATTGTAATTGTTTCTTTATACAACTGCATGCACTTTTTATTGACTGGATTTGTTTTAGACACCATTGGTGGTGACCTACTGAGTTGTACTCACACCATACTCAAGTTCCTGATCGGTATTTGAATAGATTTCATGGATGTGGTATAGGTTAAGGGAAAATGCCCTGTGTTAGATGGCTGAGTCAGGATGAAGCATGGATGAGGGAACTAGTTGTGGTTTAGGACCCACTTGAGAGTAGTCAATGTCTTTATTTTGAGTTTGCATTTGACACTGGACACGTACTTTATCAAGGCATGTTTACTACTTTAGTTTTGATATTGTATTTCCAATTTTGTTCATCTTGTGATATTGATACTGTTTTGTTTATGGTTATATGGTATTCTGATATTGCTTATTTATTTTTTCTGGTGTATTACACTGATAAAATAGGGTATAGTCTCCCCATGATCGATATATCAGACTCTCGCTGCTAGTTGGTAGCCTCTGGCATATGGAGAGACACACTTGAGGTCGCATGACCGACCAGCTCGAGGCACCGATGGGTGGCACCCAGGCCGAGACGTCACATTAAAGCTTTGACATGGCTTCTCACCTGACCATTGATCATCTGATCAATGCAACATATAATGGATTCCTATGTAGTTTTCCATTCTTATAACCATTGTGTCCTTATCTTGATGATCGTTTCTGTTTCATTTATTAGGAGTTGATATGGATTTTTTTGTTAACTTCTTAGCATATGGATTATGACTATTGTAAGGGCGATGTTAAGTTAGAAAAAATATAGTTTTTGTTCTTGTGTCCAATCGTTAGTCCAATTTTCATGTCATGGTGGGAATGAAGTATTAAAATGAAGTCTCAATTCAATTTTATGATTAGCTTAGATACTCCAATCTTCTTTCGACTTTGGCCTTGGTCTTTCATTCAAATCAGTGATGCCCGAATGATGAGTTTAATATTAAATATATCTTCACCCAACACTTGTGATATTCATTGTAGCATATAATATGTTTTTTTGATCTATCACTAGATGTTTGAAGTTGATAATTCATAAATAAAATCACTCCACTTCAATGTTGTTCATTTAATGCTTTATCTCTTTCTTCTTTGTCCCATCGATAAGTCAACCAATTCTGATATGATGTGGTTTTTCCCTTTTTTCTTCCGTTATTGTACACTTTTCCTTATATGTTGTTTATTAGTTCCTATATTAAAACACTTAGGTAGATTTATTATATAAAAATATAAGTGTCCTCTGATCATTAAAATTTGTCAATACAGAGGGTGGAGAACAATTTAACTGAGGATAACCTGATAATGTGAATGCAAGGTTCTAGTCTTTGTAAGAAAAGGGATACATGCCCCTTTTATTTCATTTAATTCAAAGGAATTATGGTTGGATCTTGTGGCAAAGGGTTATAGTGTTTATTTTTGCTACATTTGGATAAGTGGTGTCGCCATTAAAACCCAACAACCATGCCTGTTCCATACTTTTCCATTTTCTCAAAGGAAGTGATTGTACTACATAAGTGAAGGATGTCGTGTTTATGAATTTTAAGTGATTGTAAAGTAGATTTAAGTGGTCATATCTCACAACTATAATTTTAGGGTATTGGTACACTTTTGTTGCCATGTTTTTAAAAATTGTGACAATGGGCAGCTATTGCCACGATTTTGAAGAACTGTGGCAATAACTATAACATATGATCATGGTTTTGAAAACCATGGTTGTAGGTTATTTTGAATTTTACATTATGGCCAAGGTTTTCAAAACCGCATCCAAAAGTAGATACAACCACACTTTTATAAAATCGTGGCCATGGCCTTCTTAGTTTTTTATATGTAAATATACAACAACAACAACAATAATAAATAATTCATATTTAATATTTTAAAAACATTAAATAGTATTTAGTAATGTATTTTTAATAACTATTCGATAATAATAATTAATATTTAATTAATATGTAATAATTTATAATTGACAAGTATTAAATGTTTTAATGTAGACCAGTGGTTATGGTGCTTGTTAAACTTTGAAGAGGTCATGTTTTCAAATATCATCTATTGATTTTTATACGTATTAATTTATGGTCATGGTTTTGAAACCCATGACCATGTTTTAAAAAACATGTCGATAGAGATATTTAGCTATGATTTTTGAAAATCGTGATCAAAAGATGCTATGATGACGACTTTCTCACCCATAACCCTCCAAACCATTACAATAGGACAAATTTGCCTATTTCCATGATTTATAGCCTATTGTGATTTTAAATTGTGGCGATGGGTCAAATTTGTAGTTGTGTATATTGTTTTTAATGATTTGAGTTTATTATATCAAATTATTATTAATACATCATTAAATTTCATTACCTGCTACAATTAGAAGAGAAGATTTCTCCAGCCACTATGTTAGTACGAGGTAAAATTTGATGATAATTTTTCAACAGATATTATTGATAGAGGAAGTTATTTATATGGAATGAATCCAGGTGTAATAAAAAAATGTTGGTTTTGAAGGTTCGGTATTGTTTTTGCAATACTCATAGAGAGAGAAATGCATTGGTGGTACCAACTTTTTATATTAAAAATATAACAAAGGAATTCCAAGCCAATCAATTGTGGCGAACTTTTTCAAAACTCTGAGGATTTATAACAACATCAATATTCACAACCATCACAATGAGATTTACAAAGACTACACTGAGTCTTATTTATTTCATTATCTTTGTCATGTTTTTACATCTATATAGATTTTGTTGCATGCTCTGTTCATCCGTCTATTATTGACTATGTTTTATTAAAGAATATTTAAACTCTTTCAAGTTCTTTCATTAATGTTGCATTCTTTTCCCATAAAGAATATTTAGTCAATAAGGTTTCTTTATGACTTTTTCATTCCTTCTTGTTTAGGGAGATTGTTGAGTCAATAAGATTTTCTTATTGCTTCCCCATTTTCTCTTGTTTTGAAAATCACAAACATCTTATCTTAAGGAAAATTTCATTTTACCCTATGTTTTACTTTCATAAGGAAAATTTCCTTCCCCAAGGAAATTTATCATTACCATGTTTTTCATTGTTCATTCTGTCTAAAGTGTAAAATTTGGTTTTGTATCCAAAATCTCAGAATCATATATATACTTAGATATAAAGCATTTTGTTTTCAGGATCCGAATTCAGGTTCCGAGTTCTCTGAATTCAGACTTCGAACTCTTGTGAGTTCTGACTCCAAGTTCTCTGAATTCAGACTCTGAACTCTTATGTGTTCTGACTTCGAGTTCTCTGAATTCAGACTTCGAACTCTTATGAGTTCTGACTCTGAGTTCTCTGAATTTAGACTCCGAACTCTTATGTGTTCTGACCCCAAGTTCTCTGAATTCAGACTCTGAACTCTTCTGAGTTCTGACTCCGAACTCTCTGAATTCAGACTCCGAACTCTTCTGAGTTCAGACTCCAAATTCTTATGAATTCAGATTCTGAACTTTCTAAGTTCAGGTTCCGAATTCTTGCGAATCCAGATTCTGAATATCCTTGAAATTCAGACTCCATAATTCTATAAGAATTCAGGTTCCGAATTCCTTGGAAAATAGAATCTGAATATCCTTGTATTATAGATACCGAATGTATTTTTGGTTAGACTCCGAACTTTCATTTTTTCCTACACTCCAAAAAATGAATTTGCTTAAGTAGCCATATTTTTGCTTACACATGTTTTTGTTACAAAACGATGTCGTGCTTTCAGTTACTAACTAACCGTTGTCTGAGTGACACGTGTACAAGTCTCTCTAAAATTCAAGGAAAAATATGACCGTTGGAGGAAGGAGTCGACCGTTAGACCTGTGCCTATAAATAGGAGCTAATTTGAAAGAGCTCATAACTTTTGATGAATATAAGTTGATCAATCTAGAGATTACATGCTGCTGAAGAGATTTCTAGAGAGAGAGACTTTCCATGCTTTGTGCACACTGAACACCTTGTTCAGATTTACTTAGTGCGACTCTGAATGTTGTTGAGTACATTCGATGGTTTCTGAGGATAAGAAGACAGAGGTGCCGACTACCTCGAAGTTGAGGGCTTCCGGGGATAGGAAGACAGAGGTGCCGACTACCTTGAAGTTGATGGCTTGTGAGGATAGCAAGACAGACTCTGATCTTCGTATCGAAGGCTTACCCTGGTGTGGGTAAGACATACTTTCTTGAAAGTATAAATCAAGGGACCTTTATCCAAGTTTGTTGGATACCCTTCTCTTTGGGTTAAAAGATTTACTACTTGTTACTTGTTTTGTTTCAAGTTTTCCGCTGCATTTTGTTTGTTGAGGAAAATATAAATATCTTATACTTCCTTATACTCGTACACTCTGATTTAGTAAGATTCTATACGCTTTAAGGTAGAATCTTTATCTTTGTAAACTTTTGCTAAGTTTTATTTCTGGATTCACTTTTCCGAAATTGCATTCTCGGAATCATATTTTCGGAATCAAGCAAGTGTGTAGAATTAGAGGTGTAGTGAATTTTGTTTATACAAAATTTCCTTAAGGATTTTTTAAAGTATACAATTCACCCCCTCTTGTATATTGAGTATCTACAATATCATTTTGATCATTCAGTTGGTATCATAGGAGATTATCATACTCCATACCAACTCAACAAAGAATTGCAAAAGAGGTTCCTAATATTGGACATGAGTAGCTTTTGCTAATATTGTTAAACTTGGTTTAAGTTTTGGACTCTCCCCATGGGTGTAAAACCATTCTTGATGATTAAAGTAGCTTAACATCGACTTTAATATTTAGTTGGGAGGATTAAGATTGCCCTCATATTTGAACCTTTTTATCTTGGTGTGTTTGTTTGTTTTATTGTTGATTTTATTCATTGTAAAAATGGGTGACTATAACCGATAAGGAGTGTCGTTCTTTCTTGATAATATTTTTAAAATAACTAGTATTTTTTTCAAAGATTATTTCTTAAATTTATTTTGTATTAGAAACATATTTATACTCCAATTACTAACATGATCTAATTTTGGTTTAGTTTTGTGTGTGGGTAAAGGTGTTTCAAAAGTTAATATATATATTCATATATATATTTAACTAAATATTGATTAGTGTTTCAAATAAATATTTTAAAAAATTCAAAACTTCTTTATTCATTGTTTTTACTTGTAAGTGTGATTTCAACCAAGGAGAATTCCGATGTAATTTAAAGTTTATATTTCATATATTTTAAATTGGTTATGCTCAAGTCATCCCTTATTGTGGTGAATTTGAAACAACATATTTTAAAAGAGAAAGAAAACACATCTTTATTTTCAATAATCTTGTTTTGTCTTTTTTTCTCTCTCGATAAACTTGTAAACGTGCATCTCATTAATTATTTAAAATACTAATTTATTTAAATATAATTTTTGATGATTTCAACTTAACGTGCTCTCCGGGTCTGGGGCCTCTGTTTGGTTTTATCTTCCGGCCCCGCACGGCTGCAGCACTGGCGGCGACGGGAGATCAATTGGTGCTGCGAATCATTCACAGATATAAGTCCGTACCTTATCATCACCTTGCTCGCAAAGCTTCCAGGGCTTTCTCGAGCTAATCTAAGGTACTCCTGTTATCCTGATTTTACCTGTTCTTCTTCCTTCCTCGTGTTCTCTTCTTGACGATACGTGTTTTTTTTTTACTCGTTGATTCATCAACTGCTGGATGAATCGATTTTTATTGTTTTGTTACGATATCAGATCCTGTTAGTGTTTTTTTCGTTATCTCAGATCTAAAGATTATTTTATTTAGTTATGTTATTGAAAATTGACCTTTCAAGCTTTGGCTCTATATTTATTTTCCTTTTCTTCTTCGTTGACTGAGCTTTTCGTTTGATTGATCTCTGACATGATGGATGTTTTCGTTTTGTTAAAGCAAGTTCGTTTTGCTTAAGTTAATTGATTTAGAAATTTATCTAATTTGCAGTGCTCATACGCAGTAATTTTTTATAATGAAACGAATGTATTTAAGTTACATGATCTGATTGAAAAATGTTAACCAGCGTTTGAGCTAATCACGATGGTATTAAAGCAGTAGGAATCATTGGATTTCACAAATTTTCTCATGAGATGGAAGGCTGGGTTATCAGGTTGGATTTAAATGATTCTTCAAACCCTACAACAAAGCATGAACTAATGAACCTACCACATCCTGGTAATTGAAGGCTTATACCCTATAAGTGCAAATGACTATGGTTTCGTGCTCTGGAATCTTAGGTTCTGTCCTGCTTTTGGTCATATAATCAGTCATGAATAAAAATAACTGCGGTAATGATTCTTTTAGACGGTGAAAGAAAAGGGTTGTATTCTGTTCTGCTGTAGTGGCTTGGTGTGCCTAATAATCCACCCCTGCAAGAGTTCTTAACTTTCTGTTTTTGATCATATCATGGATTGCAGTATATCAATTACGAACCGTTCATAATGTTGTTTGTTAATTTATAGCTGCACCTTGCCGCCTGTCTGCTTCTATTTTTTTTTGGTGCATGTATAACATTAGTCCCTGTCCATCTCTTACATTGAAGTGTTCATTGTTGGACTTCACAGTACTTTATTTATTTTTGTTAATTTATTTTGTTGGGAATCTTTTTTTATCGGAAGTAATTGTGGAATTCATGTTAGATTGAACAACAAAAAACAACAAAAAATAGGCCTTAAACCCAATTAAATGGGGTCGGCTACATGGATCAAACATAGCCAATTAGCTCTATTGAAGAACATATTTTCATTGAACCCATTTAGAACAAGATCATCTTGAATGATTTGTTTAAGGGTCCTTTTAGGTCTACCTCTACTTATTTTAATAAGTGAATTTGTTATTAAGTTTACCCTATTAACAAGTGCATCCTTAGATCTTCTTCTAACATGTCCAAACCATCTTAATTTGGTCTTAGTCATATTCTCGTCAATCGGAGCCATTTTCTCTCGAACATATTCATTTTCAATCTTATCCATCTTAGTATGTCCACATTTCCATCTTAACATTTTCATTTTTGGTACCTTTATTTTTTGTTCAAGATGTCCTGTCAAAGGTCAATACTCACTATCATATAGAATAACTGGTCTAATAACAGTCCTATAAAATTTACCCTTCAATTTCAAAGGAATTTTACGACCATGAAGCACCCTAGAAGTTTTTCTCCATTTTATCCATCCCGCTTGATTCTTATGAGAGACATCTGCCTTAATATCCCCATCACTTTGTAGAAATGAGTCTAAATATCGAAAACGATCAATTTTTGAAATAATGTGGTCTTCCAATCTCACATCTATAACATCACTAGGCAATCATTTGTCAAAACGTCACTCCATATATTTTGTCTTATCCCTATTAAGACGAAAACCTTTCGATTCTAAAGTCTCTCTCCAAAACTCTTTAACTTTAAATTGATGGTCTCTTTGGATTCTGCAACGAGAAACATATCATCTGCAAAAAGCATGCAATTAGGTATCTCATCTTGAACATGCTTTGTAAGTTCATCTAAGACCAAAGCAAAAAGGTATGGGCTTAAAGCCAAACTTGATGTAGTCCCATCGAGACAGAGAAGTTTGTAGTATCACCTACTGAAGTTCTAACTTGAGTCAAACTCCCTTTATACATGTCTTGGATGAGTTTGATATACGTTACCTGCACCCCTCCTTTTCTTTTAAGACTTTTCTATAAACCCTTTCTAGGAACTTTATCATATGTTTTTTCTAAATCAATGAAAACCATATGCAAATCTTGGGATTTTGTTGATAATACCCCATCAACCCTCGAATCAAATAAATTGCTTTTGTGGTTGAACGTTCAGGCATAAAACAAAATTGATTATCTGAAACTTTAGTTTTCTTTTGAATCTTGTGTTCAATCACTATCTCCCAAAGTTTCATGGTATGACTTATAAGCTTAATGTTTCTATAATTCCCACAACATAAAATGTCTCCTTTATTTTTATAGAAAGGTACTAAAAAACTCATTCGCCAAGTATTTTCTTTGATTTCATGATCTCATTAAATAACCTAGTGAGTCAATTAATACCCAACTCCCCTGAATATTTCCACACTTTAATACAGATGTTCTCTAGCCCACCTGTTTTATCATTTTCCACCCTCTTAAAGCACCTTTAACCTCAAAAGAATGAACTTTTCCATAATATCTGTAATTGAGTTTGTATCTACTGATACTTAGATTATCTAGGTCTAATCCACAAATCCGCTCTTCATTGAAGGGATTATTAAAGCAACATCCCCATCTTTTCTTAATTTCCTCATCCTTAAAAAGGGTACGTCCTTCATCTTTTATACACCGAACTTGATCTAAATCTCTAGATTTTCGTTCTCCATCTCTAGCTAAACTGTAGATTTTTCTTACACCATTCTTAGTATGTAATGAACGGTACAACTCCTAAAAAAACTTGAGATTTAGTCTCACTAACTGTTTTCTTAGCCTCTCTATGAGAAACTCGATATCGAGTCCAAGTATCTTCATTACTACAAAAGTGTAAAGCTTTAAAACATCCATGTTTCACTTTAACTTTTAGCTGGACATTCTCATTCCACCACCACAATTTTTTTCCTTTTGGAAAAAAATTACTTTTGATACTCCTAGAATAGAAATAGTTATATTGTGAACATTTTTAGCCACCCTACCCCACATGTAGTCGGTGGTTCCTTGAACTTCACAATCCATTTCTTTCAAAAGTTTGTTCTTAAATTTCATTACAAGGTTATCCTTTAGGTGCCCCCATATGATTCGAGGATTCTTTAAATGTTTCATATTTCTCTTGTAATTTTTAACTTGCAGGTCTAAAATTAATAAACGATTTTGGGTGGTAAGACTTTCACCGGGTATAACCTTACAATCCTTGATAAAACTTCTATCCGACCCTTTTACCAAGAAATAATCAATTTGGGTTCTTTTGACCCCGCTTTTATATGTAATAAGACGTTCCTCTTGTTTCCTAAGAGCGTATTTGCTACCACAAAATCAAACTATAGGCAAAGTCTAAGATAACAAATCCTTCATCATTTACTACTCCCAAACCAAACCCTCCATGACAATCCATGCGATTTCTAGAATCCTTTCCTACGTGCCCATTATGGTCACCACCTATAAATTTTTTCTCATGGTGTGAAAACTCTGAATTAAAGTTTCTAAATTAACCCAAAATGTAGACTTTTGTTGTACATCTAAACCTACTTGAGCCGCATAAACACTAATGAAGTTGAAAGTCTAGTTTCCTACAACAATCTTTATGACTAATTTTATTCCCTAATCTTACGACGTCCACCACTTTATCTCTTAATGTCTTATCCACCATAATACCAACACCATTTTTAGTCTTAGTTTTACCCGACTATCAAAGTTTGAAACCGGGGCTATCCAATTCTTTTGCGTTTTCTCCCACCCATTTAGTATCTTGTAAACACAGTACACTAATATCTCTTCTAATCATAGTATATACAAATTCCATAGATTTACTTGTTAAAGTTTCAATATTCTAACTAACTATCCAAAGCTTATGATTTTGGACTAGCTTCCTTACCCCCCATATTTGTCCAGAAAGGTATGAAGACCCTTGCTCGTTTAACAGTACACCCGGGCGTCGTTGTAGCGGCTCTAGCTCATTTGACACCACACTAGAGCAATGCAGTGCGTTGGTTCCGGGCAACGGCCTAGTAATAGCATATTGATGCATTTGATCCTTGTCATGAAGAGATTTGGTGAAATTGTACGCTGGTTGTCGACTTCCTAATGCAACCCTCTTCCTTTATCCGGGCTTGGGACCGGCAATGTAGGATATGGAACCCACACAGGCAGAGTTTCCTGTTAGATCTTAGTATAATATTTTTTAAACATAAATTTTTCTGAACACCTGTGTGGATGAAATTATTGCCTGGATTTATCTTAAACTTTCAAAAAGATTTACTGAAAAAAAAAACAGTTCAAACTTCCTGCCGCATGCTCTATTTTATCATTGAGTTACATTTCATTAAATCAATGAGTATTGTTGCTATCTCAAATTAATTTGTTGCTTTATTGTTTGTTGTAATTTTACTGCTTTGTCTTCACAGTACTTTATTTTTTTTTGTTAATTTATTTTTTTGGGAATCTTTTTTTATTGGAAGAATAGTGGAATTCCTGTTAGATTTTAGTATAATACTTTTTAAACACAAATTTTGCTGAACACCTGTGTGGATGAAACTGTTGCCTGGATTTTTCCTAACTTTCAAAGAAAGGCACTGGAAAAAAAAGTCCAAACTTCTAGTTGCATGCTCTATTTTATCGTAGAGTTTCATTTCATTAAATCAATGAGTATTGTTGCTAGCTCAATTTAATTTGTTGCTTTATTGTTTGCTGTAATTTCACTGCATTGTCCTTTTAAGTTTTGTGCTATTTCAGTCTCATTATTTTACCCTAATCTGTAAATGATGTTTTATCTGGCCCCGTGTTAATTGCCTATAATCTGGAAATCTATAACTTTATGGTTTCAGTGAGTTTGCAGTCCAGCCTGCTAAATTTTGTTGCTCGACGAGGTGGAGTGTACAAAGTTTGACTCATCTTTTATGTCTGAACGGGACTCTCAGTTTCTATCATTGGTTGGGCTGCTTGGAGGGTACTGTCCTACACCAAGGAAAAAGTTCATACATTTCTTCAATAAAGTCTACTGCATGCATCCTGTGCCTTCTTTACAAGAAAAACTTCTTCAGAGTTATTGTTTTATGCACCCTGCAATTCCAAGGCAGTTGTCCAGCATTGGAGGACTGTTCCTGATTCCACAGGACAGTTCAGTTGCTGTGTTTTCCCCTTTCTGACTCCCATCCTGTGGTCCTCTTCCGGCCTTGGAAAATGGCTTTGCAAAATATCGGTGCGAGCAATAGGGATGATGCTTTTTATAGGTATAAAATGCCAAAGATGATAACCAAGATTGAAGGCCGGGGAAATGGCATCAAGACCAATGTAGTCAACATGGTTGAAATTGCGAAGGCTTTGGCTAGACCTGCAACATACACCACAAAGTACTTCGGTTGTGAGCTTGGAGCCCAGTCCAAATTCGATGAAAAAAATGGAACTTCGCTGGTGAATGGGGCCCACGACACTCCCAAACTTGCCGGGCTTCTTGAAAATTTTATAAAGAAATACGTCCAGTGTTATGGCTGTGGGAATCCCGAAACAGATATCTGCATAACAAAGACACAGATGATCACCCTTAAGTGTGCTGCTTGTGGGTATGTTTCAGATGTTGACATGAGGGACAAGCTCACCACGTTCATACTCAAGAACCCACCTGAGCAGAAGAAGGGAGGCAAGGATAAGAAAGCAATGAGGAGAGCTGAGAAAGAGCGACTCAAGGAAGGAGAGATGGCTGATGAGGAGTTGAAGAAGCTCCGGAAGGAGGCGGCAAAGAAGAAAGGAAACCCATCTTCTAAAAGCACGCTAACCAAGAAGAAAGCGAGTGCCTCGGATGAGGGTCGCTACCCGGCTGGCAGCCAGGTGGATGAGAATGAAGCAGGACTTGAGGGTGATGATGTCGACAGCAACGACGGCGATGATGATGATGTGCAGTGGCAGACAGACACCTCCATCAAGGCTGCCCAGCAACGAATCCAAGAGCAGTTGAGTGCTGTGACGGCTGGGATGGTAACTCTTTCCACCAAGGAAGAGAAGCCGAAGCTGAAGCCAGAGAAGAAGACCCTGGAGCCCGAGAAACATGAGAATGGTTCTGTGCATGAGAGGCTCGTTGGTGAGATTAGGGATTTCCTGAAGAAAGGTTCATCAGCGGAGCAGTTGAGGTCTTTCCTTGGGACACTCACTAGCAGCTCCCCTCAGGAGGTGTTGGATGCACTGTTTGAAGCTCTTTTTGTGGGTGTGCAGAAGAAGGGTTTTGCTAAAGAAGTGGCAAAGAAGAAGAAGTATTTGGTGGCGGGTATGCAAGAGGAAGGGTCTCAGAGGTTTCTCCTGCAGGCGATTGAGTCGTTCTGTGTGAAACCGGGCTGTGAGGGGGTGACGGAGGTGGCACTGGTTCTGAAAGATCTGTATGATGGGGATGTGGTGGTGGAGGAGTTCATAATGGAGTGGTATAATCGTGGGGTGAATGGGGAGAACAGGGGCTCACAGATCTGGAAGAATGCCAAGCCTTTCATTGAGTGGCTGCAGAGTGCTGAGTCAGAGACGGAGGAGGAGTGATTCTGGGTGTTCCTCCTCTTAGTATCTATTTTGTATTGGATGTAGAGTGTAGGGTGGTGGGTTTGAATAAATGTCTGGTGCTGCTCTTTGGCGGCAGGCTGGGTTTTGTGTGTGGGTTTTGGCTCTGTTTCCTTGTTCGTAATAAGTTGGGCTGCGGTTGGTGGCTGTCTGTTGCTGCCTTCGCCGCCGTCGTTTGTTAAGGGTGGCTGTGTATGTGATGATGATTATATGATTGTGCTTTTTGTTGAATCTAAATTTCATTTTGTCAAGGTGTTCCATAATTGTGCCGGTATAAGTATGCATTGGGAGACTGATGATCAACCGAGGCAAAGGTTGAATAACCCATGATGGATAATGCATTTGATGTTGCTGTCACCACCGCCAACAACATCGTATTGCGGCGGGATGACGGCCGGTTTGATAATCTCCTCTCACCGCCAACAGGTTTGTCTACCTTTACAACCTTGTCCCTTTTATTTGTCAAGCCAGGTTACCAAGGTCATTTCAATAATCCCGGCGGTTGCTTGCAGAAAATGGTGGCAACAAAGCCCTATATACAAAATACTGTTGGGCATTCAACTATCAATTTACTCACAAAGTGCAGTAGAATCTATTCGTTGTCTGTAAAATACAATAAAGTGTTGGCCAATTTGTATATGAAATGCGGTCGGGTCCTAATAAATAGATGTTGACCAATCTGCATATGAAATATAACAGCCTTTCTTCCTAATCTTTATAAATACAGTAGATGAACTGTTGACCAGTCGGTGTATGAAATACAATCGGGTCTTTATACAGTAGATGAACTGTTGACCAGTCTGTATACAAAACACAGTCGGATCCTTCTCAGCGGGCTTAAGTAATTTATACACATACTACAGTAGACTTTAATTAAATATTCTGAAAGCAGTTTACACATGTAGTGCAATAGGCTTGAAAGGAAAGCAAAGAAATAAAAATAACATAAAAATAAATAAATAAATCTGAGCCCAACAGATACACGTTGCCTTCTTAAGACAAATTCCCCCTCTACAGCACCTAATGAAATGGACAGTTGTCTCTCAGGATGGAACAAATTACCCCTCAGATAATGGTTCTTAGATCCAAGAGCCTTTTCGAACTCAACTTGCTTTGACAAACACATTTTTAATTTTTGAGATGCGGAGATAAATCAGCAGACTTCAATACTTCGAAAAAAAAAGGATGTTTCAAATAGGCGATGAAAGTGGTTATTTTAAATTTAATAATACATATAATTTAAATAAAATAAAAGTAGTTCATGAGAAATTGTGGGGTCTTGTTGTGTTTGTTTTACTATAAACACCTTTTGGTTCCATGAGTATTTTTGAGAATTTGGGGGGGGGGGTCGCTTGGCGTAAGACTGGTGACACAACGTGATGAAGACTGCTCATTTGGGTCTTTGGGTTATCTCTTTTAAGGGCCTTTGGGCCACGCTCAGTTGGGTCTTAGGGCCATTTAGAGTTTGGGTCTTCGGACCACTCTATGTAATAAAATAGGTCCAGTGGATGCTTGCTATTTTTTTGTGGGGAAGGATAAGGCTTGACCCATTGGGGTGTTTGGGTGCGGTGTGTATTTGTGGTTTGTAATCCCCTCTACTTAATATATATTTATGTATAAACTCACATTGGTAATTCTCAAACTTCACTTCATATTGAAAATCATTGAAAACACATGCTTAACCTCTTCAAGAAGCACTTGTTCATTTTTGGAGCGGGAAATAAAATATTACTCCATCCTTCATCATAACTTAATTTTTCCCTTTGAACCTATATTTTGGGATCTCCAATCAACAAGGTAGAGTTATCCCCATGAGGAATTTATTCAATAGGCCTTAAACCCTTTCTTTTTGATGATTTTTCTACCAAAACTCCAGTTAGACCATCTCCAACCCAACACACTAAAATAGAGTAGGGTTACTCCAAATTGGAGTATCTACAGTAAAATGAACTCTAACCCATCACTCTATTTTTAACACCCAACTAATATTTTATGAATATTATCATTATTTTTGATTAAATATACTCATTTTGTATACAAATAAATGAAATATTTTTTTAAAAAATAACAGTGTTGGTGAGACTATAGTGTAGCACTATATTCAGCGCTGCACTACAGTAGCCAAAATGGCGTTGGATTTAGCGTATGTTGGACCACTAATTTCACATCAAAATGAAGTTTTCATGCCATTTTGGTGTCCATTGGAGATACCCTAAGCCCTTCAGTAAAGAGATTCACAATATTGTTTTTTGACGTGACACAGTCAATTTTTATAATTGTAATAGGCCTTAAATACAATAGCTTTTTGATGTGACATAGTTAATCGCAATAATCCTACTGGAGAATGGTTGCCTCATAGAGTCATGTCATCAACATATATGTTGAGATTTTTCATTGTACATGAAATTCTTTGCTCTTCCCATTGCTGTTTGAATATCGCAATGAATGCACGTGACTGACACAGGAAATGACTAGCTTGGAATATTTTCCTAGATGTTTCAATGCCATTTAACTTCTTCTTCAACCTTGCCTAAGACAATAAACTTTGCCTTCATAGTTGATGGTGCAAGGCACATTTGCTTGAATGATTTGGAAGGATATAAACCCACTAGCATGTGAACAAATAACCACTTGTGGATTTGGTGCCTTTTAAGCCAATTATCCAATTTGCATAACTGTATCCTTACCCCAGGATATTTTGTATTGTGCAATGCAAAGCTTTTGATATATTTTAAATATGTCAAAACTGGTTTCATAGTCATCCACTGGAGCTTATTTGGATTGCTAGTAAATTGACTTAGCTTACGACAAAAGCTATGTTTGGTCTAGAGCAATTCATGTCATACATCAAACTGCCCAGAATATGTGCATACTCCATTCGGGCTCTACTTTCACCAGTGTTCTTTGGAAGGTGGAGGTTAACTTCTATCGCAGTCTTTACTAGTTTTATATCAAGATTCTGATATTTCTGTAGAATCTTTTCAACCTAATGAAACTGTGATTGTCAGGATTTGGTGGCTTACTGTTCTGTGAGGGATTGTGTGCTGTTTCCGGTCAATGCAAGCAGGTGGGTGCCTGTATAAGGGGAGTGAATAACTGCCATGGGGCAGTGTTGTCCCCCCCCTTTTTTTACTCTTGGTTTGTTTTGTTTTGGTTGTAGCAGGTGAGTGTTAGTTAGGAGTTGTTAGTAATTGTTTGGGTTATTAAATAAGGGAGAGGATAGTTGAGAAGGGATTATGGATATTCATTTCACATTTCAGCTGGTTGCTGGGAGCTAGACCTTGGGAGGCCTCAACTTGGCTCTTTGGGGGTGTGGTCTTCTTCCTTGGAGAACCTTTTCTCCTTCGTTTTCTACTTCTACTGAACTTTCTTCTAGTTCTGTAATTCTGCTGTGCAGATTTGGAATATACAGTTCGTTAACCTTTTTTCTATGTCCTATTTTCTGCCATGCATCCATTGTTAGGCCGGGGTCCTAACAATTTGGTGTTTTCATTGAGTGTTTTGGTCGCTTGGAGGACAATTGTGAAGTCGAACTCAAGGAGAGAGAGAGAGCCGATCATAGCTGTGTGACAACAATTGCCGTTGGGGAGTGCAAAAGTTGACAATCATTGTGAGCAGATACAACGTGTGGCGACAGCTCGAGTCTTGACGAGATTGGTAGGATGTATGCTGGAAGTCGAATATTGAGAGGAAACTGTCAGGTGTGGATGCAGATGCAGCTATGTGACGCGATTGCAGGGGAACATGCGCTGACTGGATGACCGAAGCTGTGGTCGATTGCAGTGAGGAGTGCCGAACGTTGACACGTCCGCTGAAAGGTTGATTGCTGCTTCTCAGTTGCAGTGTGGCTGATCGTGGTTTGACATTAGAGGCGAGGTGGAATCCGGAAACAGGAAATCTGCTTGTTTACAGACTCGAATGGTGACAAGAGCTACTTCTGTGGTGCGGGAATTGGAACGGTTTATGCAAGCGCATGCAACCGAGTTGCAGGAGTTTCAAGTGTCTAAGGAAGTTTTTTCTAAGATGCAATTGGAATTTGCGAGGTAGAACCGTGAGGACGCGAGGCAGCGCCATGAGGACCTGCAGTTCATGCGGACACAGTTAAGGGAACTTGCCGTGTTGTTTGTACAACAATAAAATCCTGGTTCTGTGAAACCTCTAGCTGCAGAAGTGGCGAGTCCGAATGCATGGCCGACTGCACTAGATTGTCGTGGATTGGAGAATTACGTCTCGCCTTCTGCTCTCTGCAACCAGGTAAATCACATCATTTTTCCTAGCATGAATAGTGAAGATCGCAATGAGGCAAAAGATGTTTTAGCTCCGGATGCTTGATTTCCTGGAGTTCGCAGCGAAGCCTGTGCAACGAGCAATTTCTGCAGTGTTGGTAGTGGGAGTTTGGTGGACAAGTCTCTAAGTGCAGCTGCAGGTCTTGGAGCCTGACTAGGAGGCATTGTTGCAACAACAGCCTGCACGTGTGATGCCGGGGCTTTTTACACAGGCTATGCGAACACTGGTTGAGCAGCCGTTGGAAGCCGAGATGGTGGTGCAAGGCTATAACAAGGGTAATGATGCACTTGGGTTACCAAAGCAGTGCAGACTACCTTCAAGTTCAGTGTTAAACACGCACAGCCGATGTACTCACTCTTTGTCTATGGCAACAACTTTCTGGACTAGTTTGAAGTCAGGGGAACCATCGCCGCTCAGGGTGTTACACACTCCATTAAAGATGCTGGCATATTCCCTTCTCGTTGAGCTAACTGGTTTTTGGCAGTGGAAATTCAAAGATAGAACTCTGAATATATACTACAAGGAACATGGAGGGAAGGGTGTTGAATCTCCCAAGGACATTCTTATGATGCCGAGAATATCTGGTGTTTGCACTGACGAAGAACGACGATTAGTGGCCAAAGTCATTGTTGAATGTGCTGCTTTGGACAGTTGGCAAGCTACTATTGCTGACTGGCCTGGTTTAGGTCACTCTGTTAGCCCAAAGCTAAACTATGATGCACATTTGATGGAGAACTTCCTGGTTGACTTCATAAAGGCAACTAACTGCCCTATAAAATATTCACATAAAGATTTAGTGGTGTCTGGTAGAGTGCTTGCAGCTGTAATAGGTGTTTGTGCAGCCAAAAAGGGGATAGCGAAGTTTTCTGCCATTCCTGCTGATGCTCCTTCATAAAGGCACCTAACCGCCCAATGGTATTTGGTCGAGATTCGAATATGGAAACATGGTATGGATTTTTCAGAGGCGCCTTGAGGGTCTCTGCTATGGGCTGGAAAGAATGTTACCTTGCTGGCAGCATGTTTATTTGGGGTTGGTACTTTCCGGATGACAAGATTCTGTTTGTTCATCTGGGCAAGTTTGGTCTTGATTATTTTGCTACTAAAGCTGGTTCAAGTGGGCGGGGTGCCAGTTCAGGAGCCCTTGATCTCTCAATAGGGGCTTAGAGTGAGATATACTCTGTGTGTGTGGGGGTGGAGGTGAATCAGGGTATACCGGTTAAAACCAATTGAAACACTTTACCTTAAAATGTCTCACTTGCCCTAAATGGATCTCGACCTCTCAACCTTGAGGCCATTTGTTATGCTCCTTTTCTTAAATGATGATCTGATTCAATCACATGACTAGCCCTTTGTTACCATATATTTTTTATGATTCCTTTTGCACTCTTTTGGCGTGCATGCATAAAGTAAATAGGGACACGTGAATTTATTTGGTTCACTTTTATTGGGCTACGTCCTTGGAGCATGTATCAATGATGTGCTGTGCACCAAATCACTATAAAGCCCACTGCTCTTCACAGAGGTCACTCCCCTTACAATGGGTTTGGGCTAGGTCACTCCTTGCCCAGGCTCATTGTCTTACATAGTTTGGGGACAATTTACTGCTTCCCACAGGTCACTCCCTCGAACTTTCCTTCCAATGCTCACTGTCGGTGGAAAGGATCACCTCAACATAGTTTATGGACATGCAGGTCCCGTCACCGACTTCATTTGCTTGACTTGCATCATTTGGTATGAATGAATGCTCTGTTGCTGTCCTACTGGGCTGCTCCTTCACAATCTTTGAATATCTCCGCGCAACACCTTCTTCTTCTTTCAGAGTGAATATGAAATTCCTCTTCTATTTGATGTTTGCACAATAATCTCTTCTTCTTTGGCAAAGTCTTCAACAGGTGCCAACTCCTTCTGTCCAACCCCTCACCTGGAACTCCTCTCTCACTCAAAGATTCGGATATGCAATATGCTCTGGTCTTGCCTTTGTGCTTCCGGTTGATCCCCACTTCTTCAAATACGGTGGTCATGCGCCCAACTATCTAGACACATGTCGGCATCATTATGGGTTGTTAAAACCACCCATAACTCCCACAAATTTCCTTCACGAATTCCATAACTGCAATCCACTGAATAACGACTTCGTGGTCAACATATTTTTACTTTTGCACCAAGAATTAATTCTTAATTAATCCACCTTGTGAATGCTGTAAACTCCTTCGCTTCATGCTGAAATCATGGTATAAAACCGACACGTGACTGTGGAACCATTTAAGACCGGTCCAAGCATTGCCACAACGATTTCTCCTGAAATTTGCGCGTCACCCGTCGACACGCCCTTCACCACAGTGTGGTGAAAAATCTTTGCCTGTTTTGCCTCCAAAATGCCCGACACTACGATGTGGTCACCTGCTGTTGGCCGTTTTGGCTTGCAACTCCACTTGACAACCATGACTACCATCGAACACCACCACACCTGTAATGGGCTTCCCCGTGTTTCACAGGGATCCTCCTGAACCACCACGTCTACCTCTATGGCGTGGACAATCCCGTGTTGGCCTTCTTTGAATTGTAGGTTTTTAGTGTAACACTTCACTTTGACTACGACTACCACCACAGTCGTTTTTGGCCTTCCTCGTTTTGCAAAGACACCCCTCCATTGCACCACGATCATCACTATGACATGGTGCAAGATCTTTGGCCGTTTTTCACTTACCATGACACGCACTGCGACCATATTGGCCTCGACCGTTTTGCATAGGTGCTCTGGAATTCCACCACGGGGGCCACTACAACATGGTCCCTTTCTAGTTGCCCGTGTTGGGCAATTTCTTCTTGACACGCCCTTTGTTATGGGCGTGACCGCGCCTGTCTTCTGCTTCATCTTCACCACGCCCATTGACCAGGGTGTGGTCTTCTTTGATTGGGTGTGTTGCACTCTTGTGCAAGTCTCCTCCATTCTTCTCTTTCAGATTGCCTTTGGACTTCTTTTGTGTGCATAGTATATCCAAAACAACCTTCAAGATGCTTTGTCAACAAATCCAATCATCAAGCAATCAGGCCCATTGTTAACAATCCCCCAAGCATCACCTTGACTTTCTTCTTTCTCACCAAGGTTCCTTATTGTCAACAAACTCTTTGTCAACAAATCCGATAAAATCCTTTGGGATTCCTAACAACCCCCCTTTGGATTTCACCGACAATATTAGATACGTCTCCCCCTTATTGACAATGAAATTCAAAGGGATCTTATTCTTCCTTCAAATGCGGGGTCTTCCTTTGAAGCTCAATCTCCCTTTTGAATGGGATAATCTCTTTACTTTTTCAAACCTTTCTCCCTTTGTCTTCAACTTCTGAGAGAGCTTCCTCATGTGTTTCTACTCCCCCTATGAGGATAGGGAGGACTTCTTTGTCTCTTTGCCATCTCCCCTTTGTCTTTATATTTTGGCTTCAACCACCTGTTGATTAGTCAATTTTTTTGAAATCGATCGGAAACAATTTCTGGTTGGATCTCCAATTACATAATCCTCATACTCAAGATAGCCGTGCCTTCTCAAGAAATTCATTGATTGAATTTACCACTCGGTACTTGGGATGTCAACAAATCTTCTAAGCCTATGAACCTGAGCTCGATGTAGGAAGAGTTTTTGAAGACAACAACAAGACTGTCCATGTCACTCATGAATAAAAATGAAAAACTCATACCAACTTTGGCTTTTTCACTTCTTGACACATACTATGATCTCCATCACACTTCGCACCAAACCATTAGTGGATAAACAATAAAGCACTTCGAGTGTGAGGATTATACCGCTTGTTAAAATTGATACCAATTGTGAAATATTCATTGATAGCAATTGAAACCTTTCTATTCCAATTCTTCACATGTGTTAAACCCTATTTTTATTATTCTGGGTATTTCAGAGTCCCACATCGGAATACTCCCGTGTGTATTTTGTATCCTCAATCTATAAAAGTAGGCCTCCGCCTCACCTTGAGGTAAGGGGGATTTCCTATTCTACATGGTATCAGAGGGATAATCCCTTTATTTTTCTTCTCCTCCAGCTCTGCCCTACGCGACAACCCCCCCTTCTCTCGGGTCTGCCCTACGCGGCCACCCTCCTCCTACCTTCCGCATCTCCCATCCCGACGGTTCCACCTCTGCGGCTCCCTCCGGCAACGACCCGGTGTCACCCCTCCGTTGCCCCACGCCCCGACCGTCTCTCCTGCGGCCTCCCGACGACACCCGAACCCGCCTCCTCTACTAATCCCGCCCTACTCGGCGGTCTTTCCGGCTCCCCGCACCTGCCGACACTTGCTCTCGCATCTCCAGGCGCGCAGAACGGCCGCTCCCGCATCTCCCGCTTTGCACAAACTGCCCTCCTGTTCCAGCAACTTCCGGCGCCGTCTCCCTCTCGATCCAGAAATTGCTGCGACGTCCCACGGCGCTGCCTCCTCGTCCGGCAGAACCTGCTCCCGCGACAACTTCTCCTTGCTTGTGCCACCCTTGCGGTGCTCTCCTCCGGCTGTCCCGGCGACGACGACCACCCTCGGCCTCCCCGTCCCGGCGTGATCAACCCCGCCGCGTCTCCCGGCTCGTCTCCAGCGGCTCCCGCCCTACCTGACGCTGTTTCCGGCTCCCGCACCTCCCTGCTCCCACAAAAGCCGGCTCCGCACCGGCCGGCTTCCGCACCTGTCGCCTCCCGCATCTTCATGCAACCGCCCTCCCACAGACGTGGCCCGCATGCTTCGTTCGGCGACTCCCGGCCCGCCCTTCCCAGCGGCGCCTACCGGCCCCGCCCTCTCCGTTCGGACTTCCCGTAGCGGCCATCTATTCCCACCGCGGCGCCTCTGCTGCTTCCCGACGCTGCCTGCCCCTATTGCTTCTCAGTTTCACCCGACACCACCTTTTTCTTTTTGCGTCCTCTCCTTGCAGCCACGACGCACCGTTGACCCTGTCATCATCTGCCGATGTCCGACTCCTCCATGGCAGCCTCTTCTGCTCTGCCCCAGATGATCACCGCCTCCACCCGCCTCGTCGATGAGCGGCTCGACTCAACCAACTTCTCCATCTGGCAGAAGACGATGTTGATGTCTCTTACCGGAATGGATCTTGATTCACACCTTGAAGATTCTCCACCGGAATCCACCGATCCCAAATACCGTCCGTGGAAACTTGCTGACATCAAGATCTACGCCTTGTTGGTCAATTCAATGGATCGCTCAGTCAAAGATGTCATCCGGACTGCGAATACAGTCAAAGAACTCTGGGATTCCTTGACCATCATGTATTCTGAGACCAACAATTTGGCCCGAGTCTCCGATTCCTTCAGAAACTATCGCATATCCGACAGCAGGACAAATCCTTCCCTGCATATTTCATGGAGTGGAAAGGTCTTCGCGATGAGTTGCAAGAATTATGGCCCGTTCCCCAGACACCGACGGACGCTCAAGACCCAGAGGGACCAACTCTGCATCTTCAATTTTCTCAATGGCCTCGCTCCTGAGTATGCCACAACGGCTACCGAGATGCTTGCCAGCCCGTCTACACTGGTGATACCACAGGTGTATCATTGCCTGGGCAAGGCCCAACGCGCTCTTCCCCCGCCCACCCCTATCATCGATCACTCGGCTCTTGTCGGTCGTGGTGGGGGACGCTCCTCGGGCAATCGTGGACGTGGCCGTGTGGAGGCTTCCTCATCAGTCTCAGCTCTTCCACCATCTTTGGACCTCTCTATGGCGGACCTCCGGCTGCTTCACGACTCTCGACCCTCTGCAGGACCCGGTCCGTCTTCGGCTTCTCTAGCCCACTCTGCTGGTTCCGCTGCATTCGTTGGCCGTCGCTCACCTGCATGGATGCTCGACTCAGGTGCCTCCGACCACATCACCGATGATGCTGGTATGTTGACATCCTACTGTCCTTATGCCAGTTCCTTAGCCATCACCGTCGCTGATGGCTCCACTATCCCCATTGCGGGCTTTGATGCATGCTCTCTGACTTCCTCTCTTCACTTGCCCTCTGTTGCACATGTTCCCTGCAACTCATTTAATCTTTTTTCTATCAGTAAACTTACAAAGGATTACAACTGTGCTGCCATATCTACATCATCTGCTGTTGTCTTTCAGGAGCAGACTACGAACCGGGAACTTGGTAGAGGCCAGTTCGGGATGGGGTCTATATGTTCGATTGCCTGACAACAGTCGCCTGCACCTCTGTTTCTGCGAGAGCATTGGATCTTCATTCCCGGTTGGGGCACCCACCCGCCTCCACCATTCATCAGCTTTATCCAGATTTTAGTCAGCATCTTTCTTTTCATTGCGAGTCTTGTTCTTTTGCGAAACATCATCACACTTCATATATTCCTCGGGTCGATACACGAGCCTCACACCCTTTTGATCTGGTTCATTCAGACGTGTGGGGTCCCTGTACCATCTCGAGTCATTTGGGGTGTAAGTATTATATATCTTTCATTGACGACTTTTCATGAATGACATGGCTATACCTCCTTCGAGAACGCTTTGAAGTGTTTTCCACCTTCCACACATTTTACAATGAAATTCATAACCAATTTTCAATCTCTGTTAAATGTCTTCGCTCCGACAATGGGCGTGAATATCTCTCCACTCCCTTTCAGCAGTTTCTCCAGACGAAAGACATCATTCATCATACCTCTGTCCTGATACACCCCAGCAGAATGGAGTGGCCGAGCGGAAACACAAACATTTTCTGGAGACTGCTCGTGCCCTCCTCTTCCACCGCCAGGTGCCTCTCCTTTTTTGGGGCGATGCCGTCCTCACTGCTATCTATCTTATAAACCGCCTTTCTTCTTCTATCCTTCAGGGGGAGACTCATTTTCGGGCTCTGTTCTCCTCTCTCCCTCCTCACTCTCTTCCACTTCGGGTGTTCGGATGCCTCTGTTATGTTCGTGACACTCGTCCTGACCTCTCCAAATTCTCTCCCAAATCCCTTCGGTGCATCTTCCTTGGCTATTCCCGCATTCATTGCGAATATCGTTGCTTCTCACCGGACCTACGGAGGTACGTTATCTCTGCTGACGTTTCATTTGTTGAGAGCTCTCCGTTCTCCCTTCCCTCTTCTCATCCTGACTCTGCCATTGATGATTGTCTTCCTCTCATCATCCACCCTCCTCCGGTGTCCCCCCTGCTGCTGACACCCATTTTGGTAGGGTCTACTCACGTCGTCCATCAACTGTATCCCCCGTTCCGGCCAATGACACCGTCGTCCCCGCTTCGTCCGATGCTCCTGCCCCGACACCAGACGACTTGCCCATTGCCCTCCGGAAAGGTACTCGCTCTTGCCAGAGTACTCCTCTCTTTGTTTCTTCATACATGAGTCTGTCAGCTATAGAGACAGTATCTATTCCTCGCACAGTTGGTGATGCCAAATCTCACCTGGGATGGCTAGCAGCAATGTGGGATGAGTTGCAGCTTTGGAAGAAAACCATACTTGGGATCTTGTCCCTCTTCCAGCAGGCAAACAGGCAGTTGGCAACAAATGAATTTACACTGTCAGGCTAAATCCCGATGACACTCTTCATCGACTCAAAGCCCACCTTGTGGCAAAGGGATTCGCACAGACTTACGGTGTTGACTATTTTGATACCTTCTCTCCGGTTGCCAAAATGGCCTCCGTTCGGTTATTCATCACTCTCGCAGCTCATCATCATTGGCCTCTTCATCAACTGGATGTCAAGAATGCCTTCCTCTATGGATTTCTTGAGGAAGTTTATCTGCAACAGCCCCCCGGATTTTGTGCCTCCGGCGCCGAGTCTCAAGTCTGTCTACTCCGCCGCTCTCTTTACGACCTCAAGCGGTCTCCTCGTGCTTGGTTCGACCACTTCAGCACTGTCGTCACCGACTTTGGGCTCTCGTAGCATGAAGGACCACACCGTGTTCTACAGGACGACCCCCGCTGGTTCCATCCTGTTGGTTGTTTATGTGGATGATATCATCATCACCGACAGCGACTCTGCTGGTATCACCCACCTCCAGGGGCATCTTCACCAGCACTTCCACACTAAGGATCTCGGTCCTCTCACATACTTCCTAGGCATTGAGGTATCCTATTCTCCGGACACCATTTCCCTCTGCCAACAGAAATATGCATTGGATATTCTGCAGAATGCTGGGCTGACACAAGCCACTGCCGTGGACACTCCTCTGGAGCCTGGGGAACGGTCTCTTTATGCCTCCTTGGAACCATACTCACACCCAGAGCGGTACCGTCGACTGGTGGGCAAACTCAATTATCTCACCATGACTCGCCCTGACATCGCCTGCGCTGTTGGCAAAGTGAGCCAATTTATGGAGCATCCGACCGCCTCTCATTAGGATGGTGTTCTCCGCATCGCCAAATACATCAAGCGAGACCCTGCCCGTGATCTTCGCTACTCCCAGCATGCTCATCTGCATATTGAGGCCTTTTGTGATGCTGATTATGCTGTGGTTGCCTTGCTACTCAGAGATCTACTTCGGGGTTTGCCGTCTTCTTGGCAGACAACCTCATCTCCTAGCGTAGCAAGAAACAGACAGTCGTCTCTCGTTTCAGTGCAGAATCTGAATATCGTGCCATGACCACCGTCACAACGGGGATCATTTGGCTTTAACATCTCCTCCAGGAGTTTGACTTTCCTTCACAGACATCTGCTCACATCTGGTGTGACAATGAGGCAGCCACCAAGATCGCTTCGAATTCCGTCTTCCATGAACGCACGAAACATATTGAGGTGGACTGCCACTTTCTTCGCCACCACCTGGAGCACAATCAAGTCCGCTTTAGCCACATCCCGACGGCGGACCAGCTTGCCGACATCTTCACCAAAGGTCTCCCAGGGGCTCGCCTTGCCTCGCTCAGTTCCAAGCTGGGCATCCACAGCATCTGCGGCCCAGCTTGAGCTTGAGGGGGAGTGTCTGGTCTTGTATGATTTCATCTTTCTTTTTTGTGGGACTCGTTGTCCAAGCTGGACATGTCCAGTTTGAGAGGGAGTGTTAAACCCTATTTTTATTATTCTGGGTATTTCCGAGTTCCACATCGGAATACTCCTGTGTGTATTTTGTACCCTTAATCTATAAAAGTAGGCCTCCGCCTCACCTTGAGGTAAGGGGGATTTCCTATTCTACAACATGCATCTTCTAAGGCTAAGCAGCCTTTGAATTTTGATCACTACCCTCCCTAAGACTTTAGCTCTTGACACAATTTGTTGATGTTCAAGTTGGGGACACCACTTGTTGTAGTTTTATTAGATCTTCTCTCGGCTCCATAACATGTGCTTTTCTAGCACAATCACCCTATGAATTGTATCCTCCCCTTAATATTGCACCTTTTTCACAAATGGCTAGAAACAATAAAGCATATGAGGAGAAAGGTACCTCAAACTTCCTTAAGTAGAGGAATAGTGGTGGTCAAGATGGACCAACCCTTTGACTTCGATCTTTCCTTTTCCCGTTTTCAGCTTTTGAGAAAGGGAATGCCATTATCTTTTCTACCTCACCATCCTCAACATTTCTAGTAGTCGGACTCCTTAACCTCTTGCCAAAGAATCTTCCTTGTGTGTTACCTTTTACACACTTCTCTTCATAGATGTGAGTATTGACATCCTTGGCTGGGGCTTTTCCACAATCGTGGAATCGATCACACTTGAACAAGTATCTTCTTGAGTTACTTCGATAGTGGATCTCACCTCCGACTTTTTTTTCCATTGCATCTTCATCTTTTTCCTTTTAGTGGTTTGTGTGGAACCACTTTGGTAACTTCTTCCTTGATGGCCAAGAGTGCCGTCTTGGAATACTTTTTCTTCTTCCTTTGATTCCACCTCTTTCACGGTTGGAACAACCTCTTGATTTTGATTCCAGATTTGTCTTCTTTCCTTCCAAGAGAGTTGGTGCGAGAATTTGGATCTTGGTGTTTGATACACCCTTCGTTGAAGCTCTTTCTCATTCTCCAAAATATCGAACCTATTTTCCAGCTTAACAGATCTTCGAGGATAAACATTCTCCTTGCAGGTCATAGGAGTGGAGTGTCTTTGTATGACTTCTTTACCCTTCCATGCATTTTTCCTCCAATTGCAATACCTTGCCATGTGATCGAGGTTAGAACAAATAAAACATCTGCCATGATAATCATACCTCATTTGGTCTCTCCTTGATTGAGATGTTGACACTGCTGAAATTCATCTCACATCTTTGGGCTTGTTGGTTTCAAAACATCTACAAATGATGTGTCCAATTCTTCCACAATAGTAGCACTTTGTTGCCTTCATTTGTGGATTACCTCTTTCGGAATCAGCATGGAACTTCTGTTTTATTTCAGATTTTAGATCTCGACTCTTTCTTCTTGTTGAGGCTGCTTTTGGAGGGACTTTCATCTTCTCATTTGAGGTGTTTATCATCTCCTTGAGTTCTTTGTTCTTTTTATCTTTGTCATTCAACAGTGCAATCATCACCTCTATATTTGAAGCAGTATCCATCCCGATTTGTTTTCTTTCTTCAAGTTGAGTCTCGAGTGAAATGATTGCCCGCCTTCAATTCCTTATTGTTAGATATGCACTATATATATATATATAATATGATATTATATATATAGTGTATTTAATTACATGCATTTGATGCATGTAACGCATGTAAATGCATGTAATTAAATACATGCGATAATAAATATATATATTTGATATATATTTATTTCTTCCAAATGGTTTAATTATTAGTCACAATCCATTATGAACATATTAATTGTTTTGGCCGCGCATCGAATAAGATTCAATGAATTATGAGAATAAATATATATGGATACATTAATATGGCCGATGAGTTTTCATTTAATGAAACGCTTCATGGATGACTATATAAAGGGATGCGATCCCTCCTGTTAGAATAAGCAATTGTGAGTAACCCTCTCATTTCTCTCTTCCTCTCACATTGATGTTCATCGTTTGAGACGAAGACGCTAACACCCCGTCAACAGTCGGGTATCCTCTCGATACGATCGCGGATCCATTGGCCGGTGTACCCCTCTCGGAGGCAAGGTGCTTTTGTTCACCGCTTCGTGATCTTCATCAAGCATTGTCCTTCGTCGAGAAAGAAGAAGAGTGCTGCCGTTGGCGATTTCCAGGTACACTGTTTATATAGTTTATTTACACGTTGATTCTCGAAGATAGATCTGCTTGTGTTTGGGTTGTCTTCCTACGCACATGGTCATGTGATGATCATACAAAACCCATGAGTGGTATCAAATGATATAATTTTTTGACAAATCAATGCGTTTATTGATTTATGAAAAATACGTTTTAATAGTAAAATGAGATTTTTTCAATCCTGGAAATAAAATATGAAAAGTTCATATATATTACTCTTGTTTATGAAAAATAAATAAAGTATTTATTTTAATCAAGAGAATTCAATTTTGAATTGAATTATATTATTTATAAATTGTTTATAAATAATGGAAAATGTATTTTGAAATATTTATATATAAATTTGTAAGTGTTATAAATTAACTATAAAAAGTTTATGGTTACTAAATATTTTTTATTACCTTTTGACAAATTAAATGACATGATTTATGATATAGAAATAAATGGTTTATTTAGAAATCATAAAAGGTGGTTTATAAAGAGTTTATAAATTCCAACATATATGATATTTATATTATATAAAAATGTTTATATAATAGATATTGAATTATAAAATGTTTATAATTCATGTAATATCATATAAATGTCATTTAATATAAAATGTGAAAGAGTTCATATTGATAAGAATATAAATATTTATATTCTTGATAATTTATAAAATGCTTATAATTAGCATTTATTCATGAATAGTTTATAATGTCTCATATTTTGGAAAATAAATAAATTGTTTATTTATTAAACTTCCTTAATATTCATGTTTAGTACATAAATAATTAATTTGAAATTGTTCAAATTAAAGGGGATTTATTTGGATATTATTTAAGCCACATCAAAAGGTGTTTTGATAAATGATACGAGCAATGTTTAAATAATAATTAAGTATATGGTATCAAGATTATGTAAAAGGTTTACATAATAGAAATTGAATTATAAATATTTTATATTTCATTTAATATTATATATTTAAAAGGAATGCCATATTATGATAAATATGAAAGAATTCATATTGGAAAGAATATAAAGAATTTATATTCAAAATTATGGAATGTCCATAATGTTAAAGGTGAAATTATAAAGGGGTTTATAATTAGCATTTATTTATGAAATTGTTCATAAATGTTTGCCTCATGTTTAAATATTTGAATTGTTCATTTATTTAAAGATTATTCTTTTTTTATTCATAGTTATAAATTGTTTATATTATGATTAACTGTATGCCAAATATTTTATGATAAATTGCTTCTAGGATAGAGCCCTGCATATCATGTTAGGTTTGATATTTTAAAATTTAGTTTTCATCTATCTTGACCTTGGTTTGTAATTTTAGAAATAGTTTGTGCATATTAGGTGGAGTTTTTATGAATTGAATTCTCTTAGAGTAAAACATCCCCAGGTAGAGGGATTTGGGGTTAGACCACCTATTTTCGTGGAGGTTTGCTTTGGCTAGGAAAGTGAATGAGGTTGGCTATCTGTCGCTCCGAGCTTAGTCATGTGGAGTTTTTCAATCTCATATAACTCTATGCCTTTACATGAAGTGTTCATGTACCTTGTACATATGCTGTATTTGGATATGTATGAATATACTTAACTTCTATTTTTGTGTGATTAACACAGACTTGTGGGTTATGTAAAGAGTTGCACATTAATGTGATCAGTGTTGTTAAAGGCGCTCGCCTCACCCCGCCTTGGCGCGAGGTGAGGCAAGGCGCACCTGATGCGCTTCAATAGTGGTGAGGCGGTGCGGCCTCACCGAGGAGCGCCAAAGGCGCGCCTCTCGCGCCAAACAGAGGGGTGCTAAAGGTGCCGGGCGCAGTAAGGCGCACTGTGGTCGATGGGATCGAGGGCGACACAATAGGGCGACAACGGAGATCGGGGGCGAGCGACGTGATAGTGGGTGGCAGCCGAGATTGTGGGTGTACAGGCGGTGACAAGATCGGGGGTGGGTGAGGGTGATCGGCTGGCTGAGATTGAGGAAGGAGATCGGGGAAGGGACGCAGGGGAAGGAAGGGACGCCGCTCGAATTCGGGGAAACTTCCATTGATGTTTAGGAAGCTTTCATTAATGACGAAACTTCCATTGAAGATGATTTTGATATTTAGGTTCTCAAGGATTGATTATTTGATTATGATTTTGGTTAAAAATTATCAGTTTCTATTTTAATTTTCATTTTTTATTGAATTTAAGCTTTTTTAAATTTAAAATATTTTTGAAAATTGAATATAATTAATTATGTGCGCATGCGCCTTAGTTGTGCCTCGCGCCGCATCCCCAAGCGGCCTTTGCGTCTTATTGCGCCGCGCGCCTTTGACAACACTGAATGTGATGTGAACACAGTAATTTGGTGGTTGGAATAAGGATTCCAAAACTAAATCATTAGAAGTATGCATACACAGAAAGAGAATAAGACACGAGATGATGATTATTATATAGGATGTAATAGTTATGAATTTAATATGCATATAATGTATATTAAATTGGTGAGACTTTAAAAAGAAAACCCCACAAATACTGTGTGAGATTCCTTCCAAAAAGACACTTGTCAAGACCTCGATCATCCAATCGGGTTGGTTATGTTAAAGCTGAGTGCCTCTGGGTTATCTAGTGTAAGGCAAGCAGGCAATGAGTGACTCTGGATTATTCTGTGGGCGGGTCATGCTAAAGCTAGATGCCCCTCGATCGTCCTTTGTTAGCTTGTTTTTGGCGATTTCTTTAGGTTACACTAGCCAGGAGACCCTAATAGGATTAGTTTACTAGAGGAATAGAGTTGAGTGAATCCATGGATGGATTTGGATAATGGGTTATCCACTCAACCATCCAAGAGTCACAACTGTTGTGATTGGGATGACGCCCTACCTAAATGGCTAAGTAATGGGAGAAACACTAAAGTGTCCTGAAGCTTGGATCTTGGCTCACTAAATGGATATGATGTATGAGGTCATCAATTTTAGTTGGAGCACTATCATAAAAGTCCTTAATGAAAAAATATAAGACATGATTTACATTTGATTAAAAGTTCTGTTGTAGATAAATGCATCATCATCATCAAACTAAACTTTATATTAATCCTTGAAATGAGGAGCTTAAAGCAACATTGCTTAAGAATAGTTTTCGAGCAAGAGATATATTTAATGTGTTAGAACAATTCCTTTCTGAGTAACCAAGTGTTGAAGTTTTTCAGAAAGAAAAATCAAGATGCTTATGGAAGCATGAAATGATTTATTTAGATTTCAATGGCATTAGATGCCAAATGACTAAAGGAATATTAGTCTCCACTCATGTGCTCAATATGACTGGTTACATCAATGATTTTAGTCTCATATACTCAATATGATTGGGTATGTCAAATGATATTCAATATGATTGAATATATTAAAGACTTGGTGAGACTAAAAGTTTCTTTAAACTTTATCGGTTATAAAGATCAATTCTATTGTTCTGACAGATATATGACATCAACTGTATGTTTTACAAAGTGTTAGTAAATATACAGAAGGTTAGAAAGATGAAAATAAGTGAAGCTTGAATTTTGTTTTCAAGTAATGGAGCAAAGGAGTTGCTACATTGATAACTTGGATGCTTCAAGTTTGAATAAACTCATCATAAGATGTGTACAATATCTCATTTAGCTCTTGAGAAGAGCTTGTAAACAATGGTTGTTTAAATGAAATGAGATGAGTGTTTTTACACATGGTTTATGATTAGTTTAATTCTATAACATGCTTTAAAGAGGAGACTAAAATGACTTGTTCTGGTTAGAGAATTTATCCTATTGTCATTATGGAAATGTTCTGACAATATGATTGAATTCAATGAAAAAGGTTTACCCGATATTCTCAAAGTGTTGAGAATGAATGAAGTGGGTATATTATGTATGGATTCTGATACTATATAGATAGTACAAGTTGGTAAAATATTTAAACCAAAAGAAGAAAAATTGGTTGAGAATGTTTCTTCAAGAATCAAATCAATGTCATTGAAACCTAGGGCTATTTAGAAGGGAATGTTAATAATTCAATATGATTGGATTATCAAAGATACACAAGATACACCTGATGGAGTTTGTGAAACTTCATGGAATGTCCATATCAGGTAAGGATGTTATAGAAATTAATTTTTTGAGTTTTGAAGGGTATGTGATACCAAATGCATATTTTACAAAGTGTTGTAAATATACATGAGTTCAAAATCAAACGAAGAATTGATCGAGCATGTTGTTTATATTCATGTGATGAAGTAAAAATTTACTACATCGAGAATTTGAATGTAAAGGAATGTGTCAAGCTTGGACGAATCTAAGTAAAAGATGTGTATCTTCGTCTCACTTCTCTTATATGATAAGAGAGGATGTTTGATAACAAAGGGTTATGAGATGATTAAATGAATACACACGGTTTATGATTCATTGGATTTTTATAACATGTTTTGAGAAGAAGATCCGGATAATAGTGTTTATCCAAATATTTGTTAAAATATGAGGGAATGTGTTCCTTCCATCCATCAATGGGATGTTTTAATAAAATCTTCTTTACAAAAGGAAAGGTTTCAAACACATAGAATACCATTTATGATTTGGAAAAAATAAATTATTTGTTTCATATTCCTACTAAAAGGAATTAAATGTTATTTCCTAAAAACACAAAGTAATCTTAGAAAGATATTTTGAAGAGAGTATGATATCTAAGAGGCTAGTGGGGGTATGTATGAACTTAGAGAAGTTCAAATTTAACAAATAAAAGATTGTTCCAATATGAGTTTGAGTGATTTTTCGCTTAAAATATCTTAAAGAGTTGGGGTATGTGACAGTAAAAAAAATGTAATTAGTTGCATTTAGTTATTGTGATAAAGTAAATATCATTGTTATGCCAGTTTAGTTTAGTTACAAAGTGAAATTCACTTGATTTCCTAGACGGTTTAGGAAATATTGATAAAGTGATAATGTAAACAGTTGCGTTGTTTATAAAAGATTTCAAGGAATAAGTTTGACGGAAAAGGTTCCAAAGATGATGATGATGTACTTATAAAGAGTTCTAAGTAGACAACAATTAATAACGCTATAACATTTGATGTTATGAAGTTAAGGAGTTTGAATATAAGTTCGAAGAGTTGAACGTAAGGAATATGATTCCTATGTCTCACCATTGTTCAAACTAGTTTTGCTTTGTAAATGTTACTCACTAAGAGGTTAGTGAGAGTATTTTATGAGATGGTCACATAGAGATGTGACGGAAATTACATATGAATGTAATGTTCGGAAAATGAATCCATTACTGCATCAACCGCATGAGGGTCATGTTATATCTCTATAAGAGATGGGTTGTAATGACTGTAAATGTATTATGTCATTATAATAAAGACAATCTCCATTTATTATTCATTCATGTGGTGCAATTTATGTTACATGAATGGTCGAATGATAAATATCCCCTCAAAGTACAAACTTTGAGTTGCCCCTAACTAATGATCATCATGGAGTTTAATGGGTTGTGATGATATGTAAAGGCCAGCTTGAATAGATTCTTTTATTCGTTACAAATGGTTGTATATGAGATATGGAAGAATAGATTCTTGAGGTAATAAGTAGAGACTTATTACTTGGATTGATCCGCTAAAGTATATCTCATGGAATGTCATACGGTCATAGATATACTTAGGGATGTATGTGTAGGTTTCAGGCGCAGCGGAAGCGCGTTGGTAGGAGTGCCCAACTTTAATTTTAGCGTTAACAACGATCAATCCGAGATCCGTC
Source organism: Viscum album (assembly GCA_963277665.1). NCBI lineage: Eukaryota > Viridiplantae > Streptophyta > Magnoliopsida > Santalales > Viscaceae > Viscum > Viscum album. Next base: position 1,219,049,778 of record OY728151.1, read on the forward strand.
ACAATGTAAAACGCCGGATCTTCGGAATAGAAAGAAGAACGAAAAACAAAAGAGGGAGTCCCGGAACCATAGAGATAGGATCATCATATGTTGGTTATAATTAATTTAATTAATTGACAAGAATTACCTTGATAGAATTCTTTCTTCGTTGATGTCTCCGGTCACGATCCGGTGTGATCCGTCGTTGCGTTGTAGAATCCAAGTGTAGGATTCTTCTAGCGGTGATCCACACGTGCTCCACGTATCTCTGGACGTCGTCGAAGGGATCTCCGGGTGCTAGCGCGGAAGAACCTTTGCTTGCGATGTCCGCCTTCGATCGCCTTGATCCGGTGGTGGTGGATCTCTCTCGGTTTTGAGAGCATTCTTGGAGGGAGTTCTTTCGGCCTTGAGAGAACTCTCCAGAATTGTTGTGCACAACGATTGGGGAAAAATGTTGGGGTTGTGAGGATATTTATAATTGGGTTTGAGGTTATAGAGTTATGACAATAAATAAACGCGTTACGCGTTTTATTTATTTCATCAACTCTAATTGAAAACCCCCATGTCGAATGATTAATTCCTTGACATGCGCCCACGCTGATTATAATAAATATCATTTAATAAAACGATATTATTTCCTCAAAATCCCGACTGGAAAAACTACACGGCGTGTAATCATTAATACACGGCGTGTATATTCAATATACACAACGTGTACTTTTATTTTCCATTTTTCTTTATTTCTTCCACCACATTTATTAGACCTTGAGTAATGACTATTTATTTGTTAAATAAATGTAACTGCATTACTCGCTAATAAATATATATTATTTCGTCTACAATATATCCTCTCGAATAACTAGTGTTGAAATAAATGCGATCAGACATCCTTAAATAATTATTAAACCACAGTCGGAAATAATCTTTATTTAACTTGTTAAATTAATATTTAACTGAGATACATGGACACACTTAGTGTATGACCCTCTAGGCCTCTTTGTCGTTGGCATTAGGCGAACTTATCTAAAGTTCAAGATTAATGTCTAGCAACGGGTCAAGGCACCCAAGAGAAAGAGGTTGACGCCGCTTTGACGTGTCACCTCATACGAACGCTTACCGTGTAATATAATTCCTTTGTCATGATATCTCGAATCAAGCGGGTTGCATGCTAGTGTCATCAACCCATATGCTCGATTATTCTTTTTTTGACTTTCCAGAATTGAACTCGCTCATACCTTACCATGACCATGGATTTATTTAGGCTATATCAATTCCATCAAAGGGCCCGAGATATCTACTTCCGTTATGGAACAAAAAGGACAAATCATTTCTCGCATTATCTATTAATGCAGTATTACTCGTGACGCACCCAACGTATCCTACCTCGCTGCGAACAGTGTGTCGTCACAGTTTTCGTCAATACATCTAAGTGCGCGAGTTGTAATACCCATTAATAATAATCTTAAAGTCCAAGGATCAATACAGACGTCCGCAGATAGGAACATCCAATGACATTATGAAATGTGGATTTCCTACTGGCGGGTCTCGTTCTCATAATATCCTCCTGGATATTACGAAGGGCGCACACCATGAGAAGGTGCCTTAAAGTTTTATGAGTCCTCACCCTAATGACCTGTATTATTTGTGTCTCTCAAATAACATCATCTGGCCATAGAACATATATTTAAGAACAATGTTATGACACTTCCGGGTTCTCATCATAGCAGGGATCCGCTATGACCCTTTAATGCAACAGCTGTCCTTAGGACATTATCACATGCATTGTCACGCAGAAGAACAATCAAGATGTGATAAAATATTTATTAATGAATAAAGTACAAAGTAGTTAGTTCTAGGCCACCAACTCCAACAGACTCTCACTTGGACTAGAGCCAACTGCTAACAACCTTTAACCCGCTAGCTCTCACATGATATTCATGCTTTTGCTGAGATAAACCTTTAGTCATGGGGTCCGCCACGTTCTCTTCTATGGACACTCTGCTCACTGCAACTTCACCCCTTTGATAGAAATCTCTCAAGAGGTGATACTTCCGGAGTATGTGCTTTGTCCGTTGATGTGACCTCGGTTCTTTTGCAAGAGCCACCACTGCAGTATTGTCACAATACAATGTGACAGGGTCTTTACTGCTAGGCACCACATCAAGCTCCTGGACAAAGTTTCGAATCCAGACGACTTCCTTGGCTGCATCAGAAGCTGCTATATATTCGGACTCCGCTGTAGAATCAACGACAACTGGCTGCTTTGAACTCTTCCAGCTCACAGCTTCTCCATTGAGACAAAAAACATATCCAGATTGCGACTTCAGATCGTTCTGATATGTCTGAAAACCAGCATCAGCATACCCTCTGATGACAAACTCCTCGTCTCCTCCATACACTAAGAACATATCCTTAGTTCTTCTCAGATACTTAAGGATAGTCTTAACAGCAGTCCAATGCTGTTCTCCTGGATCTGTTTGATATCTGCCTACCATGCTCAGTGCATAAGCAACATCAAGCCTGGTACATAACATGACATACATGATGGATCCTATAGCCGAAGCGTATGAGATCTTACTCATTCTATCTTTCTTTTGTTGTGTCTGAGAACACATTTTCTTAGAAAGATGTAGGCCATGTGACACTGGAACCAATCCCCTCTTGGATTGTTCTATACTAAATCTCTTTAGTATCTGGTCAATGTATGTACCCTGACTTAGTCCAAGCAGGCTCTTGGATCTATCACGAATGATCTTGATCCCTAGAATGTAGGTTGCTTCATCCAAGTCCTTCATGGAGAAACACTTGTTCAACCAGTCCTTAACTGACTGTAAGACTGCTACATTGTTTCCAATAAGCAATATGTCGTCAACATATACTACTAGGATAACGATCGCATTCCCATAAAACTGCTTATAAACACACGGCTCACATTCGTTTTTAATGAACCCAAATTCCTTTATGGCTTCATCAAATCGAATGTTCTATGACCTGGATGCTTGCTTTAATCCATAAATGGATTTCTGCAACTTGCAAACCCGTTTGGCTTCACCTGGTGTCACAGACCATTCTGGTTGCGTCATATAGACATCTTCCTGAATGTTTCCGTTAAGAAATGCTGTTTTGACATCCATTTGCCAAATCTCGTAGTCATGGTAAGCTGCTATGACAAGTATGATTCTTATGGATTTAAACATGGCAACTGACGAGAAAGTTTCATCATAGTCAATTCCTTGACGCTGTCTGAATCCTTTAGCCACTAGCCTTGCTTTATAGGTGCTAACTTGACCTTCCATGTCCAGTTTTCTCTTGAATACCCATTTGCATCCAATAGGCTTTACATCAACTGGCTTATCGACCAGAATCCAGACTTGGTTCTGATACATGGAATCCATCTCAAAATTCATAGCTTCTAGCTATCTTGCAGCTTCTGAGCTTTCTACTGCTTCCTTGTAGGAGAGAGGTTCATCATTGTCTAACAATAATGATTCACCATCCTCGGTGCCAAATCTCTCTGGTTCCCTTACCTCTCTTGAGCTCCTACGCAGTACTTGTGTTTCTGAAACCTCTTCCACGGGGACCTGTGGAACTTGTTCCTGTACCAACTCCTGTGTATCTTGAGCATCAACTTCGTCGAAGTCAATCTTGCTCCCACTATCCTTTTTGAGGATGTGTGCTCCCTCTCAAAAAAGACGGCTTGTCTGGCGATAGTCAGTTTCTTGTCTGAAGGGTTATATAGGTAATATCCTTTCGTTTCCTTGGGATATCCTATAAAGATGCACTTCGTGCCCCGGGGTGCTAGTTTGTTGTCTGGGAAGGCCTTAACAAACGCCTCGCATCCCCATACACGTGTGTGCGACAAAATGTGTTTCTTTCCATTCCATAACTCGGATGAAATTCCATTTGCCGCCTTGGTACTCGGTTTAATGTGTATGTTGCAGTTTGTAATGCATATCCCCAAAAGGATAATGGAAGATCTGCATGACTCATCATCGACCTCACCATGTCCAACAAGTTGCGGTTCCTCCTTTCACTAACACCATTCCACTGTGGTGTATAAGGAGGAGTGAACTGAGATAGAATCCTAAACTCCCGTAGAAGATCGATGAACTCTTGGTTCAGATATTCTCCGCCTCGATCCGATCGAAGCTTCTTTATCTTCTTACCAAGCTGATTCTTTACTTCATTCTTGAATTCCTTAAATTTCTCTAATGACTCTGACTTATACCTCATTAAGTAGACATAGTCATATCTACTCAAATCATCATTAAAAGTAATGAAGTAAGAATATCCACCTCTAACTTCTCCTAGAAGCTCTGTGGCCCTTTCACCCTGTCCACCAAAAGGCGGCTTGATCATTTTACCTTGTAAACAAGCGTGACATCTATCAAGTGGTTTTAGCTCAGTAGAGTCTAAATAGCCATCTTGACAGAGCTTTGTCAAACGATTCTCGTTTACATGATCGAGACGGTGATGCCACAACTGGGTGATGTATGAGTCATGTGAGTTTTTTTCGTTATCAATTGCCAACACTTGGTTTTCGTAATTTAATACATACAAACCATTATTTAAATGTGCCATACCATAACATACGTTGTTCTTATAAAAGAAACAACCCTTATTTCCAAACTTGAAAATAAATCCATCCATATCCAAACAAGATACAAAAATTATGTTCTTGGTAACAGTAGGCACATAATAACAGTTATGCAAAACCAAAATCATCCCAGTCGACAATGAGAGGTGGTAATCGCCAATAGCCAACGCAGCCAGCCTTGCGCCATTGGCAGCTCGAAGATCCACCTCTTCTCTGGCAATCTTTCTAAATCTACTTGGTTCCTGCATTTGAATACAGATGTGAGCCCCACAAGCTGTATCTAATACCCAATTTGTAGAAATAAAAAGATTACACTTGATAACGAACGCACCTTTAGCGTCCCCACGCTTCTGGGTGCAGTTCCTCTTCCAGTGGCCTTGCTTGCCACATGCAAAACACACCGCCTCCCGTTCCTTGCCCTGCCTCTGGATCTTTCCCTTCTTGGAGGGACGACGCTCGGGGGCTTCAGATCGTTTATAAGTCTTTGGCCCCTTTGCCTCGTCCTTCCTTTTCTTATTCACCATAAGGACTGCGGGTTTGTCACGCCCCATGTCCTTATCTACCTGGCGAATCAAGGTCAGAAGTTCCGATAGTCTCTTCTCATTATTGCTCATGTTGTAGTTGACAATAAAGCTTGAGAAGGTCTTGGGCAGTGATGATAGGATGAGATCTGTACGCAACTCATCCGAGAATTTAATCCCTAAGATGTCCAGGCGTTCGATGTAGTCAATAAGCTTGACTACATGAGGCCCAGCTGGCGCAGACTCTCCAAGCTTAGTTGTAAACAAAGCATTGGAGATCTCATATCTCTCTTGCCTCGCCTTCTCTTGGTAGAGATCCTTAAGGTGAGACATCATGCTATACGCGTCTATGTTTTCATGTTGCTTCAAGAGCTAATTAGACATGGCCGATAGCATGAAACATTGGACATCTGTGACATCATCCATATGTTTCATATAAAGAGATAGTTCCTCATCACTGGCCTCGTTTCCAGGCGCAACTAGAATAGGCTCTTCCAGCACATACAATTTCCTCTCGTGGCGAAGGATGACGCGTAAACGCCTCTACCACTCTTGGAAATTGGTGCCGGTGTGAAGGTTTTCCTTCTCGAGTATGGTTCGCAATGATATGTTTGAAGTCATTTTTCTTGCCGTTTCTACAAATTAAAATGAGCAAAGGTTTAGTACTGTATTATAAAAACTGAGAAATAAATAAATTAATACTTATTAGTCTCCCACTATTTTATCGAAATCCAATAGCTCTCACCATTGACTCCAGAATATTCTGTTGCCTGAATATTCTGTTGCCTGAATATTCTGTTGCCTGAATATTCTAGTGGCAAGGATCCATATTGCCCTTCGCATTACCCTAACTAGGGTTGGTCAAACAACTTGAAGGGTTTTAGGTAGGCATTTTAAATGCCAACTGCATTAACTCGCAGCTCCTTGATCCGCTGAGTGGACCCCCCAATCCTGAAATCCTTTTATTTTGGATTTCCTCAACCTTTGCCTCTTGGTCACACCAAGTCCTGCTGTGACAGTCAACCCTTTATGCGAACCAAGTCAAGTCAACCCAAAACCTTGAATTAGAATTCCCCGATAATTGAAAATACCTCAACTAGGGTTGATCAAGCCTTTTGAACGATGGTTCGATTCTAACCAAGATTATGGAAGACTATACCGACTTAATATTTCTTTGAGGGATTTTATCTTTATACGTAAATTGCCATTTTATTATCTTTGATTACATGCTTGTTAATATTAAGTGGGATATACTTAAGTGATTAACCATGTCTAAGATAATATTTACGCATAAGCCGGTCTTTATTTTAGTTCCATCTTGCATGCTTGTTTAATTCATTAATTGTGTGATCGTGACAACACACCCACAATAAATAAACCATGCAACTGACAGAAATAAAATAAATGGTATGATCATGAGCTTGTTCTATTGGTTAGTTTATCTAGCGGTTGATAAACTAACCCAAGACCTAAGGGAGAAACACCTTGAACCTTTCGGGTTCGTGTTTACAGCTTTCTACCTGTCCAACTTTGTATCTCCTTGGATTGGTTTTGCCTTGGCTCCTGACTTGAGTCGCCTCCACTAGCTTGGGAGCTCCATCCATTACATATGCATTTATCTCACACGCAGGTGAGGGGTAGAAAATGGTTTTTACATAAAAGAATCCTTGGGCGCGCAGACCCTACATATTAATGAGGAGAAGGCTCGCAAACCAACAAATTTAATTTAAATAAATAAATTAAAGAAACCATTCACATACAAAGGTCTTGGTCTAGCTCATGATCATCCATACATGCAACGATATTTACGCATAAATAAAACTAGCATTCAATTCTTTAATCGTTCTTGTTCAAGATAAATCACGCTCGAATCAATTAATTATCTTTAATTAATCAATCCTTTTATCTTAAACCCTTTTCTGAATTTCTTTGAGATTCTCATCCATCATAATTTAAAATTATCCTTGTACGTAACTTGTACCTTGGGGGCAACCCGGTGAATTCCCGTTCATTACGCAGATGTTAAATTAAACACAAATATATAAAACACCTATCACGTGTTGTGCCTCAGCTTTACGTCTGCACCATGGTACACGTCTCAAGGGTTTGTATAATATAATAATAAATTTTAATAAATCTGCGTAATTTGGGTGAGTACACGGCGTGTAGTTCCGACTACACGACGTGTAATTTTCTTCATCGTCCATCCGAAGTACACGCCCGGGGACATGGCGTGTTGATGTACTTCGGAAATTTTCGGAGTACACGGCGTGTTTAGTTGGACACACGCCGTGTAGTATCCGCGTTACACGGTTTCCAGCCGGGCAAGCCGTGTACGGGGTACATGGTCCAATCCCAGCCCAAAGGGACTACACGCCGTGTTCAGTGGACCGCACGACGTGTAATCCGGAAACCGTGTGCCACCTGTTCCTGCTCAACACACGGTGTCATAAATGACTTAGATAAGATCAAATACACGGCCTGATTGGCGGACCAGTCCAATGCATTGAACCTAGACTACACGGCGTGTACTTCCGAATACACGTCATGTATTCTGGTGTTGTACGACCAGGAACGTTTGGCACCTCCGGATGAGTTCCTCTATTTTATTTTAATCAAAATTAAAAGAAAAATTCGTTTCTGTAAGGTGAATGAGAAACGAGAAGGGATGAACAGATCTCGAGATTCAGATTTTAAAGAACGATTAACTTGAATTGAAACTACTAAATTATTAAATGCGTAAATGACCAACGAAAAACTAAATAATTATAATCAACGATATGACCCCTCTGATACCACTTGTAGGTTCCAGGCGCTGCGGAAGCGCGTTGGTAGGAGTGCCCAACTTTAATTTTAGCGTTAACAACGATCAATCCGAGATCCGTCATGATGTAAAACGCCGGATCTTCGGAATAGAACGAAGAACGAAAAAAAAGAGGGAGTTCTGGAACCATAAATATAGGATCATCATATGTTGGTTATAATTAATTTAATTAATTGACAAGAATTACCTTGATGGAATTCTTTCTTCGTTGATGTCTCCGATCACGATCCGGTGTGATCCGTCGTTGCGTTGTAGAATCCAAGTGTATGATTCCTCTAGCGGTGATCCATACATGCTCCATGTATCTCTGGACGTCACCGAAGGGATCTCCGGGTGCTAGTGTGGAAGAACCTTCGCTTGCGATGTCCGCCTTCGATCGCCTTGATCCGGTGGTGGTGGATCTCTCTCGGTCTTGAGAGCGTTCTTGGAGGAAAGAGTTCTTTTGGCCTTGAGAGAATTCTCCAGAATTGTTGTGCACAACGATTGAGGAAAAGTGTTGGGGTTGTGTGAGGATATTTATAATCGGGTTTGAGGTTATAGAGTTATGACAATAAATAAATGCGTTACGCGTTTTATTTATTTCATTAACTCTCATTGAAACCCCCCATGTTGAATGATTAATTCCTTGACATGCGCCCACGCTGATTATAATAAATATCATTTAATAAAACGATATTATTTCCTCAAAATCCCGATTGGAAAAACTACACGGCGTGTAATCATTAATACACGGCGTGTACTCATTTTCCATGAAAACTACACGGCGTGAACTTTTATTTTCCATTTTTCTTTATTTCCTTCACCACATTTATTAGACTTTGAGTAATGGCTATTTATTTGTTAAATAAATGTAACTGCATTACTCGCTAATAAATATATATTATTTCGCCCACAATATATTCTCTCGAATAACTAGTGTCGAAATAAATGCGATCAGGCATCCTTAAATAATTATTAAACCACAGTCGGGAATAATCTTTATTTAACTTGTTAAATTAATATTTAACTGAGATACATGGACACACTTAGTGTGTGACCCTCTAGGCCTCTTTCTCGTTGGCATTAGGCGGGCTTGCCTAAAGTTCAAGATTACTGTCTAGCAACGGGTCAAGGCACCTAAGAGAAAGAGGTTGACGCCGCATTGACGTGTCACCTCATACGAACGCTTACCGTGTAATATAATCCCTTTGTCACGATATCTCGAATCAAGCGGGTTGTATGCTAGTGCCATCAACCCATGTGCTCGATTATTCTTTTTTTGACTTTTCGGAATTAAACTCGCCCATACCTTACCATGACCATGGATTTATTTAGGCTATATCAATTCCATCAAAGGGTCTGAGATATCTACTTCCGTTATGGAACAGAAGGGACAAATCCTTTCTCGCATTATCTATTAATGCAGTATTACTCGTAACGCACCCAACGTATCCTACCTCGCTGCGAACAGTGTGTCGTCAATACATCTAAGTGCGCGAGTTGTAATACCCATTAATAATAATCTTAAAGTCCAAGGACCAATACACACATCCGCAGATAGGAACATCCAATGACATTATGAAATGTAGATTTCCTACTGGCGGGTCTCGTTCTCATAATATCCTCCTGGTTATTACCAAGGGCGCACACCATGAGAAGGTGCCTCAAAATTTTATGAGTCCTCACCTCTAATGGCCTGTATTATTTGTGTCCCTCAAATAACATTATTCGGCCATAGAACATATATTTAAGAACAGTGTTATGGCACTTCCGGGTTCTCATCATAGCAGTGATCCGCTATGACCCTTTAATGCAACAACTGTCATTAGGACATTATCACATGCATTGTCACGCAGAAGAACAATCAAGATGTGATAAGGTATTTATTAATGAATAAAGTACAAAGTAGTTGGTTCTAGACCACCAACTCCAACAGTATGCTTATCATCAATTTTTCTTATCCGAGGTTGACGAGATACCTAGCATGAAAACCTTTATATTTTGATACCCTACTTTCGCAGGTCACCATATTAACTTAGATACTCAGGGGGTGGTTGGGTATGTTGCTCATCATGTTGTCGGTTGAAGTGCAACCAAGAAGGGATTTATCCACTTGTATGACAAGGAAAGACATCCATCCTTTTGAATTAGACTGAGGAAATGCATGACCATGTTTAGTTGTTTCACATGTGATGTGTTCAACTACTTTGATAAGTGACATGAGATGTGCTTATCAGATAAATGAATGACATGCGATGTATTCATTCACTCTGTCAGTCTTTTTCATAGAATCAAGAAAATGGTGAGAGACCTATACTAGGTTGACATGTTCTATGTCTAGTAGTCGCTCGATGTCATGGACAAATAGATTATATAAGATACATATGGTGTATATGATACATCTTGTGGTGGACATGTTCATATAGATAGATATATGAGTATGTTTGATGGAGATCACACCAAATCCCTTAGTGGCTTGAGTAACACTGATGCTTTGCTAGAGGCCGCTTTTTGCTTACATCTATGCAATAGAGATTTCATAGTTGTTGTCAATGCTGCTAAGGCCCGCGGAGTCACACAATTAGGCCATTGGATAAGGATAAAATTTGGAACAAAGTGTTTGTTCAAAATGAAGAGTTTGATAAAAAAAACCGTATCCAAAAGAGTTTGGATGGATTCACAAAGTTGTGAAGTTATGCATAAAGTATGAGATTTTAGTGCAAGTGGGAGATTGTTAGATATATATACATATATATATATGATATTATATTTGTAGAATGATAAAATAAGGAGAGACCCGAACCCCCAAGGTACCCTCTCTAAAGGAGCCCTTGGGGTTAATTTATAAGGAATATTAAAGACCACACCGGACCTCAAGTCCGATGTGGGATGCATACTCCAACACTCCCCCCTCAAGCTAGGTGTACCTAGATTGGACGGATAATGAAAAGAAAACAACAAAACAGACGTTAACACTCCCCCTCAAGCTGGACATGCCCAGCTTGATGACAAAACAAGACAAAGCAAAAATAAAAGATAAAAGCGGCAAGGATGATGCTCCCCCTCACGATCGCAGCTCCTCCTCAAAATGAGGGATGAATGAGGATGCGGGCGCAGCAGAAGAAACCACTCAGAGACCGGGTCGGTTGACGGAACGCCAGGACTGCCGCACTAGTGGGGCCGGTCGATGAAACACCGGGAAATCCAAACTAGCACCGGGAAAACCGCATTTGCGGGGCTGGCGACGGGAGGCGGGGATTCCGCAGAATTGTTGCGGGGCTTGCGGTGCCAAAGGGCTCGAATCCAAGACGGTCAAGGTGCTGCGCCACGGTGGATGAAGCGTGAAGGTGTGCCTGCTGACAGAGAGGCGGCTGCCTGGAGTAGTCGGGAGATGCCGGCGAGGCGGGGATGCCGCAGGAGGTGCCAGAGAGCCGAAACTTGAAGCTGGGCAGCCGCAGGGAGAAACTGGAGCCGGCTGGCTGCCGGAAGAGAAGCGCAGGAGGAGGCCGGCGAGGGAGCAGGAGGTCGGGAGGCGGCGCTGGAAGCCGGAGGAGGCCGCCGGCGTGGAGGGTCCGGTAAGGGTGGAGGCCGGTTGCTGGAGGTTGGTTGCTGGAGGCCGGCTGTCGGAGGCGCCGGCAAGAATGGAGTGCGTGCCGCTGGAGAGTCCCGTGCGGGAGAAACGCCAGGAGCCGGGCAGGAGAGAGAGCGCTGGGAGTCTCGTCGAGAGCCAGCGCGAGGGAAGCCGGCGCGAGGGAAGCCACAATGAAGGCGGGGATTCGCGCAGGGAGCCGCGCAAGGAGAGGGGCGCCGCTCGAGGGAGAGAGGGCCGCCGCAGGGAGGGGTCGTGCGCAGGAGGAGCGCGAGCAGGAAGGGCCGCCGGGGCAGGGAGGGCCGCCGGAAGGGAAGCAGATGCGCCGGGAGTTGATCTGCGCAGAGAGGGGCGCCGGGAGGGTCGCGCTCGGGAGGAGCGGCGACGGGAAGGGCGCGCGCAGGAGGAGCCGCGCCGGGAGGAATCGTGCGCAGGAGGAGGGCACGCCAGGAGGGATCGTGCGCAGGAGGAGGGCGCGCTGGCTGGGTCGGGAGCCGGGAGCCGCGCCTGGGTCGGGAGCCGAGTCGCGCCGGCAGGAGATGCAGGGGCGGGGGGAGTCCGCCGGAGCAACGCGAGGTGTTGCGCACACAGGAGGATCGCCGGAGAGGAGGTCGTGCGTAGCAGGAGATGCGCAGTGGACCGGTTCTGTCGCCGGGAGATGCGGGAGCCGGTGCGAGCAGTTGCGGGAGCCAAAGCGACCGCCGGAAAGGGCGGAAGTCGTTGAGGAGGCGGGCGACGGGAAACGAAGGGAGGTGTGGGGGGGCCGCTAGCGCCGGGAAGCGCCGGGAGGGTGCGCGGGAGCCGGGACGGAGCCGTGCGCGGGAGGTCTGGAGCGGGACGCCGGGATGGGAGGCGAGGCCGGGCTTCGTCGGGAAAAGCCGCAGAGCTGGGAGAGGATCTGCAGCGGGAGGAGAGTCGGAAGGGGCAGAGGGGGATAGCCGCCGGATATGCAGCAGGCCGAGCGGCGCTCGGGAGGGAGGGGAGGGGCGACGGCAGAGCTGGCCATGGAGGCCGCCGCCCCCCTTACGGGGAAAACTAAGGTTAACCTAGACCAGAATTAAAAAAATGGGAGGGGGGTCGGGATTAGGTTCGCTCTGATACCATGTAGAATGATAAAATAAGGAGAGACCCGAACCCCCAAGGCACCCTCTCTAAAGGAGCCCTTGGGGTTAATTTATAAGGAATATTAAAGACCACACCGGACCTCAAGTCCGATGTGGGATGCAGACTCCAACAATATTATATATATATAAGGTGTATATTTAATTATATGCATGTGATGCATGTAAATGCGATAATAAATATATATATTTGATATATATTTATTTCTCCCAAATGGTTTAATTATCAGTTACAATCCGTTATGAACGAATTAATTGGCTTGACCGCTCATTGAATAATATTCAATGAGAATAAATGTATATGAATTATACAGATTAATTGACTTGACCGCTCATTGAATAATATTCAATAAATTATGAGAATAAATGTATATGGATACATTAATATGGCTGACGTGTTTTCATTTAATGAAACGCTTCATGGATGACTATATAAAAGGATGCGATCCTTCCTGTTGAGAATAAGCAGTTGTGAGCAAGCCTCTCATTTCTCTCTTCCCCCCACACTATTGTTCATCGTCTGAGACGAAGGTGCTAGCACCCCTTTAGCAGTCGGGTATCATCGTGATACAATCGCAGATCTATTGGTCGGTTTACCCCCTTCGGAGGCAGGGTGCTTTTGTTCATTGCTTCGTGATCTTCATCAAGCATTCTCCTTCGTCGAGAAAGAAGAATACTGCCGCCGTTGGTGATTTCCAGGTACACTGTTTATACAATTTATTTACACGTTGTGATTCTCAAAGATAGATCTTCCTGTGTTTGGGTTGTCTTCCGTTGCACATAGTCATGTAATGATCATACAAAACCCTTCACTTCTCTGTGGCCATTTGCTTCAAAATTTCCAGGGAATGCGCATCAATCATGTCGCTTTCATGCTTCATCTTTGTTCCCATTTTCTTTATTCTGAATTTCAAGGCCACCCCTTCTCTCTTTTGCCTCTTGTTTTCCAATGACAAATCTTCAATCATAGCAAAAATAAACTTCATGCATGACTTCCCATCGTTCCAAGTCCGGGATATCCTCTTGGCCATCGCATGAACACCTTCTTGATTGAAAACTTGACGTTGTTGCATTTCTTGATCACATCTCCTTTTCAGCTCCGAAACAGAGTATGAAATTCCACACACTTTCTCCACATCAGTGTTGGAATTAGATATGACATTAGATTCAGAATTTGTTACCTTGGTAGTAGATCTTTGGAGATGACTTCCTCTTGTTTTTCTCCTTGCTTTTAGACATAAGACACTCTTCATCAACTTTCCATGTGCAACCTCTTTGTACACTTATTCTCCTAGGGCATCCTTTAATGCCTATCGAGACATGAATCTCAATGTCTCTTTGATCTGTTTCAAAGATAACTCAACGTCCGCTTAACAGGACAATTCCTTCCTCCACAACTTCTTAGGGAACTCCAAGTGAATCTTCAATGTAGGCAATGGACTCCTTTTGCCAACTCTTTGAAATGCTTTCCTTCAATCACCGGAGTCTTCACTGTGGATGCCATTTTTCTTCACAACACTTTCAGATCAAGTCAGAGCAATAACAAATCCAAGAAAGATAAATGAACCTGTCACTCTGATACCAATTTTTGGCCCCTCAATAGGGGCTTAGTGTGAGATACACCCTGAGGAGGGGGGGGGGGAGTGAATCAGGGTATGCTAGTAAAAACCAATTTAAACACATTTCCTTAAAATGTCTCACTTTCCCTAAATGGATCTCATCCTCTCAACCTTGAGAGTCATTTGTTATGCTTTTCTTAAATGATGATCTGATTCAATCACTTGACCAACCCTTTGTTATCATATATTCTAAATGATTCTTTTTACTCTCTTTGGGTGTGCATGCATAAAGTAAATAGGGACATGAGAATTTACTTGGTTCACCCTCATTGGGCTACATCCAAGGAGCATGCATTTACGGTGTGCCGTGCATCAAATCACTACAAAGCCCACTACTCTTCACAAGGGTCACTCTCCTTATAATGGGTTCGGGCTCGACCACTCCTTGCCCAAACTCACTGCCTTACAAAGTTTAGGGACAACTCACTGCTTCCCACTAGTCACTCCCTCGAACTTTCCTTCCAATGCTCACTGCTGGTGGAAAGGATCACCTCAACACAGTTTATGGACATGTAGGTCCCTTCACCAGCTTCATGTGCTTGACTTGCATCCTCAGGTATGAATGGATGCTTTGTTGACGTCCTGCTGGGCTGCTCCTTTACAATTTGTGAATATCTCCTCGCAACACCTTCTTCCAGAGTGAATATGCAACTTCTCTTCTATTTGCTGCTTGCACAACAATCTCCTCCTCTTCTTTGGCAGTCTTCAACAGGTGCAAATTCCTTCTGTCCAGCCCCTCACTTGGAACTCTTCTCTCTCACCCAGGATATACAATATGCTCTGGTCTCACCTTTTTGCTTCCAGTCGACCTCCCCTTCTTCAAATAAGGAGGCCATGTGCTCAACTATTTGGACACCTGTCAGCATCATTATGAGTTGTAAAAACCACCAATAACTTCTACAAATTTTCTTCACGAATTCCATAACTGCAGTCCACCGAATAACTGCTTCGTGGTCAACATATTTTTACTTTTGCAGCGTGAATTAATTCTTAATTAATTCACCTTGTGAATGTTGCAAACTCCCTCGCTTCAGGCTGGAATCATGGTCTAAAACTGAGACATGTGATTATGGAACCATTTAAGATCGGTCCAAGCATCGCCATAATGATTTATCCTGAAATCTGCACCACCCGTCGACACGTGCCTCACCACGATGTGGTGAAAAACCTTTGCCCGTTTTTCCTTGAAAACACCGGGCATTGCGGTGTGGTCACCCTGTTGTTGGCTGTTTTGGCTTGCAACTCCATCTGACAACCACAACCACCATCGAATACCGTCACGCTCGTAACGGGCTTCCCCATGTTTCACAGGGATCCTCCCGAACCACCACATCCACCTCTACAGCGTGGACCATCTCGTGTTGGCCTTCTTAGAACTGTAGGTTTTCAACACAACACTTCACTTCGACTACGACCAACCACCACCACGGTTGTTTTTGGCCTTCCCCATTTTGCACACACTCCTCCATTGTACCATGATCATCACTACGATGTGGTGCAAGATTTTTGTCCGTTTTGCACTTAACATGACATGCACTATGACCATATTGGCCTTGACCGTTTTGCACAGGTGCTATGGAATTCCACCACGGGGATCACTATGACGTGGTCCCTTTCCAGTTGCCCGTGATGGGCAATTTCTTCTCGACACACCCTTTTTTATGAGCGTGGGTGCACTGACTTCTACTTCATCTTCACCATGCCCACTTACTAGGGCATGGTCTTCTTTGATTGGCCGTGTTGCACTCTTGTGCAACTCTCCTCCATTCTTTTCTTTTCCGTATTGCCTCCGGACTTCCTTCCTTTGTGTGGATAATATATCCAACACAACAACCTTCAAGATGCCTTGTCAACATATCCATCAAGCAATCAAGCCCATTGTTAACAATTCTCCAAGCACCACCTTCACCTTCTTCTTTCTCATCAAGGCCCCTTATTGTCAACATCCTTATTGTCAACAAACTCACCGTCAACAAATCCAATAGAATCCTTTGGGATTCCTAACAGGAGCTGACTATGTATGGTATTGGTATAGTTCTGTAGAGGAAATGGAGGCTTGTGGCAAGCTGTGTTTGGAGGCCGGAGGGTTGGCAGGGGAAGAAGTGTCAGTTGCTGATTTGGTGGCCTTTACAGTGGCTGCTGAGATAGTCGGAAGCTCTGGGACGAGTGCTGAAAATCCGTTTCCCAGTGATGAAAGAAAGACTGAGGTATTCAAATTTCTGAATGGGATACCATTGCCTTTCCTGTTGGATGGAAGCCTGCAAATCGGAATGCTTTTAGAGCAGCAGACTGCAAAGCAGTTTTTTTTCTTTGAAGAGATTCTGGGGAGGTGCTGCTGAGTTTGTACCTCTTCTTAGAGGTTCCAGTGCTTTACATTTTAGTTGCATTCTTGTATCGTGCAAGGTTATCGGAAGGATAGACATTGTTAACAGAATTGAAGAGGCAGGATCAAAAAGTAAGAAAACTGTCAGTTTTGTCCAAATTTTTGATTGTGCTGTAGTTTCCAACAATTTATCTACGAACAGTAAACCAACCGTAGACAGTCAGGCAGTGGAGAACAAAATACTCTTCATCTGTTTCAGTTATCAGCAATTTGGAAAGGCTTTTGTACAGTGGGCGGATGGATGACATGGAGTTACTGATCTTTCAAAAACAGTTTTTTTTTTGAAGACGGAGTGATCGGGTTGGTCTGTCCATACCCACATTCTGATATTCATCCAGTTTTTTTCATCTCGAGGACAATGAGGTTTTTTAGCGTGAGGGATTGTGTGCTGTTTGCAGTCTGTGCGAGCAAGTAGGTGCCTGTGTAAGGAGACTGAATAACTGCCAATGGGCAATGTCGTCTTTTTATTTTTTAACCTTTTGGTTTGTTGTGTTTTGGTTGTAGCAGGTGGGGGGTTGGTTAGGAGGAGTTAGTAATTGTTTGGGGTATTAAATAAGGGAGAGGATAGTTGGGAAGGGGTTATGGATTTTCATTTCGCATTTCAGCTGGTTGCTAAGAGCTGGACCTTGGGAGGTCTCGGCTTGGCTTTCCGGGGGAGTGGTCTTCTTTCGTGGAGAACCTTCTCTCCTCTGTTTTCTACTTCTCCTCCTGCTGAACTTTCTTCTAGTTCTGTAATTCTACTCTAATTCTGCTGTGCAGATTTGGAACATACAGTTCGTTGATCCTTTTTCTACTTTCGTTGTTAGGCCGGAGTTCTAACAGCGATAATACCAATCCATCATATGTTCTATGTATTTGAATCCCCAAAATGACACTTGTTGCTTCCATGTCTTTCATTTCAAATTAACCAGAAAATATTCATTTGGCAGTTTTGATGACACCAATATTGCTTTCAAATACGAACACATCATCAACATACAAGCACCCAATTACATATCTATCTTGAGTGTTTCTAGCACACACATTTATCGCACTCATTAATCTTGACCGTGTTTGATAACATTATATGATCAAACTTCATATGTCATTGCTGGAGAGCTTGTTTTAACCCATAAAGAGATTCAACTAGTCGATAAATTTTCTTATCTTATCCTGTACTAGTAAACCATTTAGGTTGTTCCATATAAATATCTTCTTCGAAATAACCATATAAGAAGGTATTAACATCTATTTGATGTTTCTAGCTCATTCATTGCTGCTAAGGCGATTAATATCATCAAAGTGGTAGGTTTGTTTTGGTTAGGTTTATTGATTTAGAAATTTATCTAATTTACAGTGTGCATATGCAGTAGTTTTTATTATTGTAGATGGTGAATTCCCCTTGCCTCCTTTCCCCCAAAGTGAGGCGGAGACATTCTTTTATAATGAATGATAAACTCCACATCGGACCACAAGTCCGATGTGGGATACAGACTCCAACACTCCCCCTCAAGCTAGGTGTACCTAGCTTGGACAGATAATGAAAAGAAAGCAACAAAACAGATACTAACACTCCTCCTCAAGCTGGACATGCCCAGCTTGATTACAAAACCAAACGAAATAAAAAGAACGCTGCAAAGGCTGCTGCTCCCCCTCACGATCGAAGCTCCTGCGCAGGATGATGGATGGATGATGTCGCGGACGCAGCAGATGAACCACACAGAGACCGGGTCGGTTGACGGAACGCCAGGACTGCCGCACTAGTGGGGTCAGTCGATGAAACGCCGGGAAATCCAAACTAGCACCGGGAAAACCGCATCTGCGGGGCCGGCGACGGGAGGTGGGGATTCCGCATAATTGTTACGGGATCTGGCGGCGCCAACGGGCCCAAATCCTAGGTGGGCGAGCTGCTGCGCCAACGAATGGGCGTGCCGACGGATAGAGATGCAGCTTTCGGGAGTCGTTGGGAGATGCCGGCGAGAAGGGGATGCCGCAGGAGGTGCCAGAGAGCAGAAACTTGAAGCAGGGCAGCCGCTGGGAGAAACCGGAGAGCCAAAACTTGAAGCAGGGCAGCCGCTGGGAGAAACTGGAGCCGGCTGGCTGCCGAAAGAGGAGCGCAGGCACAGTGGGAGGCGGCGCTGGAAGCCGGCCGAGAATGGAGGCTGGTTGGTGAAGGGAGGCCGTCGGCTCATGGAGCCGGCTGGGATGGAGGTCGACTGGAGGGACCACCCGCACAGGAGGCGGGCTTCCGGAAAGAACCGTCGACTGTAGCCGGGAAAGCCGCGTGAGGGCGGGGCCGGGACGCTTCGCGGAAGGCGGGGCCGACGAGAGTCGGGAAGCCGCAACGGAAGCGGAGAGCCGGAAAGACCGCCGGGAAGAGCGGAGAGGGGAAACCACCAGGATGGGTTGTCGGGCCGGCGCGAGGGAAGCCGCAATGAAGGCGGGGCCTGGCGCCGGGAGAGAGGGCCGCCGGGAAGGGAGCCGCGCCGGGAGAGGCCGTCGCGCACAGCGGGGAAGGGCGCCGAGGGAAGCCGCACGGAAGGTGGGGCCTGGCGCCAGGAGAGATCCATCGTGATGGCCGCCTGGAGGGATAGTCGGCAGGGGGGGGAACTGCCGGGAAAAGAGGGGGGGCCGGCGCTGTTTGCAGGAGCCGGAACGGCCGCCGGGAAGTCGGGTGCCGGCGAGAAATCGCCGTTGGAGCCGGGAGGGGATCCGTGCAGGAGAGGCGGTCGGGTCGAGGGGAGACGTCGGGCCGTTGCTGGAGGGAGCCGCGAATCGCGCCGCGGGAGGGAGGCGGGAGCCGCGCGTAAGAGGGAGACGCCGCCTGGGTCGGGTTTCGGGAGCCGCGCCTGGATCGGGAGCCGGGAGCCGCGTCGGGGTCGGGAGCAGAATCGCGCCGGCAGAAGATCTGGAGCGGGACGCCGGGAAGGGAGGCGAGGCCGGGCTTCGCCGGGAAGCCGTAGGAGAGGCGGAGATGGCGCGCGCAGGAGGTGGAGGGGCGGGGGAGTCCGCCGGAGCAGCACGAGCTGAGGGCCGCCGGGCGAGAGCGCATGAGGGAGCCGTCACGCGCGAGGGATCCGCCGGGATTGGGGGAGTCGGCAGGGGGAAATCCGCCGGACAGAGGCCGACTGGGTAGAGGATCCGCGGAGGGGCGCAGGGAACGACGCCGAGCAAAGAGGTGCCGGGCGGGGGGAGAACCGCCGGGATGGCAGGGTCCGGGCAGGGAGGGATCCACCGGAGGCCGCCTGGGAATCGAGCCCGGAGGGGCGGCGGCTGGGAAAAAGAAACGTAGCCCTACATGAGGGGCCGCCGCCCCTCACGGGGGGAAAAAGAATGAGAAACCCTAGATAGGGGGAAATAAAAATAGAAGGAGGAGGTTTCGAGATTAATTTCCCTCTGATACCATGTAGATGGTGAATTCCCCTTGCCTCCTTTCCCCCAAAGTGATAAAGAACATAGCGAATCTGACCTTTCGCCCCCGCCGGACAACTTCTTGAACCCGTAGTGATTCTGACCTTTTAGCTCAAGCGGACAGAGACTAGAACGACTCGCTTCCCCCAAAGTGAGGCGGAGACATTCTTTTATAATGAATGATAAACTCCACATCAGACCACAAGTCCGATGTGGGATACAGACTCCAACAATTATTATAAAACAAACGTGTTTAAATTACATGATCTGTTTAAAAAATGTTAATTAGTGTTTGCGCTAATTACTGTGGTATCAAGGCAGTAGGAATCTTTGCATTTCACAAATCAATTAATGAGATGGTGAGCTGTGTTATCAGGCTGGATCTAAATGATTATTCATACCCTACAACAAAGCATGAACTAATGAACCTACTGCATCCTGTTAATTGAGGGCTTATATCTTATAAGTGCAAATGACTATAATTTCATGTTCTGGAATCTGAAGTTCTGTCCTGCTTTTGGTTATTTACTTTTCCATTAATAACAATAATTGTGGCCATGATTCTTTTAGGTGGTGAAGGAAAAAGTTTTGTGTTTCGTTTTGCTGTAGTTGCCTGGCGTGCCTCATAATCTATCCCTGCAAGAGTTTGCAATTTTCTGTTTCTTATCATATCATGGATTGCAGCATATCAAATACCAAGTGTTCATAATGTTGTTTTTTAATTTATAGGCGCACCTTTCCGCCTGTCTGTTTCTATTACATTAGTCTCAGTTCGTCTCTTAACATTGAAGCGTTTATTGCCTGGACTTCACAGCACTTTATCTTTTTATTCAAAGTAATAGTAGAATTCCTGTTAGATATTAGTATTTTTTTTAAAACTTAACTTTTGCTGAACACCTGCGTGGATGAAATCAGTAAGTACTGTTGCTTTATTGTTTGTAATAATTTCACCGCATTGTCTTTTTTAGGTTTTGTGCTATTTCAGCTCATCATTTTACTTCGAGGTTCTTTTGAAGTCTATTTTTAGTATTGGTGAATGTTGTTGTACCCTAATCTGTAAACTATAAACTAGAAATCTCAAACTTTATTGTTTTGAGTGAGGTTGCAGTCCAACCTGCAAGATCGTATTTTTTGTTGAATCTAAATTCTCTGTTGTCATCAAGTTCCAGAATTTATTTAAGAAGTCTTGAACCTATTTTGATGTTTTTTCTATGTATATTCATCATTTTTTTTGATGCGACATAGTTAATCATAATAATCCTACTAGAGAGTAGTCTTCTAATTTAGTCACCGCATTAACATGTATGTCAAGATTTTCCATTGCACATGACATTTTTTCCCTTTTCATTGTTGTCTGAATACCACAATGAATGCAAATAAACAACATGAGTATTGACCAGCTTGGAATGTTTTCCAACAGGTTTCAAAGCCATAGCTTCTTCTCCAACCTTTTCTAAGACAATAAACTCTACCTCCATAGTTGATGGTGATGCATGCTTGCTTGGATGATTTATAAGATACAAACCTACTATCAAGTTTGAACACACAACTACTTTTCAATTTAGTGCCTTTTAAGCCAGTTATCCAATTTACATAACTACTTTATAGGATATTTTGTATAGTACAATGCAATTTTTTTTGATATATTTTTAATATCCTAAAACTCGATTGGGTTTATGACAAACGATATGTCCGATCTAGTGCAATTTATGACATAAATCGAACTGTCTAGAATATGAGCACACTCTAATTGAGATCTATCAGAGTACTGGTTTTATATCAAGATTTTGATGTTTTTATAGGATCATTTCAATGTGTCCATGATAATGTCGATCCATCATATGTTCTATGCATTTAAATCACCAAAATGACATTTACTACTTCCATGTAACGACTCGTGTCTAGACTATAGTGATTAAGGCATTGTTTCGGGCTTAGATGAGAACTCTTAAAGGTTAAAGCATGGGTTTGTTTGAATTTTCTACTCTGATTGACAGATCGATTTTTGTTTGAGGTTTCAGATTCAATTTCAATGAATTCTTGAGTGTTTATGGGTGATAGTTGAAGCTTAGTGTTGGTTTTGGTGTTCAAGGTAGGGGGTGCCATCTGCAGGTGACATCTGATGTCACTTGCCACCCTTGGTAGTGACCTGGGTGGGTTGGGGGTGCCATCGAGTATATAGTGGTACCTGGTTGGGTACTCGGTGGGTTGCTTGAGAGTTTTTTTAGTGGGGGTATTTTAGTCTTTTCATCCCACCTCGATTTCTTCTCCCCTTACACTCCTTCGAATCTTACTTCATTTCAGTCATTTGAGAGGCCTTATATGGCTTCTTTCGGGTTTTCTTTTCTTCTTCTTAGCCCTTGATTCTAGGTGACCACATGGTTTTGTTAGGATGTGATTCCCAATTCAAGTTCTGATTCACTTCGATCGGAAGGAAAAGCTTTGAAAGATGGCTTTCGTTTTTTATGGTGGTTGTGAGATTGAAAACTTCAACAGAGGTAGGTTGGTCAGAAGATGATATATTCTGATGCGTGTGCGGTGGTTAATTGTTCGGAAGGTGCGAATAGAAGTTATGGGATACGCCAGTCTTCTGATGATTATGTAAAGGTCTTCCTAGTAGGTTTTATGGTAGAGAGGGGAGATGCGTAAGGGTCATCAGATGATACATAAAGGTAACTTGTACTGTTCACCGAAAGTCGGAGGTTGTAGTCGAACTTGATATAGGGGATCAATAGCCACCATGCTCAATGGAGGGACTTCCATGAATATTGAAAGTTGGTACAACTTGATGATCGACTAGGACCTACTATAAGTGGGTGAGACCATTGACACACATGTTATAATGCAATTGAGAAATTACTTGTAATCAATGATCTATTTTGCTCATTAGTCAAAGCGATTGTAATTTTTGTAACTTCCAATTGTAATGAAAATGCAACAGTGTTCTCCTGTGGATGTATGACAATGTATGAGCCATGTAAATCCTTTGTCCTTTGTCTTTTTTATTTCATTTGAATGTTTGCTGGAGTGTCGGTGAGGTTTGAATCAGTGCATTGAGTTAGGGTGAGGCTTTTCTTCCTATCTTCTGATACATTGAGGTCATGGGGTATCTTTCGGTCAAGGAAGTTCCGGTGCTTGTTTTCACCTTGTAGCACTCATATGGTGTATCATCCAGTGGATTGGTGGTGTTTGTCCCCAACAAGTTGTATCAGTGCTTGGTTTAGGGCTCAACAATGCAGACTCGATAAAAAACTATAGTATCTTCATTCTTGTCTTAACATTATTTCGATTATGTGGGCAATGTTCGGATAGACAAGTTTGATGAGCCAAACTTTGGCTTTTAGAGAACATCGATGAAAGATTATCTTATACAGAAGGATCTTGAAGTACCGTTGATGGGAGTTAAACTAGTGAAGATGGAGAAAACCGAATGGTAAAGGTTTGACAGGATGACGCTGAGATTGATTAAGATATCACTGGCTTAGAATATAGCCTTTAACATCTGGGAGGTGAAGACCATGATAGAACTGATGAAAACCTTGGCGGACATGTATAAGAAGATGACAACTTTGAATAAAGTGTTCATGATGCAGATGCTGTTCAGTATGAGATTATCAGAAGGTATACCTGCGACTGATTGTTTGAATGACTTCAACATGATTTGAGTGCAGTTTGAATCAGTCATTGTCAAGTTCACAGATGATGTGTACGTGCTGATATTATTATCATCGCTCCCAGAGTCTTGGGACACAATGGTAACTGCCGTAAGCAATTCTTGTTGGAAGACTAACTTGGTGCTTGAGGATGTCAAAAATTTGATTTTGAATGAAGAGCTCAGACAGAGGGAAGTCCCAACACCTATTGGAAACATGCTAAATGCCAAAGGAAGAGGACAATCACCTCATCAGAAGACAAGTTGGAGGAAATCAAAAGACAACTATAGAGATATGATTCAAGGTAAATCAATTGGACTTAGACATGTATGTTGGAACTGCGGGAAGAAAGAGCATCTGAAGAAGGATTGTAGAGATTGCGGGGTAAACTTTGGATGGGAAACTTCCAAAAGTTCGTGTTTCGTTAATTCAATTGAAGGTAGTAGCATTGAGTATCAACATTCTGGCAGAATCATGGGTGATTGATTCAGGGGATTCATTCCATTCTATGGTGGAGCAAATATGCGTGATCAATTATGTATTTAGAAGTTTCAACAAGGTGCACTTAGTTGATGATGAGGCTCTTGAAGTCGTAGGGAAGGGAAATGCCAACATCTAGATGTTGAACGAGAGCTTCTTGAAGTTGAATGAAGTTCGACACGTACCAGGCTTACAGAAAAATCTTATTTCCTTTGGCCAGTTAAATAAAGTAGGATGTGGAACAAGCATCATGAATGGAGTATGGAAAGTTACTCGGGGCTCCATGGTTGTTGCAAGAGTAGCGAATGAAACCCTGTATCCGATCGAAAGATCAGATAGAGCGATAATTTCTGGTGTTACAACTTCCGATAGTCCAGAGTTATGACATTGTCAACTTGGCCATCTCAGTGAGAAGGATGTGAAAGTTCTAATGGCAAAGGGTGTATTGAAGCCTGATCACACTGAAATCAGAAGTTGTGAGAATTGTATACTTGAGAAGCAGAGAAAGGTATCATTCAATTTGAACAGAAGGAAGCCGAGATCTCGGAAGCTAGAAATTATTCACATGGATGTTTGAGGACTTTCCCCAAATCATTCTTATGGAAGATCCTTATACTTTGTCACATTCATTGACAAATTGACAAGGAAAGTATGATTTTACTTTTAGAAACATAGGTTTGAGGTATTCAAAGTGTTTGCTCAATGAAAGGCTATGGTGGAAAGGGCGATCGATAGAAAGTTGAAATGCTTAATGTTCGATAATGATGGTGAGTATAGTGGAAGCGACTTCATGAACTATTGCCAAAAAAAAAAAGGAATCAGGATGGAAAAGAATGTTCCTGAGATAGTAGAGCAAAATGATGTGGTTGAACACATGAATAAGACATTAATAGAAACAGTGTGGAGCATGTTGCTACATTTTGGTATGTCTAAGGCAATTTGGCCAGAAGCAGTCAATTGCGCAGTGCACTTAACAAAATTCCATTAGAACTGATGGGGAAGGAGATTCTAAAGTTGTTATGGTCTAGAAAACCAGTAGAAGTTGACTATCTTAAAGTTTTTTTTGTAGCCTCACCTATATCCATGTGGATGCCAAGGAAAGGGATAAAATTGAAGCAAACTCCCATGCATATTTCTTAATGGGATAC
The DNA here is from genome assembly GCA_963277665.1 of Viscum album. Classification (NCBI taxonomy): domain Eukaryota; kingdom Viridiplantae; phylum Streptophyta; class Magnoliopsida; order Santalales; family Viscaceae; genus Viscum; species Viscum album. The sequence goes on from OY728151.1 coordinate 1,219,075,061, forward strand.
GATAATAAAAAACTTGGTTTTTGGTTTTGGGATGATGACAATTGGAAGACAGTCAGTAGTCAGGATGTTCTTTTCAATGAGAAGGTCACATGGAAAGACCAGAACTTGGTGAAAAAAGAAGTTAAGAACAAAGATTCAGTTTACCATGTTCAAGTTGATCTGAACGAGAATTCTGGAAGGAAAAAAGTTTTAGAGTTCAAAGGGCATGAAATGTTTGGAAGTTAGGCCAACATAAGATATACCAGAGAGCTTTAGGACTACTGAAGGTCAGGCCAGGGTACTAAAAGGTGATGCTCTGGAAGTTGCAGTACCTGAAAGGGAAGAGCAGTAAGCTGAAGTGTGCAGATCTACCAAGGTCAGACGACTGGTTCATAGGTTTTGATCCGATATGAAATTTTTACTTTTAATGGATGAAGGAGATCCCAAAAGCTTGAAAGAAGTGACAAGTTTCAGTGATTCCAAAAATTGGGAGTCAGTTTTTGTAGGATGGGTTAGATTTATTCCATGAGAATGAAACTTTGGAGCTAACAGAACTACCACAAGGGATGAAAGTACCCGAGAACAAACGGGTCTTCTGATTAAAATAAGAAGTTGTCGATAGAAGAAGGTACAAGGAAAGGCTGATGGTCAATTTTTTTTAGTAGAAGGAAGGAATTTACTTTTTTGGAATTTTCTCATTGGCAGATAAACACACTATCATCCGGACAATTCTGAACATGGTTGTTTTTGACAATCCAAACTTAGAGTAGATGGATGTAAAAACAATTTTCCTTTATGGTGACTTGGAGGAGAAACTTTACATGAAGCAACCAACTGGTTTTGTGGATCAACGGAACAAGGACTTGGTGTGTAGACTGAAAAGAAGCCTATATGACTTGAAGTAGACACCAAGGTAATGGAACTGGAAGGTCGATGCATTCATGGTGGAGAAAGGTTTCATGCGGAGCAATGCATATTACTGTTGCTACCAAAAGATGTTTGGGGATGGAAGTTTCATCATCCCACTTTAGTACATGGATGACATGCTTCTGGTAGGACTGAAAATTAGGCAGATTCAGAAGATGGAAAATGATTTTTCTGAAAGATTCGAGATGAAAGATCTTTGGGAGGTCAAGAAAATCTTGGGGATGAGGATTGAGAGAGACAAGAAAGCTGAGAGTTTGGTATTATCTCAAAGGGATTAGGAGTCGAGGTAAATCAATCAAACCCATACTTGTATGTTAACACTGTGGGAAGAAAGGACATCTCAAGGACTGTAGAGCTATGGATGGGAAACTTACAAAAGTTCGAGTTTCATTAATCCAGCTGAAGGTAGTAGCAACTTACTATTGAGTGACAAAATTGTTGTGGAAACGCCAGGAGCCGCAACAACATAATGGTTTGCAGATGAAGAAAAAAAAGAACAAAAGAACGAGAATAAGATCACACGACATAACAATTTCTATGGTCCGTGAAATGATCCTTACGTCCACAGAGATACATAAATTTCACTATGATCGAGAGCATAATTACAAGGAGATTTCCAGAGTTTCAAACACACAGAAACCCTAACTCGAATGAGCTAATAAAGAAGATGATGCAATTGTGCCTCCAACCATACAGTAAGTCTACTATGCTACAATGATTGGTGGTTGGAAGTCAGCGGAGCTACAATACCACTGTCTCCAAAGTCTGAGATGTTACAGTAACCATGTCAAAGCTTGCACTGCTACAATGCCCTGTCTGTGTCGCCTAGGTGGCTATAGTTAGTATCAGAGTGGGTTTTAGTTAATCTTTGGAAATTAGGGTTAGAAAACTTTGATGAAAACCCTGAGGATAAGTCTAAGTATAAGATAACATCATAAAGTTTTGGTAATGACCATGGATAACCTAGATTAAACTTAAAGGTTCCATAGATTGAGAAAGAATGTGTCATGATTTAGACATCCCATGAATGATTTTTCATGATAATATGATTGATCACTCTGATTAATGATGTTTGATGGTCACACAAACCATTTTGGTTTCACTATGGGATTGAAGATAGAAGGATGAAATAGAGGTGGTAATAGGTATGCTCAAATATTGAAGTACCCTATTTAAGCTTAGTTATATGAATATTATATATTAGGAAGTCTCAAGGAATGTTAATTCATATCCTCAATGATTAGATGCTGAGTAAGTGGTGAAAGCTCCTAATGGTACGACGTTCGCATCTCAAGTCTATAGTTACTCTGGTTAAAGTTTATGGGAAAGTGCTTCCTGCAAATCTTGTGATTCTTCCTTTAGTTGAATTCGATGTGATTCTAGGAATGGATTGACTTTCTTTATATAGAGCATATATCAATTGCTAAGGAAGAGAAGTCATATTTCATATTCCAAATGAACCTATGATCGTTTATCAGTGTGAGGATGAATACAAACTTCTAATGGAAATTACTTTTATCTTGTGGGTTTTAATTCCTATCTATGAAGGGTATCTATCTCAGATGGTTGAGGAGAAACTCAATATTGAGGATACGCTTGTTGTAAGAGAGTTTGTTGATGTCTTTCCTGAAGAACTACCCAGTCTTCATCTAAATCATGAAGTTGAGTTTTCAATAGAACTCATACATGGTGCTACACCTATTTTAATGATTTTTTATAGAATGACCCCAATTAAGTTGCAAGAATTAAAGAAGCAACTCTAGGAGAATCTTGATAAGAGATTAATATGCCCTAGTGCGTCACTATGAGGAGCACATGTTCTTTTTGTTAAGAAGAAAGATGGGTCAATGCGTCCGCATTGATTATCAGGAACTTACAAGATCATGATCAAGAACAAATATCCTCTACCCTGTATTGATGATTTGTTTGATCAATTACGATGAGTTCAATATTTTTCTAAGATCGAACTTCATTATGGATATCATCAATTGAGGGTTAAAGAGTATATACCCAAGACAGTCTTCCGTACGAGGTATGAGCATTCCGAATTTATAGTGATTCCACTTGGACTTACTAAAACCCCTGATATCTTCATTGATTTAATGAATATAGTCTTTAGAGATCACCATGATCAGTTTGTGCTAGTCTTTACAGATGTTATTCTTATATTTTTAAAGAGCAAAGAAGCACATGAGCCTCAGCCCAGTTGGTGAGGTCTCTCTAAGTGTATCCACAAGACCCAGGTTCGAAACCAGGTGGAGATATAATTCCGGGTTACTATAGCAGTACTGTAACAGACACTGTAGCAGGCACTGTGCAAGCACTGTAGCAGGTACTGTTCGGTACTGTAACACCCATAACTATTCACCTTGGGTCACCGGTTTGGACTTGGAGTCCTTAAGGCCTTCGGGCCACCCAAGCCTTCAGGTCAGTAAGGCTTTCGAGTCACCTTTAAGGCCTTCGGGCCACCTCAAAGGCCTTCATGGCCACCTGATATGCAGATGCCCAGATAGATTCTATAAGGAACCAGCTCCATAGGAGGATTCAAGTGCAGGGCACATTCACCAGAGCAGGGCTAAACGGATTTGGAAGAATGAGAGGGTATGAAATTGCCATTGGTACCGGACCTGTGCATCTCTGCACAAGACAACTATTCGAACAACCATGCAAAGGTGGAGAGCTGATCACGATGCAGATGCTGGGGAGGGGCGATTTCAAGTAGTCATAGTCTGTATGATTTCCTTAAGACCTACGGGTCCTGTAATGTTTCTAAAGCCTACAGACAATGTAATCTCTAAGCCTAAGGGCCTTGTAAGGGTTCCCCCTCATCCCTTGAAAGGGGGTTTATCAAAAATCAATAAAAAAAGAAGGGCTTTGGGCCATTCAGGCCAGACAAGAGCAAGGAAGAACATGCAAATCATTTGAGAATTGTATTGAAGACCTTGAGGAAGGAAAAGTTGTATGAAAAATTTACCAAATATGAATTTTGGTTTCATAAAGTTTCATTTTTAGGTTATATAATCTCAACTGAGGGTATATCGGCAGATCCTTCAAAAACGGAAGTTATTGAGCAATGACCTATACCAATAATGGTAACTAAAATATGTTGTTTTCTTGGGTTGGATGGATATTACCAACGCTTTGAGAGAGATTTCTCATGACTATCCAATCCACTCACCAAGTTGAAGATATGGAGACATTATCTTTATGGTAAAAGGTGTGACATATATACAGATCATAAAATTTTGAAGTATATCTTCACATAGAAAGAGTTGAATATGCACTAGAGAAGATGTTTGAAATTGATTAAAGATTACGATTTCTTAATACATTACCACCCTAGGAAGGTGAACAAGGTGGGTGATGCTTTGAGTATGAAATACCATGCTAGTTTTTCCATGATGAGAATTGAAAGAGATCCAATACTTATGAATTCACAAAATATGGAACTTCAAATCCTAATGAAAGGGGAAAAATCATATCTTTCTCAGATGAATGTTCAACCATCTATCTGTGTGAAGATTAAAGAGTCGCAGAAGGAAGATGTAGAACTACAGAAGAAAGTTAGAAGTGTTCCTGAGTTCAACCATGATTGTGATGAAATGATAAGGTTTAGGAATCAAGTATGTGTCCGTCAATACTAGAATTGAAGAAGGAACTATTAGATGAAGCTCACAATTTGTTATTCTCTATACATCATATAAGTACAAAGATGTATAGTGATCTCAAAGAATATTTTTTATAGGACAACATAAAAATTGATATTGCAGAGTATATATTTCGATGTCTGGCATAACAATAAGTTAAGGATGAAAGATATAAGTCTAAGAGGATGTTACAACCATTACCCATACCTGAATGGAAATGAGAACACATTACCATGAATTTCATCATTGGACTCCCCAAAACATTTAAAGGGAACAATGATATTTGGGTTGTAGTTGATCACTTTATGAAGTCAATATAGTTCATTGTCATCATAAAATATTTCTCTCTTGATTAGCTTGCTAAGTTATAAATTAAGTGGTGAGATTACATGGAATGACACATTCTATTGTATTCGATCAGGGTCTGAGGTTTACCTCGAAGTTCTAGAGAATTCTTCAGCAGGATCTGGATACAAAGTTGAGTTTCCATATTGCATATCATCCTCAGATAGATGGTCAGTCTGAGAGGGCTATTCAAACTCTAGAAGATATGTTGAGAGCTTGCTCTATAGATTTCAATGGTTGTTGAGATCAACACCTTCCTTTGGTGGATTTTTCTTACAATAATAACTTTCACTCAAGCATTCATATGACTCCTTATCATGCCCTCTATGGTAGGAAGTGTATAACCCCTACATACTAGGATGAAGTTGGAGAAAGAAAGGTATTAGGACTAGATCTAGTTGAAGAAATGACAGAGAAAGTTAGATCCATTCAGCAACACATAAGAGCAGTTCAAAGTCGGCATAAAAGTTATGTTGACAATCACCACTGAGATCTGAAGTTCAAAGTTAGAGAAAAGGTAGTCCTATGAATATCTCCTTGGAATAAGGTTATGAGATTTGGAAAGAAGGGAAACCTGAGTCTTAAATATATCGGTTCCTTTGAAATTCTCGATCATATTGGGATGGTAGCTTATCATTTGAAACTTCCATCAAATCTCTCTCAAGTTCATGATATTTTTCATATATCTCTCGTCAGGAAGTACATACATGATCCTTCACATGTATTGAACTCAGAGGTTGTACCATTGGAGCAATGTCTCTCTTATGAGGAACAACCAGTGGAGATTTTGGACCGTAGAGAGAAAGTACTACAAAAAAAGACCACTCACATGGTCAAAGTTTTGTGGTGAAACCATAAATTAGAGGAAGTGACATGAGAACCCAAGGATGTGATGAGATAGAAGTATCTCCATTTGTTTGTATCAGAGTGACGAAATTTCAAGGTTAAAATTCTTTTAAGGGGGTTGAATGTAACACCCTGAGATTTTTTGATATATTAATAAATTTGATTTCTTCGATAGCTTGCGATACATGCAACCCCGAGTCCAAATGAACCGTAATATAATATACCATTATAACATAACCATTAAATTGGTGAAATGAATAAGAATAACCACATTTTGAAAAAATATGTATAAAAGTTTTAAATAAAGCAGATATATTTAGTAAATTAATTATATGCTTTAAAAATACATTTTTTCCTCAAAAAATGGGTTTTATTGCTTTTTGTGGGTGAATATTATAATTAATTTCTGAAACTTTTAGAAATAGTATTTGATTTAAATAATTATTTATTTTATTTAAATTTATTTTAGGTCAAAATAGACACATAATGCCTATATAAGTTCAATATAATTCATTGGAGTCAATTTATAATAATTTTAGATATATAAAAAATTTTAGAACTTTTCACCGTCTTTTACCCGCCTCATAGGAGAATTTGCAAATTCATATAAAACTTAATTTTACCGCTTCTGTGAGTGAAATTTTAAAAATCCGAGAGACACGGTTGATATCAGTAAGTAAAATGTGGTTCAATGAGATGAAAATAATTTTTGGTGAATAGTAACTTTTTACTTTTATTTACCACGGTTAAAAGTAAATAGGGTAATTAAGGGTAAAAATGATATTAATATTACCCTAATACATGTCCTAATTCTATTGAAAAAATGTATCTCGACCAAAAACAACCTTAGGAATAAAATATTATCATTTAGGTCCACTTGGATTAGATTAAGACATTTATTATTATTTAATTCAAAGAAGAGTTAAAAGAGTTAAAATCAAAGTTTAATTACTAAAACATTTTTAATATAGGGTTATACATAAGATAAATTTGATTGTAAATATTCATTATAAAGCTAAAAAGATTTCCTACATAATAGTATTTTATTTATAATTTTTAGACATTAACTAATTTAATTTATTTATGACTCAATGGTGATGCAGTAATTACCTAATTAATGAAATATTAAAATAATTAATATTATAAATACCCAAATAAATGTAATTTGAGACTTTTTATGAATTCCACTAATTTTCTAGGTTAATATGACATATTAGGACTGCTTATATGAATTTTGTTCGAAGTAAGAATGCTGTTATGAATTTATCAAAAACAAAATACCCAATAATGTCAAAATTGACATAAAAGAGTTTTTAAAACAAATATTATATTATTAATTCTTATTCTATTCCTAAAAATCTAAGGTTCAGCCAAAGGACTTGTATCATGATAGGTGAATCATTAATAGACCACTTGGGGGTTGTTTGGATGTATATAATAAGTTTATTAACCATATAATATAAAAATACAAAGAGACATGGTAAATGTCAAACTATGTAACTAAGAGTTAAATATAAATGATAAGGTTAATATTGTGACCCAAATCTGTCTAAAATCTATTGGTTGAAAGGATTTCGACCCATCCCCACTTTAACCTTTAAATAATCAACTTTGGAGCCATTAGAAACCAAATATGAATTTATTATAAAATAATATTTCTAGCTTTTCCAAAGGAGCCCCTCACCCCTCTTATAAAAGGGAACCCCCCCTTCTCTCTAATTCACACCTTCAAAGCCTTTTGGCTCGGCCAACCCCTGCCCAAATATTCTCTCAACTTCTCTCACTTCAACCCAGAGGCCTTAGTTTGATCAGAAAACCAACCTAAGGAGCCCTTTTGATAAAATCAAAAGGAAGAACCCGAAGAAGAGGTAATGTTTTCACCACCATCTTTCAAGTTCCTTTCTTCTTCAACTTTTTCTTTCTTTGTTATTTCCATTCTAAAATAATAACTCCAGTATCTTTTATATACTGTGATGTTATTATAAATATGGTACTACCATATTCAGTATTCTATCCATCCTTTGAATGACATGTCATCATACATGCGTACGTACGGCTTACCGTCTCCACGTCGTGGTGTAATTGTTATTCAAAATATTATTATTTGGATGAGTATGATAATGATGTGTAATGGAAGTAAATAATAAATATAACATTATAATGATTCAGTATATATGATATACCATCCAATTATATATTATTTTAATATCAAAAGAATGATATTGTCGCTCGTGTGTACGTACGGACTACCGTCTCCACGAACGCGATGAGATTCATTCTCCATCGTATCCATTCAAGTCTAATTCTCATTTGATGATTAAAAATAATGTTTAAGGACTCGATATCATTCTGGATATGAATAAGATACAACCTATCCAAAACAAACATGGTTTATGTAATAAAACATATAAAAGAAAACGAGTAAGTTAACACCTGAAACGACGATAATAATAAGATATTATTAATAAAGAAATGTTAAAAGATCATATATGATATCATATTAATTTATATGATTCTTGTATAATTTAATAACAATTATTTCACCATTTTACAAGAGGTTAAACTACCCTCAATCAAAGAAAAGTACAAGGTAATGGTTTATTTCACAATCTCTTCATTATCCGAGGTTGTTTACACGTAATTATCTACTGGGACCTCTTTATCATCCGCATCCATGTTTCTTAAAAATGTATTTAAAATCATTCTTACTATTTTATAGAATATGGGTTAAAGTCATTTATACCCTTATTTGACTTTTTTATAAAGGAATCTTTTTATCGTTTTTCAAACAAGGTCATTTTTAACCTTTTCGACAGAATTAAGGTAAGAATGTTTTTTTAACTTATACGGCGGGTGCGACTATTTTCCGCCATTATAAAATCGTCGAAACTTCCCTTACAAGCTTATAAGAATATTTTCAAAGTAAATGTTTTATTTTATAGTTATTTTACTTTTAAATGATTTCAAAAAAGAGATATTTCTCTCAAATAGTTTTGATTTCATCTATGTCAACATCTTTTGATGGATTTTTAAGCTTATTTGAAGTTGATTTATTATGATACAAAACTTTCATATTGTATTGAATGTTTTGTGATATGTTTGACTGTGGATGTGTTATTTTTATACCATTCATGGTTTATGGAGAAAGTGTTGACATTTCGTATGTTAGTTTTAATACGAATGTTTATGTTATGTTTAAACCTGTTCATATGAGGAATGCATTTGACTTAATAAGTGAAGGGTGGAGTCCACTATAACTCCTCGATGTATCGGTAGGTCTCATGAGACAAACTAGTGTCTTGACACAAGACCTCGACAAAATCTTATTTGTAGTCTTGACACAAGGCCTTGACTATGTGATTATGATAGTCTGACATTATGCATTCCATCATTATGAAAGTGGTTATTGATATTACATATGATTATTCGACTAGTAGAATATCCATGTGAATAAGTAAATGACATTATTTCATTTTATTTCTGCCATATTATGCTGAAGTTCAAGTTTAAAAGGCTTTTGTTCTAGTTATACATTGCCTTAAATGTTTATGCTTATTTATGAAAGTTTCCGCTATATTGTTATCCTTACTGAGCATCTGAGCTCACCCCTTTCAATGTTTTATTTTTCTCAGGATGTGAAGAAGTATTTTATGAATGACCTGTAGGGATAGTATGAGGGGATATGAAGACAAGATGTTGTTGTAGTTTTCATTTTATGATGTAATTGTAAGACTTATGAATATATCTAGTGTTTCCAAGACTACTAAACTAATCGGTCCTTCGGGACATGATTCCTGGTAATCAAGCCAATGTTATGTAATAATGCGACGACTCTGAGTAACTGGGGTCGGGGCGTTACACATGTTGTCCACACTGACGCTGCTATAGTAGGCAACCAACAACAGACACCTCATTGGACCTTCTATCATCACCATCCGCTGCCTAAGTGAGGCCACACACCAAAGAAGCCATCCACCAATTACTGGACCAGCCACTGCCACCAACTGCACGCGGACCACTGCTCGCCAAAACAACACCACACCGCCGACATGCGCCTCACTGATCTCCCACCGACAAAGATATCATACCAATTAGTCGACCATCGCCAAGAGTTGAAGCCACTGTGCCATGGGGAGTCGCCACCGAGAGCTAGAACCATCGTGCCATGGGGAGTCTCCACTATGGAAGCCGAATGAGATGGGGCTGAAACCCTAGAGGAGAGCTCCGGGTCAAAGCCGACAGCTCCCCCTCATTATTACAGATTTATCCAACAAGTAGATTAAATATATATATATATATATATATATATTTCGATATGATAATAATTAAAAATAAAAATATTGAAATAGTATCTATATATAACTAAAATTTTATATAATTATAAATATTATAAATCTATTTATTATTTAAATATATTTATTGTAATTTTATAAGTACTTTTGAGAAAATAGTAGATTCATGGGTATACCATGAATGAATCATATACCTAGTAAAGTATAGATAAATAAATGAGTCATCACATATGGATAACATGAATAATAATATGGGTGTAATGTATAAATGAACATACATGATGAATACATAACATATATGAACGTCAATTATACTCAAACAACAATATATCTATTGACCAGATTCATTGGAAACATATATTTATTTATAATCATAATTATATGTATTTGAAATGTATTTATATATAATTATAAATATAATAAATATATTTATTATTTAATGAAATTTATTATAATCTTGTAAATATTTAAATTTAATTTTATTTAATTATAATCTTAAAATACTTTTTAAAAAACATTGTATATATATTTGAATTATTAAAAATATATATTAATTACACAAAAGAATTTTTTATTTAATGTATACAAATAAACACCATTTTTAATGTAAATATAATAATTTAATATAAATTAATAATATTTTTATTATAAAAATTTATCAATTCTAATTATAGCGCTGATAAAGGGTGTACCTTGATCAATGCTCTTTTTAGTGCTGATAAAAGGTAGATTTATCAACACTTGTACATAGCACTGATAAAGGCCCCCCCTCTCTCTTTTACTAGTGGTTTCTGTTTAGCGCTGATAAAAGCTTGTGCATCCCTTTCCCATATCTCTGGTAGTGATCATTAATTTTATTTGATAAAAAATATCCAATTCCAATCAAAAGTCCCATAGCACCATAAGCCTACTGATCCAGAAATCTAGAATAACAAAAGTGAAATTGGTTGAGTGTAATTAAAAAATCCAATTCAATTCAGTCACTTAAATTAATTATCTTTATCATGACATGTTTCACTTTCTATTAAACATGTAAGGTCAGCGATTTAATAAAAAATTGATAAACATTACTCACAAAATAATATTACATGAATCAAATTATCCCATGAGTGAAGAAATAGTTATAGCATGTCAGTGCACACCTAATTAAACCTATTCCACTCCCCTCTGGATCTAGCCAATCACCTTTGGGTGTTCACTGATAACGAATATATGATGGATTATGGGGGAGATAATTGTAATGAGTGCAGAAGAGAGAGAGTATAATGTAGAACTAATTGAATAAAATATCATAATCTATCTAGAAAACAAAGAATAATGTTTCATAAAATACAAATCAATAAATGGAAGAAAGAACTAGCTACAACACTCTCTCCCATGTCAGAATCCTAAATGTGTCTTCTCTCATGGATGACCGATCTACAACTGTTTGCACTCCTTATATTTACAAGAAAAGAGCTACCAAAGTATGGTCTTTTTGAAATTTCATATTATTTTTCTTCAAATCCTCGTATCTTTCTCTTTTAAATAGTCAAAGACTCCTCCTTTTAATCCATCATGGGAACTTCCCAAAATACCCCTTTTCGTTTTCCTAATCTAACATGGAAATTTAATTTAAATCCCCCTGAAAATATATCTAAAATCACATTCATTTGTGGTGGGTGGCCCGAAGTTCATCTTTGTTTTATAAGTCGAGCACCATGACCTTAGCTAGGTTCACTATATTGTTTCAACAACCCAATCTCGTGCATATCCTTCTCCAAAACTACTTGTGAATAACTATTAAGGTTTGGTCTGAATAATTTCATGCACATATCTTCACTGCCTCCTACATATGTACCAAAAAAATAATAAGAATGAAAAAATGTAAATCATTTCAAATTGTATGTTCACATATGTTCCACGATGTATCTGTATGGAATAATTTATTTTATCTAGTTTTTTTTCTCTTCCACAACTTTTTCCACAATCATATCTTATTTTTATCACCATTTTGAATTCTAAAAGACCCTATGTAAAATGGTCATGTTCTCTATGACATTTGAACTCTAATCATTCTCGTTAACCATGAGAAATATTCCCCAATCTTATTTATTCATGTGTCTATGATTCCCCCATAGTTATTCATTCAGCTAGACCACGACATCCAACCCACAATGTTTCATAGTTTTATCGACCATTTTTTCATGGAAATGGTTTTATCCATGTGTTTAATCCCATTTCAGTGTCCTTTTTTTCTTGATACTTGTGCTCCAGGAAATCCCATTCCATGGTGCCGAGTTATCCATTTCAGGCATCTTAAACCTACAGCCCTCATAGTATCTAAGTCGAGTCCCTAACTCATGCATGATATTGTACATCATCCTGTGTGTGTGGTTTCGAGCTCCAATGATCTTAATTAGATGATTATGAGCATTATAGTGATTAAATGACATATTCTAGAGCTCAGGAAGATGAATCCATGGAACATTTCAGATATATAGGAGGTAGCATGGTGATTCTCGAAGGTAGAGAGTGGAGGAGATAGTATGTCATAGTGGGGGACAGATGAGCGTGGCCATGAAAATATTGTTTTATTAAGTTGTATCAATGTCATGGTATGTGAGATTCCCATAACATACTTCTCAAGAAGGCTACCCCTTCTTTATAAATGTAGAGACAACGCCAAAAACCTAGATGAGTACTGTAGAGGCTTCCCCGCCTTGTTTCACTCACACCCATCGATGACCCACATAATGATCTCCTCTATCATTGTTCACTCATGTACATTATTTCCCTTTTTCACACTTCTTCCCCCCCCTTGTTGTCTCATTGGCCTGTTAAAGCCTCATTTTTTTCACATGAAGATAAAATTAAAATTTACAAATAAATAATAAAAAATCATTCATAAAATGTAAAAATTTATTTCTTTTTTCAATACAATATTTAAAATGTCAATACACACACAATAATTAAATCAATGAATAAATTTTGAAAAAATAAATGATTAACTAATATAATTAATTAATTTATGTTCAAAAATCATGTGTGATATGAATATAACAATATTATAATTCATAACTAATGATTTTATAGAATTATATTATCCTTTTCGAAATAGACTTGGATTTATAAGATATCAAAAATTTTCTTTAAGATTTTTAATCATCACTTTCTTTCCATTAATTCTCTCAAGTTCCAATACATAATTATTAAGATCATCATAGGAATTATGATATCATATATATTTCACACCATCCACAATGAAATCATATTGAATCATGATACTTTTTCTTAAGTCTCTCCATGTGTTGAGTTAAAAATTACTTTGTATGAATTTTAGAGATAAGATTCCCCTTGTATCTTTTTTGAATTGTTTCTTTAAAATGGATTGAACTTATATAATTATAGTAAATGTTCCAGACACTATTTGAATGAAATATTTTCTTTTAATCTCACGATCTACAATAATTTGATACATCTTAGATAGATATTCATAAATATTTGATTCCATTATTTTAATTATTTATCTCTTTGTTGAGACATTCAACTTTTTATCATTCATTAATAAAGGAATATTATACTATAAGTTCCTCAACATTTGAATAAAGAAACAATTTTTTTATTATACTTGAATCATTGTTTTGTTCATGGAATGTTTAATCTATTTTTATTTTAATGTTTTTTTCTTCATTCATCACATTAAAGTTGAATTTTCATACTTCTTCCATGAGGAATTTTATATCATATTCTTATTATGGGTGAATCTCACACTAAAAAATTATTTAATTTCATTCGGTAGGGAAATTACCTTACCATAAAGAATCTTCCTTTACAATCTAAGATAAGAATCAAAATACCTTATTTAGGATTATTTCTTCATATTCATCGTATATTCCATAGTCCATTAACCCTTTTGCATCATCTTCATTGGAGTGCCGAACTTTGAGTTACTCTCATTTTTCATAACCTATTTAAATAAATTGATTCTTTATTTCAAGTTTTTTTTATTTGATTCACCAATATTCTAAATAATATATCTTTTATTTTAGACACAATGGGCTACTCATTTAAATTTCTCTTGATAGCCATTCTATCATTCTTTATTTTAGAGATCTTTGTGGTTTTTCTTCTAGAAACCAAATAAAATTATCTTTAATCGCATTTGGATATTTATAAATCTCTCATTAAAATATAAAAATGATACATTCTTGAGCATTGAATTGTTGACGTATAAAACTAGAATATTCATTATCACTCACCTTAATTTAAATTATTCTAAATATATAACCTTTTAATGAGATTAGAATAAACTCATATTGTCCTATTTAATTTTACCTTGTAATCTTTTTGTGATATTTTAATAAAATAAAAAACATGATTTATATGATGCTAAACGTCCTTTTTCATTTAAAGCCACTAATTTAAACATTTTAAACACTTTTTGATCCAAATAAAGTTGATATTTAACATTTAAAACTTCTATAATTTTTTTTCCTTCCCTTTCTCAATCTCCATAAAATAATTAAAATGAGTAATTTATTTCCAATGGCATCCATGGATGCATTATCATCATACTCATGCAACTACATCCTTAAGGAAATTATTCCTTAGAAATCTCAATTATCTCATTATCATGAAAAATTCGCAACATAAATTGATTTTCCTTAACTTTCTAATTTTTTATTTGATTCACTAGTTTTAGTTCAACTACGCCAATGTGACTATTAACATTAAAAATAAATATATTTTTATTTTATATTCTTCTTTTCACATAGAGGATACAATTTTCTTCATTTCCACTTTCTCTTTTTTTCTTATAGTTGTAGTTATAATATCCATAACATTCTCATTATAAAAAAATTTAGATGTAATTTTAGAGCACTCATCAATATTTCACATCATTTTTTGAATATATAAAAATATGAATGTAGTAATAATAAGATTAATATCCAATGTAAAATATAACTCAAACAAAACATGGATATTGTAATTTTTAGATAAATCCATAATATTAATTTTACATAACTTGATTTATATAAATCACAAAAATGTAATGGTATTCAAATAATATACAAAATAATATATCAAAGTATTTATTCATCAGTCTAAAAAAATTAATAGTGAATACCAAATAGACCAAACACAATAAGATGCATTTTTGTTTTCACTTGGGAGAATATCAAAACAAATTATTTTATAGATTAATAAGAGTAAAAAAGGTTTATCTAATACAACTAGCAATTCTTAGATGTGAATATGTTAATCAATGGAGGTTAATTAGAAATCCATCTCCAATTAAAACTTCCACCCATTCGAAACAAATGTGATCTCATTAGTAGTTAATGTTGGAATATCATCATGAATGTAACTCCCCGACCCCTCTAGACTGGAGCCAGTTCACTACATGGTATATTGGCATGGTTAGAAGGAATGAAAATCCTAAAGGAACGATCAGTTTAGTAGTCTTGAAGAAACTAGATACATAGATGTTACTCAAATTACATTGGAAAAATTTACAAAATATAATATATAATGAAAACTAAAAGCTGCATCCACAAGAACTCAATAAATGATCTCCTCTTTGTCACCTGTTGAAAGTACACAATGAATGGGGTGAGCTCAAACAATCAGTAAGGGTTACAAATAGCCGAAGCATGAATCAATAATAACAGAATTGTAAATAATTTGACATAATCAACATGGCATGGTGAATAAATGAAAAACTCACACCATTAATAAACTGAGAATGAAACTGCATCCATAGATTTTGCCGCAGTGAAAAACTCATGGATAGTAATAACTGATAATAAATAAAGAGAATGATTATTAATTTGACGTCATGTATCTGGAACATGAAACCATAATACTGTTAAAAAAGATTTGTTCTGTGGGTAGAATCCCGTCTAATTTTTGGAAACAAACTCGAAGGGTTTGTCGCTAAACTGATTTGTCTCATGAGACCTACCGTTGCATCGAGGGGATATAATGGGCCCCACCTGTCACTTCATTCCCAAAGCATTCTTTATAAATTGATTCAATACAAGATAATTATTCCTTTTCAATATCCATATAGAGTAGGGTATACAGATTCATCAATATTTCTATAGTTAAAATAACTTTCCAAATAAACACCGTATGTAAATTAGAATACGGTTTAGACAAAAAACATATCATTGATATGAGATTATGGATTTGTAATATAAATATAATTTCAAATGAAAAGTGATCTCAAATGGTCAGTAGGTACACCACATAAATATTATTACATGCACAATACAAAGATAGTCACAATAAAATAGTAGTGAGACAAAGTCCCTTTCCACAATGTAATCTGTCAAATCATAAGAGCAGAACTTTATAACCTTTAAACGAGTCATTTAATACCATTAATATAAATATAATCATGTTATTATATATCAAATGGAAGTACACATATACCACATACAAGAAATAATTGGCAAACAATGGAAATCTCATGGAAATGAAAGTGAGATGAGAAACCCCTTACCTTTTGCTCGAGTGTGTTATTCGTTTGTTTTAATGACCTGAACAATAAAATTTAGATTCATTAATTAATAAGTCCAGAACCTCCAATAGATGTAATTGATTTATTGTAACCTTATTAGGTTCATTCATGGCCCTTTTAATGGGTTTAAGAGGTTCAATTTTATTGTTTTGGAAGCATTTTCTTCCTTGGTTTTCATGATTTGTTTACTTGCATTCATGAATGGAAGTTTGTTTGAAATGTGGTTAAACATACAGAATTGTTAATATAAATTATTAGTGAAATTAATTAGATATAAATGATCTTATAATGATTATAGTTTATATACTTTAGGATGAATCACTAGTTAAAAGTTTTTGATAAATGCTTGGATTTAGCTTGGCAGTTTTGTATACAATGAACTTGTTTTGTATTATTATTCCATATTATGAGTGTGTAAAGATTCCAAAAATTAATGATATGAAATAAATATATTCTGATTTGGTTCAACCATTAAAATGGTTTCATGACCAGTAATGAGGGATAAAGTGAAGAACATGACTCCACCGTCCACGAAGGTTATAAATTGGAACCTCATGGACGTTGATTTCGTTTATAAAAATAAAAAGGGGGGAGTAAGAATATTGATGGTGGTTCTTCCATTAACATGATATAATTCACGTATATAAATGATAATGAAGTTTATCATGGTCATTTGGATAGATTATTTGAGAAGAGAAAAAGAAAAGAGATAAACTTGAAAATAAAAGAAAAGTTGAGAGATCCCTTATGAAAATTCGACAGCCTAACGACGTCGATTAAAATTTCATAAAATGAAATGATGATAACAAAAGGGTATATAATCATATTAAAATAAAAAGGAAAGTAATAAGAATAAATAAAATCAAACCCCAACATATGAGACTGGAATTTCAAATAGTTAACATAAAAGAAGTGTCGACTAAAAGAAGAGAATGAAGGATTCCCTTACCTTGTAGAGTAACTCCTAGATCTTGAAGGATGGGACCTTGGGAGATTAAGGACACCTTGGTAGGACTCCTAGAGAGGTAAAAACACTATATATTCTAGGATGTGGGATTTTTAATGAATGAAAATGAATCGATGAGTGGGTATTTATAGAAAAAGAGAGGTAGTTTTTTTAATAATTTCAAAGGGACACCTCATTTGTGGTTTTTGTGAAATCATGGGCTTGCCCATGGTATTTGCCCATGGTTTTATCCACTTGGGAAACCTCATGTCGTAAGTTACTATAAACAAGTCAACCATACTTTTATATTTAATTATTACATCATTATGATGTCATTAAACTACCGAAAACTCAAAACTGTATTTTTACTATTCATGAAAAATTCCTGTATTTTAGAAAAATCCAAAAAATTCACCATAACAATTTTTTGATGTTTATAATTCAAAAATGAACTCCATTTTTTGAAAATAATTTTCTATGTATTTTTATTTTTAAATAAAATCATAGTTAATTCGAAAAATAACAATTTTAAAGGTATAATTAGTTCTATATCACATTGAAAAATTAATTAAGATCTCATTATCTTGTTACCTTAAAAAATATTATCATTATTTACTATTTATATGGGTCATATTACTATTCATATTACTATTCATAAGGATATGTTACTATTCATCAAAAAATCAAGTTGGTTTTATCAGACTCCAAATGACTTACTCATCACAACTCTAGATGACTGTTTTTAGAAATTCAAAACATAGAAGTGAAAAATTTATGTTTAATGTCTTGGTTTTGACTATCTCCTAAATTACCAAGTGTTGTTTCAAAGGAACACAATTCTTTATGAAATATAGGCTATGAATAGAATGTATTTGATAGAAGCATACCATAAAATTTTTGGGGTGTTATATTATTCCCTCATTCGTAAATTTCATTCTCAAAATTTTATATATAAAGCCCACCAAAAAGATGTGGGTGGTTCTTCTTCATAACATCCTCAGGTTCCCATTTTTCTTCATCCATATTCTGGTTTTTACAAAGAACCTTTACTAGATGAGTTTTTTGATTTCTCAATAACATCTCCCTTGTGTCAAGAATCCCAATAGGCTATTCACAGTATGAAAAATCAGGTTCTAGTTCTATTTCTTCATAGGTGAGTACATGCATTGGGTCTGACATGTATTTTATCTATAATGACACATAGAATACATCATGGTCTTTGGGGAGATTTGGCGGCATTGCTAAATGGTAAGCTATTGCTCCGATTCTTTCCAGAATTTCAAATGGTCCGATATACCTAGGGATCAGTTTCCCCTTCTTACCAAACCTTAAGACACCCTTCCATGGAGATACATTCATAAAGACATGATCTCCCACATGGAATTCCAAATCCTTTCTCCGGTTGTCATCATAACTCTTCTTCCTACTTTGGGCTTCTTTAATATGGGCTTGAATTTCCTTTACCTTTTCCGTGGTCTCCTCAATAATTTCTGGGCCTATAAGTTTCCTCTCACAAACATCATCCCAACAAGTTGGAGTTCAACATCACTTTCCATATAGTGATTCATATGCAGCCATTTGAATACCAGAATGGAACCTATTATTGTAAGAAAATTCCACCAATGGAAAGTATTGATCCTACATACCTTGGAAGTCAAGAGAGCATGATCTCAACATGTCTTCTAAAGTTTGAATAGTCTCTTCAGACTATCCATCGGTTTGGGGGTGATAAGAAGTACTCATACGAAGATCAGTATTCAAAGCCTTCTGGATAATTTTCCATAATTTTGATGTAAACCAGGGATCTCAATTAGACACAATCGATTGAGGTGCACCATGAAGTCTTACAAAATTATTAATATAAAGTCTTTCTAGGCACTCAAGTGGTAAATCCTCTCTTATTGGAAGAAAATTTTCTGATTTTATGAGGCGATCAATAATTACCCATATTGCATCATTCCTTCTAGGTGTCCTCGGTAGTCCGGTGACAAAATCCATTGTAATGTTATCCCACATCCACATAGGAATAGGTAGAGGTTGCATCACCCCTCTAGGATGTTTTATCTCTACCTTCACTTATTGACAAACTAGACACCTTGACACGTAGTCAGTAATCTCCCACTTAATATTATCCCACAAAAAATATTCCTTCAGATCTCTATACATCTTTGTGCTACCCGGGTGTATAGAGAATTTTGAGCTATGATAATCCTCTAATAGTTCTTTTTTAGCTCAGGTAATGATGGAACACATAACCTCTTCCCAAACTTCAGATCTTCTTCCTCATAAACAAATTATTCCCATCTCCCATCCTTAACATCAATAATCTTCTTGTGCAGATTTTCATCATCAGATTGAGATCTTTTTATCTTCTTTGGTAAATATGGTTAAGCAATCATTTGAAAGAGGAAATATGTTTCCCCTTCCTTAATAATTCCCATATCCATCTTTATTAGATCCATGAATATAGAATCTCTCTCTATCCTCATTTGAGTCAGAAGTCCATGATCCTTCTGTTTAATGTATCTGCCACCTTATTCGCTTTTCTCATGATTCTTCAGCTGCATTGATGCATAATCAGTAACATTACCATTTTACATAAGGAAGCAACCCAACCCATTCTTTGATGCATCACTGTATATTACAAATCCATCACTTTCAGATGGAAGATTCAAAATTGGAGCATTGAACAATCTTCTTTTCAATTCCTCTAAGCATTTTGTACATTCTCTTGTCCATAAAACTTAACCCCTTTATGTGTAAGCTTGGTTAGGGGGTTAGCCAATCGGGAAAAATTTTGAACTAAATGCCGATAGTAACCTGCTAAGACAATAAAACTGCATACCTCAGTTATGTTTGTTGGCATGGGCCATTATTTTATTGCCTCTATCTTTGCAGGATCAACTAAGATTCCATCCTTAGAGACAATATGAAGTAGAAAAGAAACAGATTGAAGCCAAAATTTTCATTTTCTAAACATCCCATATAATTTATTGCTTATAAGAGTTCTTAGAATAATCTGCAAGTGATTCTCATGGTCTTCATTGCATTTTTAGTATACAAGGATATCATTGATGAATACAACAACAAATTTATCAAGATATTCCTTGAAAACTCTATTCATTAAATCCTTGAAAACAAAGGGTGCATTTGTCCGTCCAAAAGGTATCACTGTAAACTCGTAATGCCCATACCTAGTTTGAAATGTTGTCTTAGGAATATCTTCCTTCCTCACACGCAGCTGATGATATCCGGATCAAAGGTCAATCTTTGAAAAGTATTAATCTCCATGAAGTTAATCCAATAAATCATCAATTAGGGGAAGGGGATACTTATTATTTATTGTAATAGCATTGATTTCCCTATAATCAATGCATAGCCTCATGGATCCATCTTTCTTTTTGACAAACAAGACCGGGGAACCCCATGGATAAATACTAGGTCGAATAAATCCTTTGTCATTCAACTCTTCTAGTTGTTTATTTAGATCCACTAACTCCATAGTGTCCATTCTATAGGGGGTATTTGATATAGGTCTTTCACCTGGAATTAAGTTAATAGAGAACCCAACTTCCCGCTCTGGAGGATGTCCAAGTAAATCCTCTGGAATTAGTTCAATGTAATCTTGAACTACGTGTACATCTTCAATTTGAATATTTCTTTCCTCAACCATAGATAATGGTTTATCTTCCTCTCTATGTATTTCATTCAGTAGAGCTACTGGGGGTGGTTATAGATAAGAATCAGATGGCGAGGTCTCCACTCTAGAGATAAGAGATTCTAAACCATTTTCAAAAATTGTAACTCCCTTTTTATTACAATAAATATTTGCATCATAATTTGATATCCAATCCATACTGAGAATTATATCAAATTAAGTCATTGGTATGATGATAAGGTTAGCAACTAAAACACGTTTTGGTGTCTAGAGGGGGACTAGTCAACATGCCTTTGTTGCAATGATACATCCCCTGGGAGTTTTGACTGACAACTCTTTTATTAAATCAAATTAGACATATTTAATTTTCTTAGAAAATTGGGAAGATATAAATGAATGCGATGATCCAGAATCCAATAAAGTGTTGACTTAGTTTGAGGAAATAATTAAATTACATGCCCCCATGTCATTAGGAACTTCTATCTCTGTGGTTTTAATCCCATAGGCTCTCCCTTTCTCTCTTGGCCTTTTCTTAGTCATGTTTCCTTGAAGATTATGACACTAATTTTCATAGTGTCCTATATCTCTATAATTGTAGAATTAAACACCATCAAATTGTTTCATCCCCTTGCATTCATGAGATTAATGACCCTTTTATCCACACGTATAGTAGACTCCCATGCCTTTAAATCATTTCTCGAGATGATTCATTCCATAGTTATCGCATAATGAGAAATTCTTCATTCCCTTGTTCTTCTTTGGTGCTTCACCTTTCCCTTGGTTATCTGAGTACTGCTTTTTTATCTTGGTTTCCCTTGAAAAAATTTGATCTAGAAAATTCCTTCTCTGTTTTGATGGCACTTGATACAATTTTATCATATGATGAAATTTTTTGAGAAGCTAGTGCCCTTCAAAGAATTGGATTAAGAACTTCAAAAAAAATGATCAATCTTGTCTGCCGAGTCACATACGTAATCTACGACATACCTGGTTAGCCTTGTGAAGGTAGACTCACACTTCACAACACTGTCTTCTTCCCTTTTCATTATGCCAAATAATTTCCTCTTCATTTCGGTTCATTTCTCACGAGGGAAATATTTTTTGAAGAATATTTCCTTAAACTTCCTCCATTCCATATCTTCTATTTATTCTTCCTCCGTGGTATTCTGAATCAAGGACCACCATTGATCAACACCACCCTTGAGATAGTATACCTCCAGTACCACCTTTTCATTTTCATTGCATGTTAATTCCATGAATATCTTTTCAAGGGACTTGATCCATTGCTCAGAAACCACTGGATTAGTAGTCCCATTGAAAGATGGGGGATTCTTCCGCATGAAATGATCTAACACAGGTGTAGAATGATTATTCGTTACAACTTGAGTAAGTTGTCCCAATATGGTCATGATCTGATCTGCTCCAACATTGACTGCATTGACTTGCTCAGTGGGGAGATCCCTACCTTGCCCACGAGTATTGATTACCCTCCTTCCATTAGACGCGATTTCTAAATAATGGAACACACTACATTAAGGTATGAATCATAATTTATAACATTAACATAACAAAATACTTAAAAAAAATTTAGATCCTACGCATGGCTAATCCCATAATCAGAAAAATGGTTTTTTTGATGAATAATTTACATTTCAATCCTTCATAATGGCTTGTAAAGAAAATTTGAATTATCCTAAGCATATACCCTAGGAGTGTCGTAACCAAGAGTACAGCAAGGCCTGTTGTCGTGTACCAGGATACCTCGGGTCAAGCCTGAAACTCCTTGTCAGAGCTTTCACTCCTAGGTACATCTGTTCTAGAGCCACCTCTACCTGCTCGAATCCAGATAGGGATGTATTTTCTATAAGGATTCACATAATCTATTCCTTACCAAAATACTAGGATATTTTTGTATGTTTTTCCTCAAATAATACCTTAGGTCTTTGTTCCCTACTATACATTTCCTACTCTAGTTTCTAAGTTTTCTACTAAACTTCCTCTGATACAAACTGTAACACCTCGACCCCTCTAGACTGGAGCTAGTGCACTATTTTTTATATTGGAATGGTTAGAAGGAATGAAAATCCCAAAGGAACAATTAGTTTAGTAGTCTTGAAGAAACTAGATATATAGAAGTTACTCAAATTACATTGGAAAATCTTACAAAATATAATACATAATGAAAACTAAAAGATGCATCCATAAGAACTCAATAAATGATCATATCTTTGTCACCTATTGAAATTAAAAAATGAAAGGGGTGAGCTCAAACGCTCAGTAAGGATTATAAATAGTGGAAGCATGAATCTATAATAACTAAATTGTACACAATTTTACATAATCAAATGGCATGGGGAATAAATGAAAAACTCACGCCATTAATAAACTAAGAATGAAACTGCATCCGTAGATTTTGCCACAGTGAAAACCTCATGAATAGTAATAACTAATAATGAATAAAGATAATTCTTATTAATTGGAAATCATGTATCTGGCACATGAAAGAATAATAAATTTAAAACAGTTTAGTTCTGTGGGTAGAAACCCGTCTGATTTTTGGAAACAAACTCGAAGGGTTTGTCGCCAAACTGATTTGTCTCATGAGACCTACCGATGCATCGAGAGGATATAGAGGGATACACCCACCCCTAAATTTCCAAATAATTCTTTATAAATTGATTAAATACAAGATCATTATTAATTTTCAATATCCTTATAGAGTAGGTTATACTGATTCATCAATATTTCCATAGTTAAAATAACTTTCCAAATAAACACCGTATGTAAAATGGTATACAATTTAGACAACAAACATATCAATGATATGAGATTATGGATATGTAATATAAATATAATTTCAAATGAAATGTGATCTCAAATGTGAAGTAGGTACACCACATATGGATTATTAGGTGCACAATACAAAGATAGTCACAATAAAATAGTAGTTGAGACAAAGTCCCTTACCACAATGTAATCGGTTGAATCATATGACCATAACTTAACAAACCTCAAAAGAGACATTGAATACCATTAATATAAATAGAATAATGTTATTATATATCAAATGTAAGTACACATATACCAAATACAAGAAATAATTGGCTAACAATGGAAATCTCACGGAAATGAAAGTGAGATGAGAAACCCCTTACCTTTTGCTCGAGTGTGTTCTTAGTTTGTTTTAATGACCTGAATAATCAAATTTAGATTAATTAATTAATAATTAAAGAACATTATATAAATTTAATTGATTTATTATAACCTTATTAGGTTCATTCATGGCTCTTTTAATGGGATTAAGAGGTTCAATTTTATTGTTTTGGAAGCATTTCCTTCCTTGGTTTTCATGATACGTATACTTGCATTCATGAATGGAAGTTTGTTTTAAATGTGGTTAAACATCAAGAATTTTTAATATATATTATTAGTGAAATTAAATAGATATAAATGATCTTATAATTATTCTACGTTATATACTTTAGGATGAATCATTAGTTAAAAGTTTTTGATAAATGCTTGGATTTAGCATGGCAGTTTTGTATACAATGAACTTATTTTGTATTATTATTCCGTATTATGAGTGTGTAAATATTCCAGAAAATTAATGAGATTAAATAAATATATTAATATCTGGTTCAACCATTAAAATGGTTTCATTACCAGTAATTAATAAGAAAGTTAAGAACAAAACTCTGCCTTCCACAAAGGTTATAAATTGGAACCTCATGGACGGTGATTTCGTTTATAAAAATAAAAGGGGGGGGGGGAGTAAGAATATTGATGGTGGTTATTAAATTCACAAGATATAATTCACATATATATATGATAATGGAGTTTATCATGGTCATTTTGATATAGGAGGTGTGAAGAGAAAAAGAAAAGAGATAAACATGAAAATAAAAGAAAAGTTGAGAGATCCCTTATTAAAATTCGGCAGCCTAATGACATCACTTAAAATTTCATAAAATGAAATGATGAGAACAAAAGGGTATCTCATCATATTAAAATAAAAATGAAAGTAATAAGAATAAATAAAATCAAACCCCAACATATGAGAATGGAAATTTAAATAGATAACATAAAAGAAGTGTCGACTAAAAGAAGAGAATGAAGGATTCCCTTACATTGTAGAGTAACTCATAGATCTTGAAGGATGGGACCTTGGGAGCTTAAATGCACCTTGGGAGGACTCATAGATAGGTAAAAACACCATATATTTGAGGATGAGGGATTTTGAATGAAATAAAACGAATGGATGAGTGGGTATTTATAGAAAAAGAGAGGTTATTTTTTAATAATTTCATAGGGACACCTCATTAGTGGTTTTTGCCAAACCTTGGGCCTGCCCATGGTATTTTCACATGGTTTTAGCCACTTGGTACACCTCATGTCATAAGTTACTATAAAAAAGTATAACACACTTTTATATTTAATTATTACATCATTATGATGTCAGTAAACTATCGAAAACTCAAAATTGTATTTTTACTATTCATAAAAAATTCATGTATTTTAGAAAAATCCCAAAAAATCACCATAACCATTTTTTGACATGTATAATTCAAAAATGAACTCCATTTTTTGAAAATAATTTTCTAGGTATTTTTAATTTATTTTTTAAATAAAATCATAATTAATTCGAAAAATAACAATTTTAAAGGTATAATTACTTCTATATCACATTGAAAAATTAATTAAGACCTCATTATCTTATTACCTTATGAAAATAAAATATTATCATTATTTACTATTTATAAGGGTCATATTACTCTTCATAAGAGTATGTTACTATTCATTAAAAAATCAATTTGGTTCTATCAGACTCCAAATGACATACTGGTCACAACTCTAGATGACTGTTTTCGAAATTCAAAACATAGAAGTGAAAAACTTATGTTTAATGGCTTGGTTTTGACTATCTCCTAAACTACCAAGTGTTGTTTCAAAGGAACACAGTGTTTTATAAAATATAGTATATGAATAGAATGTATTTAATAGAATCATACCATAAAATGTTTGGGGTGTTATAATGAACTATTATTATTGAATGCTTAAAAACAATAAAGAAAATGAAAAATCAAATTCATAATGTTTTTCAAATATATTATGAGTGTTATTCGACATCACATGGATTTTTTCATATTATCAATGATGAATGTTAAGGGTAAGATGACAGTCTTGAAGAATTTATAATAATGTATCCTAAAAATCATAGTGTATCTCTTGTATGTCACAAAATATGAATTTAATATAAACAGGTAGAATGTTTAATGATTATGTATAAATCAAAAATAATGTTCCTCTTCCTTCCATCACACATGCCATTGATCTATTATTTATGTGTTCACCTATTCTCTGCTAAAAAATATTCCCTTTACTCTTGAATGTACACAATAAAATTTGGAAGGCTATATATCTCTATTTCTATGTGTATATATATATATATATATATTTATTGAAATAAAATAACTACAATGTTTTAATATAAATTGTGACATGTTTTTGAAAACCATGATGTGATTTACTTATCATGTAAGTCAAAAACAGATCAATCTTAAATGCCTCAATCTTTAAAAATATTCAATATTTTCCTGACATAATCCTTAAAATAATGGTGTAGAACATGAAATGTTAGAAATCTAATGATATATAATAAATTCCTAAAAATCATACTCTTTTCACATATTTCAAACTTCAGTGAAAAATAACTTATCCATTTTTCTATGAAAATAAAAATGAATTGTAGTAAATATAACATGACAGGGTTTTCTCTAAATTAAAGTTCTTCCAATATTCTCTCATGTGCTTGTATTCACACATTTCATTCTCCTAAAATATCCCTAAAATGTTCTAATATTTATCATGATTTATTTGAATCAACTCATACTAAAATTTAATTTTGAGCCTCATCCATCTACATCACTTCTTCATTATCCATGAGGAACATTCACTTAATATTGAAAGAAATATGTCAAACTAATAAGATAAAATATCCTATGTACTTAAAATAAACATACATAATATATGCATATATAATAATCATTATTGCCTCATGTACTCACAAGTAGAAAATTGTGTATTCATGGAGTGAGGATTCGGGTGACCCCTATTTGAAAATCACTAATCACCTTATTAGAAATCTACAAATGTATGTACCCATACTATTTACACTTAATGACCTAATTTCCTTCCCATTACCTCTCATTCTCCCCAATACTCCCATGATCTTGAACCACCACCCTTGACTCCACGTAGTAATGTCCACTATCCATCCACCATTGATCCCTTATACCCAAGCATGCCTTTCCATCAAGCCATCCCACCCCCGTCGAGCCTTACCTCCCCAGTAAAGCGCCACCATCGAGTCCTCCCACCCCTTTCGAGCCATCACACACCTTCAAGTCCCCATCTTCAAACCCCCTATTGGGCCTCATATTTGATCCCTACTATTGATCCATCCCACTCACATGGATCCCCCATCATCGAGCCCTATGTTGATCCCTATCATCAATCCCCATCCCATCATCCCCATTACACACTATCAAGCCCCCATATTAGGTGAAAGGTGCATTGAATTAGTCTTCTAAGTTTTAGGCATTAATTTTTTTTCACACACTATTTTCTTATGTATGTTATTCTAATAAGTATCTTTTACCCTTGATAATTTATAATGTAGAATTTATTACAACAAGGAAAGAACATCGGGTTATAATATAGTTTTTTGTTAATATTGAAATGGATTTTCAATTATAATTCAATTAATTAAATATATTTTTTCTTTCATTATGGACATGATGATTATCATCCATATTTTAAATGTTAGTTCTACCTAATAATGTTATTTATTGATAGAGTTGTTTCATTTTCTGAGACCTTCAAGTTAATCTCATTAATTGTATCTTAATTTTCTTCTATTATTTTCCCACCATTCATTCCATATTTGAATGTGAAAAAATATATTTTGGAAATGGATTCTCAAGTGTAAGAAAAATATTTTGAATTAAAATGGGGTCAAGCCCATGAAATGGAGGAACCTACTTGGCGAAGAAGCATTTTACTGTTGGATTCCATGTCTCACCCATGACACTCATAAAATTTATTTATTTAATGTTTTTTCTACTATACCTATGTGTTTTCATTTTTCATTGATTTCCATTTTGATGTTCCAAATGATCGAATAACAACTAAGAAGGGTGGGGGGTTGAATCATTTTTTTAATTTTTATAAATTTCAATACATTTCAAAAACATAATGCCTAAAACAAGTTCTATATTATTTCCATATCAAATTTTATAAAAAATGATGCATGTAAAAGTATTAAAGTAAGTAAATCACACAATATTTATAAGGTTCGGCCTCATTATGAGAACCTACATTCTTTTTATATCCACTCCCATGGGATTATGGAAATTCATTATTAAGAATAATGGAACACAATATGTTCCAAATCCCATTAGACACCTTCAATACCCCAATAGGAAATATTATACTAACTACCATCAGTTTACAATGTTTTCTTACAAAAAAATTGATCCAAAAAAAGAATAAAGACTTTGTAAAAATTGATCCACAATTACTAATTATGAATCCTTAGACCAATTTTGATGGATCCAATTTTCTCAATCTGAAAAAGTCAATACGATTCTCCCTTACTCAATCATCACTTCACAGACTCTTCTAAAAAACTCAATATGATCATCCTTAGTTTGATTTACGCAATAAGATGGAATCAATAATATATACCCATTCTCAATCTATAAAACTCAAACTCTGATTAGATCCCCAATATGATCTTGTTTAGTGTTATTAATACAATCATATTGACTCAAAACGATATTCTCAATACTATATTGCTCAATCTGGTGAAAAAACATTTATATGACCGATCCTCCTTATGATATCTCTGGCTGTAAATGAAATTAAATTGATTTCTTTCCCACTCCTCCTTTTATGATTATGTGAAAATTACACACTGAATGAATGATATGAAAAATTATTTATAGACTATTGTGAAAAAAAGAGGGAATCTTTAAAACTTTCCCCTCTTCCTCAAATTTTAGAAACCCAGAAAAGAACTAACATTTAAACATCAACATTAACTTCTTCAAACATCCTCTAATTTCTCTGATATTTATGCAAAATTGAATTTCAAGTTTGACCTCTTCAATTATTCATAAAACATCAAGAATATTCTTTATAATTATTCTATGTAATCAGCTCATTATGATCTATCTTTATTTCTCAATTCATTACGATCTATTTCCTTCTCAGCTCATCATGAATCTGTTTCCTTCTCAACTCATTACGATTTATATTTCCATCTCAGTGATTGTGAAATCCATTTCTTTCTCAGTGATTATAATTTTTTTAAAATTCTTAGTGATTACGAATTATGTATCCTTCTTAGTGATTACAAATTATGTATCCTTATCATCTCAATGCGATGGAATTCCTATTACGATGGAAATCCCATTACGATGATTTTTCCATAATGATGGAATGTATTCAACGATGAATCCATTTAGAAACTTTGAACTTCTTTAAACATTATCATTTTCACATATTCTGACTTTTAGATCCATTATTCTTAATCATTTTCTCTTCAATGGTTTTTTAATAATGATGGAATCCTCATTATGATAAAATTCTCATTATGATAGAATTTTCCATTATGTTGAAATTATTCAGTCTCTAATTTTTAATTTCACCAAACCTCTCCAACATTTCTCCAAAAGCATTTATCATGAATTTTTTCTTGATTTGTTAGAACTTCATGATCTTGAAAGCATCATCTAACATAGTTTAGAAAGTATGAAAAATTTATAACTCCCAGCTTCCCAATATTCATTTTGAAATCTTCAGCAAAAATATGACATAATAAAATAGAAATATTTTAATTTCTATCAATGTTTATTACGATGAATCTTCATTATGATGTATATGGTTCTGAAACCTGAATAACAAAATAATTCTTATTAAAAAAGTTTAGTTTTCAAAAAATAAAAAATATTGTTAAAACAAAATTTCACAAAGGCTCTTCAATCTCCCCCTTTGGATTTTGTGAAAACCATTATTAAAAACTTTTCCAAATCTCAATTTTTTTTCACAACATGGCTATTTTAAACAAATCAAGTTTTTTTTGATTTTTCAAAATCACTTCCTTTCCCAAAAGTGAGTTTCTTGACACCACACTACAAGATAAAGATTGGTTTTTATATGAATTCCATCCCTCATTGACAAGAAAATTTTTCATCCATGTAAAGTTAAATCCCCCCTTACTTTTATCTCTTCATATCTCTCTTTTATCTTTCTCTCCCCCATTATATGATAACCACAAATTCAGATTCATAAAAGAAATATATTTAAAAACATTATACAAATTAAAAAAAGTTGTTCATTTCTCTCCCCATTTGTTAACATAATTCAAATAACTTTGGGTAACCTCCCTTATAAGGTTTAGGAAGTCATGGGAGGAGGCTAAACATGTGGTTTCAGCATCAATTCCATAATCATTTATTTTAGAATTTCTTTTTTAATAATATCAGAAATCTGATACTTTTTTGAAATTTTTTCCATAAAAACATCTCTAAAAACATATTTCTTTTTTAGAAAGTAAAAATTTATATCATTGTGTTTGGATCTTGAATGTTAGACTATATTTTTAGAAATATCAATTACACTCTGATTATTACAAAGTATCTTCAATGGATTTGAAACTTTTAAATTCTAATATTCTATCTAAACTTTAATCTATAACATTTGAGTGCATGCCTGAGTAGCTACAACATATTTAGATTCATATATGCTTAAAGATAATGAACATTTTTTCTTACTATGCCAACTCACAGAACATTCTACGAAGTAAAATGTTTCTCATGTGGTTTATTTTCTATCATTATAATCTTGTGACCAATCGATATATGTATGTCCAGGAAACTTTATCTCACTTTTTATTTTTTATAACAACCAATGTCATGTTTTTCCTTTAACATATCTCAAAATTATTTTTGTTTCCAAAATATGTGATTCTTTCAGATTAATTTGATACGTGGAACACAATTCCACAACATAAAAAATATCAAGCCTTGAGGATGCAAGATAAAGTAGAGTTCCTATCAGCTTTTTAAAATATTTTAGATTCACATTTTCTACATTTGTCTTTACTAAACTTTTTTATCACTGAAGTACTAGTATAAACTTCTTTGGATTTTTCCAAGCCAAATTTCATTAAAAATTCCCTAGAATACTTTTCATGAGATAATAAAATGTATTTTTCTTTTTGTTGAAATTGTAATCCATGGAAGAATGTTAATTGTCCCAAAATTGACATTTCATAATTCTTCTTTATTTTTTTACAAAATGTTTTACAAACATATTCTCTATCCCGAACAAAAACTATATCATCTATATAAACAATTAAAATTAGATTTACATAGTCAAAATATTTCACACATAAGTGGCTATCAACTATACCTTTATAAAAGTTAAACATTCTCAAACAATATTCATGTTTAGAATACCATGTACTTGGAGCTTTCTTCAGACTATATAAAGATTTCTTCAACATAAAAACTTTTTTTTATACTTATCATGTAGAAAACCCCATGGGTTTCCATGTAAACTTCTTCCTCAATCTCACCTTTTAAGAAAGAAAACATTATATCCATTTAATAATTTTTTTAATTCTAATGAGAGTCCATTGTAAGAAACATTCATATAGTTTATAGCCTTGAAACCGAAGAAAAGGTTTCATCAAAATCCACACATTCCACCTGTTCATATTTTTTATAAACGAGTCTTGCTCTATTTATTGAAACATCCCCTTGCTCAATCAATTTGTTTCTGTAAACCCACATTTTTCTAATAAGAATTTTATTTTATAGACATGGAACAATTTCCCATGATTTATTTTTCTAAATATAATCCAACTCTTCATTTATAAAATCTATCAATTAATTGTGTTTAATAACCTCTGAAACTGATTCTGGTTCTACATTTGAGTTAAGTGTAGTATGATTATCTAATAGAAATTCTCTTTGTGTCTGAATTGAATCCTTCTTATTTCCAATAATGTTTTCAAACTCAACATGTTTTTGTAAAGTATGAAATTTCATTGATTCTTTCCCAACTAAACTTTCCTCATCAAAAGAATTTTTTGAATCTTGAAAAGGATGTTTTGACTTTCTTTTACTATAGTTTGAAATCTCTACATTATTCTCATCAGTATTCCCAATAGATTTTGTTAAGGAATTTCTATTTTCAATTACTTTCTCATCATATGATTCCACCAGCTTTTGTAAACATTTATTCCAATATTTGTAACTTCTTCCATTTGGTGAATAATCCTAAAAAGTTCCTCCCTCAATTTTCTTATCAAACTTTACCAGATCCAGATATTTGATTTTAAGAAAACATGGAGTTATGAAATCTATAAAGTATTTAAAGGAAGGTCTTTTGTGATTAGAAATTTCATAAAGAGTCATGTAGGTTTCCTATGACAATAAGAATCTATTTTGAACAAGTAAAACAGTACTAATATCTTATCTCCAAGAGAATTTTTAATGTTTGTATTCTACAAAATTACTTTTTACCATTTCCACTAAACTTTTATTCATTCATTCTACTGCACCATTTTTTTCTGGAGTATAGGGATCACTATACTGATGTTTGATACCATAAGTTCATAGATAAGTTTCAAAAGTATTTCTTGTGAATTCTGTAACATTGTCTATTATCAGCCTTTTTATGGAATCCCCCATTTGTTTCTTTATATTTATTTTGAAGAATTTGGAAGTTTCAATAGCCTATGAATTTTTCTTCATAAACATGATGTTTTTCATCTGAGTTAAATCATCAATAAAAGAGATATTGTATAAATCTCCTTTTGATGATTGATGTATCATTGAACCATATAAATAAGTATAAATAAGCTCAAGTGTCATGGTGGATTGAATCTCAACTCTTTTATGATTTTTGTTAGTTATCTACCCATTTTTACAAGTTAAAAAACACATTCACCTCTTCTTTTCAATTTTGGATTTTTTTGAATGGAATCAACTTTAGAATTTTTGTTTATACTTTTCTGTCTGAGGCTTCCAAGTTTGAGGTGCCATTATTTTTTCTCATCTTTAACACTCAAGTAACATGAGTTGTTGAATTCTTTTATTTAGAAGATATTCCCACTAGTTCATTCCCCTTTTCCAATAAACATTCCATCATTCACACTTTTGAAGGTTCCAAAATATTTTATAAAAACAACTTATTTTATATCATAAAAAATCTTACTTACACAATGTAAGTTATCTTTTAGCCCATCAAAAAATAAAACTTTCTTAGATTTCATCTTTTTGGCATCAATCTCAATCATTCATATTCCTTTGATTTTTAAGGAATTATCATTACCAAAGGTAACTAATACTCTATCATGATTTTTAATTTGTTTAAATATTATTATGTCACATTTCATATGTGAAGAATAACCACTATCATGTATCTATAGGTTGTTCCTTTTAATTTCTTTCAAATATTTCTAAAAAAAAAAATCTGTTTCCTCAACTTTATTCTTTTAATATTAATTTTTATTTTCTATTATAAGAAAAATGTTTTGGAAGGACTGCCATATGTATTTTAGAATGATGACCAGCCTGATCACATCATCAAAAAATTTATTTTAAACATTTAATTTTTTTTGTTGGAATGTTTCTAACATCTTCATAATTCACTTTTTCAAATTTCTATAAGGTAGGAATGTTAATCATTCTTCTTCCATTATTTCTTAAACTTTACTCAAATCATCTTCCAAGTAGAGATAAGTTATACAAGAAATTATATTACCTATTCCCATAGATTACAAAACAACGGTAATATCCATCAAATATTGATTTTCTATTTAAGAATTATCTTTTGATGTAGAAATCTTGTTGAGGTTGGTAAATTCTTTTAGCTCTAACATATTCAGGATGTGGACCATATTTTCTTTCGAGTGAGATTTATAATTTTGTAGATTTGATAGGTTTCCCACATCCATTTTCCACCCATGATTTTATATTACTTTTTATGGAAGATGAAATTTTAAAATAATATGATGAAATATTAATTTTTGTAAGAGAATATTTTAGCTAATTCTCTTGTTGAGATGTCTCATCAACTTCAGAATCTCAGTTTTTACTTCTTATGATTTTATGAAGTTTTCATTCATCTTCCTCAAGGTACTTTTAGACTCAAGAAGTTTTTATTGATAGTTGTTAACTTCTTCTTCCTTAGATTACAACTTAATACTATGATCTCCAATCATCATTCCATGTTCATTAATTCTATGTTTGAAACATAAAATCTCCTTGATGTATTTTTCCTCCTAATTGATGACATATTTTTTTACATCCACAACTTCTTCTCAATCTTTCTACGTAACTCTAATTTTTTTCTTGAGATTTTTTTTCTCAAAATAAGCAACAATTTCTATTCTAAGTTGACACTATCTATAATATCCATCACCAACTTCTTCACTATCTGAGTAATATTTTTCTTTCTCATATTTTTTAATAATGTTTATGAATTTTTAAAATATCCAGCTTTAGAAGAATTTTTTTTTTCCGTTGAGTGTGATTCGACTTTATTAGTAAACATTCTTATTTTTTTTCTAGAAAACATTTTCTTTTATTTGTTGAAAAAATTTTCTTCTTTATCATTTTTTCCACTTCTTCCATCAAGGGTTTTCATCAGAATCAACTCAATATTCTCTAAATTTCATATTGATAAAATTCAATGATTTTTTTTAATTCTACTACACTTAAAACATTTGATAATATGGTTTTATCCATATGTTACTCTTACTTATTGATAGTTATTTGATATAAGAGACTTTATTTTTTATTTAACTCATCATCAAAATTATCTTTAGACTTATAAGGATCGAATTCTTCAACATCTTGTGTTTTCATATTTTTTGTAGCTTCAAAATCCATTTCATCATTCATATTCTTATTAAAAATTTAATCTTTCCTCATTTATGAAGCAATAATAAAGTTATGAAATTCATCAATAGGTAAATCATCCTTATATTATAAAGAAGAAATTATATAATAAAACCTATCCAGAATGTTTCTCATATGTTTCTCCACAATTTTAGAATCTTACAAGACATATCTAAATCCTCTGATGTTTAAAAAAATTTCATTTAATCTGGTGAATTATTCATCAATTGTTTCTTCATCTCTCATTTTTATGTATTCAAACTTTCTATGCAAGATTTGTAGATTTTCTTCCTTAAATTTTGTCTTCCCTTTGAAAATACTTTACAACTTGTACCACGTACTTTTTGAAGTATTGAGATCCATCAATTTTTGACAATTTTTTTATATGGGCATAAGGATTATATTTATATCCTTTCCATTAACATCTATATTTATCTTATTAGTAAATTTCATAGAAGCATCTTTCACAATAGGTGGAAAACCAATATTAACAGCATCAACAACTTACAGGTCAAGAGATAGGCGATAAGGAATCATCCTATTTTTCCTTCCATAATAATTTTTCCATCAAACATAGAAATTAATACACTGTTGAATGAATTTATATTATCCACGATAAGGATTCAATAAGGGAACCACCCTTTAATACCAATTGAAGTTCCAAAGGATCGAATAAAAAATGAGGGGGGGGGGGGGGTTGAATCAGTTGTATTAGTTTTTATAATTTTCAATAATTTTAAAAAAAATAACCACTGTAACCTATTATGATTTATTTCCTTAGAATGTTTTGTAAAAACTCATGCATGAAAAATTAGGAAAGAAAGTAAAGCACAAAATATTTACAAGGTTCGACCTCAGTGTGAGAACCTACATTATTTTTATATACAGTCCCATGTTTCTATGGAAATTCACCATTAAGAATAAGTGAATAGAACTTATAACAACTCCCTCTAGACACCATCTATATTTTGATGGGTAATATTATAATAACCCCAATCAGTTTAAAATATTTGTTTAGAAAAAAATTGAGCTAAGAAAAAAGAATAAAGAATTTTTTGAAACTGATCCACAATTACTCAGTCTGAATCCTTAGATCAATTTGGCCGGATCATATTTTATCAATTCGATGAAGTAATTACAATTATACCTTACTCAATCTATACTTCACAAAGACTTCTTAGAAACTCAATACGATCTTCATTAGTTTGATTGACTCAATACAATGGAATCAATATTATGGAACCATTATCAATATAAAAAACTTGAACTCTACTTAGATTTTCAAAACGATGTTCTTCAGTATGATTGAATCAATCTGATTGTCTCAATATGATATTCTTAATATGATCTTACTCAATCTGGTAAACAAACATTCAGTTGTATAATCATCCTCATGAGATATGTATCCTTAAATGAATTTCACATTATTTATTTAGTGCTCTCCCTTTTCCTATTATGTGAAAATTCCATAATAAAAGAATGATCTGAGAAAGTATTTTTAGGAGACTATGAAAACAAAAATGGGAAACTAGAAAACATTCCTTGCATCCTCAAATTTTAAAAACTCTGAAAAGAATTCATATTTAAACATCAACTTTAACTTTTTCAAACCTCCTCTGATTTCTTCAAGATTTATGAAGAAATTGAATTTCATGTTTGACCTCTTTAATTATTTATAATAATTCTAGAATATTTTTTTGAGTCTTCTTTGTAATCATCTCATTATGATCTTACTTTCTTTCTCAGTTTATTACAATTTTTTTCCTTCTCAACTCATTGTGAATCTGTTTCATTCTCAACTCATTACGATTTCTATTTCCTTCTTAGTGATTACAAATTCTATTTACTTCTATGTAAATATGAATTCTATATCCTTCTCAATGATTATTAATTGTATATCCTTCTCAGTGATTAAAAATTTTGTATCATTATTAGTTCATTACAATGGAATTCCCATTTCTATGGAAATCCCATTATGATGTTTTTTTCTATAACAATGGAAATTATTGAATGATAAATCCACATAACAACTTTGAACTTTTTCAATCTTCTTCTGATTCACACATTTTGACTTCCAGATCCATTGTTATTAATAATTTTTTATTATTTGGATTTCTTTATAATGATGGAATACCCATTACAATGAAATTCCCATAATAATAGAATTTATAATTATGATGGAATTATCCACTTTTCAATTTTTAATTTCATCAAACCTCACAACCATTTCTCAAAAATATTTTATTATGAATGTTTTAATGATTTTTTAGAACATTTTTATTAGATAAGTATATTCTGAATTAGTTTAGAAAGTATAAAAAATTTCTAACTCTAGACTTCAAAATATTCTTTTAGAACTCTTCAGCAACAATAAAACTTATTCAAAAAGAAAAATATTACTTTCTATCAAATATTATTATGATGAATCTTCATTATTATGGATATGGGTCTGACTCATGAATATAAAAAACATTCTTATACAAAATATTGGATGTTAAAAAAATAAAAAAACATTATTAATACAATTTATCAAACAGGCTCTTCACATTTAATGTTAATGTTTTATACTTGAATTTTTTAGATGTTGATGAGGATCCAAACCATGTATTCTAAGGTGTAATGGATTTAATCCCTAATTAATTTGTTTGAAATCATGCATAGAATGATGATTAAATAGTTAGTTTGTGTTTGGATACCTATCCATTTATAGGTCAACTTTCTTTGTTTGTCTATTTGGTGAAAAACCCTTTTTCTAGTGATTTAAATTTTAGGGAATTAGTTTTTATTTAAAATAAATAATAACTAAAAAATCATAAACGTGTGTTATTATTATCGAATCCAACTTATTTTCATTAATTTCCAATGAAATTTTTGGTTTCACTCCAACAAAACCGTCAATTTTTTTGATTTTTTGATTTTTCCATTTCTCTTTTTTGAATCAATTATTTAGAGAATTTTTGTGTTTGAAAGTTCATGAAAAAATATGCACAAACAGTCCATGTAAGATAATTCATTATAATATTGATGTGTAAATTCACTGATCTATATAATTTACAATCTATGTATTATGGTATTCCAATAGGTCATCAAAATGTTGGATCTATGGTTCATTATTATTCTTAGTTGTGATTTCATATATCATTTATGCCATATTTGATAACATCCCCCACCGGTTTGGAATTACTAGGTATTTTTTTCAACTCCTTAAAAAATTTCCTCTAACCATGGATTTATTGGTTTGTAGGTTTTAATTATTTTAGTTTCGTTATAATTTAAATAATTTATTTCAATTATTTTCTTTCTATTAAATATAGATATGGATAAGAATTGGTTTGATTTTCCAAATAGGTTTTTTACTTAATATTATTAGGGGATTAAACAATTTGTGGATTTTATTAGTGTATTTCAAAGCGGTTTGATTAGTTTTCCATGAAGAAAACCTGAAAACAAATATATCTTAAAACGATATACTGTTACAGAACATTTGTTTCTAAAAGGGTTTTTGAAAAACTATAATACATGGACACGTCATGGAGAAGAGTCTATATCTTTTACCCAATCATAATGTATTTATATGGATGTTCATTCAAAATCAATTGATATAATGAACATAATTCTCAATGATATTATGTGTCAATTTCAACCTAAAGATGACAATTTCATTAATGATGATGTTGGATGGATTAATCTCTACTCTTATGAAGATGGAGAAAAAAATAAATTATTTTAATTTCATGATGATGTGAAAACATAATTATAACATGTATGCACTAAATTTACACTAAAAAATATTTAACTATTTTCAATAGGGGCATATCTGTTGGTAGAAGTGCATTTTCTATTGGTAAAATGTTTTACCAACACATATGATCTTGTCACTAAACTGTCGGTAAAAAATATGCTGCTAAATATTTTTGGGACATATAAAATAGTTTTGTTATAATTATAATAATACCAACAGATAATATATATGTTGGGTGAAGTGTTTAGAAACATATTCTTATGATTTTTTTTGTTTCTAATAATATTACCAACATATAATATCTATTTATAAATTACATTTGAATAAAAATTATAATTTTTTATATTTATTAATTTATCATATATAATTCATCTGTTTTAATTATTAAACCTGAGATGAATGAAACGAGTGTTAAAACTAAGAAAAAAAGTAATTATATTAATAATGAAATTTAATAAAAATTGTTTATTAAAAAATTTAGGGTCCCCCCATGCCCCCCAGGATCACCCAAGATACATCACACCCCTAAGTAACAACAACCCATCCATGCCCCACCAACCTAGCTCCAACACCAGCGACCCATACATTCCCTAGGACTTGAGAGATAGATCTAGATATACCATAAACTTCATCACACCATCACCAGTGACCCATATATTCCCAAAGACCGTTGAGCCAGCTCTAACAACAATGAGAAACAAACCAATCCAACTCCAACACCAGCGAGAAGCCTCAAGTTTCTGCTATGCCACACCCTTCAGCTCAAATATCTACATCACAAATAACCAAAAATCATACATAAAAATTTCCAAAATTTATCTATATGAATTAAAAAAAAAGATAAATGAGACTTGAGTTGGTCACCCAACTCATACCTTGATCAAATTATTAAATAAAACAAAAGTTACAGTGAATACACAAGGTGTAACAAGGTTACACCAACATGACATTGAAAATTGTTATAAAAAGACTCAAAGTGGTGAAAGAAAATAGACCAGCTCATATCCAAAGAAATCAATCCTATAGTATATATAGATCCTTGCTTTGGTAGTCCATCAATAATCCAACATGTCATTGTAAAACAATATCGACATATCAGCATAAGAAATATCAAAAGAACTGGCATCCATCAAGAAGAAATATGCAGCATAGTCCTGAACTCATAAAATGATGATGAAGGAAGAAGAATACACCAAGATTTGAATGAGAAATGGATCAGTTCAACCTCAAATAAATAATCATTCTACATTTAGAGTTCTATAATTTTAAGGTTAGAATAAATCTGATGCCACTTCCAAACGACTATCCATCTGATTGTGAAAGCTCATGATCTAGGGACATCATGACTCAATTTCCCCAGGTATAGAAAGATATCATATATGTTTTAAACATGTCAGAAAACTGAATCAAGAAGAAATAAAAATCTCAATGCTCAACAATCCCAAAAAAACTGTTCTATCAAACCATCTTCAAATTACTTCATCATACACAAAATAAGGTAACTTTCCTTTGAAGGAAGTGAAATTACATTCCTATTTATAGAACTAGTATATGAATTGGAAAAATAAAACATGAACACAACAAAAATAAGTCCCAAGAAAGGCCAAAAATGGGGTTTGGAAGCTGAATCCATCCACCAAAACTTATAATCAGAAACAATAATTGGATCCCTCCACTGCTCAAAAATGCCAAAAATCCCAGAAAACATCTTGAAACTACTTCACTTTTAAAACTAATGATGCACTCAATAGAATCAGTTGAAGTTACATGATCTAAAATTCAGATTAAATATAAAAAAGACAATTATATTTATATACTAGTGAGTTCCATCTAAAAAAAGTGTTCAAATAAAGATAAATTACATCAAATAGCTACAACATTAGAATCTTGACAGTACTGAGATTAAAACTTGTTTCACCATTAAAATTAATTCATCCTTGCTTCAAATCTATCAGAAAATACACATGAAGCTATCAAAAAATAATATAAGTTGAGCCATTTCCATAGAATGTATCTATATTTAAACATAGGATTTCATTTAATTTCTTCCACCATTTTAGAAATAATATGTTCGCTGGTTTGATGATAAAATTGCATAGTGACTTCACTATCATTCTATTTTTATAAATCTAGTGTATGTTTTTCAATTAAATAGGAAACCAAACTAATGGAATCTCATAAAAACTAAAATTTAAACACAAAACTCACATTTTTCCTAATAATGAATGGGACAAGTACTGAAAATGACCCCCTCTTGGAAGCCTTCAATAACGGCCTTTATGTTCATCACCTATAGAGGGGTCAAGGTGATATATGAACTTCTAGAATTATTTTTGAACACACAATGTATAAGGTAAAAATGTTAATCATACATGAACCTTTGATGAGTGGTATGAAAGATACTAAACATCATAATGCATGTATGGTTAATATTTCAGACGAAGAAGGTAATATTGGAATAAGTAGAGATTCTATGACTCTAATGTAAATAGGGAATATATGTTTTTATATGATATTTTCATATAGAATAATGGAAAAAAAAATTAATCTGATTAAATAAATGCTCAAATTCTTTAGTGGTGGGAATATACCCATAGCTACAAAATAACATATATTTTCTTTGTTCTCAATACTACCCACTATTTCTTTTTAGATTTTATCATTATAATAATATATGTAATTTCTCATATAAAATCATTACTAAAATGCATAATGATAATATTGTTTATCTTCATCACCCTATTTTCTTAGAGGAACAATATGTTGTTCTTAAAAGTACGTGTATTCAAGGGATGGTAGTTTTATCATAAGAGATATTCATAGAACAATATGTTGTTCTTTAATGTGTAAGTCAAACAAAATAGGAATTAATAAATCAATGTTTTCATATACAGGTACTATGGTGACTAAACCATGGTCCCCATAATTCATTGTACCTTTAGGAATCAATGAAAAATTATTTTTTAGTCAGTCTACCCTTGAGGAAGAATATTATCAATGAGATTTAATAATTTTATCTTTAAAGTAGTTAGGCCATTAATAAGAACTTGACAATAAATAATAACACGAAGTGTGTAAAATTATCCAAATAAAAAAAC
This sequence comes from Viscum album, assembly GCA_963277665.1. NCBI lineage: Eukaryota > Viridiplantae > Streptophyta > Magnoliopsida > Santalales > Viscaceae > Viscum > Viscum album. Next base: position 1,219,117,025 of record OY728151.1, read on the forward strand.
TAGATGATCCTATTATAAACATTATTTCCATCTTAAAAATATGTACCAATTTTTATAGTTTTATAATTATCTTTTATTAGATAATCAACAGCATGATCATAAATCTGTATGAGATTTTTTTTAAAAAATGTAAGGGGTTTCAGTTTATGAAGTAAATAGACATTTCTATATAGATATTCAGTTTTTGAAAGATAGGAATCCACATATCACATGGCTTCACTAAACAGAAAAGGAAATGAAACAACTAATTGATCAATGGAGTAAATCTAAAAATTAAATTTGATATAGAGGAAGAGGGATATGAAGGAAGGAAAATGAAAAAATTAAGAGCGATACACGAATAAAGAGTTATGAAATTTATAAGTATATATATTCTATAACAATTAACATATATATGTAACAATAGAGTGGTGAAATGTTTTTCATTTTTTCATTGATGCAACAACTCTGAAATTAGGCATAGTACCCAAAAACATTAGCCATGATTATTTAATGTATAAAACCACTCTATTATGGGATTCCATCAACTCCTTCACTTCTATTTTTTATTATTGTTAAACATTAAACAATTTCATCACATTCCTCTAGTAACACTTCTACTAATTTGTATGTATAACTACATGTTGTCTTTCATGGAAAATGTAGGAAAAGGGGCTATATTTTTAAAAAAGAATTATATTAGAAAAGAGGAAAAAGAATCTTATCAATTGAAAAAATACTACTTTATTTTTTATAATTAATTGGCATATCCATATTAATTTGAGAAACATGTAGTGAGAAAAGATAAATGGACAATATTCTAATGTTCTTTAAAAAAAAGATGAAATTATCCTCTCATATCTCAGAATCCAGTCAATGAAAATGAATTAATCAATTCCATATAATAATGAAAACAAAATATAATATCATATAATATTTTTATTATAAGTTTTAATTTTATTCATAAATTCAGAGGAAAAAATAGTAGAGCACATACCTTCAGTCCCTGAAGAAGGAAATGACAACAACATATGAAAATTCATAGAAAGTTGGTGCGCCACTCGAATTTAAAACTAACCATCAGTGGGAGTTACCCTCTTTAATTAATGAATTTACACCATCTAAACCACTCATATTGTTTTTTACCTTCTCTTTATAGAGTTCATAGCATGACTATCTCATTGTTGGGTCCTCTGTTGCTGTGGGGGGAATCTTATAAAGGATTGTTCACATTCCAACACAATATAAGTCCTATAAAAACTATTATTTCATTATATGAACCACATTATTCTCTATTTTTCTATTGAGTTCTGATTCCTTCACCATGTCGAGTCCAACTAACCATGCAAAAATAATATTTGTGAAGGAAGTAGAACAATCTCTTTGAAATTTGGATGGGCTAGCAGTATGATCAACAAGAATAGTATGAGTGGTGGGATAGTATTGTGAAGAACTCCGAGGAAGATTCAATGTTGTTAGAGAGGTTCTCATCTATAGGATATCAAAATTTCTACCTATATTATACCCTCGTACCCTCTCTTTTCATTATTCATCCCTATGGTGGCCTGGAGTTGGTGAGAGAGAAAATTTATGGCGATCTTATCGGGCCATCCATCCTTACGGCTATAACTACCTTCCCTCAAAGCAGTGTGACCCGAGGCCCCCGCCATTGTAGCCACATGAGTGGAATCAGAAAGCATGTTTTCCATGGAAGATAGGGGGATAATGGATTCATGAATTGCATGACCAGCTGTGCTTCCATGGTGGAGAGAATAAGTGACTGCGATTGTTGAATGATGTGACAAAACATAATATAAGCTCTTCACAATTGCAATGTCTATCTGCATGGAATGTCTATACTTTTTCACATATAAGGTTGAATTCCCACATTTTACAGTGAATTTATGTCACTGATGAAAATATTATCCTTCTTTAATCCAAAAATAGTAAGGCTCATACCAATGTAATTTTAAATTAATAAAGTGAACTTGTGGTGAATGATATAACACAATGTCAATGAATTTGCACAAAAAATAAATTGTGATATGAAAACCAATAAAATTGATTGTCAACATATGTATTGAAAAGAATAAAAATCTTTTAGGTGTTAATTTAGGGGATAAAAGATTAAATATTAACTTACCTAACATTGAATATAACATTTTCACTAGCTCCATCAATGTACGACAATCATATACCTAATGTTGTGGTAGAACTATAAAAAAATTTACCAATGTAAATAATTATTTTTTAAAAGAATGTAACTAGGAATAAAACATGTATTGAAAATTTATGATAAGGGAGGACCTAAAAAAGAATGAAATTCAATCATTTAATAGCATGTACATCCCCTTGACACACTACCTTCAGATGATTTAGTAATTTGATATGGAGGAAACACTAAAAAATGACAAGTTAAAAATATGGATGAAAATTATATTTCTAAAAGTGAAAATATAATATTGAAAGTACAAAATTCTATGCATAGATATTCTTAAAATATAACAATGGCTAGTGTTCTAGACAAAATAAGGATCATGAGGCCTGTTAAAAAACTAGTACATACTAAATAGGAACTGTAAAATACAAATTAGGATAGAGACCAACACTATAAAAGATCTATCTTTCATGAAAAATAAGCTTATCCATCAAACACAACACCAATTAGAAACTATAAATCTACACTAGTTCTAAAAGCCATAGAAAGGTTTATTTATGTGAATACCCTCCAATGTAGTGAGCAGTGGACAACCTTCAAACCAGGGGGCATCCGTGGGTGCCATAGAGCGTGGTAAGGGATTACCGTGGGGAAAGGATAGAGATTATAGGATGGATATGGTCGAGCTAGGGATCCATGGATAGACTGTTCATATGAGGATACCAGGCTAAAACAATTTGGAAAACAATGGTGAAGTGGGGATGACTGGTTGGAACACCTTGGACGGAAGGTCCAATGAGAGGTTTTGCATGAGGATGTCATCTGGGAATAGAGAGGGGGTTCACATGATGATTTTGGCAGGGGACGCAGACTAGGAATAGGGAGGGGTTGTTGTGAGGATTTGAATGAGGAACACTAATAGGTAACAGTGATGGGTTCCCACAAGGATGTTTGCGAGGAATGCTGGTGAGGAATGCTGATGAGGAAAGGGGATATAGAGTTAGGGAAGGGGGATGAGGGGATGCAGATCAGAAAGGCCCTAGGGGGTCGTGGGGTCCCTCATTTCTATATAATTGATCCCTAATTTCTATATAATTGATATAAAAAATTATCTTGTATAAAAACTATGTATATATATTATTATATATTTTTATGGGTATTTTATTTAAATTATTGATATTTTAATTAATCATATATTTTTATTCTCAAAATGATATGTTTGTAATCGGTAATATATCTATCTATATAGTCATTTTTTTGGTAAAATATTTGATATTATCAAATAATTTTTTACTACATATTTTTCTAATGGAAAATGACTTGTTGGTAATAATAATCAATAAAAATAGCTTTATTTATCATTATATCAATTGTTGGTATTATTATGATAATATAATAGATTTAAATGTTATTAAATGATTTGTTTGTGTTGAAATAAAAATATAAACATATATATCTATTAGTAAATAATGATGTTGGTTACCATAGTTCATATGAACAAAAATTAATATCTATATGAATTATTCATTTTTACGAATAGGTATATTATCTGTCAGTAATTTTCTATTGGAAAAAGCCACATTTTTTTGATGTGTTAGAACATTTTCATTCATCATTGAATTTTTACTCCAGAAATCCATGAATTAGTTGGAATACAACACATTTAACATATTTTTGGTATTGTTTAATTAGTTACTCCCTACACGAGTAACGATTTCAGAGTCATTCTCTCAAGCTTTCATATTTCCCGTTGACCTTGGTTTTACATATGATACCATTTATGCATTCCATATTAACTGTATATTTTTTCAGAAAAGATAATAGAAAATTTAATACATTTACTGTTTTCTATTCAATAATGTGGAAGCCCAATGAGATTCATCAAGGTAGTCAAACTCTTCATGGTAGGGTCTTGAATCATGAGAAAAAAGTTTCCACTAAGTAGATGTTTTATTTACCATTAAAACATAGGCTGAACAGATTCCCCAAGTTAGCTAAAATTGATAAAATGATGACTTAACATTCATATAGAAATAAAGAGGTTGATAAATTAACTCACCCAAAATATTCTTTAAGATGGAAAGAGTTTTATTAAATACATTAAAACTTTTACATGTATGGTCATAATGTTTGAATGGGTTTGTAAAAATATGGTTTTAACCCATGTACATCCATTATTTGTATGAAACATAAAATGTGTCCAGTGGTGTTGGTTCTATAAAATCATCCTACATGGGTATATATGAAGAAACCATTTTGTTACATTTGACACTAATTGATGGACTGATATGACCTGGTGACAAAATAAATGTTTATATACAACCACTCATTGACGAGCTAGAGGAATTTTGGGAAGATGGTGTAATGAATATTGAATCGGCAACTAATGACATTTTTATAATCTATGAAATTTTTTTATAGACACTAAATGACTTACCAGAGTATCGTAACTTATCAGGTTTGAGTAAAAAAGTATAATTATTCTTCCCTTATTATAATAAAAGTAATAAATCTATATGGATTAATAATTATAGAAAGTGGGAATATATTGGTCACATATTATTTCTTACTCCATTTCACAGTTTCCTAAAAGATAGCATGTCATTTTATTAGAATAGAGGGAATGACCCATCACCAAAAATAATGCACATAGTTCAAATTATTTTCCAACATGATTAAGAAAACATTCACACAATGTATGATTCTTAGGATTTATTGGCTCCTATAATTCCTTCTATTACTGCTTCAAATAGGTAGCATAGTCATAATTGGAATTAGAGGCGTATTTTATATGAATTTAATTAATGGAAGGATAATATTTTAAGACATAATATTGATGTGATTAAAATTAAAAACAATATGTTTGATAATATATTTTGCCCCATTTTAGGCGTCAAGGAAAAATAAAAGGACAGTGACAACACTCAATGTGATTTTCAAGAAATAGGATTGAGTTAACTATTAAATTTAAAATTGGGTGATACTAATCAAAAATACATTCTTCTTGCACAAAACACAATGAGTAAAAAAGATAATGAAATATTTCTATCAAAATTTAAGACAATCAGGGTTCCTGATGGTTATTTCTCTAATATTTACAAGAATGTCAATATTATGTGAATGAAACTGTAGGGGTTGAAAAGTAATTATAATCATATTCTACTTCAATAGTTATTCCCAAATACAATTTTTGATTGTTTAACTAACCATGATTTTTAGCTGTTGATTGAAGTTTCATATTTTTTCAGATATCTCTGTTATAGGAATCATTATATGAGTGATTTAAAAAAGAAGTAGGATAAGATTGTTCTTACACTATGTCACCTAGAGAAACTATTTATGGAATATTATTTGATGTCACGGTCTAGTTGAATGTGAATTTAACTGATGAATTCATTGCTGAAAGTCCCGTGAAATTATTGTGGATATATTCAATAAAGTGATACTTAAATACATTAAAGCAATATGTATACAAAAAATATCATCTATAAGTTTCAATTTCCATAGGATATTTTATGGGCGAGCTCCTTAATTATTGTGCTTCATATATTGATGAGGTTTAAAAAAAGTTATATAAACCCACCTAGATTGATGAGGGTCCAATTGGGGAAGGGATAATGCTTGATATTCACAACGATGAGTGGGTTCAAGATCATCGATATGTGTTCTTAAACACTCCATCGGTTATACCATTTATATAGTAAGTTTCATAGTTGATATATTAAGACATATTTTTCTATATTTAATTTATTACATAAATTTTATTGTGTTGTAATTTAGGATGCATATCGCTATGTTGAAATAGGAACGATCCTGTAAAACTAACCATCAAATCCAAAAAATCCTATTCCAACACATTTTATGATTGGTTCAAGACTCACATACATATAGATAATTGGTTTAATATTATTATAATGAAAATGAGTTGTATTTTCAAAATCCTTTATCCATTTAATTATGTAAACTTTAAAAATTTACAAGATGCATGATTCAAGTACTCATACTATGAGTGGTGAACTCAACCAACTTTTTGTTGACATATTTATTACATATCATCGCTATAAGTCTTTTGATGAAAAAATAATTTGATTCTATGTTAGTGATGTTGACATGAATTGAGAAACACAGAACAATGTTGTTGGTTTCTCATATGTTGATGAAGGTTATTATTATGGATTGTTAATCGGTATTATTGAGGTTATTTATCGTTTTTAATTAAATAATATATTATTAATGTGTGATTTGGTCGATCTAGTTTGTGTAATTAATGTCATAGTTTCTTCCCATTAATGTTTTTAAAAAATATTTATAAATTATATGAATAAAAATTTCTTTATTTAACTATATTTTTTATTAATATTGGTATTCATAGGGGGTTTAGAGCGGTTCACTAGATGTTGTTGGTATGCATGTTTTCATTTTTTAAATTTAATTTAATATAATTTTTTCTAAGTATATTATTCTAACTTTTTTTATTTTTTAATTAAAAAATAAATTGTAGCTAATTGTTTTATGAACATATGATTATCAGGATATTGTGTGTATTCCAGAATATGTAGGGGTTCAGGTAGAGTTATTTTATCATGGAAATATGGATCCTAATTGGGTGTGTTATTTGATGAATCCTTTCATCTAGATGGAGAATGTGTGACTGTAATGATTCATTATTTTGGGAATATTATACGAAACCCACACAGATTCCCTCTAATGACTCATGATTTAACTTCATCCCCCGAGGATACGATTGACATATTTTAGAGGGAGGTTCAAATAAATTAAATGTTTAATTTTTTCAGAAATTCTTTTTATTATTAACGTATCTACTGATAATTTTGTTAACAAGATACTTTGACATCCTGTCCAGATGAGTTTTGGGAATTATACATCACCAAATGATTAAAATTATATGAATAAAAGGTAATGTTGAATAAAGATCTCTGGATACCATTTGTGGGTATGCTAGAAATTCTACAACAAGTCCCTCAGGGTGTTAAACCAATGTATTAGTAGGATTTGGTTTTGTTTTTGTTGATTAAGGTGATTGGGGTAAAATTAATTTATTTTAATCTATAAATGAATCTGATTTCACATATTCATATTAATATAATACATTTAATTTAGTTAGAGTTTTCTCATCATTCATGTTTTAGGGCGATGTGGGGCACACCTTCCAGACATGGTACACGACACATGTCACAACTCATAAATGATGTAATTTTAAAACTAAATGCTCATTACTATATTAAAAATATTCTTTTATAACATGAATATAATTATGTAATTTGTGGATGCCATTATATTAGTTACACTAGATAGGTGATTCAGCTTATTGGATATTGATACGGGTGAGGATTCATCGGTCGAGTGATCTCGATGAAATCAACATTATAAAAATGCAATCATTTAGTAACAAATATATATTTATTTTATATAAATAATTAAAATTTTAATATGAATTAATTATTTATATTCTACATTCCCAATTTGACACTGAGTTAGTATAGAATCCAGAGGAGAAACATCATAATAAAATGCGTAGAGATTAGATATTTCATAATGTTATGGGGCGTGATGGTCATGGTCATTCTTTTACTTATGGTATTGGTGTCCCATGATGTTTAGTTGTTAGATAAGAGGTGATGGGTGAATGTAAATATATAGGAATGCACACACACACACACACACTAAGATTGATATTTCTATTTAGGTTATGAAGCAGTACCAAATGAGAAATTTCATCAATTACATTCCTAGTATGAGGAGATATTATTAGAGAAGTCAACACATATCAATGAAGTGATGATGCAACATCTTTTTGATGGTACACAAGTGGTTCCATAGGTAAAAAATAACAATAAAAAGTACTCATATTGAGATTTATTGATATTATTAAAATACATAAATTTATATATGTTGTAGGCGCCAAATATAGATAGTGTACGTACCTATGAGTTCATTGGTGTTCCAAATGAGGATGGACCTAATGCATGAGATAATTTATGTTACAATTTTAATATTTAATGTTTAATTTTATATGAATAAATGAAATGGATTCATTTTTTTCCATGAACATATAACAGATTTAATAACTAAATCCTACAAATATGTTTTTAGTATATTCATTTCAATGATAATTTCTATTTCCATAATATTGATGATACAACTCTTTCTTTCAAAAACACTATTTTGTGTAGAGTTAATAAAGATAAAATAAGATTTTTTAATCCCATTATTCCCAAAGTTGTCTTCAAATAGAGTATTTTTAAACTTCATACCATTTTCAGCCTAGAATAATTTAATTTTTTCCCATGATTTTTTTACACTAATATATGTTAAAGAGTAATGCACCTAAGCAAATCAGATTTTTGAGAAACAACTATCAAGAACATAAATTCTACTATAGTCATCAATAAATAATAAAAAATAGATTTTCCCATCCATGGATTTGGGATTCGTTGGTATAATGACGCTAGACCATTACTGATATTATTACATGATCTTAAGCATAATTAACAATCAAATACCAACTAAGGATCGTAAAATCTAATGTCTTTTTGAGATTAGGTACATGATTTGGTAGAGTGAAACCAAAATAAAAAAAATATTTAATTTAATTTTCCATAATGAGCTCATAGATTTTTTATAGATCTTACATCTTCATAGGATAACATGGGTAATACATAAACAAAGGGATGAGATGAAAAGCTGAGTAAGGGAATAAACATAGGAATAATGCATGTCACATGAGTTATAAAGAATAACATAATGACATAAAAAGGCACAAAAGATGAATAAAAATAAGGAATAATTACATATAGAACATGGGATCATGAAATACTAATGTCTATGAAATTTGGAAGAAACATACAACATGAAATAAAAATTATTTAAGGAAAACTTTCAATACTATATCACCTGGTGGAAAAAGTCCCATAAGGGAATCATGTTTACTCTGTATCCCAACATGAAATCTCATGATAATAAACATTACACAATGCACATGAGATATATCTAGGCACACCCATCATAACATGTTTATGAATATTTGTGCTACGTAATGAATCAAACATAAACATAAGGGTTACCTATCAAAATAAATGGGTATCGTAATCATGTCATAGAGCATATCAAATGGGGGTATAAAAAAGTGACCATGAATGAATGGATTTAAATAATAAATGGGCATTAATAAGGAAAAATAGGTATAAATAGTGATAAATGATGTCCAATAGAAGTGAAAACTTGGAAAAAGTGTTTTTAAGAAACATTAGAAGTGAGCCACTTTAGTGCGGTTTAAGTGAAAATATTAATGAAACTTAAGGAGTACAAAGTAATACATTATTGTATAAAACCAAAAATGAACTAAGAATATTTTCTATGATAAAAATTGTTATTTTTGATAAATATTGGGGTCTTAAAATAGACCTTGCAATCTAATTGAAAATGGGTAAGAAATTAAGTAGTTCCCTTTAATCGGGCTTGCTTATCGGGAGGAATTGAAAAGGGAACCTTTTAAAACATGTATTTACCCATTAAAAAATTAATAATTGATATAGGTACATATTTTTTTAATATACACATAGAATTTTGGAGGATTACATTATAATAATTAATAATTACTTTTTGGTAAAGAGAGAGAAAGCCTAACCTGAAGGAAAAATGAATGTTTAAAGAGAATTCCTTACCTTATGTCTGAAAGTATTCTTCACATCCACTTAATGTAATAGATAATTAAATTATATCCATTAATTAATTAATTAATTAAAAACATCATATACATGTATTTTATTTATTATAATTTTATTATGTTCATTTATTTTGTTTTTGATGTGTTATTAGATTCAATTTCTTCGTTCGAGAGTGTTCATTTCATTGGTTTTCATGATTGGTTAACTTCTATACTAGTTTCAAAAATCATGTAAAATGGGAATAAATATCAAAAATTGAAATTATATTTTATAAATTTACTTCCATAAGATTAAATTTTTCTATATATCATTTTTTTCAATATGTGTGGATAATTCATTAGATAAAATGTTAATGATAAATGTTATGATTATTTTGGCATTCTTTTTCGATCATCAAAAAATATTTTGGTTTTATTAATTAATATTATGTATAGATACTAGTTTAAGAACACTAAATAAGTTATAATATACATTTTTAAAACTTATTTAACCATTATAATGGTTTTATGACCATCCTTGAATTTGGTATTAGAAAACGAAAAAACATGGTCCACGAAGGTGGTGAATAGACACCTCCAAGATGATTTTTTCATTTTTAGAACAAAAGGGTAAGAGTAGAGAATTTTTTATGGATATAACAATAATATAATAACATTAATATATATATATGATATTTAAGTAATCATGTTACTTTGGACATGGGATATAGAGACCCTTCTCTTTATTACAAATTAATACATGACTTATTACATAAGATTACACTTAATACAACTAAAAAATATAGAGAAGCCTATTTTATGTTTATTAAGTACATTAAATATCAAATTAAAATAGGAAAAACATCATCTATATTGAAAAAATTCTCATCATGATCTCACAAAAAAAATCATGGGACAACCTGGGGACATACATAATAAAGGGGTGATCTATAAAGCCAAGTAAGGGAATAAAAATGAAATAAAATGAATATAGTAATACATGATATAAAATATAAATATAAATGTGGAATAAAATGGTTGAGAATTATAAACATGAATAATTAAACATTATATAGCATGATCACATAAAGACAACTTGGATAATGTATCAATATATTAAAACACTAAATCACAAACATAGGTCAAGGATAACTCCAAAGACATCATATGAAAAAATTACCATAAAGGTATAAATTTTACTCCCTATACCAACACAATGTATCAAGATAAAATAACATTACCAAATTAATTAGAGTACTATATAACTTTGTGTGCACTAGTAAAATTCATTTCATTCTGATGCTTAAGTGTTCCACATAGATCATTACACATGGAATCATTTATTGTTAAATTTTATTACAAGATAATGGAGTGTAGAATAAGTAAATTTATGTCCAAAATAATTATATAAAATTTCATAAAGGTGAACACCCTTGATAGGAAATAGGTGTGGGAATTCACTACAAAATTGTTTGGAATGGAAAATCCTTGTGGAATTTGGACAACATAACGGGGCATAAAAATGTTCATGGAAGGGATTTATGAGAGTAAAAGGGATATCTAATAATATATATATATGTAATTTATATTAAGTGTGATATGTTAGATAATATCCCAACAATATCAAATTGAAATTGAGAGACATAAAAAAGGGTTCTTGAATTGAAATGAGAATAGAGAAATACCTCACATAAGTGTGACATAAAATGGTTGGGAGGAGCTTCTTGAGATATTTGGGGAACCATGGGAAGAAACTAGAGTGTTTTGGAAATAGAAAATGATACAATTATTTTTAGTGAATAGAAATAGGTTCTTGGGTGGGTTTATATAAAAAATGGGTGGGGATTTCATTATCATTTCTCAAACCTAGCTTTTGGACTATATATAATAAAATAATCAAAACAACAAACATTACCGTGGTTTTTCACATGGTGTTCTCTAAATGGGTGTGGTGTTCATTATTTTATGAGTAAAAGGTCTAAAAATAAAAATACAATACCCTTTCTAATGTGGAATTGAGTCATACTCTTAATGAAATCACATTAAAACTTTAAAAAATATTAATGTTTTTGGAGGATTCAAAAAGGATTTAAAAAATTTATCAAATAAATATAAAATCACATTATTTTTAAGGCAAAAAATATATTTGTTAGGGTATAACAATTATAGTATTTATTACATCACTTTTGGTTCATTATGATGTTATAACACACACCATATATTTATACGGTATTTAATTTTTACATGAAAATTCCATTGTATCAAAAAATTATGAAAAAATCCCCATTGGATAATTTTCATGTACTTATTAAAAAAATAATATTCATTTTATCAAAATATTTTTCTTAATATTTTTATTTTCACTTTTTAAATATGAATCAACATATATAGAGAAATGTTGTGTTTTTTTAGAATAACAATTTTTGAACCCTTATAAAAACTACATTTTACTTCATAAAAATTATAGGATAATTTATATTAAATAAATATTATTTAATAATAATATTTTATTAAAATATTATTTATTCAAAAAATACATTAATTCAACAAAATAAGCTTCTTAATTGGAATTTAAAACCAATTAAAAATACAGTATGTGTTTTATTGTATAAAAAACAAAATGATTTATAATGTAATGATAAGAAGAAAAAATTAACATTCTTCTATTGAAAATAAAATAAAAGAATTCATATTATTATGATTTGGATACATATATATTTAATACACCAGAAAACACCCTAAGGGTAAGGTGTTTGGTAATAAGACTTAAATTGGGTTTTTAAGCATATATGATTTGGAACTTGATCTCGATGAGCTATAACTTCTCCCATAAATGGATCCTCTTATGCTTAAGGTGTTATATATCATCATGAGAATGGTCAAGGTTATATCCCAATGATTTTATATCCCTTATAATCTCTGGTAAATGGGCTTCATAGGGTATGATCTTACTGGGTGAGGCCATCACTTCCTTTTTTGTGTCAACTTGATTTTTTAAAATCCTATATTTATACTAATCATGTGATAACTGTTCAAAAACTCTATTTTCAATGGTAACAATGACAAAAATCTTTTAAATGTGATAGGATATAATAAAACCAATTAAGTAAATGTGTTTTCTATAACTATAATACATAATAAGATATTTAATTGAAATCATTAGGGGACTTTATTTATAAAAGTTCAGGTTGTTATAATCACCCATGATTTATAAATTTCACAATGGATTTTTTTTAATTTCCCTCACTAAAAAAGATGAAGGTAATTATATTTCATCACCTCCTTCGATTCCCATGATGCTTCTTAAAACTTTTGAATTCTCCACAACACTTTATCGATGTGCATTGTCATATTTCAAAGAACTTTGTCTCCATGATTTATGATTTTAACCAGCTACTCTTCATTGGAAAGATTATTCTATAATGGTACCACCTATGGATTGAGCACAAGTGAGGGGTTTGGTATGTAATTCCTCATGGGGTATACATGGAATACATTATGAACTCAAGATGGGTTTGTTGGGAGTTCTTGTCGATAGTCCACCACTCCGATGTGATTAAGGATCTCAAAGAGATGGATGTATTTTGGACTAAGATTTCCCTTCTTCACAAATCAAATTTTCATATTCCATGGAGATATATGGATGAATACCATGTATTTAACATCGAAATATAGTTCTTGTCAATGATTTCTTTCATAGTTCTTATTTTAACCCTGATTATCCTTTATGTACTACTGAATGGTCTTAACAATTTCAATCATTTCATCAACCATTTCAGGACCTACTAGTTTGTGTACCCCAACATTATCCTAGAACATATGTGTTATGAACCTATTCTAATAAAGTTATTCATATGGATCCATTTGTATTATTTGGTGTAAACTAATATTATGTGAGATCTCAATGAGAGGAATATGTTGAACCCATCCTCCTTCGATGTTAATTGAGTATGCTATCAATATATCCTTTAGTGTATGGGTATTCCGCCTAGATTGGACATCATTTTGAGGGTGATAAGCCATTATGAAATTCAAATAATTATTTAGAGCATAATGGATACACTTTAGAACATAGAGTTAAATATTGGATCTTAATGATATTAAATTGATAGTGGTGTTCCATGCCGCCTCACCACTCATTTAATGTAAATCCTTGTAATTTGATTGGTTGAGAAGTCCTCCTAAATCTTAATAAAGTGTTCAGTTTTTGTAAGATGATACTACACAACCCAAATATCTTTATTTCCTCTTGATGTATTTGGAATACAATTGACAAAGTCCATGGTGATGTTTTTCCATATCCATTTAGGTATGGGAAATAGTTTCATCATCCCCATGGATTTCGTTCCCTTCTACCATAACTTGCTCACATATGAGACATCTTGATATATATTCCATGATCTCTATACCACCAATAGTGCCCTTAGAGGGATATATAAATATTTGTGCTTATAAGGAAGATGGAGAAGATCAAGATATGTGCATCATCCAACATATATTTCTTCATCTCAGTATTTGATGGTACACATAGTTGTGACCCAAATATTACAACACCTACTTCATTAACATTGAACTTTGAGAATTTCTCTATTATGATAGCTTCCAATTTATTCTTAATTACCACATCATCTCTTTGACCATCCTTTATCATCTCTAGAATGTATGGTTGTGTAATCATTTGTGAAATTATTGATGATTTTTTTCCTTTATAATTCCCATTTCCATCATTTTCAAATCTAAGAAGATCAGTTCCCTCTCAATTATCATCATTAATAGAATTATTAGATCCTTTCTACATTGAGCATATTCCAATTTATTCACTTTCCCAGGATGGTAGTGAATTGATTATTTGAAGTCCTTAATCAGATCTAACCATAATTTTTGGTACATATTCATCTCTTTCTATGAGAATATATAATTGAGGTTTTTTTATTCTTATATATTACAATATTCTCCCAAAGATATAATTCCACCTTCTTTTTAAAGTAGAAATCACTATAACCAGCTCCAAATCCTATATTGGGTAGTTTTGTTCATGAAATTTCAACTTCCTTGAATCATTGGTTATTGCTTTGTCCTTTTTCATCAAACACACAACCCAATCCCCTATTCAGAAATCAATGAACGCTATGAAAAGTTCTCCAGTTATGGGTAGTGTGAATACATGTGTAGTGATAATCCTCCTTTACAGCTCCTTAAATATTTCCTCACTTTCACCATTACAATAAAACATGACTCCATTATGTGTGAGCTTGATTGGAGGGATTGGAAATTGTGATAAATTTCTCAAAAATCAATGATAGTACCTAAGTAATCCAAGGAAACTAGAGAACTTTGTCAAGAATGTTGGTATCAACCATCCATCTATTGCTTTTATCTTTTAAGTGTCCACATATATCATATTTCTTCTTATGACATGGTTTAATATTGATAATTACTTCAACCATAACTTACATTTTCTATAATTTTCATAAATCGTCTCCTTTCACAAGGTCATTAGAATAGTGTTTAGATGATCCTCATGCTCTGACTTGCTTTTGGATTATATTAGAATATCATCTAAAAAATACTAAAAGATTTTTTTCTAGGTAATATCTATAGATATTATTAACTAATTAAATGAATATTTATAGAGAATTAGTGAGTCCCAATGAAATTACCATGAACTTATAGTGGCCATACATTTAATGAAAACCATTCTTAGGGATATCCTCCATCTTCACCTTAACTTGGAAATATCCTGACCATAGATCCCCCTTGAATAAGTATTATGATCCACATAGATGATAAAAAAATTCATCAATCTGTGGTAGTGGATACTTAGTCTTTATAATTATCTTATTTATCTCACATTAGTGAATGCAATGTTTCATTGACCCATGCTTCTTCGTGAAGAAGAGTAATAGTGCACCCCAAGGTAAATAACATGGTCATATGAACCATTTTCCAGATTCTACTACAGTTTTTTATTCATCTCCTCAAGATCCAAAATATCCATTATATATGGATTCTTGGACAAAGGTAACTCCACAGGTAGAAGATTGATTGAAAATTAAACCTCTCAGCTTGGAGGAAGGCAAGGAAATTCTCTGGGAAACACATCAACATATTCTCTCACAATGGGATTTTATTCAAGGATGATCCTTTATATAGACATATTAATTTGAGATAGATACACTTGATTAAAAGAAAATAATATCCATTATTGAGATGTTTTTTAGAAAGAATATTCATCCTCTTTTATCACTTTTACATAATCCAGGACCAATTCACAATAGAGAGGGTGAATTCCTTCCCGCAAAAATATGTGTTGAATCTATACAGTGAAATCCAATCCATACCCATAATTTCATAAAGATCTACCAAAGGTAGTATTCCATGTTTTTTTTATATTAAACCCATAAATGTTGACATAGGATGAGTTATATACTCAGGATAAAATAATTTCCCCATTTTCCATTTTCACCATCAAAATTACTTATATGCTTTTCGGTGGTTCCTGAATAGTTCTAAGAAAATTTCATGATATGAAAGAGTGAATAGAACCAGAATAAGAAAGTACATTATCTATTAATCAATGAATAACAAGAGTTCCTCTCACTACTTCATTTTTGGGATCCACATCAGTGGTTGTGATGTAAAAATCTTACCCTTTATTCCTTGGAGGTTGTTTGTAGTCTCTGAAAATGATTGGCTCAGTGAATTGGTTTTCAATGTTCTATAGTAATTGACAGTTAAAGTAATGGATAATGAATTGAGGGTTTATTGGAGAATTCCATTACTCCTTAACATCAGTGGTTTTCTCCTATTATCAATTACTAGATAAGTGCCTTTTTTCCACACCTAAAGCATTTCATAGTCCCCCTAATGATATTTTTGGGGTGCTTCATTCTGAACCTTTGAAAGGTGGGATGTTGAAATTTCATGGAACTGTTATATTTTTACATCAAATTTCCAAAATTAGACTCCACTTTCTTATTTTTATCCCCATGATAGCCTTGAGATTCAACATTCTCTATATCTACATTGAGGTACCATCATACAATTTCGTCATAGCTATCAATGTCTCAGATTACTAGGGATTTTCATGAACTAGGTTTTATCACACAAAAGAAGTAGTCCAACATGAATTAGGGGTAATAAATTAGACAAAGGAATATAATTCATGTTTTTTGATGTTTTCTTTGTAGTCTCTAATAGATTCATTATTTTATTTCTTGAGGGAAATAAAATCTGTTTCCATTATAATTTAGAGAGTTAGGGGGAAATATTTATCAAAAAACATTTTCTGAAATTTCTTACACCCCATCACTTAGATCTCTTCCTCAGGAATTATATTCTTTATCAATTTACACCACTCATCAACTTTCCCCTCCATACAATAAATATTCGGTAGAAACATCTCTCACTCAGAACATTGAATGGTGTAGAAGATATTCTCAATGGAGTTGATCCATTATTCCATTATAAATGGATTGTATGATCCATTGAAATTCGAGGGGGCTTTGTTGTATAATTATCTAAATTATATCTATTTATTTCTTAGGGGTATTTTGGAACTCTTCATGATCTATGTTTTTATTCATAACCTGAGTTATCTGAAACAGTTCGTCACAATGTTTTTGATTCCCGCTCCCATTGAGTTTGTCATCTCATTGGGGAAGTCATTACATTTCTCATCACATTTTTTTACCTAATTACTCATATTTTCATCCATTGGATTTAATAAAGTAAAAATTAGGGATGATTATTTTTTAAACTATTAAACACATAAAATTAAATCCAATAAAATTAAATTGATAACATATAAATTACATGTATTTCATTGAATTAATAATTTTTAGTCTTTAATCTATATTATACATGATCAATTTCCTAAAATATATTCTTATGGGTATTTATTACCTTAATAATGATGCATAATGATCTCATTAATTTAAAAAAGAATATCCCCATGGTGTATCAAACATAGTGTGTAGCAAGGCCTATTGTCATGCACTAGTTCCAAGTCGAGTCTAGCTCAATGAAGTGTTTTTGAATTTTACCCCTATGTACATAGGTGCTATAGCCACATCCACTTGTAGTATCTTGAAATGAATTTATTTTCCTGATAAAACACTTACTCAATAAAAGCTAAAATTTAGGGATTTTTTTAAAACTTAGTCTTATCCATAATGTTTTTATATATTTTTCTAAACATATTTGAAAAAATAATTAAACGTTTATTTTGATACTAATTATAAAAACCCTTCTCTTAATTAAAAATTAATACCCAATTTATATCAAAATATTAGGCTTAATAAAAAAATAAAGATAAAGAATTATAGAGTCTTTTGGAATTATGTACATTACATAACAACTAACAACATGTAAAACATCATCTTTATTAAAAACTTCCTTAATAGGCTCGCACTTAAAACTGTATGGGACAACCTGTGGACATATATAAGAAAGAGGTGAGCTATAAATCCATATAAGGGAATAAACAAGGAATAAAATTAAGAGAGTAATACATGTAAGATAATTGTCATATCATTTGGGTAAAAAAGGGTTGAGAATCATAAACATGAATAATAATACATTATATAGCATGATAACATAAATTCAATAAGAGAAATGCAGAAACAACATAAAACACATAATCATAAACTCCGTTCAAGGATAACTTCCTAGAAACTATGATGGAATAAGTCCCATAAATGAATTAGGTTTACTACATGACCCAAAATAAATTCTCATGAGACTAAACATTACCCAATGCATTAGAGTGCCATATAATTATGGGCACACTAGTCACATTTATTTCATTCTCATGCTTAAGTTTTCAACATAGATCACAAAACATTGAATGATTTATCATAAAATTTTATTCCATGATCATGGAGTGTGGAATAAATACATGGAATTAACAAATAAATATTTATAATTAAATAATAGTGAAAACCCATGGTAGAAAATTGTTATGGGTATTCACTACGAAATTGATTGTCCTGGAAAATCACGGTGGAATTTCAGTAGCATAACTAGGGTGTATAAATTTTCATAGAAGGGACTGAAGAGACTTAAAAGGGCCTATAATAATATAGAAATAATTTTTTTAGTAATATGTATATGTAATAATATATCCTAACATGAAAAAATTGAAATTGAGTGACATATCAAAAAAGAGGTGCTTCAATTGAAATGTAAAGAGAAAAATACCTTACCTGAGTGTGTGACTAAAAATGGTTGGGAGGAGCTTCTTAAGAGATTGAATGAAACTTTTTAGGACTCTATAGAGGATATGATAGAGTGAGGACATTATAAAAGTTATTTTAATGTATACAAATGAGATATTGGGTGGGTTTATATAGTAAATGAGCAGGGATTTCATTATTATTTCTAAAACATAGATTTTGGACTCTAGATATTAAAATAACCAAAACCAAAAACCTCCTCATGGTTTTTTCCCATGGATTCAAAAAAATCAGAGTGGTTTTCATTATCTTATTATGAAAATTTTCTAAAATAATAAAACAATCCCCTTGCTGATGTGGAAGTGAGTCATAAACTTAAAGAAATGATTTTAAAACATTAAAATAAATTAATGGATTTGGAGGACTTATAAAGGATTTATAAAATTAATCCAATAAAACTTAAATCACATTATTTTAGAGTAAAAACATTTATTTTTTCATGTATACCATTTATATTATTTATTACATCACTTTTTCATCATTATGATGTCATAATACACACTGCGTATTTATATGATATTTAATTTTTACTTGAAAATTCATTTGTCTTAGAAAATTATGAAAAATTAACCATTGGATAATTTAAATGTTCTAATTCAACAAATAATATTAATTTTATCAAAATATTTTTCTATATATTTTTACTTTAAAATATAAATAAAAATGGATATTTATTGAGAAATAGTGGGCTTTGTGACAAAAAAAGTTTTCGAACCCTTATAAAAATTACATTTGACTTCATAAAAATTATATGATCATATATATTTAATAAAAATTGTTTCATAATAATATTTTATTAAAATATCATTTATTTAAAAAATCCATTAATTTCTTAAAATAAACATCTTCATTGAAATTTATAACCAATCCAAAATATAATTTGTGTTTTATTTTGTAAAGAACAAAATTATTTATAAAGTAATGATAAGAAGAAAATATGAACACTATTCTATTGAAAATACAATATACGTATTCATATTACTATGTTCTTGATACATATCCCTTTAATACACTAGCAAAGGCCCTACTGGAAAGGTGTGTGATGTTGATAATTTTATGGGGTGGTTCAGCATAGATGATTTGGGTCTTGATCTTAATGATATTGAAATTATTCAATAAATGGTTTTGATCATGCTTATATTGTTGGATCTCATCTTGGGCATGGTCAAGGCCAAAGCCCAATGATGCTATCTCCCTTGGAATATCTGATAAATGGAATCCATAGGGTATGATCCTTGTGGTTTAGGTCATCAGTTCCTTTTTCGATGTCTATTGGATTTGTTAAAACCCTATATCTATACTAATCATGTGGACACTATTTAGAGACAATATTATAAATTATTATGATGATTAAAGGACGATTAAATCAGAAATCATATAATAAAACCAAATAAGTGCATGTGTTTTCTATAACCATAATACATAATAATACATATAATTTAAATCATAAATGGAATTTTATTTATAAATTTTTGGGTAATTATAGGTGAGGTGAAGTAAGGATAATAAATTAAATGAAATTGAAAGAGATAGGGGAGGTTTTAGCTCTTGAGTGTCATCTCCTTGAGAACCTCCTTAATGGAAATTGAAATGGTATTTTAGTGAGACAAAAAATATGAGAATGTTGGGAAGAGGTTTAGGAGAGTAATTGGGCAAAATATTCACAATCTAACAATCATATAAGGTCTGAGGAGAATATTTGGTGAGGGGTGGTATTTATAGTGGAAGGTGAGAGGTGTTTTGATTATTCTATTCATCATTATTATTATTTTGGATCAAGAGTATCAAAAGTGTTGATTATTGAAACTAAATACAGTAAATAGATAATGTGAGTACGAGATAGTATCCAATAACCTTATCCATGACTCAACCATGACTTAAAAATTCATGTATTTGGCTAAAATGTTAAATACTATAAATTGTTGTATTTTACTATTCACAAAAATTCAGCTATTTTATAAAAATCCCAAAAATTAACTCTAATAAATTATTGACATGTACCATTAAAAAAGGACTCCATTTCATGAAAATAATTTTATAAATATGATAAATTTAATTTTTAATTAAAATCGCCATTTATTAAAAAAATACCAATTTTAAAATTATAACTTATTTTATGACACTTTAAAAAATTAATTAAAGCCTCATAAAATTATCTTATAATTATAAGACAATAAAATAGTAATTTATAAATATATTTATATAAATTAAATTTTATATTAAATAATTATATTAATTATAAATTTGTAAGTAAATATTTCCGTTTCACAAAAATACTGATACTTAATTGTTCTTTTTAATGAAATTTATTTACAAATTCCATGTTATAAATATATTATATGCGTATTTATAATCTTTATAAATTTTCTTTATACTTTAATTTTTGAGGTTACTATTCAATTGGTTGGGTTACTATTCCTAATGATCATATTACTATTCCAATGACCAAATTAATATTTCATTGGTACAAGTTACTCAATTTATATAAATACAACTTATTTCATTTTTAATTTATGAAAATAATGTTTTCATTAGGTTCTATATGGGATGTATGTGTTTTATACTTTATAAAATAATTATATAAAGGGAATTTCCATTGAAACAATTCTAGTTCATTACATTCTCCCCCTTTAGAATTTCATTGTCAATGTTTTGTTTTTCCCACTAAGGTGAAAATAGATAAGGGTACTTCTCCTTCATCGGTTCCTTCAGTTCCCATACTTCCTCTTCATACTTATGGTTTCTACATAATACTTTTAACATGTGATTAGTCTTCCTGCGTAGAACTTTATCTCCATGGTCTAAGATCTTCACTGACTCTTCTTCGTAAGAGAATTCATTGTCCAGTTGTACCACCTCCAGATTTAGGATATGTGGGGGATATGGTATGTACTTCTACAATAGGGACACATGGAATATATTGTGTACTTGATACATAGTAGGAGTAAGTGCTAGTCGATAGGAAACTACTCCAACATGGTCAAGAATCTCAAAGGGGCCATTTGTACCTAGGACTCAACTTTTCATTCTTTCCAAATTTCATGATCCTTTTTAATGAAGATATATGGAGGAATACCATTCCTATAACCTTAGATTCATGTTATAATCAATGATTTTATGAATATATCTTCTATAAACATTGGTATTCTTGGATATACTATTGAATTCTTTTCACCTTTTCTACAATTTCATAGACTATTTTTGTTCTCAACTGCTTCTATTCATCGACTTAATCCCAACATGCCTATGTTTTGCATCTTTTACCATAAAAGTCCTAGTATGGATCCATTTGGATGCTTGAGTGGAAACTATTATTTTATGAGAACTCGACCTGAGGAATATGTTGTCCCATCCTCCTTTGAAGTCTATAGAACACCATATCAAAATGTATTCCTTTGTCAAAATTGTATACTCAATTTGGACATCAGTATAAGGATGATAATCTGTACTGATGTTCAGATCAATGTTTAGAGCATGTTAAAGGCTTTTCTAAAACATGGTGGTAAATATTTGATATTAGTTTCATATAATTGATATGGGTTCTCCATGAAGAATTAACACTTCTTGGATGTATATCTATGCTAGTTGTTTGAGTGAGAAGTACTCTTGAATTTAGATATAGTGATATTTATTTGTAAGAATATCCATAACAATATACATAGCTTTGATTCCTTTGGATTTCTTTGGAAGTCTAATAAAAATGTTTATAGTGATGTTTTCCAATTTCAATTTTTGGTATGGGTAATTTTTGCATCATTATCTTAGAATTTTCTCTTTTAGACTTCACTTGCTGACGTACTATGAAATTTTATATATATACAATGATCTCATTATTTATATTATCTAACCAATAGTGCTCTTAAATATCTTAAAACATATTTCTATTTCCTCGATTAATAGAGAATGTTATGCTATGTGTATCATTAAAAATATCTTTCTTTATATCTTGATTTGATGGTACACATAGTCATTACCCAAATCTTATCACTAATTTATCATCAATTATAAACTTTGAGGATATACCATTTCTAATAGCTTCCACATTTTTTTTAATTTCCTCATCATTTATTTGTCAATCCTTTACTTTGTCTATAAGACATTTTAGAGAAATCATTTGAGAAAGGTTTGATGATATTACTTCCATATCGATTCCCATGTCCATAATTTATATGTCTAAAAATATTGGATACTTCTCAATTCTCATCATTGATAATGTTTTGGGATACTTTCTTCTTAGAGCATCCACCACCTTATCTATGTTACTAAGATGGTAGTGTATTGAGTAGTTATAATCTATGATGATCTATAACTATCTTCACCAGTGCATATTAAATTCCTTCTGTGTGAATATATATTTGATTCTTTGACAATCATTATATATCTCACATTTCTCCCCATAGAGATAATTCCACCAGATTTTCAATGTCATGATCACATCTTCCAACTCCAGGTTGTACATATGTTATTTTTTCTCATGATTTTTCTACTTTATTGAGTCACAGGCTATAAATTTTTCATTTTTCATTAGTAAACATCCCAATCCCTTCTCTAAGGAATCACTACATTCCACAAAAAGATCCCCACTTGTTAGCACTACGAGTATTGATGTAGTGATAAGAATCTTTTCAAGTATTTGAAGCAATGTATGCATTCAATTGTCTAGAAAAAAATTACTCTCTTCTAAGTCAAATTTTTTAGTCAGTTTTGACAATTATGATAATTTACTCATAGATTTCTAGTAGTTCCCAACTAGAACAGGGAAGCTACAAATATTTGTTACATATTTTTTCATGGGCCACTCTTCGATTAACTTTTTCTTATAAGGGTCAACAAATACTTATTTTCTGGTGATAACATACCTCAAGAATGATCCTTCATCCATATAGAACAAAAATTTAATTTAATTTTAATATATTTTATATCATCAAAATGTATTTATCATAGTATTAAAATGATCCTTATGCTCCTTGTAAAGACCTGAAAATCTCAAGGAATTTTTTTTCTTAAATACTTTGTAATTTTATGAGTCTATGGCTTCTGACAACACTTCATTCTGAGGCCCGGTGTGCCCGGAATCAATTTCAGAAGTTTAGCTTGGGTACGTTCAGTAAACGAACGAGCATGATTTTCTATCTTTTGAATCGGTGCTTGGAATTGAAATCTGAGGGCACCAGTGAACTCGCAGCACTGGTAATTTCTTAAGAGGACCTTTACCGAAGATGTGTTTGCACGGGAGAAGAAGTTAATTTTTGTGGATTAATTGAGAGGTGAATAAAATTGTGGGAAAATTTTATTTTTATATCTTAAGTGGTTTTAACCTACATGGGGAAGTTAGGGTGGGACCCACTAACATCCTAACTACCCATGTGAGGATAAATTTGAGGTGGGGCCCACACGAGCCCCAACCCTTCACATTTCCATAACTCTCATAAACTCCCCCTTTAAAACTTGTTAACACTCTTTAATTAAGTAAATATTTCTCTCCCCTCTCTCCCTCATTAAACTTTCCAACCTATCACATAATTAATTAGACAACTCAAGGTTTAATTAATGAAGTGATTTGGAATTTGAATTTTGTAATTTTGAATGCATGGAAAAATAAAATAAAATAAGGAGAAGCCTTATTTTATTTTGGTTAGAATTGTTGTGTGAGGTTGAATTGGGATAACACTAGTGTTATTGAAGAACTTCTTCCTCAAAGAAGAACTCCAACTCTCCAACGAAGAACATTGACTCGACGACCCCGGTTTCTCCGTCCTCTTCTTCCTTCGTGACAAGGGAGGAGACACCAACGTGGGAACTCACCAACGACGCCATGCCTTACAATATTCTCTCTGTGACAAAAAGGGGAGATGCTGCTTCCTCCTCGGACGCTCTCTGTTGATGTCTACGGAACCTCACCCCACGACGCCGTCTTCCGCGACGCCCGTCATTTGACATCTTTTGTTGAGGTAGGGGTTAAGTTCAATTTTAATAGATTAAAATTGTGCCTTGGTTTGTCATTGAGCATCTCGTTTACGTTGGACGATTGTTATCATTTTACGCGGAGGGTGTGGAACGAACGAACACAGCCCGACAACCCTCCGTTGTTCTCGTTTATTAAATTAGAATTGGCAATTGATGGCGGAGGAAGCACGACGCCGTCGCGTCGTGCCGGGAACGTGGCGAAGGGAACCACCGCCATCGCGCCGGTTTTGTGAAAAGAACCACGACACGATACACAGCTCGCTTTAGTGGAGGAACCGGCCGGCCCGTCGGCTGGCCGGGCAGAGCTAGACCACAGCGCCGGGAGGGCGCCGCGCTGGAGAATGGGGGCCCGCCCATGCGGGCCGCATACGCAGAAGACCGGCCGGCTCGGGGAAGGGCGGCGCCGCCTGGCGCCGCTGGTGCAGAAGACCGGGGGGGACGCCCCCCCTTGGATCCCGATCGGCTTCGGCCGAGCTGCTTGGCCAGCCTTCCAAGCCAGCCGGGCCGTGCGCCCAATTGGGCCGCGCTAGGCTGGGCCGAGCCGGGCCGCACCGGGCCGGGCCGAGCCGAGCCGCGCCGGGCCGGGCCGAGCAGGGCCACGCCGGGCCGGGCTGGGCCATGTCCCTTCGGGAAAAGTTTTGTATTTTCTTAGGACCGGTCCAACACCCCAGCTGGGTCGGACCCGTCAAACAAGGTCAACCCGACCCGTCGGCCCACTGGGCTAAACGGGTTGTGCCCGTTTTTTCACTTAAACAGGAATAACTTGAAGACCGCACATCCGATCGACGTGCCGTCTGCGGCACTAGGACTATTTCGACGAGACGGTCCTTTTGCGATACTCTAAGTGAGTTTTGGTCAACTATGGATATCGGCCGGGTTAGAAACGAGCATATTTCCAACCGAGCCCCTGGAATGGAAAAGCCTATATCTCTCAGACCGGACGTCCGATTGACGCGCCGTCTGTTGCATTGAGTTCCTATTGATGAGATAGAACTCCGGGATACATCAAATCTATAATTATTGACAGTTTATGTATCGAACCCCTTGGATCGTGGAGTGGACCCTCCCAGAATCGAGCGTGCTGTGTGCGGGAACCCTAGAGCTGGCTGCGACTGCGATGACGATGACGACTGTACTTGTATCCTACGTGGGTTCGGCAGCGAGGATGACTTTACTTGGATCCTACGTGGGTTCGGCAGTGAGGACGAATGTACTTGGATCCTCCGTGGGTTCGACAGCAATGATGACTGTACTTGGATCCTACGTGGGTTTGGCAGTGATGGTTACTGTACTTGGATCCTATATGGGTTCGGCAACGACGACTTCTGTACTTGGATCCTACGTGGGTTCGGTAGGGGAGATGATTCAGAGGATACATCTATCATCTCCACCCCTCTTCGTGAGTAGTATACATGTGTGAGCTGTGTCTTGACTTTCAATCATTATCAACGATGTGATTGACTTGCTTTCCTGTGTGGACTGGGTTGTACTTTCCTATGTGGACTGGGTTGTACTTGGGCTCATGAGTTGGAGCCGAACTGGAATTGATGACTTAGGTATATGTATGGGCATATACCTAAGTAGAGTTGGTTGATACTTTGTGTTTGTATCTTTCTTTTTTGGTTTGTCCCTTGTGGATTCTGGGAGACCTTCGGGGGTCTCGGGGTCCCTACTGAGTATCGTATACTCACCCTTGCACGGGCTATGCCTGCACTACGTTGTGTTGGATGCAGATGACAGACAACACTGATCGAGGTGGAGTCTTGTGGAGCGGGACGGTACCTAGAGGTGGACCACTTGGCGGGACGTACATGGAACAGATGGCCGGACTCGAGGGGCTGAGGAGACCATTTGTACCCACCCTTTAGAAGGGATATCCCGAGGATGACTCAGTGGTTGCTGGTTTACTTTACTGCAGCTGTTCTTTCTATACTGTTGTAATGTATTTTCAGTTGGGTTTGTATTCTGGGCCATTTACTTTTCAGTACTTACTTTTGTACTCAGTTTACTTAGTGTTTACTTCAGCTTGCGTACTATGTTGTGTTTGTTTACTTGTATAAAGGAAATACCTTTCCTTTTTATCAGGATTTACGACTTTGGTTCTAGTCACCAGCCACTTTCCTATGGAAGGCGGGCTTGGGGTAGTCACGACACGGGCCCTGAGGACAGGTCGTGACAAATTGGTATCAGAGGAGTCGGTTCTACCGCAGAACTCAGGACTCTGATAAGTTCTTCTCTATGAAGCAATAATGTTTAGAGTGTTGAGTGTGGTTATCAGTCTAGGGAGTCCAGTATTGGTGTGGCGGCCGATGTATCTGTACACTAGGACCCTGACTTCTGATTTCCGACTTAGTGCTCGAAAACACTGATTGCATGTGTGTTCCAAAAGTTCTATTTGTGATTAATTTGTGTCAGCTCACTAGGTATACAGTAATAACCATGGCGCACCTGTTTCTTTTTAGGATGGCCCCACGACGACAGCCAGCTAGGGTTCCCAGTTACGTGCGATATGGCAGCCCACCGAGCGATGAGGCCTCGGTGCAGGGCCCCATTACAGTGGAGGCACCAGCGGTACCTCTACCCACTGGGCCACCCATACCACCAGCCCCAACTGCGGAGAGTGCACACCGCCTGAGTGCACTGCACGAGTTTCAGCGATAGAGGCCGCCCAGGTTCCGCGAAGAGACTGACCCTCAGGCAGCCGAGGATTTGCTGGAGGCTATTGTTCGAGTCTTCAGATTGGTAGGGACACCAGCAGATCTTATGGTGAACCTTGTGGCGAGTCTCCTGCATGCGACAGTAGGTAGATGGTGGAGCCTGATGCTCCAGGTGCACGACAAGGCATCTCTACTTTGGATGGACTTCAAGAGCCTCTTCCGCTCGGAGTTCGTTCCAACCACCCTCCATGTGGTGCGCATCCAGGAGTTACTACAGCTGCGGCAGGGCAACATGAAAATTGCCCAGTACTCGGCGAGATTTACCGAGCTCTCGCGCTACTCCACGGACATGGTACGGGACCCATTCTTCCGGGCCCAGACCTTCGAGCAGGGACTGAGGCATGAGATTAGGGCTTCAATGATCTCCCTCAGCATTCCGACGCAGGCAGGAGTACTGAAGCAAGCCCTTCTTGTGGAGAGCTTCCTTGCTGAGCCTACGCTAGCAGCAAGGCCTACCATAGGGTGGAACATAGTGGAGTCTTCTATAGCTGGCAGTAGACAGATGTCGCAGAGGTCCAAGAGGACTAGGCCATCAGGTGGGCGACCTCAAGATAATGGTTCGGAGGTGCGAGGCACACGCAGTAGAGCTAGTCATTCGAGAGGAAGGTAGTGCTATGCATGTGGAGGGCAGGGCCACATGGCTCGTGACTGCCCGACCCGCCATGCAGAAGAGCAGCAGACGGTTGAGGGACCACCCAGGCAGAGGCAGAGGTTTGACCGTGGTGGTCCACAGGGAGTAGGCGGACAAGGCAGAGGAGCTGACTGAGCAGCGGGTGGTGGGCGACGCTTTGAGGCTCTACTACTACAACCACCAGGAGGTCCACCATGACCATAGGGAGTTGGAAGACAGAGGCAGGCTCAGCTTCAGGTAGCAGAGTCTTACAACAACGACGCACCTGAGATGATTCGAGGTACTATATGTGTCTACTCCACCCTTTCTATAGTTCTTATAGACACAGGAGCGAGTCATTATTTTATTTCCTCTACCCCTGTTCAGATCTCGGATATTCCGACAGAGATGTTGGCTCGATACTTACGGCTAGAGAATCCTATAGGAGATGACTTGACGATTACGCACTAGTTTCGTCAGTGTGAGCTTACTCTAGGAGGTAAGAGATTCGACTGAGATCTTCTTGTAGTGGCGTCGAGGCCTTACAATGTCATCTTGGGCATGGATTGGTTATCTACAGTCCGTGCTCAGATCGGCTGTATTAGGCGCAAAGTGCGATGTGTCCGCACAGATGGGAGAAGGTTCACCTTCACTGGTGAGAAGGGAGCCTTTGCAGCACATGACGGACTTACGTAGAGGAGAGGGAAGCCGATCACACATCAGTTGGCTAGTCTTATCCTCGGAGTGGTTGATGTGCGGAGTCCAAGTTTTCCTATTGTGGTGGATCAGTATGCAGACATTTTTCCTGATGACATTCCAGGACTACCTCCTCGTAGAGAGGTAGACTTCTATATTGAACTGTATGCCGGGACAACCCCGATATCTACTCCATAATATCGGATGGCACCCGCCGAGCTTCGAGAGCTTTTGGTATAGCTGGAGGACTTGCAGGGAAAGGGATTCATCTGACCCAGTATTTCACCCTGGGCTTCTTCAATTTTATTCGCCAAGAAGAAAGATGGGAGCTTACGACTGTGTGTCAAATACTGTCACTTGAACCAGGTGATTGTGAAGAACAAGTATCCACTTCCGATGATTGATGACCTCTTTGATTAGCTCAAGGGAGCATGATGGTTCTCGAAGATAGACCTCAAGTCAGGCTATCATCAGCTCAGAGTTCGAGACGAGGATGTGCAGAAGACAGCCTTCAGGTGTCAGTATGACCACTATGAGTTCTTGGTTATGCCTTTCGATGTAACCAACGCTCCAAAAGTTTTGATGAGTCTCATGAACATGATCTTCCAGCCTTACCTCAATCGATTTGTCGTAGTCTTCATCGACAACATACTGATTTACTCGACTACTGAGGAGGAGCATGCCTACCACTTGTGAGTTGTACTAGACACACTTCGAGAACACCATCTTTATGGTAAGCTCTTGAAGTGTCAGTTCTAGATTCGAGAGGTCCACTTCTTGGGACACGTCATCTCTGAGGTGGGAGTTGCTGTGAATCCTGTGAATATCGAGGCAGTACTTGCTTGGGAGCCACCGAGGAGTGTAGCGGAGGTGCAGAGTTTCCTAGGTCTGGCTGGGTACTATTAGAGATTTGTGCCAGACTTCTCTAGAGTTGCAGCACTGCTTTCATCTTTTATGAAGAAGGGGAAACCCTTCGTGTGGTCAGATAGATGTCAACAGAGCTTCCAGAAGATGAGGAAGAGATTGACCAGTTCACCCATCTTGAGGCTACCAGAGGAGGGCATAGGGTACGTAGTTTACTGCGATGCATCAGGGACCGGACTCGGGTGTGTCCTGATGCAGGAGCGGGCAGTGATCGCCTATGGTTCACGACAGTCGAGGCAACACAATCAGAACTATGCACTATCTGATGGGAGAGCGCTTTACAGTCTATTCTGACCACCAGAGTCTCAGGTACATCTTCTCACAGAAGGACCTGAACTTGAGACAGCGACGATGGCTCGAGTTCCTCCAGGACTATGACTTTGAGATAGTCTATACTCCTGGGAAGGGGAATGTAGTAGCTGATGCTCTCAGTAGGAGATCGGGCATTCAGTTACTTGGAGAGGTGACGGAGCAACTAGCCGCATTGCAGATATCCTTTTTGGATATAGATGGAGCATCCTTTCTATAGTCGCTCATAGTCACTCCTCCACTACTACAGCGGGTCAGAGAGGCACAACATGGGGACGTTGACTATGAGACGTGACGTGCTCATATTTCCACAAGGCAGGCACCTGATGGTTTTTCTGTAAGAGAAGAGTAGTTCATCCTCTTCAGGGGACGTGCCATGGTACCAGTTGCATTACAGGAGGAGGTGCTGAGGGAGTTTCACACTTCCCCTCTATCGGTACATCATGGAGTAGCGAAGATGTACCAGGACCTTAGAAAACAGCACTGGTGGCTGGGTATGAAGAAGGCTGTGGCAGAGTTCGTTTCACGATGCCTCACCTGCCAGTAGGTGAAGGCGGAGCACCAGGTACCAGCAGGCTTGGTGCATCCCTTAGAGGTCCCGGAGTGGAAGTGGGATAGGATATCCATAGATTTCGTGACAAGGCTTCCACGTACTTCCAAAGGACACGACTCCATCTGGGTGATTGTCGACCAACTCACCAAGTCAGCCCACTTCCTACCTATCAGAGAGCAGGGCTCAGTGGAGAGCTTGGGATGCCTCTATGTTTAGGAGATCATACGACTTCATGGTGTTCCATCGTCTATCGTCTCCGATCGAGATGCTCGCTTTACTTCCCATCTTTGGAAGGGGTTGCAGGAGGCGTTTGGGATGCAACTATTCCTGAGCACCGCCTTTCACCCTCAGACAGATGGCCAGACGGAGAGGACCATTCAGACACTCATGGACATGCTCCGTGCATGTGTCCTTGAATTTGGTCATAGCTGGGAGGATCACCTACCCTTGGTGGTGTTTGCATACAACAACAACTACCACTCCACCATCGGGATGGCACCATACGAGGCATTGTACGGCCGACCATGCAGATCACCTCTGTGCTGGACTGACCCTGGGGAGTCAGCACTCGTAGGACCAGAGATGGTTTAGGCTACGACAGAGAAGGTGCAGATCATCCAAGAGCGGATGAGGATTGTACAGAGCAGACAGAAATCCTATGCTGACAGGAGGCAGAGACCACTAGAGTTTGAGGATAACGACCACATTTTCTTACGGGTCTCACCTCGACGTGGATTACAGAGATTTGGCCGGGGCGGCAAGTTATCTCCGCGCTTCATCGGACCATTCCAGGTTCTCAGCAGGGTAGGCAAGGTGGCTTATCGCCTGGACCTTCCACCTCAGTTTCACCAGGTGCATGACGTTTTCCACGTATCTCAGCTGAGGAGATACGTGCACAACCCGACGCATATCATTGATCACGAGGAGCTGGACATTGATGATAGAGAGACTTTTGCGGAGGTCCCAGTGGAGATCGAGGATCGACAGGAGAAGGTCCTATGTGGATGGTTGATTCCTCTTGTGCGCATTTGTTGGTAGCATGACAACCTCCAGGAGAGCACATGGGAGCGGGAGGCTTATATGCATGCACAATACCCTCATTTCTTTTCCTAGTTATGATGTAGCTTTACAGGGACGTAAATCCCTGAGGTGGGAGTAATGTAAATACCCGGAAATTTCAAGGAATTTTTTTTTCTTAAATACTTTGTAATTTTACGAGTCTATGGATTCTGACGACACTTGATTCCGAGGCCCGGTGTGCCCGGAATCAATTTCAGAAGTTTAGCTCGTGTACATTCAGTAAACGAATGAGCGGAATTTTCTATCTTTTGAACCGGTGCTTGAAATTGAAATCTGAGGGCACCGGTGAACTCATAGTGCCAATAATTGCTTAAGAGGACCTTTACCAAAGATGTGTTTTCACGGGAGAAGAAGTTAATTTTTGTGGATTAATTGAGAGGTGAATAAAATTGTGGGATAATTTTATTTTTATATTTTAAGTGGTTTTAACCTACATGGGGAAGTTCAGGTAAGACCCACTAACATCCTAACTACCCATGTGATGTGGGGCCCACATGAGCCCCAACCCTTCACATTTCCATAACTCTCATAAACTCCCCCTTTGAAACTTGTTAACTCCCTTTAATTAAGTAACTCTTCCTCTCCCCTCTCTCCCTCATTAAACTTGACAACCTATCACCTAATTAATTAGACAACTCAAGGTTTAATTAATGAAGTGATTTGGAATTTGAATTTTTTAATTTTGAATGCATGGAAAAATAAAATAAAATAAGGAGAAGCCTTATTTTATTTTTGTTAGAATTGTTGTGTGAGGAGGAATTGGGAGAACACTAGTGTTATTGAAGAACTTCTTCCTCAACGAAGAACGCCAACTCTCCGACGAAGAACATCGACTCGGCGACCCTAGTTTCTCAGTCCTCTTCTTCCTCCGTGACAAGGGAGGAGACACCAACGCGGGAACTCGCCAACGACTCCACGCCTTACAATCTTCTCTCCGTGACAAAAAGGGGAGACGCCGCTTCCTCCTCGGACGCTCTCCGTCGACGTCTACGAAACCTCAACCCGCGACGCCGTCTTCCGTGATGCCCATCGTTCGACATCTTTTGTTGAGGTAAGGGTTAAGTTCAATTTTAATAGATTAAAATTGTGCCTTGGTTTTTCGTTGAGCATCTCATTTACCTTGGCCGATTGTTATCATTTTACGCGGAGGGTGCGGGCTGAACGAACATGGCCCGACAACCCTCCGTTGTTCTTGTTTATTAAATTAGAATTGGAAATTGATGGTGGAGGAAGCACGACACCGTCATGCCGTGCCGGGAACATGGAGAAGGGAACTGACGTCGTCGCGTCAGTTGTGTGGAAAGAACCGCGGCCCGATAAATGGGCCGCTTCGGCGGATGAACCGACCGACCCGTCGGCCAGCCGGGAGGAGCTGGACTGCAGCACCGGGAGGGCGCCACATTGGAGAACGGTGGCCCGCCCATGCGGGCCACATGCGCATAAGACCGGCCGGTCTAGTCGGCCAGTTCAGGGAAGGGCGGCGCCGCCTGGCACCGCCGGTGCAGAAGACAGGGGGGGTCGCGGCCCCCCTGGAGCCCGCTCGGCCAGCCGGACGAGCCCGCCGGGCCGCGTGCCCAGCCGAGCCGCACTAGGCTGGGTCGTGCCGAGCCAGGCCGCGCTCCGCCGGGCCGGGCCGCGCCACTTCGGGCCGGGCCGCGCCAGTTCGGGCCGGGCCGCGCCACTTCGGGCCGGGCCGCGTCTCTTCGGGCCGAGTTATGTATTTTCTTCAGACCGGTCCAACACCCCAGCTGGGTCGGACCCGTCAAACAAGGTCAACCCGACCCGTCGGCCCACTGGGCTAAACGGTCCAAGCTCGTTTTTCACTTAAATGAGAATAACTTAAAGACCGCGTCCGATCGACGCGCCGTCTGCAACACTAGGACTCTTTTGACGAGATGGTACTTTTGCGATACTCTAAGTGAGTTTTGGCCGACTATGGATATCGGCCAGGTTAGAAATGAGCGTATTTCCAACTGGGCCCCTGGAACGGAAAAGCCTATATCTCTCAGACCGGACGTCCGATTGATGCGCCGTATGTTGCGTTGAGTTCCTATTGACGAGACGAAACTTCAGGATACATGAAATCTAGACTTCATGAAAGTTGATGTATCAAACCCCTTGGATCGTGGAGCGGACCCTCCCAGAATCGAGCATGATGTGTGCAGGAACCCTAGAGCTGGGTGTGACTGCGACGACGATGATGACTGTGCTTGGATCCTACGTGGGTTCGGCAGCGAGGACGACTGTACTTGGATCCTATGTGGGTTCGGCAGCCAGGAAGACTGTACTTGGATCCTCTGTGGGTTCGGCAGTGATGATGACTGTACTTGGATCCTACGTGGGTTTGGCAGCGATGGTTACTGTACTTGGATCCTACGTGGGTTCGGCAGCGAAGACTTCTGTACTTGGATCCTACGTGGGTTCGGTAGGGGAGATGATTCAGAGGATAAATCTATCATCTCCACCCCTCTTCATGAGTATTATACCTATGTGAGTTGTGTCTTGACTTTCAGTCATTATCAACGATGTGATTGACTTGCTTTCCTGTGTGGACTAGGTTGTGCTTTCCTGTGTGGACTGGCTTGTACTTGGTCTCGTGAGTTGGAGCCGAATTGGAAATGATGACTTAGGTATATGGATGGGCATATACCTAAGTAGAGTTGGTTGATACTTTATGTTTGTATATTTCCTTTGTGGTTTGTCCTTTTTGGATTCTGGGAGACCTTCAGGGGTCTCTGGGTCCCTACTGAGTATCGTATACTCACCCCTGCATGGGCTATGCACGCACTAAGTTGTGTTGGATACAAACGTCAGACATCACTGATCGAGGTGGAGTCTTGTGGAGCGGGACGGTACCTGTTGGTGGACCACTTGGTGGGACGTACACAGAGTAGACGACCGGAACTGAGGAGATGAGGAGACCATTTGTACCCACCCTTCAGGTGGGATATCCGGAGGATGACTCAGTGGTTGCTGGTTTACTTTAATGCAGCTGTTCTTTCTATACTGTTGTGCTGTATTTTCAGTTGGGTTTGTATTCTGGCCCATTTACTTTCCAGCACTTACTTTTATACTCAGTTTACTTAGTCTTTACTTCATCTTGCGTACTCTGTTGTGTTTTCTTACTTATATAAAGGCAATGCCTTCCCTTTTTATCAGGAT
Source organism: Viscum album (assembly GCA_963277665.1). Lineage (NCBI taxonomy): Eukaryota > Viridiplantae > Streptophyta > Magnoliopsida > Santalales > Viscaceae > Viscum > Viscum album. The sequence goes on from OY728151.1 coordinate 1,219,152,082, forward strand.
TTATGCCTTTGGTGCCAGTCGCCAGCCCCTGGCCTATGGAAGGTGGGTTTGGGGTAGTCACAGAACGGGCCCCGAGGACGGGTCGTGACACTCCTCCTTACTTTGGGAGTATATCATAAAATAATTAATAAATTCTACAATAAATTTGTTAATTTAATCTCTAAATACCATATTCATTAAGTACATGAAAATTTATTGAACACTATTGAGTCCAAAGGGAATCACTATGAACTCATTGTGTCCATAACATCTTCCAAAGGAAGTCTTTGTAATATCTTCTTTATTTACCTTTAATTTGTGATGTCCCGACCAAAGGTCATCCTTATAGAAACACATAGTCCCATGTAGTTGATCAAACAAGTAATTTATCCATTTAAGGGTAAATTTTTTCATTATTATGATTTTTTTGATATCATAATAATCAATTTAGAGGCACATCGATCCATCCTTCTTCTTGATGAAGAGGACTGGAACACACTATAGTTATGCACTCAGGTATATGAAACCCTTATCCAGTTTCTCTTTTATATTCTTCTTCTCTTCTTCCAAATCAATGGTGTCCATTTTATAAGGTTTCATCAATACGGGAAGAGATCCAGGAATATGTACAATTAATAACTCAACCACTTGGCCAGGAGAAGGCCATAAAATTCTTTGGGGAACACATCAATGGAGTCCCTTACTATGTTCATATCTTCAATAATGATTATCTTCTTTATCTAAATAATTTAAGAAGGATATAATTTATCACAATGAAATAATATCCACAATTGAGATGATTATTCTAAGGAAGATTCATCACCCTCATTACACAATTATAGAATCTAACGATGCTTCAAGATGTTAAGAGTGATCTCCCATTCTCGACAGTTGTTGTTGGTTTTGTATAAATATATCCAATACATTCCCAATATAACATCAAACTCCACTAAATAATGTAGGAAAATATTTTCTTTAAGGTTCATTCCAAAATCATTATCCGGGTAATAATTATATACTTTGGTTTTAATAATTTCCCCATTCACTGTTCTCATAGATAAATCAACCTCCATATTTTGAGTAGGGATTTGAATAGTTTTACTAAAATTTCAAGATATGAAATAATTCATAGAACCATAATCAAATATTAAATTCTCTATTATTCAACAAATAACTAGTGTACCTATCACCACATCACTTTTCATTTCCACCTCAATTGTAGTGATAGCATACAACCTTCCATATTTACAAGGAGGTTCTTTTTTTAGGATTTACTCCAACAACCATTGGCTTAGGGAAATGCCTTAAATAATTCCCATGTTCCATGTCGTTGAAACAGTGCACTAGTGGTTGTGTGTTGAACAAAACCTTCTTTATCCCTCCACATTTGCGGGTTTTTTCATATCCCTTAATAAATTATTATCTATATTCTCCTCTCTTTAACATTTTAAGAATAACCTAGTTCCCCTTAGGAAGTTTCTAGGATACTTCTTCACACACTTTTAACACATGGGTTTTTGGGTTTTATTTTCATCATGGGATTTAACTATTTTCCTCCAATATTAAATTCCATTTTCCAATTTTTATCTCTGGGACGATGAGACAACTAAGTGTCTCCAATATCCATTTCAACCTTATGGTAACAACAAAAAATTTCCTCACAGCTATCGTAATCTCTAATTTCAACCACATTTTATAGAAACATATTTGGTTTTCTAAAGAAGTGATCCACATTGATTTCAATTTTCGTGAAAATGACATAGGCATATTGTGAAAGCCCTATAAATTTTCTCTTGTATGCACCAATAGACTCTTATTCATTTTTCATCATTGTGAGGAACTCCCTTTTATCTTAAGATGGAGATTTCAAGGAAATTTTTTCTTGAAACGTTTTTATTGAATTCATCCCAATCCATGGAATCAATTTACTCTTTAAAATTTGTGTTTCTGACCAGTTTTCACCACTGATCAGCTTCTCCATCAAAATAATAGACCATAAGTAAAACATCCTCTTCTACTGAGCATTGATTGATAGAGAATATCTTCTCAATGGAGTTAATCAATTATTACATGATGATGGGATAGAAAGATACACTAAATATGGGGGGCCATTATTGCATAAACAATTCAACTATGACTTGATATTTCATAGGATAATGTGGGTGTTCCACAAAATTCTAGTTATTATTCATAACTTGATTTAATTTTGCTAGTATTTTCATTAATGTTTTATCCCCTAGTCCCATAAAATGTGGATTTTCGTTAAGTAAATCAACACATTTTATATCGCATTGATTATTTCTATAGGTTCTCCTATTTCCCAACATTAACTAATAAAAAAATCACAATTAGTGGGGATTAAATACTTAGGTAATAAAAATATAAAATCAGTATTTTAACAAAGAAGGATAAACTTATTAATTGAAAGTATACCATAACATGTGATTCACTAACTTTCAATATTTGTTATCCATGGTGATAGAATTATCCCATGCATTCATAGTAAATTTTTATAATCCCAATGGAAAAAAACTTAAATTCCCTCTGATATCAATTATAATTACCCAGACATTTATAAATTTTATTACATTATTTTAAGCACATGTAACCGTCAAATACATACAAAATATCATATAGTCTAGTTTCTTTGGGAGATTAGGTATATGATCAGAGAGCATTAAACCAAAAAAACATACATTATTTTATATCCATAATGAGATCCTAAAATCCTTTTATCTCTTACATCTATATAGGATAACCTAGGGAAATACATGAACAAACAGATGAGCTAAAAATCCCAATAAGGTAATAAACATATGAATAAAGCATAACACATGGGTCATAAGATATAAAATAATGACATAAAAAGGTATAAAACATGAATAAAAACAAGGAGTCCTAAAATTTAGAACATGGGATAATATAATTATAACACCAATGGAATTTTGATGTAATATACAACATGAAATAAATATGAGTCAACGTAAACTTCCAAGACTATATCAAATAGTGGACAATGTCCCATAAAGGAATGGTATTTAATCCCTATCCCAACATGATGTCACTTATGACTAAACATTACCCAACTAATTATAGAGATATTCGGTGTCACACATCATAAAAATTTTATGCATATATGTTCAAAATGAATAATCAAATGAAATCATAGCGGTATCCCATATAATGAAATGGGCATCATAATCATGTGATATAGCATAACAAATGGGTGTATCATAAAAGTGACCATGGAAGAATGGATTTAAATCATACATTGAAATTAAAAAAGTAAAATAGGTATAAATAATGATAAATTATGTCCAAATTAAGTGAAAATAGGTAAAAATAGTGTTTATGTTAATTTAGAAATGAGACACTTTAGTGTGGTTTAAGGGAAAATATTAAAAAGAATTAAAGAGGACAAAGGATTATTTTTTTTGTATAAAAGCAGAAATAAACAAGTAATGTTTTTCATGCTAAAAATATTTATTTTAGATAAATATATGTATCATGAAATATATTATGTAGTGTACTTGAAAATGGGTACGAAATTGGGATGTTCCCTTTAATCGGGCTTGCTTATCGAGAGGAATTGAAATAGAAACCTTATAAAACATGTATTTACCCATAAAATAATGAATAATTGATATTTGTAAAAAAATTTAGAACATAAAAAAATAAATTATAAGGATTACATAATAATAATTATGAATTTCTTTGTGTCAAAGAGAGAGACATCTTAACCCGATGGAAAAATGAAGGTTCAGAGAGAATCCCTTAACTTATGTCTAGAAGTGTTATGTATTTTCACTTAATGTCATGGATAATAAAATTAGATCTATTAATTAATTGATTCAGATCCTCTTATACATGTATTTTATTATTTATAGTCTTAAAAAGTTCATTTATGGCCTTTTTATGTGTTGCAAGATTCAATTTCGATGTTCGAGAGTGTTCATTTCCTTGGTTTTCATGATTGGTTCACTTGAATATTTGTATCAAAGATCATGTAAAATGGGAAAAGTTATCCATAATTGAAATTATACATTATTAATGAACTTAAAAAAACATTAAATGTTCTTATATATCATTTTTTTCAGATATGGGGATGATTCATTAGATAAAACTTTAGTGATACCCATTTTGATTGTTTTGGAATTAATTTCGATCATCACGAAATAGTTTTGTTTTATTAATTAAGATAATGTATATATACTGGTTCCAGAACATTAATTTGTTTGAATATAAATTTTATAATATTTTTTAACCATTCTAATGGTTTTATGAAAATCCTTTAAGGTGTTATTAGAAAATGAAAAATGGCCATCCATGAAGGCGGTGAATCACACCACATAGATGATGTTTTCATTTTTAGAACAAAAATGTAAGAGAAGATAATTTCTGGTGGAAATTCCATTAAAATAATAAAATTTTAGTATATATAGGATATTGTATTTCTCATGTTTCTTTGGTCAGGGTAGGTTACAGGAGGATAAGAAAATAAAATAAATTTAAAGAGAGCAGGGAGGTTTTGCCTCTTGATTGTCATCTCCTTGAGAACCTCCCTACGAGACTTGGAAATGGTCTTTTGGTGAGACTATAAAGGATAAAATTTGGGGAGGATATTGAGAGATAAATATGGAATATTATAAGAAAGATAAAAATATTAGAAGGTGTATGGTGAAGAGGAGGTTAGGGGTGGTATTTATAGTGGGAGGTGAGAGGTGTTTTTGATTAATTTATTCAGGTGTTTATTATTTTGGATCAATGTTATAAATAGTGTTGATTATTATAACTAAATAAAGTATCTTTTCATGACCCATCCCAAGTGGGCCTATGTCATGAGTACCCCAAGCAAGCCTCAAATAGTCCCGGGGCTAGTGACTAGCACCGAGTAGGTATATCCCAAAAATTGGAGGAATTAGCCTAAATTACTTGTAAAGATGCACACATCTCCAAGACACACAATGATGAAATGAAAAAGGACTGAAAGAATGCATGCATAAGACTAAGATCCCATAACTAGAGTAATAGAGTAAGTAAAGGGAAAGTAAACAGGTCAAAATACAAGACCACCACAAAACGTCTGTAACAAACGTCTAACTGAAACTATAGAAGTCCAACCTACTCTAAGGGTGAGGAATAATTAATTGGTACACTCCCAAAAAACACCTCGGTCTGCCTATATTAATATATGATACACCTCCTCTAGGTTCTCCTAGGGCACAATCAAAAGATCCGCCATCAGCACATGACACGAAAAGTGCGGGAAAATACCGTGTAGGGGGGAGTATAATAATACTCAGTAGGATTTATCAAAAACACTAAATAATAAGCACCATGTATAGTTAGATCAATAAAAGATGTAATAATTTATAACAGAAAAAATAAAAAGAAAAACCTAGATATAATTAGGATAGACACCATGCTATCAAGAGTTCATAACCAACTGCTAACCATAAGATTCTACTCGAAGAAACATTTGTTCTAGGAGAACTCACTTCTCAATCCATGATATCATCAAAGACACTTAATGAAGTGGTCTATCTCATTTGGGCCCAACACAAAAAATGCATTGGTCAAGATGACTAAGATATATAGAGGGGGGCACTCCCAGAACTATTAGGGGACATGACAAAACCAATCTAAATCAACCCACTACATAGGGTATCATATGGAAATTATTCTACAAACTCTACCAATATGGCCCACTGGATGGAGGATCAATGCCTTACTCAAGGAGGTCACACTAATTCTAGAAACTCCACAATGGATGATAGAGGATCATAATCCATTCTCACAAAGAGACACCAAAACTCTATCTGAGACTCAGCCTCTAGAGGGGATTACAGTCCAGTGATGTGGATGTAATGATGCACTGTACCCTCGGTGTATGGACTAATGGAACACACTCAACCTATACTAGTCCAAAATAGTAAAAAAACAGCCTCAATCACTCCTTATGGAAGTATATAGTGTATCCCCAGGGGTACACATCATGTTTAGAGATCCCAAGTATTTCTCATGTCGATCAAACTCACATGACATGTAGCCTCCATTACACAACATGTAGGATGAGTACACGACATGTAGAGACACACTGTTTCCTACCTGTGTCACCTGGTCATGTCTGTGTACTGAAGTTGTGTCTGTTTATTCCAAGCAGTGTTCGGATCTAAGTACATGGTGTTCCATCAGGTTGTGTAGTATAACCAGGGTCCGTGAACTCTTTAGAGTGCATGTTGAGTCAACCAAGGAGGGTCACACACTGTGTGATAGGGTTTATACACTGTGTGATAGGGGTTACATGTCATGTGATCATTGTTTCCTTCCCAAAACCCTAGCCTCCGCTGAAGGGGACCCCACATGGAATGTAATTCTGAGTTACACACCATATTTCTCAAGATTTTTCTATAATCTCTTGTTCCTCCTCCTGATCATGTCTGTGTTACCTTAACCATGGGATTTGGATTTAATCAAGATGGAAAACATGGATCTTCTCTGGCTGAGCCTCCTCATATAAGAGAAATAGACTCTGTCCGTCAAATTTGGTCGGAAATGGAAGGTGTTCTTTTATTTCTTGTTCCATGTACGAAGCTTGATAATTAGGGGATTAATTTTTTTTGATCCACCTTCCTCCATGGCCATTGAAACTTTGTTTCATCATACAGAGTCTTGATCTACAATCTTGGTTAGTTGCGCTAAGAATCACGCGTGCAACGATCAATCTATCGGTAGGGAATCAAACTGTGGACCAAGGGGTCACCGATGAGTAATGAGAAAATAGGGAGAAAAAACAAAATGAAAATCATTAAGGAACGAACCTTAGCCATTTTTCATGATAGCCTTGATCCATTTCTGTAATAAAGATAAATGGAGTGGGGTAATCAACGAATGAGAAATAATCAATTCAATCAAGTTAAAATTTACCAATGATGTTTGGGCCAATCCATGTTCATTGAATTGATTTTTGTTTGTATGAGAATGATATTAGAATTAAATTCACAAAAAAACACCCTACATAATGTTTGGATCAATCATTAATGAAGAACAGTTGCGTTGTTTCTATTGATGAGATCCTTCAACTCCGCTATCATGGTGATCCATGTTCTAATATTGTTTTATTTTCATCCACCATGAATGCTATCATGAAATGGAATATTCATTTCCCATATTTAGCATCCAACCATATAAAAGTTTCCTTATAATTAAACTTATAGAGGGTGCATGTCTCTATAATGAAAAAAATAAAATAAATTCTTAAGTTTAATTTATTTTAGTAAATTCATGCCCCTAGAAACATTTTCATGAATGAATCGCATCAAAAAATTTTAGGTCATGCCTTGGGTAAGACTGTTATTCTTAACTTAATTATGCACTTCTATTTCTAATCCAATCACATGTTTATGAGTTATTCTAGTTTTCTTAGAAAATTGTGTGCGCTTGCTATCTAATATTTTAATATTTTACAAAAATTTATTCCAGGCACATCAGGCTTTGGAATCATATTCTGTCACAACACCCAGACTCAAAAATAATCCATATAATATTTAATAATAATACAATAAAAAATTGAGACACTACCTTCTCCCCACCTTGGGGATTTACGTCCCCAAAAATCCAAAAAAAGGGTACTAAAATAGATGAGGGTACTAATCTCAAATATAAGCCTCCTTCTACCTTGTTCTCTCTTGGATATTCCTGTGCTATCACTAGACAAAAACCAAAGGAATTGATCAACCTCTAAGGATACTCTCTTGACAATCATCAATTTCCATTGGGTACTCATAAAAATTCACTCTATCCTCTTTTTCCATCTCTCCGCAGTCCAAGACGTACGATAGGTCATTAATGTACCTCCTCAGCTACAACACGTGGAAGAAGTCATGTTCCTGGTCTAATTGTGAGGGTAAATCCAAGTGGTATACCACATTTCTAACTCTATGTAGTATCTAGAAAGGGTCGATGAACCTTAGTGATAGCTTTCCACCCCTTCCAAACATCTTTAATTCCCTTTGAGGTGAAACCCAAAGGAACACATGGTCTCCTTCCTCGAACTCGAAATCCCTCTTTCACTTATCATCATAAGACTTCTGATAGCTCTGTGCAGTCTTCATATACACATGAATTATCTTCACATTTTCTATAGTATCTCACACAAACTTCATGCCCATGATCACTAAATATCTTGGGTTAGATTAGAAAATTTTTGAACTAAAAGTTCACCTTTACAATGTTTCAAATGGTGCCATACCAATGGTGGAATGGTAGCTTTTGGTGTACTCAAACTCCACTAGTGGTAGGCGATTCACCCAACTATGGAAAAAGTCTAACATACAATCTCACAACATGTACTCCAGAAACTGAATGGTATACTCAATATGGACATCATTTTTTTGGGTGAAACACTATGATCAAGAATAATTATGTCCCAAGAACCTCATATAATCCCTTCCACAACCATTATGTAAAGCATACATCATGATCAGAAACAATCGTTGATGGAACACTGTGGAGTTGAACTATCTCTTGAACATAGTGGCTTCCAAATCTCTATACAGAACTCTATTCTTGGATAGCTAGGAAGTGTGCCAACTTGGTGAGTTAGTCAATGATAACCCATATGGAATTGTGTACCTGAAAAGTATGTGGTAATCCCTTCACTAATTCCATAGATATCCCATACCACTTCCATTTTGGAACCTCATGGTGTTGAGCTAAATCCATTTGAACTTGGTGCTCTACCATCACTTGCTGACATGTAATGCAGCAAGAGAAAACCTCGACAACTCATTTCTTCACCCCTAGTACCAAAAATGACGTTGGAGGTCCTGGTACATCTTCATCACACCTGGATGTACCTCCAAAGGGGACGTATGAAACTCCCACAGAACCTCCTCCCGCAATGCCACTGGTACTATTGTGCATCCTTTGAAAAGAATGATGTTATCCCCACCTTTTAGGTATCAATCAAGAACAGGCCCTGTGGATATATGAGCATGTAGGGTCTTGAAGTTGGTATCCCCAAGTTGTTCTTCCCTAACTCATTGTAAGAGTGGAGGGGTGACAAACATTGACTAGAGGTAGTGTTCTCCATCTCCATCAACAAAGGGTAACTGTAACCAGGACAAATGCTCTGACACCTCATTAATAAAATGTAAACTAGATATTTTGCTGAGAGCATCAGCCACCACTTTCCCCTTCCTAGGAGTATAGAAAATCTCAAAGACATAGTTCTAGAGGAACTGTACCCATCACCTCTACCTCAAATTCAGATCCTTTTGAGATATGATTTACTTGAGACTCTTGTGGTTAGAGAAAATGAAAAACCACTCACCCATCAGATTGTATCACCACATCTTTAAAGCGATGACTACCACTGCTAACTCAAGACCAGGGGTCACGTACTCATATTTACCATAAGGATATCTAATGGATTTCTTTGGTATATCCTCATTTTGTACTCACATCTGGTGATAAACCAATACGAGGTCAATCTTCAAGAACTATCATGCCCCTTTAAAATGATCAATGTGGTCAGTGATCCTTGGTAGTGGATACTTGTTCTTCATAGTCACCTATTTAAAGCACCGTAAATCCACACATAACCTCAATATCCCTTCCGAATTCTTGGAAAACAACACTTTGGATGACTTGGTTGATGTAATAGGTCTCACGAATCCCTTATTTTTCATGTACTACAACCATTACCTCAGTTATCAATGCTTTATGGGAGCCATCTGATATTCAGGTCACTACTACAAATAGGGCATCTAATAGCACTAAAAACCGCCTTTAATAGTTCTAAAAAAGCGTTACTAATCTTGGCGAAGATAGGGGGGGTCCCCTTTATCAGCGCTAAACATAGCGCTGATAAAGGGGGACCTTTATCAGCACTAAAAAAAGAGTTGATAAAGGTGGGAATTTATCAGTTCTTGTTTAGCGCTGATAAAGGTAGTATTTATCAGCGCTAAAAAATAGCGCTGATAAATGGATAATATATCAACGCTAAAAATAGAGCTGATAAATACTACCTTTATCAGCGATATTTTGATTTCTGATATATTATTCATTTATCAACGCTTAATTAGTACTGATAAAGGCCAAATTTTTGGTGAAAACCTAGAACCTGCACAACACCTTCACACATGAGACAACACCTGCACACACATCACAAACAACACCTACACACAAAGCACAAAAAAAAAACAAAAAATTCTATATACATTTACTTGAAATCATGAATAAAAAAAAACACTGCTATATACATTTCAAACAATGTTTAATTTGGTTACAATTACAATTATCCAACAAACAGTTAAGAAACATTGATGTTTTATCCTTTTTTCATCCCTAAACCGCTATAAAAAAATTGTTGTCCATGGTATTAGTTGCCGAACAATGCATTCGAACTCAAGAAAAAGATTTCACCTATATAAGAAAAAAAATATTATGTTAGTAATAAAATAATGAAATAAATTAAACATTAAAATGAAAGAATACATTAATAAAATGTCACTTGTTACCTGTTACAACCTTTACATGTCCATATTTCCTTGGATTGAATTAATATTTTAGAAGAGGCTCAACATGATTCATGGAATTATAAATATTTGTTTTTTATTTCTCAGTTTTAGAGTGGGCCTGATGAGAACCTACAAAATTAGATAGGCCATGATCATACTGGTTCACTTTTCTTTTGATCTCATAGTTCTTTAGTGTAATTAGCCAAACCCCCTCCCTCCCCTCCCTGATACATCCCCCTGGACAGCCCCCATCCCACCACTCCACCTGCAGCTCCTGTCCCTCCTCCTGGACACCCCCCCTCGTGCAGCCCCCTCCCTACCCCTGGACAACCCCCTCACACCACTCGACCTATAGCCCCCTCCCTCCTCCTGGATAACCCCCTCCCTACGCTTGCAGCCCCCCTCCCTTTCCCTGGACAACCCCCTTCCCTCCTCCTGGACATCCCCCTCTCTCCTTGACACCCCCTCCCTCCCCTCCCCTACACAACCCCCTCTCTACCCCTGGACAGCCCCCTCCCCTTGAATCCCCCTCCCTCCCCCTGGACAACCCCCTCCCTCCCCTTGCAGCCCCATCCCTTTCCCTGGACAACCACCTTCACACCTCCAGGACAACCCCCCCCCTCTCCTGGACATCCCCCTACCCTCATGGACACCCCCTCCTTCCTGTTCAACCCCCTCCCTCCCCTCCCCGAGACAACCCCCTATAAATCCCCCTCCCTACCCCTGGACAGTCCCCCTCCCCTTGCAACCCCCTCCATCCCACCACTCCACCTGCAACCCCCCCCCCTCCTCCAGGACAACCCCCCTCCCTCCCCTTGTAGCCCCCTCCCTTTCCCAGGAAAACCCCTTTCCCAACCCCTAGACAACCCCCACCCCTCCTGGACAACCCCCCCTCTTGGACACCCCCTCCACTCCCGAACACCCCCTCCTTCCTAGACAACCCCCCTCCCTCCCCTCCCCAAGACAACCCCCTGGACAGAACAAAACCCTATTGTTCTGAAAATCTATAGTGAACTTGAACCAGAAAAAACCAAATGATATCTTTGGACAATGAAATAAAATCAACAACAAATATATCAATGAAAATATTAATAATAATAATAATAGATTTTAGTGGGTATGACCAAATGAACATATTTTCATAAAAAACTTTTCTGTTACAAAAAGAGGAAGAAACCCTTGAAATTTTCAGAATTAATCCATTGTATCCAAAATGGAAGATCTCACATTGCACCAACATCGGTGGGATCAAGATCAACGTAGGTGGGAACATGAGTTGACGGAGCAAGATGAATACTGACAACACACCACTAACATGTTGCACAGCATGGAGAAAGTTCCACAACAAGAGGGGGAGTGACTTACATTGGCGATTATAATTACTGAGATGCAAGAAAAGGAAGACAATCGGTTGATACTATCTAGGGAGGAGACTGCCACGTTCTGAAGGAGGATGAAACAGGGAGACGAATTGGAGAGAAGCGATCGGGATTCCGGTCACATATTTGGAGGAAATTGCGACTGAAACTGAGCAAGAGGAGCCATCTACCCTATGTTTTCCATGGGACCACATGAGATAGTTGTAAAGTATAGTGAAACTAGAAAAGGATGCATCTGGACTCGAAGAAACTGCAGCAAACAACGCTCGGTCAACAGTGATCATGGAGGATATAGCACAGAGGTCAGAACAACATGGATAACACGATCACAATTGCATGCGATGGGAACCAAGTTTCCCAAGGAACTGAAAAACCTTTTTTAGATGGAAGGGAACTGAGTAGATGGGACACATGAGTGTAAACATGCGAGAACATAGCCATAAAAGATGTTTTCACTGACATTCAGGTCACGGATGATTATAAATTATTACTGCTTAATCCAGTGGTACCGTCTAACTTTATTGTTCGGAGGAAAAAACCCCATTTATGGAACCACACCATCACTCTTGAGACAGTAAACTGTAACAGCTTATTATTTTAAGCACCAAGGTAAAAATTTTGGGAAAAAACTGGCACAGAATGCATGGCTTCTACAGCCTACATTTGAGTGAATTTTATTCTAATCTTTTGAGATTTTAGTCATGTCTTTGATCGAATAAATAAAGATATTAAAGTATATTTAAAGGAAAAATGGTGATCTTGTTAAAGGCTAAAAACATGATTTTATCATGTTTTTTGATCTACCTTGACGCTCCAGTTAACATCAATGCCCCCCTCCCTACCCCTGGACAACACCCCCTCCCTCCCCTTGTAGCCCCCTCCCTTTCCCTAGACAACGCCCTTCCCACCTTCTGGATAGCCCCCCTACTCTCCTAGACAGCCCCCTCCCCTCCCGGACACCCCCTCCTTCCTAGACAATCCCCTCCCTCCCCTCCCCGAGACAGCCCCCCCTAGATAGCCCCCTCACTACCCTTGGACAACCCCCTCCCTCCCACCACTCCACCTACAACCCCCTCCCTCCTCCTGGACAACCCCCTCCCTCCCCTTGTATCCCCCTCCCTTTCCCTAGATATCCCCCTTCCCACACCATGGACAACCCCCTCTCCTCCTGGACACCCCTCCCCTCCTGAACACCCCCTCCACTCCCGGACACCCCTTCCTTTCGGGACACCCCTCCCTCCTAGTTCTTTAGTGTATACCCATTAATAACCTTATTTATCAAACTATATTTTCATAATCTATTTGATAATGAAATAAATATTTTTCATACACCATCATTCAATAATATGAACTTTAAAATCATATATATTTTGAAGAGATACAATTCAAAAAATCAAGGAAAAACACCAAACAAAAAATATATTGGAGGAATAGGAACGAAATTTCACATAAATATAATGTGATAATGGTAAGTGATGCATATGTTGGGTATTTATGACATTAAATAAGATATATTGGACTTCAAATTGAACTAGAATATAATTCTTGGGCCTTTACATGGGTTTGGAATTGGTTTGGTTGGTTGGAACATTTGATGCCTCACTTCGAACCCACTTCAGGCTACTCTATAAGTGATATACCCATTGTATATTATCAGTATTGAATGGAATTGAATGGATCTTTTTCTGGACACCCCCTCCTTTCTGAACACACCCCCTCCCTCCCCTCCTAGAAACCCAACTCATGGACACCCTCTTGGACACCCCCCTCCCTTTTGGACACCCCCACTCCTGGACACCCCCTGGATAGCCCCCCCTCCCCTCCTAGACACCCTCACCCACCCTCAAACCTGGACACCACCTCCCTCTTGGACACACCCCCTCCTGGACCCCCCCACTCTTGGATACCCCCTCCCTCCTGGACATCCCCCACCCAAATCTAAGGCAAAATAAAATTTGAAAATTGAAAATCCAAGATATTGGTTCCCATCAATCTTTTAAGATACTCACGAGTGGACTGAATTACTATGCATTGGTCAAATTCCACACTATCGAACAGTGTAGTCCAATGAGTTATGCTTTACTAGAAAGACAAATCATTTCTAAAACCATTATTCATAACCTAAATATATAAAACATAATAAAGGGTGATCATATATGCTCAATAAGTGTAAACATGGGAGATATCAATGATCATATATGGGTAACATTAGTAGGAATTCACCTTCATCCTATTTGTGTAAAATCTTCCATCAGGTATGCTTCCCATTCATTTCTAAACACATCTATATCATATTGTGAATATGAGTTTTTGCGATAGTCATGGTAGTACTGAAAAAATATAAATACACAAAAGATTAATAAATATTTTAAATGAACTCATTATTATTTTCGAAAATACCTCGTCAGAGATGCTAGTTTGTTGGTGAAATATTATCTCTTTCATAAATTTACAAACATAATAACCACAGTAATTTCCATTTTTTTTGTTTTGGACATTTCAAAAAACATCAAAAAATATGAGTAATTTATTTTGATATTTGTTTGGATAGTGCAATGTTATTATATATACCAGGATACTTTTCCAGTCTTAGATCTTTTAGGTGTTATTATCCTTAGGACCTGGATTCATTCCATGTAGTAGACGATATTGATGCACCACCCTATCATAAAAGAATACTCATTAAAATATAACATAAATTATATTTTTTTTAGAAAGGTAAAATTTATTAAGAACAAGAAATAAAATTACATGAGTCTAAAAGAGGGAATTTTATTACAATATTTAGCAAGGAGAGGGAGGAGATCATCCGGTATCTCATCAGACCACGTAATGTCCAGGTTGATCCCTTTGTTGGAAATACCATCTTCCACCATATTAGCTTCACAGTAGTCATGGGTGGAAATATATATGATATCAAGAAGCGAGTTTAGGAAATTCTTCCAGCTTGTAGTAAGGGTCCAAGAGAGGTGGATGACCCTATTCCAAGTTTCCCGAACAATGGTGGTGGAGTCGCTTTCGATGTAGATGTTGTTCCATCATTTAGTCTTCACAAAACGGATGTCATGGATGAGAGCCAACATCTCTTCCTCAAGGAAGGAGGTTATCCTGTAGCTGCTGTAGAAACAACCATGGCAGTGACCTTTATAGTCTCTGGAAATTGCTCCACAACTCACAGGGCCTGGATTTCCTTTTGAAGCTCCATCAATATTCATTTTGATCTATCCAGGAAGCGGGGCTTTCCAGAAGACTTCAAGAAAACTTTTTTGTGGAGGAAAAATTCCACCAATCTTTAAACGTCGCAGGATCACGAAGTCACCGATCGAGTTGTCGCAATTATCTTTCTGGATCAAGGAAACATCATTAATGGCAATCAGGATTCTTGTATGGCCTGCAATGAGGTTGGGAGAGTGATTATTGTGAATAATGGCATTTCTATCATACCAGATAATGTGTAGAAGTTCCGCCACAGTAGATAAGAAGATATTTTTGACTTGTGGAGAGAAATCAGACTTCACACAATGCTTTATATTGGAAAGAATATTGTCCGAAGAAGGCCACCAACAGTTAAAAATGTTAGCAATAAAATTCCACATGAAAAAAGTTATAGCACAAGATAAAAATAGATGGTTGATATACTCTCGGTGTTGACGAAAAAGAGGGAATTTAGAACAAAGATGAATTCCAAATGATTGAAGTCAAATCTCAGTAGGGATGCGATTATTCACCAAGATCCAAATAAGGTAAATCCTAGTAGGTTTAATCCAAGGTTTTTTAAAAGACTTCATCCAGGAAAAATCAGATTACAAGTTCAAAAAACAATGATTATAGAAATTTTGAGAATTTAGAATACCATTGGGAGCGGGTTCCCAAACTAAGAAGTCCTCATCATTAGAGAAAGGGTAACTATCGACCACCTGCATGATAGAGTCAGGTATCTCCCAGTCTCTGGATTACAACACTTCCTTTATAGTGCAGTTAATGCTATTAGGAGAAGTATTAGGAGGAAGCTTAGAAATAAGAGGGGAGCCTGCCCAGTTATCCATCCAGAAGCGAATGTTGGATTCCAGGCTAACCAACTATCTAGAGTTATTCATAATGCGAAAAAATAATGTTTTTAAGGAGGTCCAGAGCGAAGATTGAACATAATTTAAATTCCCATTTTTTAACCTCATAAGAAATTTATTTCTAAGGAAAGTAAGGGAGTCAGAGGTATTATTGATCAGTCTCCAAGTGAGCCTAGCTTGGAGGGCTTCATTGAAAAATTTGAGATTTTTAATATCAACGCTACCCTTTTCAAGGGGGTGCAGCAAGTCGACCAAGGGATGGTCACAAGTTTCCGCTCAATGATGTTGCTAGTACAGAAAAAGTTTATGATATATGTATTGATTCTCTTGAGAAGACCTAGAGGCCATTTCTAGATCATGAGGGAATGAACTAATTTGGAGATAATGTTCAATTTCACAAGGCAAATTCTGCCAGCCATGGACAAGGATTTCCCTCTCCAGGCAGAGAGTTGGTTAATCACCTGATCAACAATAGCATTAAAATAAATAGCTTTCGGACTACCCCAAAAAATGGGAACTCCCAGATAAGTGAAGGGAAAAGAGCCTTCCTTGATGCCAAGGGTTTCAATAATGTGACCTTTCCAAGAGAGGGGTAAGGATTTCCAAAAGAAAATAAAGGACTTATTCCAGCTGATGGATTGACCCGAAACTTCCTCATAATTAGATAAGGCTTGTTTAAGGTTAAATACACTCCATTTACTTCCATTAAGGAAAAGGATAATGTCATCAGCATAAAGGAGATGAGTCGGAACAACGAGATTCCTGGATGCCGAAGTTGGTTTAAGTTTACCTTGATGAGTGAGCGATGAAAGCAGTCTGTTAAGATAGTCTTCCGCAATCGCGAAGAGAATGACGAAAAGTGGGTCACCTTAGCGAACCCATTTTGATCATTTAAAATATCCCTTAGGAGATCCATTAATAATAATTGAGATTGAGGCAGAATTAAAGAGGGAGTTTATCCTTCTAATGAATATATCATTAAATCCAAAAGCTTTGATAACTTTAAAAATGAAATTCCAGTCAATAGTATCAAAAGCTTTATTAACATCGAGCTTAATGGAAATACTGCCTCCACGGGAGACTTTTTTTAGAGAGTTGGTGCATTCCGAAGCAAGGCATATGCAGTCTTGAATGGATTGACCTTTGATGAAACCAAATTGGTTCCATGAAATAATTTTGTTACATAAAGGGGAAAGGCGATTGATGAGAAGCTTGGTAATAAATTTATAAATGGAGTTAATTAGAGCAATGGGTCTAAAAAGTTTGATTTCAGAAGCATTATCCACCTTTGGAATTAAGGTGAGGAATTGGGCATTAAGACCATAAGAAAGAGAGCCAGTGTTAAAGAAATATTTATCAATTTTGCAGAAATCAGTGTGGACAACCTCCCAGTGATGTTGAAAAAAACCATTATTGAAGCTGTCAGGTCCAGGAGCACTTTCAGGGTTTAGACTGAAGACCATAGCTTTGATTTCATGATCCAGGGGAATAATTAAGAGAGATATATTGTCATCCTCACCGACCAGCATCGGGATGATCCCATGGCGGATATTCTTGTTGATATGAGGACTATTAAAAATGGTTTCAAAGTAAGTGAAAACATTATTTGAAATGGCAGCTTCATAGGATAGGATATTGTCATTATCTTTCAGAGAAGATAAATGTCGAGTGACTTTTATAATCCTCTGTTGGTCATTGTAAAATTTAGTGTTTCTGTCTCCATCAATGAGCCATTTCATTCTGAAAACCTGTTTGCGAAGGTTATCCTTTAGGGTTAAAAGGGAGTTGAGCTTGACAGAAATGTTTATTTCAGCTTGGTGGTCCAAGGAAAAATCATAGTTCATGGAGGAGATTTGGATTTGATTGAGTTCATTCTCAAGGTTGGATATTTCTTGGTCATTCTGTTTAGATTTAGCAGTACACCAACCCTTGAGACAATATTTAAGATGATTGAGCTTGGTGATACAGGCAAAAGCATCAGATGGATGACTTATAGAATTCCAACAACTTCAAATGAGATTAGTACAGTCTTGATCCTGAGACCAGGAGTTATTGAATTTGAAGGGAATACTAGCCTTGGCTTTTTTTGAGTGAAAGGTGATGAGAATGGGATGATGATCAGAATTAAGTTTAGGTAGAGTGATACTAGAGATGGTGTCCCAAGCATCTAAGATTGGGGAATTCACAAGAGCTCTATCCAGCTTTCTAGCGACAACCTGATTATAATGCCTACGATACCATGTAAATTTATCACCTATGAGATTGAACTCAACCAGATTACAGTCCTCAATAGCAGTTCTAAATTCTCTAGATGATATAGGTGAGTGGGATGGTCCCAGTTTCTCAAAGGGTGAGAGGATAGAATTGAAATCCACCATCACCAACCATGGGTCATGCATGTAGTTAGCTAAGGAGGAGAGGGCACTCCACAGAGGCCTACAATCCTGATATTTGTTTTTAGCATAAACAAAGGAACAATAGATGTGCTTTCTATCATAAAGAAAATCGCAAGTAAACATTTGATCATAGGAGATACTAATGTTGACATTTTTCAAGGAGTTATGATATAGAATCCATAGAGATTCAACATTACTATCATTAGCACAAGCACCAAGAAAATTATAACCAACAGAAAAGCGATGAAAAAAAATCATAGAGAAGTTAACTTTGGGTTCAGAAAGTGCTAAAATTTTGGGTTTATGTGTTGCAACAAGTCTTTTAAGAACCAAAAGAGTGTTAGAGTTCACTA
Source organism: Viscum album (assembly GCA_963277665.1). NCBI lineage: Eukaryota > Viridiplantae > Streptophyta > Magnoliopsida > Santalales > Viscaceae > Viscum > Viscum album. Next base: position 1,219,170,779 of record OY728151.1, read on the forward strand.
GCCCCTAACAATTCCAAAAAAGCACATCCATTAAAACCTTTTTTTGGAGCCTGAGATCCTTTTTTTCTTTTCAGATCAATTTGAGCCCTTGTTCCTCTTAGATCTTCTAAGGTTTTAGGATGTGGCTGAGGGAGTATTCATGTCCTGTTTTCTCATAGGATAAATAGACAAAACATTAGTCTCTTTTAAAACATTTAATTATATAGCAGCGGCAGGAAGATCCATCACCATAGGGGTATGGGGGTCAGTAGTCAAAGATGTAGTGACCATAGTGTCCACTGCTTCAGTAGACACAGGCAGCATAGGTGCATATTGCAGTTTGGGATTGAGATCTTGTAATGTCAGTGGTATAGGGGGGTGTGCAGGGGGGGTGATGAATTCACCTTAATGCAATTATCTTGTTTAACTAGAGAAGGAGAATGAATACCAGTAATATCGATTGAGGTAGTGGAATTAGTCTGATTCGGAAGAGAATGTTCCAAAACATACAGGTGTACAGGAGTTGCAGTGACCTATTGAGGAGCCTGAGAAATGATATCAACTGGGGCATCATCTTTGTGGCAGTCTATGAGGTACTGGAGCTGGAGTGGGAGAGACTCTTGCTGTATCATCCTGCTCCTCATGGAGGCAGCGTTTAGAGGTACTGTCCATGGTGAGCTGAACATTGTCTTCCAAGGAGTTCTAAGAAAGTTCTGTGAGTTATTCTACTTCAACTTGATCAGCCCAGGTGACACTAGAGCTCTCACCCAGAAGAGTATTTTTTTTACCCAAACATCGGGTTTTGTCTTGGGGGGGGGGGGGGGGTCAGGGACAGCTGAAATCATACTCTTACTAGACTTCTTCATCTTCGCTTCAGTCCATCCGTTGTCTACAGGTTGAGACCTAATTTTTGATCACCCGACATTTCAGCAGAGAGTGCCCAACGATTTTACACAGTTCATAGTAGGGCGACATCTGTTCACACTCAATGCGAACTTCAACACAATAATCGTTGGAGTTGAAGACTATAGATTCTGAAACTTTTTCAGTAATGTCGACTTCCACCATAACACGTGCATACATTAACATAAATTATATAACTATATATTTAGTTTTAAAATGTTGGATCTAGTGTATTAAAAATTAACAAACGCCATTATGTGTGGTCAGTTTGTTGGATATCCATGCATTGAATCCAGAAAATTAATATTTGGAGTATCCAAATTGACTGAAATCATCATCCAATGCTGCTTAAAAATAAAAAAATGAATAAGTAAAGAAAGAAATTAAAATATAGTTGATATGATTAACTTGTAGAGTTTTACCCCTGCATCATTGGTATTAAAAAGAATCTATCATCCGTAATTTTTTTTTCAAATTATTTGAGCAGGGATGACATTATTGCAGGCTCTTTATCAGAATCTATTTTGTCTTTTGAAGAGGTGGTGTGAGGACTAACGAGTCCAAATTTTTGTTCATGGGGAAATCCCTTCAATTGTTTTTCATATATAAATATGAAAAAAATATAAAATGTATTTATTCATAATTATCAGAGTATATCATCTTTTGTAACTCAAATCATGAAAACATAACTCATGTATACATCTATAACTGAGGCGCCTATCCATTCATACATGAGGATTTCATTTACATTTTTAGCACTAATGAAATTTTATGCTTCCTCTCCATACATATTTTTCTCAAAATCAACTATGTGATCATTTCCATTTATCAAAATTGTATCCACATGAGCTTGAAATGATATTAACTGTGGATGATATAGAACAGGCGGGGTGAAGGTGCTCTGAGTAGATCGTTTCAATCGGTTAGTTGATCCTTGAGATAGTTTTGAGCTGATATTTCATTTCACCCCCATCTCTTTGTCATTCTATAATAACATTCATGGGTTCATAATGTTTTTCATTAAATGTTAAAGGTCCATCTTGAAAAATAAATTGGAAATGTATACCTCCTTATCGACATGTTTTTTACAAGAATTTCTGGCCATGCGATGAATGTTCCAACAGATTGTTCAACTGTATGAATTTCGTCATCGACATTTGGAATAGGTAGCTCAGCACTTGAATCATTATCTACATTATTTGACACTCTGAAATGATATATTGGAAGTTGTCTATTGTGTAGCATGTCATTCTACATATTGAACACCGTATCCCTCACTATAAGGCGATAGGTGGGAGTTTATAGATATAAATCACAATCATTTTCACCCTGTAGAATATTAGTACAGGAAAGGTATTAGTGTCTATGTGAATCAAATTTCACAAAAACAATTATTAAAACATTGATTACCTCAGCTAAGTCAAGTTTTTAAGGGAATGTCTCACCTCAATGCTGGTGGGTGGTGGGGTGGGATCGTCACGCACAGGTTGTTGATGGGTTGTTTCTTCTCTTTGCCTCTCCCCTATCAAACTTTCTATCATATCTCTCAGGTATTGTAATTATTCTTGAAAAATAGATAATTTTTATTGTAGATTTTTCATTTTTTATTTTTGATCCTCTGGTTGTTTTTGTTTTTGAAAATATGTTCGGGGAGTCACCCCAAAACCCGCACCTCTGACACGACCATACTGTTCTGGCTGCTTCAAGGCTGCTGAAAGTATGTCTGCATCTAGTGCGGGTGTTGTTGATTCCAGTGATTATGTTAGATAGAAAATATAGAAATATAAGTAGTCATTTTAATATAATAGATATTTAAAGAAAATAAAATTTAAATTATGTCATACTTACACACGTTTCCCACACTTTTTATGTGTTTTCATCTATCAGTATCCCCTATTTATTTACATGATCATCCTTCAATTTCACATGGCATGGGATGGATATGGATTTCGATTTCGATTCATCAATATTCATATAAATAGAGAAACATGGTTATGGTGTTTTTTTATGTCACATACATGTAGTACAGTAGATTTAAAAGATGTACCAATTTTTTCTAAAGTGAAGGGTACCCCATCCTTGATTTATGGTAAGGGTATGCTGGTTATGCTGCACGTTTTTTATTTTCAACACTTAGTTGCTATTTCATAAATAAAAAACTGTCAATAAAAGTGATTAATACAAGAAATGTCAAACAATGTATTACCCCACAAAATGTACCTAAAAAGTATGCTCCCCATGATAGTTTCTAAATGCATCCCACGCTCATTAGGATATCAAGTGTGCATAAAGTGGAGGTGGGTGCAGCTTGATATCCACTTTAGCATCATTAAGATGATATTTCGTTAAAATTGTGTGGAAACCTCTATGAATCCATCCTGCAACTCTTAATACATATTCCTTGTGCAAGGAATCTATTATAAATTCACTCTACAATGTATTATGAAGAGTAAGTCAATGTTTTGTTATTTTATTTTATTTTAATAAATTAAAAAAATGATATCATAATGTTACCGTGTTCTCTTCCCACATTAGCATCATAATACCGATGACAACATGGTGCCACGACTGTACATCAATCAGCACACGTTGCTGAGTGACGATTCCAATTTAGCTACTAAAGATGGCTCTGTTGGGGTTAACATGATGCCCTCGCTTATTCCATACCACCTCAAATTCGACGCCTTTTGCTTTTACCTTAAGGATTTTGGCTAACACTGTCAAACTACGATGCTCTTGTTTTTTTTGCACTTTCATGGTTTCATTTCCTACCATTTCCTCAGAATTATAATCAATATGTTCATCCGGAGTGCTAGCATCACCACTGGTACAAGCATAAATAGGTTGAAAAACCTGTTGTACCTCAGCATTAGGACTAGCAGCAACAGGTTGATAAACCTGTTATACCTCAACACTGGGAAGAGAAACAACAGGTTTAGAAACCTATTGTTTCCTTGCACTGGGACCACCAACAGCTGGTTGAGAAAGCAGTTGTTGCTCTGCACTGGGTCCACCACCAGCAGGTTGAGACACCTTTTATGCCTCAGGATTAGGCGCATCAGCAGGTGCAGAAGTCAATATCTACATAAGTGGTTTAACATTTAATTTAGATTACATAAAAGCAGAATTGAATAGATAATAACATAACATAACACAATGTATACTACAATAAACAAATAACATGATTATTATACTCTCTTTTTTTAAAGGCTGAAGAGATTTGACTCCTCTATCGACTATGTAAATCCCTTCATTGTGGTCTCCTATGACATAAAAAATACCATCTACATTGTGACCTCTAGAAAATGAATGTGAAGTCCCTATAAAAGGGCCATCCTACATTGAACATTCATCTGACCCTTCAGTTGTTTTGGCAGATAACATAATAATTTTCCTATTTCGGTTTGCGGGGTCTGGAACATAAAATACTTGTACAGCCTGTGATGCAATTAAAAATGGTTCATCTTTCTCCCCTTCCTTACTAAAATAAACTTTCACAAATCCTAATTCATCTATTTTAACAACACTCATGTTATCAACCCACTTGCATTGAAAAATCGACACTTTTAATTTCGTTTAATCCAACTCCCATATTCGTTTGATGATGCCAAAGTATGACATATTTGCATAAATTGGATTTCTGTCCTTAGCATCGGAAACATGCATCGCGTTAGACACAAGTGAAACCCCTCTATTCTGCATGGTACTGTCTTCATCATGTTCATTAGTATATAATTCATAACCATTAACTGCATAAGCATTGTAAGATAATAAATACACACTTGCTCCTCTAGCTAGCCATCAAAGTTGTTCTGAAATTGAGTCTAGATTTTCATCTAACTGCTTAAAAATATGCTCTTGAAACCATCCTATAAACTACCGATTATGTGTACCTGATATCCATTTTTCATCCCTAGAAGGATTCAAACGCCTAAGAATTTCTTTGTGGGTTTGACCATATGGGTCAATGTAGAAACTGTTATAAGAAATGTAAAGGTGATACTTCTCCTGATCTGTAATATTGATTATGACAACCTATCTTCCAAAAATTCCTTCACCCTCAAGCCGCTTAGTGTGACGAGATTTTGGTAGGCTAACGTTTTCCACACCAGACAGGTATTCGGTATATAATTCAATGACTTCCTTAATAATATATTGCTCCACAATACAACCCTCTAGCCCACTTCAATTTTTTACATACCCTTTCAAAATCTTCATATATCGTTCAATTGGGTACATCTATCTATAATGTACAGGACTACATAGTCTAATCTCTCTTACCAAATGAACCATCTAATGAACCATCTTATCGAAAAAAGTCGGCGGGAAGAACATTTCCAATTCACAAAATATGACGACAATTTCACTAAACATAGTTAGAAATTTCACCGAGTCTATAACTTTTCTACACATATATTTGAAGAAGAAACAGAGATTCGTTAATGTATGGCGGAAATTCTTGGAAAAAATTCAATGTAAAGCTATATGAATTAGATCTTGCATCAAAACATGGAAATCAAGTGATTTCAGACCCTTTAATTTTAAATCTCTCATTGACACGATGTTTTAGATATTTGATGAATACCCCTATGGAACCTTTATGTCATTAAAGAAGTTGAAAAAATGATATCTCTCCTGCCTAGAAAGAGTGTAAGCAGCAGGAGGAAGAAATTTTTGTTTTTCACCCTTCACTGGTGCCAACTCTTCTAGTATTCGCATATCAACCATGTCTAATCTAGCCTTAATTCCATCCTTTGTTTTGCTGGGTGTATTTAGCAACATGACGATGGCACTATCACATACTTTTTTTTCAACATGCATAACATCAAGAAAATTTCTGACATACAGACAATTCCAGTATAGTAATTCAAAAAAAAAACTGATCTCTTTTTCCAAATAGTTTTTGTAAGTTTTTTCAAAAATGGTTTACCAAAAGTAGTGTCCAATCTTTTAATTTCTCAAAAAATTGATCACCAGTTAGTGAATACAGTGTTGTATGTTCTTTTGAACATCCGTCGAATGATGTCGTCCAAGATCGGTACTTATGTCGTCGGGGTAGAAATATGCGATGTCCTAGAAACATGGTTTTCGATGAATGTTTCAACCTAATTGACTGTGTACCTTGTTTGCAAATAGGACACCCTTGAGTTCCTTTAATTCTATATCCTGACAAATTTCCATAAGCAGGAAAGTCATTTATCGTCCCGTACAACATGGCTTTCAAAGTGAAATCTTTATTTTTGAAAGTATCATACAACATAATACATAAATCCCACAATATTTTCAAATCCTCGATCAATGGAGCCAAATAAACATCAATATCATTACCCATTTGTTTTGGTCCTTATATAAGCCTAGATAACATGATGTATTTTTGTTTCATGCATAACCATGGTGGTAAGTTATAATTTACCAACATAATCGGCCATGTACTGTGACTGCTTCTTTGAAAACCAAAAAGATTCACCCCATCTGTAGATAACATCAGAAGAAGGTTTCTCGGCTCGTTTCCAAATTCAGGATACTTGTGATCAATTCTCTTCCACTGAGGAGAGTCTACCAGGTGACGTAGTTTCCCATCTTTAATTCTTGTATCAGCATGCCATGTCAATTGTTCTGTAGTCTCCTCACTTCTGTATAGGTGCCTAAACCTTGGAATGACTGGAATGTACCATACAACTTTTATAGGACTAGAATAATCTTTCTTTTATCAAGAAGAACCACACTTTGGGAAATATTTAATTGATTTGTGGTCCTTTCAAAACAATATACAATCATTCGGGTAGGCATGTATTCTTTTAGAGATCATACCCATCGACCGTAACATTTGTTTGGCATCATATGTTTGTCTTGGGAGTTCATTATCTTCTTGGAGAATGTCATTCAGGAGAGCAAGTAGTTCCGTAAAACTGGCATCACTCCACCCGCTTCCTGCTTTCAAATTATATAGCTTCAGTATGGCTGAAAATGTTGTATATTTAGTGCAACTAGCATACAATGACATTTTTTCACAACTCTTTAACTTCTCAAACAATTTTGGGCAATCACGATGTTCATCTTGACTTGTCCTTATCATTTCTTCAAAATGATCGCCATCATCATTCACATATGTAATCACATCCTCCATACGAGCGTCTTCACTATTCACTCTTGTAATCATACTAGATCATCCATAGAACGCCGTGTTATCCGAGACACTAACTACATTCATTTTTTCCCTATGTTTATTACAACATGTATAACTTCGATCTATTCCATGACAGATCAGGAGTTCTTCCAACTCCCCTGGACTAATTTTTCTTGAATAAAAACAACTTAAACATGGACAAAGGATTTGAGAAAGTTCACATGCATGATCTTCTGCAAACATGATAAACTCTTTCATTCCATCTTCATAATCTTTTGTCAACCGATTGGCATTCATCCATTCTTTATTCATATTAATCGTCTTTATGGGTTTGATCTCGAACTTGCATAATATTATGTTTTAATTAATCAAGTAGAATTTTTTTGGTTTTATAAAAAAATCATGGTACAAATTCCTCTACAATGAACCATAATTGGATACAATTTAACTGTTACTCTAACCTCACTAACTCTATGTCCACAAATTTCATCTACAAACTATAAAATATAAAAATAATCACATCACATGTGGTTATAAAGGCCATACAAGTGTGATTGTAAACATAACCTATAGGATTCCCTCATAAAAACAATGTAAGGATATAATGGCCTACTCATACATGAAATAGAAGAACCTGCCCCAAAACATGTGATGGTACTTGAACTCTATCAATATATGGGGGACTGTACCCTATCTTTTGTATATCTCCATGGAGTACCTAAAACCTATACATGGAGGACTCTTCACAGAAACATGGGGGAGTACCATACTCTATATTTTTTCCAAACATATTACCTTTCAATTGTCAACTCTCAAGCAGAGTGATGATAAATAAAATATCCAAACCACATCGTGTGCAATTTCCAATGATTGTGGGAATCATACTATTGTGATATACTTGAGAAGATATTTATAATTGGCTACTCATACATGAAATACTATCATCTAAGTGAAAAATAAATAATAATAATGAAAATAACATAGCACAAAATTTTTTAAATGGATACACAATTTGTAGGGTTGTCAGTCAAGGTTTGTTGTATACTACCATTTCTAAACTCATGTGAAATCCATATACATGGTGTGTTTAGTAGGGTAAACATTGTGTATGGATAAGATACCTGATTTAATCTGACATATATCAAATTAATTTCAAGTTATTCATAAAAAGACTACATGATTCCTTTAAAAATACATGACATATAGAAAAACTTGAGCTAAAGGTGTGTACTTTAGATACATACTGAGTCACCTCACCAGATATGCATCACATTTTTGTGGAATACATGGTGTGTAGTCCTTACATGACCACTAGGGGGTATAGTCTATACACATCAAGTTTCCATGGTATCTATACATGGTGTGAGTGAAGTAAAACACATATCATGTGGTTCTAACATTATTTCATGGCATGTAAATAGTTTCATGCTGAAGTATATGTCTTGGAGATACATTGTGTGTGACCTAGGTTCACAAGATATGTAACATTTAAAATGAAACTTATTCCATGTTTGAGTAAGAAGATAGGTCATGTGGTGTGAATTTTGGAGATAAATATTGTGTGTCATTAAAATCTATATGAAATCCATGTATGGTGAAGCATGTTCCATTTAAAAAGACTACATACCATGTATTTTAAAAATATATATAATCTAAAAAACATCATCTTCACACCATAAAGTTTCTCATAGAGTCCTCTAGAAGTGGTTTTCTAGGATTCAGTGGAATTTCACCGGTAACCAAGTGGTGGTGCCATTGAAATGGGTAATGTTTGGATCGATATTCAATGGTGGAAGAACTACAACATGGAAAAAATGTCATATCAATCATGCCAACAACCACAACACCAAACAAAAACACAATCGTTCTCACAATCGCAACACTGTACAAACCAAACAATCACAATTTCAAATTTTACAAAGCATCCCTTATTCAATTTTTTTTTGTTAATTCAGGGGTTTTCAGAGATGTTTTATCATCCTGGGAAATTAATTCATAAGTCAAGTATACGTAAATTACCAATTTTTATATTCAAATGTTCTATAGAAACCAACCAACATGCAATTCATTTAGTGTGCAAATAAGGACCACCAATGACCATGATTTTCAGCGGGGCACTTAGCCCGTACATTTCACATTAAAAAAATCAATATCAAATAGTAATAACATGAGAACAAGATGAAACTAATGAGTAATAGGAGAAAAATCACCGCAAAGGTGTTGTTCAGTACACGGCAGAGGTGCGTTCGTGGCAGAGGAGAGGCGCACAACAAAGGAGATTTCCAACTAAAAAGAAAACATAAAATAGCGGAAACCCATGAGAATAAAATAATCTAAAACCGAGTACACCATTTACCACATCCCACAAACCCAAATAACCCACTAAAACTGAAATCAACCCTCACCATGGTTAAACACACCTTAAGATAACAAGAAATTGTAGAACCCACCTTTGATAGAATGAGTTCAACAGACTTTTAAAATATAAAAGATGAACATACAATGGAAAAAAGATTGAAACAAGTAAACTTTAGATATTTCATTCCTATTGCTAAAACCAGGACCCTGGTCAGAGTTTCATACACTAGAGGGAGTGGTATGATGGATCAACCAAATTAAAATTGTTCTAGAAGTAAAATACCCAAGATGGATCACCGAAATTGTCCACATTTAAAAAATAACAGGTGGAATAGGGTCCACATTAACTTTAGAGACCTTAATTGACATTTCCAAAGGATGATTTCCCATTACTGGTCAAAGAAATCTTGACTGATGCAACTAATAGTTTCCAAGCCCTTTCTATCATTGACAAGTACATGGGGTACAATCAAATCAAGATGGAACTTGTAGATGAAGAAGCTACGATGGAGGTAGACGTGGAGGAGATAGTGGCAGCGGAGACAGTGGTGGAGGAGCTAATGGCGGTGGAGGCAGCGATAGCGGAGGTAGCAGTGGTGGAGGCAGCTGCGACAGAGGAGGATGATAGTCACGACGGAGGAGGAAAACCCAGCAGCGGCGGTGGAGGAAGAGGAGGAGGAGGAGGAGGAGGAGGAGGAGGAGAGGTCGTAGTGGAAGAGGGTCCTGGTTCAGCTTCTATGAAAGCTTGACAGAGTGCGTGAGAGGAGTGCCTATAAGGGTTATTAAATAAAAACCACTGGAACCTTTATCTATTCTTGTTAAAAGCACTAATAATGGTATGTTTTATCAATGATTTTATTTTAGCACTGATAAAACCAACCTTTATCAGCGCTTTTAACGAGCACAGATAAAGGTTCAAGTGGTTTTTATTTAATAATTTAGTTATATTCTTATATATTTATTTAAAATTGAATATAAGATAAATATATATCTATTCATTAATAATTATAAAAATAGAGTATATATTTATAAATATTGATATATAATTGTTAATATATATAGAAAACATTATTTTTGATTATAAATATTATAATTTTATATAAATTAAGAATAAAAACCTTTATCAGCCCTAAAAAAATCACTGATAAAGGTGTACCCTTTATTAGAACTTTTTTAGCGCTAATAAAGGGTAGATTTATCAGCGCTTTTAACTAGCACTGATAACACTACTAAAAAAACGGGAAAGGGAATCACCACCTTATATCAGCGCAAAGTAAAAAAGCACTGATAAAGAAGACCTTTATCAGCTCTAGAAAATCACTGATAAAGATTACCTGTATCGGTACAAAAATTTTAGCGCTAATACAGGGTAACCTTTATCTGAACTAAAAAAGCACTGATAAAGAGAGCCTTTATCAGCACTAAAAAAGCGATGATAAAGAAGGCATGTATCAGTGATAAAATTTTAGCATTGATACAGGAAGAATTTATCAACACTTTTTTAGCGCTGATAAAGGTAGCCTTTATCAGCGTTTATTTAGCACTGATAAAATCGTAGTCCCATATTTTAAAAAATTGGTCACACGGTGTCCTCGTTTTATCACGCCCTAAAGTTCTCATGGTACTGTAACCCTATGAATCACCTCCACCCCCAATCTTCTCGTTGCTGGAACTTCTTCGCCCCCGATCTTCACGTTTTCGGACCTCCGCTGCTTCTCCTAATCCTCCCCCTCGAACCCCTTCAGCATATCCTCCTCCCAGAAAACCCTAATTTTCTCCTCCTCTTTGCTCGACCCTACTCCCTGCGAACCCTACTCCTCAATTTCTCAACAGTTGGCGGATCCTCCCATGCACCTCCACCAATGGCCTTCACGCCTTCCCCTCCCGACGTAGTGTAGAAGGTTCCCTACTTATCCTCCTCTAAGGTGAATTTCTTTTCTATTGTTCTTGATTCTTTTTGTGAACTTTCTTCTTAGGAAGGACGTGACAACATTGCTGATTCGGTTTTTTTGTTTTTCTATTATTGTTTTAATGGTTAATGGTCATATATAGGAATTTTAGTGTGAATTTATTATATGTTTTCCCTTTCACGCTACTATGTATAGGGTATTTATCACTATGATTATAAGGGTGATGGTTGATTGATGTGGTTGGGAGCACGTGGTGTGGTAATTAATATAGTAGTGATGGATGGATTGTTGTGTGGTTATGATAGCAATGATATGGATATTTAAGGAGGAAATAAGTGGTTTTATGGATTTTAGAATGTGTTTAGTTGTATATTATGTCATGAAAATTTAGTTGTTATTGGGTGGTGTTATAGTTTCATTTTGGCATGGAATATGGTTGGAATAAATGAAAATAGTAATGGGTGATGGGTTGGAAATGATAAATGATGGTTTGTTAAATGATTAATGATAATGATTGGAATACTTATGTTTAATAAATGGTTAAAAATAGAATAAATGTTATTAATTATTAATGAATGGATTATAGTGGGTAGTGATTTAATGCTTGGTTTTTTATTAAAATGGTTAACAATTGAAATGAATATGGTAATAAAAATCCAAGAAATTATAATGTTAAATGAAATGAGAAGTTGGTAATGTTGATATGTATGCTTATGTGATTTTTTGGGGATTATTTGTGGAATTATAATGGAAGTGGTTATAAGAGTGTGGTAGTAACAAGGAAATGGTTAAAGAGGGTGTTTGCAGTTTTAGTTTGGTGTAAACCCTTAAGAATGATTAATGTGTGACTATATACTTATTATATTTTCTTATTATTTCTTACACACCACCACTTGAGTTGAGTAACCTGATTGAAATCCATATGGGTACTTTGGTTCTGAGTGTTTTCTCAATACCTAGGTTATAGAGGGAACACATATAGAACCACTCCCTCTTCCCTTATCCCCTTTCACACTTAGTATGAGTTGTAATGTCTCATAATGGGTGTATATATATGACCTATAATGATTTTAGGTTTTGGTGTATATATATTCTTTTTGACATGATTACGTATATTTGGTGTGGATACATAGTGGGGGTTGTGCATTGTAGGAGGAGAGTATGATGTTTATGTCCATAATGTTCACGATATCATACTGTGATGAGGATGGGATGTGTGATTGTTATATGGATATGGTTTTTTATGTGTTTGTGACATGTGTATGTGTAGATATATGGTTATGAGATTATATAGAAGGGGTTGAAGCATAAGAAATATTCCATTAGTGTGTGAGAATGACCAGATTAGTGGGGAAGTGGATGTGGGGAAATTTATTAATATATATTCTTTTCTTATTACACTTAATATGGAGTTTGGAATTAGACACTCATGAGGATTGAATGGGATGATATTTCAATAATATTTGTTAAAATTTTCATATGGAATAACATGGGAGACCTTCTATGACACAAGTGATTATCCCCCCCTATGATTTAAGGTAAGTAACTTGAGCTCACCAAAAATATTAGGCATAATGACATTGAATGTAGGGTAGAGACCTCGGAGTGGTAGATGTATCATTCTTGATTATTCTTGTGTTTGGACTGGGGTGATTTGAGGAAACTATAATGAATATAAAGTAATTATATTTAATGAATCCCATATTTTAGAGATTATGATAATCCTTTCTTTACTTATAGAGATGGATACTATTTTTTATCCATATATATTTTAGGTTGGTGAGGTATAAAATGATGGACTAGTTGACCATATAAGGATTGAACCGATATAGAAGGATGAGCCATAAAGGATGATGCCGTGTGAGTTTTACCATCTATGACACAAGTGATTATCCCCGTGAACCCCTTTGTGTTTGGAAACTGTGTTGATTTTGATGGGGGGGTCTATCCTGGTTCTGTTGATTTCCAAATCTTTATTGGAAATGGTTAGTCTCTATTAATCTCTATTTTTATAAGGAAGTGGTTCTCTTCTACTGTATTTGGAAGTCTTGTTTTTTTTACATGAACCATAAATACTAATATTTTTGATACAAATAGGATGGATATGAATAAATATTGGATAGATGTTAATCGTTTGACAATAGAGTATAAGAACAGAGTGAAAGAGTTCATCAAGTTTGCAAAGGATCACACAAAGATCCTTCTCAAAACCTTTGTCCATGTTTACATTGTTGTTATTCTAGACTACTTACTCCAGAGAAGTTGGAAGAAAATTTGATATGTCGCTTAAAATATCATAGTTATACATGTTGGAATAAACAGAGAGAAAAAGAGAATGTAGCTACTGTCTTGGATAAAACTGCATTTTATGGATCATCATTTATGAATACAAATATTGATAATAAAGAAGACCATATAGAGGATGTGATTACAGATGTCAATGATGATGAAGATCGTATTAAGGAAATGACAAAGACAATTTAAGATGAACTCCGTGATTGCCCAAAATTGTTTGAGAAGTTAAAGAGTTGTGAAAAGATTCCATTGTATGCTGGTTGCACTAAATATACAACATTTTCAGCTATACTGAAGTTGTATAAATTGAAAGTAGGAAACAGATGGAGTGATGTCAGTTTTACGGAACTACTTGCTCTCTTGAATGACATGCTCCCAGAAGATAATGAGATCCCAAGACGAACATATGAAGCTAAATAAATGCTACGCTCGATGGGTATGATTTCTGAAAGAATACATGCCTGCCTAAAAGACTGTATATTGTTTAACAAGGATAAAAAATCACTTACATAATTCCCAAAGTATGGTTCTTCTCGATACAAGAAAGATTAATACAATCCTATAAAAGTTGTATGGTACTTTCCAATCATTCCAAGGTTTAGGCGTCTATATGGAAGTGAAGAAACTGCAAGACAAATGTCATGGCATGCAGATAAAAGAAATAAAGATGGGAAATTATGTCATTCAGCCAACTCTCCTCAATGGAATAAAATTGATCATGAGTATCCTGAATTTGTAAAAGAGTCGAGAAACCTTCATCTTGCGTTATCTACAGATGGAGTGAATCCTTTTCGTTTTCAAACGAGCACTCATAGTACATGGCCTGTTATGTTGGTAAATTATAAATTTCCACCCTGGTTATGCATGAAACGGAAATTCATCATGTTATCTATGATTATATCATGACCAAAACAACCAAGTAATGATATTGATGTTTATCTAGCTCATTTGATCTAGGATTTGAAGTAATTGTGGAATTTAGGTGTTATGTTGTATGATGCTTATAAAAGTGAATACTTAATGTTGAGAGCGATGTTGTATGGGACAATAAATGATTTCCTTTCTTATGGAAATTTTTCAGGCTATAACATTAAAGGAACTCAAGGGTGTCCCATGTGCGAAGAAGATACAGAATCAATTAGGTTGAAACATTCATCGAAATATGTGTTTCTAGGACATCGTAGATTTATACCTCATCAGCATAAGTACTGATCTTGGATGAAATCATTCAATAAAAGTTCATAACAACACACAACACCATCTCCACTTATAGTTGATCAGGTATTTGAGAAAGTAAAAGATGTGAACACTATTTTTGGAAAACCATTTTTGAAAAACCATACAAAAATCAGTTGGAAAAAGAGATCAGTTTTTTTGAATTACCATACTAGAATTGTTTGTACGTCAAAAATTTTCTTGATGCGATGCATGTGGAAAAAATGTATGTGACAGTGTTATCGGAACATTGCTAAATGTCCCTAGAAAAACAAAGGATGGAATTAAGGCAGGGTTGGACATGGTTGAAATGGGAATACGAGAAGAGTTGGCTCTTGTGAAGGGTGAAAATTGAATGTTTCTTCCTCCAGCTGCTTATACTCTTTCTAGGGAGGAGAGATATCAGTTTTGAAACTTCTTCAATGATGTAAAGGTTCCAAAGGGGTATTCATAAAATATCAAGAACATTGTGTCAATGAATGATTTAAACTTAAAAGGTTTGAAATCACATGACTGCCATGTTTTGAAGCAAGATCTAATTCCTATAGTTTTACATTGCATTTTTCCCAATAATGTTTGTCATACATTAACAAAACTTTGTTTCTTTTTCAAAGATATATGTAGCAAAGTTTTAGACTCGGCGAAATTTC
Source organism: Viscum album (assembly GCA_963277665.1). Lineage (NCBI taxonomy): Eukaryota > Viridiplantae > Streptophyta > Magnoliopsida > Santalales > Viscaceae > Viscum > Viscum album. Next base: position 1,219,186,216 of record OY728151.1, read on the forward strand.
CAGCTATGAAAAAATAAATTTTCATCATATTATGTGAATTAGAAATGTTCTTCCTGCCAACATTCTTTGATATGATGGTTCATTTGATGATTCACTTTGTGAGATAGATTCTACTTTGTGGTCATGTTCACTATAGATGGATGTACCCTGTTGAATAGTATATGAAGATTTTAAAAGGGTATGTCAAAAATAAAATTCGGCTAGAAGGTTGTATAGTGGAGCGATATATTGTTGAGGAAGCCATCGAATTTAGTACCGAATATCTATCTGATGTGGAAAACATCGGTCTCCTGAAATCTCGTCACACTAGACACATTGAGGGTGAGGGAATTTTTGGAAGAGATTTTGTGACAATCAGTATTACAGATCAGGAGTAGGCCCACCTTTATATTTTTCATAACAGTTGGGAAGTTGCTCTATATATTGAAACTCACAAAGAAATTCGTAGGCAGTTGAATCTATCAATGGCCGGAAAATGGTTATCAAATACAAACAATCACGAGTTTATAAGATGGTTTCATAACCGTATTTTTAAAGAGTAAGATGAAAATCCAAATTCAATTTCATAACGACTTTGATGGATAGCCGCTAGACCAAGTGTGTATATATTATCTTACAATGGTTATGTAATTAATAGTTATACATTCTATACAGATGAACATGATGAAGATAGTACCATGAAAAATAGTGGAGTTACACTAGTGGCTGAAGCGATGCATGTTTCTGGTAGTAAGGAAAAAAATCCAATTTATGCAAATATGTCATACATTGGCATTATCAAACAAATATGGGAGTTGGATTATATGACATTCTAATTTCCGATTTTTCAATACAAAATGGGTTGATAAGAATAGTGGTGTTAAAATATATGAATGGGGATTTGTGAATGTTGATTTTAGTAAAGTAGGGTATAAAGATGAATAGTTTATAATGGCATCACAAGCGGTACATGTTTTTTATATTCCAGATACCACAAACTGAAAGTGGTCGATTGTTCTGTTATTGTCCAAAACTAATTAAGGGTCCAATGAAAATTTAGTTGAGGATGATCCTTTTAGTGGTACGTCGTAATCATTTCATAGTGGTCCCAATGTAGAAGATGTTTTGTATGTTATAAGAGACCATAATGAAGGGATTTGGATAATTGATAGAGGTGTTAAATCCCTTCTGCCTTTGAAAAAAAGAAAGAGAGTTTAATAAATAGGTTATATTTTATTTGTAATATAGATCTTGTTATCTCATGTTATTATCTTATCATTACTGAATTTATGTAATCTAAATTAATTGTTCAAACACTTTTGTATATAATGACTTTTTCACGTTCTGGTGCTCCTAACCTTAAGGCTAAACAAATATCTCAAGCTGCTGCTGTTGCGGCTGCTGCTGCTCCTACTGCGGCTCCTGCTGCTCCTGCTACGGCTTCTCACAGTGCAGAGCAACAACATGTTTCTGAACCTGTTGTTGCTCCTAGTGTTGTGGTCCAACAACCATCAACACATGACTTTTCTACCATTTCATATGAACATATAGATGATGTTTATATCGATGAAATGGTCAGGAATGAAGGACCAACATCGTAGAAAACATACGTGTATCGTAGTTTGATAGTGTTAGCCAAAGATCTTAAGGCGAATAGAAAAGGCATCAAATTTGATGTCAGATGGAATTCACGAGGCCAACATATGAATCCCAACAAGGCTATGTTTAGTAGTTACATTGGAGTTGTCACTCGACAACGCGTGCCGATTAACATAGATTCATGGCATCATGTTGTGTCCGGGCTGAAGGCTATGATTTTGGAAGAAATTACGGTAACATTATGATATTATTTCTTTAATTTACTAGCAAATAAAATAATAAAACAATGTCTTACTCTTATCAATCTATTGTAGAGTACATTTATAGTAGAGTATTCACACAAGGATTATGTACTAAGGCTTACATGAAGGATTCATCGAGGTTTTCGCACTATTTTAACAAGATGTCACCTGAATGATTCCAAAGGTAAAATAAACTCGTACCTACCCATTGTCTATGCTCACTTGATATCCCAAGAAGTATGGGATGCATTTATTGGATGCCGTGGGGATGAGAAGTTTCAAGTACATTATGGGTGATAATACGTTGTTTGAGGATACTTGTATTCATCACTTTGATTGTCAATATTTCATTTATGAAATAACAACTCTATATTGAAAATAAGGAATGTGCATCAAAACCAACAAACCCCTATTGTAAAGTAAGGATGGGGTATGCTTTACTAGAAAAGAAAATGGTACGTATTTTAAATTTACAGTATTATTATTAGGTGCTAATAAAAAACATCATAATTATCTTTCTATATTTATATGTAGATTAATGATTCTAAAACCAAATACACTTCCATCCCACGTCTTGTGCTATGGAAGGAGGAAAATGTGAATAAGTAAGGGAATACAGTAGATGAGAGCACACAAAAAGTGTGGGAAATATGTGTAAGTATGACATGATGATAAAAAGATTTGTATTAAATTGCTATTACATAAAAATAATTAGTTATTTTCAAATATCTGATAGTCACAGGAATCAACTACTCCTGTAGCAGATGTCGAACTATTATCGACGGATTTGAAGAAGCCAGAACAATACAGTTGTGTCAGAGTTTTAGGTTTTTGGGTGACACCCCGAGTATATTTTGAGAAGAAAAAAATGGATGATAGAGATGAAAAATTGAAACAAATGAGCGAAAGACTAGAAACTCTTGAAGAACGATTTCAATTTCAGGGAGAGTTGCTAGAAACTTTTATGGGTGGGAAGAAAGGTGAAGACACAACTCAGGAACAACCAGTGCGTGAAGATCCCACCCCACCCCCACCAGCTTTGAGGCGAGCCATTCCCCTCAAAGAGCTGTCTTATCCATGGTAATCAATATTCTAGTAATTGTTCCCATGAAATGTGAATCAGAAAAACAATGATACTTTTCATATACTTATCTTATACAGGGTGATAATGATTGTGATTTATATCTGTCAACGCCCACCTATCACCTTTTAGAGAGGGCTACAATGTTCAACATCCCAGATGAAAAGCTGCACAGTAGACCACATCTGAAAGATCATATGAATGTGACGACTACTGTATCTCATGAGCCAAATACAGAGCTACCTATTACACTTGATGAATATGATATTCATATGGTCAAAAAGGATTTTGGGACATTCATTGCATGACCGTCACAACTTGAAAGAGTACATACAGAAAAAGAGGTATTTATTTCTTTTTTTTTTCAAGTTAAACCTTTAACAATTAATGAAAAAAGGGTATGAACCAATGAATGTTATTATAGACAGAAAAAGGGAAGGGGGTGAAAAACAATGACTCAAAACCATCTAAAGGACCGACTAACTGATCCCAAGGAGCTTCTGAAATCACAATAACACCACATGTTCTCTATCCACATTTACTAGCATTGAAGACTCATGTAGATACTAAGCTAAGAGGTGGTAGTAGTCATATAGTGGTTTTTGAAAATAATATATACGGAGAGGAAGGTCAAGATTTCATTACTGCTGAAAATGTAAATGAGATCCTTGAAAATGGTTGGCTAGGTGTCAAAGTTGTAAATATATATATGTGGTATGTTTTCATGAATTGATTTTCTAAAAGCTGATCTAATGTGAAAATTATGACTAAATGCATTTTATATTTTTGACAGACGTATATATGCAAAAAAGTTGAAAGAATTTTCCCATGAGCCAAAATTTGGACTCGTTAGTCCTCATACCACATCAACACATCTAACAAAATTAGAGCCATCAAAAAAGAATGAAATAGTGAACGACTTGCTGAAAACATTTGAAAGAAAGATTAAAAATGGCAGACTCTTCCTAATACCAACCATGTAGGGGTAAAACTCCATGATTAAAGCATATCAATTATATTTTCACTTCTTTTATTACTTATTACTTTTTGTGTTTTTAGGAAACGTTGGTTGCTAATTGCGGTGAACTTGGATACTCCAAAGATTTATTTTCTGGATTCAAAGCAAAGATATCCATCAAACCGACCACACATGATGATGTGTTTGAATCTGTAAGACACTACATCATACGTTTTAGGTCTAAACATCAAGTAATTTAATTTATATTATCATTTACTGAGTATTCTATTATGATAGGGTGGTGTATCATTATCATAAAAAAAGGAATCAGGATAGGGGCTAAGCATAAGTAGGTGCGTAAGTACTACGTCTGGAAAAATATCAGTGTATATATAATAAAATTTCACTATCCAAACACATCTCAACAAAAGTTACTTATTCTCCTAATGATCATTTTTTTTGTAGTGTCCAAAAAAACAAACGATAATGATTGTAGTTATTATGTTTTTAAATTTATGAAAGAGATTGTTTTTCATCAACAAACTAGAATCCCTAAAAAAGTATTTTAAAAAACAACTACTATTTCATTTAATTTAGTTATTAATTACTTATTTTTATATTTTTCAGTACTACTCTGACTACCGAAGAGCCTCATACTTACAAGATGATATAGATTTGTTCAGAAACGAGTGGTCCACACACCTGATGGAAGATTTTACACAAATAGCATGAAGATCTGACTTGGGGAATTGTACAATTGGCGGTCATTTTTGAGAGGGGTTAAGGGGATCAAAAGATGAAACATTGTTGTATGTAAATGTTCATAGGAAAATTTTAATTGTTATTAAATAAAACATCCTTTATCTAATGAGTAATTTTCCCATTTTAACATATGATATGCACCATCAACATGCAAGAATGATGAACCACTCAAAGTGTCTCTTTTTGTTTAAAATGGACAAATTTTTAAGTGAAAACAATAACTGACGTACGGAAATCCAACCAAACGCATTCATATTGTGTTTATACTTTAGGATAATGATCCATGGGTGTGTTGGGGACGTGTATGATTCAACCCCGCCTCAATCTGAGGCACAATGTGGTCGGTATCACTCAAAGTGTCTGTCTTTTATTTAAAATGGACACAATTTTAAGTGAAAACAACAACTAACGTATGGAAATCTGACCAAATGAATTATCATGGTGTTTATCCTTTAGGAGAATGATACATGGGTGTGTTGGGGATGTTTAAGAGTCAACCCCACCTCCATATGAGGCATGGTGTGATTAATATCATTCAAAGTGCCTCTTTTTTTTTTTTAAAATGGACAGAATTTAAGTGAAAAAATGACGTATGAAAATCGGACCAAACACATTAGTATTGTGTTTATCCTTTAGGAGAACGATCCATGAGTCTTTTATGACATGTATGAGTCAACACCAACTCAATTTGAAGCACGGTGTGGCCAGTATCACTCAAAGTGTCTCTCTATTGTTTAAAATGGACACAATTTTAAGTGGAAACAACAACTGACCAATGGAAATCTGACCAAACGCATTCGGATTGTGTTGATACTTTAGGATAATGATACATGGGTCCTTTGAGACGTTTAAGATTCAAACACATCTCAATCCGAGGCACGGTGTGGCCGGTATCACTCAAAGTATCTCTCTTTTGTTTAAAATGGACACAATTTTAAGTGAAAACAAAACTGATGTACGAAAATCTGACCAAACACATTCATATTGTGTTTATCCTTTAGGAGAACGATCCATGAGTCTTTTTTAATGTGAAAAAGTCAATACTACCTCAATACGAGTCATGGTGTAGCCGATATCACTCAAATTGTCAGTCTTTTGTTTAAAATGGACACAATTTTAAGTGAAAACAACAATTGACCTACGGAAATCCGACCAAACGCATTCCAATTGTGTTGGTACTTTAGGAGAACGATCCATGGGTCGTTTGTGACGTGTATGAGTTAACCCCGCCTCAATCCGAGGCATTTTGGGGCCGGAATCACTCAAAGTGTCTCTATTTTGTTTAAAATGGACACAATTTTAAGTGAAAACAACAACTGACGAATGTAAATCTGACCAAGCACATTCTGATTGTGTTGATCCTTTAAGATAAAGATACATGGGTCCTTTTTAACATTTAAGAGTCTACCCAACCTCAATCCGTGGAACAATGTGGCCGGTATCACTAAAATGGTCTCTTTTTTTTTTAAAAATGGACACAATTTTAAGTGAAAACAACAACTGACATACGCAAAATCCGACCAAACATAGTTAGATTGTGTTGATACTTTAGTAGAATGATCCATGGAACTTTTTGATATGTAAGAGTAAACCTATCCTCAATCCGTGGCACAGTGTGGCCGGTATCACTCAAAGTGTCTCTCTTTCGTTTAAAATGGACACAATTTTAAGTGAAAACAACAACTGACCTATGGAAATCTGACCAAAAGCATTAAGATTGTATTGATAATTTAGGATAAATATCAATGGGTTCTTTTTGACATTTATGAGTTAACCATGCCTCAATCCGAGGCACGGTGTGGCCGGTATCACTCAAAGTGTCTGTCTTTTGTTTAAAATGGACATAATTTTAAGTGAAAACAACAACTGACCTATGGAAATCGAACCAAATGCATTAAAATTGTGTTTATCCTTTAGGAGAACGATCCATGGGTTTTTTGTGACGTGTATGAGTCAACTACGCCTCAATCCGAGGCATGGTGTGGCCAGAATCACTCAAAGTATCTCTATTTTGTTTAAAATGGACACAATTTTAAGTGAAAACAACAACTGACGTACGCAAATTCGACCAAACGCATTATAATTGTGTTGATCCATTAAGAGAACAATACATGAGTCCTTTTTGACATATAAGAGTCTACCCCACCTCAATCCGAGGAACGGTGTGGCCGGTATCACTCAAAGGGTCTCTTTTGTTTTAAAAAAAAAATGGACACAATTTTAAGTGAAAACAACAACTGACGTATGAATAATCTGACCAAATGCACTAATATTGTGTTGAAACTTTAGGAGAATGATCCATGCATATTTTTTGATATGTAAGAGTAAACCTAGCCTCAATCTATGGAACGGTGTGGCTGGTATCACTCAAAGTATCTCTATTTTGTTTAAAATGGACACAATTTTAAGTGAAAACAACAGCTGACCTATGGAAATCTGACCAAAAGCATTAGGATTGTGTTTATCCTTTAGGATAACGATCCATGGGTCCTTTTTGACATGTATGACTTAACCATGCCTCAATCAAAGGCATGATGTGGCTGATATAACTCAAAGTGTCTCTCTTTTGTTTAAAATAGACACAATTAAAATGAAAACAACAACTGACCTACGGAAATTCGACCAAATGAATTCGGATTGTATTAAACCTTTAGTAAAACAATTAATGAGTCCATTTTTAATTTTAAAAGTCAACCTTGTCTCTATACAAGTCACGATGTGGCCGGTATCACTCAAAGTGTCTCTCTTTTGTTTAAAATGGACACAATTTTTAGTGAAGACAACAACTGACATACGCAAATCTGACCAAATGCATTCAGATTGTGTTGATACTTTATGAGAACGATCCATGGGTCTTTTTTGACATGTAAGAGTCAAACTCACCTCAATCCGAGGCACGGTGTGACCGGTATCCCTCAAATTGTCTGTCTTTTGTTTAAAATGGACACAATTTTAAGTGAAAACAACAACTGACCTTCAAAAATCTGACAAAACGCATTCAGATTGTGTTTATACTTTATGAGAATGATCCATGGGTCCTTTGAGGTGAGTAAGAGTCAACCCTGTCTCAATATGAGGCACGGTGTGGCCGGTATCACTCAATGTGTATCTCTTTTGTTTAAATTTGACATAATTTTAATTGAAAACAACAACTAACATACACAAATCTGACCAAACTCATTTGTATTGTGTTGATAATTTAAGAGTACAATCCATGGGTCATTTGTGATGTGTACATGTCAACTCCGACTCAATACGAGGCACGGTGTGACCAGTATCACTCAAAGTGTCTCTCTTTTGTTTAAAATGGACAAAATTTTAAGTGAAAACAACAACTAACGTAAGCAAATCTAACCAAATGCATTTGGATTGAGATGATTCATTAGGAGAAAAATCCATGGGTCTTTTGTGATGAATATGAGTCAAACCTTCCTTAATCCGAGGCACGGTGTGACCGGTATCACTAAAAGTGTGTCTTTTGTTTAAAATTGACACAATTTTAAGTGAAAACAACAATTGACCTACGAAAATCCAACCAAATGCATTCGTATTGTGTTTATACTTTATGATAATAATCCACAGGTCCTTTTTGATGTGTGATAGTATACCTCGCCTCAATCTGAGGCATAGTTTGGCCGGTATCACTCAAAGGGTCTCTTTTTTGTTTAAAATGGACAAAATTTTAAGTGAAAACAACAACTGACGTATGCAAATCCAACCAAACACATTCAAATTGTGTTGATCCTTTAGGAGAATGATCCATGGGTCCTTTTTGACATTTAATAGTCAAACCCACCTCAATAAAAATCACGGTGTGTCCGGTATCTCTCAAAGTGTCTCTCTTTTGTTTAAAATGGACACAATTTTAAGTGAAAACAACAACTAACCTATGGAAATATGACAACCCTGCTTTTATTACAAAATTAAAAATGATTTATTACATAAAACTTCAATTGATACAACAAATAATATCGAGAGTTTTAGTGTCTTTTTGGATTAGTATCATTACATAAAAACTTGAAACATGAAATACAACATCTTTATTGAAAACTTCCTTTACATGACCACTACATTACCTCATACTTAGCATTGCATGGGATAACCTGAGGACATGCATAAGAAAAGGGTGAGCTATAAAGCCCAGTAAGGGAGTACACATGGAATAACATGAGGAGTAAAATACATGTTAGACAATAGTCATATCAATAGAGCATAAAAGAAACATGAACATAAAGGAATGATAACGCATGATAATCATAACATTGAAATGTGGCAACAACACTTAACATGGAATTAGCATGAGCCAAGGCTCATTGCACATGGAGCATGAGTAAATCCTAATTGCACATAAAGAAAGAGTAAACCCTCATTGAACTTTAATTAGCATGAGTCAACACTCATTTTACATAACGTATCATGATACTATACTTTACCCAATGCATTGGAGCGCTATAAGGGCGCACCCTTATTAAACATTTCATTTCATGCATAAGTGTGCCACATGGATCATAAAACATGGATTCATAAAACATAATAATTTATTCCAAGATAAAGGAATGTGGAATTCATACATGAAACTTTGTAATCAATAAGTAAATGTGCATAAAGGTGGATACCCTTGGTGGAGAAATGGGCATGGTATCCACTACACAATGACATTGACTTAGAAAATCAGTGTGATTTCGGTAGCGTAACGGCGTGACATAAGAATTCATAAAAATGGTTGATGAGAGATAAAGGGGTTCCTAATAATATTTACATGTAATGTACAGTAAGTAGGTCATATAGATACATGTCCCAACAATTGTAATGGAATTTAGATTCATGATACAAAATTATTGCTTGAATGTAAAAGAAGAGAGAGAAGTTCCTTTCAGAATTTCGGCATAGTAACGGGTGTACATGGGAGGCATTTAATGAGAGATAAAGGGGTCTACCATCATTCAAAAAATAATAGGGAAGTATGGGGGAGGTGCGAAACCATACCCCAACATTCATAATTGAAATTAAAAGGCAAAACAACTTAAAGAAAATTGGACAAAATGAGAAAGGAAGAAAAAACCCTAACTTGGAAGTGTGCTTCCAAAGGCTAGAGAGAGGCTTGTGAGAGGCTTCTTGGAAGCTTGGGGAACCTTGGGAGGATTATAGAGAGATTAGGTAAGAGGTTGGATGAACTCCAAGGGCTTTGAGTTAGGAGGAAGTGAGAGCTTGGGTGGGTTTATATAGGAAAGGTGAGGGAATTCTTTATTATTTAGGTTTGGGTCCCCTTACATTAAATTAATCCAAACCAAAAACCATCCCATGGTTTTTGCCCATGGTTTTTGGAAAATGGAAGAGTAAAACAATATTTTATAAGGCCAAAGTCCGAACTTCTTAAAATATTAGGGTTGCTTATGTGGAGGTGAGTCACACTCCCATGGAAATTAATTTAAAAAGGCAAGATGTTGAATAAGTCTTGAGGGGTCCATTAATGCTTTGAAAAGTAAGTCAAACAAACCCAAAATCACATTATTTTAATGGTAAAACATATATTGGCCTAACATAAAGATTATAGTATTTTATTACATCACTATTGGGTCATTATGATGTCATAAAACACATTATATATTTAAACAGTATTTAATTTTTACCCAAAAATTTGACTGTATCAGAAAATTATGAAAAATTCACCGTTGGATAATTTCGACATCCTGATTCCATAAATAACATTTATTTTATCTAAATAATTTTATAACTATTTTAATTTTCACTTTTAAAATAAAACCCGACATTTATCGAAAATTCACGGGTTTTGACAGAAATGGCTTTCAAACCTTAATAAAAATTTTAATTGCATTCATAAAATTATAAGATCATTTATATTTAATAAAAATTAATTTAATAATAATAATATTATTTTATTAAAATATTATTTAATTCAAAAATCCCTTAATTTAATAAAATAGATTTCTTAATTAAATAATAACTAAAAACACCATTTATACTTTAAAAACTATTTACAATGTATCAAAAATGACGAGAAATTATATTCATTATTATATAAAAAAATAATGTACATGAACATAGTACTACTTATTTGTTACATAACCCCTTAAAACAGCCGCATAAGACCTAAGGGTAAGGTGTGCAATGGTGACAGACTCTTGGGGTGGCTCGGATAACATTTCTCGAGTGGTAATTTCAATCAACTTACACTTTTCCCATAGACGGTCATGTTCGAGTTTGAAATGATGAAGCTCAGCTTGGGCTTGGTCAAGGGCGAATCCCAAAGACGCCACCTCTTTTCTGAGCTCTGACAAATGGGCTTCGTATGGGGCAATTCTACTAGATGAGGCCACCGCTTCCTTTTTCTGAGTAAATTGGATTTGTTAAAGTCCTATATTTATACTAATCATGTGATCACTTTTCAACACCTATATTAGCAACAGTAAAAATTATTAACATAAAACCAATGAAGTTGACATTTTATATAAACATAAAGAGACATTTAATTATATCAAGAGGGATTTCAATTAATGAAACTTTGGGTCATTACAAGAAATCCAACCAAACTCATTCATATTGTGTTGATCCTTTAGAAGAACGATCCATGGTTCCATTGTGATTTTTACGAGTTAACCTTGGCTCAATCAGAGGCACGGTGTGGTCGGTATCACTCAAATTGTCTCTCTTTTGTTTAAAATGGACACAATTTTAAGTGAAAACAACAAATGACCTATGAAAATCCAACCAAACACATTCATATTGTGTTGATACTTTAGGAGAACGATACATGTGTCCTTTTTGTGTGTACGATTCAACCCTACTTCAATTCGAGGCACAGTCTGGCCGGTATCACTCAAAGGGTCTATCTTTTGTTTAAAATGGACATATTTTTAAATGAAAACAACAAATGACATAAAGAAATCTGACCAAATGCATTTGGATTGTGTTAATCATTTAGGAGAACAATCCATGGGTGTGTTGGGGACGTGTAAGAGTCAACCCCACCTCAATCCGAGGCACGGTGTGGCCGATATCACTCAAAGTGTCTGTCTTTTGTTTAAAATGGACACGATTTTAAGTGAAAACAACAACTAATATACATAAATCTGACCAAACACATTCTTATTTTGTTTATAAATTAGGAAAATATCCATGGTTCCTTTGTGATGTGTACGAGTCAACCCCGATTCAATTCGAGGAATGGTGTGACCGATATCAATCAAAGTGTCTGTCTTTTGTTTAAAATGGACACAATTTTAAGGGAAAACAAAAACTGAAGTACGAAAATCTAATAAATGCATTCAGACTATGTTGATAATTTAGAATAATGATCCATGGGTCCATTGAGACATGTACGTGCCAACCTCGCTTCAATCCGAGGCACGGTGTGGCCGGTATCACTCGAAGTGTCTCTCTTTTGTTTAAAATGAACACAAATTTAAGTGAAAACAACAACTGACCTACGGAAATCCGACCAAAATTATTCGGATTGTGTTGATAATTTAGGATAATGATCCATGTATTATTTTGTGACATTTACGAGTCAATCCTTCCTCAATCCGAGGCACAGTGTGGCCAGTATCACTCAAATTGTCTCTCTTTTGTTTAAAATGGACACAATTTTAAGTGAAAACAACAATTGGCCTATGGAAATCCATCCAAATGCATTCCGATCATGTAGATCCTTTAGGAGAACGATACATGGGTCATTAGTGATGTGTATGAGTCAACCCTGCCACAATCCAAGGTATGGTGTGACCGGTATCAGTCAAGGTATCTCTCTTTTGTATAAGATGGACACAATTTTAAGTGAAAACAACAACTGACGTATGGAAATCTGAAAAAACACATTCAGATTGTGTTGATACTTTAAGAGAACGATCCATGGATCTTTTGTGACATGTACGAGTCAACCCCGCCTAAATCCAAGGCACGGTGTGACCGGTATCACTCAAAGAGTCTGTCTTTTGTTTAAAATGGACACACTTTTAAGTGAAAAAAACAAATGACCTACGAAAATCTGACCAAACACATTCATATTGTGTTGATCCTTTAGGAGAACAATCCATGGGTCCTTTGTGACATGTATGAGTCAACCCCATCTCAATCTGAGGCATGGTGTGCCCCCCAACCCCGGGACTCCCCCACCCCTAGACACCACCCCACCACCTGGACACCTCCCCCACACCCCCTGGACACCCCCACCCCACCCTCTTGGACACCACCACACACCCCTTGGACAGCCCCACCAACCCCATGGACCACCCCCACCCCCTAGACACTAACCCACCCCCTGGACACTTGCACCCCTCTAGAAACCCCCCACCCCCTGGAAAGCCCCCTCAACCCCCTGGACACCCCCACCCCCTGGACATGCCCATGGAAGCCCCCCCCACCTCGGAATGCCCCCACAACCCCACCCAGACACCCCCACCCCCTGGTCAACCACCAACCACCTGGACGGCACCCCCACCCCTCCTAGACACCACCCCACCACCTGGACACCCACCCCCTGGACACCCCCACCCATGGACGGCTACCCCCACCCTCCCAGACACCACCCCCCTTGGATAGCCCCACCAACCCCATGGACCGCCCCCACCCCCAGACACCCCCACCCCCTAGAAAGCCCCCCGACACCCTAGACACCGGCTCACCCCCACTGGACACCCCCCTCCTAGACACCACCCCACCACCTAGACACCCCCACCCCCTGGACACCCCAATCCCCCGGACAACCCATCCCCCTGGACACCCCCTACCCCCCTTGGATAGCCACCCCTAACCTCTGAACATCCCCCCAAACCCAAGAATTCTGAATTGAATTCTTTATGTATTTAAATAACTTATGAATTATGTGTTTTTGGTGTATTGGTATACATGTTGTATGGGTGTACTTGGTGTAATTACCTTATGATTTATGTGTTAATTTTTTATGGGTAAACTTAATTGTTGAGATGCTGAATTTTTTGCAGGTGTTGATTGGGTGTGCTGATGCATAATTTTTTGTTGTAGTAGACATGGCATTTATCAGCTCTTTTTTAGCGCTGATAAATGAAGCCTTTATCAATGCTAAAAAAACGCTGATAAAATCCAGCTTTATTAGCGCTAAAAAAGCGCTGATAAAGGATCAGTTTTTCAGCGCTAAAAGATCATGGATAAAAACACATTTATTAGCGCTTTGTTAGCGCTGCTAAAGTACCCCTTTGTCAGCTCTTACTTATCACTGATAATGGGGACCCCCTTTATCAATTCTGAGCTTTAAAACACTTTTTTAGCACTGATAAATCCCGTTTTGAGTGGTGATAAAGCCCGTTTTTGTAATAGTGTAAAGGCATCATCGTTATCAGCTCTTTCTGTTTAGCGCTGATAAAGAGCAGTGCTTCCCTTGAACGGTGTTGTGGTAGTGGGTGTAGATATCAGTTCTTAGGGGGTAGATCAATATAGATGTCTATCTCCAAAGGTGGAGGTGAAACTAGAACATATTTTTGAAATCCATCATCATACTCAGCCACCACTATAGGAAACTAAGGAATCATAACATCCAGTACATTGAGGGTCAGGCTATCCAACTGATGAGTAATCGACTGCACCCTTTTACGTGTGATCCCTTCTTATGCTTATTAGATTTTATTTTCACAAAAAAGTAAAACATGGTCCCATAACTATAGACACACCACAATCGTCGTGTAAAATAGTCAATCTAAACATGAATTGTGGATAACTAGTCCGTACTAAGATTGATGTCTTAAGTCCTCAAAAATACTACTAAGATATTCCTATTGAGACTATTTCCTCCTAGAGTCAGGTCACAATATCAACACCAATTTTTGATCATCATTTCTCCTCTTGTAAGAGTCTTTAAGAATAAGGATTGAGTCAACGATTTAACTAGAATCTCTGAGTCTCAAACAAGATTCCTGGAAAGAAAAGAGTGACTAGAACTAGTGTCTATCAAAACTATAGCTAAGGTGGAACATATCATACCTCATATAATCCATAAACCCTTGGTGTAATAGGCCTCCATAGTTTCTAACTTTCCTTGTCCCTTCCCACCAGCTCCCTGAGCCTGGTATGGACCCCCTATGGGTGGTGGTGGTAATAGTTTGAAACTCTAACCACCTCCTGCTACCCTAAAGGCCCCCTTTCCACATACTCTACCCTATGGACCACCCTGATCCTATCACTATCTCTATCATGGTAGTCCCTCAACCATATCCCTATTTTTGTGCGACAAATAGGGTAATATCATGCCATATGTCCCCGACTATCATAAAAGAAACATTTTGTGTCCCATGGATGATTCGAGCCTCCCTAAGAGCCCTACACTACTTACCATGTGTTCTAGGATTACCTACTAAAGTGTTTGAAATTATTGAATCTCCATGACTACCATCTACTACCTTCTGCAGAGGTCTCAGCTACCAGGTGACCACTAATAGCTCCCATGAATAGTCTCTTATTTTCCAGAAAACATTCCGCCGACAGGCTTCTCTCATGTACCCCAATATAGGTATAAATAAAAAGGGATACCACTAATTCCCTAATGTTTTGACGCAAGACCTACTCAAAGGTATGATCCCTGAAGAACTAGTTTTTTACCATATCCAATAAATAGTACTAGAGATCTATAAACTTACTTCACAGAATAATCTAACACTTTCATACTGCCCTACTCCAGATGCATAATCTTTTGTATGCATACCAATCACAATGTGTATAAGGCCCCAGCCTTAAACATTACTTAATCTTGAGTTATTACAAGATTACACATTGAGGATCTTTTCGGGTTTAGAGTTTTAAAGAATTAGATCATAAAACTTTCATTACATTCCACATATAAACAAAGTGGTTACATAAAGATATTATTCTTCTTTCCCATCAATGGAAACATATTTAAAATAAAACATGGATTCTTTCTTGACACTTCCTTGACACTATCATCATATCATGTACCTTTCCCTTGACCTGTGAAAAACATTTCAAAAAACTTGGGATGAGCATAAAAAGCTCAGTAAGGGATATAAAAATATGGAAAGGAAACATGGGTACATATATACATAATAATGAAATCATACTTTACCCATAAAACATAAGAACTTTAACATACCTCATCAAATCATGAATAAATCATAGAAATCATAAGACATAAAGGTAACTTAAGGCATTCATAACATTCTTACGTAGGGAGTAACCCTCTTGGTTACGTTTGGAATACCCATCACAGTATATTACCTAAATCTCTTTGGAGAAACCTTAATGTTACACTCCTTTGCGTTACCCAATGCATTGGAGAGCTATATAGGGCTCACCCGCCCTTAGTTTATCACGGAACCACCAGTCTTCATAATAATGCCCAAGAACCTCAACATAATCGTATCACATAAAACATGTATAAAGGAAACATAACATTTCCACCTTTCAATCACAAGATATCAATACAACACATTGATATAAAAACATTATGGAAACCATTTTCAATACCAAAATAAAAGAAAATTAAAACATGGTATTTATTTTTCTTTTAAAAAGAAGGTATGGCTTGTAGAGGAAGCCGAAACTCAAATAACGGTCACGGCGGTGGAGAAGTCGTTGTCGCCGAATACGCATGACAAAAACATTCCCTTTTGTCGTTTAGTAAAATGCTTCGTATAAAAAAGATTCCTTTTGGATAAACGTAAAAGTCAAAGGGGTTTATACACCGTATAAAAGAAGGTTGTGTATAAAACAAAATATGCCTCAATGAAAGGAGATTGAGATGAAGTCCCATACCTCAGGTCCGACTTGACTCGATCATTCTTTAATCTCCTGAATAATAAAATTGAGTTAATTTCTACTTGTTTAAGAACCTTTTTCAAGTTCATTATTCCTTTTATATCACTTATTTCCATGTCATGAACACTATGTAATTATTTAAGTTAATAACGGTCGTTTTAACGATCATTGGTACTTGAGTCAAAAATAAACCCTTTATAATTACAAGTTGTTCATGTATCCATTATATCCAGAATTATAATCATGATGTATATATCATATATATCTAGTATATACATGCCTTTATAATATTACATAATCATTTAGAGGTAAGAAATGAAATGCACCGTTCATGGAGATGGTAAGCCGTACGTACGCATGAACGCTACTTTCATTTCTATTTCGTATTTTATAGAATGGAATCATAATGATATAAAGGTATATTATAATTCCAGTATAATATCATATATAATATCATAGTTCCATCCTTTATACGTCCCACATATGGTATTTAACGAATCAAATCACTTTGAGGGGGCGGTAGTCCGCACTTCCTTAAATGAAGATATCGCGTTTACCCATAATGGAAACCATAAAGGTATTCCCAAAATGAAAAATACAGAAGCTTAAGGAAAACATAAACATATTATATAACATATATAAATATATTGAATTCTTAATGGCCACCTTTGAAGGTGTTAAAAGAATGTTGAACAATCATCGTTTCGGGAGGCATAAATTCACCATCCACGGAAACAGTATGTCCTTTAACAATTAGATGTAGGTGTGTGTAAGTGTAGCTCGAATCCTTCTTATAACAACATCCTATTATATTTATGATACTGGAGTTGTTACATAATAAATTAATAAAAAGAGTTTAGGGGGTTGGAGAAGCAAAATAAAACAAAAGGACTCAAGTGAAGACATTACCTTAAAATCGGGTAACTCCCTTTGGTTTGAGCTCAAAGGCTTCCATGGGAAGACTTTTGACCAAAGCGAGGATTCAAGGAGTAAGAGAGGGATGTGGAGAGACAAAATGGGCAGGGGTTGGCCGAGCCAAAGGCTTTGGGAGTGTTGGTAAGGAGGTAGAGGTGGGGGCCTTTTATAAGAGGAGAGGAGGGGCACTCTTGGAAGGTAAAGAAAAGTCACTTTATTTTAAAATGGTATTCGGATTTAAGAGGTCCCACATTGATGTGTTTAGAGGATAAGGTGATAAGGGTTATAAATCCACCCATCCAATAGGTTTTGGACATGTGTAGGTCATTGATTTTACATTATCCTTTCATTTAATTTAAATCCTTTATTAATGAGGTAATCGCTGCATCATCATGATGTCATAAATAATTTAATTTATTTAAAGTCTAAAAATTATAAAAAAATACTATGATATAGGAAATCTTTTTATATTTCCAATGACTATTTATAATAAAAAATCTGATCTTTATAACCCCATGTAAAAATTGTTTTAGTAAAACATCTCATGTTTGTGTCATTTTTACTTTTACATTAAATAAAAAGTTATTTATGTCATTTCCCAACCAAAGTGGCTCCATGGGGTCCCCAAGTTGACCCATGGATTGTCTTGGTCGGCCATGACACATCCAATGAGGGTAGGACATGTGTCAAGCTCATCTCATTTTATTAAAGCACTATTTTTACCTTAAACTACACTATTTACCTCTAATCGCGATTAAGAACTTAAGAGTTACTATTCACCAAAAAATTATTTTAATCTCATTGAACCACATTTTACTTCTTAATGACAACCATGTATGTCGGATTTTTAAAATTCAAAACACAGAAGTGGTAAAATTTCATTTAAACGAAAAATCAGTTTTTATAAGTACCACTTAGTGGTTTCACTATTCATCAAAAAATTGAAGTTTTTCAGAAAAATACCAAAAATTCACCCTAATCTATATTTGATATTCCTAATTCAAAAATGAAGTCTATTTTACAAAATTCAAAACATATAAGTCACATTAATTAATTTAATAATTAATTCTCACTGTCATGACAAATAGCGTGTTTTTATGAAACAATAAGTATCAAAAGATTGACACCAGTTTAAGTCCAATTTTAAAGTGAAATTGATTCCAATGACCACCATTGGACTAAATGGTAAAAATATATTCTAATTTCACTTCAAAACCAATTCAAAAGATAATCTAATCATATAAATAAATTAGATTAAAAAGCAGTTTTGATGTAAAATGCAGTATTTTTCACTATTCATTAAAAAAATGAACATTGTCTGAAAAATATCAAAAATTCACACAAAGTAAATTTTGATGTCCCAATCATAAAGAATAAGTTTATTTTGACAAACATAGCTTATAAAATTTTCAAAAGATAGATTTAAAAATGGTTTTCCATCAAAAGGCAGTAAAACAATCTTTTAAGAATATTAGTGTATTCCATGCATAAGATTGTATTTATTTTCATTTTAAGCCTCTAAAACACTATCTTAATCATTAATAGACATAGATAAAAATATATATTATTCATTACTTACATGGGATGTTACATCCTTCCCCCCTTTTGAAAATTGCGTCCCCGTAATTTATTTACTTATCGAATAAATGGGGGTACTTATCCCTCATTGCATTTTCAGATTCCCATGTTGCCTCTTCCATCATGTGGTTTTTCCACAAAACCTTTACCTGATTAATCAACTTATTCCGTAACACTTTCTCCCTGTGGTCAAGAATCTGGACCGGTTGTTCCTCATAAGATAGGTTCTCTTCCAGCTGAACTACCTCTGGACTCAAAACATGAGATGGATCTGGAATATACTTTCTCAACATTGAAACATGAAAAACATTGTGTACCTGAGATAAACTCGGAGGTAAAGCCACCCGGTATGCAACTGATCCAACTCTCTCCAGAATTTCATATGGTCCAATAAACCTTGGACTCAGCTTTCCTTTCTTACCAAATCGCATCACACTTTTCCATGGTGAGACTTTGAGAAAAACATGATCACCTACCTCAAAAGTTAGATCCTTCTTCCTGTTATCTGCATAACTCTTCTGCCTACTCTGAGCTGTTCTCATGTGTTTCTGAATCAACTGAACTTTTCCTGCCATCTCTTCTACCAATTCTGGTCCCATCAACTTCCTTTTAACCACTTCATCCCAGAAAGCTGGAGTTCGACACCGCTTCCCATATAACGCCTCAAATGGTGCCATCTGTATACTGGAATGAAAACTGTTATTATATGAAAATTCAACCAAAGAAAGATGTTGGTCCCAACTTCCCTGATAATCCATAGAGCAAGAACGTAGCATATCCTCCAATATTTGAATTGTTCGTTCTGACTGCCCATCTGATTGAGGATGAAAAGCTGTACTAAAATTTAATTCAGTACCCAATGACTTCTGAAGGCCTTTCCAAAAGTTATAAGTGAACCTGGGATCATGATCAAATACAATGGAGAGGAGAACTCCATGTAACCTGACTGTCTCTTTAAGATACAAACGGGAAAGTTGATCTAGGGAAAAAGTATCTCGTATAGCAAGGAAATGAGCAGATTTAGTCAAGCGATCAACAATAACCCAGATTGCATTATTACCTCGAGATGTATTCGGTAATCCCACAACAAAGTCCATGGATATATTCTCCCATTTCCACTCTGGCACTGGTAAAGGCTGAAGCATCCCTTTTGGTAACTGCCGCTCTGCTTTAACCTGTTGACATATCAAACACTTCACAGTAAAATCAGCAATATCTCTTTTCATTCCATCCCACCAGTAATACTCCCGCAGATCTCTATACATCTTAGTACTGCTAGGATGAACTGAAAACGGAGAACTATGAGCTTCACATAACAACTCTCTCTTCAACTGTGAATCACAAGGTACACAAATCTCTTCCCAAATCTCAAAACACAATCATTATCAATGTTGAATTCAGGCAACTTACCTTTCTAAACTAGCTCTACCTTTTTCTGCAACTCACTATCTTGCTTCTGTGCTTGCTTGATTCTATCTGATAGAGATGATCTCACTGATACTTGAAACAAAACAGAAGAACTTCCTGCACCAACAAATTCTATGCCAAAGTTAATAAAATCCTTAAACAAAGGATCACGTTCCAAAAGCAACATTGCTAATGAAGCATTACTTTTTCGACTCAAAGCATCAGCTACTTTATTTTCTTTTCCCGGATGGTAATGAATTGTACAACCATAATCCTTGATTAATTCCAGCCATCTCCTCTGTCTCATGTTTAACTCTTTTTGAGTGAATATATACTTTAAACTTTTGTGATCAGTATATATTTCACACTTTACTCCATAAAAATGATGCCTCCAAATTTTTAAAGCGAAAACAACAGCAGCTAATTCCAAATCATGTGTAGGGTAATTTACCTCATGAGTTTTCAACTATCGTGAAGCATAAGCAATTACCTGATCATTCTGCATTAGGACGCAACCAATTCCTTTCAATGAAGCATCACTGTATATAACAAACTCACCATTCCTGGAAGGTAGTGCCAAAACTGGAGCATTCACCAATCTTCTTTTCAATTACTGAAAACAATCATCAAATTCTTTTGTCCAGATAAACATAACACCCTTCCGAGTTAGCTTAGTCATTGGACTAGATAACCGAGAAAAATTTCTAACAAACCTTCGGTAATAGCCTGCCAAACCAAGGAAACTATGAATCTCAGTTACATTTGTGGGTCTTGGCCATTCTTCAACAACCTTTGTTTTTGCAGGATCAACAGTTATCCCATATTTAGAAACAATATGACCAAGGAAAGAAATTTGTTGCAACCAAAACTCACACTTTCTGAATTTTCCATACAGTTTCTTTTATTTTAAGGTTTGCAAGATAACCCTTAAATGTCTTTCATGCTCCTCTTTACTTTTAGAAAACACCAAAATATCATCAATGAAAACCACCACAAACTTATCCAAGAACTCATGGAAAATTCTATTCATTAAGTCCATGAATATAGCAGGTGCATTGGTTATCCCAAAAGGCATTACTACAAATTCATAATGGCCATATCTTGTACGGAACGCGGTCTTCGGAACATCTGCTTCCTTTACCTTCAGCTGATGGTACCCCGATCCCAGGTCAATCTTTGAAAAAAACTGAGCTCCCTGGAGCTGATCAAACAAATCAACGATATGAGGCAAAGGATATTTGTTCTTAACTGTGATGTTATTCAAGGCTCTATAATCAATGCAAAGTTTCATTGAACCATCTTTCTTTTTAACAAATAAAACAGGAGCACCCCATGGTGATGTGCTAGGTCGAATGAAACCTTTATCTAATAAATCTTTCAATTGCTCCTTCAACTCTAAAAGTTCAATTTGATCCATTCGATAAGGGGGTTTTGAAATTGGATTAGCATCAGAAACTAAGTCAACAGTAAACTCAACTTCCCGATCTGGTATTATTCCAGGCAACTCATCAGGAAAAACATCAGGATACTCATTTACCACGGGCACATCATTAATCTGAACAGTTCCTTTATTTTCAACAATGTGTGCAAGGTAACATTCATTTCCATCTTTTACAAGTTTCTTGGCCTCTTGATAAGTTATAAACAGTAAGGGTTCATTCTTGTACACAAACTGAAAGTCTTTCTGAAAAGAAACTTCTTTAGCTCTACAGTCAATCTTAGCATGGTAAATAGAGAGCCAATCCATACCCAGGATAACATCAAACTCTACTAGAGGTAGAACAATAAGGTTTGCAAGTAGGTTCTTTCCACAGATAAGGATATGAAGATTCTTATAAATTCTTTTTGCCTCAACATTTCCCCCAGGTGTTTTTACCAAAAGTTCCGGAGTCATTTCTTGATATGGTATTCCCATTTTACTAGAAAAGGTTTCAGAGATGAAAGAATGTGTAGACCCCGAATCAAACAACACACTGGCATAATCTAAAAAAAAACAAAGTACCTGATACAACTTCATTTGATGGCCCGACATCTGCTGAAGTAGTTGCAAAGGATTTCAAAACCCCTTTCTGCTTGTAGTCTAACTGCTTCCCATCCCTCAAGCTCTTTGTCGGACACTCGTTTGCATAGTGACCCATCTCATTGCACTTATAACATTTCACTAACTGTAAATCAAATTTGGTCTTACCATCACCCTGATCTTTTTCAGTGCAATCACGAGCCTTATGTCCCATCTTACCACATCGGTAGCACTTTCCAGAATTCAGAAGACATTCCCCAGCATGCCTTTTCCCACATTTATCACAAACTGGAAACTTAGATTTCTTACCATCGGACTTTTTTGAATAATTCTTCCCTTTCTCCTGCCACCTTGGTCTCTTCTTCTGCTGGTTGTTATAGAACACTTGATCATCGGAAAACTCCATTTCCACCTTCTCAGCACATCGAACAAGCTTTTCATAACTTTTAAACTCACGATAAGCTAATGCCCTTCGATATTTTGGCTTTAATCCTGAGTAAAAATGATTGATTTTACTATCAAGGTCTCGGATAAAATTTGGAGCATACCTTGCCAATCGAGTGAACCTTTCTTCATAGGCATCCACTGAGTCTTCCTCTTGCCTCAATTCCAAGAATTGTTTTTCCATCCTAAGTCAAACAGCCTTAGGAAAATACTTCTCAAGAAACATACCTTTTAATTCATCCCAGTCAAGAGCATCAATCTCATCAGCGTCCCTGATATTTTTAACCATAGACCACCACTGATCCGCCTCACCCTCCAAACGGAAAATAGAAAGACTAAAATTTTGATTGTCTGAACACCCCATGACATCGAAAATCTTCTCCAGTGCTTTAATCCACCCTTCAGCTAGCACAGGGTCAGATGATCCTCTGAATGATGGGGGATGTTGCCTCATGAAATGTTCCACCACTGACATGTTCCTCTACGGTTGATCTGGCTGATCTCGTGTATGGATACCACCTCCATTTATCGCTTGAGTCAACTGTGCCATTATTGCAACAAACTGTTCAGTTCCAATTCCGACCATCTCAGGATGCTGATTCGGAAGGTTATTTCCTTCTGCATGCCTTCCTAGCACTACTTACCTGTTTCCTCTGCGGAAAACCATTCTGAACAAACATGTCTTAGTTGAAGCAACATGGTAATCTTCAAATACTATATCACTTCAATTTGACCATAAAAAACAATATTTTTGGATAATAATTTAATAGAATTCTAACTCCTAAAGTTATCTAAACCGACCTCTGATACCAACTATAAGGCCCCAGCCTTAAACCTTACTTAATCTTGAGTTATTACAAGATTACACATTGAGGATCTTTTTGGGTTTAGAGTTTTAGAGAATTAGATCATAAAACTTGCATTACATTCCACATATAAACAAAGTGGTTACATAAAGATAGTATTATTGTTTACCATCAATGGAAACATATTTAAAATAAAACATGGATTCTTTCTTGACACTTCCTTGACACTATCATCATATCATGTACCTTTCCTTTGACCTGTGAAAAACATTTCAAAAAACTTGGGATGAGCATAAAAAGCTTAGTAAGGGATATAAAAATATGGAAAGGAAACATGGGTACATATATACATAAGAATGAAATCATACTTTACCCATAAAACATAAGCACTTTAACATACCTCATCAAATCATGAATAAATCATAGAAATCATAAGACATAAAGGTAACTTGAGGCATTTATAACATTCTTACGTAGGGAGTAACCCTCTTGGTTACGTTTGGAATACCCATCACAGTATATTCCCTAAATCTCTTCGGAGAAACCTTAATGTTACACTCCTTCACGTTACCCAATGCATTGGAGAGCTATATCGGGCTCACCTTCCCTTAGTTTATCATGAAACCACCCGTCTTCATAATAATGCCCAAGAACCTCAACATAATCGTATCACATAAAACATGCATAAAGGAAACATAACATTTCCACCTTTCAATCACAAGATATCAATACAACACATTGATGTAAAAACATTATGAAAACCATTTTCAATACCAAAATAAAAGAAAATTAAAACATGGTATTTATTTTTCTTTTAAAAAGAAGGTATAGCTTGTAGAGGAAGCCGAAACTCAAATAACGGTCACGGCGGCAGAGAAGTCGTTGTCGTCGCATACGTACGACAAAAACATTCCCTTTTGTCATTTAGTAAAACGCTTCGTATAAAAAAGATTCCTTTTGGATAAACGTAAAAGTAAAATGGGTTTATACACCGTATAAAAGAAGGTTGTGTATAAAACAAAATATGCCTCAATGAAAGGAGATTGAGACGAAGTCCCATACCTCAGGTCCAACTTGACTCGGTCGTTCTTTAATCTCCTGAATAATAAACTTGAGTTAATTTATACTTGTTTAAGAACCTTTTTCAAGTTCATTATTCCTTTTATATCACTTATTTCCATGTAATGAACACTATGTAATTATTTAAGTTAATAACGGTCGTTTTAACGATCATTGGTACTTGAGTCAAAAATAAACCCTTTATAATTACAAGTTGTTCATGTATCCATTATATCCAGAATTATAATCACGATGTATATATCATATATATCTAGTATATACATGCCTTTATAATATTACATAATCATTTAGAGGTAAGAAATGAAATGCACCGTTCATGGAGACGGTAAGCAGTACGTACGCATGAACGCTACTTTCATTTATATTTCATATTTTATAGAATGGAATCATAATGATATAAAGGTATATTATAATTCCGGTATAATATCATATATAATATCATAGTTCCATCCTTTATACATCCCACATATGGTATTTAACGAATCAAATCACTTTGAGGGGGCGGTAGTCCGCACTTCCTTAAATGAAGATATCGCGTTTACCCATAATGGAAACCATAAAGGTATTCCAAAAATGAAAAATACAGAAGCTTAAGGAAAACATAAACATATTATATATCATATATAAATATAGTGACATCTTAATGGACACCTTTTAAGGTGTTAAAATAATGTTGAACAATCATTGTTTCGGGAGGCATAAATTCACCATCCATGGAAACAGTATGTCTTTTAACCATTAGATGTAGGTGTGTGTAAGTGTAGCTTGAATTATTCTTATAAAAACATCCTAGTATATTTATTATACTGTAGTTGTTACAGAATAAATTAATAAAAAGAGTTTAGGGGGTTGGAGAAGCAAAATAAAACAAAAGGACTCAAGTGAAGACATTACCTTAAAATCGGGTAACTCCCTTTGGTTTGAGCTCAAAGGCTTCCTTGGGACGACTTATACCCAAAGTGAGGCTTCAAGGAGTAATAAAGGGATGTGGAGAGACAAAATGGGCAGGTTTTGGCCGATCCAAAGGCTTTGGGAGTGTGGGTAAGGAGGTAGAGGTGGGGGCCTTTTATAAGAGGAGAGGAGGGGCACTCTTGGAAGGTAAAGAAAAGTCACTTTATTTTAAAATGGTATTCGGATTTAAGAGGTCCCACATTGATGTGTTTCGAGGTTAAGGTGATAAGGGTTATAAATCAACCCATCCAATAGGTTTTGGACATGTGTAGGTCATTGATTTTACATTATCCTTTCATTTAATTTAAATCCTTTATTAATGAGGTAATCGCTGCATCATCATGATGTCATAAATAATTTAATTTATTTAAAGTCTAAAAATTATAAAAAAAATACTATGATGTAGGAAATATTTTTATATTTCCAATGACTATTTATAATCAAAAATCTAATCTTTATAACCCCATGTAAAAATTGTTTTATTAAAACATCTCATGTTTGTGTCATTTTTACTTTTACATTAAATAAAAAGTTATATATGTCATTTCCCAACCAAAGTGGCTCCATGGGGTCCCCAAGTTTACCCATGGATTTTCTTGGTCGTCCATGACACATCCAATTAGAGTAGGACATGTGTCAAGCTCATCTCATTTTATTAAAGCATTATTTTTACCTTAAACTACACTAATTACCTCTAATCGCGATTAAGAACTTAAGAGTTACTATTCACCAAAAAATTATTTTAATCTCATTGAACCAAATTTTACTTCTTAATGACAACCATGTATGTCGGATTTCTGAAATTCAAAACACAGAAGTGGTAAAATTTCATTTAAACGAAAAATCAGTTTTTATAAGTACCACTTAGTGGTTTCACTATTCATCAAAAATTGAAGTTTTTCAGAAAAATACCAAAAATTAACCCTAAGCTATATTTGATATTCCGAATTCAAAAATGAAGTCTATTTTACAAAATTAAAAACATATAAGTCACATTAATTAATTTAATAATTAATTCCCGCTGTCATGACAAATAGCGTGTTTTTATGAAACAATAAGTATCAAAAGATTGACACCAGTTTAAGTCCAATTTCAAAGTGAAATTGATTCCAATGACCACCATTGGTTTAAATGGTAAAAATATATTCTAATTTCACTTCAAAACCAATTCAAAATATAATCTAATCATATAAATAAAGTAGATTAAAAAGCAATTTTGATGTAAAATGCAGTATTTTTCACTATTCATTAAAAAAATGAACATTGTCTGAAAAATACCAAAAATTCACACAAAGTAAATTTTTATGTCCCAATCATAAAGAATAAGTTTATTTTGACAAACATAGCTTATAAAATTGTCAAAATATAGATTTAAAAATGGTTTTCCATCAAAAGGAAGTAAAACAATCTTTTAAGAATATTAGTGTATTCAATGCATAAGATTGTATTTATTTTCATTTTAAGCCTCTAAAACACTATATTAATCATTAATAGACATAGATAAAAATATCTATTATTCATTACTTACTTGGGATGTTACATCGTGGATGGATATAACTTCTCTCTAAAGATAAGCTCAAATTCTATCCAGGAGATAGTTGTCTCATCTGGTGAATGAGTCATTAAGCTCCACCATCACCCCGTAGAGACCTAAAGAAGACTCGCGACAATGACTTCCATCTAGTCGGTAGGTGTCCTTATAAGGTAAAAAACACTGGTGACTACCTCTAGCGAATCATCATCCATTTATAAGACTAGTTCACCCCAAATCCTTGAAGGTTTATTACTCTAAAAATAGTTCAATACACTCAGCATGAATGCATCCTTAGCTATTATTTGTGGTACTAGTTGTGGATCAACGGGTGGTGGTATAGCTGGTAAACCACCTAAGATGATATCTCTGGTACGTGCCCCTTTACTGAAGCCTCATCACTTGGTGGATCATCCACATGATCATGTGGTGGAATCTTTGCTAGCTATATACACTATGGAATCCTGAAATAAAAATAGATGTACTGTAGTCAATAGAGTATATATGGGGTGCTAATTCAAGAAGGACATGGAAAACACAACCATTAATATATGATGCATGTGCCATTGTTTTTTCCTAAAACTAGTGTTCTCATGTACATAATTGAAAAGAAGGTGATCAAAGTTCCGATGTATAGATACGTTGGTTGCCACACCAACACTGGAGTACCTAGACTGAATGTGGAACTCAAAACACATAACACTGTTTCCTTAATCCAACCTCACAGACTCCCTATCCTAAAGTATAACCGAACCCTATGATATCACTCTGTCACAACCCATCCCAAGGGGACTCGTTCCATGACTACCCCAAGCCCACCTCTAATAGACTAGTGTTGGTGACTAACACTGAGTTGGCATATCCCACAAATAGAGGTATTATCCTAAATTACATGTACACATGTACACATATCCAAACCACACAATTCTGAAATTTAAAACAAATGAAATAATTCATACATATAACTATGATCCCACAAATATAGTATGACTGGAAGTAAACGAAATGGAAACAGGGATAAATACAAGCCCATCACAAAAAGTCCGTAACAAAAGTCTACCAGAAACATTAGAAGTCCAACCTTATCCAAGGGAAAGAACTAAGTCAATGGTATCCCCTCAAAAACACCTCGGTCTACCAAAATCTAGCTATTCTAAACCTGCTCCTAGTCCTCACAGGACACTGTAGAAAGATCCACTGTCTGCACAAGACACATCACGTGTAGGAAAAAACCATGCATGGGTGAGTATAAAAATACTTAGTAGGATACCCTGTAAATAATAATCATTAAGCACTATTTATAGTCAAATCAATACAATATGTAACAATGTGTAACACATATGAGAAGAATATCCCTATATAAACTTGGGATATACACCACACTATCATGTGGTCTTAACCAACTATCATCCACAAGATTCTGCTCGAAGAAACCCTTATTCCATGAGAAATCACTTCTTGAGCTATGATATCATTGGATAAACTTGGAAAAGAGGTCTAGCTTATTTGTGACCCACCTGAAGAGAACACATTGTTCAAGAAGACTATGAAACATAGAGAGGGAGTCATGCCTAGAACCACTGGGGGACACCATGAACCCAATATTGACCATCCCACTACATAGGGAATCATATGAAAATGTTTCTACAAACCATATCATTACAGGATACTAGATGAAGGATAAATGCCCTGATCAAGGAGATTATGCTAATTTCACAAACTTCAAAAGGGATGATAGAGGATCTCAATTCAGTCCCATGAAGGGACACCATAACTCTATCCAAGACTTAGCCTCTAGAGGGTATTACAATCCAGTGATGTGGATGTAATTACACACTATATCCTTGGGTAAAGGACCATTGGAATGAACTAAACCCATAATATTTCAAACAATGAAAAATAAGAGCCTCAATTACTCTTGATGGAAGTACATGGAGTGTCCTAGGGGGTACACGACATGTTCATCTAACCCATGTCTTTCTCATGGGGAAGAAACTCACACAACATGTAATATCCATTACATGACATTCTGGATGAGTACATGACATGTAAAGACACATGGTTTATTTCTCATGTTTCCTGGATGTGTTAGTGTGCTAAACACATGTCCATGTATCATCTAATATATTCCAATCCATGTCCATGTCTAAGTACACAACATTCCATATGTCTGTGTACTCTTACCCATGTTTATGTACTCTCCAGAGTACATCTTGTGTCAATTGAGGAGGGTCACACCTTGTGTGATAGGTTTCACACACTGTGTGATCATAGTATACTTCCAAAAACCCTAACCATCATTGAAGGGGTCCCCATACGATAAGTAATACAGAGTTACATGCTGTGTTTCTAAGGATTTTTCCAAAATCCTAGGTTCTTACTCCCACTCATTCCAGTGCTTCTGCCACCTTTTTATCTTGCTTCAATCAAGCCTAAAAACTTGGATATGATTCGGTTGAGCCTTATCATCGATGAGAAACACACTCTATCCATTGAATCTGGTTAGAAACTGAAGGTGTTCATTCATTTTGTCTTCCATGAACAAAGCTAGAAAATCAGGGGTTTCCAAAACGCTTTGATCCATATGCCACCATCACTATCTCACCTTTGTTTCATCGTACCAAGTTTGGATATACAAAATTATATTGTTGTGCCATGAATCGTGCATGCAACGATCTATATATCAGTAGGGCATCGAACCGTGGACCAAGGGGTCTCTCATGATGAATGAGAATGTAGGGAGGAAAAAAACAAAGAAAAACCTTGAGGAATGAACCTCATATATTGTTCATGATGTCCCTAATCCATTTCCATAAGAATGATATATGAAGAGGAGTAATCAACAAACCAGAAATAGTCAATTCTATCAAATTGAAATCTACCAACGATGCGCAGGTCAATCTTTGTTTTTTTAATTTATCCACATTTTTACAAGATTGAGATTAGGATGAAATTCCAAAAAAAATCCCCTACCTTGATTTTTGATCGATCATCAATGATGAATAGTTGTGTTGTTTCTATTGATGAGATCATTCAACTCTGCTGGTGTGACGATCCATGATCCGATAGTGCTCCGTTGTCATCCACCAAGAACTCTCTCTCCCAAATGGTGTCTAAGTATCCATGGTTTTTTAGCTAACCCTAGGAAAATTTCCTTAGATGTAAAATTATAGAGGGAATATGTAGTTTCACTAAAAAAACTAAAATAAATTTGTAATCTTATTTTATTTTATTAATTTCATGCTCCCGACAAATTTTTCCCAAACTCGCACCGACCAATGTTAGGTCATGCCTAGGGTAAAACCACTGTTATGAAATCAATAGTGCCCTCATATTTTTGTTATGGGAACCCCTTTAGTATTTATTAAAATTTATCTAGAAAATCATTTCCTCATGCTATCAAATACTTTAACATTTTTAAAAATTTATTCTGGCCGCACCCGACTTCAGAATTGCACACCGTATTAGCCCATGGCCTAAAGAATAATCCATATAATATCTAAAAACAATACATAGAAAATTCATGAAGTTACATAACTAAATAATTTTAGTTTGATACAGTGTCCACTTACATCATCCATGAATCAATCATGACTCTAAAATTCATGTGTTTGGTTAAAATTTTAAATACCATAAATTACTGTATTTCACTACTCACAGAAAATTCATCTATTTTAGAAAAGTCCTAAAAATCCACCCAAACCATTTTTAAAATTGTAGAATTAAAAAATGGACTCTATTTTATGAAAGTAATTTTCTAAAAATGAGATTTTTAAAAGGATCATTTATTCAAAAAATACCGATTTTAAAATCCTAACATATTTTACAACACTTAAAAAAAATAAAGGCTTATAGATTTATATTATAATTATAAGACAAGAAAATATTAATGATTGAATCTATTTTATGGGGAAAAAATCTTATAACTAATTATATTAATTATAAATTATAAATAAACATTTATTTTTCACAAAAAAACCAATACATAATTTACCATTTTATAAAAAAATATTTACATTTTCCATGATATAAATATATTATATTTTCATTTATAGTATACATAAATTTTATTTAAAATTTCATAGATGAGGTTACTATTATATTGGACGAGTTACTGTTCTTTATGGCCACATTACCATTCCAATAGTCAATTTAATATTATATTAGTATAAGTTCCATAATTTCTATAATACTACTTATTTCATTCTTAATATATGAAAATAATTTTTTATTAGGTTCTCTATGTGATGTATGTGTTTTATAATATATAAAATTATTATAACAAGGGAATTTCAATTGACAAAATTTTGTGTTGTTATAATTTGAAAACACAAATCCACATGCACTATCATGAAAAATAATTTTGACCTTTGCTATTTTGGCTTGTATGTTTTTCAATTAATCATTATTTTTGGACTAGTATCACATATATTTTTGTAATATTTAGAAAGAATTGGGATATCTCAAAAATTTCATTCTATTCCAATGTCTCAAAATATATTTTTCTAATATTACTAGGCTCCTTTTTCAACATTTTGTTTTCTTATTCCATGGAAAAAATATACCTATCATATTCTCCATTAATATGATCATATTTCCCCTTTATACACTACACTTAAAAAACTATGAAATTACATCCTTTGATAGTGTGAAATTTCATGTTAAAATTCACTTTATGACTCAATCCATAAGGATAAATATCACTAAGTAATTTTTGACTAAGAACATCAACTCACAATACTTCTAGAAACCCTAGTTTATTTCCGCTAATCCTTTCCTTCTCAAAGAAAATAATTTTTTCCATCATCATTTTCAAATCGAACTACTCCATATTTATTTTATTTGATATTGGTGATAATGAAATTATTCCCCATCATGTGATATGTAAAACTAATATATAGAATCCAGGTTCTAGACCTATAAATTTTCATCAATGCTATTTATGTAATATTGGATTTCTCAACTCTTCTTTTCTTAATCGATGATAATGGGTTCAAATTTATTGATGATGGGTATGATTATTGTTCCTCTTTCTCCATCGATCCTTATTAAACATTTATAATTGAAAATATGTATTCAATTTATGGTTTTAACATGAAGTCTCATATTACCATATACTCCATCTCCGAGTCTCCTTTTGGAAACTTCTTTTTTTTACTTTTGATGGATAAATAATCAGACTATGTTAAAACTGTAAAAATAAAACCAATAGGTAGTAAATTCATATTTAGTAAATAAAATTCATCTCATCTGGTTTTTACTTTCTTACTGTTCAAAACATCACTTGGAAACTGATCACATATTTTTGGTATGCACTATGTGACTATTGATATCTCAATGAACAACAGTCTTCTTTATCTCTTAATTGTGTATAGAAAATGTGTTTTTCATATAAGATATAGAATTTGGAACGATTATTATGATTTCAACCAATGAATTGATCTATTTATTATTGGAGTATATTTCAATATTAATGTATACCCATCCGAAAAAATGGTGAAATTTTATTTTATAGAGGGGACATCAAGACATTAGGTTCATCGTGGCTTCTTCATAAGTCATGGAATTGGGTTTGATGAATAATAAATTCACCTGGTGAAATAATTACATAGTGAATAATAGATTTTTGGTGTGGTTGAATAATTTCATAATCAATATTGATTGACTTGATTCATTTTAGAACATATAGGCCATGTATCTCAATTGTTCTTATTTGAACTATTCTACACTATTTCTTATGATGATATTTTCTAGTCTCTTTTATGAGAGGTTCAAATTCTATACTATCTAGACCCATCATGCTGAATTTCATATCCAGGTTAATAAATTTTATAACATGATATGATTTAACTACTCTGGAATGTTCTTTGGAGGATGCATAAATTAATTTATATCCCTTTATATAAATGTGTTATGAAACTCATGACCTCAAGGATTTATATTTCTCTAATTCATATGGACAATCAGGACAGGCTCACCCTAAGTCCATAGAATTGGCCTCCTCCGAACAACCTCTTATACACAACCAAAATAGATTAATATCCCATACCCCATGACTTACTCTCCCTTCACTGATTTATTACCAACTTACAATAGCCAATACTATTAGAAGTAAAGAACCCCCAGTATTAACCCTTGATAGCTAGCCACACAACCCATAGACCACAACCCCATGTTTTGATCATTCCTACCCACTTGAAAAAACCAACATGTCCTCAAGGTGTAAATATAGGAAACTATCTTCAAGATCAAACTGGGTTACAAGAGACGTTCTGGGTAATCCAGATCTTTGAAACTAGGGGGTCACTTATTTAATAAATATAGGATCATTTGATAGATATCCAGAGCCCATACCACAACACACTAATTTAGGAAGGTCTACCATATTCTGAGAATCCCCAGAATGTAGCTATCTCTGATTCCACCATCACCAACTGAATATTTTTTTTCCAAACCCAACAATTCATCAATCTGTTGGAAAGTAAATATAGAACTATAATTACCATGGAATTATTTCTTGCTAACATTGGCATCACTGAAATATTGGACAACATTATCAAGATCATTTTTTTCCTACAATCAAACATTATTATCAATTTATCCTAAATATGATGCTATAACATCTCTAATGTGATTATGTCAAAGGCTTTTAATGACAATATGATGAAGATTCTCTCATCAATGATCTTAGAGGTGAATCTTGGTTTTGTTTTTAGTGGAAAAATTCAAGGTGTGTGGTGAATGAACTATAAATGATTAAATAAATGAATCATAAACATCCTTTTGGGAATCTCATGGTCAAAGAGTATATGCATATAGAATATGAACCAATAAAAAAACCTATTTTTTCTATCTTTATTTACAATTCTTGGCATCAAGAAAATTATTTTGGGTGTTGTGTATCTCAATAATTAAGAATGATGTTAGTTATTGTGGGTTTTCATCAAGTAATACATCTAGTTTCATTTAGTCGTGATTGAAAACTAAATTTCCTTTGTCTTTTGAATACTACACATCTAGTTAATCAATTACTAATTTAGTGGAAACCTTGTGATCTTATGCAGATTATTTTGGGGCTAAATCACTTGAACACTTTGATTCCATAATAAGAGTATAAATTCATTATTGATCATCAAACTTTTACCTCAACATCATGGATTCATATTATAGTACTTTACTCTTTTTTCATATTATTTCACTGTGTTTTTCCAACCATCAATAATCAATAAATTTTCATCATAATTGAAAAGAAGATCAAATTTATTAATTAAATTTCATAAATTTACATATTTTTTTCCAATATCAAATTTCAATTATAGATTTCCATTATTTTTTCTGAATATTTAGTAAGGAATCATGTATTAATAGGGTAGATAAATTTTTATCACTATATGTCAATTGCTTCAAAAAATATATCCTGACCAGCTTCAAGATCAGCTCTAACCTCTATTATAAAAGCATTATCATTGATATCCTCTACTTACTGCATGTCTACAACAACTAGATGGACTTATTCACAAAGGTATCTATAATCATCGACCAATTCTAAATTTACATCTTTGGTGAAATAGTCATATTTTGAAATTATTATCTCGATCATGTAGAATTATTTCTATGGTTTCCTCTTGATATGTTCATGCATTTTAATGATTTCATAATTGATTATTTTATCTTATAATCATCTGAAAACATTTTAGGACACTTAGGGACAATATTCCAATCGTAATTACACAAAAAAGCATGAGGAAACTGACCACTAAATGAAACTTGTACTATTTCAAGAAAAATACCTCATAATGGATTTAAATAATAGTAAAAACCTATTATTATTATTATTTTTATGTGTACAAGTAGATAGAACATCAATCGAACATGTTGTATTAACAAAATGACCAAATTAGTAGTTTTTAAGGTTTGATGCCCTTTAAAATGCGTGTATGGGGGGTCAAAACAAACCAAATGACATTTGAATGTCATGAAATTAGATAATAACTTAATTATAGTGAATTGTGAAATAGTTTAGTATAAAGAATGTCAATTGGAGCTGGAATTTGTGAAGGAGGACTGAAATCATACTTTTAGTTTTATAAAACACCAAAATGTGTGTTTAATAGTCATACACATATGAAACGACTATATAATTACTTTAAAAAAAGGAAAAATATATTATTATTATTTTACACATTTATGAGGATACAAAATTTCAATTAGACATGCGGTCTTCCTAGAATGATCGAACATGTGGGTTTTAAAGGTTCACTACCCTTCAGAAACATGCATCGACTCAAAAAAACCGAACATACTCTGAATATCATGATATAAAAAAACCATAGATTGAATTGTGAAATGGTAGAGATGATGTCAACTTGAGGTTTAATTTTCCAAGAATGATGGAAATGAACTTTTAGAGTCATAAAATAACAAAACATCTATTTAATGATCATATCTATATAAAAAACCTTAGAATGAATTGAAATCATTAGAAAACCATATTATTTTTATTTTTGATGTGTATGAGTAAACGGTACATCAATCAAATGAGTAGTCTGCCTAGAATGATTTGATATACAGTTTTTAAAGGTTTGAATTCTTTTAATTTTGTGTTCCCTGAGGTCAAAACAAACCGAATGACATTATAATTCTGTGAAATCATTCAATAATGACCGGGGAATGAATTTTTAAATGGTATAGTAGATGTAACATCAATTTGAGATGGATTTTCCCCGGGAGGGCTAAAAACCTACTTTTATTATCAAAAAACACCAAAATGTGTGTTTAATGGATAGATTATTTGAAAACAGCCTCTGAATGTATTGGAATAATTTTATAAATATCTTATTATTATTTTTTATATTTATGAGGATACGACACATCAATCAGACATGCATTCTTTCCTAAACGACCATATATGTGGTTTAAAAAGTTTGACAACCTTTAAAAAAAGTGTCAGTAAAAACCATCCAAATGGAAACCAAATACCATGAATGAAGACAAAGAAAAATGTGGAATGTATTGTGAAATGATCAAGTGGATGGGACATAAATTGGAGGTGTTGTTTTCTCGAGAGGATAAAAATGACCATTTAGTGTCATAAAACACAAAAATGCATGTTTATTGGTCAGATCAATATCAAATGACCTCCAAATTAATATAAATCATATAAAACCATATTATTATTATTATTATTATTGATGTGTTAGAGAATACCTCATGTCAATCAGATGAGAGGTCCGCCCAAAATGACTGAATATGTGGTTTTGAATGGTTTGATTCCCTTTAAAAAGGTATGTTTGAGGGTCAAAACTGATAGAACGACATCCAAATGCAGTGAAATTAGAATAAAACAACATTATAGTGTATTTTTAAATGTTATATCTTATGGAAAATCATTTTTGGCTGTCATTTTCTCAGGAGGACTGAAAATTCAATTTTTATGTCATAAAACACCAAAACGCGTGCTTAACAGGCATATCCATAGTAAAAAAAAATCTCATAATGACTTGAAATCATATGAAAACTATATTAATATCATTTGTGTAATGAATGAGGATAAAACACATCAATAAAACATAAGATATACCTAGAATGACCAAATATGGGGGTTTCAAATGTTTGATACCCATTAAAAACATGTGGGGGGTTCAAAACCAACTAAAATACCTTTGAATTCCATGAAATTGGACAAAAAAACCATGTAGTGAATTGTGAAATGGTTGATAATAAAATACATCAATTGGTGATTTAGTTTTCCCAAGATAATTAAAACACACTTTTAGAGTCATAAAATACCAAAACTTGTTTTTAATTGTTAGATCTATATCAAATAACCTATTAATGACTTAAAATCATAGGAAAATCATCTTGTTATTATTTTCATTTTGTATGAGAATACGACACATCAGACGGACAAGGAGGAAGCTTGGACCAACTGAATATATGATTTTTAATTGTTTGATGCACTTTAAAATAGTGCATACGGGGGTCAAAACCAACAGAATGGAATTCAAATACCATGAAACTTGAAAAAACAACCGTATCATGAATTGTGAAATTGTCAAGTAGGAAGATCATCAATCTAAGCTAGTGTTTTCTCTAGAGGACCAAAACCACAAATTTTTGTGTCATAAAACACTTAAATTTACATTTATCAATATAATATATATTAAAGTACCTTATAATGACTTTAAATCATAGAAAAACAATTTGAGTATTATTTTTGATGTGTAAGAGGAGAAAACACATCAATCAGATGTGTAGTTTTCCAAAAAAGGCTGAATATGTGGTTTTTAATGTTATGGTTCCATTTAAAAACATGAAGGGACCAAAACCAACAAAAAACATCCAAATTCCATGAAATTAGAAAACAAAAACCATGAAGTGTATTATGAAATGTTTGAGTAGAATGTTTGTTTATTGGAGGTTTCAGTTGCCTATGATGATGGAAAACATACTTTTTGTGTCATAAAACACTAGAACATGTGTTTAATTTTCAGATCTATATCAATAACCTCATAATGAATTAAAATAATTGTATATACATAATATTACTCTTCTCTATGTGTGTGATCATATGACAAGTCAATCGAAAGAGCGGTCTACCCAGAGTGACAGAATATGAAGTTTTCAAGGGATTCATTGCCTTTAAAATGGTGTATCTAAGGGTAAAAACAAAATAAATGGAATATAAATTCCATGAAATCATATTAAAATAACTATAGTGTGAATTGTGGAATAGTTGAGTAGAAGAAATGTTAATCCCAGATGGAATTTTCCCGTGGGGAATAAAAACATGCTTTTAGTGTCATAAAACACAAAAACGCACATTGAACGATTAGAGCTATAGAAAACAAACTAAAAATGTATTTAAATCATAGTAAAACTATTTAATTATTTTTTTTATGTGTATAAGGAGGGGAAACATAAATTGGATGCGTGTATTGTCTAGAACGACCAAATATGTGATTTTTGAATGTTTTCTTCCCTTTTAAAACATGTGGGGGTTCAAAACAAATTGAATTTCTTTTTAATGCCATGAAATAAAATGAATATAACCCTAGAGTAAATTTTAAAATGTTTGAGTATACAATACATCAATTAGAGATGCCATTTTTTTGAGAGATGGAAAAAAACTTTCAGTGTTATAAAATACTAAAACATGCGTTTAACATTATGATATATAGAAACCAATCTCTAAATGACTTGTAATCATAGTAAAGTATTATTATTATTATTATTGAACTATATGAGTAATCAGAACATCAATAGGACATGTGCTCTACCAAGAATGAATAAATATGTGGTTTCTAAAGATTTGATACCCTTTAAAAAGTTGTGTTTGTGGGTAAAAACCAACTAAGTGGCATCCAAATGCCATGAAATCAGATAAAAATAACCATTGCATGGATTTTTAAATGGCTGAGTAGATGAAACATCAATCTGATCTAGAATGTTACTAAAAGGACAAAAAAGACACTTTTAGTGTTATAAAATACAACATTTATGTTTAACAACTATATCTATAGAAAAGAGCATTGAAATGATATTAAATTATTGTAATTCATATTATTATTATAATTTATGTGTATGAGGAGATGAAAGATCAATTTGATTTTCTGTCAACCTGGAACGACTGAATATGTGATTTTTAAAGGTTTGATTCCCTTTAAAAACATGTGGGGGGGGGGGAGGGGGTCAAAACTAATGAACATCCTCTAAATGTCATGAAATCAGATGAAAAAACTATGTAGTGAACTGTAAAATGGATGATTAAAAGGTATCTCAATTGGAGGTTCCTTTTTTACAGGATGATGGAAAACACACTTTTACTGTCAAAAAACACCAAATCATGCGTTTAATGGACAGATATATACATAACAAACATTTAATGACTTCAAATCACTTAAAACTATCTTATTAATAGTATTGATTTGCATGATCATCCAGATCATCAATCAGATGTGTGGTATGGCTGAAACGACTGAATATGGGGTTTTTTTAAAGATTTGACAACATTTAAAAAGGTGCATATTATGGTAAAAACTAACTAAATGACATCGGAATACAATGAAATTAGACAAAGAAATTGTATAATGTATTTTTAAATGGTCATGTAGATTTAACATCAATATGAGATGGTGTTTTCCTAGGAGGAATGAAAACATACTTTTAGTGTCATAAAATCCCAAAATGACTATTTAATGGATAGGTCCATCAAAAACACCCTAATAATGTCTTAAAATCCTAGGAAAACCATTTTTTTATTTTTTTTAATGTGTACAAGGTGATTAAATTTCAATCAGATGCATGTTCTTCTTGAAATGACTGAATATACAGTTTTTAAAGGATTGACACCCTTTAAAAACATGTGTGGGGGAAAAGCATACCAAATGACCTCATATTGTGGTGAAATGAAACAAAAACTATCATATATTGAATTTTGAAATGGTCAAGTAGAATGTAAATCAATCAGAGGTTCCATTTGACCATGATGATGGAAAACACACTTTTAGTGTCACAAACACCAAAGAGTGCATTAATTTGTCAAATATAAATAAACAGTCCTCAGAATGACTTGAAATGATAGTAAAACCATATTATTAGTATTCTTGATGTGTATGAGTAGATGAAACATCAATCATATGCACATTATTTTCGAAATGATTGAATAAGTGGTTTTAAATTAAAAAAATGATTAAAAATGATTAATATGTTTTTAAAATAAAATAAATTTGGGTTTTTGTAATAAGTTATATGTGAAATGATTTAATGAATTTCAATTTTTAGTTGGGATATATTTTATTATACTATTTTTTTTATTAAAATTTTTCATGATGTTTTATTAGATGATGGGGGTGGAGCTTAGAAAATGATGATGAAAATTTATTTATGGGCCTGTGGTTTTGTATATTTTGGAAATATTTATTGTACTTTCGAAATATGATGATATTTTCAAATGATTCTATGAATATTTTTTATAAAAAAATATAATGGCTACAATATGGAATTCACTATATGTTAGTTTAAGTGAACCTGTAGTGACTTCCAAACATAGGTCACTATAGAAGATCTGGAGTTGGCTCAACCACTGTTTTGAGGTCAGTAAAGGATATACCAAACAAGTCTATAACAACCACCCTTTGGCTGCCAATATAGGTGACCACGTTCTCTACTATTTCATCCACCAGATAGAGGATGCTATAGGTAACAACGATGGGCCTAAAGCATTGACCATTTGGTGGTTTCTAAAGGTATTTTTCCACTAGTGACTCTTTACCATTGAAATAACTGACAACCAACTCCCATCTTGAGATTCATTCAAACACACCATTATATTGGATAGTATTTTTATGATAATCAAACACATGTTGAGAAATCATTATAATGGCCAATGAAAACTAATTTATCCATCACATATAGTCATCATATTCAATATTACCATCATATTAAATATCTAATATCTTAAACTCCAACATAGAGTCCTGTTCTTCATGATATAGATTGATATATGACTAACTACACAATATTTAATAATGAATAGATAAATTGGATTCTAATGTATGATGTTAGAAATTCATTGATTTATATCCATAACTCATATCATCAAGGAGTCTTATTAATATTTTCATCTCATTTAAACTTTTTTTGTGCATCAATGAACCCTAGCCTCACATATATGTGTTTGAGAAACTGCATGTGGAGAGGGGGTTTTATGGTGAGAACTAATTAGTTTTGGATATATTGTATGAATGGAAAAAATGAAATATATATTGAATCCCGGGTGATACCGATGGTGATCACCAATGTTTGAGAAGCTGGTAATGGGAGACATCATGTTATGGGTGATCATGAATGTCACACACATCATGGAGTTCCATGGGCATTGAATGCATGAAATAACTTCTTTTCAATGTGGAGAGTTATATATGTTTTCTTGGGATGTGGAGTGAAGTTGTATATGGATGGGTTAAAGGATTATCATGCATAAAAAATATGCTAATAGTAGATGTGGATCTGACACACAAATCATAGTCATTATTGCAACACCCCCAGAATTTACAAATCAATTTAATATAGAATTCATGAAACACTAAGTCTCTAAAAAACAACATTTTATTATAACCTAACCAACATACATTATTTTTCCACTTCTGTAATTTGAATTTTGAAAATATGACATACACGGTTTCATTCAATAAGATATCTAGAGTTTTATAGAATCAACTTAGTTTTTTTGGGAATAATAACATACCCTTATGAATTTTAACACATCCTTATGAATAATAATGTTACTCTTAATAATAGTAATGAATAGTAAATCAGCCAAAAAATAGAAACTTCACCCATGAATTAATAAAAACAATTTATACATCTTATAAGTGACAAAATGATCATAGTATAAGTATTGGTATTTTTGTAAGTCATAAATATTTTAATTAAAATTTTAATACTAATTTAATAATTTAAAATGGAAATATATTTTTATAAAATGTAATCATAAATTGATATTTTATTTTCTTATGGTTATAAGATAATTTTATGAGACCTTAATTAAATTTTCAAGGTGTTATAAAATGAGTTATAATCTTAAAGTTGTTTTTTTGGAATAAATTATTATTTTATTTATAAATTAAATCAAAAATATTTTTAAAACTACTTTAAAAAAACGGATTTTATTTTTTAATTCTACATGTTTAAAAATGGTTGGGCTGAATTTTTGGGATTTTTCTAAAATACTTGATTTTTTTGTGAATAGTAAAAATAATGTTTTGAGTTTTTAGTATGTTTAATGAAATAATAATGACATAATAATTAATATAAAATTCTGGTAGACTTGTGTGTATTAAAATATGATATGAGGTGTCCCAAGTGGAAAATAAGATTGGAAAATACCATGGCCAAGATCATGGTTTTGTAAAAACCACTAATGAGGTGTCCTTTGAAATTAATAAAAAACTCCCTCTCCTTTACTATAAACAGCCAAAAATTCATTTGTTTTATTTCAATAAAAATTAATCATACTCAATGGTATGGTATTTTTACCTCCCTAGGAGTCCTCCCAATTTGTCCTCAATCCCTCAAGGTCCCAACATTCATGTTTAAGAGTTACTCTACATGTTAAGAGAAGCTATTTCCCTTTTGTTTTTGAAGCACTATTTTTATGTTATTCTCTTTTAATTTCAATTGTATTATGTTGGGATATATCATTCCATATCCCCTTTACTTTAAATATTATTTAATAATTATTATATAACCTTTTTCTCTCATCAAAATATTTTATGAATTTTTATGTGACGCTGTAAGACTGTTGAATTTTCGCAAGTGGTTTCTCAATTTTTCTTTTATTTTGAGGTCCTTTATTTTCCTTTTATTTCCTCACCTTATTTCATAAAAATGTTATTATAAATCAATTAAATTACATGTAATATAATTTTTTTGTTATAATTTAATAATTCACCATCATCTCTCATTTCCCCTTCTTTTATACTAGAAATGAAAACACCATTCAAGATGTGTTAATTTATCACATTCAAGGATGACTAGTTTTTAATTTATATTATCATATTCAATTATAGTTATAAAACCATT
The DNA here is from genome assembly GCA_963277665.1 of Viscum album. Taxonomy (NCBI): domain Eukaryota; kingdom Viridiplantae; phylum Streptophyta; class Magnoliopsida; order Santalales; family Viscaceae; genus Viscum; species Viscum album. The sequence continues at coordinate 1,219,228,914 of OY728151.1, forward strand.
TTTATGGTTTAACCATACTATAATATATTTATTATAACTTATTTAATGTTCTAGAATATTTTTTTACACATGATATTAATTTATAAATAAAAATAAGTTCATTGTGATCAAAAACCACAAATTAACCCAGAAAATTATCATCAAAGTTTTATATAATGATTCATCTTCACTCACAATAACCAAATGAATTATATAAACATGAAATATTATTGATTTTAAAATATAAAATACAACTTCAATTATGGATACACATTCTCATATTACATTTTTATCCTTACATGTATATACGTAAACCAGTCATGAATACCATAGAAGGAAACACTCCCAAATAATTAAATTGAACCCCTTAAACCCACCATGAACGACATGAATGACATGAATGAAGATAATAAGGATATAATATATCAATAAAATAAATAATAGGTTCTTTAAATATTAATTAATTAATTTAATTGGGTTATTCCCAATAATAAGATCAAGTGAAGAACACCACCAGACTTAAGGTAATTATTTTCTCATCTCACTTCCATTTTTGTGAAACATTCTTTATAAACCCATATTTCTTGTGTATATTGTACGTATACTTTACATTAATGTATAATATCACAAATATCTTTATTCTCATGGTATTAAATTTATCATTGGATGATTACTAATTTTGTGGAATATGATTTGATTGATTACAAACTGGTAATGGTTTTCTACCTGAACCTCCATTTTCATTTGGGTTACTCTTATTCTCTACATACATCAATTAAATTCATATTTATTCATATTTAATCCCCATATATTATGTATAAATATCTATATATGTGTACTAACCATAATCCAACATTTATTAATGGTATTTATAGGTTTTAAAAGGATCGTTCAAAAATTATTCCTGATAAACAACCCTGTTTTAAGGGAACTTCTAAAATTAATACCTATTTTCAAGTCCAAAATGTAATCTATTTTAATACATATATATATGTTTTAAAATAAAATATTTTATCATAAAAAACAATATTGTTTCATTTATGGTTTTATAGAAGCAAACACGCCTTTCCATTTTCAAATCTCTTTAATATTTTTCTAAAATTGCACTAAAATATAAAGATTCATTAAAAGCACTTTTCACATGAATTCACTTCAGTGGGAAATAATTTATGCCTCAAATATAATATCAATGTCCCCCCTATTATTTTTTGTGATATATATGTTTACAAATCAGATTTCATGAAAAATACAAATGATTTTCCAAAAGAACTATTCTTTCCAAAGTAAAAAATAAATTTTCTAGTCTCACTTTAACATTTATGAGATATGCGACTTGTTCACCACTTATTACTTGCATTTAGTGTATGTAATTAACTTTATTATATCATATAATTATTTTACTTATTATCATTATATTCTAAGGTATTATTATTTTAATGTTTCAAGGTGGTATGAAACACTTTGGATTGATTAAGGATTATTTCCTTAAGAAATTTTCAATGGTATCATCAAAAAGTATCTTTATTTATGTCAACATCCTTCTTTAATCTTGTAAATCATTGATATGTATCTATTATGATATAATATACAATATGTTGTTTATTTTTTATGATTATTTTTGTGATGGATGTGCTATCTTGATACCATTCACCACATTACTCCAAATGGTTAGTGTTCATGTTTAATGATTGGGGAAAGTTATTTACATTTCATATGTTAGTTTCATTATGAATGTATATATTTTTTATGTTCAACCCATTCATATTAATAATGAGTTGGACTTAGTAAGTTATGGGTGGGGATTTTGATATCCTTTTAATGTATTGGTAGGTATCATGATACAAACTACAGTCTTGGAACGAGGCCTTAAAAAATTGTTATTTATAGTTTTGGCATGACGCCTTGATGATACAGTTATGATGTATCACATTATGCATTCCCTAATTATGAAACTAGTAAATTAAAGTTCATGTGGTTATTCGACTAGTATAATACCCATGACAGTGCTTTATTATGGCATATTTACTCAACTCACCTTCCTCCCATATTATGTTCAAGTTTATTTTTAAAGGCATGTGTTTTTAGTTATTCACCTTGCCTAATGTTTATGTTAATGATATATTCCACTTTTATTATTACCCTTACTGAGAATCTTAGCACACCCATTTCTTATGTTTCTTTTTATCAGGACATGAAGAAGTCTATTATGAATGACATGTAGAGATAAACATAGATTGGTGGATGTTTCTAATAAAACATATATATTGTATTTCATTTAAAGTGGTAATGTTGAACCTATTTATGTGTCCGGTTTTCCAAAAATACTACACTAGTCAGTACTTAGAGATTTTATTCCTTGTAATCATGCCAATGTATTAAAATAATGCACCAGCTCTAGGAAACTGGGGTCAGGGCGTTATAGTTGTTATCAAAGGAAGTTTAGTAGAAAACATAAAAACTAGATTTAGAAAATGTATATTAGAAAAAAAAACCCTAATATATTATTTAAGGATATACATATAAGAACATCCTAGAATTTTAGTAAGGAATAGATTATGTGGATCTTTCTAGAAAATAAATCCCTGTCTGGATACTACAAGTGGACGTGGTTCTAGAACATATATACCTAGGAGTAACAACTCAGACAAGGTGTTTCTAGCTTGAGCCATGGAAACCTGGTAATCAAAAATGGGCCTTACCATGCACCTGTATTGAAACTCCTAGGGGATATTTTTAGGATAATTCACATTTTCATTACAATACATTATGAAGGAATTATTCCCCTAAATTAACAAGAGTATATGTTTCTAGGATTTGTGATGCATAAATTTAGGTTATGTGATATATCATGTTTAGAGTTATGTAGAGTTCATAATTTTATAAGGTAGAAGGAATGAGAACTTATTCAATTCACAAGATGTAAAGAGTGATAAGGATCATATCTCTTATGGTCATAAGATATCATTTTGAAGGAATAAAGTCTCCCAAGTATCCTCATTATGAAGACATAGTATCATGTGTTAATAAGATATGAAAATAATTATATGAGTCCTATGGATTTTAATGGAAGAAAGAAAAGAAGGGGATGGTCAAGAAAAAGATGGATAATGAAAATAAAGGAAAGAAGGGTTTTCCCACATGTGATAACTATGGAAAGAATCAACCTAGAAAATGCTTGAATGTAATAGGAGTTTGTTATAAGTGTGGAAAAAAAGGAAACCAATTTCATGATTTCAAGCGAAAGAAAAAGTTACTAATGTACAATGATTCAGTTGCAAGGAGATGAGACCCTATAGAAATCAATGTCCCAATTGTCAGAGGACTATTCCCAAAATAATGTTATTGGATAATGATCAAGTCATGATACTGCCACATATGAAGTGGAATGATTAATATTACTCTTCAAGAATCATGTCATCTTAATATTTTATCAGCAATATACTGGTTATAAGAATCATAGAATATATGAGGATTGTACTTCAATACTTTTTCATTATGTATTTGAAGTTGTATAATGAATTCTAACAAGGATTAGTGACTTAGTAGAAAGTTAATATCCTCAGAATGTATATGTTTGAGGGAATGAAAAGCCTAAATATATTCCTGATTATTAAGATAATGATGTAAAAAAGATTGATTTGGATAAGTACTAACTACCTCAAAACTGATTGTTGACTTGTCGGTAAGTGGTCTATAATATCATTGATGGATTTTAAAACATTTTTTGATATATGGAATATATCAAATATCATGTGTATGGATGAATGAATATTTCCAATAAGGTTTTATCATATGTTTAATTATTACCATATTTCAAAGGGACACATTATGAGGATATTCACATGTCAGGAATGTAAAAATTTCAGGCTACTTCATGTTGATTAAAGGCAAAAAAGTTAATAGATGAATTGAGCAGGACTGATCAAGGAGTTCTAAACAAATGAAGATTTCTAAGGACCCCATGTACATGGATCTAGCAAGGATGTATATGAGAATGATTATAAATTATTGTATCATGATATTTTGTAAATCTAAAAAATTTGTGAAATTGGTTAATTTTATCATTGTATGAGGTTTTAGAACTTGATTTCACTACCGGATGAAACATGTGATAAGATATGAAGTATAGATAGTTCATGGAACAAAAAAAAGGATAAGATTGTGTTTATGAAATAGAATCATATATTTATACTCTTATAGAGTGGAATAATTGATCAACTATAAGAAAATATTCTTAAATAAAAATGTTGTCGTATTATCATTTTTTTCATGATATCAATAAATTTTTTCATAACATAGGTTTATGGTTTTGTGGTAATGATATTTCATCTGAACATGTACTCTATTAGTTTCCATCAGAACATGATGGTTTGATTATTCTTCCCCGACCATGTTGTCCAATATGATTGTGTAGTTTTGTAGTAATAGATACATTTACCTTTTGCTCTTATTAAGAGGATATTTTAACCGTATTCCTAATGTTGGTTTACCACAAAGTAATTTTCAAGTATAAAGCATTATCATTTGATGTTCAATTTCAAATTTCAAGGAAGAAAATTTTGTAAGGAGGGGAGAATGTAACACCCCAAAAATTTACAAATAGATCTAATATATAATTCCTGAAACACCGAGTCTCTAAAAAGAAACACTTAATTATAACCTAACTAATAAACATAAAATTTCCACCTCTAAAATTTTAATTTTGAAAAACTGACATACACGGTTTCATTCAGTAAGATATTTAGAGTCTGATAGAATCAACTTAGTTTTTTTTGTGAATAGTAATATACCCTTAAGAATAGTAATATAACCTTATGAATAGTTCTATTACTCTTATGAATAGTAATGAATAGTAAATCGGCCAAAGAAATATAAACTTAAGCAATTAATATATAAATACTATTTATAATCTTATATGTCACAAAATGACCATAGTATAAGTATTGGTATTTTTGAAAGTCATAAATATTTTAATTAAAATTTAATGATTAATTTAATAATTTTAAATGGAAATGTATTTTCATAAAATTTAATCATAAAATTTTAATTTATTATCTTAATGTTATAAGATAATTTTATGATACCTTGATGAATATTTCAAGGTGTTAAAAAATAATTTATAGTTTAAAAGTTGTTTTTTGAAAAAAATTATATTTTTAATTAAAAATTAAATTAAAAATATTTAGAAAAATATTTTTAAAAATTTGATTTAATTTTTAAATTCTACATGTCAAAAAATGGTTGTTGTGAATTTTTGGGATTTTTCTAAAATACATGATTTTTTCATGAATAGTAAAAACATAGTTTTGAGTTTTTCTTTTTTTTAATGAAATCAAAATGATGTAATAATTAATATAAAATTCTAGTAGACTTTTGTACATTAAAATATGATATTATGTGTCCCAATTGGCCCATACCATGGGAAAATACCATGGTAATTCCCATGGTTTTTCAAAAACCACTAATGTGGCGTCATTTGAAATTAATAAAAAACTCTCTCTCTTTTACTATAAATACATACCCATTACATCATTTTATTTCATTCCAATTTCATCATCAACTAATATATGGTATTTTTACTTCCCTAAGAGTCCTCCAAAGGTTTCCTCAATCCCCCAAGCTCCCAACCTTCATGTTTTTTGAGTTACTCTTCAAGGTAGGGAAATATATAACCCTTCTCTGTTTCAAGCACACTTTTTATGTTATTCTCATTTAATGTCAATTGTATTATGCTTGGGTTATTCATTACATATCCCACTTAATTTAAATATTATTTATTAATTATTACATACCCCTTTTATCACATAAATATATTTTTTGAATTTTTATGTGACGCCGTTAAGCTGTCGAATTTTCATAAGGGATTTCTCAAATTTTCTTTTAATTTGAGTTCCTTTCTTTTATTTTTTCAGTACTCACATCCATTATTCCAAATTATATGATAAATAAATTACAATATATCTAATAAAATTTTGTTGTGATAATGTAATAATTCATCATCATCTATCCTTTCCCCTTCTTTTATACTAGAAATGAAAACACCATTCGAGATGTGCTAATTTATCACATTCAAGGACGACGAGTTTTCAATTTCTATTACCATCTTCAATTATAGTCATGAAACCATTTTGATGGTTGAAACAGACTATTATATATGTATTATAACTTTTTTAATGTTCTGGAATATTTTTTTTTCACATGTTATTAATTTATAAATCAAAATGAGTTCATTGTGGTCAAACACTGCCAATTAACCCAAATAATTATCATTAATTTTTATATAATGATTCCTCTTCATTACCAATAACAAAAAGAATTATATAAAAATTAAATCATCTATTTGTTAAAAAATAAAATTCAACTTCCATATTGGATAACCATTATCTTATTACATGTTTATCCTTACATGTATATAAGTAAACCGGTCATGAATACCAATGAAGAAAACACTCATAAATAATAAAATTAAACCTCTCAGAACCATCAAGAAGGTCATGAATGAACTTAATAAGGATATAATAAATCAATTAAATGAATAATAGGTTATATAAATATTAATTAATTAATTTAATTTAGTTATCCAGGATACTATGATCAATTGAAGAACACCATCAGACTTAAGGTATGGGTTTTCTCCTCTCACATCCATTTTTGTGATGAATACTTATTCACCATTATTTATTGTGTATGTTGTATAGATAACACCCACTGATGTATCATATCATTAATATATTTATTCTTAGGGTATTCAATGTTTCATTTTATGATTATTAATTATGAGGCATATGATTAGATTGATTGCAATCTGATAAGGGTTTTCTTCCCAAACCTCCATTTTCGTTTGGGTTCCTCTTATTCTCTATGTATCTAAATTAAATTATAATTTATTCATATGTACTATTAATAAATTCTATTTGAATTTATATATATTTTTACCAAACAAAATCCTACTTGAATTTATGGGATTTATAAGTTTTAAAAGGATCTTTAAAAAATTCATCATGATAAACAACACCGTTTTAAGGGATCTTCTCAAATTATTACCTATTTTCAAGTGCAATATGTAATATATTTTAAGAATTTTTTTAAATAAAAACATTTATCATGAAAAACCCATATTGGTTCTTTTATGGTTTTATAAAAGAAAACCCTCAATTATGTTTTAACATCTCTTTAAAAAAATTCTAAAACTGCACTAAAATGTTTTACTTCTAAAGCTTCTTTAAAACCCCATTTTACATTATTTCACTTCAGTGGGACATCATTTATCCCTGAAATATAATTTAAATGTTCTTACCTATTCTTTTATGGTATATAAATGTTCAAAAATCTGATTTCATGACAAATAAAAATGATTTTCCAAAAGAACTCATCCTTCCAAAGTAAAAAAGTATTTTTCTCATCTCACTTTAACTTTTATGAGATATATGGATTGTTCAAAACTTATTAATTAAATGTGGTGTGTGTACTACACTTTGTTATATCATATCATGAGTATCCTTATTGTTATGATATTCTAAGGGATTATGATTTTAATGTTTCAAGGTGGTATGAGACACTTTGGAATGTTTAAGGATTATTTCCTCAATAAATTTTCAATGGTATCATCTAAAAGAATCTTCATTTATGTCAAAATACTTTTTGAATATAGTAATTCATTGCGGTGTAGCTCTTATGATATCATCTACAATATTTTTTAAGGGTTCATGTTTAGTTTGACTATGGATGTTATATCATGATACCATTCACAACAATACTCTGAATGGTTAGTGTTTATGTTTAATGATTGGGGAAAGTTATTTACATTTCATATGTTAGTTTGAATATAAATGTATATATTATTTATTTTCACCCAATTCATATGAGGAATTCATTGGACTTAGTAAGGGATGGGTGGGGTCCACGATATCCCCTCTATACATCAGTATGTATCATGAGAGATACTATGGATTTGGAATGAGGCCTTGTTAAAATAATTATTTATGGTCTTGGAATGAGGCCTTGAAGGTATGGTTATGATGTCCTACATTATGAATTCCATCATTATGAATCTATTAACTGAATGTTCATGTTGTTATCCGACTAATAGAATGACCATGATAGTGCTTTATTATGACACATTTACTCATCTCATATTCCTTATATATTATGTTCAAGTTTATTTTTCAAGGCTTGCATTTTTATTTATTCACAATGCCTAATGTTTATGTTTATGATATATTCCACTATATTGCATAACCTTACTAATCATCTGAGATCACCCCTTTTTATGTTTCATTTTCTTAGTACATGAAGAAGTTTATTATGAATGTACTGTAGGGATAAACTTAGATTTTTGGATGTTACTAATAAAACATATATGTAATATTTCATTTCAAGGTGTAATGTTTAACCTATGTATGTATTCGGTTTTCCAAAACTAATATACTACTCGGTCATTCAGGATTTGATTCCTAGTAATCATTCCAATGTATTAAAATAATGCACTAACTCCGGGAAACTGGGGTTGTGGATTTAAAGTTCGTATTAGAGGAATATTAGCAGAAAACATGGAAACTTGAATTAAAAAATGTAGATTAGGTAAAAACCCTTTGATAGTATTTGAGGATAAACATACATGAACATACTGGAGTTTTGGTAAGGAATATATTGTGTAGATATTTCTAGAAAATACATCCCTATCTGGATACTATAAGTGGATGTGGTTTTGGCACATATGTTCCTAGGTGTAACAAGCCCGACAAGGTGTTTCATGCTTGACCTAGGGTAACCTGGTACACAACAACTGACCTTATTGCACACCTAGTTTGAAAATCCTGGGGGATATTCTTAGGATAATTCACATTTTCATTATAATCCATTATGAATGGATTATTCCCCTAAAGTAACCAGAGTATATGGTTCTATGATTTGTAATGGATAAATTTCTGTTATATTCTATATCATGTATAGAGTTATGTAGAGTTCACAAATTTATGAGCAAATATAATATATGTAATTGATTAGAAATGATGACTATCATAAGGAATTAGAACATCACCAATGCATGTGACACAAAGGGTAAGAAGGATCATATCTCTTATGGTATTAAGCCATCATTTCAAAGAAAGATAGTCTCCCAAGTATCATCATCATTAAAGGAAATATTATCATGTGTTAACAAGACATGTAAATAATCATATGAGTTCTATGGATTTGAAGGGAAGAAAAAAAATAATAGGATGACCGAGAAAAAGATAGATAAAAAAAAGAATGGAAAGAGGGGTTTTCCCACATGTGATAACTATGGAATGAATCAACCTGGTAAATTCTTGAAGGGAATGTAAGTTTTTTGTAAGTATAGAGAAAAAGGAATCCAATTTAATGATTAAAAGTGCATGAAAAGGATTCCAATGTATTATGATTCAACTGTAAGGAGTTGTGACACTTTGCGAATCAATGTCCCTAGCGTCAAAGGAATATGCCCCAAATGGTATTACTGGATAATGATCAAGTCATGATACTGCCACAGATGAAGTGTAATGATTAATATGACTCTTCAAGAATAATTTTATTTTAATGTTTTATCTGTAATGTACTGGTAATAATAATTATGGAATATATGAGGATTTTACGAAAATACTTTTTCATTAAGTATTTGAGGTCGTATGATGAATTATACCAAGGATAAGTGACTCAGTAGAAATTTAATATATTGGGAAAGTATATGGTTGAGGAAAAAACCCTAAATGTGTTCCCTATGATTAATATAATGATTAAGAAATGATTTATTTGGATAAGTAAAGACTACCTAAAAACTGATTGTTGACTTATCAACAAGTGGTCTATGCTATCATTGATGATGTTTAAAACATTTTTTTTGGATATAAGGAATATATCGAATAAAATGTGTAAGGATGAATGCATGTTTCCAATAAGGTTTTATGGTAATTTGAGTTATTAACATATTTCAAAAGTACACATGATGAGGATATTAACATCTTAGGAATGTGAAAATTTAGGGTTGCTTCATGTTGATTAAAATAAAATAAGGTAGGACATGCATTAAGAAGGATAGATCATGGAGTTCTAAAAAATTGAGGTTTGATAAGGACCCCTTATACATGGATCTAGTAAGTATGGATATGATAATGATGCTAAATTATTAGATCATGATCTTTTGTAATGTTAAAACATTTGTGAAATGGTTTAATTTGATCATTGTATATGGTTTTAAAACTTAATATCACTACATGATGCATCATGTTCTAAGAGATGAAGTATATATAGTTCAAGGCACAAACAAAGGATAATATTGTGTTTATGAAATAGAAATGTATATTTATACTATTATAGAGTTTAAAAATTCATCAAATCTATAAAAAGAGTCTTAAATATTTTTTTTTCCTATTATCATTTTTTTCTTGATATCAATACATTTTTTCATAACTGTGGTTTATGGTTTTGTGGTAATGATCTTTCATTTAAGCATGTTCTCTATCTGTTTCCAATAGAAATGATAGTTTGATTATTCTTTCATGACCATGTTGTCCAATTAGAATGCATTATTTTATAGTAACTAATTCATTTCCCTTTCCCTCTTATTAAGAAAATATTTTAACCATATTCCTAACGTGGATTTCCCATAAGGGAATTTTCAAGTATCAACTATTAACTTTCGAAGTTCAATGTCAAAATTTGAGGATGAAAATTTTATGAGGGGATAATGTAACACCAAAATAATTTTAAAATAGATTCAATATAGAATGCATGGAACACTGAGTCTCTACAAAATAACACTTTGTTATAACATAACCAGTAATCATAATTTTTCAACTTTTGTAATTTCAATTTTTAGAAACTGACATACATGATTGCGTTCAGTAAGATATTTGGAGTCTTATACAATCAAATTAGTTTTTTGGTGAATAGTAACATATCCTTATGAATAGTAACATACCCTTATGAATAGTACTATTACTCTTTTAAATAGTAATTAATATTAAATCAGCCAACAAAATAGAATCTTCCCCCATGAATATATAAATACAATTTAGGCATCTTATAAGTAACAAAATGATCAAAGTATATGTATTGGTATTTTTGTAAGTTATGAATATTACAATTAATCTTTTATAATTAATTTAATAATTTAAAGTGGAAATATATTTTCATAAAATGTAATCATAAATTGTTATTTTATTTTATTATAGTTATAATATAATTTTATGAGACCTTGATTAAATTTTCAAGGTGTTATAAACGAGTAATATTTTTAAAGTTATTATTTGGAATAAATTATGATTTTATTTAAAATTTAAATAAAAAATATTTAGTATATTATTTTCAAAAAATTTATTTCATTTTTTAATTCTATACATTGAAAAATGGTTGGGGTAAATACTTGGGATTTTTCTAAAATAGGTGATTTTTTTCGTGAATTGTAAAAATACAGTTATGAGTTTTTGGTTTTTTAATGAAATAATAATGATGTAATAATTATTAAAAAATTATGGTTGAATTGTGTATATTAAAACATAATATGAGGTGTCCTAAGTGGCCAATACTATGGGAAAACCCATGGTTTTTCAAAAAACACTAATGACGTGTCCTTTGAAATTAATAATAAAACTCAAAATCTTTTACTATAAATACCTATCCATTCCTTTATTTTCATTCATTCCAAATTCATAATCCTCGAATATCTGATATTTTTACCTCCATATGAGTCCTCCCATGGTTTCCTCAAGCCCCCAAGGTTCCAACATTCATGTTTTAGGAGTGACTCTACAAGGAAAGAGAATCTATAACCCTTCACTTTTTCAAGCACTCTTTTTATGTTATACTCTTGTAATTTCAATTGGATTATGTTGGGATATTTCATTATATATCCCCCTTACATTATATATTATGTAATAATTATTATATACCCATTTTCTCTCATAAAAATATTTTATTATTTTTTATATGACACCATTAGGCTGCCAAATTTTCGTAAGGGATTTCTCAACTTTTCTTCTATTTCAAATTCATTTCTTTTTTTTCTTTACTCAACTACTTTCATAAAAATGTTATGATTAATCCAGTAACATACATGTACTTTAATATTTTTTTATAATGGAATAATTCATCATCATCCCTCCTTTCCCCATCTGTTATACTATAAATGAAAACACCATCCGATATGTGTTAATTTATCACATTCAAGGATGATGGATTTTCAATTTCTATTAGCGTATTAAATTATTGTCATGAAACCATTTTGATGATTGAAACAGACTATAATATATTTATTAAAACTTAGTTAAGGTTCTAGAATCTTATTATACAAATGATACTAATATATAAATCAAAATGAGTTCATTGTGACAAAAAACTACCAATTAACCAAAACAATTATCATTAAAGTTTTATATAATGATTCATATTCACTCATAATAACAAAATGAATTATGTAAACATGAAATCCTATGGATCTTAACAAATAAAATACAAATTCCATTCTGGATAACCATTCTCATATTACATGATTATCCTTACATGTATATAAGTAAACCAGTCCTGAATACCATGGAAGAAAACCCTCCCAAACAATAAAATTGAACCTCTTAAACCCATCAAGAAGGCCATAAATGAACTTAATAAGGATATAAAAACTCAATTAAATAATGAATTAGTTTTTTAAATATTAATTAATAAATTTAATTTGGTTATCCAGGACACAAAGATCAATTGAAGAACACAATCGTACTTAAGATAAGGGTTTTCTCATCTAACTTCCATTTTTGTGAGACATTCCATATTTACCATTATTTCATATTTATGGTGTATATATATATACTATTGATTAATCATATCATGAATCTATATATACTCATGGAATTCAATGTATCATTTGATGATTATTAATTTTGGGGAATATGATTTGATTGATTACAAACTGGTAAGGGTTTTCTACCTGAACCTCCATTTTCATTTGGGTTACACTTATTCTCTACGTACAACAATTAAATTCATATTTATTCATATCTACTCCTTATAAATTCTGTGTGAATGTCTATATATTTTTTCTAACCATAATCCTACTTTCATTTATTATATTTATATGATTTAAAATGATCTTTTAAAAATTCTTCTTGATAAACAACCCCATTTCAAGGGAAATTCTCAAATTCAAAAATATTTTCAAGTGAACTAGGTAATATATTTTAAGACATTATTTTTTTAAATAAAATATTTTATCATGAAAAACAAATCTTGGTTCATTTATAGTTTTATGAAAGTAAATACACCTTTCCGTTTTAAAATATCTTTAATATTTTTCTAAAACGACACTAAAATGTTTTACTTCTAAAGATTATTTTAAAGCTATTTTTACATGATTTCACTTTAGTGGAAGATAATTATTGCCTCAAATATAATTTCAATGTTCTTACATCTTGTTTTATTGGATATTATGTTTACAAATAATATTTCATGATAATAAAAATGATTTTCTAAAATAACTCTTCTTTCCAAAGTAAAAAGTATTTTTCCCGTCTCACTTTAACTTTTATTAGATAAATGCCTTGTTCACCACTTATTACTTGAATTTTATATATGTAAATCCCATTGGTATATCATACCAGGAGTCTCTTTATTATCATTATATTATAAGTGATTGTGATTTTAATGTTTCAAGGTGGTATGGGACACTTTGTAATGTTTAATGATTATTTCATCAAGAAATTTTAATGGTATCATCTAAAAGTATCTTCATTTATGTCAACATACTTATCGAATCATGTAATTAATTGATGTTTATCTATTATTATATCATCTAAAATATGTTTTTGAGGGGTTTCTTATTAGTTTTAATATGGATGTGATATCTTAATACTATTCACCACATTACTTTGAATGGTCAGTGTTTATGTTTAATGATTGAGTAAAGTTATTTACATTTCATATGTTAGTTTCAATATGAATGTATATATTGTTTATTTTTATTCCATTCATATGAGGAATTCATTTTACTTATTAAGTTACGGGAGGGTCCCATGATATCCCCTCAATGCATCGGTAGGTCTCATGAGACGAACTATGGTCATTGCATGAAGTTTTAACAAAAATGGTTATTTATAGTCTTGGAATGAGGCCTTGATGGTATGGTTATTATGTTCCACATTATGAATTCACTCATTAAGAAAATAGTAATTTAATGTTCATGTGGTTATCCAACTACTAAAATACTCATGATAGCGCTTCATTATGGAATATTTACTCAGCTCATAATCCTACTATATTATGCTCAATTTTATTTTTAAAGGCATGAGTTTTTAGTTATTCACCATTCCTAATGTTTATTTTTATGATATGTTCCACTGAATTGCTTACCCTTACTGAGAATATGAGCTCACCACTTTTTTATGTTTCATTTTATCTGGATATTAAGAAGTTTATTATGAATGACCTATAGATATAAACATAGAATTGTGGATGTTCCCAATAAAACATATATGTTGTATTTCATTTTATGTTGTAATATTGAACCTATATATGTGTATGGTTTTCCAAAACTACTAAACTAATCTGTCCTTTAGGATTTGATTCCTTGTAATCATAACAATGTATTAAAATAATGCACCGGCTCCAGGAAACTGGGGTCAGGCATTGCAGTTGGTATTATAGAAAGTTTAATTGAAAACATGGAAGCATGATTTAGAAAACATAGATAAGGGAACAAATCCATAATATATTATTTGAGGATAAACACACAATATGGTCCTAAAAATTTGGCAGGGAATAGATTATGTGGATCTTTTTAGAAAGTACATCCCTGTCTGGATACTACATGTGGATGTGTTTCTGGCACAAATATACGTAGGAGTAATAACTCTGACATGGTGTTTCTGGCTTGACCTGAGGTAACCTAGTACATGAAAACGGGCCTTAATGCGCAACTAGTTTGAAACTTATGGGGATATGCTTAGGATAATTCACATTTTCATTCTAATCAATTATGAAGGATTTATTCCCCTAAATTAACAAGAGGATATGGTTCTAGGATTTGTGATGCATAAATTTATTTTATGTGCTATATAATGTTTAGAGTTATGTAGAGTTCATAATTTTATGGGATAATATAGTACATATAATTGATTAGAAATGGTTCCTTGTAGAAGGAATGAGAACTTCACCAATGCATGTGATGCAAAGAGTAATAAGGATCATATCTCTTATAGTCTTAAGCTATCATTTCAAAAGAAGATAGTCTCCCAAGTATCCATATCATATGTGAAAATATTATCATGTGTTAATAAGATATGTAATGAATTCTTTGAGTCCTATGGATTTTAAGGGAAGCAATAAAAGAAGACGATGACTAATAAAAGGATGGATAATGGAAAGAAGGGAAAGAAGGGTTTTCCCACATGCGATAACTGTGGAACGAATCACCCTAGAAAATGATTTAAGGGAATGTGAGTTTGTTATAAGTGTGGAGAAAAAGGAAAGCAATTTCATGGTTGAAATGGCAATAAAAAGGTTTCTAATGTACAATTATTCAATGGCAATGAGATGGGACACTATGTGAATCAATTTCCCAGGAGTTAAAGGAATATGACCCAAATGATGTTACTAGATAATGATCGAGTCATGATGTTGCATCAGATAAAGTGTAATGATTAATATTCCTCATCAATAATCATGTCATTTGAATATTTCACCAATAATGTACTGGTTATTATAATTATGGAATATATGAGGATTGTATTGAAGTTCTTTTTCATTTAGTATCTGAAGTCATCTGATGAATTGTACTAAGGATAAGTGACTTAGTAGAAAGTCAATATCTTGGGAAAGTATATTATTGAGGGAAATAAAACCCTAAATATATTCTCGATCATTAATATAATGATAGAGAAACGGTTTATTTGGATAAGTACCGACTACCTCAAAACTAATTGTTGACTTGTCGACAAGTGTTCTATGATATCATTGATGGAGTTTAAAACATTTTTTGATATTAGAAATATATCCAATAGCATGTGTATGGATGAATTCATGTTTTTAATAAGGTTTAATGTTAAATTTAATTGTTACCATAATTCAAATGGACACATGATATGGATATTCACATGTTAGTAATGTTAAAATTTAGGGCTGCTTCATGTTGATTAAAGGCAAATAAGGGAGGATACGCATTGAGCCGAATAGATCATAGAGTTTTAAACAAATGAGGATTGATAAGGACCCCATGTACAAATTTATAGTAATTATTTATATTAGAATGATTCAAAATTATTGGATCATGATCATTTGTAAAGTTAAACTATTTGTGAAATGGTTTAAGTTGATCATTGTTTGAGGTTTTAGGGCTTAATGTCACTACATGATGAAACCTTTTCTAAGAGATGAAGTATAGGTAGTTCAAGGCACAAAAAAGGATAAGATTGTGTTTATGAAATAGAAATGTATATTTATACTCTTATAGAGTGGAATAATTCATCAACTATAGGCAAAGATTCTTAAATAAAAATTTTATCCTATTATAATTTTTTTTCATGATATCAATAAATTTTTTCATAATAATAGTTCAAAGTTTTATGGTAATAATCTTTCATCTGATCATGTTCTCTATAAGTTTCCATAAGAACATAATGGTTATATTATTCTTCCATGAAAATATTGTCTAATTATAATGTGTAGTTTTTTAGTAACTGATGCATTTAACTTTCCATCTTATTAAGAGGATATTTTAACTGTATTCCTGATGTGGTTTTCCCACAAGGGAATATTCAAGTATCAACCATTATATTTTAAATTTCAATTTCAAATTTTGAGGATGATGTTTTTAAGGAGGGGATAATGTAACACCAAAAGAATTTACAAATAGATTTAATATAAAATTCATGAAACACTGAGTCTATACAACACAACAATTTATTATAACCTAACCAATAAACATAATTTTTCCACTTCTGTAACATTAATTTCGAAAAATTTTCATACACAGTTTCATTCAATAAGATATTTAGAGTCTGATAGAAGCAACTTAGTTTTTCTTGGTGAAATGTAACATACCCTTATGAATAGTAACAAACACTTATGAATAATAAAATTACTCTTATGAATAGTATTGAATAGTAAATCATCCAAAAAATAGAAACATACCCCATGAATGTATAAATACAATTTAGACATCTTATAAGTGACAATGAGATCATAATATAAGTATTGATATTTTTGTAATTCATAAAGATTTTAATTACAATTTTATGATTGATTTATTAATTTAAAATGGAAATTTATTTTCATAAAATGTAATCATAAATTTTTATTTTATTTTTTTACGGTTATAAGAGAATTTTATGAGACCTTGATTAAATTTTCAAGGTGTTATAAAATGAGTTATAGTTTTAAAGTTGTTTTTTGGAATAAATTATGATTTTATTTAAAAATTAAATTAAAAATATTTTGAAAAATATTTTCAAAAAATTGATTTCATTTTTGAATTATACAGGTCGAAAAATTTATGGGGGGATTTTTTTTGATTTTTATAAAATACTTGAATTTTTCATGAATAGTAAAAATACTATTTTGAGTTTTCGGTATGTTTAATGACATCATAATGATGTAATAATTAATATAAAATTCTGGTATACTTTTTTACATTAAATTATTATATGAGGTGTTTTGAGTGACCAATACCATGGGAAAATACCTTGGGCAAGCCCATGGTTTTTCAAAAAATATTAATGAGGTGTCCTTTGAAATTAATAAAAAAACTCCCTCTATTTTACTATAAATATCCACCCATTAAATTTTTTTATTCATTAAAAATTCATCATCCTCGAATCTAAAGTATTTTTACCTCCCTAGGAGTCCTCCCATGGTGTCCACAATCCCCCATGGTCCCAACCATCACGTTTTAGGAGTTACTCTACACAGTTAGGGAATCTATCACCCTTCTCCTTTCCAAGAACTATGTTTTTGTTATTCTCTTTTAATTTACAATGTATTATGTTGGGATATGTCATTAAATATCCCCATTACTATCCATATTATTTAATAATTAGGAGGCACCCCTTTTCTATCATCAAAATATTTTATGAATTTTTATGTGACGCTGTTAGGCTGCCGGATTTTCATAAGGGATTCCTCAAATTTTCTTTTATTTTGAGTTTATTTATTTTATTTTTCATTCATCACCTCCATTCATAAAAATGTTATGATAACTTCATTAAATTACATGTACTTTAATTTTGATGTGATAATGGAATAATTCATCATCATCTTTCCTTTCCCTTTTTTATACTAGAAATGAAAACACCATCCAAGATGTGTTAATTTATCACATTCAAGGACGACGAGCTTCCAATTTCTTTTATTGTATTAAATTATGGCCATGAAACAATTTTTATAGTTGAACCGGACTATAATATATGTATTATAATATATTTATTGTTTTGGAATCTTTTTGATCACATGATATTAATTTATAAATTAAAATGAGTTCATTGTGATAAAAAAACTTCCAATTATCCTAAAAAATTATCATTAATGTTTTATATAATGATTCATATTCACTCCCAATAACCAAATTAATTATATAAACATGAAATATTATAGATGATAAAAAATAAAATACAAATTTCATTCTAAATAACCATTCTCATATTATATGTTTATCCTTAGATGTATATTACTAAACCAGTCATGAATGCTAAGGAAGAAAACACTCCCAAACAATAAAATTGATCCTCTTAAACCCATAAAGAAGGACATGAATGAAATTAATAATTCTCTAAATTAAATAAGGAATAGGTTCTGGAAATATTAATTAATTAATTTAATTTGTTTTTCCAAGACACTAACGTCAAGTAAAGAACACCATCATACATAAGGTAAAGGTTTTCCTATCTCACTTCCATTTTTGTGAGACATTCCTTATTCAACATTATTTATTTTATGTGTTGTATGGATACTGCCCATTGATGTATCATATCTTGAATATCTTTATTTTAATGGTATTAAATGTTCCATTTTATTATTATTAATTTTGGGGAATATGATTCGATTGATTACAAACTGGTAAGGGTTTTCTACCTGAACCTCCATTTTCATTTGGGTTACTCTTATTCTCTACATAAATCAATTAAATTAATATTTATTCATATTTACTCCCCATAAATTATGTCTAAATGTCTATATATGTGTTCCAACCAGAATCCTACTTTCATTAATGGGATTTATCGGTTTTAAAAGGATCTTTCAAAAAAAAAATTCCTGATTAACAACCCCATTTCAAGGGAACTTCTTGAAATCATACCTATACTTAATTGCACTATGTAATCTATTTTAAGCCATTATTATTATTTTTTAAAATAAAAAATTTTACTATGAAAACCCCATATTGGATTATTTATTTTTTTTAAAAAAACAAGCAATTCCATTTTAAAATCTCTTAAATATTTTCCTAAAACTGCACTAAAGGTTTTACTTATAAAGCTTCTTTAAAAGCTATTTTTACATGATTTAACTTCAGTGGGACATAATTTATGAATCAAATATAATTTCATTGTTCTTACCTCTTCTTTTTTGGGATATAAATGTTTAAAAATATTATTTCATAACAAATACAAATGATTTTGTAAAAAAATCATCTTTCCAAAGTAAAGGTGTTTTTTCTCATCTCACTTTAACTTATATGAGATATATGCCTCATTAATCACTTATTCCTTGAATGTGGTGTATGTAATCCCCTTTGTTATATCATATTAAGTTTATCTTTATTTTCATGATATTATATGTTATTATTATTTTAATTTTTCAAGGTGGTATGTGACAAATTGGAATATTTGAGGATTATTTCCTCAAGAAATTTTCAATGGTATCATATAAAAGTATCTTCTTTTATGTCAACATACTTGTTGAATATTTTACTTAATTGAGGTGTATCTCTTATGATATAATCTAAAATATTTTGTTAAAGGTTTTATGATTTGTTTGACTATGAATGTGCATTCTTGATACTATTCACCACATTACTCCGAATGGTTAGTGTTTATGTTTAATGATTGTGGAAAGTTATTTACATTTCATATGTTAATTTCAATATAAATGTATATATAGTTTATGTTCACCCCATTAATATGAGGAATTCATTAGACTTATTAAGTGATGATTATGGCCTACAATAGCTCCTCGATGTATCGGTAGGTCTCATGAGATAAACTACAATATTAGCATGAGGCCTTGAAAAAATGGTTATTTATTGTCTTAGAAGGAGGCCTTGATGATATGATGATGATGTCCCGAATAATTAATTCCATCATTATGAACCTTATAATTGAATGTTCATGTGGTTATCTAACTAGTAGAATACCCATGATACTTCTTTTATTATGGCATATTTACTTAGCTTATATTCATTCCATATTATGTTCAAGTTTATTTTTAAAGGCATGAATTTTTAGTTATTAACCAAGCCTAATGTTTATGTTTATGATATCTTCCATTGTATTTCTTACCCTTACTGAGAATCAGATCTCACCCCTTTCTTATGTTTTATTTTCTCAGAACATGAAGAATTTAATTATGAATGAACTACAAGGATAAACATAGAGTTGTGGATGTTACCAATAAAACTTATATGTTGTATTTCATTTCAAGTCATACTTTTGAACCTATATATGTACTGGTTTTCCAAAACTACTAAACTACTCGGTTATTTGGGATTTTATTCCTTTTAATCATGCCAATGTATTAAAATAATGCAATGACTCCATGAAACTAGGGTCGGGGCATTACAGTTATGATGTGTAAAATTTTTATTCTATAACCTATCATAATTTTATATTTTTAATCCTTGATTAATTTGGATTAATCAATATTAATTTTTTTTAACAATTGGTATTTTATCCATCAAGGATTTTTATATAAATTATGATTGTTTTTATTTAATTTAGTTCTTCCATTTTGTTGAACAAAATTTTATATCCTTTGTTTTGTTTGAAAAAAATGAATATGACAAGACATAGATAACCTATAACAAAATTATGAGGTATTATATAGGGGAAATCAAATATATATATATATATATTATTTAAATACATTGTGATTTAAAAAAAATAATGAATGATATTTTTTCAAAAAAATCATGATAAGTAATGTAATAATATTTTTTTTAATTATATTCACATTTTATTGGATATTATGTGACATATGAGAATAAAATATATAAAATTTTATTATTTATATTTAATTTATTGAAATTAATAATCCATATTTTATATTATTTTCATAATTTGGTTTCCTTTTTTTTATGAAGGTATATAGTTCATCATGGTTTTGACTTATATAGAAATTTATATATATATACATACCCAATATATATATATATATATATATATATTAGTTCATGGATATTTAAAAACATGAAAATCTTAATAAATTTATTAGAAATATAATCACTCATAATTATTTTTGGCATGGGCAAAAAATATTTGAAATATTTTCATTATTAGAAATATTAATACAAAATATTTTCTTATGATATAAAATCCATGAAATTATTTTTTCTGTAAATATATGGTTTAATTGACCATATTTTTATATATTAAATTTTGTGATATATTTTATTTTATTATGAATTAACTTATCATGGTCATAATTAAGATAAATTCTATATATGATAATTTATATTATTATATATGGATTAATTTTAACATGTTTATATACAAATCATTTTGCGACATATTTTATTTAATTATGAACTCATCTATCATGGGCATAATTAAGAAAAATTTCATGTATTATATTGATTATAATTATATCTGGATTAATTTATCATATATGTGTAAATAAAATTTTGTTTAATTATGAACTCACCTATCATGGGTATAATTATTCAGTATTTTGTAAATGAAAATATTTTGTATTGTATACACTATATTTAGTAATATTTTTTTTCTTTTTGGAATATATTTTTTATAATTGTGATCTCACCTCTCATGGAAAGAATTATGAAATCATTTCTATATATTTTTTTTCTATGACTATGTTGCATTAATTATTAATATATCCTATATATTTATTATTATTAGTGTAATCTTTTTGTTGATATAATGTATTTGTGTTTTAAATTTTTTTCATTTCTCATTTAATAACCTCTTACTATTAAATTTTTTGTGACATAATATTTTTATTCAAGTCATTATAATTATATAATATTTTTATGGCCCATAATATTATTATGATGTATTGTTTTATAATTCATATCTCTATAAAATATATATATTAGTATTATATTTCATCGAACATAAAATTTAGACATCATATTATTATTATTTTATTTTGTTCTGGGACCATTATTTTTTTATTAGTATTGTATTTTTTAAGCTTTATAATTTATGTTAAGATCAAATAACCATCAATATTAGATTTTATATGGAATAAAATTAATACATCTAAATATTGGAATTTATTTATTATGACATGAGAACCTTATTATCATTATCATGGTGTATACATGTTTTTTAATTTATTTCAATATGAAATACTTTATCATTATTAGTATTTTAGGTGACATAAAAAATCATACATCATCACATTATCATGTTATCAATTAGGACCCCTATAACATCTCACCCCAACTCATTGAATTCATAAGAGATAATGTGCTACTGAAATTAAGTGATGTTCTTAGGACACCAAAGGTTGGAAAAAATTGAAAGATATCAGTAAACTGTTGGGTGATTATTTTTCCTGATGAACGCCCAACCTATTAAAAATAATGAATAAAATAAAAACCAACCCCTTGATGAATGAGGGAATAATCATATAACTCAATGGAAAAACAATACAGACCAATATCATATTAAAAGTGGAAAATGAAGTAAAGGTGGATGGAAAATCTCTAAATAGAAAAACATTGATACCAAAGTCGCACAATCATAGACCAAGATTTAGACATTCTTGAGCTCCATCTTTAGAAACTTGACCATGATGTCAATAATCACCACTAGAGAAGCACTAAACATGACCTTACCTTATTTATCAGTAGAAAATATCTATAAATGAACCAAATTTCCCAATAATGGGGTGAGTATATCACTCAGTAGGATTTCCCCCAAAAATATCTCATCACACTCCACTAGAAAATGAATAAAATTTGGCCCATTTTTAAATTAAAAAGTGTTGGAATTAAAAATTGGGTTTAAAAAAAAAACCATTAATGAAGGAAATTTAACAAAATTAATCAGTTTAATTTCTCTTTTACTTTCAACTTGGAATACCTAATCCATATTTCATACCCAAAAACACATACATGGTGAATTCTAATTCCGACACCTATGAGTGGAAATCCATATTTCACCAAGTATCACTATATGATATTCTCTTGTGCCTTTCTAGTGAGCATTGAGCACCAAGACTATTTCAAAAAGTAATTTTACAATGCACTACAAATAGATTCCACCATGTATACAAAGATAAAAATCATTATAAAATAGTTTTCCATGTAAAACATTATTTTTAAAACCAAACACTTTGAAAAAATTTAATTAAAACACCTCTTGATAAAATTTTAAAACTACCATTTTGAGATCACATAAAACAAGGATCTTCCACATAAACTACTCAACTGATTTCGAAATAAATGCATAAGAAAAATTTATCATGATTCAATACAAAACTTTATATAAAAGAATAATGGTAGAGAATACACCTTCCTTGATTATGTTATCACAATGGAAATTAAATGATTTCATGGATCAAGCAATTCCTTCAATTCCAATACATAAGAATATCTCATCACCATAAATCTAATCCTAGGGATCTAGGTATCACAAACTTATATATGGTTCTGAAAAATCCAACCCAAATAGATCCAAATTGAGATATAATTATGGATTTCTAAACTTTGATTCCATAAAAAATTCTCAAATATTATTTGTCCTATGAGTATGGGAATCGATGATCTTTGAAAATTTCATAGGTTTTCATTGGTATTCAAGCATAGAAAAATTATGCATGCCAGTTTCAGTGAATAAAAATAGGAATTTATTTTCCTAATACATAATAGAGGCTGAATAGGGTTATCTCACATGATGATCTCTCTCAGTTGTTCACCTACTTATTTTAAATTCACATAAAATACTTGTTTTTGGCTGTATTGATTAATTCTATGAAAGAAATGAAGTTTAAATGAAACGAAAGATTATATTATCATGAAACTAAAAAATACTGGTAATAAAGAATGATATTTGACTTTGTGGTTTGGTTAATGGTTCACATTATTCTCTTTATTGGGGTTTTTATTTAAGTTTTATAGTTTAATAATGATATGTCTCTTTTAAAATACTGTTATTTTATTTAGTGGTGTGAAATCATGAATTCCTTTAAAAATCTTAATTATACCTCCTCTTGTAATAATGGTTAATGGAATAACACAATCAAGAGTGTGAAACCTTCTAGGACCTGACTCAATCATATATTGTTTCAACCAATAAAAATATAATCTTCATCACATGAAGAGCTTATGTTTAGTTGTATGGAGGGATAATATTAAAACAAATAATATAAGTGAGTTTGAGATCTGTGTCATTGTGGGAAATTTCCAAACTCATTCAATTCACTCTTTCTCACTATAAACATAAATAAAAATAATAATTTTAAGCACTGAATGAATGGAATATTCACTTACCTTCCTTGGTCCCTACCTTAGGCAAGCCCCTCATTTTTAGGGAAATATGTCACTATAGAATGGAAGAAGAAGGGAAGAAGATAAATAAAATAAAATGAAAATAAGATAAGGATAATATAATTAATTAAAACACATAAAATAACTAAAATATAAATAGAAAAAAAAGGTATAATAAAAATAAAATAAAAGTAATAATAAAATAAAATAAAATAAAATAAATAACGAAGAAAAATAAGAAGAAGAGAAGAAGAAGAGAAAAAGTAGAGAAAAATGGGTGTGGAAGGAACACTGAAATAAAAAATACATGAATCACGTCTATCCAAAATTAATAAATAATATTACATGAAATAAAAACTAAAAAAATTAAATAAAAGAAAATAAAAAAAATAGAATGGGAAAAAATATCTCATCCTAACATCGACCATTCCCTCCGGGCTTGAGAACTCCCTATCTTGGCAGTGGATGCCTCCTTTTATAGAGCGAGAATAATCCTAATGGTATTCCTTTGGTAATGGGGATTTTCAAAATAAATAAAAATCAAATTATGGTTTGAATAATGTGAATTGAATATCACAGATTTGATTAATTGATGATCTTGGGTTATCCATGTTTGTAGCATGGACTGATCCAACAGGGCATCATTGGCCTTCATCATGACTTGTATGGGTTGTTATGCATGGAATGAGTGATTAGAGGATGTGTAAGTGTAGAAAATGGTGGGGAATGGGATTCCACTATTCCTCATCTGACCTCTATAATGGCCGGGTGAGTTGAAATGATTTTCATGGGCGGGTATTATGGGGATCCGAAGGTGATCCATGGTGGTGGATAAGCAAGACAGTGAATGTGGAGCTTGAGATTGAGGTCTCAGTTTTCAACCATAGCATTCACTGATGATCATTAGTGGTAGACAATGTCATATAGGTACAGAGCTATGGTGGCACATAATGGTGTGAGCAAAACAGGGTTTCCAATGTGAGGCCAAGTGGAAAAAAATGGAACGACATTGTTTCTCTAATATAATGAACAATAACACCGAAAAAACATGTCCCATATTGAATAAAATAGTAGTATTCCACGTCTATAAAAGAAATGACGTAGGAATAATGCTGCAAGGAAGTCAGACTAGGGGTTAGAGGACTTCTAACGCCACTACAGACTACCCCATCATAGTGATGCTTTCCTCTAAGGGTCGTGATGTAAATACATGTAAATTTCAAGAAATTTTTTTTCTTAATTTATTTGGAATTTTACGAGTCCGCAGTTTCTGACGTCGCCTAATTCTGAGGCCCGGTGTGCCCGGAATCAATTTCTAAAGTTTTGCTCGGGTATGTTTAGTAAACGTACGTGCAGGTTTTTCTATCTTTTGAACTGGTGCTCGGAATTGAAATTCGAGGACACCGATGAACTCGCAGCGCCGATATTCACTTAAGAGGACCTTTACCGCAGTTGCGTTTTATGAGGGTTGAAAGTTAAATTTTTGGGTTTAATCTTAAATTAAATAAAAATTGTGTGATACACAATTTTTTTTAAGGATGTTAGTTAATTCCTACAATGGGGAGTTAGTGGTGGGGCCCGCACCCACATAACCTCCCATGAGAGGAATTAGTGTGGTGGGTCCCACATGAGCCCCAACTTATCACCTTCTCTCGATACCCTTGAAACCCCCCATTTAACTCCTCTTGTATTTATTTTGACAACTCTCCCTCCATAATTGTGACTCTTTACTTCTTTCTCTCTCTCCCATAAACTTTGCCAACATGTTTCATTTATTGATCAATTAATGAATTGACTTCTCTAATTTTTCAATATTTTTGAATTACATGGAAAGTTTATAATTGTGGGGTAATCCTTACTTTAATATTTTCTTGGAAAATATTTTGGTGGGCGGAACCTCTGGAGAATTATAAGGGCTCCGTCCTTCCAAAAAAGAACGGTTCTCCTTTCGACAGATCTCCAATGAACGACGCTCAAGCTGGGATTGAAGGCACTTTGCGAGAGTGATGAACGCCAACGATCGTTGAAAACTTCATCTCCTCCCTTGCTACGACGTCAACGAACCGGCGTCTGCCTTTTCACGATATCATCAACGAACGACGAACCTTGAGGTAGGGGCTTGTTTTTGTATAATTCTAATTATGTGACTTATACCCTCAAAGTTGGGCGATTAATTTTTGCATGTTTATTTGAACCACTAAAGCGGTGGGTATGGGCTAACGAAAAAGTCCGGAACCACCTCCAACTTGTTTGTGTTGCACGGAATGTTTGGCGACAGATGAACGGATGGGAAACGTTGTTCTGAGGCCGACACAGTGAAGAGCGGGACTCAAGAAGGCCGTAGGCGCAGACGAAAGAAAAAACGGACCCCCAGAGTGACTCCAGTGGCTCGTGGAATCTCGTAGCGGCACGAGTCGCTGGAGCCTTAGCGCCCTGCCAGCAGGAATCCACTACGGCACCGGCCGCGACTGCATGGAGCAGATCCCGCTCGCGCGGGATCCTGTGTGACGAGGCGACGCCAGCCTGGCACCGCCGTTTCGTGAAACCGGGGGGGGGGGGGGGGGCTCCCCCCCCGCTCGGCCAGCCGGACCGGGCTGCGCCCTACTGGGGAGGAGCCGGATCCGGGTTGGGTCGACCCGGTTCGGGCCGGGTCGGACCGGGCCCAGACCCCCCCTTTTTTTCAGACCGTTTTTGGTTAAATGCCCATAACTTGATCTACGGACCTCCGATCGATGCACCGTCAGCTGCGTAGGATTCCTCGGATCGATACAGTCATTTTTTTAAATTACAATCAAGGTTTGGGAGAAGTTTGGGTATGGCCTAATTGGTTCGAACCCAAAACCAACCGGGCCCACGGAGCGAAAACACTTATAACTTAAGGACCAGGCGTCTGATTGACGTTCCGTCAATTAAGTTTGTTTTCTTTTGATAAGAAGGTTATTTTGGGATAGTCCAATTGAGGTTCGGATGCAGTTGGAGTATGGTCGGGTTGGTTTTAGCTTAAAAACCAACTGGGCCCCTAGAACAGAAAAGCCAATAACTTTTAGACCAGACGTCCGTTTGACGAACCATCAGTGGCGTTGGTAATCTCATTGAGAAACGGTCCATTTGAGTATACCCCATGGGAGTTCGGGGTACATTTGAGATACAATCGGGTTGGTTCGTACACGAAACCAACCGGCCCCCCGGGACAAAAAAGCTAATAACTCACTGACCGAGCCTCCGATTGACGCGCTGTATGATGCATTGAGACCCTTATGACGAGGCGGTCCTTTGTGAAACTTCTATGTGAGACTTCGTGACACTTGGAGTATCTACCAGTATCTCATGGAGTGAATCCTCCCAGAGATGAGCATATAGAGTGCGGAGACCTAGTAGCTGTAGACCCGATGGCTGCTTGACCGATTCGACTAGCCCAATGGACGGAGCACCCAGTTTGGTGGTAGAAACATGACGGATAGAGAGCCTGGTTTGGTAGCAGACCCGCGGTACTCTACAGGAGGAGTAACTT
Organism: Viscum album; assembly: GCA_963277665.1. Taxonomy (NCBI): domain Eukaryota; kingdom Viridiplantae; phylum Streptophyta; class Magnoliopsida; order Santalales; family Viscaceae; genus Viscum; species Viscum album. The sequence goes on from OY728151.1 coordinate 1,219,257,068, forward strand.
TGACGGCTATTAGGGGGAGCACCCGGTTTGGCGGCAGACCCATAGCGGACAAAGCGCCCGGTTTGGCAGCAGACCCGCGATACTTGACAGGAGGAGTACCTCAACAGTCTAAGGTTAGTTAGTAGTGTCTGGGAGTCAGGACATGGCCACTGTACTCGACAGGGGAGGAGTTCTCCAGCAACCGTGGTTTCGATAATGAAAATCCTGGTTTGAGCTAAGTCATTGACCTTTGTGTTTTCCTCATGATTGAGATTGGTTACATGATAACTTTGGTATATGTATGGGAATATATCTAAGTAAAGGTAATATATTGAGATCTTTTTTGTGGTTTATCCTTGTTGGATTCTGTGAGACCTTGAGGGTCTCAGGGTCCCTACTGAGTATCGTTATACTCACCCCTACACGGGCTATGCCCGCACCTCATTGTGTTGGATGCAGACGATAGACAACGCTGACTGAGGCAGAGTGTTTGAGGACTGGACGGTACCCAGAGGTGGACAATCGGCGTGATGACACATGGAGTGGACCGATAGACGCAGAGTGCTGAGGAGGATATCTGTACCTACCCTTCTGGTATGAAACCGGGGGACGATCCAGGAGCTACTTCACCATTCAGCTGTTTGTCTTTTCAGTTGTACTTTCTTTCAGTTGTAGATGTACCTTTTTGTTGGGCATGTATTTATGGACCCTTTGTACTTTCATCATGCTTGTTTTACTGCTTTACTTAGTGTTTTCTTCTGCCTGTACTCTATTTGTGTGTGTTTACGTTTTATAAAGACAATGTCTTCCAATTTATAGGGATTTACGCCTTTGGTGCTAGTCGCCAGCCCCTGGCCTATGGAAGGCGGGCTTGGGGTAGTCACGATATGATCCCCGGGGGACGGGTCATGAAAAATTGGTATCAGAGGATGTCGGTTCTTCCACAGAACTTAATACTCTGATATTTCTTTCTATGAAGAAATAGTCTTAAGGGTACTAAGTGTGGTTTTCAGTTCAGGGAGTCCAGTGTTGGTGCGGGCGGCTGACGTATCCATACACCAGGACCCTGACTTCTGATTTCCAACTCAGTGCACGAAAACACTGATTGCGTGTGTGTTTTAAAAAGTTTTCTTTAAGTCAGCTCAAACCAGGTCAGCTCACCAGGTAAAGTCTTTGACCGTGACACATTTGTTTCTTCCAGGATGCCTCCCTGCAGATGACAAGATAGAGCCCCAAGATTTGTACATACTGACAGGACACCGATCGACGGGGCCTCAGTATATGGCCCTCATTCAGTTGAGGCACTAGCAGAGGCACCAACGGTACTACCACCTGTTGGGCCACCAATGCCACCAGCCCCAACAGCAGGTGATACACACCGCTTGAGCACACTGCACGAGTTCCAGCTCCAGAGGCCACCTAGGTTCCGGGGAGAGATGGACCCACATGAGGATTAGGATTGGATGGAGGATATGGTGAGAGTTTTCAGGCTAGTAGGGACACCAGCAGACTTCATGGTGATCCTTGCTGCCAGCCTTCTTCAGGCAACAACAGACAGATGGTGGAGCCTGATGCTCCAGATGCATAATGAGGCGACACTTCTATGGGAAGACTTCAAGAGCATGTTCCGGGCGGAGTTTGTACCAACCACCCTTCGAGTGGTGCGTATACAGGAGCTACTGTATTTATAGCAGGGTCGCATGATGGTGGCGCCGTACTTAGTGAAGTTCATTGATCTCTCACGCTACTCCACTGATATGGTACAGGACCCAATATTTAGGGCCCAGACCTTTGAGTAGGGACTCAAGCGAGATATTAGAGCTTAAGTTGTCTCCCACTTCATCCCGACACAAACAGGGGTGTTGGAGAGAACCCTCTTAGTGGAGAGTTTCCTTGCTGACCAGTCTCCAGCAGTGGGACCCACCACTAACCAACATGTAGCGGAGTCTTCTACATCTGGCAGTAGATAGATGACGCAGAGGTCCAAGAGGACCAGACCTACAGGTGATCGACTGCACGACTCAAGGTCGGTAGTGCGGGGAACCCGGGGAGGAGACAGAGCCAGGAATACCTGGAACAGACAGTGTTACTTATGAGGTGGGCTTGGTCATATGGCATGTGACTGTCCGAACCATCATGCAGACGATCAGGAGATTGATGAAGGACCTCCCAGGTAGAGGTAGAGGTAGAGGTTTGATCATGACAGACCGCAATGAGCAGGAGACCGAGGAAGAGGAGTTGGCCGTGCAGCTGGTGGTGGAAGACACTTCTAGGTATTTCTACCACCACCACCGGGAGGTCCACCCCGACCGCAGGGAACATGTGGACAGGGGAGAGCACAACTTCAGGCAGCTGAAGCATATGACTATGGAGCTCTGGAAGCAGGTGGACAGGAGCGAGACTAGTTCCAGGAATAGAGGCCTTTGTTCTTGATGTTTTTATCTTTGCTAATGTCACTGTTTGTAGTTTCTTTGTGTCTTTGTACTCTGACCTACAGTAATAAAAGACACTTGTCCTTGTGATGTTTTCTTTCCTTCATTTTTGTGTACTAAGAGGTTACAGTTTAAACTGTTGACTTGATCTTCACTTTCAATATACCTACTGGAGGAGACCTAGTGACCACACACTGCTACTAACAGTGTGACTCGACCCTTGGAGGCGAGAGTAACAGTTGGATCTCTTGGTAGTAGCTTCGAGGCCTAATGATGTCGTCCATGTCATGAAATAGTACCGTTCATGTCAGGATTGACTGTATTAGGAAAAGAAAGTGGTTCATCTAGGGGATGAGACCAGATTTCTCTTTTCATTAAAGGATAAATATCAACAACTCTTGTAGAACGTAGGCAAAGAAGGGTGAAGTTGAGTTCTTACAATTGGAATGTTTCACCCATTGTTCTTTGAGCGAAGGGTTTATGGTTCTCTACAACTAAATAGTCTCAGGTGTATCTTCTTTCAGAAGGACCTGAAACTGAGATAGCAGTGATGACTTGAGTTCCTCTAGGACTATGACATTGAAATAGTCTATACTCCCGGGAAGGGAAATGTTATAGCAGATGCTCTCAGTAGGAGATCAGGCATTCAGCTGTCAGGAGAGGCGAGACAGTAGCTGGCCGCGTTACAGATATCCTTTGTGGATAGTGATGAAGTCAGCATGTGTAGAACCAGAGATGGTTCAGGCTACGACAGAGAAGGTGCAGATCATCCAGGAGTGGATGAAGACGACACAGAGCAGATAGAAGTCCTATGCTAATAGAAGACGGATACCGCTGGAGTTTGAGGATGGCGACCACGTTTTCTTACGGGTCTCATCTCGACGAGGTCTATGGAGATTTAAATGGGGTGGAAAGTTATCTCCATGATTCATTGGACCTTTTTAGGTCTTCAGTAGAGTAGGATAGGTGGTTTACCGCCTGGCCCTTCCACCTCAGTTGCACCAGGTGCATGACGTCTTACACGTAACCCAGCTGAGGAGACACGTGCATGACCCGACCCACATCATCGACCACGGGGAGTTGAAAATCAATGGCAGAGAGACATTCACAGAGGTTTCAGTGGAGATCGAGGATCTACAGGATCGGGTCCTACGTGGATGGTTGATTCCTTTAGTGCGCATTCGCTGGAAGCACGAGAACCTCCAGGAGAGCAAATGGGAGCGGGAGGCTCCAATGCGTACTCAGTATCCCCATTTGTTTCCCTATTGAGTGTTGTAACTTTATAGGGATGTAAAGACCTAAGGTGTGGGTAATTTAAAGACCCAGAAATTTCAAGGAAATTTTTTTCTTAATTTCTTTGAAATTTTACGAGTCTTCAGTTTCTGACGGCGCATGATTCCGAGGCCCAGTGTGCCTGGAATCAATTTCTAATGTTTTTCTCGAGTACGTTCAGTAAACGTACATGTGAGTTTTTCTATCTTTTGAACCAGTGCTCAGAATTGAAATCCGAGGACACCTATGAACTCCCAGCGCCGATATTCGCTTAAGGGGACCTTTACCGCAGTTGCGTTTTATGCAGGTTGAAAGTTAAATTTTGGGATTTAATATTAAATTAAATAAAAATTGTGTGATACACAATTTTGTTTTAAGTATGTTAGTTATTTCCTACAATGGGGAGTTAGTGGTGGGTCCTGCACCCACATAACCTCCCATGAGAGGAATTAGTGTGGTGGGGCCCACACGAGCCCCAACTTATCACCTTCTCTTAACACCCTTGAAACCCCCCATTTAAATCCTCTTGTATTTATTATGAAAACTCCCCCTCCATAATTGTGACTCTTTACTTCTTTCTCTCTCTCCCATAAACTTTGCCAACATGTTTCATTTATTGATCAATTAATGAATTGACTTCTCTAATTTTTTAATATTTTTGAATTACATGGAAAGTTTATAATTGTTGGTTAAGCCTTACATTAATATTTGCTTGGAAAATATTTTTGTGGGCGGAACTTATGGAGAATTAGAAGGGCTCCATCCTTCCAACGAAGAACGGTTCTCCTTCCGATAGATCTCCGACAAACAACGCTCGAGCCAGGATCGAAGGCACTTTGCGGGAGTGACGAACACCAATGATCTTCGACACCATCATCTCTTCCCTTGCAACGACGTCAACGAATCGGCGTCTGCCTTTTTGCAATATCGTCAACGAATGACGAACCTTGAGGTAGGGGGTTGTTTTTGTATAATTCTAATTATGTGAATTATACCCTCAAAGTTGGGTGATTAATTGTTGCGTGTTTAACGCGGTGGGTACGGGCTACCGAACATGTCCGGAACCACCGCCAACTTGTTCGTGTTGCGTGGAATGTTTGGAGATGGATGAACAGAAGGGAAACATTGTTATGAGACCGACGTAGTGAAGAGAGTGACTCGAGAAGGCCGTAGGCGCAGACGAAAGCAAAAATGGACCACCGAAGTGACTCCGGTGGCCCGCAGAATCTCATGGCGGCGCGGATCGCCGGCGCGGCGGCACCGACGACCGGAGGTGAAGGCCAGTTCTGGCTGGCCTCCTGGAGGAGGCGGTGCCTTAACACGCCACTGATAGGAATCCTTCATGGCACCGGCCACTGTGGCGTGGAGTAGATCCCGCCCGCGCGGGATCTGGCGTGACGAGGCAACGCCGTTTGGCGAAACCAGGGGGGCCACCCCCTCCCCCCACCACACTCGGCCAGCCGGGCCATGCCAGCTGGGCCGGCCCGGGCCACTCCTTACTAGGACGGAGCCGGAATAGGGTCAGGTCGACCCGGTTCGGGCCGACCCAGGGTGGGTTGGGCCGGGTTGGACCGGGCCCAGACCCCCCTTTTTTTCGAACCGTTTTCGGTTAAATGCGCATAACTTGAGCTATGGACTTCTGATTGATGCACCGTCAGTTACTTAGGATTCCTCGGATCGAGACAGTCGTTTAGGTATATTACATTCATGGTTTGGGTGAAGTTTGTATATGGCCAGGATGGTTCGAACCTGAAACCAACTTGACCCACGGAGCGGAAACACTTATAACTTAAGGACCGGACGTCTGATTGACGTGGCATCAATTAAGTTGATTTACTTTTGATGAGACGATTCATTTGGAATACTAAACTCGAGGTTAGGATGCAGTTGGAGTACGGTAGGGTTGGTTTTAGCTTAAAAACCAACCGAGCCCCTGGAACGGAAAAGCCAATAACTTTCAGACCAGACGTCCGTTTGACGAACCGCCAGCGGCGTTGGTAATCTCGTTGAGAAACGATCCCTTTGAATATACCCCATGGGAGTTCGGGGTATAGTTGAGATACGGTCGGGTTGGTTCGTACACGAAACCAACCGGGCCCTCGGAACAAAAATACTAATAACTCACAGTCTGGGCGTCCGATTGACGCGCCGTCTGATGCGTTGAGACCCCTATGATGAGGTGGTCCTTTGTGATACTTATACGTGAGACTTCGTGACACTTGGAGTATCGTCTAGTAGCTCATGGAGCAGATCCTTCCAGAGACGAGCATACAGAGTGAGGAGACCTAGTAGCTGTAGACCTGATGACTGCTTGACCGATTCGACTCGGAGTGATTCGACTAGCCCAGTGGACGGAGCACCCAGTTTGGCGGCAAACCCATGGCGGACAGAGCACCTAGTTTGGCAGCAGACCCACGATACTTGATAGGAGGAGTACCTCTGACAAATATTAGGGGGAGCGCCCGGTTTGGCGGCAGACCCACAACAGATGGAGCACCCGGTTTGGCAGCAGACCCGCGGTACTCGACAAGAGGAGTACTTTAGTAGTCTAAGGTTAGTGAGTAGTGCCTCAGAGTCATGGCAGGGCCAATGTACTCGACAGGGGAGGATTTCTACAGCATCTGTGGTTTTGATAATGAAAATCCTGGTTTGAGCTGAGTCATCGACCTTTGTGTTTTCCTCATGATTGAGATAAGTTACTTGATAACTTAGGTATATGTATGAGCATATACCTAAATAAAGGTTATATGTTGAGATCTTTCTTTTGGTTTATCTTTGTTGGATTCTGTGAGACCTTGAGGGTCTCGGGGTTCCTACTAAGTATTGTTATACTCACCCCTGCACGGGCTATTCCCGCACCTCGTTGTGTTGGATACAGACGACGGACAACACTGATCGAGGCAGATTGTTCAAGGGCTGGATGGTACTCGGAGGTGGACACTCGGCGTGACAACACACGGAGCAGACCGATAGACGCAAAGTGCTGAGGAGGACATCTATACCTACCCTTTAGGTAGGAACCTGGAGGAAAATCCATGAGCTTCTTCACCATTCAGCTCTTTGTCTTTTCAGTTGTACTTTCTTTCAGATTTAGCTGTACCTTTCTATTGGGCTTGTATTTCCAGCCCCTTTGTACTTTCAGCACACTTGTTTTACTACTTTACTTAGTGTTTGCTTCTGCTTGTACTCTGGTTGTGTGTTTTTACGTTTTATAAAGGCAATGCCTTCCCAATTATATGGATTTACGCCTTTGGTGCTAGTCACCAGCCCCTGGCCTATAGAAGGCGGGCTTGGGGTAGTCACGATATGAGCCCCGGGGGACGGGTCGTGACACGTGAAAGCTTGACCACCTCACGCCATGGGAATTGAATTTTTCCATATAAACCCAATATATTTGACCACCTTCGGGCCCCAGTTCATGGATTGTTCCCCATGTGTAGAATGTCATTCGGTCTGGCTCTCTTGTGGTCCTGCATGGTGAGGAGTCTCCTTATGGGCCACCTATGTGGCATGCATGCCCTGGTTGAGGGATTTCCCAACATGGACATATTTTTTGGAAAATCCCATGAAAATTTAAAATAATAACGAATTCAAAACACTCAAAGTAAATTATAAATCAATAATAATAAAATGAATGAAAATTTCACATTCTTATCATTTTTACTCAATGTTAACTATTTTACTTCTATTTTCATAATTTCCCACTAATTTAACTACAATTTTATTAACATGTGAATTTGTATTAAAAACATACATAAAATAATTAAAAATTGTTTAAAATAATGAACCAAATACATGTTTAACAATACCCCCACAATTAAACCATTCCTAACATCAATCATAAAATGTCAAAAAATAATCTAGATATAACCAAGGTTAAAAATATTTAAATTAAAATGTAATAATTTTAAACAATTATCAAAGTCAAATAAAATTTTCTAAAATACAAATAATATATGAACTAAATTTCCCAATTTTCAAAGAAGCAATTAAATCATGTCCCAATTCAAAATTATAGAATATATATTTTCATTCCTTCAAGTTCCATAATTCATTATTATTAAAAATTCTAAATAATTATCTATCTCTCCATTGGATCTTTCCTCTCAAAACTCATTATATAATTCAATTATATTTATTCTCACATAATGAGGACATGATCCTTATCCATAGTCTTGTAAATGACCTATTTAATCTACTTTATAAAGAAAAATGCAATACAAAATCACAAGGGCATGAAATTTTGGTTCTAATGACTCTTATGCTTAATATTGGTTAGAATTGATGATTTAAAAATTAAGGATCAAAGAATAGGTCTATCTCTTAAAGTATAAATCATGATATCATAGGAAAAAGTGTTATGAAATTTCCCCTCATCAATATATAACAACTCCAACTTCCCCCAAATCAAAAAGTGAAGGTCATGATCAATTATACTATAATGAATTATTTATGCACCCACTTGATTTATTTTTTATTTATTCAACTTTTTTTAATGATATATTTCAATTTTTTATTATTTGAAACTTATTATTTTAAAAATAATCACATCCACAACCTAAGAACATATAATGAAAATCATCTATCCAGTAATGGTTATTTTTTTATTCTAAGTCACAACCCAATTTTTTTTTATTTTTTTGTTCCTTCTGTAATTTTCTATATATATATTTTTTCAATATGGGAAAAATAATGAAATTAAAATGTATGAATCAAATAACATTCCTTAACACCTAGAAATAGAACCCCAATACCTTTTATTTATAAATAATTTCATCCCTTTTACAATGACTCCCTTCACCCCAAAAAATTAACTTAATCTATCATGAAAATACTAAGAGGAGGATACGAATGGATAAAATTGGATTAAACATGGATCATGCATAAGAAATACATTCATGTTTTCTATGGTTTAAACAATAATTGATTAAAATGTGGTATTTTAATGATAATTTATTTTCAAAAGATGCCTCAATAATTTTAAATTATTTTTTTCACAGTCATATCTTTGACAAGTTTAAATGAAAATTTTCCTTGGTGACATATCCCAAGATCAATAAAAAATATGATAATGATTAAAAATTAAGTACATGGTCTAGAAATCCTTTGAGGAATAGGAATTATAAAATTTAAAAATCAATCAAGGAGTGATTAATAATTACAAATCAATGCACATAATTAAATAAATTCAAAGCATAAAAAATTATTAGGAAATTTCATTTGCATGAATCAACAAATTACCTTAATTAACGATTCCTCATTTTAATATTCATGATTAAAATTATTCATCTAATGATCCATTTTAAAAATTCAGTTTCATTAATATTTAAATCAAAAAAATAGAATCAAATGATTCCTATGAAACTCATATCTCCTAGATAAGTCAAGTTAATTCATAATTCAAATGTGGGAATTGAATTTTTCTGTTTAAATTTCAAATAATGTTCTTTGGAACAGAAATGTAGAGGGTTTGATCATATAATTAAAATGAATCTACCATTATCATGAATCTTAGTTCTATTTTATAATTGACTGTTTGGGGATATCTTATTCCATCATGGACCTACAAAATAGAATTACTCAATTAAGAACATGTATCATGTAATTTATTATCACAAAGATGTTATGGAGTGGGGATTCATGCTAGAATAATTTTAAGAATGAAATTTAAATACCATAAAGAAAGTAAATATATGTAATGTTATGATCCCAATTTTGGGCTCTGAATTTTTTCTACCTGCCAAGGAATGTACCGGATGTTATCCAATGTCTGATGGTGGGTGAAGTTTCTTAGAATTTAACCACTACATGTTATTTTTCCAATATTGTGATTATTTTTTATTGTTTTTATAATTCAATTTATAGAGTAATCCAGAACATCCCCCCTTCACAATTAGGTTGATCATTCATGGAGAGTGTAGGATTAAGTATTGAACCTCCTCCTCTTAAGTTACTACATGTTCAACAGACTATTTTTCTAGTGCTGGATCAATAGGGGATTTAGAAATTGAATGATCAATGGGAAAATATGCATGTATTTTTACATGAATAAAATTAGAATTAGAATTATTAATAAGTAATTTTACCTTTTCATTATGACTAGAATATATCTTTATTTCCATAGGATCAACAACTTTGATTTCTTCATGGGCTTCCTCAAATGTATTTTAATCAAATTCAGGGAGCTCTATGTGTTCCTCAATAGGTGCATGTGTAGTTTCTTTATCCTCCTCTATAGTATAATATGAGTAATGTGAATATAAAAATTCAAAACAATTAGGACTGATAATAAAATTATTTTGTGTCCAAGAATGCATAAAATCATTATGTATGTTAACCTTAACTCTCTTCTTTAGTGGTTAGTGACTCTTGAAGCAGGGTGGTGGAAAGTGGAGGTAGGTAGTTTGGATCCTCCATATTTTCATTAAATTCAGACACTTGGTTGGTGTATTACTTCAATTAAGCCATCTATTCTTATTTGGTGATATCAAGTTGTTATTCACATTTTTTCTAGAATTCATTCGAATCTTGTGGATATCCCATATGTAGCTTAGGTTCTTGTTGCATTATCAATGTGTGAATATAGTAAAATTCTCTCTCCTTTTTTTCCTCCAGTTTTTATATATTATTTCAAAGTTCTTACACGTTATATTTATCATAGAGAGTCTCTTCAACATGTTTCTCCATCACCTGTGAGTAATTTTTACATGAAAAAATATATGGTATATTTTGATACATTATTGAAAAAATGAAATTTTATATGGTTTTTTAAAATTTATAAAAAAATGTTACTTATCTAATGTGTGAAACTATAAAAAGCAATAAAACACTGATTTTTTCACAAAAAAATGGTTTTGACACATGCCTGGTGTAGGGTGTTATGAAAGAAAATTTATTTTCCAAATGCCACATAGAGGCTGACTAGGGTCATCCCACTTGATAATAATTTTCAATTGTTCACCTACTTATTATAAAATCACTTAAACTACTTTTTTTAGTTGTATTTATTAATTATATGAAAGAAATTAAATTCAAATGAATGAAAATATTTTAATAAAATGTAATTAAAAAATTTTGTAATCAAAGAAAGAACTCAACCTTTTTGGTTTTGATAATAGGTTTCATCATTATATTTGTTGGGTTTTGATAATGGGTTCCATAATTCTTGAATTCCCTTTTAAATCATAATTCCACATCCTCCTATAGTCAAGGTTTATGGTACAACTCATTTAAGTGTTTAGATCCTCTAGGAACCAAATCCATCATATTTAATTTCACCCACTAGAATACTTAACTTCATCACATGAAGAGATTATGTTTTGTGAGAGGAATGGAATGTATTAAAATAAATAAAAGTGAGTTTGAGTTCAATGTAATAGTGGGATATCACCACACTCATTCACATAACTCTTTCTTACCACAAACATAAATAAAACATAATAATTTTAAGCATAGAATGAATAGAATTTCTATTTACCTCCCCTAGGACAAGCCTCGAATTAAATCCTCATTTTTTTGGGCAAGTGGCCACTATGGAATGTAATAATAGGAAAAAAATAGTTGAAGTGAAATAAAATACTAATAAATGAAGATAGTGATGAGATATATAAGATAAAAACATAAAATAACTAAAATAAAAATAGACAGAGGAGAGAGAATGAAATGAAAAGAAAATAAATAAAAAAATAAAATAAAATAACAAAACTAATTAAGAAAAATAAGAAGAAGAATATAATAATAGAATAAGGATAATTAAAGGGGATTAAAAGGAACACTAAAATAGAAAAAATTCACAAATCAGTTTTATTTAAAATAAATTAATAAAATTAAATGAAATTAAAAATGAAAAAAATAAACTAAAATGAAAACAATATCAAATAGAAGTGTAAATATGAGCTCAACCTAGCATATAATTTTCCCTCATGGTGTGAGAATAATTTGTCTGGGAATTGAGGGACTCCTTTTATAGAGGTCAGATAAGCCCCAGTCTCTCCCTTAAATCAGGGAGATATTCCCAATCATTAAAAATTGGATTATGTTTTTAATAAGGAGATTTGAATATCAAAGTTTTTATCTCCTGAAGATCTTGAGTTATCTAGGTTTAAAACATGGACTAATACTCTAGGTAATCATTGGGATTCTACCTACCTTTCATGTGGTATTCCATGTGGAAAGGGTGCTTGGAGGATGTGAAAGTGTGGAAGATAGTGGGAAGAGGGCTTCTTATATGCATCATTTGGACTTTATAGTGACCGGATGAGTCGAAATGATCTTCATGGGGATCATATGGGGAACAGGAGGTGCTCCATAGTGTTAGAGAGGTGCATCAGTGAAGATGGAGCTCTATATCTAGATCTAGCAACACACCCATGGGATTATATGATGATCAGAAGTAGAGACCAGTGTCATGAGGGTGCAGAGCTGTGGTGGTGATCAACTGAGATGGTGGAGTAGGGTTTTTTAGGTGAGCCCAAGTGATGAACAATGGAATAGAGTCAATTTTATAAAAATGAATAGAAACATGAGAAAAAAACATCTAGTATCAAATACAATAGTGGGATGACACCTCCATATAAGAAAATCTATAGGAATGATTTCACAATGAAGTCAGACTTTGGGTTAGAGGACCTCGACACCACCACAGACCACCTTATCATAGCGAGGATTTCCTCTTATGGTCATGAATACTTAACCACTACACACCCATACATATTAGCTTTAACTATATGAACCCATGATATTTTACCACCCATAGGCTCCTGTGCATGGCCTGATTCCCTATGTGTAGGCTACCTATTAGGATGGATCTCCCATGGGCTTGTATGAATAGGTGGCCCCTTATGGGATACCTATGTGGTGTGTGGTCCCTGGGTGAGGGATTCCACAAGATGGACATATTTTTTTTGGTAAATAACATGAAATTTTAAAATAAAAATTAATTCAAAAAACATAAATTAAATCATAAATAAACAATAATTAAATGACTTCCAACTTCAAGTTCATTTCATTTTTACTCAAATTGAAATTTTTTTCTTAAATTTTAATAATTTACCATTAATTTAATAACACATTCACAACAATCATAATTGTTCTTAAAAATCAACATAAAATCATTGAAAGTAATTTAAAATTATGCAAAAAATATGATTCTATCAAGACGCCACACTAAATCCATTCTTTTTCTAAAACATAAAATCTCATCGAAGAATTTAGTGGGCATGAATTTTACTGATATTATAAATCCAAAGTAATAAAATCAAAAAATTAACAATTTTAAATAAAATTTTAAAAAATAAACATAAAATATCAACTTAGATTCCCAATTTTCAAATAACCAATCAAATCATGTATTATCATTTAGCCCATTTGAAAATTATGGAAGTTATCTTTTAATTCATTCAAGCTACTTACATAATTATAATTAAATATTCCAAATCATGATCCACTTCTCCTTTGAATCTATTCTCTCATCACTCTAGATAAAATTCATGTAGAGTTATGTTCATATCAGGTGAAAATTCTCCTTATCCATAGTATTGTAAATGAATGATTATATATACACTGTAAAGAAAAAAGTCACATACAATCATGAGGGTTTGAAATTAAGGTTCCAATGACTCTATGGATTATGTTTTTTTGTAAATTATGTTTAAAAAAAGCTTAAAGAGGAGGTTTATCTCTGAAAGTATAAAGCATGATATCAAAATTAAAAGTTTAATGAAATTATCCCCTTCAATTTGTAACAACTCCAACTTGACCAAAATATCTAAGTAAATGTTATGATCAATAATGACATAATTAATTATTTTTGCACCATCAAAAATAGATTTTTACTTATGTTCCCTTTTTTATTTCAAATAAGTTTTTCATTTTTTTTTATTTTTCTAAAGTTCCACTTAGAATAAAACTCACATCCATCACTTAACCACATATGATGAAATTCATCGGTTTAGTAATGTATATTCTTTATTATTCTAAGTTACAATCAATTTTTTTCAAATTTTTTTGTCCTTTCTTTGATTTTATATTTTTTATTCAAGATGCTCAAAACAATAAAAGTACAATTTATGTATCAAATAACCTATTTAACACCCAAAAATTGCATCCCAAAACATTTTCATTACAATGAATTCCATACCTTTAACCATGACTCCCTTCACCCACATAATTGAACATAAAATGTCATGAAAATAATAATAGGAGGGTAAGAATGGAAAAATCAATTTGAAACATGGTTCCTTCCTGAACAAGTAATTCATTGTTTCTATGGATTAAACAAGGATTGATAAAAAGTTAGTCTTTTAAGGATAAGTTATTTTCAAAATATGCCTCAATCATTTTAAATTTTTTTTTTCACATTATTATATTGAATATTTCAAATTCAAGTTCTAGACTATAACATATCCAAATATTACTCAATAAATATGCTCAAGACTGAATAGGAAGTACATAGTCTAGAAAACCTCATAGGAATGATAATTATAACATTGTAAATCAATCAATGCATGGTTAATTATAACAAATAAATTCAATAAAATTTCACAAATTTATATAATGAAAAATGTTTCGGAAATATCATTTACATGAATAAACTAATTCACTCAAATAATGATTCCTCATTTTAGTATCCATGATTCACTTTAATCATCCAATTCTCGATTTTACTATTCAATATCATTAACATTGAAATATAAAACATGGAATCACATGATTCATATGAAAATCATGTCTCCTAGATATGTCATGTTAGAAATGAATTAAAATTTGGGAATGCAATTTTCTAGTTCAAATATCAAATCATGTTGTTTGGAAAAAAATGTAGAGAGTTTGGAAATAATCATAAAAGTGAACTCCCTTTCCCATTAAGCATAGATTTATTTTCACCATCACTATTTGGGGATTCCTTCTAACATCATGAACCTAAAAAATAGAATTACTGAATAAACAATATGTTTTATGTCATCTAAGAAAAAGATGATATGAGGGAGTAGGGATATATGATGGACTACTTATGAGAATGAAATTAAAATAATAGAAAAAATGTAAAGTCAAGTTATTGTATGATCCCCCATGTAAGCCCAATATCTTTACTACCATCAGAGGGATATACCATATGTTACCCAAGGTTTGAGGGTAGGTGTAGTTTCATAGACTTGAAACACTACATTTTTTTCTTCCTAACTTGTGCTTCTTTCTTATTTTTTTGGAGAATTCCTCTATAGACTACACCATATCCTACCCCTTCACAATTAAGTATAGATTTCATGGAGAGGGTAAATTTATGTATGATACCTCTTTTTCTTTAGTTAATAATTGTGCAACAACTTCATTTTACAGTGAGGGCTCAATAGGGGCCTTATAACTCGAATGATCAAAGGGAAAATAAGTGTGCATTTTTTCTTGAAAAAATATGAATTTTAATTACTAGTAATAATTTATCCCTTTAAATATGAGAAGTATATTTATTGATTTCCTCAGGATCAACAATTTAGATTTATTTATAGGACTCCTTAAATGGATGTTCATCAAATTCAGAGAGCAATATGTGTTCCTCAATAGGTGCATGTTTTATTTATTCATCATCATCTAAGGTATAATATGAGTTATCAAAATTTTAAAATTCAAAAAAATTATGGGTGATACTCATATTATTTTAAATAAAATTAAAAGAGTTTGAGTTCAATAATTTATAATATATCTTATCTGAATAAACTTCAATCTCTTCTTCAGTGGTGAGTGCATCTTGGAGATGGGTGGTGGAATGTGGAGGTAGGTAGTTGGGATCCTCCACCTTTACTTAAAATTACACCACTTAGGTGGGGTCTTCATTCAATGTGCCTAGATCTTATAATTTGGGTAGATCATTTTTTTCGTTACACTCATTCTATAATGATTCCAAATCTTGTTTATCGCCCATCTGTAGCTATGGTTTTTGTTGATTCAACAATGTACAAACAAAGTAAAATGCTATCTCCATTTTAGACTCTAGTTGTTCTATGTTTGTTTTGATTTTATTACTGTTGATATTTATCATATCTAGTAATTTCTTCTTATTTTTCCTACACCTATGAGTAATTTTCTCATGAAAAAGGATATGGTATATTTTTATACATCATGGGAATAATTTTTATTTTTTATATTTTTTTAATTTGGAAAATAATCAAATATATCTAATGTGTGAAAATAGAAAATGTAATAAAACAATGATTAGATCATGGAAAATAATGAATGTTTTGATGCAAAAATGTTGTAGGGAAATTCAAAAGAAAATTAATTTTTCTAATGCCATATAGAGGCTTACTAGGGCCGTCTTAATAGAGGAACTTTCTCATTTTATCTCATGCTATTTCCATGTTCACATAAACTACATATTTTTTTATTGTTTTAATTAATTCTATGAAATCAGTGAAATTTCAATAAAAGAAAATAATAAACTAACATAAAATGAAAAAAAAATTTTAACAAAGAAATAACTTTTCTCTTTTGGTCTGGTTATATAAGAAACCAGTTCTTATTCTTGAGGTACATGTTTATTCTTTTCTCTTTTCCTTAAGTATTGTTGAGAAAATAAGGAAAATGGGAGAAAATCCTAAATTTTGTGACTACACGCCGTGTACTTTGGCAGTGTGGAATGAGTACATAGGGCGTGTAGGCTTATCGACGATGATGGGTGTAAAAACTGACTACACGCCGTGTATAGGGTATTTACACGCTGTGTATTTAGTTGGAAGGTGAATAGTATGGCGGTGAAGCCAGCCACCAACTGAGCGATAGTACATGCCGTGCACTCAGGTATTACATGCCTTGTACTCATGTCGATAGATTAACAATGCCGCGGTTGAAATAAGTCGTCGTAGGAACAGTTAAAAAACGGAAAGTACACGCGGTGCACTCAATAGTACACATCGTGTAGTCTATTTTTTTCACTTAAAATGGGAAGTACCCTCCTCTATTCACAGAGAAGGCTTAGAATCAGAGGAGAGCTCGAGAGGATGGTCAGAGCTTTAGAGATCACCTAATCGATAACCATGAATCCAATTCCGCCTCCATCGGTCTCGTTGGAAGCGTACGGGTAAGACCTCCCCACTCCTTGAGACATTCTTACCAATTATTTTTCGAGGGGAGGTTATTTACATTTGAACAGGAATTATTTTACCTCAGATCTATGTCGTTCTTGGATGGTTCGAGGAGCGCCATTCATGTATACCGATCAGGGGCGATCGAGGTAGGTGGTCTGGTGTTTAAATTCCAACTACTGTGCGTTTTTGTGTACCATTGTGCTACGAAACCATGTTGGGGAATCGTGTGGATGTGGCCTTGGCTATTTAAAATACCTAGAATTGCATAGGTAATTTAATGAAATTGTAAAACTACTGTTTAGGATCACTGCTTGAATCCAGGACCACCCCAGGGGTGTGTTCCTCTGTTTAGCCATTTGGCCTGGTTACCTGAGGGTATATCGTAAATTCTATAATGTTTTAAATTACCTTGAGAGGAATTTTATATAAATTTCTTATTTATATGTTGGGCATGTCCTGGTTACCTATTTAGCCAGAGGGCAGTGTTGTGATTAGCTTGTGGGCAGTGCTCTGTTCAGTGTGAGGGAAACTTCTTTCGTGCCTGTGGGCAGCAGATTCTATGCCTGTGGGAGACACCTCGTACGCCTGTGGGAATTATTAGATATGATTGTGGGCATATTCCTGTGGGTTTGGATTCTCTTTACCTGAGGGTAAGGGTTTACGTGCCTGAGGACACTGACTATTTACTTAGAAATTCACTATGGTGATTTCCTTATATTTAATGATTAAATGAATATTAAAAATGGCAATATAACTGGTACAATTAGTTAATTTTGAGTACTTCTTAGTTTATTGCATTTACCACTGTACACTGCTATTGCACATTAACACTAACAGTTGGGCACGAACTTTTGGTGGGTGCCTACTGGGATTCATTTCTCACACCCTGTTTGGGTCATGTCTTCATCCCAAATAGACTATATTACTGCATGTGTAGATAAGGGCACGGGTCCCTATACAGGTACTTTATTGTTGCTAAGGAGTAGGAGAGCATGGGACCGAGCTTAGGCTTGAGACGCTGTTGAGTTCCTATTGCACTATTTTTCTTTGTTTGTTTTACCTGTACTTTCCATTGTATAGTATTGTTGTGTAACATGTTCTGGCTGTTTTATTAGAACGAGAGACATGTTTCATCATTATCTATATAACTGTTGGTTCTCTTTTACTGCAGTTGTTCGTTTAAGTTATGTATGTTTTACTTCTTCCGCTGTTGTTATATGTTTTATCTTGTATTCCACTATGCTAAACTTTGAAAAATGGAGGTATAGTTTCCCCACTATCAGACCTGGGACCTCACTTCTAGTTGGAATCCTCTAGCGTTTGGGGAAATGCATTTGAGGTCATGTGACCAACCGGGTTCGGGGCACCCGTGGAGTGGCACCTGGATCTGGGACGTTACAAAGTGTTATCAGAGGGGGTTTATTTTCTTTGAAATACTATTTGGAGCCTTTGTCAGGGAGAGGATGGGAATGGTAGTTGGTAATAAGCTGTGCCCGAGAGTATCCAACTCGTGTACAGGGAAAAGCCAGTCTACCTCGTATTTTTGCAATTATTCTGATTTTGCAAATTTGACAGTTTTTTTGATTTTTACCATTGGGTGACGCACTTGTGAATGTGCTGTTTATATGTTATCCATGAGTTTTATTTAGTCACAACCCGATGAGATGAGGGTATTCCATCTCATGCATCCTTTAGGCACATGCTAGAAATCACATTCCATGCATAGTTCCATGCCATATAGGTGCATTAAAAATTTCATGTTGTTGTGATAACTGCTTTGATAAATACCTGCTATGTGATCGGGTATTTTTGTGTGAGCCTTTTGATAAGATGGATGCCAAAATTTGGTTTTTGGGGAGTATGGGCCCTCAATGACCGGAATTTGGTGGATCATTTACTTGTTTACTTGTGTATAACATGTATAAGATGCCAAACTTTGATTTGCGGGGAGTATGGGCCCTCACGGATCAGAATTTGGCACTTAGGTGTTGTTTTTCAGTATTTTCTGGGTTCCAGAGTAGTTTTAGAGGATTAATTTCTAGAAAACCCAGGATACATGACGTGTAGTTCCTCGGACACACGCCAGGTGTTCTTCTGTTCGGGAAGAAATGAAATTTTTTTGAGTACACGCCATGTACCCTCAGTACACGCCGTGTAGTCTCTTCCCATGTCATAGACCATGTGGGAGGGGACATGGGGTGGGGAAAGGCTTGGGAAAAACACGCCGTGTACCGGATGTACACGCCGTGTAGTGTTGACCCAGAGTCCATCCGTGTTTGGAGACCTTGAGACATACCCGCCATATCCACCTAGGAACACGCCGTGTAGTCTGACCTGGGGACCCGACCATGTAGATAACAAACACGGGTCAATGTTACCTCCTCTTGAACACGCCGTGTACCTGAGGGACACCCCGTGTAGTCCTTACCGGTGGGAGACCATGTGGACTTAGCCGTGTGGCTGGGGAAATGGGGTGGTGTACATGCCGTGTGCGGTTGTAACACGCCGTGTGGTGTCGGCCATGTCACGAACGACACGGGCAGTTGAAAATTAAACCATACATGCCATTTAGATGCCACACATGTCGTGTAGTCTTGTTCAAAGTGAGCCATGTGGCTTAGCCGTGTATAAGGACTCGGGTAGGGAATGAGGATTCCAGTACATGCCATGTATTTAGAAGACACGTCGTGTGATTGGGGTGTTACACAGCCAGTTTAATCTGGAGTACACGACCATGTGAACGATTGTGAGAACATTCCATACAGTATTTATACATGCCGTGTAGTCATGTTTTGTAAATTTTGAAAAAATTCTTTCTCCATCTCCTTGTTTTCGGTCTTTGATAATACTGATCTAAGGTGTGTGTTTGTCCTTGTAGAGTCATGCCACCGAGACGACAACGCGTTGTTCTCCAAGAGAGCGGCAACGATTATACTCTAGAGATGGTAGGCCATGGGCTACCAGTGGATCCTCCAGTAGAGCCAGATGTGGCGCCATCCGTTATACTAGACATAGGTGCGGATGCACAGTTCTGTGAAGGCTTCATGCAGTTCATGCAGACCTTTCAGGGAGCATCGCCGGCTGCCATGTCTATGGCTGAACTGACTCGTATCTTCCAGCAGCAGCATCCACCTAGGTTTTTAGGGGATGGAATACCACATGCTATGGAGTATTGGATGGATTTATTGCAGACTATTGTCGAGCATCTTGAGATGCCTCCAGGGTGGAGGGTCAAGCTCGCGATTTATATGCTACGTGATTCTGCCAAAATGTGGTGGGATGTTACCACTCAGACAGAGCATCACAGAGACATGGTGTGGGAAGATTTTCAAACAGCTTTCTAGGACTTATTCTTCCCAGAGAAGCTGAGGGTAGATAGAGCTAGAGAGTTCATGAATCTGCAGCAGGGCGCTATGTCGGTGTTGGATTATTCTGCTCGTTTCACCGAGCTTCAGCGTTTTGCACCCGTTTTGGTGGGTGATGAGACATTGAGGGCTAGACGCTTTGAGGATGGTCTTCGATATGTCATCTGAGCACTGGTGAATGTTTTCAGGTTTCCTACTATACATGCTATTTTGAACCAGGCACTGATTACCGAGTGGAATTTGCGGGAAGCTAGTGGTGTGGGCCAGGGAAGTTCGACAATAGTTTCTGGTACTATTTCTACCAGTAAGAGGAAGAGATAGATGGACTTCTATCATGGTGGTAGTACTAGCCAGAAGAATGTTTCAGGTGGCCAGGTCATGTGATACTAGTGTGGTAAGGAGGGGTACAAGAGACCACAGTGTCCCCGTGACCCAGTGGAATGCTGATCTTGCAGTAGGATGGGGCATCTACAGCACTTTTGTAGGGCGTTTCCACCAGTGGCTAGTGAGAGGGGTTCTGTGCAGATTCCGTGTGCAAGAGAAGAACCAACAGATTCATACCAGTCGGGAAACTAGAATACGTCAGGGTGTGCAGACAGAGATGGTGGTCATGGCCGTGGTAGCCAGACACCAGGATCTCAGAGGCAGCAGGGTGGGACATCTCAGGGTAGCTAGGCTATGTCACATGGCCGCGACACTGGGCAGGCATATGTAGTGCAATAGACCAAACAGGAGTAGGATCCTGGACCTTCTACTATCAGAGGTACCATTATAGTAGCTTCTATCTTATCTTCAGTACTTTTTGATACGAGTGCTACACATATCTTTGTATCTGTTCCTATTGTGGAGAGCCTTGGGCTCTGTGTTTCTTATTATTCTGATGTTGTGACGCTAGACACTCTGTTTGGGACTAGAACGACTAGTGTGCGTCAGTGCAGGGAGTTCCCCCTTGAGGTTGGTGGGTGTCACTTTCTTTGGGACCTCTATGTCTTGGAGATGAAAATCTATGATGTCATTCTTAGGATGGACTTGTTGGTTCCCTTTCAAGCCTTTGTAGACTGATATCGACTCAGGGTGCGTTTCACGTCACCTGAGGGCGGAGAGTTTCTATACAAAGGTGAGTGGGATGTTCAGGCGAGTCAAGCTAGACCAGAGCATCGTGGGCGAGGTGGAGTCACAAACCAGATTGCGAGTTTATATCTGGATGATCAGGGGACTTGTTAGAAGGACTTCCCTACAGCGATTGATCGTTTCAGGGATGTCTTCCTGGATGAATTTTCATGTCTACCTCCAGAGCGTGAGGTGGATTTCTCTATTGAGCTTATGCTCGAAGTGGCACCGGTGTCCATTCCTCCTTATAGGATGGGTACAACTGAGTTACAGGAGCTCAAGAGACAGTTAGAGGAGTTACAGTCAAAAGGTTTTATCTGACCCAATACTTCTCCTTGGGGTTCTCTAGTCCTTTTTGTGAAGAAGGAGAATGGTAACCTCAGACTCTGTGTGGATTATCGGAAGCTAAACCAGTTGATGGTCAAGAAATGATATCCCTTACCAAGGATTGATGATCTTTTTGATCAACTTCAAGGTGCACGAGTGTTATCGAATATTGAATTGAGATCTGGATATAATCAGTTGCGCGTTAGACCATCTGATATACCTCTCACAGCCTTCAAGAGTATGTATGGTCTATATGAGTACTTGGTTATGCTGTTCGGACTCACGAACGCACCATCAGTTTTCATGGCTCTGATGAATCGTGTGTTCCATATTTATCTGGATTCTTTTGTGGTAGTATTTATGGACGATATCTTGGTGTACTCTCACACTCAACACCACCATGCCACCCATCTTGAGATCGTGATGAGTACACTGAGAGAGCATCAGATATATTCTAAGCTCTCAAAGTGCCACTTTTGGATGGACCAGATTCACTTCCTAGGTCATATCATCTCAAAGGAAGGAGTCGCAATATACCCAGAGAAGGTGAGAGCAGTAGTTTCTTGGGACCATCCTAAGAAAATGTTTGAGATACATAGTTTCTTGGGGATGGCTGGTTACTACATGTTTGAGGACTTCTCCCGCTTAGCAGCGCTATTGACGGGTTTGACTAAGAAGGGTGTGAAGTTCATTTGGAAAGAATCTTGCGAGATAGCCTTCCAGGAGCTGAAGGGAAGGTTGACATTAGCACCAATCCTAATACTTCCAGAGCATGGAAAGAGCTATATATTTTATTGTGATGCATCAGGTATTGGGATAGGAGCTGTGTTGATGCAGGGTGATCGAATAGTTGCGTATGGGTATCGGTAGTTGAGGCCACATTAGAGGAATTACCCGATGCATGACCTCGAGTTGGCTGTAGTTGTTCATGCGTTACGCTATTGGAGACATTATCTCTTGGGAGAGCATTTTGTGCTTTTTACCGACCACAAAAGTCTCAAGTATATCTTTACTCAGCGTGACTTGAATCTGAGGAAGTGAAGGTGGGTAGAATACCTTTAGTCCTTCGATTTTGAGCATTCCTATACACCTAGTAAGGGTAATGCATTTGCTGATGCACTGAGCAAGAAGACTCAGACATAAGCAGTTCATGAGGCCGGTGGTGAGTAGCAGCTAATGACTTTGTTCTCTGAGATGCATTTTGGGGTGCATGACAGTCAGGGGAAAACCAATCTTTCATCTTTAGCTGTGAGTTCTACCCTCCTGGATATAGTGATGATGAGACATCTATCTGATTCATAAGGCCTAGTTCTACGGGAGTTGGTGGCAAGTGAGGACCCTCCTCCTGGGTGGAAAATATGCGATGATGAGTTACTACATTTCCATGGACGAGTGTGGGTTCTAGGGGATATACGCGAGGAGTTGATTCGGGAGTTTCATGATTCAACTTGGGCAGTTCATCCCAGAGTTACCAAGATGTAACATGACTTGAGAAGTCAGTACTAGTGGCCGGGTATGAAGATAGAAGTAGCTGGTTTTGTTACAAGATGTTCCACCTGTCAGCAGGTGAAGGTAGAGCATCAGAGGCCAACCGAACTATTACAACAGTTACCCATTCCGGAGTGGAACTGGAATGATATTGCGATGGACTTCGTGACTGGGTTGCCAATATCACCTCGAGGCAATGATGCCATTTGGGTTGTTGTGGACAGACTCACAAAGGTAGATCACTTTTTTCCGATCAAGGAGACCTTCAGAGTTGATGACCTTGGGAATTTGTATATCCGAGAGGTAGTACGTCTTCATGGAGTCCCTCATTCTATCATTTCAGATAGGGACGCCCGTTTTACATCTCGTTTCTGGTAGAATTTTCATAGGGCACTAGGTACACAGGTGATTCTGAGCACAACTTACCACCCTCAGACCGATGATCAGTTAGAGCGTACGATACAGGTGCTAGAGGACATGCTGCTTGTGTGTATCCTAGACACTGGGGGCTCCTAGGAGAAGCATATATCCCTTGTTGAGTTTTCCTATAATAATAGTTTTCAATAAACTATTGAGATGGTACCTTATGAGGCTTTATATGGTAGGTCATACCGATCACCTTTGTGCTGGATGGAGGCAGGTGAGGAAGCTGTACTGGGACCACACCTCGTGCAGGAGACTTCTAAGCAGGTCCAGTTGATTCAGAAGCAGATGACTCCTGCATAGTCTCTTCAGAAATCTTATGCTGATCACCGCAGACAACCCTTGGAGTTCGTGGTCTGGGATCAAGTTTTCTTGTGTGTTTCACCGAGGTTGGGACACAAGAAGATTAGGAGACAGGTTAAACTTTCACCGAGGTAAGTGGGTCCATTTGAGATTCTCGAGAGAGTCAGGCTGGTTGCCTATCAGTTGCAGTTACCACAGAGGTACCGGGCCATGCACGATGTCTTCCATGTATCTCAGTTGCACTGTTATCATTCAGACCCATCTCACGTCTTTCATCCCGAGGAGGTTGAGATACAAGTCGATGAATCCTTTGAGGAACATCTGATTCGTATTGTGGATAGGAGCACGAAGGTTCTCTAAGGCTGGTCAGTTCCTCTCATACGGGTGCTATGGCAGCATAGTCGAGTGCAGGACGAAACCTGGGAGCAAGAGACAGACGTACATGCTCATTGTCCAGAGTTGTTCTGAGCTTTATCTTTACCACCCTTGGAAGGGAAATTTGGGAACGGATTTCTTTAGGGGGGGAAGTTTGTAAGAACCGGGTTCTTATTCTTGAGGTACGGGTTTCTTCTTTTCTCTTTTCCTTAAGTTTTTGAGAAAATAAGAAGAATGGGAGAAAATACTAAATATTGTGACTACATGCCGTGTACTTTTCCACATGCCGTGTACTTTGGCCATGTAGAATGAGTACATAGGGCATGTAGGCCTGTCGACGATGATGGGTGTAAAAACCGACTACACATTGTGTATAGGGTATTTACACACCGTGTATTCAGTCGGCAGATGAATAGTAAGGCGGTGAAGGTAGCCGCTAGCTGAGTGACAGTACACGCCATGTACTAAGGTATTACATGCTGTTTACTCATGCCGACAGATGAATAGTGCTGCGGTGGAAAGAAGCCGCCATAAGAACAGTTAAAAAAATGGAAAGTACATGCCGTGTACTCAATAGTACATGCCGTGTAGTCTGTTGTTTTCACTTAAAATGGGAATTAGCCTTCTCTGTTCACAGAGAAGGCTTAGAACCAGAGGAGAGATTAGGATGATGGTTTGAGCTTTGGATATCACCCGATCAAGCACTGTAAATCCGATTCCGCCTCTTTCGGTCTCGTTGGAACCGTACGGGTAAGCCCTCCCCTCTTCTTGAGCCGTTCTTACCAATTATTTTCCAAGGAGAAGTTATTTACATTTGAATGGGAATTATTTTACCTCAGATCTACGTCGTTCTTGGATGGTTCAAGGAGCGTCATTCACGTATACCGATCAGGTGCAATCGAGGTAGGTGGTCGGCTATTTAAATTCCAACTGCTTTGTGTTTTTGTGTACCATTGTGCTACGAACCCATGTTGGGGTGTTGTGTGGCTAAGGACTTGTCTATTTAAAATACCTAGAATTGCATAGGTAATTTAATGAAATTTTAAAACTGATGTTTAGGATCACTGCTTGGATCCAGGACCACCCCGGGGGTGTGTTCCTCTGTTTAGCCATTTGGCAAGGTTACCCGAGGGTATACTATAAATTATAGCATGTATTAAATTACCTTGAAAAGAATTGTATATAAATTTATTGTTTATATGTTGGGCATGGACTGGTTACCTGTTTAGCCTGAGGGTAGTGTTGTGATTAGCCTGTGGGCAGTGCTCGGTTCAGCCTGAGGGCAACTTCTTTTGTGCCTATGGGCAGTAGATTATGTGCCTTTGGGAGACACCTTGTACGCCTGTGGGAATTATTAGATATGCATGTGGAAAAATTCCTATGGGTTTGGATTCTCTTTCCCTGAGGGTAAGGGTTTACGTGCCTGAAGACACTGACTGTTTACTTAGAAATTCACTGTGGTGATTTCCTTATATTGAATGATTAAATGAATATTAAAAATGGAAATATAACTGGTAGAGTTAGTTACTTTTGAGTACTACTTAGTTTATTGCATTTACTACTGCACACTGCTATTGCACATTTACACTGACAGTTGGGCACATACCTTTGTTCGGTGCCTACTTGGATTCATTTCTCACACACTGTTTGGGTCATGTCTTAGGCCCAAACAGACTATATTGCTACAGGTGTGGATAAGGGAAAGGGTCCCTATGCATGTAATTGATTTTTGCAGAGGAGTGGGAGAGCATGAGACCGAGATTAGGCTTGCGATGCTGCTGAGTTCCTGTTGCACTGTTTTGCTTTGTTTGTTGTACCTGTACTTTCCATTGTATTGTATTACTGTGTAACATGTTCTGGATTTTTTCTTAGAATGAGAGACATGTTGCATCATTATCTATATAAATGTTGGTTCTCTTTTATTGTAGTTATTCATTTCAGTTATGTATGTTATACTTATTTTGTTGTTGTTGTATGTTTTATCTTGTATTCCGCTACGCTACACTTTGACAAATGAGGGCATAGTTTCCCCACTATCAGACTTGGTCCCTCGCTGCTAGTTGGCAGCCTCTGGAGTTTCAGGAAATGCACTTGAGGTCATGTGACCAACCGGGTTCGGGGTACCTGTGGAGTGGCACCTGGATCCGGGATGTTACATGTTAATAGGCTCCATTATCCTCTATAGTGTGGTTTCAATTTTATAACTATAGTTTAATCATTATATCTCAGTTTTAAACTAATATTTTTTTTATTTAGTGGTGTGAAATCTCTAATTACTTCAATAATATTAATCCAACCCCTCTTATAATCATGTCAAATGACACACCTAATTCTATAGTGTGACATATTATAGGACCTAACTCCATCATATGTCGTTTCATCCACTAAAATGATAAAAATCATCACATGAAGATCTTATGATTAATGGGAGGAATGGAAAAAATTTAAATAAAGAATAATTTTTTTTTGTTCAATGTCATAGTGTGAAATATTCATACTCATGTAATTCACTATTTCCCACAAAAAACATATAGAAAACATAAGAATTTTGAATGAATAATAAATGTAATTTCCACTTACCTCCCCTAAGACAATCCATGGGTGAGCCCCTAATTTTTAGGGTAAGAAGTTAATGTGCAATAGAAGAAGAAGATAAGAATATAATATGATAAATAAAATAAAAAAAAGTATTAGGATAATATAAATAAGTTAAACACATTAAATAACTAAAATAATAATATTGGGGGAGGAGGGATAAAAAGGAAAAGAAAATAAATAAGAAAATAAAATAACACAAAGAAAGAATAAAAAGAATAAGAATAAAAGAATGAGAAAAAATAAAGAAAAGGGGTGTGGAAGGAAAACTAAAACATAAACAATTCATTAGTCTATTTTATTTAAAATAAACGAAAGAATAATAAGAAATTAAAACTAAAAAAATATAGAAAAATGAAAATATAAACAAACCAACGGGAAACAATTAGCTTGGCATAGCATCATAATTTACCTATAGTAATGAGAACTCTCTATCTTAGTAGTGAGGGTTACAATTTATAGATATAGGAGAAGCCTCATGATCTCCCTTTAGTCAAGTATATCCTATAAATATTTAAAAAATAATATTATGGATTGAATAATGAGATTTGAATATCATTAATTTGATCGACAATGTATCTCAGGTAATCTAGGTTTGCAGCATAGACTAATCCAGTAGGGAATTATTAGCCATCATTATGCTTTTCATGGGTTATTCTATGTGGCCGTGGTGCTTAGAGGATATAAAAACACAAAATACAGTGGGTGGTGGGTTTTCTCTCTGCCACATCCTACCTTCAGAGTGTCTAGATGATTAAAAATGAAATTTATGGGGGTCATATGGGGACTATGAGGCAATCCATGGTGTTAGAGCGAAGAAAAATTAAAGATATATCTCAAGATCAAGCTCTTGGTGGTCTCCCATGTAATTATCTAGTGAAAATCAGTGGCAGCCAGCGTCATGTAGGTGTAAAGCCATTGTAGCGATCGATAAAGTAGGAGGAGAAGGGTGTTTAAGGTGAGGCCCATAAGGAAAAAATGTAACAAAAAAGTTTTTATTAATAAATGAACAATAAAACATAAAAAATGTGTCCCACATAGAATCCAATAGTGGGATGGTGCCTACATATAAGGAAACCCATAGGACATAAGCTGAAATGTAGATGAACTGGGGGTTAGAGGACCTCTGAAATTGTCATGGACCACCCCATCACAGTGAGAATTATCTCCCATGGTTGTTTGGGATTCACCACTACACACCCATGCACATGGGATTCATCAATACGAAAACACAATATTTGAGCACCCATGGCCCCCTATGATCGTCTTGATTCCTGGTTTGTAGCATGTCTATTGGGTTAGCTCTCACATGGGCCAACATGTTAGAGTGTCCCCTTCTGGGACATGTATGTGACATGTATTACCTAGTTGAGGGATGTCCCAAGATGTCTATATTTTTTTGGTAAATTCCCAAAAAATTTCAAATAACAATAAATTCAAAACACTTAATGAATATTATTAATAAAAAATATTCAAATGAATTTCAACATTAATTTCTTATCATTTTTACTCAATTTAAAAAATTTTAATTCTATTTTAATAATTTCCCATTATTTTAATTACACATTTAAAACCATGGGAACTTTGATTAAAAAACAACTTAAAATTATAGAAAATTATTTAAAATAATGCACCAAATATGTGTCTATCATAATCAAATGGCGTTTGTGAATGATATATCTACTTTTCGAGTAAATCCCCTCTGGGAATGAATGGTTTTGTGATATAAAATGGGAATTTATATCATATTTTGATTTAGGGTAACTTATGCAAAAATTCATGTTACCTATTTTTTTTGAAAACCACTTATAACAGTATAAAAGTTTATTTTACAGTGTAAATAGTTTTCACTCCCAAAAATATTCTTAAGAAATATTGTTCAAAAAATTTATATCATAAAATCTATATTTATTTTGTATATTGTTCCTATTCATTTTTTCAATAACCACACTGTAGGATATTCACTTCTTACACCTCTAAACACTTTTATAAACTAACCTAATGATTCTAAAAAACAAGACGAAAATCATAAAATGATTGCACATATAAAACCACGAGTGTTACATTCTCTACAAAATTGGGATCCTAATATTAGAAAAGATATATATTAATGTTTCCCTTGAACAAGTCAGGTCATTCATCATGAATAACCTCTTCCCATTCCCATGTTTCCTCTTGAATCGACCATGATTCCATAATACTCATAATAAAAAATAGATCTCCCTTTAAGGGTCCTTTACTGTCTATCTTACACCTATACCGATTCATTGATAAATGTTCCAACTAACTCATGAGTACCATGATCCCAACTGATCACATGATGAGGATTAGGGTGATACCCTTTCTATTGAAAAATATTGAATTCATAATTAACAAAATTGAATCACAGTTGTAATTCTAACAAGTACACAATAGTTTTTATCCATCCCACCACCTCAAATAGTCCCATGTATCATGGTTCTAACATCCTTTGTTTTACTATGTTCTAGGGAAAAAGTTTTTGTGACACTTTCTAGAAGACATGGTCACTCACATTAAAAGATAATGGTAAGTGATTATTATCTACATACACCTTCTTTCAACTTTGTGTCATATCTTTTAGTTTCCAGAGCATTGGGATCTTCTACATAGTATCATGGAAAAGACTCTATAAAATACAATATGTCTCTCCTATCACCACACAACATAATAGAGAATGATAAATAAGAATATTAAAATCCATGAATGGGGACATTAGTATTCTTTCATGATAACTGTTGTTATAAAATTATTCTACCAAAGAAATATGATTCCCCATGAACCACCAATGTCCTTGATGTGCTATGAAAAAATCATAAAAATGTCAGAATATTCCATTCCAACTACTTATTCATCTAGGGATGATATTCTAAGATCATATTAAATTGACATCTAGGATTCTGCTGCAATGATCACAAAATTTAGAATGTGAAATGGGGGTAAATATAAGATATAATCAATGATGGAACTCTATGGAACCTTAACAATTATAGGATACATAATTTTCCATGTCTTATAAAATGTTGTATTATCTAATAGTAATAAGGTGTGCTGAATTTGTAATTCAATACACTACTACTCTTGTGGCATCATGTTTATGTAATATACTTTATAGGCCTATGAAAATATCTATCACAAATTTCTCCCACTTTAATTCATTTATTGCCATAGACTAAAATATACTAGTAAATAGTTTATATTCATACTTTAATTTATGATATGTTATACATTTCATTATATAGTATTCAATATTATTTTTCATATCTACCCACTATAAATATAATTTCGTCACCATGGATATTATCTGAATAGTTATAGGCATATAGTGTAGCATAACAGTAAATCATTGATGTTAAACTTTTACTTGATGAAAAAGTATACATTTAAATATATATTAATGAATCTTGTGCTTCATACCTTCCCACCAAAAATATGCTTTCATCACCTTGTAAATTTTCTGAAGACCTAGTTGAATAGACAAATTTTAACAGTGGAATGCATAATGAAGTTTTTTTTGGAAATATGAATGTACAAAAAATTGATTTTGAAGGCATTAAAAAGAGTATTCATCTTGTATCCAAATATTATAAGTATCCCTACCATTTAATTTTTTCTATTGGGTTAGCTCTCTCATGGGCCAACATGTTAGAGTGGCCCCTTGTGGGACATGTATGTGACATGTATTCCCTAGTTGAGGGATGTCCCAAGATGTCTATATTTTTTTGGTAAATTCCCTAAAAATTTCAAATAATAATAAATTCAAAACACTTAATGAATATTATCAATAAAAAATATTCAAATGAATTTCAACATTAATTTCTTATCATTTTTACTCAATTTAAAAAAATTTAATTCTATTTTAATAATTTCCCATTATTTTAATTACACATTTAAAACCATGGGAACTTTGATTAAAAAACAACTTAAAATTATAGAAAATTATTTAAAATAATGCACCAAATATGTGTCTATCATAATCAAATGGAATTTGTGAATGATATATCTACTTTTCGGGTAAATCCCCTCTGGGAATGAATGGTTTTGTGATATAAATTGGGAATTTATATCATATTTTGATTTAGGGTAACTTATGCAAAAATACATGTTACCTATTTTTTTTGAAAACCACTTCTAACAGTATAAAAGTTTATTTTACAGTGTAAATAGTTTTCACTCCAAAAAATATTCTTAAGAAATATTGTTCAAAAAATTTATATCATAAAATCTATATTTATTTTGTATATTGTTCCTATTAATTTTTTAAATAACCACACTGTAGGATATTCACTTCTTACACCTCTAAACACTTTTATAAACTAACCTAATGATTCTAAAAAACAAGACGAAAATCATAAAATGATTGCACATATAAAACCATGATTGTTACATTCTCTACAACATTGGGATCCTAATCTTAGAAAAGATATATATTAATGTTTCCCTTGAACAATTCAGGTCATTCATCATGAATAACCTCTTCCCATTCCCATGTTTCCTCTTGAATCGACCATGATTCCACAATACTCATAATAAAAAATAGATCTCCCTTTAAGGGTCCTTTACTGTCTATCTTACACCTATACCGATTCATTGATAAATGTTACAACTAACTCATGAGTACCATGATCCCAACTGATCACATACTAAGGATTAGGGTGATACCCCTTCTATTGAAAAATATTGAATTCATAATTAACAAAATTGAATCACAGTTGTAATTCTAACAAGTACACAATAGTTTTTATCCATCCCACCACCTCAAATAGTCCCATGTATCATGGTTCTAACATCCTTTGTTTTACTATGTTCTAGGGAAAAAGATTTTGTGAAACTTTCTAGAAGACATGGTCACTCACATTAAAAGATAATGGTAAGTGATTATTATCTACATACACCTTCTGTCAACTTTGTGTCATATCTTTTAGTTTCCAGAGCATTGGGATCTTCTACATAGTATCATGGGAAAGACTCTATAAAATCCAATATGTCTCTCCTATCACCACACAACATAATAGAGAATGATAAAGAAGAATATTAAAATCCATGAATGGGGACATTAGTATTCTTTCATGATAACTATTGTTATAAAATTATTCTACCAAAGAAATATGATTCCCCATGAACCACCAATGTCCTTGATGTGCTATGAAAAAATCATAAAAATGTCAGAATATTCCATTCCAACTACTCATTAGTATAGGGATGATATTCTAAGATCATATTAAATTGACATCTAGGAGCCTGCTGTAATGATCACAAAATTTAGAATGTGAAATGGGGGTAAATATAAGATATAATCAATGATGGAACTCTATGGAACCTTAACAATTATAGGATACATAATTTTAAATGTCCTATAAAATGTTGTATTCTCTAATAGTAATAAGGTGTGATGAATTAGTAATTCAATACACTACTACTCTTGTGGCATCATGTTTATGTAATATACTTTATAGGCCTATGAAAATATCTATCACAAATTTCTCCCACTTCAATTCATTTATTGCCATAGACTAAAATATACTAGTAAATATTTTATGTTCATACTTTAATTTATGATATGTTATACATTTCATTATATAGTATTCAATATTCTTTTTAATATCTACCCACTATAAATATAATTTCTTCACCATGGATATTATCTGAATAGTTATAGGCATATAGTGTAGCATAACAGTCAATCATTGATGTTAAACTTTTACTTGATGAAAAAGTATACATTTAAATATATATTAATGAATCTTGTTCTTCATACCTTCCCACCATAAATATGCTTTCATCACCTTGTAAATTTTCTGAAGACCTAGTTGAATAGACAAATTTTAACAGTGGAATGCATAATGAAGTTTTTTTGGAAATATGAATGTACAAAAAATTGATTTTGAAGGCATTAAAAAGAGTATTCATCTTGTATCCAAATATTAGAAGTATCCCTACCATTTAATTTTTTCTTTATGGGTATAAAATTTAGATTACAAATTATGATCTCATAATGTCCTCAGTACAATTTCCATGTGATCTACATGGTCATTCTGGTTGTTATAGAATACCATAATATTGTTAACAAATATAGAAAAACATTCCCAACACTTATAAAAGATATGGTTAATAATATTAATGGAAACTACCAGTGCATTAATTTGGCCAAAAATCCATAATTATAAATTCAAAATGGACATAGGAACTATAAAATGTTTTTTCCAGATATCTTGTCTTCTGAATCTAAGCTAATGATATACTGAGCATAAATCAATTTTAGAGAACCACCTGGCTCCCTTTAATTGAAATAACACATCATCTATTCGAGAAAGAGGATACCTATTTCTGATTTTATCTTGATTTAATTTTTGATAATTTACACATAACGAGAGAAGACCATTTTCATTCATTACAAAAAATTCAATGTAGCATAAGGAGATATACAAGGTTTGATAAATACATTATTTTCCAATCCTTCTCACTGAACATTTAACTCTCCCAAATCATTCGAATCCATTATGTAATATTATAATGAAATAGGGATTTTTCCTAGAGTATATCAATAAAAAATTTGATTTATACCATACATGTAAAACCATAGAAATTGTTTGGAAAATCATATGGGAATATATCCACATTCTAAGAAGAGTCCCTTTCCCAATTTCTTCAACTGCATTAAAGGTTACTGGTGCTAACTAGATTTATATGGTTCCATAATCTATCATTAATGGTCATGTTCTTCCTAAATTTATATCAAAACCCCCTTAAAATATGGACTCCATCTAGATATTTAAAAATCACTTACTATGCATAACAATTGATATGGGATTTAAATCTCACAACCAAGTTCATATCGAACATTAAATAAAAAAATCCATCTCCAGGATTGTAAACTCCTAGTGAAACCTCACTACATTATTGGTAATTGAACATGCTGGGCATCTAAATTATCTGGACTACCACTATCCAAGGGTTGTCTTTATACTCACAACATAAAGATTCATTTCCATATATAGTCCAAATTTTTTATCCATATATGAATTAATGTGATGTTATAGTATCAAAGAAATCATGAACATGATTAGATTTTAGGGGAATGTTACCTCAAATCATA
Organism: Viscum album; assembly: GCA_963277665.1. Classification (NCBI taxonomy): domain Eukaryota; kingdom Viridiplantae; phylum Streptophyta; class Magnoliopsida; order Santalales; family Viscaceae; genus Viscum; species Viscum album. Next base: position 1,219,290,930 of record OY728151.1, read on the forward strand.
TTGGGACATGCATTTTCATTCTAGATTGCATGTTATACTCCATATAATGGCCACTAAGCTGTCATGGGATAATTCTTGCTTCCTTGAAGAGGTATCGTTTGAACAAAAAAATATTTCATTGAAACATCCTGGTTCACCTATGTTTATGGATGAAAATTAGTTTGATTGGATGGTTCTGTTCAAGGATATGAAATATGAGGTTGAGTAGAGCCAATTCCACCCACTAATCCTGGATGTTTTAGAAAAAAATTCTTCATATGGACTCTTTTGTGGAAATGGTAGATTTTTTTTGGGTGTAGTACATTATTTATTCATGTACATTAATGAACCTCACTAAAAAACCCTGGTTTATCATCAACTCTTACATGAAAATTAACTTTTTATTCTGATTTTGAGGTTATCACACTCTATGAGAGTATACATTCCACAATATATTATTTCCAGCACTATGATTAAATCCTTTCCCTACGGGAACAAATAGACTACCTCCAACATGATTCCCCCAAAATATCCATTTCTACTATTTCTCTGTTAACCATATTTGTATGAACAGTAATACAATGAAAAACTACCATAAATCAAATCTCTGATCACAATACCAACTCAAAGATATATGACTTTGAGGATTCTCTAGAATCTACTTCTGGGAAAAAATGAAAAAATTCATAAACATGGATTCATACATTATAACATAGTGGTTTTCTTTCCCCAAGAGAAAAAATATGTTGTTATTTATATTTTCAATGTGTGTTTATAGGATTTTTTATTGAAAAATTATTCAAAATCCTACCACATAATTCATTGGTAAGTTATATCATGGACAGTTAAATCCCACTATTGGAATGAAATATCTTCCAATATACCGATTTCCATCTTAATATTCATCTCTACTAGTGTACCAAGAAAACCAATGATTCTATTCATTTGTTTTATAAAAAAATATAATTTATCAGATTTATAATCCCCTTAAAAAACAAGTGGATTATGATTCTGAAAATATGCATAATGACATACCTTCCTTGGTTAATCATTTTGATTTCCATTTTCAATAGCTTGAAATACATGAACAATACTCTATACAAGTTATTGGTTCACATGTAGCTTATGTGCAACCACATTTTCAGCACATTATTACTATTTATTTGTATGGAATATTTGTAGTTCCATTTTACATAAGTAAAAAATAAACCATTTAGTCCATTTCTCTCTAGTAACTAATGTCTTGAAATAATTACAAAAAATTATAAACAATTTTTCATTACCATGATCTAAAACTACTGTAACTGTCTTTTAAAAAATAAAGAGTTTTATCTATTTTCACAATTCATTTGGGAAGTATATGAAAAAGGCAGTCCTAGTGGGAATTCTCACTATAATTCATGGTATGCAACACTCGATGCTAAATCCTAAATGACCAGCTAACAACACTCCAAGAGGTGTCCTCTTACAATTTTTTCCCAAACCACTATTTTAATATGTTTTTAATTATAAATATGTTAGCTATGAATTTTTATTATATACATTTCATGTTATGGCAGTCCTATATCCTCGCTACCAACACAACTCAAGGAATAGAAATAATTGAAACCATTTGTAACATGCCTCCAAAACTCATTAGTTTGGGAAGATACATAGTTCTAATGACTTTAGGTGATATCCATAGGACACCAAAGGTTTGAAATAATCACCAAGGGATTATTAAATTATTGGGGGGGTGATATTACGTTAAAAACATATGACTTGCTAAAAATAAAGAAGAAAATAAAGAAGAACTACATGATATATAAATTAATAATCACACAAATAAATGGAATATCAATACAGAATAATATTAGAGTGAAAATTGAAAAATAAGTAAAGGTTAAAGGATAAGGATCTGAAAAAATACATTAACACCAATGGGGAACCATCATAGACCAAGATGTAGACACTCAATAACTCCAACTTTAGCAAAAAAACTATGACATCAACGATCACCGCTATATAAGTATGAAACATAAACCTTCCCTATATCTCAGTAGATCAAATTTTAAACATAAAAAAGTTCTCAAGAATGTGGTGAGTATATCACACACTAAGATTTCCTAAAAAACATCCCATTACATACCACTAGAAATATAACAAGTAAATCAGTTTTATATTAAACAAATGGAGATAATATAAAATAGTTTTAACAAAGGAAAACTATTAAAGAAATAAATTTAATGAAATAAATTATTTCACATTCTCATTTACATTTCACGTTCCATACCCAATTTATGTTCCATACCAACAAAAACCTACAAAAATAATGACAATTCCAAAACTCATGAGAATAGATTCATCTTTCACTAAGTCGTCACTAGGTTATATCAACTTATTGCATTTTAGTCGATACTAAGAACTAAGACTATTTCAAAAAGGACTCATACAATAAAATATAAACACATTCCACCTTGTATTCCTTGACAATAATCTATGACAAATTTTTTTCCACACAAAACATTTATTTGAAAACCAAATTCATTGAAAAAAATTAATTAAAACATCTCATGATAATATACTAATACCAACATTTTAAAATCACATAAAACAAGAGTTCTCCAAATAAATAAATCAAGGTATTTTTAAATCAATGAACCGGAAAAATTTATCATGATTCAATAAAACATGTTAGAGAATGGTAGAATTAGAGAGAAGCCACCTACCTCGATTATGATTTCCAAAAGTATCTTAAAAAATTCCATGTATAAACATATTATTTCTATTACACTATCAAAACCCAAGAAGATTACATCATGATAAATAAAAACCCATAGATCTAGGTATCACACATCATTCCACCACTGTGATCTAGACATCAAAATGAGATGCAAAACGATAAAGAAAAATAAACCCCCATCCTTTGATTCCAAAAAAAGCCAATGGTTCATTATCCAAGGAGTATAGAGATTGACTATTGCCTAAAATCATCTTGGATTACCATAAAAGTCAAGAGGTTCAAATCAATAGTATAGAAGAAAAATATTTTCGGTGGATGTTAAAAACCCAATGGGCCTGAATTATTTTACAATATAAATTGGGACTTGATGTTATAAGTTGATCATGGTCTAGTTATGCTAAAATACCTACCACCTCATTTATTTTTTTCTTAAAAATGCCATTTTATGGTAGAAATTTCCATTTCATGGAATATTTTTTTATGCCATGAAATTTTCATACCCTATTTATTATGAACAATTTATGTTTCAATATTACTACTTACAGTAAAAATGATTCTTTTACACTTTTCTAGTAGCCAGACTCCAGTTTCTTCCATTTTTTTACAACTTTAAACACTTATAGAAGATAACCTAAAGGCTCTAAAAACATGAAAAAATCATAAAAGGATGGATTATATAAAACAATGGTTGATATATCTCTTATTGAGGATAATAATATATATTTAAAAAAAATACGTAATAGTTGTTCATTTAGAATATTTTTTTTGATTATAGAAATATTTATTCATATTAAATGATTTTATTGTTAATTAAATGTGGTATAATCATTTGATATTTAATTAAAAATATAAAATATTATTACTTTTTAGGATTATAAATAGTTATTTGTAACATCCCCTACTTGGTTACCCCTCATGTGACCATGAAGGATCACTGCGAGACCTCAAGAATGACTCCCCTTTCACCAAAGGATAGCGACTAGCAGTGATGGTCTAACAAATATAGTGGAGAGGCTATACCATATGATAAAAAATTAGAATTACATAAAAAACATAATAAAAATATATGATACAATCTACACCAATATATAAATATTAAGTTTCCAAAATGATCCAATATCATTAATCCATGGATTTTCATACTTAATGTTTCACTAAATTCATAAAAAAATCGACTAAATTAAACACATTAAATAAATAATTATAAAACTTTTAATGAACCTATTTTCAGTCCCATATCAAAGCTACAGTACTAGCTAGCATGTTAACGAATCAAGCCTAGTGCTCTTTGCCCATGTCCTATCCTTCTTATATGAAGTCTGCATGGGTATCGAACAATGGCACAAATTGAGTGTGAGTAAAAGTCAGTTATTCTCACTCATGTGACTGAGACAGGTCACCATGATAATTGAAGCATGGATCCTTGCATTTTAGAGGCTTACAGTTAGTAGTGAGGGTATAATAAATAGATTTTGGAGACTATACCATCCTGTAAAAAATAACTGCCATAATAGAAAAATGATAAACAATATGATACAATCAAATCTAAGAGATAAACATGAAATTAACAAAACAACCCAATATCCCCAATCTATGAAATTTCATACTAAATTCATATGAGCAACCAATTGAATGAAAGACACAAAATAATGAATCATATAACTATTCATGAATTCCATGCTTAGTCTCATCTCTAGGCTCTAGTCCTATATACAAATTCCAACTATCATGAAATGATATCCTTTAGCTTATATAGTCTCACATCCATGTAGTATTATCAGTTAATAAATGCAGTCCCAAATAAAGTTTGAGTAAAACAAAGTAGGCCGCCACAAATGGAATCTAAACAAATATTTTCTAGTTAATAGGGCATTAAATAGTTTGATTATGAAGACATTAATTATAAATTAAATTCAGAACAACTAAATAAATACGATACCCCTCAAGCTCCAAGTTGACACTCAGGGAGATCCATACCTGTCACGACAAAATTCCAGTTCTCTCTATCCATACCCACAAATGGGTCCAATTTATGTAACTAGGGGATCCATATTATCCAACCATATCATCCATTTTTGTCTATCGGTGTGTATATATATATATATATTGAATTTTGAAATGGTCAAAATGAATTCACATTCCAATGGCCAATTATATATTTAATTCACAAAATACACAATATTAATTCCCAATCCATAGACCAATTACACATTTAGTTCATAATGGGGCCAAGGTAAATTAAAATTACAGGGGCCAATCACAAGCCAATGTATGAAAATAGTATGATAACATAACATTTAACCAATCAAATTAAAATTATTCAATATCATGAAAAATATTCAAGAGAATTACAATTTATAATTAACATATCAATTATACCCAAATACCAATCATCATTTCAATTATACCAAGTTAACAATTCACATTTTTAGCTAAGTCTACATTTCCAATTTCAAACCCCTAATGTATCAAGTATCACAAGACTTGATCCAAAGACCAAGCCATGATTCCATAATTTAGTTTCAAAGAAAATGGATTTGTATAACATGGATTTAAATCCTAGTTTCAATGATAAGAACACCTCATAGGTGACTAAATTATAGGGGTTCAATCACCAACGGACCCAATGAGACCTGGAAAATGTTGAGGTAGATGGATTTAGGGTATATAAGTGATTACCAATTGAGATAGGTTTCACATACAACATGTCAGTATGATCGCACCTGTTAAATATACTAGAAACTAAATACAAAACATATGGAGCCTCTTTAGACCACATACCTTAGAATTAGAGAAGAAGAATCCCAATAATCAATATTCTAGACCATGTGCAACACCACAATTCTAAATAACTGGATCTATAGATCAAATAATGGATCAACATATCAATAAAATTCATTAGATAAGTCAAGGAATACCAAGAGAACTATTCAAGATCACTAATCTCATAGTAGGGTATAATTTAAGGGGTTAGAGATGTTAAAATATTGTTTATATAAAAAGAAGCGGTTTCCACACATAAAATTACTAGTAGACCCCCAATAATGAGATGATGTGATCTCACCAGTTAGAGTTTCTTCCTATCAACAAATTCCTATAGTTTTACTGGTCTAGTTCCCCATAAAATATATATCCAGTGGAACTTCATTAGCTCTCCTACTACTTTACACTATTAGAATTCAGAAATTATGCCCCTATGAGCCCTAGAGATACATTTTAGACCAGGAATGAAGATCATTTATAGAATATAAAGAGGTTCAACCTAATTTAAGGATAGAAGTACCTCAATAGGGGAGATGGGTTTTAAATCCCTGAATATTAGCTTGGATTTAAATATGAATCTTTATATTTGTTCATTTGTAATAAAAATAGTGTGATCAATAATATAATTCTTGTTTCGTATGTGGATGAAAAACATTTGGTCAATACTGATGTTAAAATTTAAATGAGATAAGAATGATATTAAATTAGAACTTTGAAATTAAATACCTTGAGTATGTTTCTTTTATTTTCATGTATCCAAATTAATTATGATAGGTTATGTGGTATTCATGTTTTGCCTCTAAATATATATATATATATATAAGATCATAAATTATTTTAGCATAATTTATTTCTTAACTTATACTAGAAGGATTATTTTAACGATAGAAACATCATATAAAATTGTATCATAAGCTACTGATATTTTTAATTTTAGCTATTATTAAGTTTTAATTTTACCTAATATTACCTTTTCATAATTATTGGAGTTTATACTTGAGTAATGTAGAATTTTTTTTCTTAAAAATTATTATAAAAGGTCATCAAATTAAAGGTCACTGAAAAGTATATATTGATCTATTTGAATTCTATTCAACTTTATTTGTTTAGTTATTTTTGAATATGATTTTTTTGGGTTCCCTGATGGGTGAAAAACTACATTAAAATTTATTTTGTGATGGCATGAAAGAATTTTTTTAATATTATCAAATTTAAACTTATAGTCACTTCTACCATGAAAGTAGTGTGTATCAGTTTTTATAAGGAAAAACCTATTTTAAAACATATAAAGGAAACTTATGTTGCATTTCAACAATATTGCTACATTGAAATTATCTAAAGAAATAAGATTAGTGATTCATGTTTGAAGTATTTTGATATAAAATACTTTTTTGTTAGGGAGAAATTTCTAGATTCATGTACTCAAATTCATAATCTTCTTAAATAGATTATTCTGATGAACTAACAAACCAAATATCTAACCATTTGTGATTATCATAGTCATGTTATCCATAAGTGTTTGATTAAGTCTTTTGATGTTTTGGGTTAGTAGGATTTTTATTCTCTATAAATGAAAATTTTATTTAAGAGATATTTTGAAATGAAATCATTTTTAATATTGTATCACTTAATGAATTTTGTGATTGTTAGAATGTTATTGGAATTATATATCATATTTAATTTAATTGTCTAATTATTAATACTTTTTTTCTATATGAGTGTTAACACTTGTATCAATAATGACCCTATCATATATTATTTCTATATTTTTATATTTCATACTTCAGATTTTTATATTCTTTAATTTAATTTATATATTTGTTTTTTTAATTAATTAATTCTTTCTAAGTGGGATAATTATAGAAATATAATTTTTATTTTAATTAATTAATTAATTTGATAATATTAGTTTAATGTGTCAATTAAGAGAATTGATTTTACATATACATGCAATGATGATTTTGATGCTACTAATGCTTCAAATTCTACATAATTATAGAATAATCCATTGATGGTTCATATTTAAGACATTTATGGATATTAAATGGTGGAAATTAATTTAATGATACATTATGGAAATCTTCCTTCACTAGGCCAATGGAAGGTGTATCTTCTCATCTGGTAATTCCTATATAAACTGATGCTCTATCCATCAATTGTTAATATTATAATCATTGATGATTTTTTAGTAAGATACTATGATTCCTTCATTAATCATTCCACCATTAGCTGATAAACCTATATTTTAATATAATCAATTCCATGGATTCGACAATAATGACTCATACACAAAGTCTTCAAATATGACACTCAAATGACAGGTAAAAATCATTATTATGTGTACTATTTTTTAACCAATCATAATATAATATATTGAATCCTTGATTAATTATGGTTAACATATAATATAATTATCTATAATGATCTTGTTGTCATCTTGGTATTTGGGATATCATAAATAATGACTAATCATTCCCATTTGATAACCCTTTCATGTATTATCACATCCTTAATTTGAGAAATGTTGTAGTCGATGGATGGGGTTTGAAGAAATGAACACCCATATTTAAAATTTTCATAAAATCATCATTTACATGACCACTATAATAAAATATAAAAATAAATCAGAAAATATATGATAAAAAATGAATGATAATTTAATCAATGAAATAACATATTAATATTTGAAATGTGGAATCAATATTTTTGGTCAATTCACTTTAAATCCAATTTATTCCAAGGTTATTTTCTCCTCGAAAAACAATCCTTGATAGAAATATTGACTTATTTCAAGAACAACTCTAAAAAATAATAAATCATTTTAAGCCGTGTTTTTAATATATTAAACATTTAGTTCCATGTTTTATAAAATCACTTAATGTTTTTAATTCATATAAAAATCAGTTTATATAAGGAAATCAACATTAAATTTTAGTGATGTTTTTTTGAAAAATTGGATCTCATCAATTCCCTAGGATTTCTTTTTGTACTCTAGGGAAAATATATATCTTTATCCCATTTAATCAAACAATATAAAATGCATTGGAATTTATATTTCTCATATAAAATGATTTATCATACATCATATATGAATTCAATCTCCAGGTAAATAACCTCACCTACCCAAATGAATTAAATGTTTAATATTCATTCATTCACATTTTGTGACCTACCTCACATGTGATTCATCATCACTATTAACTAAAGATAATTATAGAATTATATATTTATTATTATACAAATAATACGATTGTATATCCATATAAGTGTCATGCTTCAAATTATTTGCATTGTGAGGCATTAAAATGAATCATATCACTCAGACTTTTGAAATGTGAGTATTGTGGCTTCACTTAGTGGGTAAATGTTAAAAAAATCCATAAATACGTGATTTTTATATTAAATACAACTTATGATGAATCAATTTGAGCAACTAAAAATACCTTAATTACCTTTTCAAGTTGATACACCATACTCCCATTCTTTTAATATGTGTCATGAGTCCTAAAAATGAAACAAAATGAATATTTCACACCTCATTATACTTATTATTTTAATAATATATAGTTCTTAGTATTTAATTTTTTTCCTTTATTTATTTATTTATATAATTTTTATATATTTTTTTATTAAGGAGAATAGAATGATAAAAATAAATATAATTAATTTAACTCACACCCACCTTCATTAATTTCCTAAAATGATGACACCACACTGACAATTTCGGACACAAGTTACACCTCAGAAAGTAAACAAATGAAATGACCTCTACAACCATACTTGAAATAATTATGAAATAATATTAAGAGTGATGGTAGGTAAGTTATAATAAATATAATATGTGACGTTAACCTATAAGGTCATTCATAGTCAACTGGGTGTTTAACAAGTATCAATATAAAGGTAAGTCTTGAAGAAAAAATAAGGGATATCCAAAAGAATGAATCAATCATTTTAAAAAACATTTAAAGAAATCAAAATATTTGAGTAATTATAATCACATGTTTTAGTTACTATAAAAAATATAAGATTCTCTTAATAGAGATAGGGTATTAGGAAAAAGATAGAAATATTTAGTTTAATTACCTATCAGAAAATGGAAAAACTTTGGGACATTCACTCATGTCAATGAATTTAAATTTATAATAAAATATCATGTATATGATTTAAAATAAAAATCAATGAAAATATATATATTAATAACAATAATTTAAATAGTTTTCATCTCAAAATGATGAAATATTAATAAAAATGAGTCTAGAATTCTAAAAAAAATTCTATATATCCATTTAAACCCAAAGTGTATAAAAACCTTAAAATAAAAATAAAAATAAAAATAAAAATACAACAATGAAAAATACACAAAAAATTAAAAAACACATTAAATGACGTTTTTATATAATCTACACTTAATTTTTACCTTGAAACCAATTTTTTTTTAAAATTGATTTAAATGGAATAATTGAATCAATACAGGCAATCAAAATTATTAGCATGAGTATGATAGGTACAACCTAAATCATTTTAGATCATGTCAAATATATACTTACACCCACACAAAAAATTACTTAGAAGGAAAGAAAACAAAAAAACATGAAAATTTAATTCAAGATAAAACAAGGAAACATAATAAAACTAAAAAATAAGAAATTATTGGGTTTTCCAGAGAGTGGTGTTGCTTTTATATTTCCTAAAGTCATCCAGTTTCAATGTTCACCCCAATATAAAGTTAGATGGGGCTTATGTGATGAGAATCACATAATGTTCTCTTTCCTTGTGTCTATAATTAGGCACCCATATAAGAGTATTCAAAAATAAAATAAGATTTTATAAACCATAATAAAGAGTAAATAAAATAGATAGAGTAACTAGGAAGAGAATATAGGTGTTCTCCATATAATTTTAATCCTCCTTATGATTTTTGTTTCATTTCTATGAAGGTAATTTTTTAACTTTAAAGTGAGTCAAATAATTCTTCTTAGAGTGTTACCTCTGATTCCATGCTAGAATCTTATTTAAATTAAATTATCATCTTATATTTTAGGTATTCTTCTTCTTGTTATTCAAATTACTAGTCCATGAGTGGATCAGTAAAATATACATGGAAATTTCAAAGAAATTTATAATGTATTTAAAGAAATAAAAAATTCAAATGAAATGGATTACAATGAATATGATAACACTTTTAATAGTTTTACCATGATGTCTTATTCTTATTCAATCACCCCTGGAAAAGGATAAATGGAAGTGAGAAGTGGATCATCCAAATTTTTATAAAAAAAATTGACTCTATTTTTCATAATATTAATGGAAGGATTCTAATAATTTTTATGAATCTAAAACATAAAAATAAAATGGGGTTTTAATCATCTCATTTTGATAAATATAAAAAATAATTGAATCTCAACTGTGAATAACTCGGTTAATTTTGTTAGTTTTAAGTATTTAGTCTTCTTTAAGTAAATCCAAAAATATATTGGAAGGTGTTAGAATAAAAGGATTATAATTTATATCTTATACCTCTTTTATTTACTCATTATAAAATACCATTTGATTTATTTCCCAATTTTATTTTTTTGTGGTACTTTCTCCATGAATAATTGAAAGGTGTATTTCATCATCTCTATCATTTTTTGAAGCTCCTTTATCTCCCTTTATTTCTTTATTGTATGTTTTTATCATTGAAAGTAACATTATAGTGTTTATATATTATTTGTGGTGGAATTGGGGAATTTGATTTTTAAGACATTAAAATGATTTTTTTAGAAGCTTGCATCCTCCAATTAAATATGGCACACTAAAGATTTTTATGGCCAAGGGAAATATTTTTTGGAACCTATTATAGGATAGAAGTAGAATAAGAGTGTTTCTTTAGAGACAAGTCTATGAAAATTGTGGTGTGATTGTCCACATTAGAAAACTGGGAATAAATTTTTTCATATATTATAGACTAATGCACACACAGTTATACTAATCCTAGTTTGAGAAAGAAAATGGAACATGAAAGATGAAGAAATAAATAAAAAAAATTAATGAAAATAAATAAAATAAAATAATAAAGTACCAAAAAACGTGATGATAAGTACAAACCAATAATGAACCATCCTTATACATGGAACCAAATAAATAAATGGACCTTACAATGTCTTTAACATTAAAAATTTTCCTCAAGGATGAATCCTTATGGATGGTCGCAATTTATCTCTCGAGAAAGAAACTCATTCAGTAAAATATCATAAATTTTTGTCACCTATTTTTTTAGTTTTTCATTAATTTAATGAAATGAAAAGGTGAAAGTGAGTGAATTTATATATTAAAAAAATGTATACAAAGAAATTTAAATAAAAATAAAACAAAATAAAAGATAAAAGAAAATGGGGAGAATTAGTCAACTCGAAAGATGATTTAGTATCATCATCATTGTTGAATTATTTATTTCATTTATTTTAATCAATTAGATTATATTATATTTCATAGAACGACCTCCAACATTTATTTTATGAGTTTATAACATAATTGAGAGACTCTATTTCCATGAAAACCATTAATTTATTTTTGAAGAAGGAATGAAAGAACACCTCTTACTACTTCAAATAAATCTTTTATCATGGTGTGATTTTGAATTTATCAGTGCTAAAAAAGAATTGATGATGTATAGAGTAATAAAATACATGATATTTTATCAGAAAAAAGGATGATTAAATGAAAATATCTTTTACTACTAATAAATTTAGGGCCCATAAAAGGTAATTTTATCTGTACTATTTCTAGTGTTGATATAATAAAATTTATCTATGCTATCTCTAGCACTGATAAAAGTCACCAACTATAGTATCATGGTGCTATATGAAAAACACAATAAAAAATATTAATAAATTGAGATAAATTATAAATATTTTTACATTATAATAAATTATAATTAAAAAAAAATTTACATTACAAACATTTTAAAACACTAAAATGACATTGATATATATAATTAATTACCATCATGTTCAATTTCTTACAAACTCAATAAAATTTTAACTCATAAGAGACCTAGGTGAATCTATATTTTATTTTCCTTGGGTTACGCTTCTAATAGATCTTGATTGCACACTAGTTTTTAAGAAACCACCCCTATCTTGAATATAATATACATGTACGAGTTATAAAAACAATAATTATTTTAGTAATACCATAAAGAAATTTAATTTATCATATATTCTATGTAGTATTTATGGATATTATATGGATTATATTTTAAACTAGGAGATGAGACTTCATGAGATTCTGAGACCCGGTGTGCCAAGAATAAATGATCGAAATATATTAAATATATTTAATAGAATGCACACATATTTTTCTTGAAAATATGGAATAAATCCAAAATGGGGAACCATATCAAAAATCCAAGGGTACCATTGAGTTTAGAACAAGGGTTATACCCTAGTCAGGACATAACCTTTGTTGTCATGGGATGTTTGTGAATAATTCATTATAAACATAAATTAATGAAATGAATATAATAATTAATTTATATTTTTAGTTTGGAAATAATGACCTGATTTATCCATTAATTATATGGTTATACAAATTACTCTAGGTTTTCCACTCAATAATTTGAGATTTTAGAAAACTATTGAAGATATTTATTAGAATTGATGATAGATCGAGATCAGATCATGGATCATTGTGCCAACAGAGTCCATGGATCTCATCAATAATGAAAACACAATCGTTCTTTGTCAACGATCGATCCAAAATAAAAGTAGTATGATTTTTTGTTCGTTATATACCATTTATTTATTCCGTATGGACATAGATAAATTCCATGAACATATTTGATACGTGCATTGTTAGTAGATTTATTTTTATGGAATTTTATATTTTTTCTCGTATTATCCTTCTTCGTTCATCTCCTTCTACAAAAAATAATTGAGTACAATAGAAAAAATTTCAAGGTTAATTCTTCAAATGTTTTTGTGTATTTCACCCCTAATTTCTACCACCATTCATCATTGGAAATAAATTTGGCCAACAGATAGTTTAATACCTAGTTTCCAATCATTATGAGACCATTCTTTAGTGAAATTTATCAAAACTGTGGGTGTGAGTCACGATAGTGGTTGAAATATATGGATTGATGAAGAAATATTTTATATTTACAAATAATAATACCGGATCGAGAGTTCCCAATTTTTCCAGAGAAATGTACAATGATGAAGTTATTAATTCAGATGATAGTGGTGTTTTTATAATCTATTTTGATGTTCAGATTCCGATGAGAAAGTGGTGGTAGAGCTCGGTCGACCAAGATCTAAGATCTATGGGGAGACATACAATAGAAATTGAGAGATAAGTGTCATGTGAGGAAGAATATAGGAGACACATCAAAATATGGAGAATATCAAGAAACACTCTTTATAAATCATGATTACACACCCTATAGGGGCTGTTATACAACAACTAGGGTTTCAAGATTAAGAGAAGGATCACACAACATCTTCCACCTATCACATAGTGTGTGACCATTATTGGTTGGATCTTCATGTAATTCAGAAAGTATATGAGCATGGAAAAAAGTACATGTCCATGTATCTTGTCATGTACATGGACACAAACCTGGCTTAGTGTACATGAGTCGGTACATGAACATGACCAAGTGGCATGGGTAGGGTGTAACATCCCAGGTAAATAAATAATATGACATTTTCATATTTATTAATATTTGTAAATTAATTATTAATTTTACTTTAAAGTGGATTTTATGTTCGATGGCATACCCGATACACAACAACGGGTTTCTTTGAAATCTTACGTTATACAATAATAATATAATATTATTATTTTAAATAGTGCCTAACTCCTAGCCATTGTATTGGCGTGAATGAAAAAAACTAACTAAAATAGTATTATACATGTTTGTTAAATGCTTTTACATTTATCCAATAAAAGTAAGAGGCTTAAAATGTGAATGAATCTAATTTTAAGCATAATTTACTTAAAAAAGTTGATATATCGCCTTTTAATGGAGAACTATCTTTAAATATAGTTTGGGTCACTTTTATATTTCATATTTGATTAAATAAAATTATTCATTATAATTGGGACATTAAAATTCACTTTGGGTAAAATTTTGGTATTTTTCTGATAAAATTCAATTTTTGATGAATAGTGGAAAATACTGTATTTTAATTCAAAATCGTCTTTTAATCTAATTTATTTATATGGTTTTATTATCTTTTTAATTGGTTTTAAAGTATAATTAGATTATATTTTCACCATTTAATCCAATTTTGTTCATTGGAAGAAATTTCACTTTGAAATTGGGCATAAACAAATGTCAATCTTTTGATAGTTATTATTTCTTAAAAACACGCCTTTTGTTTTAACAACGAGAATTAATTTTAAATTAATTAATCCAACTTTTATATTTTGAATTTGGAAAAATAGAAATCATTTTTTAATTTATAATATCAAATATTTCTTATGCCGAATTTTTGGTATTTTTCTGAAAAACTTCAATTTTTGATGTATAATGAAACCACTAAGTAATAGTTAAAAATATAACTTTTTCATTTAAATGAAATTTACCACTTCTGTGAATTTAATTATGAAAATCTGAAATACATGGTTGTTATTAATAAGTAAAATGTGGTTCAATAAGATGAAAATAAGTTTTTGTGAATAGTACCTTTGACTTTTATTTATTGTTGTTAAAGGTAAATAGGGTATTTCAAGGTAAAATAAATATCATAATAATAATAAATTACCTTAAAACTTGTAATAACCTTATTTGATGAGTCATGTAAGACCATGGTAATCCTTGGGACTATTTTGGGACCCCATGGAGCCACTTAAGAGTGAAAATGACACTTTATATTACTTAATTTAAAGTAAAGACCAAAATGACATAAACAAATATCTTTTAGTAAATTAATTTTTACATTGGGTTAATAAGTTATCTCTTAAACTATAAATATTATTTGGAATTATAAAAATATTTACCACATCATGGTATTTTTTTTATAAATTTTAGACATCATATAAATAAAATTATGTATGACACAATAATGATGCAGTGTTTACCTCATTAATTAATGATTTAAATAAATAATATTATAAAGATTAAAATAAATTCCAAAACCTATAAAATTATTATTGGATGATTTTATTTAGACCATGATTCATCTTATCTTCGACTTTAATAAGTTTTTTACCTTTATAAACTATAAATTATTATATAATAAAATAATATTTTCACACTTTCCTAAAGAGCCCCTCATCCCCCTTATAAAAGGACACCACTTCTAACTCATTCTTCACACCTCTCAAGACCCTTGGATCATCCAAAAACTGACAAAATAAGCTCTCAAGATACCTATCTTACACCTATAAGCATTAACTTAGGTATAAGGAACTTCAATAAGTCCTTTTGGTTCAATCCAAAGGGAGTTACCAGATTTAAAGGTAACATCTTCTCTTAAGTTATTTTGTTTTATTTTCCTTCTCCAACCCCCTAAAATCTTTTTATTCCCATATTTTATAACAAAATTAGCATATTAAATATAATAGTTTTTTTTATTATAATTGTTATAACTAAACTTATACAAACCACCATCTAATGGGTAAAGAACATACTGTTTTTGTGGACGACAAACTAACGCCTCACGAAAGGATGATTGTTCAATATTCTTCTACCACATCTTATGGTGGAAATTATGATGACAATGTATTTATATATGATATATATTATGTTTATTTTTTCTTTATTATTATTTATTTTTCATTTATATTATACATTTATGGTTTCCATTATGGGTAAACGTGATAATTTCATTTGAGGAAGTGCAGACTACCGCCCCCTCAAGGTGATATGACTTGTTCATGCCATACACGGGACGTATAAAGGATGGAGTTAATGAAATTATATATTATATTATACTGGAATTATAATATACCTATTTATCATTATTTTTTCATTCCATTAAATACCTAATAGAAATGAAAGTAGTGTTCATGCGTACGTACGACTTACCGTCTCCCTGAACGGTGCATTTCATTTCTTACCTCTAAATGTTATGTAATATTATAAATACATATATATATAATGAATATATATGATATATATGATATATAAATCATGAATATCATTATTTAGATAATGGAATCTTGACCACATGGACAACTTGAAATTATAAGGTGCTCATTTTTGACTCAAGTACCAAATATCTACAAAACAACCATTATTAACTTAAATGATTACATAATGTTTATAACATGGTAATAAATGATATAAAAGAAATAATAAAATTGAAAAAGGTTATTAATAAATTATAAATTAACTTAATTTTATTATTCATGTAGAACAAGGAACAAACTAGTCATGTCAGACACGAGGTAAAGGGTTTCTTATCTCACTTTTAATTCTGTGAGATTTCCATTGTTCACCACTTATTTATTGAATGTGGTGTATTGTGTACTTACATTTGATATATATTATCTTTATTATATTTATATTCATGGTATTATGTGATTAATTTTGTGGTTATTAACTTTTTTACATATGAATCGATTTATTACAACATGGTAAGGGTTTTTAATTTCAATTTTTATTCCCGTGAGATTCATGACATATTAGCCACTATTTTCTTTTCTGTGGTGTATTTACTTCCCATGATTGTATTATTGGTGTAATATACTTTAATTTATGGTTATTTATATCTTCATTGTATAATCCTTATTTCATGGGCTATATGTTTTGTAAGTTACCAAATCGGCAAGGGAATTTCAAATTTCAATTTCCACTCATTGGGAATTATGCATACTTCATTGATTAATTTACTCAAAGATTTTGTGTGAAATCACTATTTATTTACTTATTTAGTAATTTACACTCCCCTTTGTGTGGATATAATTCTGATACACATAATCAATCCATTGATAAATTCTCAATTCATTGATATGAACTTGATAAGAGTAATTTTAACTGAATTTCCATTCATTAAGTTAAACATCCAAGTCATTGGTGGTGTTTTAAAAAAAATATGTGTGAATGTTATATGATTTATTTACAATGAATGTCCAATAATATTGAGTGTATTAATATTTTTCACACATTATTATGTAATTGATTTATCCTTAATCTAAGGATACATTTTTTATAAGGGATTTCATCTCAATTTACATTCCATTGAGACTTCATTGTTGTTATGGACCAATTAACACTTATATAGTGTACATACTGTCCTTTGGAATATTATATCATGAATTACATTATTCTTATGATATTAAAAAGTTTTGATTTAATTTTATTCCTCAATTATTTGTATTCTAGAGTCTCTCATTTTTTTAAAAACTCTTTAACTAAAATATCATTTTAAATGTTTTAAAGATTTATTCTTCTAAATATTTTTCATTAATGTACATGTATTAAAAATAGTTTTAAGGATTTTTTATATGGAAATTAATGTTTTCAAATTATAATTTATTTAAATGTTTCTAAGTGGTATGGGACACTTTTATTCAAAAATCATTTTATTAAATGTTTTAAATGGTTTTGAAAATGGTTTGATAAAGCATTGATTATGTCTATATATTGAAATGATATGTTGTGAATGCAATGTGGAAATGTTATATTCTCTTTATTCTTGTTTTATGTGGTATGAATATGTTATGGTTTTTGAGAATTGTTTACATATATAGTTGGTTCTGTGATAAACCTAGGGCAGGTGAACCCGATATAGCTCTCCAATGCATTGGGTAACATGATGGAGGTAAGTATTAATGTTTCTCCTAAGAGATTTAGGGAATATACTATGATCGGTATTCCAATATAACTCCCTACATAGCTGTGATAACTACAATGTAATTATTTTATGTATTCCATAATTTACCTATATGATTTATGATTTCTGTGTGTTATTCATAAATCTTATGATTTTATAACGTATGTTATGATTGAAAAGTACTGTTTCATTTTTTTGTATTTATTTATGGGATAATGTTTTCATTACATATTTTATATCCCTTACTGAGATTTTTATTCTCAACCCATGTTTTGAAATGTTACTCACATGACTTAAAGATGAATAGGGTTAAGGATGAGATCAAATAAAATTCATGCTATCTAAAACATGGAACTAGACATGACCCTTTTTTAAGAGTTTTTATTTTGTAAAAAAATGGGAACTGAGTAGAAGCGTCTACTTTATAACTTTTGAGATGTAATGTAATATTTATAACCCAATTATCTAAAACTATAAACCTAAAAATATCCTCAATGTGAACTATTCCTTTAATTCAAGATTATGTAATGTTTTAAGGCCGGGTCCTTATAGTTGGTATTAGAGGTCAGTTTATATAACTATAGAGGTTAGGGTGTTTAAGAATAAGTGAAATTACCATAATGGTTTGGATTTTAGAAAGAGTCATAGTTATTTTAGATAAAGTGATTGAGTTTAAGATAACATGAATTAATATATCTTATTATTTACCCTCCTTATAAGATATTATATGATGATTTTACTGATATAATCACACTTACCTTTTTGGTTTTTGTAAATGGATGGATCTAGCAGGCACTAAAGTAATAGTGGATGTAAAGAAAACTATAATGGTTTTCTGAATGAGAAACTAAATGAAATGGGAGCTACAATGAGAAATTTTGTGGTTATTAACCTTGGTGATTTTTATAAGGCATCGTATATGTGAGAAACAGATCCCCACAGATGTTCAGGTAATAATCATAAAGGTATGTATATTAAAAAACCTATGTGTCAAGGATGTGGAAAGAAACACATAGGAAAATGTTTCAAAGGGACAAGAATATGATATAGATGTGGAAGTGAAGGTCATAAAGCAAGAACCTTCCATGAAAAAAGGAAGCATCCAGTTGACTCTAGGAAAGGGAAAGAAGTTCTTTCTGAGGGATCAATTAAATGTTTTAAATGTGGTGTGAATGGTCATTATACAAATAGATGTACTATAAAGAAGGTTTGGGAATGGAATCACCAGGATCATACAAATATATGTTTACCAATACCTAATTCCATTCCAATGAGGATGAGGAAACTGACAATGACCAATGAATAGTATGGATTATTTATTAACTGATGTTTAGACATTATTAAATATTAGGATACAATTCATGATTTTTTATAGGAAAGAAGTATTTCAGAATAAGTTGGAAAGGAATGGTTAATAGATCATGAAGAACGTTGAATGAGTAAGAAGTCAACATATAAGGGATTCAAGTGTTATGGTAGATTTTAGGATGGGGAAATTATTAAAAGTATTAAGGCTATTTTGATGATGGGATTACATTATAATTCTTTTTATAGTATGTGTAACCCTGATGTTTGATATATGAAAATTTTATTCAAGGAATAATTATTTTTTCTTTTGTCAATATAGTTTTAAAGAACCATTTGGGTTTATATGATCCTAGAATTTGAGGCAATTATAGGTTTATTAATTTTGGGATGAAAAATTAAATTTATTATATAACCAATATTGTTAAAATATATTATGGTTATTTTTGATGAATTTATCTATTTTTTGGGAATGTTATAAAATTATATAGTTTTGGAAAAAGGAAAACACGCAGACTGCATGACAACCCGTCGCGTCGGACAAAGAGTGTGAATCGAACCCACAACCAAAGTGCGACTGGGATTTATCACCTACCACTGGACTACGTGAAGTCCCTGGTTAGTATGACTAATTCTTTTTATTTAGATGATTTTATGAATTAAGAATAATTTTATTTTAGGTTATCTATGGAAATTATTAACCTATCATGTAGAATATGTGATTAGGTTAATTAATTTTCAATATGAGACTTTAAGAGTAACTGCAGTTATTTGAAGATAAATGTTAAGATTTATCTTGGAAGAATAT
Organism: Viscum album; assembly: GCA_963277665.1. Lineage (NCBI taxonomy): Eukaryota > Viridiplantae > Streptophyta > Magnoliopsida > Santalales > Viscaceae > Viscum > Viscum album. Next base: position 1,219,311,277 of record OY728151.1, read on the forward strand.
GTGATTAAATACTTCTAAGATTTGGGTTTCAGTCTTAGTTTTTATTAAATTGAATAATTTTATGGACAATTTTTTATTGAATTGTCTTTATTAAACAATGTGTATTGTTTGACAAATTTTAGAGATTAAGAGTAGTTTTTATTTTGTAAAAGATTATCCTTTTTGGGGATTATCTAATATTTTACTAACCATTTTAGTTTTTTTATGTCCAAAGACATGGGAAAAATATATTTCATCTTTTTTGGATTATGTTATTCTCTAAAAGTTTATTATAACGCTTTCAATGTGAACAAGTCATCTTGAGTACTCATTGTTTAAAGGAAAAAATGAGTTTTGGTAGGAATTTAGTAAAGGATGAAAGCCCACATGACAAGTAAGTATGTTTCCTTATATTTTTAGTTAAGCTCATAAATAAATCCCTCAACATTATAAAAATTAACTTAAAACTAAAACGTTGTTTGTTAAATTTTCCTACTGGGGAATCAATGACTGTTTAACCCATCACAAGTTTGTGATTTTTTGGTGGTTAAATTTCTTTTAATCATGTTTTCTATCACTCTCTATCAGAACTTGATGGTTTATTTTCTCCTCCATATCCATGTTTTCATGGAATAATATTATTTTTTGTCTTGATTGACCATTTTAATTCTCTTACTTTATTTTAAATTTATATATTTATTGACTCTTTTTCTGATGTCGGACTTTCAATGAAGTTTCCGAGCCCAATTTTAAAATTGCGAGGATGCAATTCTAAAAAGGGGGGAAGGATGTAACATCCGAGGTAAATAAAGAATATGACATTTTTATATTTATTAATATTTTTAAATTAATTATTAATTATACTTTAAAGGGTGTTCTATGTTCGATGACATACCCGATACACAACAACAGGTTTCTTTGAAATCTTACGTTGCACAATAATCATATAATAATATTATTTTAACTAATAGTTAACGCCAAACAGTTGTATTTGCGGGAATGAAAATAACTAACTATAATATGATTATACATGTTTGTTAAATTTTTTTACATTTATCCAATAAATGTTAGAGGATTAAAATGTGAATGAACATAATTTTAAGCATAATTTACTTTAAAAGGTTGATTTACCACCTTTTAATGGCGAACCCTATTTAAATATAGTTTTGGTCACTTTTATATGTTCTATTTGACCAAATAAAATTCTTATTTATAATCATGACATCAAAATTCACTTTGGGTAAAATTTTGGCATTTTCCTCATAAAATTCAATTTTTTATGAATAGTGGACAATACTGTATTTTAATTCAAAACTTCCTTTTAATATAATTTATTTATATGGTTTGATTATATTTTTAATTTTTTTTAAAGTTTAATTATATTATATATTTACCATTTAATCCAATTATGGTCATTGGAAGAAATTTCACTTTGAAATTGGGCATAAACAAGTGTCAATCTTTTGATAGTTATTATTTCTTAAAAACACGATTTTTGTTTTGACAACATGAATTAATTTTAAATTAATTATTCCAACTTCAATGTTTTGAATTTGGTAAAATAGACATAATTTTTTAATTTGGAATATCAAATATATCTTAGGCTGAATATTTGGTATTTTTCTGAAAAAACATCAATTTTTGATGAATAGTGAAACCACTAAGTAGTAGTTAAAAATTTGAATTTTTCATTTAAATGAAATTCACCGCCTCTGTGAATTGAATTTCAAAAAACCGACATACATGGATGTTATTAGTAACTAAAATGTGGTTCAATAAGATGAAAATAATTTTTGGTGAATAGTAACTTTTTACTTTTATTTACAGTGGTTAAAGGTAAATAGGGCAATTCAAGGTAAAAAGAATATCATAATAATACCAAATTACATTAAAAATTGTTCTAACCTTATTTTATGAGTCATGGAAGACCGTGAGAATCCTTGGGTCTATTGTGGGACCCCATGGAGCCACTTAAGAGTGATAATGACACTTTATATTAATTAATTTAAAGTAAAGGCAAAAATGACATAAACAAATATCTTTTAGTAAATTAATTTTTACTTGGGCTTATATAAGTTATATATTAGAATATATTTATTCTTTATAAAGATAAAAAGTTTTCCTAAATCATGGTATTATTTTTTTAATTGTTAGACATCAAATAAATAAAATTATTTATGACACAATAATGTTGTAGTGTTTGCCTCATTAATAAATGATTTAAATAAATAATATTATAACGATTAAAATAATATCCAAAACGTATCGAATTCTTATTGGATGATTTTATTTAGATTAGGAGTCATATTATCTTCTAATTTAATAAGTTTTTGTTTTTTATAAACCGAAAATCAATATATAATAAAATAATATTTTCACACTCTCCTAAAGAGCCCCTCCTCCCCCTTATAAAAGGACATCAATTCTAACCCATTACTCACACATCTCACTCCCATTGGCTCATCCAAACCCTACCAAAATAAGCTCTCAATATCCATTTATTCCTCCTAGAAGCCTTAACTTAGTCAGAAGGCACATCAAGAAGTCCTTTTGGTTTAAACCAAAGAGAGTTACCTGATTTAAAGGTAACACTATCTCTTAAGTTATTTTGTTTTATTTTTTATCTCCAACCCCTAAACTATTTTTATTACTTTATTTTATAAAAACAAAATTATCCTGAATATACTAGGTTGTTTTTAAAATAAGTATTTTAACTAAACTTACATACACCTTCATCTAATGGGTAAAGAACATACTGTTTCTATGGAAGGCAAACTAACGCCTCACAAAATGATGATTGTCCAATATTATCCTACCACCTCTTATGGTGGACATTATGATGGAAATGTATTGATATATTATATATATTATGTTTATGTTTTCTTTATGCTTCTGTATTTTTCATTTATATTATACCTTTATGGTTTCCATTATGGGTAAACGCAATAATTTAATTTGAGGAAGTGCGGACTATCATCCCCTCAAAGTGATATGACTCGTTCATGCCATACGTGGGACGTATAAAGGATAGAGTTAATGAAATTATATATTATATTATACTGGAATTATAATATACCTATGTATAATTATGTTTTAATACCATTAAATATGAAATATAAATGAAAGTAGCGTTCATGCGTACGTACGAATTACCGTCTCTATAAGCAGTGCATTTCATTTCTTACCTCTAAATGTTAGGTAATATTATAAATAAAAATATATACTATATATATATATATGATATATATGATATATAAATCATGAATATAATTCTAGAGATAATGTAATATTGACCACATGGACAACTTGTAATTATAAGGTGATGATTTTTGACTCGAGTACAAAATATCGACAAAACAACCATTATTAAGTTAAATGATTGCATAATGTTTATAACATGGTAATAAGTGATATAAAAGGAATAATAAAATTGAAAAATGTTCTTAATAAATTATAAATTAACATAAGTTTATTATTCTGGAAGAAAAAGGAACAAACAAGTCACGTCAGGCACGAGGTAAGGGGTTTCTTATCTCACTTTTAATTCTGTGAGATTTCCATTGTTCACCACTTATTTATTGCACGTGGTGTATTGTGTGATGGAATTTGATATATAGTATCATTATTAACTTTATATTCATGGTATTATGTGATTTATTTGGTGGTTATTAACTTTTGTTCATATGAATCGATTAATTACAACATGGTAAGGGGTTTTAATCTCACTTTTTATTCCCGTGAGATTCATGCTATATTAGCCACTATTTCCTTTTCTCTGGTGTATGTACTACCCATAATTGTATTATTTGTGTAATATACTTTAATTAATGGGTATTTAAATCTTCATTTATGATCCTTCTTTAATGGGATGTATGTTTCATAAGTTACCAAATCAGTAAGGGAATTTCAAATTTTAATTTCCACTCATTGGGCTTTACGCATATTTCATTGATTATTTTACTCCAAGATTATGTGTAAAATAACTATTTATTTAATTATATAGTAATTTACACTCCCTTTTGTGTGGATATACTTCTAATACCCATAATCAATCTGTTTATAAATTCTCAAGTGATCGATATGAACTTGATAAGAGTAATTTTAACTCAATTTCCATTCATTGAGTTAAACATCCAAGTCATTAGTGTTGTTTTTACAAAAATATGTGGGAATTTTATATGATTTATTTACACTAAATATCAATTAATATTGAATTTATTTATATTTTTCACACATTATTATGTAATTTTTTTATCCTTAATCCAAGGATACAGTTTTTATAAGGAATTTTGTCTCAATTTCCATTCCATTGTGACTTCATTGTTGTTATGCACCAATTCACTCTTATATGATGTATATACTATCCTTTGGGATATTATATCATGAATCCTGTTATTCTCATGATATTACAAAGTTCTGATACAATGTTCTTCCTCAATTATTTTTATTCAAGAGTCTCTCATTTTGTTAAAAATGCTTTAACTAAAATATCATTTTAAATGTTTTAAAGATTTATTATTCTAAATCTTTATCATTAATTTCCATGTTTTTAAAATGGTTTTAAGGATTTATTTATATGGACATTAATGTTTTCAATTTATAATTTGTTTAAAAGTTTCAAAGTGGTATGGGACACTTTGATTCAAAAATCTCTTTATTAAATGTTTTAATTTTTTTTTGAAAATGGTTTGATAAAGCATTGATTTTGTATATATATTGAAATGATATGTTGTGATTGCAATTTGGAAATGTTGTATTTCCTTTATTCTTGTTTTAAGTGCTATGAATATGTTATGGTTCTTGGGAATTGTTTACATATACAGGTTGTTCCGTGATAAACCTAGGGCAGGTGAGCCCGAGATAGCTCTCCAATACATTGGGTAACATGACAGAGGTAAACGTTAATGTTTCTACTAAAAGATTTAGGATTATACTATGATAAGTATTCCAACAAAACTCCTTACATAGCTGTGATAACTACAATGTAATTATTTTATTTATGCCATAAGTTGTCTTTATGATTTATGATTGCTATGTGTTATTCATAAATCTTATGATTTTGTAAGATATGTTATGATTGAAACGTATGGTTTCATTTTTTTATATTTATTGATGGGATAATGTTTTCATTACTTATTTTTTATCCCTTACAGAGATTTTTATGCTCATCCCATGTTTTGAAATGTTTTTCACAAGACATAATGATGAATAGGGTCAAGGATGGGATCAGGGAAAAGTCATGCTTTCTAAATCAAGGAACTAGACATGGCTCTTTTTTTAAGAGTTTTTATTTTGTAAAAAATGGTAACTGAGTAGAAGTGTCTACTTTGTAAATTTTAAGATGTCATGTAATAGTTATAACCTAATTCCCTAAAATTCTAAACCCAAAAGATCCTCAATGTGAATTATTCATTTAATTCAAGATTATGTAATGTTTTAAGGTAGGGTCTTTATATAGGGTATGATGTGTCTATAAATTCTGTGTACTCCCTCTACAATCCATGAATACTGCGACTTACATGCTGTGTGTCTTCCACCTAAGAAGGCATGTGGATAGTTGTACACAACATGTACTCCTTTTTAGATGTCGGGTAACCCTATTTAAGGGAATTTGTTGCTCTTAGTTTTCTTAGTTTGGACTAGTATAGTTTGAGTGTGTTCCCTTGGTCCATTCCCTCAAAGGAAAATTGAGACATTAAATCCATATCACCGTGATTGTGACCCCCTTTATAGGATAAGTCTCAGATAGAGATTTTGTGTCCCTCCATGATACTGGAGAGCGATCATTTATCATTTTTTATTCTATAAATGGGGTTTCTAGTATTGGTGTGACCTCCTTGAGCATGGTGGTGATCATCCATCTAGCATGCCTTATCATATGGGTTTCTATTATCATTGGAATGAAATCCAATATATAGCGGGTTGATCCAGATTAGGTTTTTGGTGTCCCATATCAGTTCTGGGTGTGACCACATGTCTTTGCATTAGGGTATTCTTAGAAAAGTGGCCTTCTTGAGTGGATCCCAATGATCTAGACCAATTTGTTGAGTGTCTCTAATGATATCCTTGCTCATGGAGTGGAATCTCTTTGAATGAGCATTGATTTGAGAAAAATCATGTGGATGGTAGTTTGTTATGACATACTAGTAGCTTTTTTTTCTATTCTAAGTATATCTAGGTGTTTTTGTTATAGATTCATTGTTATATCTTTTATTGAGCTAACTGTACTAGGTGGTTCATGTTTAGTATTTTTGGGATGTCTTATGGAGTATTGTTATACTCACACCTACATGGAAATTTCCCACACATGTCATGTCATATATAGATGATGACCCTTTTGATGGTATACTAGGAGGACAGGGAGTAGGTGGAATGTAGATGGATATTTTTATACTGAGGTGTTGTACTGGGAGATTTCATTTGACTTAGTTTTCACCCTTGGATCTGGTTGGACTCTTTATAGTTTTGGTGGGGCTTTTATTTACCCCCTTTATTCAAATTATAGTTCTTTATAGTCATACTCTGTCATGGGATCATATATGTATGCATGCATTAGTATCATTTGTATTATGTTTCAGAATTGTGTGGTCTTGGATATGTATATGTGTGTATAGTTACTTTAGGCCAATGCCTCCCATTAGTGGGATATGCCTACTCTGTGCTGGTGCCAACCTCTGACCTATTGGAGATCTGCTTGGTGTAGTCACAGTTCAGACCTCAGCAGGTTGGATCATGAAATATTGGTATCAAAGATGGTCAGTTCTACTTTAGGATTGAACTTAGTGAGGTTTGTTTGGAGAAATAGGGTTTAGTGGATTGAGTTCAACTTTTAGGCCAAGGACTACAATGTTGGTGTGGATGATGATGTATCCATACACAACGAATCTGGTCACCTACCTTTTGACTCGGTAGATTTAATCATTGGATGTAGGAAACATAATTTGGTACATTCATCATATATAAATGGTTGTGTTTTCCATGTCCTTATTGATTCAGCTTTTCAAATATACACTTTTGATTATGGTACATATTATTTTATTTTAGGATGCATCGACAAAGATATCCACCTATGACTCCACTATATGATCATGAGGATGATATTCCAAGTGAAGAGGCATCGGTACAGGGGCCAGTACTAGAGATAGATCCTTCAGGTGTTTTAATAGCTATACCATCACCCATTGCACTTCATCTAGGGTTGGAAGTTCTAGCTAAGGATTCATGAAGGATGAGTGAAGTGAACATGTTTTAGAGGTAGATAACTCCTAGGTGTTTGGGTGACCTAGACCCCAAGGTGGTTGAGGATTGGATAAAGGAATTCACTCACATTTTCTACCATGTGGGGACACCTTTAGATCAGATGGATGTCCTTATGGTGTGTCATATTTAGGAATCAATTGAGTGTTCATGGAACTTAGTGACTCAGTCAAATGACGAAACAAATATATCATATTTATACATTGATAATATCTTCAGGGAGGATTTATATTGAGCCATGTTGTGACCTATATGCATACTAGAGCATCTACAAATACCGTATGGCAGTATATCCATGGGGGACTACTCAATGAGGTTTAATGATATCTCTTGTTACTCCTTGGATATTGTACGACATTATTTATTCAAGGATTGTACCTTTGAGAAAGTATTGCACCAAGATATTGTGGATTAAATGGCATCTATTTGCATTCCCACTTATACTAGGGTTCTTGAGAAATCCCTGGTAGTGGAGATATTTCTGGAATAGAAGAAATCAGTAGTGGGAGATAGTAGTGGGAACCTAGAATGTGAGACCTTGACAACAAGAAGCCAATATTATTCCCTGGGATCAAAGATTGTTAGATGCATCAAGAGATGATCCTGGGAAAAATTTTCATCAACAATGATCTCTTAGGGTAGCTCAAATAATCCAAGTGACAAGAGGTGTTTCTCTTGTGATATTTAGGGAAATTTCAGTTGGGATTATCAAACCTATCAAACAACTAATCGAGATATGGTTTAGGGACCACCGAGAAAGAGACCGATGTAGGAGGAGGGTGGTCTATAGGGTGGTGTATTTGGAAGTGGGGCCAAATGGGAAGCATGAGATGGTCAGAGGTTGGACATATTACAACCACCAACCCTAGTTGGCCTGCATTAGGCTCTGGGAGCTAAGGGAAATGAACGAGGCCAACTACATGTTGTGGAGGCCTATGACCCTAAGGCTCCAAGGATGATATAAGATATTATCTATGTCTTTTGTACATTATCTACAGTATTGATAGACATATGTAAAAGTCATTCCTTAATTTTCACTTCTCTGGTTTGAGACTTAGAGATTCTAGTTGATTCATTTGGTTGACCCTTACTATTGGAGACTCTAATAGGAAGTGAACCAGTGATTAAGAATTTTTTTGATGATGCAATATAACTATTGTAGGTGGGATATGTACATGGGATCTCTCTATTATACTAATGTGTCCATACAATGTCATGATAGTTATGGGATGTCTATCCATATTTCATAACTGGATAGAAAATTTTAAGCATAGGATATGGTGTTTCTCTAGTGATGGTCTGAGGTTTTACTTTATAGGATCAATGGAAACCTTGTCTGAGAAAGATTAACTCAATCATATGATAGTTTAGATGATTACTCAATAGTTTTCTATCATGACACTTAGAGTAGTGCATGTTTTGGTATATCGGTTTCTTGTATTAGTGGTGGATTATGATGACATATTTTTAGGGGAAATACCAAGTTTACCTCCCCATTAAGAGCGATACTTATACATAGACTTTCATCATGGGAGTACATCGATATATTCACTAGGATATTAGATGTATCATGTATAACTTCGAGAGTTGAGGGTGCACTTGGTAGACTTACAGGAGAAGGGATTTTTTGTGAACCAGTGTTCCCCCTAGAAACCAATGTTTTTTTTCTAATTTGGAGGATGGGATATAGAGATTATATGTGGATACATACAGATTGAATAAGATGATTGTGATGAATAATTATCCACTATTGAAGATTGAATACCTCTTTGACCAGTTGAGAGGGGCATGGTGGTTCTCAAAGATTGAACTCAGATCAGGAAATCACCTTTTGTGACAATGAGATGTTGATATACTGAAGATGGAATTATAATGTAATTATGGTCACTATGATTATTTGGTGATGATATTCAGCATGATGATCTACCCACTAGTGTTCATTATACTTGTAAACTAGATTATTCATCCTTTCTTGGACAAGTTCATGGTGGTCTTCATTGAAAAAATCATAGTGTATTCAGTATCTGTGGAGGAGCACATGACACACTTGAGGATGGTTTTAGAAACACTTTGAGAACACTAAATTTATGGAAAGAACTTAATTTTTTTATTTTTTTTATTAGAGAGGTCTATATTATAGAACACTTCATCATAGAGGTTGGAGTATAAGTGGATCTAGTAAAGGTTTAATAAGTGCTTTCTTGGAATCCACCAATGATTGTTACTTTGGATAATAGAGTCTATGGGTTGATGGGGTGATATATAAGGTTTGTACCCTATTTATATAGAGTGGGAGAACCCTTGATAGATTTGAAATGGAAGGGATATCCTTCTATGCAGTAGAAAACATTCTAGGAGGGATTTTTTGAGATGAGGTAGAGGTTTACAAGTGCTCCCATCTTGAGATTTCCAGAGGAGGGTGTCGAGTGTGTAGTCTTATGTGATGCATCAAGAACCATCCTTGGTTGTGTTATGATGCAGAGGCAGGTTATTATTACATATGGTTCCCTTCAGTTGAGACCACATGAGGAGAACTTCATTTCCCATGATATTGAGTTAGCAGTGGTAGTATTTGCACTATATATGTGGTGATACTACCTGATGGGAAAGTGGTTTATCATTTACTCTGGCCACATGAGTCTCAAGTATATCTACTCAAAGAAGGATCTTAACATGAGACATTGGCAATGCTCAGAGTTCCTATATGACTATGAAATTGATATTTTCTTCACTCTGGGAAAGGGTAATGTGGAGTAAGATTCTCTTAGTAGGAGATCACGTTCTCAGTTGCTCGAAGAGGTGTCAGAGCAGTTAACCTATGTCACAACCATGACTTTTTTTTAAATTCATTACTCATTTAATTTCCATTACCGATTTATTTTGGGGGTTTACCACTCATTTTGGTGAAAATGGTGGGTTTTGAAAATTTGGGCCAAACCGTGAGCCCAAATCCAGATTTAAAAACAAATTTTGATTCTTATATAAATGCTTCAATTTTTACAATTTTAAACCCATTACACTTTCCAATTGGCATACCATAATATATTAAAATCACCATATCCTCTTGAACCACATAGAAATCCCAAATCATGATGGATTTGGGTTTTTAATTAAGGTAATGGGCCTGCCCGTAAGCCCATTTCCTGCTTTAAATTATTTTTTTAAAATTTCAATATCTCATTCGTTTTTTACTGTTTTTTGGTGATTCAACCTCCCACTCGAAGAAAAAAACCTCAGCCTCACCCCCTGTATCGCGTTTTCCTCTTTGGAGCTCATATACCCCGCGGATTTGGACAATCTTTCTCAATATTTCTCAAATCGACCAGATTTGATGAGGTAAAATGAATCTTTCATAACTCCTTCAATTTTCATCCTTTTCCCCCCATTTCAGTCCCCACATGACCTAATATGACTCTTTCGGACCTCCATATCAGTTTTGGGTACTTGGAGATTCATAGTTAGGTGGATTGGGGCCTATTTCTTCAAGATATTTCAAGTAAGGGAATTCCTTCTTGGTTCCTTCCATCCTCTTTTAGTTTTATTTCATATTTCTTGAAGTTCCTCATGTCCAGAAGTTAGGTTTCGATCCTAAGGTCTGATTTGGTATCTTTTGGGTCAATTTTTGGTGGTCTAGGTCTGGATTTATATTCCTTGTGGTGCGGCGGTGGTGCGCTTAAGGTTTCGCACCAAGTTTTGAGGGTTTCGACTCAAAAGGTAGGTGATTCCATGTGTAACCATTTTATGATGAGTTAGCTTGCTTGTTTTATTAATTTAGTATGTTTATAATCTGTCTTGTGTGGTTTCAAAACTGTTTTTGATGAATTTGGTTTAACATTTAATTTTTAGTTGTATTTTAGCTTGAAATTGGGTACTTTTTATGTGTGACTCTTGGGGTAATGTTTGGGTTTAGTTTATAACATATGAAAGTGATTTATTAGACTTGAAAGGGGCTGTCAATTATGTTTTGTTAATTCTTTATTATCATGTGGGCCTTTAAAAGAGGTTTTTTTGAATGATTTTAAGGTGTAAAACCGTGTTGTACTTTTTGAAGGAGATCTATGAAAACATGTGTTTTTCATGTGTATCTTTGTGGTATTATTTGATGTATTTTTATAACATTTGGGGGTGTTTTAATAATTATTTTAGGGCTGAAAATTCTGTTTTGGATTGTTATTGTTATGATTTTGGTTTTGAATGAGGGGTTTGAAATGAGTTTAGTGTGCAAACAATGGTTATACCTCTTGGGTTTGTTTTATAAAAATTGAAAATGTTTTATTTTGTTAAACAAAGTTGGGAAAGGGTGTATATGTACTGTTTTGGTGAGTGTGTTCACATAATGTGGGTTTTTGAATGGTAAAGTGGTGATTTGAGATGTCAAACATTTTTAGAATGTTTTATAAATTGACGAAATGTTTTACTAAATTGTGTTTTGTGTGCGAAACACGGGTGTGGGATGTTTCGTGTGAGTTTATTGATAAAATGAATTGTGAAGGTGAGAAGGGTATTATGTGACATGTTTGTGGGCTGTTATGTGAGTTGAATATCTTGTAACGGTTTTATAAAATCATTTAAAGGATTTGTGTAAGTGTTAAAGAATTGTGAAAAGTGTTGTAGGGAATTTTGGTGTGAGTTTGATTTCAAAATGCATTTGAATAAATAGTGGAATTTTTGACTTGTGTGATGTACATGGGACTGTTTGGTTAATGTGTGATGTAGAATTGATATTTTCATGTGAAAACTATACTTCTTGGATTGTTGAACTTGTTTGAGCACAAAGGGAAAACCTGGGTATCTAGGTGGGTGGACGTGTACTAGTATGCTAGTGAATCCGTGGGGTTTGGCCTGAGTTTCACTTAGCAAGATTGACGCTTACAACTCTAACTAAACAATGATGATGATGATTGGGGACCACTAGGTTATGGGTATTATCCCTACTAGTGGCTCGTGCACGAGAACAGATATTTTTTGTGGTTACTCTCACCGAGATACGAGGTACCTGGGACCCACAGCTAGCTAGTGCCTAGGGGTTATTTCCTATTACTTGTGCTCATTAGATCCTTTGTACTTACCGTCGGTATACGGTATTGTTGGCTGGAAAATTCAGTAGATTTGTTATTTATTTTAAAATTGTGGTTCCTTTAAAATTATCTCACATGGAAACTATTTTCATTTATCATTTCATCCTTTAGAAAATTGTAACTAGCATTTCTTATTTACAAAACATGCAATGCTTTTTGTCATGAAATGTTTATCACATGGAATCTCATAGAGGTGGTATCCTACTGGGCTTTCGCTCACACCCTACTTACACCTTTGGGTGTAAGTAGACTTTGTTATTTTATGTCACAGGTTTGGGTACAGGTTTTATGCCTTTGGTTCGGGTTTTTAGCGGTCCATCGTGATGGAGTGTTGTGGAGATGGCTTGAGGGTGGTGCCTCTTTCCATGTGGAGGTTCTTGGGATGTATTTTCTTGGGTTTGTACCTTTGTAATGGTCTTTAAAAATTGTTTAAAATTGTGTAATTCAGTTCTGAATTTTTGAAAAAGATTATTTGGTTTGAAAAATCCAGATTCGTTTCATTGGATTCTTTTGTCGTTTTAAGTTTATAAACTCAGGTAAATCGTTCCCAATTATCATTTTATGATACCCGGGTACTTGTGCCAGCCCGTGGGGATCGGAAATGCCCTTCGGGACTTTTCATGTTCTGGGTTTGGTGCCGGTTTTGGCGGCGTCCAGATTCGGTTCGTGACAAAATGGTATCAGAGGAGGTTCGCTCCATTAGAGTCATGTTATTTGGGAAATAGTCGGGATAGTCTAGAGTTATGATTGTTGGGACATGGAATTCTGGTTATGGGTAGTGTGCTTGATCACCACACCTCATTTAAGGATTCAAGTCACCAGGGGAAGTTGGGATTTGTCTAGGTCTTTTGGTTTTCTTGGTTTGATGATGATTAGGGGAAATGAAAAGAGAGTTGGGTTAATGGTCTCAATGAGATCGCAGGGTCTGGCAAGCCATGTGGAGCCGGGGATATTCCCTAGAACACTCTCTGTGACAGTGAAGTGATTGGAATATGGCCGCCAACCATATGTCCAAGTCACCCACTGAAACTAGTTTCCTCTCGCATTGTCTGGTGTTCTTTAGTTTTGAAATCTTGGAACTTTGGTTTTAAAGTGACTTGGTTTTAGGAAGTGTAATGTTTTTGTGAAATGATTTTCAAATAAATATGGAATGGTTTGATTTATGAAATGGCAGAACTGAATATTCAGAATTATTTTGAAATGGAAAATTGTGTTCTTACACCTCTTTTGAAAGCAGAAACTATATTGAAGTTGGTTTTGAAAAAGTGTTCCCATTAGAGTTTTCTAAACTATTAAAAGTTTTTTTTAATGGGATGAGATGTTTTGAAATTGATGTAAATAAATTGAATGTGAGTTTTCATTGGAGCGATTGTGCCTTTCTGAAAAGTTTTTTTAATGCGGTAATTTGGGTTCGACCTCCTGGTTAGCGGTTTTGATAAGAATGATGTGTTGGTTGACTGTTTTGGTTTTGAAAAGTGGAAAGAATCAGTGCATTAACCTTTGGTATTTCCATGAGTGACCACATGCATGGGGTTATATGGGATGATATATGGTTGATGGCATGACTGGATGAGTTCCAAGACGGATATGAGGAGGGTGCCTGGTGTGGCACAAAAACATGCATGTGTGAGGCCCATGGGGTACCATTGGTGGATACGCTCACCGTTGAACCATTTTTTTTTCCAGAAATGGTTTTAAAGAAAAACCTGTTTTCTTGATGAATAGTTTGGGATGGTTTTTATTATGGGTTTTTGAAAATGTTGATGTTGTGGGATGTTTTGAGTCCAAGAACCCCTCCTGTTCGAACTGTTTTTTTGGGGGTTGTGTTTGGTCGGAAAGCTGGGTAAAAGGTCCGGTTAGTAGTCTCCTATTATATATGTTTCAGGACACCATTAAGATGGTTCCATTAACGAGTTTGGATCTATTTTGTGGTATGTTTTTACCAATGGACCAGCTTGGTTGGGTCCTTGGGTTCTCTCTTTGGATAAGGTACGCCCCATTAAGATTTAGTGCACAACTGAAGTGCAATGCATATTGTTTCACCATTAGAAAAATCCTCCAGTTGATCAATGTAAGGAATATTTTCTTGAGATTTGTGGAATGAGTCTACAACATTTACTTTCTTGGTTTTTTTTGGATCCTCTTGTTGCGTAAGAGTGCTCGTGGATGGTTTAAAGAGACCTTAGTTTCTTAAGCTACCTAATTCGTCGAAGGTGAAAGTTGTCTGGGGTTGTCAGTATGGATAGTGTCTAAGACGGCCTCTAAGTCCTTCATAGTCTCTTCGTAGAAGGGGTTTATGTTAAACTACCAGTGTGGGAAATCTGGACATGAGAGGATGTTATGGACACTTTCTGGAATGCTGTGATATTTGGTGATATTGTATAAGGCCCCCCTCCTTGTATTATTTCTCTCAGTCGCTTTGGACTTGTTCGGTGACGTGATGTGATGTCACGTGCTCGTTTGATTGTAAAGGTGAAGTTGTACAATATTATGTGAGTCTATTTTTTTTCAAAACTTTTTTTCCTTTTGGGAGATCTCGACATCCTCTATTTTAGAGGAAGGTGTTTATATGTGTCCTTTATTTCTGTTGTTTCTCACCCGAAGAAGCAGGGTGTGATGTGAGTGCATCCTCTAAACCCTTATTTCAGTGAATTTAAAAGTTAGGGTAAAGTGAGTTCTGGAGTGTGTTATGTCTGGGTGAACCCATCTCAGATTGCATGTAGTTGTTTTTAGCATCGGAAGAAGAAATTCTATTTGGGGGTTTCCAAATCCTAACTGCAAGGCCGAAGATGCTTCAATCATTCCAGCTCCAGCCATAGGTCCCGGAGAGAAGCTGGCACGTAGTCAAAGGAAATCCCATGGTAGTTTTTAACCTTGAACAAAGAACTGTTCTTAGTATGAGATATGGGAATAGTTTAAAAATTTGGTGTTTTCATCTTTCTTCTTTTGTTCCCATTTGGTGGAAAGAGGTGGAGTGCCTCATCCCCATGTTATCTCCCAATGACTTTCTTTTCCCCTTTGGTTTCCTTTGGGTTTGGGGAAAGGTTTTGGATTTGTCTAGACATGTTGAGTGAACATTTATTAGTAACCATTCACCAGAAAACCATGTAGGTATAAGGATCCACATGGTTAGAGCACAATTTCCCAAACTGCGCGGGCTAACCGTGTTGTCGTCCCAACACTTTAAGTTTTGGGGTTTTCTATGCCGGCCCATATTGGTCAGTTAAGATGGATGGTTTTTATGGTGAGGAGAACCACTATGAGTCTCATGTATATTATTTTGAAAATGCCTAATGGGATTCTACCCCTTGTACTATGAAGTTTGTTTGGGGCTCCCCTGTTAGTGTCTTGATTCTTTCTCGGAAAAAAAATTTAAGTTGTCTCTTATGGTTGGGGAGCCCATTTGTGTATCCTTGTACCAGTAACTCACTTTTGTACTTGGTCTTGGATTGGATGTGGGTAATATCGTTCGGAGCTATATAACCACATACATATTCCTTGAGTAAACGTTGGGATTGGAGATTTCCCAATTGTTTAGTTATATCAAGGTAAGTGTAACCTTGTTCGATGTTCTTGTTTGTTTGGGTAAATTTCTTGAGCCTTGTTCAGATAGCGTTTGAGGAGTTTTGTTTTAGGATAAATCTTGAATGTGCTTGATAATTTCAGTAATGAGGTGTATGTTTTGGTTGTGAAGTATTCCTTCCTTAATTGAACACTGGAGGTGTTTTGACCTTTGGGGGCGAAGCTTAGCAAATGAGTCCATTTATGCCTTTCGGTTGGGTTTGGTTTTTGCTTTATCTGTGATGTGGCTTTCCGAGGGCGAAAAGTTTTATGGTGGGGAGAATTTTCACACCCATGACTTTTTTTTAAATTCATTACTCATTTAATTTCCATTACCGATTTGTTTTGGGGGTTTACCACTCATTTTGGTGAAAATGGTGGGTTTTGAAAATTTGGGCCAAACCGTGAGCCCAAATCCAGATTTAAAAACAAATTTTGATTCTTATATAACTCCTTCAATTTTTACTATTTTAAACCCATTAAACTTCCCCATTGGCATACCATAATATATTAAAATCACCATATCCTCTTGAACCACATAGAAATCCCAAATCATGATGGATTTGGGTTTTTAATTAAGGTAATGGGCCTGCCCGTAAGCCCATTTCCTGCTTTAAATTATTTTTTTTAAAATTTCAATATCTCATTCGTTTTTTACTGTTTTTCGGTGATTCAACCTCCCAATCGAAGACAAAAACCTAAGCCTGACCCCCTGTATCTCGTTTTCCTCTTTGGAGCTCATATACCCCGCGGAGTTGGACGATCTTTCTCAATCTTTCTCAAATCGACCAGATTTGATGAGGTAAAATGAATCTTTCATAACTCCTTCAATTTTCATATTTTTCCACCCATTTCAGTCCCACATGACCTAATATGACTCTTTCGGACCTCCATATCAGTTTTGGGTACTTGGAGATTCATAGTTAGGTGGATTGGGGCCGATTTCTTCAAGATATTTCAAGTAAGGGAATTCTTTCTTGGTTCCTTCCATCCTCTTTTAGTTTTATTTCATATTTCTTGAAGTTCCTCATGTCCAGAAGTTAGGTTTCGATCCTAAGGTCTGATTTGGTATCTTTTGGGTCAATTTTTGGTGGTCTAGGTCTGGATTTATATTCCTTGTGGTGCGGCGGTGGTGCGCTTAAGGTTTCACAACAAGTTTTGAGGGTTTCGACTCAAAAGGTAGGTGATTCCATGTGTAACCATTTTATGATGAGTTAGCTTGCTTGTTTTATTAATTTAGTATGTTTATAATCTGTCTTGTGTGGTTTGAAAACTGTTTTTGATGAATTTGGTTAAACATTTAATTTTTAGTTGTATTTTAGCTTGAAATTGGGTACTTTTTATGTGTGACTCTTGGGGTAATGTTTGGGTTTAGTTTATAACATATGAAAGTGATTTATTAGTCTTGAAAGGGGATGTAAATTATGTTTTTTTAATTCCTTATTATCATGTGGGCCTTGAAAAGAGGTTTTTTTGAATGAGTTTAAGGTGTAAAACCGTGTTTTACTTTTTGAAGGAGATCTATGAAAACATGTGTTTTTCATGTGTATCTTTGTGGTATTATTTGATGTATTTTTATAACATTTGGGGGTGTTTTAATAATTATTTTCGGGCTGAAAATTCTATTTTGGATTGTTATTGTTATGATTTTGGTTTTGAATGAGGGGTTTGGAATGGGTTTAGTGTGCAAACAATGGTTATACCTCTTGGGTTTGTTTTATAAAAATTGAAAATGTTTTATTTTGTTAAACAAAGTTGGGAAAGGGTGTATATGTACTGTTTTGGTGAGTGTGTTCACCTAATGTGGGTTTTTGAATGGTAAAGTGGTGATTTGAGATGTCAAACATTTTTAGAATGTTTTATAAATTGCCGAAATGTTTTACTAAATTGTGTTTTGTGTGCGAAACATGGGTGTGGGATGTTTCGTGTGAGTTTATTGATAAAATGAATTGTGAAGGTGAGAAGGGTATTATGTGACATGTGTGTGGGCTGTTATGTGAGTTGAATATCTTGTAACGATTTTATAAAATCGTTTAAATGATTTGTGTAAGTGTTAAAGAAATGTGAAAAGTGTTGTAGGGAATTTTGGTGTGAGTTTTATTTAAAAATGCATTTGAATAAATAGTGGAATTTTTGACTTGTGTGATGTACATGGGTCTGTTTGGTTAATGTGTGATGTGGAATTGATATTTTCATGTGAAAACTATACTTCTTGGATTGTTGAACTTGTTTGAGCACAAAGGGAAAACCCGGGTATCTAGGTCGGTGGACGTGTACTAGTATGCTAGTGAATCCGTGGGGTTTGGCCTGAGTTTCACTTAGCAAGATTGACGCTTACAACTCTAACTAAACAATGATGATGATGATTAGGGACCACTAGGTTATGGGTATGATCCCTACTAGTGGCTCGTGCACGAGAACGGATATTTTTTGTGGTTACTCTCACCGAGATACGAGGTACCTGGGACCCACAGCTAGCTAGTGCCTAGGGGTTATTTCCTATTACTTGTGCTCATTAGATCCTTTGTACTTACCGTCGGTATACGGTATTGTTGGCTGAAAAATTCAGTAGCTTTGTTATTTATTTTAAAATTGTTGTTCCTTTAAAATTATCTCACATGGAAACTGTTTTCATTTATCATTTCATCCTTTAGAAAATTGTAACTAGCATTTCTTATTTAGAAAACATGCAATGATTTTTGTCATGAAATGTTTATCACATGGAATCTCATATAGGTGGTATCCTACTGGGCTTTCTCTCACACCCTACTTACACCTTTGGGTGTAAGTAGACTTTCTTATTTTATGTCACAGGTTTGGGTACAGGTTTTATGCCTTTGGTTCGGGTTTTTAGCGGTCCATCGTGATGGAGTGTTGTGGAGATGGCTTGAGGGTGGTGCCTCTTTCCATGTGGAGGTTATTGGGCTGTATTTTCTTGGGTTTGTACCTTTTTAATGGTCTTTAAGAATTGTTTAAAATTGTGTAATTCAGTTCTGAATTTTTGAAAAAGATTATTTGGTTTGAAAAATCCAGATTCGTTTCATTGGATTCTTTTGTCATTTTATGTTTATAAACTCGGGTAAATCGTTACCAATTATCATTTTATGATACCCGGGCACTTGTTCCAGCCCGTGGGGATCGGGAATGCCCTTCGGGACTTGTCATGGTCTGGGTTTGGTGCCGGTTTTGGCGGCGTCCAGATTCGGTTCGTGACAACCTAGTTGCAGTTTTCCTTCATGGATAAGGATAGTGATTCATATCTTTAATCAATGATTATTACCACACTACTTTTGTTGCACGGTAGGGATTATCAGCATGTAGATACCTACTATGAGACCTTACAAGCTCTGATATCCACTGTATATTCTCTTATAGGATATTTTTAAGGTTCATAGAATGATATCATTTTTAGAGGAAAAAAGATGGTACCTATGATGTTGCAGGAGGACGTGTTGTGAGAGTTTCATAAATCCCCTATGGTTGTATATCATGGTATTTAAAATATGTATCAAGACCTCTAAAATTAGTTTTGTAGGCCATGAATGAATTAAGGATTTGTAGAGTTTGTCTCTCGATACCTCACTTGTCAGTAGGTGAAGGAAGAGCACCATGTTCTAGTGGGTTTAACCCAACCCCTTGAGGTTCTAGAGTGGAAGTGGTATGAGATGTCCATGGACTTCATGATAGGATTACCACATATGTGAGGGGGACATGATTCCATATGGGTGATTGTAGAAAAACTCACCATGTCTCCCCAATTCCCTGTAATTCGAGAGTAGAGTTATATAGAGAGCTTGTGGAGCCACAACATGTTTGAGATCATTTGACTTCGTGTAGTTCCCATGGTGATCACCTACGACCATGATGCATGTATCAAATCTTAGTTATGAAGGGTATTACAAAATTAATTCAAGACTATATTACACTTGAGTATGGTGTTTCATCCTAAGACCGTTGGTTAGACATAAGACCATTAAGGTCTTGGAGGACATGATACATGACTTCATGTTGGAATTTGACTGTAGTTCGAAGGATCACCTACCCATTGTGGAGTTTTCTTACAAAAATAGATACCATTATTCCATTAGCATGGAACCATTTTAGGTGTTGTACGAGTGTACCTATAGGTAACCAATTTGTTGTATTGGTCTCAGAGAGTCCACACTCATGGTCCAAATGTTGGTTTTAGGTACTATAGAGAAGGTTCACATCATCCAAGAGTGGATGAGGACTTTGTAGAGTCATAAAAAGTATATTGTAGTCTGATGAAGAAGACCTATGGATTTTGAGGATGTAGACCATATGTTCCTCTGTGTCTCACCTCAACATGGATTTAGGGGATTCATCTGTAGTTACAAGTTATCTCCTAGATTCATTGGTTCTTTCCAGATACTACATAGAGTTATTGAGGTGGAATACCACTTAGATCTATAAATGTAGCTGGATCAGGTACACAATGTCCTATATGTGTTGAATTTCAGGAGGTGTGCGCATGACCCATCACCTATTATCGACTATGGTGAGATGGAGAGTAAGGATGGAAAAACCTGTTTTGATTACCCTATGGAGATCAAGGATCATCAGGAAATGATCTTTCATGGGCATTCGATTCCCCTTTTGTGTGTATGGTGAAATCATGGGAATATTTTGGAGTGAAATTGGGAGGGGGACCTAGAAGAGAACATAGTAACTTCATCTTTTTAGTAGGTTTTTACCTTTTCATGGAGAAAAAACCTAAGGTGGGGAAAATTTGATGAAACTGATTTTATGTGTATTATTTTTGGGTATTTTATGCATTATTTGTTAGAACAAGAATTTAGTCAGTGTGTGATTCTATGAATCTATTTTCCTCGAATAAATGATTGAAATATATTAAATATATTAAATAACACTCACACATTATTTTCCTAAAAATGTGGAATATATCCTGAATAGGGGATCAAATCAGAAATTTAAAGGAACCATTGATTTGACAACATGGGTTTTGACCTAGGAGTGACATAACCTTTATCGACACTACCTATTTGTGAAAAGTCTTCGTAGGAATAAAAAAATGAAATTAATCAAATGATTAATATTTTTTTTGATGCAGTGACCTTTTTTCTCCTATAAATACACGGTTATTGAAATTAATCATGGAAAGACATTCAAAACCTAGAGATTTGAGACAATTGTTGGATATATTTCTTGGAAATTATGAATGATCGATATCTTATCATGAATCGTTTCACCAACAGAGTCCATGGATGTCATCAATAATGACAATGAAACTATTTTTCATCAACGATGGATCCAAAATCTAGGTAGGATTATTTTTTATTTATTTCCTTTCCATTTCGTAATATCGGATGAATGAAGTTCAATTCCATGAATTGAATTGTTACTCTCATCATCAGTAGATTTATTTTTATGGAATTTTATAATTTTTCATCATGTTTTATCTCCCTCCTTCCATCTTCTTCCACAACAACAAAACAACTCTGAATGAAAAATAGATGAGGTTCTTTCCTCAAATTTTATAGATTATGGATTTCTCCTCAATTTATATGATCATTCATCATTGGAATTCCTTTTGGATGATGGTTCAACCAATAGATAGTTTATGATCACTACTTGACCGTTCTTCGACATAACAGGTCAAAAAACATTGGTACAAAATGTGATGGTTATTGCAGTATGAGGATTAATGATGGATGTGGCTAGAATCGGGGAGAACAAGACCAGATCGAGAGTCCCTAATTTTTTACAAGAAGTTTAAGATGACCCAAATGGTGATTCAGATTACTGTAGTTTTTTTTATTATTTATTTCGAAGGTCAAATTCTGGTGAGAAAGTGGTTGATGGGCTAGATCGACCTAGATTTGAGATATATGGAGATATTTCCAATAGATATCGAGGTGAAAAAGGAAAGCATGGATGAAGATAGGAGAAACCTCCAAATCTAGAAAATCTAGAGTGACACAACGTGTAAATTGATATTACACACCGTGTGGGCCTCATTTAGCAATGGATAGGGTTTAATGATGATGATAAGGATCACTCAACATGTGAACCCTATCACACATTGTCTGGCCCTTCTTAAATGGTTCTACGTATACTTTTGGAAGTACACAGGCATGGGAAAAAGTAATTGACCAAGTGGCACAATGTGCACTGAAACACAGACATGGATTGCTGTACATGGGCCGATATATAGACACGAACACATGACAAGGGCAATTTACCATGTGTCTCAACATGTCGTGTACTCCTTCTACATGTCTTGTATACTAAGACATACATGTTGTGTGAATCTCTTCTACAAGGGAATACATGGGGATAACTGGACATTCCATATAACCCCTGGTACATGCTATATTCACCATTTTAAGAGTGTTTTTAGCTCTTCATATTTTTATTTTAGACCAGTATAGGTTGAGTGTGTTACCTTTGTCCTTTAACTTGATGGTACAATGCGACATTACATCCACATCACCAAGATTGTGAACCCCTAAAGATGTTGAGTCTTAGATAGAGTTGTGGTATCTATCTATGAGATTAGAGTGTGATCCTCTATCATCCACTATTCCCTATGTGGGTTTTTTGGAATTAGTGTGAACTAACAAAGAAGGGTGTTGATCCTCCATCTATAATACCATATCGGTAGGGTTTTTGGTATTATTGACATATGATACCCTATACAGCGGGTTGATTCATATTGGATTCGTGTTGTCCACCAATGTTTATGGGTGTGACCCCTATCTATGTAAAAGGTTATTCTTATATAGTGAACTTTCTTTGGTAGGTACCCATGATCTAGGAATATTCGTATTTTGTCTTTAGTGATAGCTTAGCTCATCGAGTGGAGTCTCCTAGAATTATAATTTCTTCGAGTTGAATCCTATGGCCGGTAGCTAGTTATGACTGTCTGCTGGCGTGGTGTATTTCTTGAGTATATCTAGGTGTTTATGTAATAAATTAATTTGTATATCTTTTACTGATATGAATATACATGGGCCTCATTTTTAGTGTTTTCAGGGTCTCCTACCGAGTATTTTTATACTCACCCCTGCATGGGATTTTCCTACACATGTCATGTATTATATAGACAATGACCCTTTTGATGGTGTTTTGGTATAACAAGAAGTAGGTGGAATGTAGTTATAGATTCTTAGACCACAGTGTTTTACCAAGATATTTAATTTTACTTATTACTCACCCTTAGAGAAGGTTGAATGCGTTATAGTTTTTTATGGGAAATTATTTATCCCCTTATTATGATTTTATTACTTTACAATCATACAATGTTGTGGGATCTTAGATATATGAATGCATTGGTCTCAATTGTTTTACATTTCACTAATGTGTGACCTTTGAGATGTGTGAATCTATACATTTAAATTAGCTTAATGCCTTCCATTTGTGGGATTATTCTACTAAGCATCGGTCTCCATCCCCTGGCCTATTGGAGGCAAGATTGGGGTAGTCATGGGTCAGACCTCGGTGGGTCCTTCCGTGACAATAATGAATATAAAATTTATATAATACAATAATGGATAAGTAAAAAAATAAATAACAAGTTAATTTGAAATATAAAACATAATAAATAAATATAAATAATATCATTATACATAAACAAAACACATTATAGTGTAATATGATATTTGCATCATGTTTGATTTGTTTCGAGTATGTGGTGCACTTTCAGTCATACCAACATCCTATGTCAAATTGACATGAGTTTAATTCTTAAATTTCAAAAATGGATTAGCTAAAATTTTCATACAATACGAAGAAAATCAAGATGTTTTAACTTAATTTTTAGTTTATGATCCATGTTTTGAACTAAAATGTCACTTTTAAATAAAACATGAACTTTTATCCATAACAACCACATCATATGTCAGATTCATATGATATTATTTCCTACCCATAAAAAATGAATTATTAGTATTTTTCTAATGTATCAAAAAAATGACAATGATTTATTTGATTTGAGTATGTCACAAAATTTTGAACTAAAATGTCACTTTTAAATGAAATCATGCACTTTCAATCATATTAGCCACACCATGTATCAAATTAAAAAGAGAAAAATTACTGAAAATAAAAAAATAATTACAAATTCTTTTCCTGATGTATCAAGAAAACATGAGAGTTTTTTCGGGTTATTATGATGTGTTTTTTGTTTTCAACTAAAAGGTCACTATAAATAAACACACACATCCAGACATAATTGTCACACTTTGTATTGGATTGATGTGAGATTAATTCAAAAAAGTCAAAAATAAATTATTGATATTTTCTATAAAGCAATAATGAAATATTAGCATGTTTTATTAGTTTGGAGTATGTGACATGCATTTTGATCTAAAATAACACTTTTAAATGAATACACACACTTTTAATCATAATAGACACACTACATGTCAAATTAATGTGCAAATAATTCATACTCATCAAAAATGAATAATTTATATTTTCCCCAAATTATCATGCCAGTAAGTGTATATTTTCATTATTTTGAATAATTAATGCGTATTTTAAAATATAATATATATTCTAAAAAAACACACACATTCAATCATAATTCTATGTTATGTGTTATATTAATATGAGGTCAATTACTAAACATCAAAAATGAAAAATTATTATTTTTAATAAAGTATAAAGACAATAAAAAATTTGTTTTCCTAGATTTGATTATTTGATACGTGATGTGAACTAAAATTTCACATTAAAATTAAAACATACACATTCAGTCATAAAAGTCACATCATTTTTCAGATTGATCTGTGGTAAATTTATATATATAAAAATTAAATTTTCAATATATTCTCTAAATTATCAGGGTAATACAGTTTTCTTTGATCAGTTTTTTGTATGCAATGCACATTTTTAACTAAAATGACACTTAAAAGAAAACATGAACTTTCAGGGATAACTCTCATATAATTTGTTAGATTTATGAGAGGATAATTCATATATATAAAGAATTAATAATTTATATTTTTTCAGGTATAAATATAATATGATATTGTTTTCTTGGTTTTAATTATGTGATGAACTTGTTGATCTAAAATGTTACTTTTAAATGAAAAAATGAACATTGAAACATACTAGCCACATTGTGTGGAAGATTGATTTGATCTTAATTCCTAAAAATAAAAAATGAATTTTTGATACTTCTTCTAAAGTAAAAAAATAAAATTCAAGAACATTTTTTAGTTTTTATTATGTAATGAATGTTTGGAAAAAAATCACTTTTAAATGATTTGACACACTTTCCATCATAATAGAGATATAATGTGTCAGATTGATCTGAGGTTAATTCACACACATAGAAAAGGAATTATCAAAATATATTTTTTAAATTATCATGACAATAAGAGAATATTTTAATGTTTTTATGTAAGTTATATATTCTTTGAACAAAAATGTCAATTTGAAATGAAAACATGCACCTTTAGTCATACAAACCACATCAGGCATTGGATTTATATGAGGTTAATTACTAAACATAATAGATGAATTGGTTATATTTTATCTAATGTATCAATAAATCATGAGAAAATTTTATCAGTTTTAAGTGTGTAATGGATGTTTTTGTCTAAAATGTCACTTTATAATGAAAACATGCACTTTAAGTTATAACAGACACATTGTGTGTTAGATTGATGTAAATTTAATTTCCATTCATAATAAATGAATTTTTAATAATTTTCCTAATGAAATAAGAAATTATTGGTATGTTTTTTATGTTTTTAATATATGACTTAAAATTTGAACTAAAATGTCACTTTTAAATAAAAACATTCACTTTTAGTAATAATGTCCAAAATTTTTTCCATTTTGATGTTAACATAATTTCTACATGTCACAAATTATTTATCTATTTTTTTAATAATGGATGATGACAATTTGAGTGTGTTTTATCTATTTTGAGAATGTGATGTGTGTTGTCAACTAAAATATAGATTTTCAATTAAAACACACACTTTTGGTCATAAAAGACACATTATGAATTAGGTTGATGTGATGTTAATTTCTAAACAAAATCAATTAATTATAAATATTTTTTCTTCAATTATGAAGGCAATAAAAATATATTTTCTTAATTTTGAGTATGTGATGTGTTTTTTGAACTAAAATTTCACTTTTAAAGGGAAACATGCACATTCAATTTTAACGGACTGAACATGAATTAGATTTACATATAGTCAATTTATACCAATCACAAATGAATTATAAATATATTTTTATAAAATTTCAATAAAATATGAGTATGTTTTATTGGTTTTCAGTTTTTGATGTTTGTTTTGAACTAAAATGTATCCTTAAAGTAAAAATGCACACTTTTAGTAATAATGGTCACCCTATGTATCGAATTGAAGTGAGTTTAATACCAAGATATAAAAATATGAACTATAGATCTATATACAAAATTATCAAGACAATACAAGATTTTTTAATATTTGATGCTTGTTTTGAAATAAAATGTCACTTTTAAATGAAAACACAAACTTTTAGTCTTAGTAAGCACATCATGATTTAGACTTATGTGATGTTAATTACTAAAGATAAAAAATTAATTATCTATTTATTTAAAAAGTTATCATGATAATTTTTGCATGTTTTCATAGTTTTGAGTATGTAGAATTTATTTTGAACTAAATTGTAACTTTTAAATGAATACATGTACTATCATCCATAATGGTCTTACTGTGCATCATATTGGTGTGAAAATAATTCCTACACATAAAAAATAAATTATTGATATTTTTAATAATTTATTAAGATAATTTTATCACATTTTATAATTTTTAATTAAGTGACATGTATTTTGAACTAAAATATCAGTTTTAAGTGAAAACACATTCTTTTGGTCATACATTTGACACCATGTGTTAGTTTGATATGTAGTTAATTATTATACATAAAAAATAAATTATCAATATTTTTAGAAAATTATCAAGACACTTCATGGTGTTTTTTCATTTTCACTATGTGGTTCAAGTTATGAATTAAAATTTCACTTTTAAATGAAAACATGATCTTTATGAGATAACGGACACACCATGTGTCAGATTGACTTGTGGTTAATTAATACACCTCACATATAAATTAACAATATTTTTCATAAAGTATTAAGAAAATAAGTGTTTATTTAATCAGTTTTGTGTATGCGAGGAATGTTTTGAAATAAAATTTTCATTTTAAACTAAATGTATGCACTTTTATTCATACCAAACAAACCATGTATTGCATTAAAATTATGTTAATTCCTACACATCAATTATGAATATAATTGTTTTTCAAAAGTATTAAGAAAATATGATCATGTTTTATTAGTTTTTTGTATGTGAATCATGTTTTGGTCAAAAATATCACTTTTAAAGGAAAACATGTAATTTTAGTAAAAAAACCATACCATGTATAAGATTTATGTGCAATTAATTCCTTTTCCTAAAAAATGAATCATAGATAATTATCCCATAATATTAAGAAAATACAAGTCTTTTTCTCAATTATGATTATGTGACACATATTTTGGACTAATATTTCATTCTAGGATAACCTCCAACATTTTTAATAAGTGAATTTTCAATTAGAATTTCTTATTTAATGATTTCTTCCCTAGGTCTTCTATCATGTACAAAACATTTTAATACAGTCTTTATCAACTTTTCATCAATTATGACCACAATAATAATCTCTCAAACACATTCATTTATAAAATTATCCATATTAGTATACCAAATTTTCCATCATAACACTTTATTTTCTATTACCCATATTCTCTATTAAAGGTGTCTCATTAATGGATAATACTCACAACCATATAAAAGTGTTTTTGTATTAATAGTCATATAGTGATTACAATACACTTTCAATGGATTTTTTTATTCCAAAAATATCATTATAAGTATTTATAATTTTACCTATCCAATTTGAATCCCATTAGAGTAAACTACATTAATATCTACACCAATATGAAAAATGATTCCAAATATAAAAAATTATCCAAAATTTGATATGAAATGAGCTCTGAATCTTACATACATAACATTAGTATTCAACCCTTAAATAAAAAGTCACTCGATATATTATGTCTTATTCCTAATATGATGGAAACATTTTTAATCAAAATTATATATCAAAAAATCTAACATAAAATGTTTTTTTAACATAATAAGTAGTACATAACCCAACTCTTCACGATCCTAATGAAATAAAGAAATTAAAATTATCATAATAAATCACCTCTTTATGATTTTAGTAAACATCCAGACACAATATAATCATCACACTCAATCTAAAATAATATATTTACTCATTTAAATAGATTATTTATCAAAATTACTTATAAAAATTTAAAATACATAAAAAAAATTAATAAATATTTTAAATTAAATAGTAATTATATTTGTAATTATCTCTTTGAGGATGCATATTTTTTGGATTGAATTTGATATATTTAATAAATTTACAAGTTTAATAACCAAAAATATATGCCATTACATTACTTCAAACACTACAAAAATATGGATGAAAATAATTAATTCATTTTGATATATGTTTTGATAGTGAAATCATATGACATATACCCTAATAAATATCTTCTATTAAAAATATTTTGGGTTATTATGAACATTAGTCTTCCTCATACCTTGATTTTGATGATGAATGATCTTCATTATATCAAAAAAAATTCTTGTTATGAAAACATAAAACATATAATTTGAATATTATTTGTAAAATATTGAATGAAGTGTATTAAAAACTAATAAGGGACATCATTTTTGGTTTATTTATTTGATATCCATGTACTAGATCAATTTTTTGTTTGAGTATCTAAATTGATCATAATTAACACCATCAATTCATAAAAAAACAAACCAAATATGTAATAAATATGAAAATCTATTTTTATACAATTTAACTATTGACTTATACTGATAAATTTTATGTATTAATATGTTCTTATAGTATGTTATTTTCTTTTTAATCATTGTGACTACATGGTGCACCCTTACTATAATTTCATTTTCATCTATTGATATGTTTTGTATATAAGTGAATTGAAGAATAATGAATCCAATTTTTTCTTCACAAGGTATTCCCTTTACATTTACATGATATAAATTTATATAGAAAAAATTAATTATTTTAAACTATAAATAACATAGTAGATAAATTATTGTTCAAATATAATATAAAAATTCACCTCATGTATACATTAACAATCACGGATTCCAACTGTTTATGATTTTGGATTTCATTTACATTATCAAGACCAATAATATCTATTTTTTAATATCAACACATTTTTTCAGAAAATTCAATGTATACCATATTTTTATCTTATAACATTTCATATTTATGAGCTTATAATGAAAATAAATGAATCAGAGAATTTTGTGTGGGAAAAGTTACCCTTGTATGGTCCATTAAATATAGTAGTTGATCAATTCAATTATATTGAATCAACTTTATATTTACCAATATATTGTCCTCTTATAATAACATAACTTAGTTCATGTCTTTTCTCAATAAATTTCAATTTTTTTTTATATAAAATAAATTATAATTGTCATACCTCATTATAATAATCTATGTTCATAATATTAAACAATCTTTATATGAATGTTTCAACAGTAATTTCAACCATGTGTACATCAATATATTCATTGTGAACTAATAGATCCGTTCATGGATCATAAGCTACATGAATCCTTACTCTAACATAATATTTTTGAAGTTTTTTATTATATGTAATATCTCCTCAGATAAATTAAATTATACCTCCCATAATAAGGTCACTAGTGGGTGTTTATGGATATAAACCATAGTCAATTTCAACCTATATAATTTCAGTAGAGGAAATATATTTTTAGTTGTTTGGTTTATATTTAGATTGATTTTTTATGGAAAAATTTATTACCTTGAGTAAAATAGGTCATTAAGGGAAATTTCTAGCCTTAATTATCATGGTTTATTTTCATATTTTGGTTGTTGATTTGTTGAATCTTTTCATTGATCCCTTAAAATAAGCTATTTTATAAAATTACACCACCAATTATCATTCTATGTTATAGAATCTATATATTCCTATGCTTTTTTAATTTTAAATCTATATCTCCCTTGTGTCTTCTCATTGTCAAAATATGCTTATGGAGACACTCCAAAACATGCACCTATAACATGAACTTTTTTAATTGTGAGATCTTTTTAACTAAAGGGAGGGAATGTTAGTGCAAGGGAAGGAGAATATATTTTGACAATTCTTTTTAATGACCATAGGAATATGGGGTGACAACTTTAGAGTTTCACTACACCAGAAGATAAAGGATGAAGAACACCATCAAAATTTCACTCATTAAAAGATATAGATAATATCATATCTATGATATCTTTGGATGGGGAATAGTGAACCAAATTGGAATGTTTCGGTGGTATAAATATTTGACTAGGGGAATGGTTCTTCCTTTTATCATAGTGGAGTAAGATTCCAGCCCCCATAGATCAGATGGCAGTGGTGACTGTAAGAATGAGAAGTAAACTTCTATATATGGAAGGGTAAATCACTAATTTTGGACATATTATTGTTACAAGGAAAAATAATGATACACTTGTTCACTATAATATTTCCTTTTCTTTATTTGAATAAAATGAATAAGAATTATCCTATATATTAGAGTGAAATCCCTAACCATGTAATCAACTTGTGTTGTTCTTGTATTTCATGTTTTAATTCAGATAATTTTTTATGATAGTATTTTTTCATTATTTTTACAAATTTATGTTATGGGGTAGTAACTTGGGTGATCATTATTACAGGTTCTAAGCATTATCCATGGTGTTAATTTTACTGTTGTTTCATTTACAAGTGTTTTTATAGAATATTTTCTTATAGTGGTTTAATCAGAAGCCGGTCATGAGCCTAACAGGTTGTATCAGAGCTCACAGTTTGGGTGATATCATATGATTATGCTCTATCAAAGGTGTTTTAATGATTGATTCAGTGATGATAATGTTTTATTTTCCTTATAAAAAAATATTGTAAATATATTCATAAAATATTTTTTTGAAATTCACTAAAATTAGAGGGTGTTTAAAATTTCTAGTGTGATGGATTCAAAAGTTATAAATGTCTAGTTGTAGAAGTTAAATAGAAGGGATTTTTGGATTTAAAAAATATTGATATCGGATTTACTTCTAATGAAGTACCTCAATAATTTATTGACTAGAGATGAGATGAAAATGATGATTAAGGAGGAATGAGAGAGGGTGTATAATAATGCACATGGGAAGTTGAATATGTTCCTTCAATAGAATGGGGAATTCAACATATGTGAAATAGTGATAAAATTTTAACTCTTGAAAAAATTAAATGATATTAATGGTGAGACCATAATAATGAAAACTATTTATTTATAAGGAGAATATTCAACATGATAATATCATAGGTAATGTTTTTAGCTAATCATTTGAATGAATTCAATATAATTTTAAGCTATATGGGATCAGTGAAAGTAAACTTTAGAGACCTGATTTGGGAGATGTTGTAACATTCTTCACTTCTAGATTCATGGGATACCATTGTCACGATCGTGAGTAATTAAAATTAAAAATCAATCTAATTCTCATATATATATACTCATAATAGTATTGAATGATTAAAGTCATTTAGAGATTCAATTATTTTTTGAAACCCTTATATGTCGAAGGAAGAGGGTATACTATTGGATGGAAAAGTCATTAGAAAAGAAAATTTTAGTGGATTTTTAGTAGGGTTATCTCCTTTTAAATTTCTCCCCAATGATGGGTTTATCATAATAAATTAATCATTAAAAAGTACATCATTTAAAAACTAGAAAAGGGGAAAGGATTGTTTTTTCTAATTTCCACTATCCTGCTTGATTATTGTGAGATAAACTATAAAAATTCATTGCATTAAACATTCATGATAGGAGTTACATATCTATAATTTTTAGTAGAGTTAATTTAGTTGATATGAAATATCATGAGGTTTTTGGCCTAAGAGATGTCTTCATCCAGACATGGAACACAAACTTATTGAACTGTCATGGTTTTTGACACATTCTAAAAATAATTAAGAACTTCATTTTCATGGTATAACTTGATGAATCACGTTTCTATAAAATGCACATGGATTAAAAGTGTAAGATTTAATATGGATCTATAGTTATATACAAGGAATAAATATTGATACCATGTATCTTATAGGTTCATCAAAAAAGGGTTATACATGTCGGAGAAGTTACATTATCCAAACATTGACATGACCATCTTGGCCCAATCAATGATAAAAGAAAGAATATTCTAGTTTCAAAGGGAGTTTTAATGAATAAATTCCAAGAAAATGAAACATGTGAGTATTTCATATTCGGAAGTGGAAGGTGGTCTTACAAATATAAGGGAAAACACTAAAGCATCAAAAGATAGATTTTGTTCACACAAATTTTTGGGAGCCATATCTGATGTATTCTTGTGTAGTTTTACACTACTTTTTTAATTTTAAAGATGATTTATAATATAATATTTGGGCATAATTCCTCAACCAAACATCCATGGGGTTTTCTAATTAATTCTGATTGAGTTCCTTGGTTGAATAAGTGATTGAAATTAAGTTGAAGTGTTGCAGTCTGACAAAAGTGAAGAGTATATAAGAATGGATTTTATAATGATCTATTGGAGAAAGTGTATTTTTTTTTAAAATTGATGAAATAAAACTGGAGAAGAATCATGTTACAGAGAAGATGAATATGAATTTGACAGATAAGGCTAGGAAAATAAGGATTCACATAGGGTAAAAAAATGTTTTTATGGTAGAGACGGTAAATTTTTCAATAAACTTATTAAAGAAAAGTATATCATCACTCATTTGAAATAAATCATTGAAATATTGATCTGATAGAAAAAAATATTTGATCCACCTAGAAGTACTTATCTCAATCTCATAATCCCATGTTAATTATATGGAATAATAAATGTTGAAGGATAAATCACGATAATATTTCTAAGTTGGATATAGATATAGAGGAATTTGGTTTTTGATTATGGGTTAATAATTCTTGAAAATTTATTATATGTAAAAGTTTGATCCTTGAAAATGATATAATATGGACGGATTATAACATATTAGTAAAATACAATAAAAAAAATTTATTATTAGAAGCTATGGTTTTCTTATATAGATGATTGAAAGGTTCACATCATCTAGAAAATTCATAAAACATAAAACTTTTGGAAACATAATAAAAATATATTGAGATACTAGAAGGATGTGGTCCACTTATGATGGTGTCCCCTAGTGCTTATAACCTAAGAGTTTAAGGAATTTTGAAGACCATACATCTAAATTGGACACTCCATATGTTTTAATACAAGAAGTATCTTGGACATAAGAACAATTATGGATATCAACCTAGAAAATGTTCCAGTTAAAAGGTATTGGAGTATTTTTCATTTTATACTTCTAATTTTTTTTGGTGAATGTTAATTACCTAAATAGGAAAAGAGATTTAAGTATTAAAAATATAGGTATTTACACATGAGATATGAACATGAGTCTCTCTATCTATTTGGAACATGGGAGGTGGAAAGGAGACATACCACGGAAACAAATCATCAGAAAAAATGGGTTTATCAGATGAAGGAAAAAAAATATCAGCCAAAAGTACAAACAAATGTTAGTTATTAATTGATTTTAAAAAAGTTATAGATTTTATTTCTTTGAAATCAATTATCTAATTGTTAATAAAACAACTATTTGAATAATTTTAATTTTGGTTTCATCAGAATATTTTTATTTGGATTAAATGGATAAAAACACAACATTACATTATGTATATTTAGATGAAGAGATCTGTATGGATCTGCCAATTCATTTTCAATATCAATGAAATTGGGGACTTCTATTTAATATCAAACCAATCCTTAATTATTTTAAGCAATCACCAATTTTTTAGAATCATAAGTTCAATTCTTTCATTGCATAACATAAGTTTTTCCATAGCAATACTAGCAATTTCTATTACTATAAGGTATTTGATGATGAGATTTTCATTATACTTGTTCTTTATATGGATTAATTTATGATAATGGATTTGATGAAAGAAGGTATTGATGAGATGAAGGATGAGTTTTATAGAATATTTGTAATTAAGGATCATGGTCTAATAAATTGGTTTTTAGTTACTAGGATTGTATGAGACCAATGTTCTAGTACAATGTACCCGACCTAGGCTAACAGTCTCTGGAAGGTGGTGGAATTCTTCGATTTATCATAATATGAATCATTGACCACACCCATAGATGAAAAGTTCAAGGTTAGTATGGAGAAGACACCTCAAATGGATGTTATTGTCGAGTATATTGAAAAGGTTCTATAGGCATCAACTATTTAAATTTTAATGTAATCTATGGTCTGCACTCATCTGAACATTGATTAGGCAATGGGAGTTGTTATCCAATTCATGTCAAACCTTTTAAGAGAAAACTGATAGGTTATGAAATTTATCCTTTTTTATTTAAAAGATTATGAATATTAAACACTTTTCTATGAAACATGTTTTCCTCTGAAAGGTGTTGCATACATTGACTTTAATAGAGTTTAAAATACACATAAGAGTAGTATCATACAACTGTTTACCATTTGTTGAATGAAAGTAAGTTAGATATACAAACCTAAACTTGGGGATTAATTTTCTATAATAGAATCATAGTAAATCACCTTTATATAATCATGTAATGAGATTATATAGATGATTGGGTAATTAGAGGATCTATAAAAATCATTAAAAGCTCAGAAAATAGTATATGACTAATAGATCATGATTCACCCAGCCATGGATCTTATGTTTCATTCATGAAGAAATAATATTTATATAAAGGATAACTTTATCAAACATTGTAAAAGTAATGTGTGTTAGACCAATGAAATATTGAATGAGAATGAAATAAAGATGATATATTGATGAAGGTCATAACTCAAGAAGTTATGAGGCAGTGATGTGCCTCAGTAAGATTGGGTTCATTGGAAGGAAGGTGTCGTGGGGAACCATATAACTTCTTTTTAACAATTTAAAGAACATAGTCTGGTTGGGTGAAGGTGGAGGACATTATTATTAAACTAAAATGAATCTCAAGTGGGAGACTAATATGGAATGAGATATATTTCACCATAAAAAAAGGAATATTAGTTCACTTGAAGGGAATGATATGGTTTCCTTTCTTCTGATTATTACATGATGATGGGGTAGAAATAAAAGAGTGTCAGTGCACCATAAGAAGAATGTTGGTGATAAAAAGTTAGGACATTGGAAGTTCAGTTTACATAAGATATGAGGAATCTCATATCTAGTATATCATTGGAAGGGAAACAATGAACTATCTAAAAATTTGAGCATGTAAAAATATTCGACTAGGGGAATGGTTCCTCTATGGATCTCGAAGTATATCGACTTTAGCCTACATTAATTTGATGGTGGTGTCGATTGGGATCACCTAAAGAAAAATTCTATATATGGTAGCGTGGATCACATGTGGTGGATATATAACTACCACACATTGAAAGAGTGATACTATTGTTCACTATATTATTTCTTATTTATTTTTTGAATAATGTGAAGAATCATCCCCTATTTGGTGGGGGAAAAATCCTTAACAATGTAATATCTTTATGTGGGTTTTTTCATTCATTTTTTATTTTGATAATTGTTTATATGGAAACATATGCATTCTTTTAGTGGTTTTATATTATTGTGTGGTGAGGTGGGTGCTCATTCTTTAATGTTTTGGGTATCATTAATGGGGTTCATTTTGAAGTTGTTTCTCACATAATTGTTGTTCCTCTATAGTTTATTCTTAGGGTTTAATAAAATTTTCTCTTGATCCCATCATGACTATAAACTTTTGTATGCTTGAAATCCACTAAATTTTATTATTCATCAAGTAAAATATATCTTTATTATTGTGTCCAAATTACCTAGAAAATATCAGAAAATATGTAGTCATTTTTATATAATACTATTTTAAAGTAGAATAAATTTATTTTTTGTCATACTTATACATGATTCCTATAATTTATATGGGTTTAATATACTATTTGTCCCTTTTTGTTCACATGAGACACATTCCATAGAAAAAGATATGGGGCAGAAGTGCATTGAGATTTTGATTCATCAATTTAAATATGAACAATGGAACATAATTAGGTTTTTGATTTATATCATATAATTTGTTTTTATAGATTTAAAATACATACCATTTTATTAAAGTAAAGAATACCCCATCCTTTATTTATACTAAGGTTTCTTTGAATTCAATGCATATTGTTTATTTTTTACACTCCTTGACTATTTTGTAAATTAACATTTATAAATAAACATGATTAATAGATGTAATGTTAAATAAAATAATACCAATTATGATGTACCTTAAGTGATTCTGCATCCTAACGTACAATGAATGCATACCATATTCCTTGGATTATGATTTTTTCATATATATATGGTGGGTTGGGTTTTACTTTAACCTTAGTATCCCTAAGATAATGATTCATTAGAATTTTATAAAATTATCTATGATACTTTCCAATGATAATCAGTATGAATTTCATTCAAAAGTTTTCTAATATAACTATACTCTAAAAGGGATAATGATGAGTAAATTAATGTTTTATCATTTTATTTTTTTAGTAATGTAGATAAAGAATATCATAACAATACCTTAATGTCTCATAAAATTTTTGCCTTCAATATAAGAAGAACATTGTGACACATATCTATATCAATCTACCTGTGCAATCGACTATTAACCACAATTTCATTAATGAAAATGGTCTTATTGGGATTAATAGGTTGAGAACATTCATTACATACAACCTTGAATTATAGACCTTTATTTATGTCTATAATATTTTTTTACACTAATATAATACGTTTCTCCTATATTTTTTAAATGATATATTAATCACCTTCAAAAAATTTCTCAATTTCAACATCACAAATATGTTATTCCTTTACATTGATATGATCATCAAGTATAGAATACGTTATCTACATAAGTAGTTAAACATTAAATTTATATTATGTAAATACAGTAGTGAAAACATAATATTATGAGGAAACAAATTGTATTGTAGTTTGGGTTGTAGACTAGTTGTAGAAAAATACTATAATCGTGCATCCCAAAAAGCAATTGTTCGAGTCTTGGTAGCATAATATTTAGGGGGAAGCACTATCTGGAGGTGGTTATGACATTGAGAGTGGTGGTAGGAAGATCGTCGATATTAATGTTGGATGTCAACAATAATTCACATTGTAAGAGCCCATAATGAAGGTAGTCGATGATTTCATTGGAGATGTCAGTATTAGTGAAATATGGAGGTACTAAATAAGGAAAAAACCACCATGGGGGTTATATGAAATAGGGGAGGATGAAGGTTGTGGTGATAGGCCATGATGGAGATAGATGGCGATGGTGATGGCTTTACAGTGACATATCAAAAAAAAACATAACACATGTGCTTCCCTAGATGAGGTTTAGATCTAGAAAAAACATTAGAAACTATAAAATTCTGGAATAATGAGAGGGTATGTATTTCCCCATCAATACCAGGCACTGTGAAAATATGTATGTATAATTTCTAGCTGATCATCCTTATAGATCAGTTGCTTTGGAATTCATTTTCATCTGATAGGGTGGAATTGCACTATGTGTCTTTGGGACTTTGTGGTATTTTAGTGGGCCTATATTACTATGGGATTAAAATAAATGTAAGATTACCCATAAAAATGATTAAAAGGTGGATAAATAAATTAAAATTAAAAGTCCTTCAGGCTTGGGGGGAGGAAGAAACAAATAGTATATAAAAAACTAATGAATGAAAAATGACCTAACCATTATAATTTTTTTTGTTAAAGTTTTAATGGATTTGAAAAATATATAGAGTATTTAAATTTCATTTTTATTTTCCCATTTTACATAAAAGACGCCATAAATTTTCAGACCACCCTGAAATGTTTGTTACTTCCCAATAAAAGATTCATCCTCAATGTAATTTTCATATGACCCTGTTGTTGTTTTTGATAAGAATAGAACAATTAACCATCTTCTGTTTACATGATCTGTGGAATAAAATACATACAATATATATTATTCCATTATGATTGTTTCATACTTATACACTCCCTTACTGAAATCCACTTTCATAAATCCCAATTCATTGATTTTAAATGTACTCCAATTGTCAACCCATTTACATCAAGAAATTAGCACTTGGAATGTTTTATAATCTAATTTCAATATTTTATTATGAAAAAAATGTATGAATTATTTAAGTAAATTATAATTCTACCATTTATACCATATACATGAATCACTTCTACTGCAAGACTAATTTTACTCTTTCTCATCATACTACATTCATCATATTCCATTATATAGAAATATAGTTATTAATTACAAAAAATATTGTAAGAAAATACATGTAATATTGGTCCTATGGATTTCAAATGAATTCATTCAAAAAATTGAATTTATATTTTCACATAACACTTTAAAAATATTGTATCAAGAATATAATATAAACTTCTGATTATTTGTATTAGATATCCATCTTTCATCACATGACAGAATAAAATACCTAAGAATTAATTTTTGAGTTTCAATATATGGAATAACCTCAGTATTTTTATGTAATAAGTAATAGTGATAATTCACTCAATTTACAATGGTAATTGTGACCACATATTATACAAAAGTTTCTTCAACGAAAAGGTGATGATTTTTTGGATTTTGGGAGACTAATTCTATCAACATGGGATAAGTAGTTAATATAAAATTCAAAGGATTATTTAAAAATATAATTCCCTATAATAAAACCTTCTATATGAACCTAATTTTTTGGCGAACTCATTCAAAAAGTGCATATAACTTTAAATATTCCACATAAATCTATAATGTATAGAATTTCATAGTCAGATCACTCTAAAAAATTGACCATTATATCAAAGACTGACTATGGGTGGAATATCTCCAATTAACATAATATAAAAAAATTTTCTATAGTTGGAAACATCACTGGGTATGTAAAATTACTATATATATTATCAAAATTAATCAAGGATATGTTAATTTTCATCGAATATTTTTAGGTAGAATTAATCTTAATTTCACATACACTAAATATTGCATTAAATTGTGAATGTTATGAGATTTTATGACCTTAAACTTGAGAGAAATAATCTCAATGATATTGTTGATATTGTATGGATATACATATAGAAACATTAAACGATTAATATGGTTAAAAATCTATAATCCCTCTTACTTGAAAAGTTTGTAAGTGTCTAGAG
The DNA here is from genome assembly GCA_963277665.1 of Viscum album. Classification (NCBI taxonomy): domain Eukaryota; kingdom Viridiplantae; phylum Streptophyta; class Magnoliopsida; order Santalales; family Viscaceae; genus Viscum; species Viscum album. The sequence continues at coordinate 1,219,350,518 of OY728151.1, forward strand.
GAAAAAATATCGTCTTTCACCCATAATTGGTTCCATATCTTCCCTTATTCCCATTTCAATCATATCAAAAATAACTATAATTCCATATTTTTTTGTTTGCTACATTTAGTAATGTGTCAAATGCACTATCACATAAAATTTTATCTATGTGCATGACATCAGGAATATGTGTAGTGTAATAATAAATACAATATAGTAATTCAAAAAAACTAAATCTTTTTCTATTATATTTTTTATGGTTTTTTCAAAAAGTGTCTTCTAAAATTAGAGGAATTATACTTAATTTATCAAACTAATAATCACCTGTTAATATTGAAGGTGTTGTATATTCTTCTAAATTCCCATTAAATAAGTTTGTATATGATTAGTATTTATGCTATTGGGGAAAAAATTCTTGATGTACTGAAAACCCTGTTTTCAAGGAATGCTTCAACTTAATTGATTTTGTAACTTCTAAAAAAATGGGACACCCTAACATTTCATTAATAATATATCATAAATGATTTATATAATAAGTAATGTAATATATGATCCCGCACAACCTGGATCTCAAGGGTAACTCATAATTTCTCCAATCACCATACAATGTAACAACTGAATCCCACATCAATTTCATATCTTGTATCAACCGATCCATGAAAACATCATTGTCATTACCAGGTTGTTTTGGTCCTAAGATAAGAGGAGGAAAAATATATATTTACTCTTTATGTATATCCATTGCGGCATGTTATATTTTACCAACATAATTGAACATGTACTACGAATATTAAATTGTATACTAAAATAATCCACTCTGTATGTAGATTGCGCAAAACATAGTTTCCTTGGGTTATTCTAAAATTCAAGATATGTGTGATCAATTTTCTTTCACAAAATTGATTATTCGATGTGATAATGTTTTATTTGTCAAATTATTTTATATTCATGACATTTTAATTTTCTTTCTGTCTCCTCACTTTCATATATCCATAAATAACATGGGATGATTGTAATTCACCACAAATATTTTGAATGACTTGATTAATCATTCTTATAATGAGACATACAACAATTAATAAATTTCTTATAAGTTCCATGGTCCTTTTTAAACACTATATAGTCATTCATACATTCATTTACTATTTTATAGTTCATAACCATTGAATATAACATTAGTTTAGAATTATATGTTCAATAAGGAAGATAATTATCTTTTGATAACATATCATTTAAGATTGAATGTAGTTATGTAAATCTAATGTCACTCAAATTATTTCCATCTTTCAAATTATATTGATTTTGTACAACTAAAAATGTTATATATTTACTACAAAGATTATACAATGAATTTTTTTCATAACTATTAACATATCAAAAATATTTAGACAATCATGAATTAGATATATAGTTTTCATTTCATTTTCCTCAATATGATCTCCATCATTATTTATAATTGTACTCATGTTAGATGATCCATAAACTAGAGTTTCATCCCATTAAATAGCTATATTCAATTCATCCCCATGTTTAGTATGAAATTATTAAATTTTATATAATATATAATATATCAAGTGTTCTTTGAACTTGTCAAGAAATGTTTTTCATGAATAATAATAATTAAAACATAAAAAAATGATTTGAGAAGGGTTATTTCCACACGTTTTTAAAAACTTAATGGATTCTTTAACCCAATACCAATAATATTTTTTCATATGATCGACATACATCCCTTTTCAATATATATTCATCCTATTTGGTAATAAAATTAATATTTAAACAAAAATAAATAAATACAAAAAATGTAAGTATAAAATGTATCATTCTTACATGCAGAAATTATTTATATAATTAATATAATGAATATAATTAAAAATTATAATACATACATATGGAATATATTGAGTATTTACGACTCAATTTAAATAAGTTAAATATATTTTAAGGGGATTTTTTCTATTATATTTTAATACGTCATGTTAAATATTTTAAATATAATTTTACATAAACCTATGTGATCATTTTTTATTTATACATTAATTATTTAAAAAATTAATTTATAACCTTGTGAAATGATTTTTTTGGTAATATTGATGTTGATCATCATAATGTGTCATTTGAATTATTAAATTCCATAATGTTATAATGTTTTGTTTAAATTTTTTATATATTATATCATTATACGTTTTTATATGGATTTTAACATTTGTTAAAGTACTTTTTCGAGGAATAACTTGTTTAAATTATGATTTTATTCTTTGTTTCTCTTGTGAAATTGCATTAATTTATTTTTATTATTTTATAATTCTATGTTCAGTGAACTCAATGAGTGTTCATGTATTATTTAATTTAATATATAATTCTATTTATAAATTTCCTTGATTATAAATATTTTAAATATCTAAATGGTTTTAGGATCCATAAAGTAATATTTTTATTTCATTTTCATGTTATATCCCTTGTCTTTATTTTTATTATTTAAGATAAAAATTTACATGTATTAAGTCATAGAAAAATAAATGAAATTAATTTATGATTCATAATTATTTTTTGTTATCTAGATTGATTTTAGTAAACACGAGTTTAGTTTGTAATAATATAAATTTAATGGTAAAAATATATATTAGTTAAGAATTTATTTTTTATTTTTTCATTACAAAGGAATTCATTTATTTCCACTAAAAACTAAATTAAATATAAGTTAACAGAAAATACTTAACCATGCTTAGTAATTGAATTGGTGGTGATATGGTCCTCCAATGGCCCGAAGGCATTCATTTTTTATTGATTTTTGATAATCTACCTTTCAAGTGTTGGGGTGGAATCCTTACAAGGCCTATAAGAGTAAGTATTACATGACCTGTAGGCCTTAGAGGAATTCAATGCTCCCAGACTAACTACTAGGAACTGCTCCTCCCCAGTATCTTCATCATGAAATCAGCTATCCACCTTTGCATAACTATTCATATAGGCTTTCCCATGCATGAAAATTCTTGTCCTGATGGAAGGTTCCATACCTACTCATTCTTGTAATCTATTTATCTTATGCTATGGTGAATGCTCCTTTCTCATCTCCTTTGGAAACTTGTTCCTTGTAGGTTGTCTGGTTTTCACCTGCACTTAATGTGGCCCAAAGTCCTTGAGGTGGCCTAAAGGCCTTACTGACCCGATAGCCTGGGTAACCCGAAGGCCTAAAAGGACTCAGGGACCAAATCGGTGGCCCAAAGGCCCAAATGGGGGAATATTCCTAGCTGCTACAGTGCCAAATAGTGCCTGCTATGGTACCTTCTAAGGTAGTAGTGCCTACTACCATACCTGCTACCGTACTGCTACAATACTTCTACAGTACCCCAGAAATTATCCTCCACCTGGATTTGATCCTGGGTCTCCTGGATGCACTTAAGGAGTCCTCACCAACTGGGTTGAGGCTCATGTTTGTGATGATATGATGGGCTGGTTTGAGAAAGTGTAAATGAATGATTTGGTTAGTAAATATATCAGGTTTCATTGATAAGGTTATATCCTCCACTAAACATAAAAATTTATAATTCTAATAGTATTTCTTTTAAAAGGTTAGAGTTTATAATTGGTTTTAAAAAAGTCATTTTTTTTTATTAGTGAATCCATAAAAATGGGTAATTTATTTCATTAAAATGTTTAATTAAAAACTCATTTTCTACCCTAAAATAAATGGATTACTTTTATATATTAAAGATATTAACTATATATTTTTCCTCTCTATAAATAAAGAAAACTTTTTTCGAACTCGATATCGAAAATTTTCATTAGTAAACATTTTTTGCCTTTTCTAAATTATGTTTCAAATGTAGAAAAAATATCTAGGTAATTATCCTTTTCTTGGATACTTATATGATATAAATGGTTTTTATTTTATATCTTACCCATTATTTAGATTGATAATATTATTCATTAGTTGTGATTAATTACATACAAAACACCTTACGTTGTTTACTACTAGAATTATAACATCATCAAAGAAAATCTCAAATCAACTTTCCTATTTAGGTGATTAAAAATGGTTCAAGCATTAATTACATGTTTTGAATCAGTTTGAAAATCAAACCAATATATAACCCTCAAAAGTTAACAAATTAGATTAAAACAAACACTTATAAGAAAGAATCAAAGAAAACACACCGTTAAAAACCAAAAGAATTCTAAATAAATTAAATTAAACCATAATTCATCCCAAATATATTATTACATAGCTGAGTAAATTCACAATGAAAATAAATAACATTAAATTAAAATTAAATAAAAAACCCTTAATCACAAAAAATAAACTTCCTTTGAACAAAACTAATTAAAATTAAATAATAATTCTAGTATAAAAATATTAATTTTAAAAAATATTCCTTTTTTATAATACACCAAAACAAAACAAGGAGTTATTCATTAAAAACAAGCCCTTTAAATAATTACATTAAAAAACTGGAAACCAACTTCCATTTTCAAGCCTTCATAAAAAATGACAATTTTTTTGTTAACAAAACCTTTATAAATGTTTTCATTATAAATAACTCTACAAAAACATGTTACACCATGGAATCTAATTAATAATTTCATATCTACATCACTTGGTGACTCTTTTTTCTAAAAACATTGAAAAAATAAAAAAATAGTATAAAATATATAATTTAATTTTTGAGGGGGTGGGATAGAGTGTGGAATAATTTTACAAGAAAAACAATCAAAAAATTACCAAAAAACAAATGATGATTTGAGGAGACTGAATACCGTTAACATCAAGGTGGAATCATTAAGCAAATGATAAGGTGGGGTCAGGTAGGTATAACACAGTACAAATTTGATAATATTTTGAAATATAGGTCTAATTGGTCGCACAATTTTTGTTCTTTTATAAATATGGTAAGATCTTTATCAACTCTTACAAAAAAAACAACGATAAAAAAGACATTTTATTAGAACCAAAATCATAACGATTGATAAAGATTCCATTATCAAAAAATGCTAGCACTGATAAAATTTTGGTACACAAGTGTAACCACATGTTATGTTATAGTTGATGCTAACATGTCATGTTTTTTTATCACTGATATATTTAGATTTATAAGCACTATGGTTGGAACTAATAAAATTAAAAAATGTGACTATTTATTTAAATTAATAAATATTTCTTAAAATTTATCATTAATTACATTCATGTATAATAATATTAATAAATAATTATATGCACACATATAAAGAGATAAATTCCAATGATAAATTTATATAATATTAATAATTCAATAAATTTTTATGATATTAAAAAAATTTTATATAAATTTTTACAAAAGTTTGAGGAGGGGAATTACAAAGAAACACAAATACTTTGATTGTGCCTATAGGTACTCGGGGTGACTCAGACGTGAGACCTCCTATGGGACCCCTAAATGACATAACCACTAGGCTATGACCTAAGGGGGATATGAATATAAAATATTAATACATAAAAAATTTAATTAATTCGAAATATGATTATGATATAGAAGGTTTTTTACTTTAAAAAAATAAATATATAAGAAATGAATATTAGAAATTAAAAAATATATTTAAAAATTACAATAAATTTATAATTATGTGAAATGAATATTAAAAATAACACAATTAATTTATAATAAAAATAAAACCATTAAAATTTAATAAATATTAAAATGAAAATTACAGAATATTTAAAATTATATTTAAATAAAAAATATCTAAAATATATTAAAAAATAAAATAGAATAAATAATAATATATATTAGGTATAAGAGATTACCAGCCGTAAATAACACGCACACCCAGACACCCGAATGAGACATGCCCTTTCTCTCACAAAAGAAAATGAAAATCATCCACTAAACCTATTTTATTTCATATTTATTTCCCAAAGGCCCATGATCTTGATAACATGAAGATCCAATTGAATGATCACTAATATTAGATGAAGGATATAAACAAAAGGTTTATATGAGTAGTTGTGTATCACGTTGTGTGACCGGTCTTTATGTTGCACTGCCCTTTTCTGCACCATCAAGTCATGTTGCTTCATCACATTGTGAAAGGTATCCCAATATTCCAACATTAGAAATCTATGTCAGAATAGGGTCAATTCATATGTTCCAACACACCCATCACTCTTTCTAGACACTTACCCTCATGGAACCTTCATATATTTACTTTTCTCTATTTTTCAATGGTATCACATTGTTCGCCTGGTAAAATAGGCATCATTGACACTAGAAGACATGCCACACTACCCCTATCCAGAAACCATCACATTATGGCAGGGAATACCTCAATCCCACCTCAAGAATCTGAGTGGGTAAATGACCAGATGATAAGATCCCACACACCCATTGCTCTTTCAAGACACCCACCAGATAATGCACGTGTATTTTCATATCAAGCCACTTATCAAGTTGCATCAAATTGTTCAGCAGGTCACATTCCATCGCCTAGCTGATAATTGTCATGCAACATGATGATAGGCTGGAGGCCTTGCGAATTAATGGCCTATGATGTCCAAGATGCGTTATGGTTCTGAATCCCAAATATGTGTCCCAAAAGCCTATTTCTGATGAATGGTACTACTAGTACTGTACCACACTATACTACCTACTATGATACTCACGCTATTACAAAACTGATGCACCACAATAATGCCATGATAATTTACCTCCACTCATATTTGAACACAAGTTTCATATAGGATTATAGGGTTACATTACCACTCAGGAAATCCCCCAACTAAAAATAATAAATAATAATTTTATAAAGATTTAAATATAAAAAAATAAAAATAAAAATGAATAAATATTAATTATATAAATTGAAAACATATTAAAAATATTAAAAATAATAAAAAATTGACATATTAACATTAAAAAATGAAGAAATGAAGAAATATTAAATAAATATATATTAAAAACAAATAAATTAAAAATTATTAAATATTAATAAATATTTTAAAGAATAATTAAGATTAAATGAATAAATTTAAAAAAAATGAAAATAAATACATTAGAATGAATAAATAAACATGAATATATTATAAGAATACAAAAAATAAAAAAATATTAAAATATAAAATAATAAATTAAAAAAATTACATTTAAATATAGAAGATTTAAAAAAATAACTAATTATATAAATTTATATAATATATATTATATAAATTTAATATTAATAATAATTATATTATACATTTTTAAGAATATATAAATATTTTATTAATTATATAAATAAAAAACTAAGTAATATTATAAACATGTATACTTATATATGATGTTTAAAATTATAGTGACTTTGTTTCAATTTATAGAAGATTATTTTTAATATATTACAAATTAATAATAAATTTACTATCAAATATATCTAAATGAATTGTAATTTTTTTAATTTTTTTTTAAAAATATATATAAATTAATAAAATAACTTTTATTATCAACTACATGAAAAATTTAAATATTTTTCACAACATATTATTAATTATACAATTGTAAAACTAAAAGAAAGAATTATAATAATTATATTTAAATATTTTAACCATTTCTAATATATATATATATATATTATTAAAAAATATATATGTATATATTGTTTTTATTTAATTAAAAAGCAATTAATTATTAATTGGAATTTAAATATATTATTATTTATATAAATTGTTAAATATTTGTAAAATATATGATTAATTATATAATTTTATAATTATCTTCATAAATAATTATATTTATACATACAAATAGATTTAAAATATACACTACTTAAATATAAATTTTAATTTATAAATTTATTAATATAAATATCATTTTTTTAATTAAAAGATAACTAAAATTAAAAATATAAATTCATTTTATAAAATCATTTAAATATTTGAAACTAAAATTTTCCAATTCCATTTTTACATATATGATTCTTTTTATTCACATATAAATTTGTATGTGTGTGTGTCTGAAGAAACAAAGGACATATGTGTATAGGTGAACTCAACACATATGTGTGTATATCCAACTATATATAATGATAATAATAATTATATTAATTTTATTTTCTATACGAAACAAAGTAAAATTAATTAATAATATATATAAATTCATATATCAATTAATATTTTTATATACATATTAATAATTAATAATTATTTAAATGTATATAATATTAGTTGTATTATACAAGGAATTATTTACATATAAATGTGTGTGTGTGTTCATGTTTGAAGAACCTAAGTACATGTGTGTGTGAAATAGGTGAAATCAATACACATGCGTATATATCCTACTATGTACAATACATATAATATTAATCTGTAGTTGGGGTGGTGCTTAAGTGATAAAGACCCACCAAGTTAACATTTTGGAGGGGGGTTATCTCTCAAGTCACTGTAGAAGTACTATAGGTGGTACTATAGTCATACTGTAGCAGTCAATCGATTCACTTGAATTGGGATTTCAGACCTATGATTTGGGGATACAAGCTATAGGACCTATGAGTGATAATGGGACTTGACTCAAGGATATAAAAAATTAGAAACAATTGAAATATGGGGATAAAAAAATGAATCGACACAACATGAAAACAATGCAACAAGGAAACATACATGCATCGTCAGGTGGGCGACATAGAAAGAGGGATGAATTCACTTGAGGATATCATCATCCATAAGTCCCCATTGGTTTTATATGTGGGGAATACAAGTGACCTTCCACCTGACTATCAATGTAATGGGACCATTCAAATGGTGCGACACAACAAATAGGTAATGTGGTAGGGATCCACATAGGTATCATATGTAGTGGGATTGAAAGAGAGATGAGTTTTCCAACACTTATCATATATCCCTATTTAAACATAGATCCATGATATGGTATGGAAGGGTTCCATGCTATGGTGTGGCAGATCATGGACGATGTAATGATTCATGGAGGGGGGAGGAGTGGGAGGGGGAGAACATTTTAGGACTAAAACATGGTGTGTTGAATACATATAAAGGGGATGTGAGACATAATTTGGGTGACATGGAATTAAGTAGGCTACTCATTCAGGAAAAAATAATAATTTTTCCTTCAGAACATTGGGTATTTAGATTACGCACGTTTTAAGGCCTCTGTTCCTCTAAGCCTTCAAGCCATGTTTGTGACAAATATGTGCAGTAAGTGATTTTCATTTCTTATGGGAAGTGACAAGTCATGACCCATTGGTGTTCCTAAGTGTGTGTGTTGTTTAGTTTCTTGTAAAACCCTCTACTTATAATATTTGATACTAATTTTATTGTAATTTCTATATAAAATAGTCTAAAATTGTTTATGAATATATAAAATTTCAAATATTAATTAATATTTTTATATAAATATTAAGAATTAATAATTACTTAAATTTATAAAATAATATTATTATACATAATAAAAAATATTAATAATTATAAATTATATTTAAATATTATTTGTTTTATTTATAAAAATATTATTAATTATATAAATGGTTAAATATTTTAAACTAAATAAAAATATATAGTTATATTTTTATATACAATAACTATATTGTATTTCAATATAATTTTTAAATTAATTTTAATAAATTAAATATAAATATTAAATTTAAAATCAATTGTATTAAAAAAATATTATATTCATTTATTATATTAAAATTATAAGTAAAAAACTATAAATTACACATATCACCTCCAATTGTATTTTTGATATTTTATTTTTTGTATAATCTCAGTTTTTATGAAGGTTGAGAGGGAACCCATACATGAACCAAAATCCTAAAATATATGGCTCAAAGGCCTAGAGGCACTATGACCAAATAATGGTCTAAAGTCCCAAATTGAAACAACCCCTCTAGCTTTCATATCATATATCCATGCTAGAAGGACATCATATGTAGCCACATCGTTAACGCCTTGACCTATTACGTACTTTGTTAGTTTCTCAATATTTATAGTGAATGGTCTCTCCATAGTTTCTCCCTCGATGATTGCTCAGCGTCTAGACAGTTCACCAATGACTACCATTACATCATTCTACAATCCACTAGGTCTGTATCTGCTATAGTACATAGTAAAAAGACCAACATATGACGACCTAAGGTTCCTCTAGACCTATGATCCAATACATATCTCAATGTCCCATTTTGAAAAATATTACCACTTATATATTACTCAACTAAGATACCTTATATAGTTCTCATAGTATTACAATGATATACAACTGCTACGATACAATATAAAATTTTCTCTAGTAGGATTTGAACTAAGGTTTGATGTAGAATTACAAGGTGACTTTACCACTCAGACAATCCCTAAACTGCATGTATTATTCAAATTCATGTACATACATACATACATACATAAATATACTCATGTATTATTAAAATGCACACACAATACAAAAATTTCTATATAAAATTGTTTTAAATACATTTTAATAATATTAATAATTGGTATTATAAATGATTAAAAGATATAATAATAAAATTAATTATTAATAATCAGAAATTTTCTATATAATTTCTTTTTTATATTTAATTTAAAATTTTAATTCATTTTAATAAATTATAGATATTATTTTCATGGAAGTATTAATATATTTTTGATAATTACATGAATTCTCACTATTATATATATATAACAATCTAAACCAAAATGTTTTTTATTTTTTTCACATATATTTATATATAAATACACACACATGATATAATGAGATATTTGGAATTGAAAAATAAAATGACTTTTCTTGATATATAATGTTATATTCACACACACACACATGTATGTATGTATGTATGTATGCACATATATATATATATATATTATTTTTAAATTATGAACTATATTTAATTAATATATATGTGTATATATATTATAAATTATTTAAGACTAACCAAATTTTTAGAACTTAGATCCCATAGACTCTAACCCATTTTACTATAATAAAGTTAAATTGAAAGAAATATAGAAGATGAGGTCAACATGAATTTTCTTCCTTATTCTGAATGTAACAAACTTGAATTTTATCAATTTAATTTCTTTTATTATATAAATATATCATATTTAGTAATACAGTTTTATATAAAGCAGAAAAACAAAATGATAAAACCAACAACATTCTATTATATTAATTTTAATCTTTCATTTAGAGAACTAAAAAATCCATAATATTTAAATTATTATAATTTAAAAAATAAAGATAATAATATATCTATAATATAATTTTTTTGATCTAGTTGATCCCCTAGAATAATCCCCCTCATGAACAAAACTATAGAAATGAAACAAAATATGAGTAATGATATATTAATTTTTAATGTGATAATATATATAACCTTGAGATAAAATACAAGTGAATGGAGAAAAAAATCTAATATGGAGTTTTTTTAGAAAATAAGAAACCCATATGACTATTATAAATTTGACCACTAGAATTGTAATCTGTTCATTCGAATAGTAATATGAACTTTATGAATATTATCATGACCATTAATATAATATACTCACCTATTTATGTGTAAAATAATAGTTAGGTATATTATAAAATAGAAATATGATATATTTATATCATGATACAAGTAAATAAATGTTTTAAAAATGATAAAATAAGTATTTGTATTATTATAAAAAATATTTGTTTTATTTTTAATTTTTAAAAAATAAATAAAGATTTGAAATAAAATTTATTTTTAAAAATGGTTCATAAAAAAATATAATGTTTAATTTTAATGATAAAGTAATTGTATGGGTTCATAAGTAGTTTTTCAAAGGGTCAGAAAATTGATCATAGTATTAAATTGGAATTTTTCAAATGTATAAGGATTTTATATAAAAATTAAAATTATTATATATATTTAATTATTTTCATAAAATTGATTTCATTTTTATAATAAAATCATTGATAAAAATTTAGGGGGAATTTTGGGTATTTTTCTAAATTAATTGATTTTTTTAATAAAGAGATATCACAAAATACAGTATTTAATATTAGGAGTTAAATACTTGATTAATTGCATAAGGGGTGATGTAAAAAAACCATTTTTCTGAACTAAAATTCAAAATTTACTATATATAGTCTTAAAAATCAATACTATTGGTAGTTTTGAGTGAAAATAATAATCTAATGAATATAATTTTTAAAAAACACCCATCCCATCCCCTTATTAGTACCCCCATCACCATCCCTTTTCCTCACACATTAAAACTAAATTACCAAACCAATTTTCTTCTAAATTAACTCCAAATATCCCTCATCTACCTATAATCCTTGTTCTTATAAAATATATAGTCAAAGGTTCCGTAAGGGGATGATTAAAAGAAGACACCCAATGGATAAGGTAATACCCCAAACCGAACCTCTTAATTATTCTTCCTACTCACCCTAAAAAAAACTACATACAACTTTACATAATTCTTAAAATATCATAAATTTACTATAATTTTATTGTTTCAATATAATAACTAACATCTATCCTCATCTCTCGTAATCTATTTCTAAACAAAATTTCCATTCATATTATATTGTGCTCACCACAACCATGAAAAACATAATTTGTTTTTCTACACCACCTTCAATGTTGGTAATATAATTAATAATATGGTTAAATAATATTATAATAAGTATATTATAACTTATTTTACATTTATACTTTAATAATAATAATTTAATTAAATATAAGCTATATAGTTTGTGCTGGTTAGTAAGCCGCTTAAATATACTATCCATACAATGAAAATGTTTATATTAAATGAATCTTCCATATGATATAAAAAATAGATATTTTATACCATTTAAATTTATTTAAGGAAATTAATATGGTTTCAATTCAATTCTGGAATTTTATTTTGATATTAACAGAACATGAATAATTACCCACAAGTGATCCGTCCTTGGAATCATGAAACTAACTACCTCTGAATAGTGAAATTAAACTTGATGTCTAATTGAAATGATTGTTATAGACTACAAATAAATTTATATTAAATCAAATATATATGTGAAAAAATCTAAATTAATTAATTTTTTAATCAAATTTGATTATCCATAATGTTAATTGAAAGTGAATAACGATTATGGATCAATGTTGAGGGATCTCTCTAAACTATAATATTTTTTGGGGTTATAACTTCTCTATAATACATAAATTTATAACTATAGTAATTTTATTTAATTATTATTCATTTTTTATATATGGACCACAAATATATACCTAGATAAATTAACCATTCCTTCATGGAGATATGCATGTTTTTAATGATCCCTTCTATATTTCTTTTCCTAAGAAGGGGTGATTAAATGAAGCTTCTCTATTTTCTTGACTCATTTCATATACCGCTCAATGAAAACATCTAGAAACTTTAGTGAATCATAGAGTTAGAGGTTTCTAAGAAATTAATCCCCTGTAATTATACTATAATTTGATGAAACTCTAGAATATATGCACTCATGGGTAGTATCATTGAAAGGTATCACTGTTTTTTAACAATACCTATACCTGGTGCATTATAAAGAGGCTTTACTACAAACTTGTCTGGAAAGTACTAGGGGATATTATTTAAAATTTTCATAAACACTTTATCAAACATTATAAAGTAATTGAATATGTTTTTTGGTTAGACAACCTAATAATAAAATTACTATGGATAACCTAAATTGAAACCTATAGAATCATAATTTAGCATATAATTTTAATTGGTAATTTATTCATTCTATGTAATTAGTTCCATTTTTTTATTTTTTTTAGTATTCCAAACCATTATTTTTTATTATTATAGTTAATGGTGAGAAATATGAAGAATCTTATCAGCAAACAATGTGATAGGAAATGTTATGATTGACCTAATGAGATTCCTAACATAGTGGGAGTAAGAAAAAATAACTCCTTGGTCATACTGGTGAAATTGTATCAAGTCATAAATAATAACATGAATCATATGGAAGACCCTCATTCTCATAATAAATCAAAAATTATGGTCGATTCTATTATGTGATAAAGGAATCCTGCCTTTATTTGGTCTTTTGATACCCTTATTGTGGTATAATAGATTTACTCTATTAAGAATATATTATCTATCCCCTAATGCTCGGAGTAAGAGAATTTTATACTAGAAATTTATCTCTATGAGGGATAATCCAATCAATGGTGGACATAAATAAAGAACATGATGTCTAAGAATGAAATAGAATCTATGAAATGGTAAGGATTTAGGAATTTTTCTCAATAGATATTTTCCCTAAAATATCCATAATAAATTGAAGAGGAAGTTCCTTGAACTAAATAAAAAGGAATATGAGTATATCCCTTTTTATAATACAAACATCACAAGTATTTCATGATACACATACATATTTTATAGTTAATTTTGTAAGTAAATGGGAACACTTATTTAGTGGATTAAAAATATTTCTATAAAATATTTTGTGAGTTGAGATTTTGAAATCTATAAATAGATTCTTCCATTTTTCTATTATGGATGAGGTGGATATTGGTGACACATAGTGGTTTTATGGGGCTGGAGATAAAAAATAATATAATGGGGTTTTATACATGAGGATCAATGGATAAATCCCATGGTGGAAAAAACCCAACTTACCACATATCTATAATGTGGGAAGAGGCATTATATAACCTCTATCAAGGGAATAAAGATATGCATACATTATGGAATATAAGGGAATCATGATAATCAATATTGAAAAGTGATAAAGAGGCCTACTAATGGAGTGGAATAAAGGAAGTTTCAAATCCACACTCATCTAATGGTCAAGTGTTTCAACTACAAGGAAAAAATACATTATGAAAAAAATTCTCTAATCTATGTACTTTTAGAGATAATCATTGAAAAAATATATCCAATACCCACCGAGAAAGGAAGAGAATATACTATAACTAATGATAAGGTGGATATTGATAATGATGTGGTGACAAGAACACTGATAATTAATGAAATAATATTGAACATACTATTTTATTATACTTCTATACATTATTTAATATCATGCATGTTTAGTGTTACTACTCAAAAAAACTAAAAACATGGAGGTTGAGATATATGTGAGAACTCTAGATAGAGTAATTCTTGAATACCAAGTATATAACTCCTCCACAGTCAATTATTATGTAATAAACCATCTAGAAAATAGTATTATACTTACTTTAGTGTAATCTGATGCAATATTAGGCATGTGTTGACTATCTTTATATAAATCCAACACCAACTGTTAGGAGAGGGAGATATCTCTTCACATCCCGAGGCATACCTCTGTTACATACAAGTGTAAAGAGGTGAATGAATATAATTTGGTATCTTCTTAACATTCATGGATATTATCACCTTATGAGTAATCATATCTTTCTCAAATTATTGAGAAAAAGGAGAGAATCATTCTTGAAAATATGCCTATTTTGAGGGACTATATTGATGTATTCCCTGTAGAGTTACCTTATAATACTATAGACTACGAGGTTTAGTTCTCAATTAGACAATACCTAATTATATACACATATCCAAGAGTCTATATAGAGTATAAACCTTTGAGTTAGAAGAACTAATGAAATAGTTACAATAGAATGTTTTATAAGGGTTTTATATGCCCAAGTGCTTCACCCTAGGGTGTTTCATTCATCTTCATAAAAAATAAGGACAGATAAATGAACCTATGCATTGATTATTGTGAAATAAACAAAATAATGATAAAGAATGGGTATCCCCATCTATGGATTGATTACATGTTCAATGAACTACATGGGGACTGATACTTCTCGAAGGTAGACCTTCAGTTGGGATATAACCAATTAAAGGTGAATTAGGAAGATATTACCAAGAATACCTTTCAAACATTGAATGATCACAATGAGTTCATTATGATTCAATTTGGATAAAAAATTCTCTAGAAATATTCATAGATATGATTGTTATATTATTTTGAGATTACCTTGTAAATTTTTTTATTGTCTTGATAGATGATATTTTGATATACTATGAAATAAAGGAGAAACATGAAGATCATTTAAGTACTATTTTAAAGGAATTTTTAACTATATGTTATATGAAAATTATAGTTAATGAGTTTTAGATGGGGGAGATATCACTTTTGGGGGATGTTAGCTCCAACAAATTATTATTCATGGACCCTTCTAAGAAAATGTAAACTGTGGAGTAGCCTATAACAAAATCTATAAAGAATATCTTCAGTTTACATTGACTAAATAGGTATTAAAAAAGATTCATAAGAAACATATAAGGGCTTTCAAAATTTCTAACCAATCTGACTCAGAAGTGATTGTAGTATTTATAGACCAATGAATGTGAAGATATCGTCAAGTAAATAAAAAAGAGGCTTACCACTATACTAGAACTCACACTACCCTTATGTGAGGAACTTTTATATGGAATATAGTGATGGATAAAAATTGGTATTGTACTATTTTAATAATTAAAATGAAAAAATTAGTATATTACACATTAATAAAGTTGAATTTTCATGAGCATAATTTCCCAACGCATGATCTGGAGGTAGATGTAGTAATATTTAACTTACAGTTTTAACAAAATTATCACCATGTGTAGAGGTATAAAATATATACAGATCAAAATACCATTAAATATATATCCTTATGGAAGAAGCTTAATATTATCTAGTGATATCAGATCAAGGACTATAAAATCTAAATCCATTACCATATTTGGAAGGAAGATAAAGTTGAAGTTTATATAAGTATAAAGGATATTTTAACTTTATACCAGATGTGGATTGATAAGGATGTGATAATATTATATATGAAAAAATGGAAATGAGAGTCATAAAGGAATGAAAATCATCATTATTTTCTCAAATGATTTATCAACCATCCCTTCTAGAATATATTTTATATACAAACAAGATTACATGGAAATAGAGAAGATGGTGGAAGCTATATGAAAAGGTAAATCCTTAGAGTTAAAAATTTATTATTAAAGAGTTGTGAGATTTTATTTATGACTATTTGTACCATAAAATGATGAAATAATGTAGTATTTTTTAAATGATACACATAGCTCTACCTTCTCCATCCTCACAAAGAGCATGTAGATGTATCAATATCTATGAGAGTAGTATTGTTGGGAAAATATAAATAAGGAGATTGTGAAAAATAAATCAAATTTCCTAGTGTGTGATTAAGTGAAGGCATAAAGTAAAAAATTACATGAATATAATAAATACATTACCTATACCTATATGGAAATAGAAAAACATCACCCAAAAATTTTTCACAAGTCTTTTGAATAAATCAAGATGAAATAATTCTATATGGGTTTTGGTGGATCATTTTACAAAGACAAATCTTTTAATTTATTTTTGAGTGGACTAATCAATTGATCAACTTGATTGGACATATATTAGAGAAGTAGTGAGGCTACATGGAACACCCCTATTAGTTGTATATGATAGATATCCGTTTAACTCAAAGTTATGGAAAAGTATCCAATACTATCTAAACAACTAGATGAACTTTTTTATGGGTTATCATCACCAAACTGATGGCCAATTTGACTAAACTATCAAAAAACATGAGGATATGTTGAGAGCATGATTGATAGACTTCAAAGGTGGTTGATATAAATATCTTCCATTGGATGAGTTATCCTATAATAACAACTTCTACTCAAGAAAACAAATGGAACTATATAAATCTAATTATGGGAAGAGATATAGAACACTAATGTTTTGGGATGAATTTAGTTAATGGAAGCTACTGGGACCATAAATTTTCAATGAAATGGTTGGAAAGGAAATCACTATTCAATAAAATATCATGACAGATTAGAGTCAAAATAATTATTATACTTACAAAAATTAGAGTGAGATGATGTTTTAGGTTAGAGATAATGTGTTCATCTGTATATCTCCTTAGAAGTGAGTCATGATATTTGGGAATAAAGGAAAGATAAGTACCAGGTGCATCAATCACTTGGTGATTATTGATCACATTAGAGTTGTGGTATATCAAATATCATTACCACCAACCCTAACTTATTTACATGACATATTTTACAAATACCTATTGATAAAGTACATGTGTGATCCCTTCGATTTACTGAATACATATGTTGTACCATTGGAAAATAATCTATCTTATGAAGAGTATTTGGTTAAGATCATGGATTATAGAGTCAAAGATCCCTAAAAAAAAATTAAAACTCACCTAGTCAAAGTATTATGGAAGAACAAAAAGTACATGGTCGAAAATTGGAATTGGATGATGTAATGAAACTATATTACCCCCACATTTTCACCCTAGTATATAAAATGAAATATCAAGGAGGATATTTCTTAATGGTGGAAAATTTTTCAACCAATAAATTTATCCTTGGTGTTTCCATTTTTATATAACCATGTCATACTTACTAATGCAGTATTATGTAAAGCACATGCACCACATGATAGAACCCGCCACATTTTATTTTATTAATTTAAACATTAAACATAGGGAATAAAAATTTCTATAGTAATAGATTGTATTATACTGGGGAAAAAATAAAAATAATAAAACTACATTATTAAAATTTAGATATACTGATCCTCTAGAAAAATTGTACCCACGAATAAAATTGTACCAATGAAATAGAATATTAGTAATGAAATATTAATTTTGAAAATGAAAATATTTATAATATTGAGATAAAATATAACTTAATTAATAATTAATGAAATATGGAGTATTTTTAGAAATTAGAGAACTTATATGAACATTAAAAATCTGACCATTGGAATAGTAATATTACCATTGGAAGAGAAATATGGCCATTATGATTAGTAACATGATTTTATAATTCTATCCTCCCCTATGTAAGTGTAAAATAATATTTAGATATCTTATAAAATTAAAATATGATATATTTATATCTGGGTAAAGTAAATAAATGTTTAAAAGTTATAAAATAAACGTCTGGATATTTCAAAAACTTATATGCTTTTTTTTTATTTTTATAAAAATTATAATTAATTGAATTAAAATTTATTTTTATAAAATGATTTTATAAAAAAATTTATATTCCATTATAATGGCGGCATAATTTTATGAGACCATAATTAATTTTTTAAAGGGTTAGAAAACTGATCATAATATTAAATTTAGTATTTTTTAAATAAATAAAGATCTAATATAAAAATAAAATATCATCTATTTAGAAAATGATTTTCAATATATTTATTTCATTTTTTGAATCTATACATCAAAAAATTGTTACGATAAATTATTGGTTTTTTATAAAATAGTTTATTTTGATAGTGAATATTGAAATATGGTAAAAAAATGTTTGATATTATAAGACAAATAATAAATTAATTTCATAAGGTTTGATGTAATAAAACATCAACTATTAATAATTGAACCATTAATTATGTATAGCAACAATAATCAACACTACAAGCAGTCTTGATCCAATATAATAAACAAATGAATATAATATTAAAAAAATAAAATTCTCTCCCATATAAATACTATCCATCACTAACCATTTTACTCACACATTCTAACTTAATTGAATTACCAATTCTCTAAAAAAAACCTCCAAATATCTACACCATATCCCTTTATGTCTTGGTCTCCTAAAAATACCATTCCATGCTTTCTTAAGAAAAAGCTTAATCAAGGAAATCCAATGGAGTAGGGAATCCCCTCAACTGATCCATTTAATTTTTCTTTCTCTTTATCCTTTATATAAGTTCAACACAACATGAAAAATGGCCCAAGTTCATGATGGTCGGTAAAAGCGTCTCAATGAAAAAATCATATAATGAGAATTTTTATATTGAATGAATCATACCTGTGTTAGAAAAAAGAGTTATTTGGGAACATTTAAAATTATTTAAGGACATTAATATTATTTAATTTCATTTATGTACTTGTAGTTCCATTTCAAATATAAATTCAATAATTTCCCACAAGTGATCTGACATTGGAACCATGAAACCAACACACTTAGAATAGTGAAATTAAACTTGTTATCTCATTAAAATAGTTTAAAATGAATATAATATAATTATATTAAATAAAATATACTTGTAAAATCTTAGAAATTAAGTAATTAATCTATCAAACTTTATTACTCAAAAGAACAAGTGAAATAATGAATCAATTTTGGATCCAAGTTATGGGATCACTCTAAACAACCCTATTTGATTTGAGGATATGTTTTATCTATATTAACACACTTTATCAATATATTTTTATTATTTACCTTTTATATATTATGTATATATGTCCCAAAAATATATAAATTTCTTAATCAACCTTTTCCTGATGAGGATATACATGTTTTTAAGGATCCATTCTCAATTTCTTTTGTTAAGTAGAACTGATTAAGGGGACATCTCTGTTTCCCTTCCTAATTTAATGTATGACTCAGTGAAAATTTTTAACCTTAAATGGTTTTATAAAACTTATTTTATTATTTAATACAATTTTTTTCATTTCTTTTTTATGGAAACTATTATTCCCTTATCCTATTTAATGATTTCTTATCGTTTTTCCTAAATCCTTCTTAAAAGTAATATTTACATAATTATATCTCCACACAATTTTTTATCATTTTAAACATACTTATTTTCATGTCCTATGAATATTTATTTATATATGAATTTCCAATAATGATTTATTACATTCTTTTATTGAATTCATTATGAAATCCCATTTGTTTATGTTTGAAGACATGATTATGTAACATGTTTCCTATCGATGAGTTATTCTGATGCTTCAACCTTATATATGATTTTATTATGTGAAACACATATGCATGTACATGAAATGATGTGTAAGACTAGATAAAACTTCAATACCTTGGGTAATGATTAAATATCATGAGATAATATGTATGGGGTTACAGATTAAACCAAATCCAAGATGGGATTCAGTCCACCATGTTATATTGTCTTCCTAGTGAGCCTTAACTTATTTTTTTTAAAAGTTGGGGCCGGAGCCTCATTTTTATTATTAAATCAAAGAAAATACCTCTTTTTAACTGGGTAGAGGGAATCCCATTACATAGCCCGAAGGCCCAGTGGGCTTGTAGCCCATTACATGGCCCGTAGGCCCAAATTTTTGGCCCAATTCACATTCTGTGAATAGTAACCCACTTGCTACAGTACCGCATAGTACCGTCGCCGCTACAGTGCCGTGCCGCCGCTATAGTGCCCGCTGATGAACAGTTCCGCCAATGCTATAGTACTGCTACAGTACCTATGCCCGATGGGTTTTGAACCCCCATTTTTCATGTAGTGATCCTTGACTTATTTTTATGTCATGATTTAAATTGTTTCCACATTCTTATGATTCCATGTTCTTTGATTCCAAATTATTTGCGAAATTATTCTATTTTATTATTCCTGATAATTTCCCTTTATGATATCATATTATGAAATTTGACTCATATGATATGCTCATTTATCAGGATTATTACCTTAATAGGCTTTATAACTCATCCATTTCTTATGTATTCCATATGTTACCCATTATTGATTTAGAATATAAAATTGATCTAGGAGCATATTATTGAGTTTAAAATATATTTTTTAGTTCAATGTTGACGTTTTCTATACCTAGTATCCCAAAGACACTAGGCCTCTTGGTCATTATGTCGTGTTTATTGGATATTTATATTAAAAATAATGTAATAATATGTGTAATAGGCTTGGTTCACTATAGTTTTTATCATAGGAAAGATACCATTATTTTTTGGGGAATACAACATGTATAATATAATGATAACCCTAGGGAAGAGTAAAATTATAGGAAAGCATCCTGAAATTTTAGTTTAGAATAGCGTGATTGGTCTCTAAGTAATGAAATCTTTATATGAATACTTCAAGTGGATGTAGATTTGGTATCATTTTTCCTAGGGGTAATAACAATAAAATGGACCAATAGTTATTCAATAGACTTGTACCTAGTGCAAGATAAATATTCCCTTATACATAACCAATTTGATACTCCCAAGGAATATTATTTAGAATATTAACAAAATTGTTATGAACCATTATGAAGGATTTGAATCGCTTTTTAGGTTAAAAAACCTGATAGGAAAATTACCATTAAAAACCTAGACTGAAACATAAATACTCATAAATTAGGATATAATTTTAATTTATATATTATTCATTCTAATTTCATAGTTTCCATTTCTTAGGTTTTTTATTATTCTCATAAATAATTTTATTTTATTTTCTTTAATGATGGGAAATGGGAGGAATAGTTCCAATAACCAATATGATAGTATTATGGCCTGATATTTTCATATGATAATATTATGTCATTTTATATTAATATTCAATATATAACATTGAAATCCACTCTATAACTGTAAAGGGTTTTTATATTTAGAGACTATATACCCAAACATTTTATTTAGGTATATTATTCAACACTTATCATAAAGTTATTCTCATTTTTTTACTCTTCTTCACATACCCTACAAAAAATAATTATTCATAACATGGGGAAAGTTAATCTAATAATGTGTAATAATAGATTATTTGTAATGGAAAACATGGGAGATATTAATTGAGGATCATATGAAATCATAATATAACCTGAAGTGTATGAGATCCTAAACATAACATACAAAGTCTGTACCCAATCATCAAAGATCATTAACTTGATTCATAGAATAAGAATTTACCATTTTAAAGGAAATAAATAATATGAGTGAGAAATAATCATAAATAAATCATAAACCATAATTTCAGATCATAATCACATTATAAAAATTTGGCACTATCATAGGAAAAAAACTATTAAACATGATAATGTTAACTACCGAGACCATAAAATCATAGTGGATATAGAATAGAAAAAATATTTCTCATATCATAAAATATTAGGATTCATCAATTTTGTCTTATATTAGATCTGTAATCCCTAATTTTTTCCATATTGGATCAATCATATCAACTTGTATCCCATAATTTATTTATCACATTGATTTATTTCCCATAGTCGATCAAGCACATCAACTTTTTGACCATAATTATCTCATGAGATATAAAAATTTATCCAATTCATTATAGGGATGTATAATTATGGTTCCAACCATCACATAATTAAAAAATACACATCTATTAAATAATATTATAAAACATTCATCATATAATCATATAATAACTTGTGTAAAGATAAAATGTTTCATGAAAATTTCATAAATTTATCAGATCATAACCCATGGAAGATAAATATGTTTCATAAAAATATCATCATCATAACAATAAATCATCTTGATAAACAATAAGGAGTCATTGGATAATATCCATAGTAAATAATAATTAGCATAAATGGATGCTATCATAGATGAAAAACAATTTAAAAGATCATAATAATATTTATTGAAAAAAAAATGTTTTCATTTTGAAACAACTTCATTTAAATATAATAATTTAAAAAATATTTCAGAATAAAATTTATCTTAAAAAACCATGGAAACATTTATAGGATGAAAAAATAATAATAAGCGTTCATGAAGGTGTGAAATTCTATTCTTACTTTGTAAGTTAAAACAAATATTCCATTATATATTTTGGTAAAAGTAGCTCATTAGGAAAACTATAAGAATATTCCATTTAAGAATTTATATAGAGAATAATTGAGGGGTAAATTTTAAATTTAAAAATAATTATATAATATAAAAAATTATTAACAAAATTAAACATAACATGGAAATATATGAAAAATATTTCTGATAGAATAGAGAAATATAATCGATTTTCATTCAAAATACTCTTTTGGTCACATGAGTTATTAAAGAGTGAAAAATGAAGGGAAAAAATTTATTTCCCATGAAATAATAGATTTATAAAAATTAAATGTATTTATCATATTATGATCATAAAATTTATTCAATGTAATTTCATTCCTAAAAAATACTATTTGAAATGGGATTGAAATATAAATCTTTTTCTTGAAGTCTCATCATTTTTTGCATGCATTTGAAAATCCATTATAATAAATATATATCTATAATAAATTTATTCTATAACCATAGTCAAATATATATATATATATATATATCACAACATATATTATTTAATTAAAATATCTTATCACCTGTTTATTAACAATTCTTTATTATAATCACTATTCCATATGATTGCTGCCTTATTTTTCTGGCATGTTTGGTTCAGATGCCCTGGTCATTATTCATTGATCATGCTTCCATAATATATATAATTTTAATAATTATGTAAATATCTTATATATTAAACATATATTTATAATTATTCATAAAATATATAGAAAAAAATTTAATTACAACATTCATGGACACAGTTGGTCGTACGTATGCATGAACGTTGTTTTCACTTTTCAAATGATGAAATAAAATAAATTTAAATAATATATAACCTTAATAGAAAAATTATTATACTATATATAATATATATTACTTAAAATTTTCCATATTACCATCTAACTAAAATGGATGTGAAAAAATATAGATTTCATATTGGATATAGTAGTCCACACGTATGCACGGGTGATGTTATTATTTTCCAACCGATGAGAATATTGTGGATAATGGTTTTTATATAATCATAATAAAAATATAGTATATTAAATATACTGAATTAATTATATTTTAATTAATACCAATGAATTATAGGAGATGTAATAAGAAATATATTAGAAGACACTTAGTTTTAAGTTATACCTCATCATTGAGAATTCTCCTTTGAATTACAACTTAGGCCTGAAAAGGATTATCTTTTTATAATAAAATAATACATAATATGTTATGATGGAATATAGTATGATATAAATATATTTTTTGGGTGATATTGGAGGCTCCAAATGTGCGAGGAAGAGAAGAGAATATGTTTCCTTTTTTATGTAAGGGAATGGGTACTCTTGGTATTAATTAAAGTATTAAATTAATATAAATATTTCTTATTATAAAATAGATCAAAATTAATATAATTCAAAGATAATATGAGTATAAATTTAAATAATCTAATAATAAAATATTTTTACAAGTATTGGGGATGTTTTTACCCTCATCTCTTAGTTTTATTCACCATGTTTACCCATTCGACAATTATCTAGATATTAAAGTAGTTTACTCTTTAAGGGTCAAGAAAGTTACTATATAAGGAAAATTGACCTATAAATAGATCATATTATCTATTTTAAACCTTATAAAATTAAATTTTCATAATCTATGAGTAATATTAAGAGATTTTAAACGAATGACTATTTTCGGTATCATAAGAAAAATGCAACACTTAGCATAAACGGGCCATGAAATATTATTATTTAAATATGACCATTATAACATATATATTAAATTAAAGGGTATGAAAAGGATTAATTAATTTATAATTATATATAAAGGTTGTTATAAATAAATATATATTTATTAATGTTTAATAAAAATGCACAGAATGTCTTGCAAAGTTATTTTTTTGCTAAGAAATAATTTTTCGTTAAAAGTGATTTTTATTGATTTTTAGGAGAGAGTATTATTATTAATATTTATAAATTTTAAAATTCTATTTTATAAAATACATATCATATTTAAATCATCATTTGAATATTATTTTAGGAATAATTTTTGAGAATTTTTCGAAAGGTTTGATTTTT
This sequence comes from Viscum album, assembly GCA_963277665.1. Taxonomy (NCBI): domain Eukaryota; kingdom Viridiplantae; phylum Streptophyta; class Magnoliopsida; order Santalales; family Viscaceae; genus Viscum; species Viscum album. The sequence goes on from OY728151.1 coordinate 1,219,376,102, forward strand.
TAGCAAATAGTTAAAAATAATGATTTTTATTGAAAACTCTATCTTCCTTGAAAATATTTATAAAGAAAAATTAAAATTTTTGTTATTTTTAAAATATAATTAGTTATTTTTGAATTATAATAATTCAATTATGGTTTTTAAATTTTATTTTATACTTCAATTTAGTAAAAAATATTTTCTGCTGAAAAGGGAATTTTTATGAAAATTTATTTTTCATTGTATTTTTATGGTGTAGTTTTACGTAAAAAAATTCAACATTTGTTATTAAATTTTAGGAAAATTTATTCCATATTTATAATCACTTTGTACAAATTTTTTAAATAGGTATATTTTATTTTTTTAGTATTAATAGTCATCTATATATTTTTTGTTATAATAGTATAGGATATATAAAGAAATTAAAGTCAAAAATAATATCATAATGATGAGAAAATAAATCTAAAACAAGAATTAAATATATTTTATGTGACATATTATTCAATAATAAGCCTAAATATTATTATATGTCTTTTTTTAGCATTTGGATGTGATTATACCTATCATAATATTTTATGTAAAGAAAATTTAAAAATTGTCAAACTCTTATTTTTAATGATTATAATATTTTTAACAAGGGGATAAGAAGAGAATAAATTAATTTAAAAATATTAATTTTAGATATAAATTATATACCATAATCATGGTAATTTTTTTTAAAGTTTTAGTGAAAAAATTACCTCAAATGCTTACACAATGCTAACACAGTAATTATTCAATTAATGGAAGAATAAAATAAATGACATTAAAAATATTAAAAGTAGTATAATTTGAAATAATTAATATGAAACGTGGATTTTATAGGTAAAATTGACATATTATAGAGGTTTTTTATTCATTATATTATAAATAATTTGTTTTTTATGGTATTAAAGTAAAAGTAAATGAATCGTACTAAAATTGAGACTGCTGATATTTTATGATAAATAATTTTTTATTAAATAAATTAAAATTCATATAAAAGTTAAATTCATTAAAATTAATTTTATATGGTTAATTAAATCTACCATGATCTATTTATGGGTATTTTTTTAAATTTTATAGTAAAATTATCAACCCTTCAAAGGCATAAAACATTAATATTATGGAAATTTCCAAAAAGGGCTAATAAAGGGCTAGAACAAAAAGATAAGGGTACGAATGTGTTCCAAACATGTCAAAATTTTCATGTATGAGATTATTTAGACCCATAATACTCATGAATTCAAAATTAATCAGTTTTAATCCCCTTTTAATTGAATATTAATTTATATTAGTTTAATATTTTGAGGAATTCGAAGAGTGCCCCCTTTCCTCTCTTATAAGAGGGAATTTATTATTCTCTTTAGTTCAAACTTAAAATACCATTTATTTAATTAAATATCTAATAAAATAAATTCATAATATCCATACTCACATTATAGTTTCCTTATCTAGGGAATAATTCCCATCTTGGAGGTCTTAAGGTGTGAAACAAAGGAGATTTTCCATAAAAGAAATATAGTTTTTAACCACATGTCTTAGTTTTATTTCTAATTAAACTTAAAATATTCTTAAACCATGATAAAATTATAAAATAAGTACCTAAATATATTTATAAGTTATTATTTTAATATAATAACCTATATACATATCAAACCTCAATCAAATGGGAGAGGAATTCATCAATCATGTGTTCGACGGACTTCACCTCGTAAACGAATGTAATTTATTTTCCATCACCACCTCTCATGGATGGTTATAAAGAGGGAATTAAATTATATTTATTATATTAATTAAATATTAATCATTATTAGAAGTTAATATATCATTTAATTTCTTATCATTCCATTCACTAAAAATCGAAAACATCGTACATGCATACGTGTGGACTACCACCTCCATGAAAAAATGTGATTCTTTTTTCATCACCACATCACATGGATAACGTATATATAAATATAATTAAATAAAAAAAATATTATATAAATGATATTATTATAATTCTATAAATATAAACCTTATTTCCATAATGATCTTTCAAATATGGAAATGTTACTAATGTGTATGTATGACTTAAAATCTATATGATTGTAATGTAGTTTATTTTTTAGATTAATATTTAATGGTTTATTTAAAAAGTACAATAGTTTATAAAAATTATAATTATATCATGATTATTTTTTTAGATGATATAATAATGACCACTTTGAGCATAGTCAACCTACCAAAGTCATTTTGGGCTTATGATCTGAATATTGTAAAAATATCTGATGTCAACTTAAATTACTATATAACTACTATAATAAGGAAATAAGTGAGATAAATGGAACAAACACATTAAAAGGCTATAAATAATGAAAATAATTTATATTATTTTTTTATTAATGATGATAAACAATGTACGTGATAAGTTAGACTCATGTTAAGAGACATTATTTTAAAATTCAACTTTTAAAGTATTCCTTAAAACTCTCATTTTCTTCCTTATATATGTTATTTAAAATTATATTAGTGAATAATTTATATATAAATAAGCTAATTATAATATAAATTGAATTTTTCTTTTTAATTTATTTTTAAGGGTTGGAAAAAGAATATTTTTATTGAATGTTTTGAATTTATTTAAAAACATACAAAAAGAATGTTCTATTTTAATGTATATGGAAACTTTTACCACCACCATAACTATTATTTTATGTCTGTATTACATTAAAATATTTCATGTATTCTTCAAATTAAAACCCTTTTTAACTTTATCATGGCAATTTTAGTATTGATAAGTGGTTTCAAGGAAAAGGGATATATAAATATCTGAAATTGATTTCTTATGCATTCAAATAGTATTTTTACGTTTAAATATTTTATGTGTTATGATTATATTATGGTTATTTGGGAATTAATTTTGATGAATTGTGGTTCTGTTATAATCCATGGACTGGTTGTTCTGTGGAAAACCATAGGTAGGTGAGCTCGTTAAAGATCCCCAGTGTATTGGTTAAATGGATAGAGTTAACTGATTATTTTTAACCTAAGAGAACATGGAAATATACTGGGATGGTTATTCAAAATATAGGATGGATTTAACTTATTATGTTTCTCTTAAGACATTATTAGAGTTTACTATGATGGTTTTTCTAATTGTAATCTTCAGGGTTATTTTATCTATTACCATGATAATTATTCTATTTGTAACCATAAAGTTTTTCCCATTAGATAGAGTGATATGAAAATTATTCCCCAGGTTACCTATATGTTTTATCTTTTATTTATGTGAGTTTTTATGGAAATATTATTACATCACAAGGTAAAGGAACATATATAATACAACATAAAATTGAAAAGTATATCCTTTTAAAAAAATTACAAATATTTTTACATGATTTCAAAGAAACCTTATGAGTTTTTTTATACTTTTAATATTTATTGTTAAATGTTTTATGAAAACTATTTTTTGGGAAGATGATTTATTAGGTAAGAAAATATTTATTTTGTATGAAAAGTTTATTTTGAAAAGGGGAAATTTTTATAAGCTTTCATGGACCAATAGTTTCGTTCATTCTTTTTTTCCCTTATTGAAATTTATATTGTCATATAACATTTTAAGTTTTTTAATAGTGTGTTAAAGATTATTAATGGAAAATAAGAAGTCAAGTTGAAATTCATGAAGATTTATCATGAAATGAGAATGCGTTCCATTTTAAAAGTTTTTTTATGAAAAAATGGATACTGAGTAGAAGTGTACACTTGTAATGTATACGTATATTAGGTATCAGTTTTGAATTAATTAAATAAATCTATAAATCTAAATGATTGTTGAGAAATATAGAAACTGAATTGATTAAATTCATTATAATATGTAATTTTTAGGGTCATGTCCTTATAATTGGTATTAGATCAGGGTTTAAATAAGATTAGTTGTTATAGTGTTATTTGAAAATAAGTAAAAATTTATCTATAACCATAAATTATAGTAGGTTAGAGAGAATTATGGTTATTTGGATATATAGAAAGTTTTTATGATATCATGGTTAAGGATATCATATTATTTATAATCCACATAATATAGTTTATTTTGATTTTATTGATAACTCACACTAACCTTTTTAATTTAGTAAATGGATGGATCAATAATGAACTAATGTAATATTTTATTTGAAAGAAAATGTGGTGGTTGTTTGAATGAGGAGCTGAATGTTGTGGGAGATATAGTGAAAACTATTGTGGTTATTCTTAACTATCTATCAAAAGTTTTTTAACCATATAAAACTATCTGAGTTTACCAACTAATAAAATATGATAGAAGTTAATATCCATGGGTTTTTAGGTGATAAAGTTCATAAATGTAAAAATATTCAATGATTTATGTGTCATGAATGTGGATATAATCACTTAGAAAAATTTCATTAAATAATGGGAATATTATTTTATGTGGTAAATGGGAGAATAAAGTAATACTATTTTACGAAAATAATAAGTGTTCAGTTAAAAACATGAAGAGGAATAAATTTATTAATAAAGACTCCAATTAATGTATTCAATGTGGGTTGAATGGGAATTTTTAAAATCAATTTTATAGGGGAAAGATAAAAAACAAAATCCACAGGAACATAACTATGAATGTTTAGTAATGCACAATTAATTCATTATTAAAGACTAAGGAACATCTAATGAAATATGAAATTTATGGATTAAATCTTTTATTGTGTTTTTATATTGGTTAATCTTAGGACATGATTCACATTTTTTTTCTTGTAAGGAAGTATTAAAGAATAATATAAAAATGTACCATTAATTATGAACATTAAATGATTATGTTTTATTCATACAGTGATTCAAGACATATGATGTAGTGGTATATAATAATTTCAAAGTCATAAAAACCCATTTTTAGGTTTTATGTGATTTAAATACTTTTGAAAATATTTATTGAGTTTTGGTAGATGTTTTAGTAATGTTAAACCAATAATTTAAACATGTTAAAATGTTATTTAATGAAGAATTCACATTTCTTTTTATGGATATATGTTTGAAGGTACTGATAACCTGTAGGGTTTTTATGATTACTGATAATAAATTAATTCTTTAGGATGTTAATTATATTTTTGGAACATTATAGGAATTATAAATATAGTATTAGAAAAAGGATAACCCAAAATCCGTGCGATGAATCATTTCATTCAGAAATAATTTGGGGATTGAACCAAAATTGAATGAGTGATAAAGGAAAAAACCTATCATTGGACTATGTGAAGTCCCAATATAACCATGAGATTGAAAAGTGATTTGGTGATTAAATTTATTTTAGAAGTTACCTAATTTGGGAAACCTAATTTTATTATGGTAAATGGAATCTTATGGGATTTTATTTGATGATTAAAAATTGAATTATATTTTGGAAGAATATAAAAATTTAATATGGATTTATGTCTATTTAGGTTATTTATGGAAATTAATAGAATATTTTTTAAATTATATTATTAGGTCATTTACATTATTTGTTATATAGATTTTTTGTTGATTAGAGGAAGATGATAAATTATCTTTGGAATAATATGTTATCAAATCCTTATAATTTTTGGGTTTCTGTGTTAGTTTAGAATATTTTAAAGAATGTTAAGTTTATATTTTTATTCAATGACCTATATTAATTATTGGGGGTTATTTTTGTGGATTTGGTAATTAATTTTGTATTTATTTGTATGAAGGTTTATTCATTTTTGGAAATTATCATACGTTAATCTAACCATTTTAGATTTTGGTTAATTTCAAAATATAGTATGAATAACATAAAATAATTTTATGGAATTATGTGATCTATTTGAATTTTATATTTGTGCATTAAACATGAAAATTTGATCTTGATTACTCATCGTTCGAGAAAGATATGAGATTGTGGTAGAAATTAATCAAAATATGAAATTAAACATTAAATATAAGTATATTTCCTTATGATTTTATTATATAAGAAAAAGTAATTACTCAACTCTATTAAAAGGATATTATAATAGAAAAACTATTCTTTTACCTTTCTTACAAAGAAATCTAAGGTCTTCTAACCCATCACAAATCTAGGATTTTGTGATGGTTATCTTTCTCATGACCATGTTCTCAATCACTCTCAATTAGTCCTCGAGTGTTGGTTTTTTTCATCCCTAACCATGGTTTTACTTCCCCCCCATGGTGTTTTCCTACATGGAAACCTAGTTATGTGTTATTCTAGATGACATTTGTACTTCCATTTTATCTTTTTTCAAGTGGATGATTTATTAGATCTTTTTATGTTGTGGGATTTCAACAGAGGTATTTTAATATGGGAAACCATTTTTTACCAAATAAAAGTTAAAATTTGGAGGAAAAAATTTATTAAATGAGGGTTTTTAAGGTAATATGCCAAGAATTTAAAACAAATTCTATATACGGTAGCGTGTAAAATACACAATACCGAGCATAAATGAACCAGAAAAATAATATTGTTATAATGTTAATGATATAGAATATCTATTATAATAGAATATATGATTATGATTATCTAATATATATATATATATATATATATAATTTTTTTAATCAATAAAGTTTTATTGGTTAATGTTTAGTAAATAATCACTCAATTTTTGGTAAATTTATTTTATTCTTCAAAAATATGTTTTCTCCTAAAATGTTTTTTTATGAGTGACTATTTTAATTAATTTTTTGAAATTTTATAAATGTTATTTTATGAAAAGGTTATAATATTTTAAATAATCATATCAAAATCACCACAGGAAGAATTTTTTAGAATTCTATGAAAATTTTAAATTTTCAATGAATAGTGAAAAATAATGATTTTTTTAAAAACTATGATTTATTTTAAAGTATTTATAAATTAAAATTATATTTTAAACTAGTTTAAAATTTTTAATTAGTTTATTTTTATTAAAAATTATCTAATTATGGGTTTTTTAGAATTTTATTGCTTAATTTAGTATAAAAACATTTTATACATAAAAATTGATTTTTTTTTGAAAAAAACTGTTTTTCATTGTGTTTTTCTTATTTAATTTTAAATACAATTATGAAACATTTTTTATTTTGATATTTAAAAATTAATTCCATATTTTTAATTAGTGGTTCTATTTTTTTTTTAAATTGTGACCTTTTATTTTTTCTCAATATAAATAGTAACCTGAATAATTGTTTTTACCACGATAATGGGTAAATCATGTAATAAAAGTTAAAAATAATATGATAAGGACTAGAAAATAACCCTAAAACATACCTTAATTTTATATTATGATTCATTTTTTTTCATACACTAACAATATTCTGTTATATAGAATATTTTCCATTTTAATGTGATTATAACCTTTATAATATTTTATATAATGAAAAGTGAAAAATGATCGACTCATGTTTTTAGTAACACAATTATTTTTAACATGGGGATAAATAGAGAAAATGTTTAGTAATAAATATTAATTTTAAAAATTATTTATTTATATTAATCATTGAAATTTATTTTTAATTGTTAGTAATGAAATAATTATCTTAAATTCTTACACAACACTAACATAGTAATTATTCAATTAATGAAAAAGTAAAACAAATTATATTAAAAATATAAAATTCTGTATAATATTAAATAATTAATGTTAAAATTAATTTCATAGATATAAATTATATATTATATATGTATGAATACATTTTAATAGAATTATCATTTTTTATTTATGTTTTTAATGTCAAAGTAAATGAATAGTACTAAAATATACATTAATGATATGTTATAATAAATAATAATTTATTAACTAATTTTAATTTTATAAAAATACCACATTTAGCCAATGTGTTGGGATATGTTTAGATAAATCATCCACGATCCATTTATGGGTCATTTTTTATTTTATAGTAACATTATCAACCATCCAAGGGTAGTGAAATTTAATTTTACGATAATTGCCGAAAACGTTAACAAAGGGTTTAAAAATGATGAGGTTTAAAGTGTGATAAAACCCTATCTTAATTTTAATGGATGAGATTATTTCGACCCATAAGTATCCTATCTTATAAATAAATAATCTTGGATTCATTTATAATTTTATATTAATTTATATTAAATTAATATTTTCATAAATTCAAAGAGTGCATCTCCCATCTCTTAAAGAAGGAAATTTATTATTCGCATTAGTTTACACATAAAAAAATTTATTCAACCGTAATCTACTTAAATAATTTAATAACATAACTTAATATACTATATAGGTTTTTTTGGTAGAATACTAATCTTATAGGTTTGAAGGTGTTACATAAAGGATATTTTCGAAATAAGATGTATGGTTTTTAACCACATGCATTATTTTTTTCTTCATCAACATCTGTAAAATATTACTAAACCATAATAAAATAATAATAAAAGAATCCTTATTAAACTGAAATATTAAAATTTTAATATAATAAACTATATTTGTCTTCAACCTTCATCATATGGGGGAGGAATTCGTCGTTTGGGTGTATGGAAGATTGCTGCCTTGTAGAATGATGTAATTATTTTTCCATAACTACCTCTCATGGATAGTTATAATGATGAAAATATTTTTTTATATGATAATAATCTAATATTTATCATTATAAAATGGTACTATATCATTTTATTAATTACCTTTACATTCACTGAAAAATTATAATGACAGTGTGGACTATAACCTCCACAAAGCAATGTGATTCTTTTTTAATCACCACATTAAATGGATGATATATTTATATAAGTTTAATTAAATAAATAATATGAAATTTATAATATTATTATCATTATGGAATGATAAAATGATACTTACCTTTTTTTTCTAGATTGATTATTTAAAAATTGAAACCTTATTTATGCATTCATATGGTCTACCATCTCTATATTGTAACACAATTCATTTCTCATTTTCATATTTCATGAGTAGTTTTAATAGTATAATTAATGTATAAAAATGATAATTACTTCATTATTTTTTTATGATTTAGTAATTTCATCTTTCACTATAGTCATACTTCCAAAGTCATTTTGGACTTAAGAATCGAATATCATCAAAACATATGACGTGAACTTAAATGATCAAGTAATTGTCATATCATCTTGAATTGTGATACGAGTAATAATAAACATGAAAAAGGATTTAAATCAAGATAATTATTATTATCATTTTATTACAAGGTAAGATAAATAATGTACGTTATGAGTTGGACTCAAGGAAAGGGACATTATATTAAAAATATTCTTTTAAAAAATTCTATCAAAATATCTTTTATTTTTACAATATTTTTTTTATAAAATAATTAATTTATTGATTGTTTATATGGGTATAAATGAATTATATTGGAATTGATTTGATTGTTTTGAATTTATTTTAATGGTTTTAAAAATGAATATTTTTGTGGGATGTTTAGACTTTATTTATAAAAAGGAAAAAAGAAAGTTCTATTTTAACTTATATGGGGACAAGGTATTTTCTTTCCACCATAACCATTATATTATGTTTGGATTAATCTATAAGAATCCATGATTTCTTAAAAAAAACCTCTTTCACTTTATTCTGATAATTTTATTTTTCAAAATTATGTTAAAATAAAATGGATATATCAATATCTGATTTTTTTCTTATGGGTGAAAATAATGTTTTTATGATACATGTTTTTTATTTTTTATTATTATCACTTCATTTTTTGGGATTTTTATGATTATATATAGTTCCATTACAATCTATTTAAGAGAATTTATGTGATAAACCATGTTTGACTGATCCCTTTGCGAAACCATGGACTTTCCCATGTTATTTTCCCATAGCATTAAAAAAATGGGACACCTCATATCATATTTTAATGTACACATGTCTACCAACAATTAATATTAATTATTAAATCATTATGATGTCATTAATCATACCGAAAACTCAAAACTGTATTCTTACTATTCACTAAAAACTAAAGTGTTTTATTAAATTCTTATAAATTCAGCATAAACTAATATTGAAGTTCTTAATTAAAAAATGGAATCCATTTTTTGAAAATTAATTTCTAAATATGATTAATTTAATTTTTAAATAAAATAAAAAGTTATTCAAAATATAAAAATTTTAGAACTATAATTCATTTTATATCACATTGAAAAATTAATAAAGATATCATTATATTATAACAATAATAAAATAGAATAATAATATGATTGACTATTAATAAGGGACATATTACTATTCATATTACTATTCACACATGTATGTTACTATTCACAAAAATATTTATGTTTGCCTTATCAAACTCTAAATATCTTTATTGAACGGAACTATGTATGTCAGTATTTTGAAATTCAAATCACAAATGAGGAAAAATTATGTTTACTAGCTAGGTATATCAAATTGTTTTTTTGGAGACTCGGTGATTCATGCATTAAATATTAAATTTATTTTAAAAACTAAAGGAATGAGTGGTTTAGTAGTTTTGGAAAACCAGATAAATACAAATGTTTAACATTACAACTTAAAAGGAAAAACAATATAGGAATTCCTTTAACAACATTCATAAATTCTACGTTATCCTTACATGTAATTCATAATATACCTATTAATGTCCTAGGAAAATGAAACATATGAAAGGGGTGATCTCAAATGCTCATTAAGGGTAAGAAATACAATAGAATATCTCATAAACATAAACATTTTGCATGGTGAATAACTAAAAACACATGCCTTTAAAAATAAATATTAACACATTATGGATGGAATAAGAGCTGAATAAATAATGCTATAATAAAGCATAATAATGGGGATTATACTAGTTGAATAACCAAATGAAATTTTAATTACTAGTTTCATCATTATGGAATTCATAATTATGGACATTTTATACATACCGTCAAGGCCTCATACCACAACCATAAATAACCATTTTTTGTCAAGGCCTCATGCCAAGATTGTAGTTTGTCTCATGAGACATACCAATCCATAGAGGGTCTAGAGCAGGCCCCACCCATCACATACTAAGCCCAATGCATTACTCATATTAATGGGGATAAACATAAACAACATATACATTCCTTTTGAATGTAACATATGAAATTTAAATAACTTTCTCCGAACATTAAGCATAAACACTAACCATTTGAAGTAAATTAGAGAATGGTTATTAGATATCACATCCACAGTCAAAATAATCATAAACCATTCAATTAAATATGTTAGATGTTACCATAAAATATTAGTCCCAATAATACATAATAATCAACAAGAGTGTTGAAATAGAGGAAGATACTCTTATAAAATCATCGAGTAATTCTTAAGATAAATACTCTTTTACATTAAAAAGAAGTGTTATTTTGGAATAATATTAGTATAAAACCATAAGATATGTAAGACAATATTTTCATAAAAAATTAGCGATTTTATAAAGATAGTGGTTTCTAAAAATATATTATATAGTTCCCTTGAAAATATGTATAAATTTAATTATTTTCCTTGAATCAGGCATATATTTCAAGAAGAATTTTTGAAATATCATTTTAAAACATATAACTCCCCATAAATAAAAGTAGTATTATGGTTGGTAAAAACATATAGAACATTCACATAGAAATGATGATGAATACATATAAATAAACAAGAATTTAATTGAGGAAAGTAGAGAAAAATAGTAACCCGACTGAAAAAGGAGGTTCTGGTAGAAAATCCTTACCTTTAGTCTGATGGCGTTATTCACATAATCTTAGTGTCCTGGATTATGAGATCTCGGACCCAAATTCCATGTAGGGTGCCCCAAACCTGGTAGGCCACATAGACTCAAGCACATATCCCCAAACGCCAAAGGCTTCCAACTAGCAATGAGGGCCTAGGCTGTGTCCATGAGGAGACTATGCCCTCATTAGTATAGTGTTTCATAGTGGAAGGATATAAACATTAGTAAATAGTAGAATCAATATAAATAACTATGGAAGAAAACTGATGCAATGGATAAATGAGAATAAAAATAATTGTTTCAACTTGAGAAATGAGGATGTAATGTCATGTTACTAGAAAACTGGAAAACACGGATACACAACAACATGAATAACATGTTTCACAAAGTAAATTAATACAAAGGTTACTCCAAGCATCTCAAGATCCAACTCAGTCATCTCCTATCAAGAATCATCCTATCAGCATGCAATCAAGTGATAGAAGCTGTATTCCTCACTTTTTCAACACCTGCAATCATGCAATCTACTTCGGCTACCAAACAACATACAGAGAGGGTGTGAGATAAATCTCAGTGGGCCACCACCAACAATATCTATAACATCTGGCTCATATAATGGAATATAGAACTATGAAAGTATGAATATATAAAGTAACGAAAATAGAACAATATAAATAAATACCCATGTACCTTCTTCATCCCTCAGCTGGTGTCTGGACATGTATCCAGTTCATTAATTTAGTAATTACCATTTAATGTTAATAATACACATGAGGAATAGCTAGCACTGACATCACCTCATGATAGTTTATGTAGTGAAGGTCCTAAGACATAATAAGGAAACTTGAAAAATGGTATCCGGTGAGGAAGTTCTAGGGTAACAACAAAGGTTACATAGATCTCACAGAATGCTAACTCATGAAAAATATGAGTTTAGCTAAGGGTTAAGAGTGTAATATATGAAGCGTAATCCAAGGAATTTCACAAAAAGGTGCCTACAAATTCCATGGTGATTTACCAAAGAAAAATGGGGCTGATAAAGGATAGTGACCTATGGGGTTTAACAATGGCACCTACTAGTCAATGATGGAACCAAGGAGTGTATCCAAGGTATCATGTAGTAATATAAAGGACCCTACATTAGTATAACGAGCATCCAAAGAATATAAAATAACCAGATTCTAGGGGGTGTCAATCTAAGAAAACCACATCCTTGATTTTTAATGGGGTTCCTATGTCCCAAGGTATTCTCCTCTCATAATCCATGGCATTCTTGAGTCAGTCCATTCCTATCTAATATTGCAATCATGTAATCATTCATTATGTTTAAGCCTAGTCTTCCATTAGTGTGGATATTCCAAGTAGCATTGTACCCATTTAATAAAGTATTAATTAACCTTTAAGGGACATTTAATTATATTGGTTCACTCCAATACCTTCCATAAATATAGAAATGGGTGCAAAGAACATGTAAAATTTTTCAATCACTTTTGATAAGGCCAAGTTATATAGATGATATATTTTCCATTATATATTTCTCATTTAATAATAATTTTCAAGAACATACCTTAGGCGGTTCAAGTGGTGATCATACATGGTACATTCCATTTTTCAATTCTCATTAATAACAATCCATTTGTTACAGGAAGGCTCACCTTTAGGATGGTCAAGAAAAGGCACACCTGAACGGTGGCTCAAACATTCCAAAACACTAAAACCCAAATATACAATAACCTTCGACATGGGGTGGATTGAGTTGTGAGTGTAACCACTAAAAACTAATCAAATATTTGGAAAGAGCATAACCATATGATTCTAACATGTATAATCATGGCATGTAAATTTTAGAAATGATCCCCGATGAAATCTGTGGGCCCAACATGGATATTCCAAAATCAACAAACATTAGGGATGAGTTATAGACCACCAAACTTAGGGTTTAGGACTCTCATTCTCCAGTATCAAACCTTGATTTTTTTTGTATTAGAGTATATCTAAGATAAGGTCAAAATCAATAAGATGATGATATATATGTTGAGATAAATAGTGAATAAGAACAACTAAAAATGACTCGAGTACTTACCGTTGCGCATCCAACATGATGAATAGATGCTCGATCAGTTATCGGTTGATGAAGATCTCTTGATTATATGTTTTGATCTTCATAAATCTCCTAATAGATGAAAAAGGAGGAAAATACTGCTAGTTTACAAGTTGGGGAAGAAGATAGAAGTAAATAGGCCATCAAGGGAATTTTGGACATTTACCCATAATTCAATCCTCTGCACGACTTGTCTGCACAGTTTTTCAAACCATGTAGAAACCATGTGAGATGGTTCTACCGAAAATAACATCCTCTACACAGTTTGATCAAACCATGAACAATCCATGCATGGGTACCTGAAAAATGGGGCATTCACATGGTTAGGCCGCATGACCATGAAATAACTGTGCAAGGTGGATTTGTCCGAAAAAAACCAAATCTACAAGGTTTTCCAAACCATGCAGAATTGCTACACAATTTAATCTAAACAACGTTCCAAGCCTATTTTTCCCAAAAAGATGGATTATGAGCTCCAAACAAGCCCCAAAAACCCTCCAAACCTTTAATAACTCATTATTCATCTATATTAGGTCAAAAGTAAATATTTAGACCAAAGATTAATGGATCTATAACTGAGTGAAAAACTGGTTTCTTATAGGCTTCCCCCCATTAAAGAACTCTCCCCCAAATTCTCCTTATAAGGGTATAAAGATAGTACTTGAGAACAATTCAGGCCATTGGGCATGTACGTCAGCTTCCATCCCCCAAATCTCATCCTATACTCGGACGTACTACCATTACACCCATACGATATGGACTGAAATTCCTCAGAGAGCCTTCATGATTCTGTCAATGATGTGTACTAGATATTCCCCAAAGGTTGAATCAGCATCTTACTCACCCTTATTGGTATCAAAGGTATAATATGGGTCAACATGATATTGGTGAAGCTGTGAAACATGAAATACATCATGCATGGAATGTTACCTCTGAGCTAGTTTCAACCGATAGGCTATTGTCCCAAATCCCTTCAGAATATCGAATGGGCCTATGTAATGGGGTGACCGTTTTCTATGCTTCTATAATCGTATTTTCCCAATATTGGGTGATACTCGAAGGAAAACATGATCCCCAACCTCGAAATCTAGAGGTATTCAAAAATGGATGGCATTAGTTTTTTGTCCCTAATGAGTAGTAGTCATATTCTTTCCAATCAGTTGAACTTGTTCTGATGTGTCCTTAACGAGACAAGGACCTAGTAGTGCTTCCTAACTTGCCTCTAGCCAGTACAAGGGTGAACAACATGGAAAAATATATAAGGCCTCAAAATGATCCATTTGAATTATTTCCTGAAGGATGTTATTATAGGTGAACTCAACTAGAGGTATATGCTTTTCCCAGCAACCACTGAAATCAAGCACACATAATCAGAGAATATCATCTAGAACCTTTATCATCTATTCCAATTGATCATCGGTCTGAGGGTGAAAAGTTGTGAATAGAGGCACCTGAGTTCCCATGGATTTATGAAAACCCATCCGGAACTATGAAGTGAAATGAGATCCCTGATTTTAAATGATAATACGAGGAACCCCTTGTAGTTGTATGATATCACAGACATATAGTCTTCCCATCTCATCAACGAAGAAAGTATCATGTATAAGAATGAAGTGGGCTGATTTCATTAGTCAGTCAATGACTACACAGATAGCATCTCTACCCCTAAGAGACCTAGGTAATCTGACTACAAAATCTATAGAAACATAATCCCTTTTCCATTCTGGGACAGGAAGCAGCTTTAACTATCCTGATGTTCTTTGGTGCTCTTCCTTCAACTGCTAAGAGGTGGAATACATACTGATAAATCCTTCTATTTGACATTTCATTCCAAACCACCAATACTGGCGTCGTATATCTTGATAAATCTTTGAGTCTCCTAGATGAAAATCCCATTGAAAAGTGTGGGACTGTTTCATAAACTCCTCTCTCATGTTTATGGGAACTTAGAAACATCCACATATATGCATGATTTCATCTCTATCCACAATCTAATCTGTAGTTGGGTTATCTACTACCATACTCTCACAAAGAACCAATCCTTCAGGATCTGAAAACTGCATACTCTTGACATTCCAAGAGATAGAAGAGGTTACAGATATAGCTGATAGGTAAGACTAATTGTGAGAATCATAAAACTCCTGATGAAGCTAAGAAAAAGGCCATTAACTTTCGTTCATCACTAGCTTCATGTATGGCCTATGTTTGAGTTTTCGGACTCATTGCATCAATGATGAAAATTCCCTTTCCAGGTGTAAAGGCAATCTCAAAATAAAAAATATTGTAGATATTTGGCCCATTTCCACTGTCTGATGTTAAAGTTACACTGTGAAAAGATATATTTGAGGCTCTTATTATCCGTGTACACTACAAAGAACTTACATAAATGATAATGTATCTACAAAAATAATGTATGGACAACTCATGGTCGTGTGTTAAGTAATTTCTCTCATGAGTCCTCAACATTCAATATCCGTATGCAACAAATTTGTCTTCTTTCATCAGTACTACTCCTAGGACAATGCAAGATGCATCACAAAATATGATATAACCTTTTCCAGGTTTTGAAATAGGTTCGACACAGGCCTCCCCTATAGATCCTGAAAGGATTTCACACATTCTTCTAACCAAGTAAACTTGAAACCCTTATTTTTAAGACCATTAAGTGGTGATTCAAGACTTGATAAGTCTTGTATGAAATTATTGTAATTTCCAGCCAACCCTAAAAAAACTCCATATATCAAACATGTTCTTGGGTTTCTCCTAGGAAACTATAGCACTAAACTTTTCAGGGTCAATAGATAATCTTGATTCTCAAATAATATGACCCATGATGCGGACCTTGTGAATCCAGAAGGGGAACTTAGCAAGCTTGGCTTATAGTTTATTCTCTCTCAGTGTACTCAAAATGATCTCATGATGTTTGTCATGGTTTCTACAAGTTCAATAATACAACAAGATATCATCCATAAAGACCATGAAAAAAGAGTCCAAATAGAGGTGGAAAATCCTATTCATCAAATCCAAGAAAATGGAAGGAATGTTCATAAGAACAAACAACATAACAAGGTACTCATACAGACCATACCTACTACAGAATGTAGTATGAGATATGTATGATGGTCTAAATCACATCAGATGATAACCCAACCTTAGTTAGATCTTAGAGAATATCTTTTCTCCTCGAATCTGGTCAAGAATATCATATATTCATGGAATTAGATACCGAATCTTGATCGTAATCTAGTTTATCTTTCTATAATCCATGCATAAACAAATAGTTCCATATAATTTCTTAGAGGAAAGCATGGGTGAACCCTAGGAAGATGTACTAGACCATATAAAACCATTGGACTCTAGATTCTATAACTGCATCTTGAGTTCCTTGAGTTCGGTAGGTGCCACCCTATATGGAGGAATGAACACTCGAGCTACTCCTAGAACAAGATCTATTGTAAACTCTACCTATCTCGGTGGAGGTAAGCCTGAAAATTCATCAGGAAAAACATCCTTGAAAAGATCAACTACTAGAGGGAACTCAATTTAAAGCAAACCCTGATCCTCTATGAATATATTTTCACTCTGGGTGGTCACTCCACCTAGACCATGATGCTTCAATCTATCTCTCCTAGCCTAGACATCCCACTCACCTTTGAAAAGATAACTGATGCTTTCTAGTGATGTAAAAAAATACCTTTTGGAAATAACAGTCTACAAAGGCTAGATAGTGGACTAACCAGTCCATCTAGAGAATGACATTGAATAACATCATCTTTGAAATAAATAGATTTCATAAGAATGGATAACTACCTACCTTAAGGGGGCAGTCCCTACACTGGCATATACCCTCTATCAGTATCCCAAATGGTGTATCAAGGTTCATTACACCATGGTGAAAATGTATCTCTAGTCCAAGACACTACACAATATATACAGAAATAAAAGATTTTGAAGCACCTATGCCAAACAAGGAAGAGACAATAGATGAGGCTACTAGAATAGTATCTCATACTATAGATGGTCCCGCAATATGATCCTCAGTTATCATTTGTAAAGAATGAAACTGACCTGATCCACATCCCTGTGGAGTAGATGTACTACTATGATCATGAATGCTTTTCTGGCATGGTTGGTGGTCAGGGTCGGACTACCATGGCCATGACCTCCTTCTTAGCCAAACCTGCTGATGCTTTTCTAACTCCCCACCTGACGCGGCACAAAAGAACTCACTCGTGAAGGTAAAGTTGATGTTGATACTTTTCCACTAGAAGTTGGTGAAAAGGTCCTGCAAAAAGGCTAAAGATGACCCATACGGCTTCAAGCCTGACAATCCACTGGGTCTCTATCACATTGGGTATTCTTACGCCCATATATTCTACACTGATGACACACCACAGTTCTATCAAAATAAATACTCAAGCTACCACTACCCTGACGAGAAACATCAAGGGAACATTTTCTTGCCATCGGAAGAACTACTGGACTGACGTGACACTGATCCTTTAATCCCGGTACTCACATCATCCCTCAGGATATGCTCAGTGATAAGGTCCTGATAAACTATTGCAGAAAAGGTTGGAAGGAGAAGACATTCACCTAAGTTCTTATGGCATACTAGATTCCATCCTTAAAATTTCTAACACGCGAAAGTTCATCACCAGGTCGAAGTGGTGAAAAGTGATGTGAATTAGTGAAACATGCTGAATATTCCATAAGTAACATAGAACCCTTCTCAAGATGCATTAACTATCTTGTTTTGTTATCTCTCAATGCCTGAAGAAATAATTGATCATTGAAGGAAGTCTGGAAATCAAACCATAACATGCCCTGATGATGACCGACCTAAGTAACCACACCCCAACCCACCAATGATCGGTTGAATCCCAAAGAATGCATATAGAAATCTTGAATCTCCACTTTGATGGAATTTTTAGATTCTATAAGATAGATATCCTAGTCTCTAGCCAAGACTCATTAGCCCGAGAACCACTGTCCCCTGAAAAAGTAGGAGGATGTTATTGTTGGAACTCATGGGTCAGATCATCCATCGTAGGTGAAACCCATGGAGAACCATGAATGTACAATATCAAAGGTAGTAAACTATCAGGAACTTGATCTTCAGTTCCTAAATTAGGTACAATAGGTGCTGCCTCATGTTGAACTCATGGAGGTAAGACTAATAGCTCAGGGCCCACCACAACTAGAGCATGATCGTCACCACCTTCTTGGAGAATGACATGAAGACATCATGGAGTCATTGGTCTAAAAAATCCAAGAACACAGCTCAAAACAAAATTAGAATAAATGAGAGAGCATCACTAGAGGAATATTAACATAATAAAACCCACTAACCAAGGTATATTACCCAGAATACCCACTTAGACGACCATGTATTGGTAAGTGATCAAGTATAAGTTTCATGTCATTTGAATTTAATTACCATTATAACTCTATTACAATTCATAAACATGGAAAGGAAGGATAAGGATGTTCAACCAAATCATTTTTTATTTCAAGGTTCACTTTATAATGGATATCCATTTTTGATGAATCAGTGCCCATACACCTATCTCCTGAAATGAAACCCATTTATTTATATTATAATGGCTTCACTCAGTAAATTACTCATCACAACTCAAGAGGGCCCATAGAACTAATGAATTGTGTTAGGAAATCACTCAATCAAATCTAAGAGTAATACAAGAATAAGATAACTATCACGACATCACTCAGAAATAACAGGCATATCAAGAAATGAAATGAAGTAAAATACACATGTAAGGCATGGTAATAAGCATGACATGTTAATTATAGGTTCCTATAATGATTCATCTAACAATGCTCTTTTACCTCATATCATGGATCCAAGGATGAAATAATATCCTCAAATAGAGAAATAATCAACAAAACCACACAACATGTGCATCACATAATGGTGAAATAATATCAATTGTAATAGAAAAAAGCAGAACAATAATTATAATTTAGGAAACTTGGTTTTTACCCTAATCATGGGTTCACGATGCTCAATAAAATCTTATGATAATGTAACATTAATTCCAATAATCCAATATATCATCTCCAAATAGTAAATAAAGAAAATAAACAACCACTAATACGACTTTGTGACGTCTCGGACCTGGATTCCACTTAGGGTGCCCCGTGCCTGGTGGGCCACATGGGCTCAAGCACATCTCCCCAAACGCTAGAGGTTTCCTAATAAAAATGAGGGCCTTGGGTGTTTTTGTGGGGAGAATATTCCCTCATTAATAGAGTGTAGCACATTGGATCGATATAAACAATAATAATCAACAGAATAAATATAAATAAAATCAGAAGAAAACTGATGCAATGGATAAACTAGAATAACAATAACTGTGTAAATTGGAGCAAAAATGATGTACTGTCATGTTACTATAAAATTTGAAAACATTGATACAAGAAAACATGTATAATGTGTTCCA
Source organism: Viscum album (assembly GCA_963277665.1). Lineage (NCBI taxonomy): Eukaryota > Viridiplantae > Streptophyta > Magnoliopsida > Santalales > Viscaceae > Viscum > Viscum album. The sequence continues at coordinate 1,219,396,352 of OY728151.1, forward strand.
CAATATAAACGAAAATAAATAATACTCCAAGAATCCTGAGATCCAACTTGTTCATATGCTATCAAGCTCCATCCTATCAGCAGACAATGAATTTTTAGAAGCTATATGCTTCCCTTTGTAAACACCTCCAGTCATGTAATCTACTACGAGTAAAAAACGGTGCCAGGAGAGGGGGTGAGATAAATCTTAGTGGGCCACCACCTAGGTTTTCTATAACATTCATCTCGTATAATGGAATATAGCAGTGTGTAGGCATGCATATATAAATTAAACAAAAAAGTACAATATAACTAAATACCCAAGTACCTTATTCATCCCTTTAGTAGTGTTTGAACATGTAACCAGTTCATTAATTATGTAATTACCATTTAATATTTATAGGTCACATGAAGAATATCTAGCACTGACATCACCTCATGATAGTATAATTACTTACAATCCCAAGACGTAATAAGGTAACCTGAAAATGGTATCTGGTGAGGATGTTCTAGTGTAAGAATCAAGGTAATGTAGATCTCATGAAATGATAACTCAGTAATATTTGAGTCTAGCTAAGGGGTAAGAGTGTAATCCAAGGAGCATAATCTAAGGCATTCCAAAATAAGGTGCCTATCGAGTCCATGGTGATCAACCAAAGTAAAATAATTATATGAAAGGGAAGGTCCCTATAGGATTTAACCATGATACCTACTAGTGAATGCTGGAACTAAGGAGTGTATCTGAGGTATCATATAGAATGGTAAAGGACCCTATGATAGTATACTAGGAATCCAAGGAATAGACAAGAACCAGAGTCTAGGTGGGTGTCAACCTAAGAAAACCACATCCTGGAATCAGAATGAGGTTTTCTAGTCCAAATGTATTGTCCTCTTAGAATCCAAGGTGATCTCAAGTCAACCCATTCCTATTTGATATTTCAATCATATAATCATTCCTTAGGTTTAAGCATTGTCTTCCATTAGTGTGGATAGGTCACGTAACATTGAAACCATTTAATCAAGTCTTAATTAACCATTAAGGAAAATTTAATTATAGAGGTTCACTCTGCTACCTTCCATAAATATGGAATGTGGTTCTACAAACATGTAACATTTATTCAATCCCATTTGATAAGGACATGTTATATACTTGGTATATTTTCCATTTCATATTTCACATTTAATAATAAATTTGATGCACATACCTTAGGTAGTTCAAGTGGTAAGTATACATGGTACATGAAAATTTTCAATTATCATTAATAATAAGAAATTTATTACAAGAAGTCTCTCCTTTATGAATTTCAAGAAAAGGGACACCCAAACGGTGGCTCAAACATGCCAAAATACTAAAACCCAAATATGGAATAACCTTCAAAATGGGGCAGATTTAGTTGTGGGTGTAACTGCTAATAACTAATCAAATATTTGGAAAGAGGATAACCGTACGATTATAAAAAGTATAATCATGGGATGTAAATTTAATAAATGGCCCCTAATGAAATCGACAGGCCCCAAACAGATATTTCAAAATCAATGAAATTTAGGGATGAGTAATAGACCACCCACCATAGGGTTATATGAATCTCATCTTCCGGTATCAACCCTTGATTTCCCTAGATTTGAGTAGATCTATGAGAAAGTGAAAATCACTCAGATGATGATATCTAGGTCAAGAGAAAGAGAGAAGAAGAACGGCTAAAAATCACTTGAGTACTTACTATTACACATCCAACGTGACGAAAAAATGATTGATCGATTATGGGATGATGGAGATCTCTTGATTCCATGTTTAGATCTTCAAAAATCTACAAATGGGTGAAAACAGAGATAAATCTCACTGGTTCATGAGTTGGGGAATAAGAAGGGTGTACATAGATCATTAATGGAATTTTGGACATTTTATCCACAATTTTAACATGTGCACGGTTTGTCTACACAGTCTATTAAAATATGCATGAACTGTGTGAGATGGTTCTACCCGAAATAACATCCTCTTCACAGTTTGATCAAATCATGTGCAATCCATACAGGGGTACCTGGAAAAAGGGGTATTCATAAGGTTAGCCCGCATGGCCATGAACCAACCGTGTGAGGAGGCTCTATCCAAAAAAACAAAATCCTCATGATTTTCCACACTATGTAGAATTTCTATATGGTTTACTCTAAACCATGAATCAAGCATGTTTTTTCAGAAAATATGGGATCTGGTATCTAAAAAATCCCTATACACACTTAGAACCTTTACTAACTCATTAGGTATCCATATTTGGTCAAAAGTAAAGATTTATACGTAAAATTAAAGGATCCATTCATGAGTAAAATCTGGGTTCTTACATAGATAACAAAATTAAATTCACTAATTAAAATTTATAGAACCACTTCTTTAAGTAATTGATTTAGTATATCCTTATTTAGTTTATTCATGGACATATTGATGGGTTTAAGTGGTTCAATTTTATTGCATGGGATGTTTTCTTCATTAGTATTCATGACTGGTTTACTTATATACTTGTAAGGATAAAAGTGTAAGATGAGAATGGTTGTACAAAATAGAAGTTGTATTTTATTTTTTAACATCTAGAAGATTACATGGTTATAAAATTCAATCATTTTTTGGGAGTGAAGAAAAATAATTTTGTAAAACTTTATTGATATTTTTTTATGTTAATTAGCAGTATTTGATCACAATGAACACATTTTTATATATAATTTAATATCTTGGGTACAAAATGATTATAGAACCTTAAATAAGTTATAATAAATATATTATAGTATGTTTCAAGAATAAAAATGGTTTCATGATTATAATTGAATATGTTAATATAAATTTAAAACCCAACATCCTTGAATTTGATAAATTAACACATCTCAGATGGTGTTTTAATTTTTAGTTTCAAAGAAGGGGAAATGAGAGATGATGATTATTTATTCCATTATCATAACAACAATAAATTACATGTAAGTTAATAAATTTATCATAAAATTTGGATGAAAGTAGGTGAATAAAGAAAAAGAATATAACGGAACTCGAAATAAAAGAAAATCTAAGGATCCTGATGAGCTTAGGATGACGACCTACATAATTCTTTTTATGAGGTGACATTCAGGTAATTTTGAGGGTGAATATTTTTTAACAGGGGAGAATTTCACACCCCCAAGGTTATATAAATAAATTTAATATTGAATTCATGGAACACTAAGTCTCTAAAAAACACCACTTTGTTATAACCTTGATAGTAAATATAATTTTTCCACCTATGTGATTTGAATTTTGAAAAACAAACATATACAGTTTCCTTTAGTAAGATATTTAGAGTCTGATAAGACAAACATAATGTTTTTGTGAATAGTAACATACCCTTACGAATAGAAATATTAATAGTAATATGACCCTTAATAATAGTAAATCTTATTATTATTTTATTTCCTTAAGGTTATAAGATAAAAAGAACATGATTAGTTTTTCAAGGTGAAATAAAAAAATTATAGTTTTAGAATTTTTATTTTTTGAGTAAATTATTATTTTATTTAAAAACTAAATTAATAAAATTTAGAAAATTATATTCATAAAATATATTTCATTTTTAATTCATAACGTCAATATTAGGTTACAATGTATTAATGAGAATTTTATAAAATACTTTAGTTTTTCATGAATAGTAAAAATTATGTTTTGAGTTTTTGGTATAATTAATGACATCATAATGATGTAATAATTAGTATAAAATTTTGGTAGACTTTTTTACTCTAAAATATAATATTAGGTGTCCCATGAATCCAACACCATGGGAAAATACCATGGGAAATCCCGTGGTTTTTCAAATACCACTTATGAGGTGTCCTTTCAAATTTATAAAAAACTGCCTCTCTTTTACTATAAATACCCACTCATTCCTTCATTTTGATTCATTAAAAATTCATCATCCTAGAATATATGGTTTTTTTTACCACTTTATGATTCCTCCCAAAGATTCCTCAATCCCCCAAGGTCACAACCTTTAAGTTTTAGTAGTTACTCTACATGGTGAGGGCATCTACCACCCTTCTCTTTTAAAGCACTCTTTTTATGTTATTATCATTTAATTTCAATTGGATTATGTTCGAACATGTCATTAAATATCCAAATTACATTCTATATTAGGTATTAATGATGATATATCCCTTTTTATCTAATAAATATTTTTTAATAATTTTTTGTGACATTGTTAGGCTGCCGAATTTTCATAAGGGTATTCTCAACTTTTCATTTATTTCGAGTTCCTTTCTTTAATTTTTCTTTCCTCAACTCCTTTAATCAAAATATTATTATAAATTAATTAATTTAAATGTACTATAATTTTTTTATAATAATGGAATAATTCCTCATCATCTCTCCATTCCCCTTCATTTATAGTAGAAATTAAGAGACCATCCAAGATGTGTTAATTTATCACATTCAAGGATGATGGGTTTTTAATTTCTATTATAATATTTAATTCTAGTCATGAAACCATTATGATGGTTGAAACAGACTATAATATATATATTATAACTTATGTAAGGTTTTTAAATCTTTTTATGATGGAACATTTCGGGTGGGACAACATGAAGCGAGAAATTGTTGATTATGTATCAAGATGTTTAATTTGTCAACATGTGAAGGCTGAAAGAAAACAACATAAAAGATTCATGAAACCTCTACCTATTCCTACATGGAAATTATATGACATATCCCTAGATTTTTTGACTGTATTACCAAAATCTCAAAGAAATAATGATCAAATATGTGTAATTGTGAATTGACTTACCAAATCTTCACATTTCCCCACTATCAGAGAGGATTTTACACTAAAGAACCTTGAACGACTATATATCTATGAATTTGTAAGGATTCATGGATAAACTCTTTCAATAGTGTCTAATCGTGATCCTCAATTTACAATGAAATTATTGAAAAGTCTTCAGAAAGCTTTGGATACTGAGCTTCGTTTGAGTACTGAATATCACCGTCAAAATAATGGGAAATCAGAAAGGACAATCCAAACCTTAGAAGATATGTTGAGATCATTCTCACTTGATTTTCAAGGAATGTGGGATTAGTATTTATCTTTTGTGGATTTTTCCTACAATAATAGTTTCTAATCTAGCATTCAAATTAAACCATATGAAACATTGTATGGAATGTGATGTTGTACACCAACATACTGGGATGAAGTCCGTGAAATGAAGATTGTGGGCCCAAAGCTTTTAGATAAAAAAAAGTAAAGTTAAATACTATCCAAACCAATATCAAAGTATCTCGAAGTTGGAAAAGAGCTGTAATGATAATAAAAAGAAGTATTTGGAATTTCAAGTAGGATATAATGTTTTCTTAATGGTATCTTCATAGAAGGGAGTTATAAGATTTAATAGGAAAGGGAAAATGAGCCCTAGGTACATTAGCCCTTTTAAAATTATCGATAGAGTTGGAGTTATGGATTATCTTTTGGTAATATCGCCTAGCCTATCTAAAGTACACAATGTGTTCCATGTCTCATTATAGAGAAAGTACAAGCAAGACCCAATGCATGTCCTCAATTATAAAGGTATTTAATTAGAAAGTGATTTATCTTACTATGAAGAGCCAATCTGGGTTAATGAAAAAACAAAACAAGTGTTGAGGAATTGTATGACTTGGTTGGTAAAGATATTTTGGATAAATCATAGAATCTAAGAGGCAACATTGGATCCTGTAGATATTATTATGAAGACCTACCCAAATCTTTTTTTTGTGGTAAAATTCTGGTAATTTTGAGGATGAAATTTTTGTAGGGGGGAGAGAATGTAAAAATCCAAGGTTTTATAAATAAATTTAATATTGGATGCATGAAACAATAAGTCTTCACAAAACACAACTTTTTTATTACCTAGCCAGTAAACATTATTTTTCCACCTATTTGTTTTAAATTTCGAAAAACTGAAATACACAGTTGCCTTCAGTAAGATATTTAGAGATTGATAAGATAACATTAATTTTTGGTTAATAGTGACATACCCTAATTAATAGTAATATGACCCTTATGAATAGTAAATCATATTATTATTTTATTATCTTAAGGTTTTAAGATAATGAGATCTTGATTAAATTTTCAAGGTGATATAAAACGAATTACTGTTTTAAAATTGTTATTTTTTGAATAAATTATGATTTTATTTAAAAATTAAATTAATCATATTTAGAAAATTATTTTTGTAAAATGGAATTAATTTTTGAATACAAAACGTCAATATTAGGTTACAATGAATTTATATAAATTTTATAAAATACTTTAGTTTTTCATGAAAAGTAAAAATACAGTTTTGAGTTTTCAGTATGATTAATGACATCATAATGATTTAATAATTAATATAAAATTATGGTTGACTTGAGTATATTAAAATATCATATGAGGTATCCTAAGTGTCCAATACCATGGTCAAATTACTTGGGATTGGTGTAAGGACCCAACCCCTGTTGCTTGGAGCTGGTGCCTTAAATCATTACATTGGCATGATTACAATATTGTTGTATATAGAAGGAACAAATGGTTTAATAGTTTTGGAAAACGTGATACATACATTGGTTCAACATTAAAACTTTAAAGGAAAAGTAATATAGAAATTCCTATGACAACATTCACAACTCCTAGGTTATCCCAGCATGTTATTCATAATATACCTCTTCATGTCATGGGAAAATGAAACATAATAAAGGGGTGAGATAAAATGATTAGTAAGTGTAAGAAATATAGCAGAAGATATCATAGCCATAAATATTTTTCAGGGTTAATAACTAAAAAAAATTCCTATAAAAACAATCTTGAATTAATTATGGTAGGAATAAGAGTTGAATAAATAATGCCATAACACAACATAGTCACGGGTATTATACTATTTGAATAACCACATGAACATTAAATTAATAGTTTCATAATGACGGAATTCATAATGCTAGACATTATAACCATACTGTCAAGGTCTCATGTCAAGACCATAAATAACTTTTTTGTCAAGGCCCTATGCCAAGATCGTAGTTTTTCTCATGAGACCTACCAATGTATAAAGCGGCTATAGAGGGACCCACAATCACATACTAAGTCCAGTGCATTCATCATATGAATGTGTATAAACATAAATAACCTATAAATTCATATTGAAACTATCTTATGAAATGTAAATAACATTCCCTCAACATTATAAGCATAAACATTTACCATTCGAAGTAAATTGTTGAATGGTTTTAAGATATCACATCCACAGTCAAAATAATCATAAACCATTAAATTACATATCATAGATGATATCATAAAATAATAAACCTACTAATAATTATGAATCAACAAGAGTTTTGAAATAGATGAAGTTAGTCTTATGAAATCATCGAGTAATTATTAAGATAAACACTATTTTACTTAAAAAAAGAGTTTTTTTTGGAAAAATCATTGTATAAAAATAAAAGTGAATTAATATAGTATTTTCATAATAAAATGGGGGATTTTATAAAGATAATGGTTGATAAAAACATGTTAGGTCCACTAGGTCAAATATCCTAAGAGGTGGGGGTGAATCAGGGTATGGTAGATTAAAACTTTCTCCCTTTTGGATCTTGTTTTGTTGTTAGACAAATCCCAATTCTCTCTTCCTCCTATGGAAATATACAGACTGATATTTAATAATGCATAGGGCACACCAATTTTTACTTGGTTCACACTCAATGGGCTACATCTAAGGAGCATACAAGGAAAATGTGTCGATGTACCAAATTCACTAAGGCTCACAGCCAATAATGAGTACAATGTTTAGGCTAGATCTTATATGCCTAGGATCACAACCTTTACAACATTTAGGTTCTGCTCACTGCATTCTCAAGGGTCACTTCCTATGCCTCTTTCTCTGGATGACTACCGGTGGAAAGGGTCACCGTCTTCCTCTTCCTTCGCTCACTGTTCTTGGAAAGGAATCCAATCAAAGTTTATCAAATTATAGGTCAAAAAAAGTTTATAGACATGTAGGTCCCTTCACTTGTATGAATTCCTGTATCCTCAAATATAGTTGGATGCTCTGTTGAAGTTCCACTTTTACCCGAAGATGAAATCCACCTTCCCGGGTACTGCTAGGTACTAGAAAATACTTTCGGAAACTAAATTAAAGCCTTTTCAAGATTCCTTCATAAAATCACAAACCACCTTGTTCCACTATGTACTATGTAGTTGGTTTGGTATGTGGTTACATAATCTATATACTACCATTTCCACTGCAAACCACCCTTCTTCTACAGACTGCCTTTGCCTTTGTGATCACATACCGCTATCGCGTACAGATTCCGTGAACCTTCTTTGTGAATCACCCTCTATCCGAAAACTATTTTTTGTTTGAAGACAACCTTTTATTCCATATACTGGAGCCCCCCTCCACTTAACGCTTGCAGAATTCTCTCTCTCGCATACCGGAGATTCCTCCTCCGCATACCGAGACAACTCCTTCCGTGTACCATACTTCCTTTGCGGGTTAATAATCCCCGCAGACACCTTTATCATGAACCACTTTCAGACTTTGCTGAATTCCAATAGAAAAATATGTTCTCTAATAATGTTAAATCTCCATAGTAAATGGTGGGATTAAAAATTATTATATTGGAAATGATATCTACAAAAACTGATAATTCAAGATTTATAAAATCATCAATTCAGCCTCCACCACTTACCGATCCTTCTTCCACCGTGAATCGCAAGCCATCCTCAAACCATTTTCCTACGCACTCCGCATACTGCCTTGGATCCTACATGGTCTACTTCTACCTCTGACATCAATCCATCCACATATCGCATCATCGCTCAGCTGCGAACCATTTTCGATTTCGTGAACCTCACCTGCGTACCATTTTCACCACTCCGCGTACCGTTCCTAGAACATGGTACACGACCCATGAATTATGGTACGTGGATCTCACCCTCTGCCAATTTTCTTCAACATTCTTCACACCATTAAATCCTATGAATAAATCCTTCCTTTTCCAATCATCAAACTCTAGATTTTGAGGCCTAAAATTTGGCAAACACTAAGAAACTGCGCCACCATAAAAACCTGTCTTCAGCCAACACCAACGATACTCAATTGCAGTCATCTAGCTTTGTCAACAAAAAAAAACACACCCAAAACATCCCAAAGGAACACCTTGAGGGATTTTCCCCAACAATACCCCCCTTTAGGTTTGTTGAAAACTCTTCTCAAAACAATTCTTTGCATTCTGATATCTCGTTAAAGCTCCTATTGTCTTCAACCATTATTAGCTTCATGCGATTAAGATAGCGGTCAAAGATTTACTCAACACATACACTAAGCCCACATGAGCCATGCTCGGTGTGAGAAAAAAGAGTATAATGAAAATTCTATCAATGATTCACTTCATTTATAATAAACAATTACTAATAGCATACTGATACAATGATACCAATTAATTGCTTTCATCACGAACCTCAGCCGTCATGATATCTAATCATTGACCTCCCACTTTTAGAATCATCATATTTAATACTCCGCAATCTTATAGATCTTCTAAATAGATTTATCTCAGCTTCAAATCCCCCTATCTCGTTTCTCCACTTAACAGATTCTCCCCGTGTCTTTTCTCCCCCTAGAAGTCACACTTTCTCCCCCTTTGTCAACGAACCTGAAGGGCACTTCAAGGTTGTCTCACTACAGGAAAAATGACTATTTGGGACGGGTTATTTGCGATGGGAAGAAATCCCGTCACAAATAACCCATCTAGGAAGTCATTTGTGATGAGAGAAAGTGCCCGTTGCAAATAACCAGTTATTTGCGGCGAGATTTCGTCTCCCGTCGCAAATAGTTTGGCGCGACCTGCGCGCCAAACCGCGCGAATATCATTTGCGACGGGGAGATGCCCCCCGTCACAAATAGTTTGGCGCGACTTGCGCGCCAACCCGCGCCGGGGTATTTGCGACGGGACTCGTCGCAAATACCCGACGACGATCAATAACTTTTTGCGACGGGATGTCCTCCCGTTGCAAAAAGACTGTCGGCAGGTACTATTTGTGACGGGTCCCATCGTAAATAACTTTTTAACCACCGACAGTAATTAATGCGGCGAGGGTAATTGCGACGAGCCCTGTCGCAATTACCACCATTTGCGACGGGTCACCCGTCGTTAATAACCCCATCGCAACTAATCTAACCTATATATATCCCCATCCGTTTTTTTCCAAATCATTCAGATCTTGCTCTCTCTCTCTTCATTTTTTTCAGTTTTAAAGAAAAATTTTCTTTTAGTTGATGTTTTTTATACAAGAGCAATCAGAGGGTGTCAATATCTTCAGAATATCAAATTTTAAGGTATTTATATTTTATTTTTTATATATTTATTTATTTTTTATGTTAATTTTAATTGTTGTTTATTAGTTCCAATTTAATTACATTTCAATTGATTTTTATTTATACTTAGTTTTATTAAGAAATTGATATTGTTAGTTATAATTATAAATAATTAGTTATACTTAATATTAATTAGATATAATTAGAAATAAATAGATATAATTAGCAATAAAGAGTTATAATTAGAAACAAATAGTTATAATTAGCAACAAATAGTTATAATTAGCAAGAAAAAGATATAATTAGCAAGAAGTAGATATAATTAGCAATAAGTGGATATAATTAGCAATAAGTAGATATAATTAGCAATAAGTATATATAATTAGCAATAAGTAGATATAATTAGCAATAAGTACATATAATTAGCAATAAGTACATATAATTAGCAATAAGTACATATAATTAGGAATAATTAGCAATAAGTAGGAATAATTAGTAATAATTATGAATAATTAGGTATAATTAGGAATAATTAGGTATAATTAGGAATAATTAGGAAAAATTAGTAATAATTAGGAATAATTAGGTATAATTAGTAATAATTAGTAATAATTAGATATAATTAGTAATAATTAGATATAATTAGTAATAATTAGATATAATTAGTAATAATTAGATATGATTAGGAATAATTAGAAATAATTAGGAATAATTAGTAATAATTAGATATAATTAGATATAATTAGGAAAAATTAGTAATAATTAGTAATAATTAGGAATAATTAGTAATAATTAGGAAAAATTAGTAATAATTAGGAATAATTAGTAATAATTAGGAATAATTAGGAATAATTAGGAATAATTAGTAATAATTAGGAATAATTAGGAATAATTAGCAATAATTAGTAATAATTAGGAATAATTAGTAATAATCAGTAACAATTAGTAATAATTAGTAACAATTAGCAATAATTAGTAATAATTAGCAATAATTAGGAATAATTAGGAATAATTAGGAATAATTAGGAATAATTAGGAATAATTAGGAATAATTAGGAATAATTAGTAATAATTAGGAATAATTAGAAATAATTAGGAATAATTAGAAATAATTAGGAATAATTAGCAATAATTAGGAATAATTAGCAATAATTAGGAATAATTAGCAACAATTAGGAATAATTAGCAATAATTAGGAATAATTAACTATAATTAGGAATAATTAGGAATAATTAGCAATAATTAGGAATAATTAGAAATAATTAAGAATAATTAGCAATAATTAGCAATAATTAGGAATAATTAGGAATAATTAGAAATAATTAAGAATAATTAGCAATAATTAGCAATAATTAGCAATAATTAGCAATAATTAGCAATAATTAGCAATAATTAAGAATAATTAGCAATAATTAGGATTAATTAGGAATAATTAGGAATAATTAGGAATAATTAGGAATAATTAGGAATAATTAGCAATAATTAGCAATAATTAGGAATAATTAGGAATAATTAGGAATAATTAGGAATAATTAGGAATAATTAGGAATAATTAGGAATAATTAGGAATAATTAGAAATAATTCGCAATAATTAGGAATAATTATGATGAATTAGCAATAATTGGCAATAATTAGCAATAATTAGAAATAATTAGCAACAATTAGTAATAATTAGGAATAATTAGCAATAATTAGCAATAATTAAGAATAATTAGCAATAATTTGGAATAATTAGAAATAATTAGGAATAATTAGGAACAATTAGGAATAATTAGCAATAATTAGGAATAATTAGCAATAATTAGGAATAATTAGCAATAATTAAGAATAATTAGAGATAATTAGGAATAATTAGAAATAATTAGAAATAATTAGCAATAATTAGAAATAATTAGCAATAATTAGCAATAATTAGCTATAATTAGCAATAATTAGCAATAATTAGCAATAATTAGCAATAATTAGGAATAATTAGGAATAATTATCAATAATTAGGAATAATTAGGAATAATTAGCAATAATTAGTAATAATTAGAAATAATTAGGAATAATTAGCAATAATTAGTAGTAATTAGGAATAATTAGCAATAAAATGGAATAATTAGGAATAATTAGCAATAATTAGCAATAATTAGCAACAATTACCAATAATTAGTAATAAAAAAATTATATTATCAATATTTACGAAAAAACAATATTAATTTTATTAAAATAATAATTTTTTTATAAAATATTAAAATTATCAATATTGGCAACAGGATTAGCTCTATTCTTAACATGTTCAAATCTCAAAGGGTCACCAATTGTCAGGTCATGCGCAATAAAAAGTTTGTGTCAGCCATGTCTAATGTAAACTCTATAATTTTCCTTGCATTGTTGATTGTCCTATTACAACACTACTTGCGAGGTGATTAACCATGAAAGTACAATTATAGAGTTTACATCGGACATGACAGACATAAAATTTTTATGCATGACTTGAAAATTGATGACCCTTTTGAACATGTTAAGAATAGAACAAAGTCTGTTGTGAATATTGATAATTTTAATATTTTATAATTTTTTTATTATTTTAATAATATTAATATTGTTTTTTGGTAAATATTGATAATATAATTTTTTTATTACTAATAATTAGTAAACGAAATCTGCTTGGATAATGAAGGGAAAATTTGTAATCATCTCCACAACAATTATTACCAAATTTCCTTTCATTATTCAAGTAGTTTTACTTTTTCTAAGTATTGCTAAATTTGTAATAAATAGTAATAATTAGTAATAATTAGTAATAATTAGTAATAAATTGTAATAATTAGTAATAAATTGTAATAATTAGTAACAATTAGTAATAATTTGTAATAATTTGGAATAATTAGCAATAATTAGTAATAATAAGTGTGAGAAAGATGAAATTAAATGAGCTGTCAGATAAAAGAGTAGCCGTCAATCTACTGGAAATTGTGTCGCCCTTAATTAATAATAATTATTAAGTAGTTGTAATTATTTATCTTCTTTTTCAGATATTGTTTTTAAAATTTCAAACTATTCATAAACAGTGATGATATTATAATTTATGTAGAAAAATATAGAACAAGGAAGTCGACATCAGCCATTATTAGATGATCGAGCTTGTATAAATCAGCATAGAAATCCAAATGGTTCTGGTTTAAATCCTGTATATATTGAGGGTGTTGAAGCTTTCTTAGCATTTACATCATCAAAACCAGAATATGTTTCAGAAGGTACAATTATGTGTCCTTGTAAAAAATGTGCTCTGAGAATGTTTGACACATTTGATAAAGTTGGAGGACATCTCTTACAGATTGGTTTTCAACCAGATTATGTTTTTTGGTATCAACATGGTGAACACAGTTCCAGAGAATATTCTAATAACTAGATTCTGGATCCATCACGGTTTCAAAATTTAGTACATGATGTTATAGGTTTATCTGTACAACAAACTGAAACTCACAATGATATTGATTTAACTCCTGAGTTGGAACCATCCGAATTTTATGAGTTGTTGTGGTCTGCTGAGGATGCATTATATCCTGGTTGCAAAATAATAAAATTAGAAGCGGTTGCAAAATTTATGGCTATTAAATCAGATAATGAAATGTCAAAAAACTATTTTTACCAGATATTTTCTTTGGTTAAAACACTGTTACCTAAAGGAAATGTGTTGCCTGCAAATTACTATGAGAGCAAGAGGTTGATTCGTAATTTGGGCCTTAGTTATCGGAAGATTCATGCATGTACAAATGATTGAATCTTATATTCTAGAGAAAATGAGTCATTAGATATTTTTCCCACATGTGGAAAATCGAGGTATAAAGAAGCTCAACCAGGTAAGTCTAGATCGATTCCAGTAAAACAGTTGAGATATTTCCCCCTTACATCCAGATTTCAGCGTTTATTTATGTCTCAGAACACAACATCAATGATGTCATGGCGCAAAACCAAGATTTCAACTGATAAAAGATTGAATCATCCATCTGATAGTAATTCATGGAAAAAATTTGACCATATGCATTCGTATTTTTCTATAGAAGCCCGAAACATGCGATTGGGTCTTTCTACTGACGGTTTTTGTCTGTTTGGTTTTTATGGTAGTCAGTATTCATGTTGGCATATCTTTATAACTCCGTAAAATTTGCCTCCATGGATGTTGATGAAGATACTTATATATTTTTGACTCTATTAATCCGAATACATCCGAAAAATAATATTGATGTTTATTTGAAACCATTGATTGATGAGTTAAATTCATTTTGGAGTGATGGTGTTAATACATATGATGTTGTTGCGAAACAAAATTTCAAATTAAAAGTTGCATTGATGTGGATGATTAGTGACTTTCCGGTATATGGAATGTTATTTGGTGGGAGTACACATGGTCCGAAATCATGTCCTTACTGTATGAAAGAAAACAAAGCCTTTATGCTGGTCAGTGGAAAAAAACCTTGCAATTTTGATTTTCACTGTAGATTTCTTCCAACCAATCATCCTTTTCGGAGGAACAAATCTCATTTCAGAAAAGGTACAATTGAAAGAGGTGAACCTCCAAAGACGATCTCAGGTAGAGAGTTAAAATTAGTTGTATTTTCATTACCCCCCATCACATTTGGACCAACAGCAAACCAACAAAAAATTCATGGCTTTGGGAAAGAACATAAATGGATTAAACGGAGAATTTTTTGGGATCTTCCGTATTGGTCTGATTTGTTGGTCCACCACATGTTGGATGTTATTCATATTGAGAATAACTATTTTGATAATTTATTTCATGCAGTTTTGGATACACCAGGTAAGACCAAAGATACTATAAAGGCACAATTAGATCTTGCCTAAATTTATAGGCGACCAGAAATTGAATTATTTGAAAATGTCAGATCACAGAGGTTAATGAAGCCAAAAGCAACTTATACACTGTACAAAGAGATTCGCTTATTATTTTTTCAGTGGATTTTAGATTTGAGACTTCCAGATGTCTATGCTTCCAATTTGGGCAGATGTATTAAGAATGGTTATATTATTGGATTAAAAAGTCATGATTATCATGTTATAATGGAAAGACTTATGTCGATTGGATTCAAAGGTTTGTTGAATTCTATGATTTGGGATTCGATAAAAAACATATCATATTTTTTTCGAGACATTTGTGCAGTGACAACATGCTATGATGTGCTAAGAAAACTAGAAGAAGATGTTGCTGTAATTATATGTAAACTGGAAAAAATCTTTCCACCGGCTTTCTTTGACTCAATGGAATATCTGATATTAAATTTTCCACATGAAGCTAAATGTGGAGGTCCAGTACAGTTTCGATGGATGCACCCATTCGAGTGATGCATGCAAAAATTGAAGAAAAAAATATGTAACAAAACATCAGTTGAAGGCTAAATTGCTAAAGATTATTTGCAAGAGGAAATTGCTTTTTTCTGATCTCATTATTTTGAATCTCAATATCCCTCAAAAAATAATCGCATGGGATGAAATGAGGGGAATGTTAATGATGAAATGGAAAATCAATTAACAGTTTTTAATAAACCAAATCTTGGTTTCGGTGGAGTTCACGAATGATGGATTTCAGATGATGAACATCATAGAGCTCATACATACGTTCTGCTCAACTGTGAAGAAATGACATCATTTGTCCTGTGAGTGCTTCTATCACTTATTATATAATTTTTTTACAGTATTTAAACATATTTTATTTGTAGGTTATATGATAATCATATCAAGAAACAACTTCCACAAATTACAGCAGCTTCTATTGAAGAACGTAGACAAAGAAAATTTCTCAATGGTTTCAAAAACTAGTAACATAAATTATTGATGTATTAATATCAAATCCTTTTATTATTTATTATATTGATAATTTTTTAAAAAAATTTCAGGTGTCTCAATATGATGATAAAATTGACAAGCGACTGTGTATATTGAGTAACCCACCATCCAAAATGGTTAAATCTTATAATGCATATGTGGTGAATGATTTTCGATTTCATACACTTGCATATGGGGAATCAAAAAAACAATGAATAGTGGAGTTTTCTTGAGAGGATCACATCACATAGAAACTGAAGTTGAATTTTATGGCATTTTGGATGAAATTATTGAGCTATGTTACCTAGGACAGAATTACATAACAATGTTTAAATGTCGGTGGTTGGATACTGAGAGAGGTTTGCATATTCATCCGACTCATGGAATCATCGATATTAAATATAAAAGTATTCTTGAAGTAAATGAACCATTTTTACTGGCTCAACAGGCACATAAAATTTATTATGAAAAGTACTGTGCTACTTCAAGAGACTTGATCGATTGGTGGAGCATAATAAAAATGAAATCTCAGGAAAATCAGTTTACTCAAATTGAATGTGGTTCCATTGAAGTGGAAGGAATTGAAATTTTTCAAGAGACTACTCAAAATTCATCTGATTCAAAAATAGACGTGAATATTGACGATGGCACCCCATAATTAAGGATCGATGATGATGAAGATGTTAATGATGTTACAAATGAATTTGAAATGAAAAGAGATGATGAAACTGAAACTCATATGGATATTGATGATGATGAGGAGGAAGATGAAGACATTGACATTGACATCTATAGAGAATAGGATGAAGATGCACATTGAAACAGTTAAATGCTGGTTATAATCATAACTAATATATATCAATATATAATAGTTATTTTCAACTATCTGCTAACAAAAATAATTTTGTGTTTTAGATGGAATATGATCTGTTGTGTGAGTTAGAGGAGGCTAAGCTACCTTTGGATGATGAGGATGTGGGATCAGCTGACCCTCAGCCTACTGGTGGTTCAGGAGGTACGCGGAGGGGGCGCGGTCTTGCACGACTGGTGATTCCTGACCCTATCCCCGAGTGACGTCCACATCTGGGTTTCGATCCACGCACACGGAGGTATGGTAACCTGTATATTTTAGTTAGATTTCATTAATTTATTTATATATATACCAATTGTTTGATTATTTTTTCCTTTTTAATAGTTTTCATCATGTAGCTATTGGACAGGGGAGCGCTATATTGTGCAATTATTTTTCTCAGCCATGGATCACATGGGAACAGATTCCCGTTGATGTGCGACGCGACATGTTCCATCATTGGTTGGTATATAAATAAATAACATTTATTTTGAAATTTATTTTATTAACAACTTGATATTATAAATTATTTGTAGGGTTTATGGCATCCTATCGATGATAGCATGTGCGACACTATCCACACAGCATGGAAGGTTTCTATGCGTGACCGTTTCCGCCAGTTTTTTCACAATTTGAGAAGGACAACCATTAAGAAAGCATGGGTGATAGAATTTGATGAGTCGTGTAGAGACCACTGACCAGAGTACATTTCATCTCAAGTTTGGGATGGATTATGTTTACATTGGTTGGGTGGTGGATTTCAGTGGATATCTTCAGTGGGATGATAGAACCGGGGGAGACAGGAGGTGACGCATCGAGCTGGTAGCCGTACATTCAGTTCGCATAAAGAGCATCTGTTAAGTATATTTTTTAAATATTTTATATAACTATAAATATAAACAGTTTATTTTATATTTCTATAGGCAGTCGAACATCCTGATATTACGGAGTTCGACATTTATCAGAGTATGTACAGTGATCCAGCCACTGGAGAGATTAGAGGTGATCGCCAACGTCAGATTGTGGTTAGTATTATTTTTTCAGTTTAACAATTAACTGCATATAATATTTTTACAATTTAAATTTTAAAATGGAATTGAAGGAGTCATATGAGGCTGCGACCTCTCAGACACAGGCTGAGGGTCAGGACGAGATGGCTGAGCAAACCAGTGCTCACCATTTCGATGAGGTGGCATGGATGCAGGCAACTCAGTATGGCTTTGAGAAGGGTAGAGTAGTTGGCATCATCTCTCATTTGACACCTGGTACTTATTATGGTACTGCTGCGATGTTGGCATCCAGCTCGAGAGGAGCTTGTGGAGAGGCATCATCTTCTGGATCACAGTATCAGGAGCAGTTGCGAGATCAGGCTAAGCATATAAAGACTTTACAGAAGCAGTAAGAAGAGATGTGTTGATGGCAGCAACAGCAGGAGCATCATTACGAGGAGAAGAGTCGTCGATGGAAGCAGTAGGAGCAGCATTATGAGGAGCAGAGCCGTCGATGGCAGCAACATGAGCAGCAATACGAGGAGCAGAGCCGTCGATGGCAGCAACAACATCACGAGCAGATGTAGTACATGCGCCGTCTGACTCGTAGTTTAGGGATGGAGTTTCCTCCACCAGCTCCTTCAGCTCCTCCACCTCCTCCAAAAGATGACACCCCTCAGTGATTTTTTTATGTTACAAACATTTGAATTTAACATTGTAATATGAATTATTTATATTTCCTGTCTTTTATATCGGTGCAAATATTACATAATTTAATTTGTAATATTTTATTATTTTATTATATTGTTTTGTGAATATTGAGAATTTTAATATTTTTTATTTTTTTATTATTTTAACAATAATAATATTATTTTTTCATTAATCGTAATATTATTAAATTTTATTTTTTAAAAATTAATTTATTTTTTGCGAAGGGACCTTTTGTGACGGGACCCTGTCACAAATATTCTAACTAAATATTTTTAAAAACATATTTTCGACGGGCAAGTAGTCCCGTCACAAATAATTTGTTGCGACGGGCCCATCATAGAAAGTTTTATATATATGCTTTTTACGACGGGAAAAGAGCCAGTCGCAAATAGTCTTTCCGACGAGCCCATCGTGAAAATGTTTATGTATATATAATACATATAATCGGAGGCTTATTTGCGACAGAGATGTTTCCTGTCGCAAATAAGATTTTTTGCGACGGGTCCTTCGCAAATAATTGTATTTGTGACAGTGTTTTCTACAACAGGTCATTTTCGATGGGGCCCCGTTGATAAAGCCTATTTGCGATGGGATCCTATCGCAAATAGGCTGTCACAAATACCAAGAATTCCAGTAGTATCTGCAACAGGGTGTAAAACACATATCAGCAAATTAGGGAAATACACACCATACCTTGGGGATAGGGGGACCCACATCTTCACTTTTTCAAGTGAGGGAAGTCGACTTGACTCCCAGAGCTAGTCGATGCCTTTCAAATGCTTCTTTGGGTAAGACCTTTATCAGAATGTCTATAACCTGTTGTTCTATAGGCACATACTCCAATTTCAGAAGCCCTTGATCCACCTTCTCCTTGATGAAATTATATTTGATTTTAATGTGCTTTGTCTTTGAGTGATGGACTATATATTTGATCATATTTATAGCACTTGAATTATCAAAATGAATTCCGATCAGAGATTTAACCTCAATTGCAATATCTTTAAGTTGGTTCTTCATCCACAATTGTTGTGTGCAAGCTTGAGTAGCAGCCATGTATTCAACTTCTACGGTGATTAATGAAACGAAGTCTTGTTTCTTGCTTAACCAAGAAATACTTGACCTTCCAAGATAAAAGTCACCTCCTGACATTGATTTCCTATCATCTATTGAACCATCCCAATCCGCATCTGTATATCCCAATAACTTTGTCTGATATTTGTCTCTATACATTAGGCCAAAATCTAGTATTCCCTTTATATATCGAAGAATTATTTTTACTAAAATCATGTGACTTTTTATGGGATTGCATTGATACCTCGCTGCTTGGCATTTAGAAAATATAATATCAGGCCTTCTCGTTGTTAGGTACAACAAACATCAAATGATTTGCCTATATTTTGTGATATTAACTGGCTTACCTTAATCAAATCATGAAAATTTCAGCAAGGTTGGAACCAAAGTCTTCATATATTTATAATTATCCATTCTAAACCTTCTCAAAACCTACTTTGAATATTTAGATTGATAAATAAAAGTGTTATTCCTTCCTTATGTCACCTATAATCCATGGAAAAATGTTATCTCTCCAATCATCGACATTTCAAACTCACTTTTTATGAATTCATAAATTTGACATCATTGTGCTTCATCTAATCCACCAAAGATTATTTCATCGACATAAACCATCACCATCATCCTTTCAATGTTTCCATTATTGGGATACAAATTGTAATCAACTTCACCACGTTGAAAATCGAGCTTTTTTAGAAACTGATCAAAACTTGAATACCATGCTCTAGGGGATTGCTTTAAACCATATAAAGCCTTCTTTAGTTTACAAACTCTGTTTTCACCTTCATGAATGGGAAAAAAATATGGTTTCTCAATGTATACTTTTTCCTCTAGAAATCCATTCAGAAATGCTAACTTGACATCCATCTGGAAAACTTTAAAATTTCATTGAAAATCTATGGTCATGAAAAATCTAATTTTCTCCAGCCTCGTAACAGGTGAGAATGTTTAATTGATATCTATACCCTCTATCTGGGAGTAACCTTTGCACAAAATTCATGCTTTGTTTCAAATCATGACACCATCTTCATTCACATTGTTGTGAAAGACCCATTTTTCCCTATGACATTCTTGTATTCTGGTCTCGAAAAAACATCCCATGCTTGATTTTTCTCAATTTGTTCAAGCTCTTCATTAATTGCATGAAAACAATTATCATCTCCAACTACTTCATCAAATCATTTTGGCTCTAATTTTGATAAGTATGATGATTGATGTAGATACTTCATCCTTCTTGTATACACTGGTGCTGTATGATCACCCATTATGTTATGCCTATCAATTTTAACTCTTCTTTCTGATCTCTATGAAGAAATTGATTTTTTCTCATCATTTGAGTCTTATTCTGAATCAATCTCTACATATGGAGTGTCTCCTGATCTGCTCATCTCTTCATCGCTATCCTCCTGAGTCTGATCATGTATTTCCTAAAGATTTTGTTCATTTTATACAATAGTCACATCATGAATTTCAACTATCTTTCCCATTTGCTTATTGAAGCATTTATACTATTCTCTTTTCTTTGAGTAGACAAGAAATATCCCTTCATCCCCACTGGATTCAAATTTCATATGTTTATACTTATTGATAATGAAACATTTACTTCAAAATAAACAAAATTAATTTAATGATGGCTTCATTCCATACCATAACTCATATGGAGTCTTATCCTCTTTTGGACATTGTAAATATATATTTGAAGTGTATACTACTGGAATCACTGATTCTTTCCAAAATTTCTATGGAAGGTCTTTCTCAAGGAGAATTGTTCTGTCCATGTTTTTGACAATTCGATTTATTCTCTCAACAACTCCATTTTTCTGTGGAGTTCTTACTGCTGAAACTTGATGCCTTATCCCTTGTTTTTCGAGGTAATCCTCCACTTGGCTATTTGTGAACTCTGTTCCATTATCTATTTTAATCTTTTAGATTTTCTAACCAATCATGTTTTCACATTCTCGTCGATATCTTGAAATGTAACTGAACACTTCATATTTGTGGGTGATTATTGAAACCCTTTCCATTCTGCAATAGTCATCAATGAATAGAAAATAATATCTCATCCCATTAATAGACCTTGAAGAAATTGGTCCACACACATCAATATTCACCAACTCAAGAAGTCTCGTTAACTTTTTCTCCTTATTCATATATGTCATTCGAATGATCTTCCACTGTTGGCATGCATCACACGTATGAGTATGATTATGTGATAATATATGGAGATTTATGGCTGAATCATATCTTACTAGAACATCCAAGGAACCTTGTATTTTATGCCCAAGGCTCCTATGCCATAAATTCATTTCATCATCCTTGTACATAAAGCACATATCTTCTTCTCCACTCATGATGTAGAGATTTCCTTTCATATGCTTTCATTGCAATAAAATTGCACCATCCTTTCCCTTGATGATACATAATTTTTTGGAAAAACATATGGTATGTCTTGAGTCACATAATTTAATAACACTAAAAAAGTTGTGACTAATCCCCTCAACATCCAAGACATATGCTGTTCTCATGTATTTTCCTACAAACTTTGTTTTTCCTGAACCAATAATTTTCAATCCCTCATCATTACCAAATCTTACAATAACTTCTTTATCATACCATATTCCTATTACTATATTCTTATTTCACATAATATAGGAAGTGAATCCACTATAAATTATCTATATTCATATGCGATCTGATGCCTTGAACACAATTTTTGCTACACACAACCTACTCGGCCCTTTTCTTATTGACCCAAAACCTTGAATTTGTAACCAACATGGAATGAGAATCTTGATCTTCCTTAGTATATGATGGATCATCTTCAACAGGTAGAGCTGAAAATTGATTTTGAATTTTCATCTCACATGAATATACATTTAGATTCTTTTTAGGAACAAATTCAATTTTCCTTGGCACATTCCTCTGCATTGTTGATATGAAATATTATTCCATATGTTAGGGACCTTTACACCTGAAACAATGACCGTGAAATAATGAAATATAATTTTGAACTCTGTACAACCACCTCAGTTGGTCTTGTTCCCTTTGGTACCTCTTTGCTATGGAACATAAATTTTGAGAGTGTCACATTTTACCACAATAATAGCATCTTATGTGAGTTACATTTCTGTGTGGTAATGATGCACCATAAGTTGTTCCTTGGGTTCTCGGAATCATATGATTATACTTTGTACCCAAATCATTCTTAAGTCTTAGAGTGGGTGCTTATGGTCTGACTTGAATCATAATTTCTTTCTATTTTAGATCAAGCCTCATACCAGCCTTTTCATTCAGAGTGTATTTGTGATTCTATTCAGATGGACCACTCAGTTAAAATATAATATTCTCGGTTTCTTGTATAATCTTCTTTCCTATAATTTTCTCCTGATCTTCACTTGTTCTCCAATGATTGAAAAAATATTTTTCTAGTGGTTCAATACATTTGATTTTATCTTTTCCAGTTTTATTCAAACTGTCAATATTTATTTTCTACTCTCCAATTTTGAGATCGTACTCAACCACCTTTCAGTGCTTTCTGGAATTGAAGACCACAGCATTTAAATTTACTAATTCAGCTCAGAATTCACTTCTTCTTACTGCAACATTATGATTTTGGATTCACTAACAACTTTATTAGCTTTTATTTTCTTGGATCTCAAAATATCTATCTCTTCAAGGGAATATTCTAATTTAGCTTGAAGATCAACTCTTCTTTCAATTTATCCTTCTTCAATGTCAATTTTTTATCTTGTTAAATAATTTCTATCATCTACCACCAAAGAATCTACTTTATGATCCGTGTAGTCCTCCAACTCTTATACCTTATATTCTATAAAACTTTCATCCTCTCTTGAAATATGATTCTTCTTTTTGAAGAACTTTCTCCAAGTACATATCCTCTCTTTCTCATTTGATGAATACTTCTTTTGGGGAATTTCAACGTTTTATTCATTTTGATCATCAAATTTATTAGGAAACATTGATGAAATATTCCCAATATTTCTGCATCTAAATCATGAATATAGAAGTTTACCTTTGAACTATCATTTTCCCCTTTTCATATTAGAGGATAGAAATTAAATGACATCATCCATATTGTCTTCCTTTAGAATATCATCAATGGATAGATTCTTCATGGCCTTGAACACTGCTTCCTTTGACATACCCTTTTCCACTGCATCATTTTTATCATCTCTCATTTCTTATGTGACAAGGGTACTATGAAATTTATCTAGTGTCATATCTTTTGGATCATTTTCTTCTAACAATGAAACTCTCGGATTGAACCGTGGGGGAAGTTTCCTCAATATTTTTTTCACAATATTTATATCTTCAATGACTTCTCCAAGACCCCACATGTCTTCCATGATAATATTTATCCTGTCGAATAATGCATCAACAATCTCATTGGTATTATTTCTGAGATCCCCATACTTGTTCAATAAAACCTAAAACTTTTTTTCTCGGACTTTTGGATCACCCTTATAAATGTTTAACAATTTTCCCACATTGAATGTGGTGTTTTACAAGACATCACCTTCATGTAAATTTCATTTTATAGGGATCCCCATAAATCATTGATCCCTTTATCATTAGAATCCAATTCCTTTTTTTTAGATTCTGATAAAGCACCACTATTAATGTCAACTGATATTCCATGCTTTACTGCTGTGAAGACACTCATTCCAACTGATCGGAAGTAGTGCTACATTTGATTCTTCCATAGTTGAAAATTATTTCCATCGAATATAGGAATTAATTTATTATTGATCACCTCCATTTTTTATTCTAAGAGAGAACCATTGACTTTCAACCTTTCTCTGATACCAATTGTTAGGTCCACTAGGTCGAATACCCTGAGAGGGGGGGGGGGGGTGAAATAGGGTATTGTAGATTAAAACTTTCTCACTTTTGGATCTTGTTTCATTGTTAGAAAAAACCCAATTATCTCTTCCTCCCATGTAAATATACATAATGATATAAAATCATGCACAAGGAACAATGATTTTTACTTAGTTCACCCTCATTGGGCTATATCCAAGGAGCATACAATGACAATGTGCCGATGTACCAAATTCACTAAGGCTCATAGCCAATAATGAGTACAATGTTCAGGATAGATCTTCTATTCCCATGATCACCTCCTTTACAAGGTTTAGGGTCTGCTCACTACATTCCCAAAGGTCACTCCCTATGCCTCTTTCTCTGGCTCATTACCGGTAGAAAGAGTCATCATCTTCATCTTCCTTCACTCACTGCTCTTGGAAAGGAATCCACTTAAAGTTTATTGACTTGTAGGTAAAACATAGTTTATAGACATATAGGTCCCTTAACATGCATGAATTATTGCATCCTGAACTATAGGTAGATGTTCTGTTGATGTTCCCTTTTCACCCGAAGATAAAATCCTTCTTCCCAGGTACTGATAGGTACTGAAAAATACTTTCGGAAATGGAATTGATGCGTTTTCAAGCTTCCTTGAGCAAATCATGAACCACCTCATTCCACCATGTACTATGTAGAAGGATTGGTATGTAATAACCTATTCTAAATTCTGTCGTCGCCACTATTAACCTCCCTTCGTCCACAGACTGTCTTTGCCTTTGAGATCGCATACCGCTACCGCGTACCGATTAGGAGAACCTTCTCTGTGAATCCCCATTAATTTGAAAACTATTCATTATTCACAGACTAACATCTATTCTTCATAATAGAGCTCCCATTCCATTTAATACTTACGAAATTCACCCTCTCGTGTACCATAGATTCCTCCTCCACATACCGAGACAACTCCTTCTGCGTACCAGAATTCCTTTGAGGGTTAAGAATCCCCACAAACACCTTCAGCGCGATCCACTTTCGGACATTAAAGAATTTACAAAGAAAAATATTTTCTCTAATGATGGTCAATATCCACAGTAAATGGTGGGATTATTTATTCTCATATAGGAAAATATATCCGAAGAAAAACCACTAATCCAAGATTTAACAAATCGTCGATTCAGCCTCCACCGCATACTAGTCCTTCTGCCACCGCAAACCACAATCCATACGTGAACCATTTTCCAATACACTCCACATACCACCTTTTCTCCTATATGGTCAAATACCACCTCCAACATCAATCCATCCACATACCGCACCGTCACTCACCCACAAACTGTTTTCGGTTTCACGAACCTCACTTGCGTACCATTTCTGTCACTCCTTGTACAGTTCCCAAAACATGGTACGTGGCCCATGAATTATGGTATGAAATTATCACCCTATTCCAATTTTCATCAAATTTCTTCACACCATTCACTCCTATGAATAAATCCTTCCTTTTCCAATCATCAAACTCTTGATTTTGAGGCCCTAAAATTTGGAAAATACTAGGAAACTTCACCACTTAAAAAACCTATATTTGGAAAACACCAATGATAATAATTTTTGGTCATTTGGATTTTTCAAAAACACAAACACACCCAAAAAATATCTAGGGAACACCTTGAGGGATTTTACCAACAAAATAAACTATATAGTTCCCATTAAAATAGGTAAGAATTTGAGAAATTCCCTTGAATCGAGCTTGTATTTCAAGAATAATTTTTAAAATATACTTTTAAAACATATAACTCAACATAAATAAAAGTATGATTCTGGTTTTTACACACATATAGAACATTCAAATAGAATTTTTGATGAGTATATATGAATAAATAATAATTTAATTGATGTAAGTTGAGAATAAGAGTAACCCGAATGAAAATGGATGTTCGGAAAGAAAACCCTTACCTTAAGACCGATGGTGTTCTTCACATGATCATATATTCTTGTATAACCAAATTAAATTCATTAAATAATATTTTACGAACATATTTTTTATGTAATTTATTTATTATAACCTTATTATGTTCATTCATGGCCTTCTTGATGGGTTTAAGTGGTTCAATTTTATTGTTTGGAGCATTTTCTTCCTTGGTATTCATGACCGGTTTACTTATATACATATAAGGATAAACATGTAAGATGAGAATGGTTTTCTAGAATAGAAGTTTTATATTATTTTTTAACATCTAGATGATTACATGGTTATAAAATTCCTTTGGTTATTGGGAGTGAAGATGAATAAATATATAAAACATTAATGAAAATTGTTTGATTTAATTGGGGGGTTTTGATCTCAGCGAACTCATTTTTATTTATAAATTAATATCATGCATACAAAAAGAATCCAGAACCTTACATAAGTCATAATAAATATACTATAGTCTGTTTCAACCATTAAATGGTTTCATGAACAAAGTTGAAGATGATAATAGTAATTGAAAACCCATCATCCTTGAATGTGATAAATTAACACATATTGGTTGGTGTTTTCATTTCTAGTATAAAAGAAGGGGAAATGAGAGATTATAATGAATTATTCAATTATCATAAAATAATTAAATGAAATTTAAGGTACTAGAGTTATCATAACATTTGGATTAAATGATGTGAGGAAATAAATATAAAAAAAGGAACTTGAAATAAATGAAAAGTTAAGAAATCCCTTATGAAAATTCGGCAGCCTAACGATATGACTTAAAAATTAATAAAATATTTTTATGAGATAAAAAGATGTATATAATAATTATTACAAAATATGAAAAGTATGATGAATATGTGATTCCATATTATAATCCAATTGAAATTAAAAGTGAATATCATAAAAAAGTGCTTGAAAAATAGAAGGGTGGTCGATTCCCTTACCTTGTAGTGTAACTCCTAATACATAATGGTTGGGACCTTGAGGGCTTGATGAAACCATAGTAGGACTCCTAGGAAGGTTAAACTAACATAAATTCTAGGATTATGAATTTTTAGTGAAATAAAATTAATGATTGAGTGGGTATTTATAGTAATAGAGAGGGATTTTCTTTTATTAATTTCAAGGGACACCTCATTAGTGGTATTTGAAAAACCATGGGATTTCCCATGGTATTTGACCATGGTATTGGCCACATGGGAAACCTCATATAATATTATAATGTACACATGTAGACCTACATTATACATTAATTATTATATCATTATGATTTCATTAATCATACTGAAAACTCAAAACTATATTTTTATTATTCCCGAAAAAATAAAGTATTTTATAAAATTATCATAAATTCAGTGTAACATAATATCGATGTAATGAATTCAAAAATAACTCCATTTTTTAAAAATAATTTTATAACAACCGTTAAATAAATTTTTAAATAAAATCATTATTTATTCGTAAAATAACAATTTTAAAACTATAATTCGTTTTATAGCACCGTGAAAAATTAATCAAG
Source organism: Viscum album (assembly GCA_963277665.1). Lineage (NCBI taxonomy): Eukaryota > Viridiplantae > Streptophyta > Magnoliopsida > Santalales > Viscaceae > Viscum > Viscum album. The sequence goes on from OY728151.1 coordinate 1,219,424,422, forward strand.
ATCACATTATATTACAACTATTAGACAATAAAATAATAATATGATTTACTAGCCATAATGTTCATATTACTATTTATATTACTATTAAAAATAGTATGTTATTATTCAGAAAAATTAATTTATTCATGTTAGACTCTAAATATCTTACTAAATGAAACTATGTATATCATTTTTTCAAAATTCAAATCACAGAGGTGAAAATATTATGATTATTGGGTAGGTTATCACAAAATAGTGTTTTTTGGAGACTGAATGTTTCATGCATTAAATATTAAATTTAATTATTAAACCTTAGGGTGGTACATTCTCTCCCCTTTAAAAAAATTTCATCCTTGAAATTTCCAGAATGTTAGCTCAGAAAAAGGGTTGGGTAGGTCTTCATCATAATCTCCTCAGGCTCCCATGCTACCTTTTCAATCTCACAATTTCTCCAACGTATATTTACCAATTGAGTCCTCTGATTCTGCAACAGTAGTTTTTTAGTTTCGAGAATCTAGATAGGATTTTTATAGTAATATAAGTCAGTTTCCAATTCTATACCTTTAGAATTGAGTACATGCATTGGGTATGGAATGTACATTCTCAATAATGTGACATGGAACACATTTTTTACTTTAGAGAGGCTAGGCGGAATTTACAAATGATAATAAATAGCTCCAAGTCTCTTCAAAATTTCACAATGAACTCTATTTTTTAAAAATAATTTTCAAAATATTATTAAATTAATTTTTAAATAAAATCACAATTTATTCAAAAAATAACAATTTTAAAACTATAATTCATTTTATATCACCTTGAAAAATTAATCAAGATATCAATATCTTATATCCTTAAAACAATAAAATAATAATATGATTTACTATTCATAAGGTTCATATTACTATTCATATCACTAATCATAATATTACATTACTATTCACCAAGAATTATGTTTGTCATATCAAACTCTAAATATCATACTAAACACAACTGTGCATGTCAGTTTTTCAAAATTCAAATCAACGAGGTAAAAAAATATGTTTACTTGATAGGATATATCAATGTGGTCAATTTTGGAGACTATGTGTTTCATTAATTCAATATTAAAACTATTTATAAAACCTTATGGTGTTACACCACCCCTCCCCCCCATAAAAAAATTTCAACCTCGAAATTACCAGAATGTTAACTCACAAAAATATTTGGGTAGGACTTAATCAGAAGCTCCTTAGGCCCCCATTTTCCTCTTAAATTTTATGATCTTTGTAATGTATCTTACTATTCTAGTTGTCCATTTTTTCAAAAACTATTCTTTAGTGTCTAGAATCTAGATTAGTTCTTTATTTCTGGTGGGAAAACATGAAGCGTGAAATTGCTGATTATGTATCATGATGTTAATTCTATCAAAATGTGAAGGCTAAAAGACAAAATCCTAGAAGAGTGATGCAACCTATAACTATTACTAACTAGAAATGGGATGAAATCACCCTGGATTTTGTCACTGGATTAACAAAAACTCTATGAAATAATGATGCAATATGGGTAATTGTGGATCAACTTACCGAATTTACACATTTCCTCACTATAAGGGAATATTTTCTATTAGAGAACCTTAAAGGGATCTATATCAATGAAGTTGTAATAATTCATGGGGATCCTATATCAATAGTTTCTAATCACGACCATCAATTTACATTGAAATTATGGAAATGTATTTAGGAATCTTAGGATAATGATCTTCATTTGAGTACTACATATCACCCTCAAACTGACGGCCAATAAGAAATGACGATCCAAACCTTAGAAGACATGTTGAGATCATGATCACATGATTTTTAATGTATGTGAGTTTATTATTAACCATTTGTGTAGTTTTCCTACAATAATAGTTTCCATTCTAGAATTAAAATGGAAATATATAAACATTCTACGGAAAGAGATGTTGTATACCAATATACTGTGGTGACGTCGGTGAAAGGAATCTGGTGGACCCTGAAACCACCAACAATGTTAAAGACTATTCAAACCCATATCAAAGCAGCATAATGAAGTCAAAAGAGATATGCTAAGAATCAATGGAAGAATTTGGAATTTCAATTAGGAGATCATGTTTTCTTAAAGGTATCTCCATGGAAGGTTGTTATAAGATTTGGGAGGAAAGGGAAACTGGGCCATAAGTACATTGGCTCTTTTGAAATTTTGGAAAGAGTTAGATCTATGTCATATTATTTGGCAATGATTCCTAGCCTATCTAAAGTACATAATGTGTTATCTGCATCATTATTGAGAAAGTACACGATAGACACAAAACATGTTCTCACTTCTAATGGTATCAAATTGGAACCTAAATTATCTTACCGTGAAGAACCTATCCAGATTTTAGACACTAAAGAACAAGTGTTGAGGAATTAGATGACTCAAATGGTAAATATAAATTGGAAAAACAATAATTTCGAAGAGGAAAAATGGGAGCCTATGGATTTTATGATGAAGACTTACCCAAATCCTTTTGAGAGGTAACATTCTGGTAATTTCGAGGGTGAAATTTTTGTAAGGGTGGAAGAATGTAACACACCAAGGTTTTATAAATAAATTTAATATTGAATGAATGGAAAATTGAGTATCCAAAAAACACCATGTTGTTATAACCTAGCCCGTAAACATAGTTTTTTCACCTCTATGATTTGAATTTTGAAAAACAGACATACACGGTTGTGGTTAGTAAGATATTTTGAGTCTGATAAGATAAACATAATTTTTGGTGAATAGTAACGCACTCTTATGAATAGTAATATGAACCTTATGAATAGTAAATAACAATAATATTTTATTTTCTTAAGGTTATAAGACAATGAGATATTGATTAATTTTTCAAGGTGATCTAAAACGAATTATAGTTTTAAAATTTTTATTTTTTGAATAAATTATGATTTTATTTAAAAATTAAATTAATAATATTTAGAAAATTATTTTCAAAAAATGGAGTTTATTTTAAAATTATGGAGATATTAGGAGTTGTGGCTTATCGGTTGGAAATTCTTTCCAGCATGTCTAAAGGAAACATTGTGTTCCATGACATATTATTGAGAAAGTACATGCCTTACACAACACATGTCCTCACTTCTGAAGGTATATATTTGGAACCTAACTTATCTTACTATGATGAGCCTATTCGTATTCTAGACACTAAATAACAGGTGTTGTAGAATTGGATGACTCGACTGGGAAAGATACTTTAAAAAAATCATAAAATTGAAGAGGCATCATGGGAGCATGAGGAGATTATGATGAATACCTACCCAACTCTATTTGTAAGGTAACATTCTGGTAATTTTTAGAATGAAATTTTTGTATGGGGTGGGGGAATGTAATACCCCAAGGTTTTATAAATAAATTTTATATTGAATTCATGAAACATTGAGTCTCCACCAAACACCACTTTGTTATAACCTATCTGGTAAACATTATTTTTTCACATATATGATTTGAATTTTGAAAAACTGACATACACTATTGCGTTCAGTAAGAAATTTAGATTTTGATAAGACAAACAATTTTTTTTAATAGTATCATACCCTTATGAATAGTAATATGACCATTATTACTAGTGTATCCCATTATTATTTTATTTTCTTTAGGTTTTATGATAATGAGAACATGATTAATTTTTCAAGGTGATATAAAATAAATTATATTTTTAACATTTTTATTTTTCAAATAATTTATTATTATATTTAAAAATTAAATTAATCATATTTATAAAATTATTTTCAAAAAATGGAGTTCATTTTGAAAATATAGAGAGTGTTGGAGCTATAGATTTTCATTTTTAAATTCTTCCTAGCCTATCTAAAGTAAACAATGTGTTCCATGTCACATTGTTGAGAAAGTATATGCCATACCCAACGCATGTCCCCACTTCTGAATGTATAGAATTAGAACCTGAATTATCATTATTTGAAGAGCCTATCCAGATTCTAGACACTAATGAACAGGTGTTGCAGAATCAGATGACTTGACAGGTAATGATACTTTGAAAAAATCATAAAATTGAAGAGGCAACATGGGAGCCTAAGGAGCTTATGATGAAGACCTACCAAAATCTTTTTGTGAGGTAATATTCTTGTAATTTCAAGGAAAATATTTTTGTAAGAGGGGGGATGGATAATGTAGAACCCAAAGGATTTAAAAATAAAATTAATATTGAATGCATGAAACACAGAGTCCCCACCAAACACCACTTTGATATAACCTAGCTAGCAAACATGATATTTTCCACATCTATGATTTGAATTTCGAAAAACAAAAATTGCATTCAGAATGATATTTAGAGTTTGATATGACAAACTTAATTTTTTATGAATAGTAACATACTATTATGAATAGTAATATAAATATTAATATGACCATTATGACTAGTAAATCATATTATTAATTTATTTTCTTAAGGTTATAAGATAATGAGTTATTGATTAATTTTTCAAGTTGATTTAAAATGAATTATATTTTTAATATTGTTATTTTTTGAATAAATTATGATTTTATTTAGAAATTAAATTAATAATATTTATAAAATTATTTTCAAAAAATTGAGTTCATTTTGAAATTATGGAGATAGTTGGAGCTGTGGATTATAGTTTGGCAATGTCACCTTGCATGTCTAAAGTAAAAAATGTTATCTGTGTCTCATTATTGAGAAAGTACATGCTAGACCCAACACATGTCCTCACTTCTGAAGGTATATAATTGGAACCTGAATTATCTTACTATGAAGAGCCTATCCAGATTCTGAACACTGAAGAATAGGTGTTCTGGAATCAGAGGTCTCAAATGGTAAAGATTCTTTGGAAAAATAATAAAACTGAAGAGGAAACATGGGAGCCTAAGGAGATTGTGATGAAGACCTACCCAACTCTTTTTGTGAGGTAACATTCTGGTAATTTTGATCATTTTTTAAGGGTGTGAGAATATAACACCCCAAGGTTTTATAAATAAATTTAATATTTAATGCATGAAACACTGATTCTCCATAAAACACAACCTTTTTATAACCTATCTAGTAAACATAATTTTCCACCTCTATCATTTGAATTTGGAAAAAATGACATACACGGTTGCATTCAGTAAGATATTTAGAGTGTCGTAAGATAAACTTAACATTTTGTGAATAGTAACATACCATTTAGAATAGTAATATGAATATTAATATCACCCTTATGAATAGTAAATCATATTATTATTTTATTTTCTTAAGGTTGTAAGATAATGTGATCTTTATTAATTATTCATGGTTATATAAAATGAATTATAGTTTAAATATTGTTATTTTATCTAATAAATAATGATATTATTTAAAAATTAAATTATTCATATTTAAAGAATTATTTTCATAAAACAGAGTTAATTTTTGAATTGATAACATTGATATTAGGTTACACTGAATTTATTATAATTTTATAAAATAATTATCTTTCTTGGAGAATAAAAATATAGTTTTGAGTTTTCAGTATGATTAATGAAATCATAATGATGTAATAATAAATATAAAATTATGTCGGACTTGTGTACATTATTATATGATATTTGGTGTCCCAAGTGGCCTATACGATGGGCTAATTCCATGGGAAAACCCATGGTTTTTTAAATACCACTAATGAGGTGTCCTTTGAAATTAATAAAAAACTCATTCTCTTTTACAATAATACCCACTCATTCCATCATTTTCTTTTATTCAAAATTAATCATACCCAAACCTCTTGTAGTTTTACCACATTAGGAGTTCTCCCAAGGTTTCTTCAAGACCCCAAGGTCCCAACATTCATGTTTTATGAGTTACTCTACAAGGTAAGGGAATCTACCACCCTTCCCCTTTTCAAGCACTATTTTTATGTTATTCTGTTTAAATTTATATTATATTATGTTGGGATATGTATTTAAATATCTCAATTAATTTCCATATTATATAAGAATGATTAAAACCCTATTTTTCTATTATTAAAAATTTTTAAGATTTTTTACGTGATTTTGTTAAGCTACCGAATTTTCGTATGGGATTTCTCAACTTTTCTTTTATTTAAAGTTTCATTATTTTTTTCTATCCTCACCTCCTTTAATCCAAATGTTAGAATAAATATAGTATATTAAATGTAATGGAATTTTTTTATTATAAAGGAATAATTCACCATCATCTCTCCTTTCACATTTTTTAAACAAGAAATGAAAATACCATCTAAGATTTTGTTAATTTATCACATTCAAGGATGACGGGTTTTCAATTTATATTACCGTATTCAATTCTGGCCATGAAACCATTTTGTTGGTTGAAAAAGGATATAATATATGTTTTTATAACATATGTAACGTTCTGTAATATTTTTCTACACTTGTTATTAATTTATAAATAAGAATGAGTTCATTGTGGTCAAAAACCACATATTAATTCAAACAATTATCATTAAAATTTTATATTTTGATTCATCTTCACATCCAATAATATAATGAATTTTATAACCATGTTATATTCAAGGTTTTGAAAAATTAAACACAACTTATATTCTTGACAACCATTATCATCTTACATGTTTATCCTTACATGTATATAAGTAAACTGGTCATAAATACCAAGGATGAAAACGCTTCCAAACAATAAAATTAAACCACTTAAACCCATCAATAATTACATGAATGAACATTATTAGGATATAATAAATCAATTAAATAATGAATATGTTATATAAATATTAATTATTTAATTTAATTGGGTTATCCAGGACACTAAGATCAAGTGACGAACACCATCAGACATAAGGTATGGGTTTTCTACCAGAACCTCCATTTTAATTCGGGTTAATTTTATTCTATACTTACCTAAATTAAATTCTTATTTAATAATATTTACTTGTCATAAATTATGTGTAAAGGTTCTATATGTGTGTACCAACCAGAATCTTACTTTCATTTAATCAAAGTTATATTTTTCAAAGGGATCTTTCAAAAACTATTCTTGAAATAGAAGCCTAATTCAAAAGAATTTATCAATTTCATACATATTTTCAAGGTTACGTTATAATATTTCTTTAACAACCATTATATTTATAAAATCACTAATTTTATTTTAAAAATAATATATTAATTCACTTCTAGTTTTATAAAATGTGTTTCCCAAAATAACTCTTCTTTTCAAAGTAAAAGAGTATTTATCTTTAGAATTACTCGATGATTTTATAAGAGTATCTTCATCTATTTACACACTCCTGATGATTCTTATGTATTATTCAGATTAATATTTTATTATATAATCTAAAATATTTAATTTAATGGTTTATTATTAGTTTTACTATGGATATTCAATCTTAAAACCAATCACTAATTTACTTCGAATGGTTAGTGTTTATGATTAATGTTTGGGGAAATTTATTAACATTTCATATGTTAGTTTAAATATAAATTTCTATTTTGTTAATGTTTATCCCCATTAATATGAGGAATTAATTGTACTTAGTATGTGATGTGTGGGGTTATCTATATCCCCTCAACACAATGGTTGGTCACATAAGACAAACTACGATCTTGGCATGATACCTTGATAGTATGGTTATGATGTCCGGTATTACAAATTTCCACATTATGAAACTAGTAATTGAAAGTTCATGTGGTTATTCGACTAGTATAATACATATGATTATTCTTTATTATGACATTATTTATTCAACTATTATTCCTATCATAATGTGTTTAGGTTTATTTTTAAAGGAATTTATTTTTAGTTATTCACTATGCCTACTGTTTTTGTTTATGATATATTCTGATGTATTTCATACCCATTTTGATCATTTAAGCTCACCCCTTACGTTATGTTTAATATTACTAGTAGATTAATAGGTATATTATAAAGGAAATGAAGGGATAAACTAGGAGTTATGAATGTTTTCAATGGAATTTCTATATTTTTTTCCTTTCAAGTTGTAATGTTGACCCTATGTACGTATTTGGTTTTCCAAAAGTACAAAACTATTCATTACATTGGGATATAAATTTATTATAATAAATAAAATTTAATGATTTAGGGCACCAAATCTAGGAAAATAGTTTTTGGTCTTTACAGTTGGTATCAAAGGATTAAAATCTAAGTGGAAACATGGTAGCCTATGGATTTTATGATGAAGACCTAGCTAAATATTTTTATGAGGTAACATTTTGGTAATTTGGAGGATGAAATTTTTGTAAGGGGGGGAATGTAACACCTCAAAGTTTTATAAATATATTTAATATTGAATTAGTTAAACACTAAGTCTATATAAGGAACCACTTTGTTATAACCTTGCCAATAAACATAGTTTTCCACCTCTGTCATTTGAATTTTGAAAATCTAACATACACGGTTGCGTTCAGTAGAATAATTAGAATATGATAAGACAAACATTTTTTTTAAATAGTAACATAACCTTATGAATATTATAATTAATAGTAATATGAATCTTACGAATAGTAAATCATATTATTATTTTTTTATTTTAAGGTTACAAGATAATGAGATTTGGTTTAATTTTTCAAGGTGATATAAAATGAATTATAGTTTTAAAATTATTATTATTCAAATAATTTATTATATTTTTTAAAAATTAAATTATTAATATTTGGAAAATTATTTTCCAAAAATGGATCTCATTTTTTAATTTAGAACATCGATATTTGGTTATGATAAATTTATGAGAATTTTATAAAATATTTTAGTTTTTCATGAATAGATAAAATAGAGTTTTGTCTTTCTGGTATGATTAATGAAATCATAATAATATAATAATTAATATAAAATTATGTTAAACTTGTGTACATTAAAATATGATATGAATTTTCCCATGTGTCTTATTCCATGAGAATGTACCATGGTAAATCCCATGGTTTTTCAACAACCACAAATGATATGTCCTTTGAAATTAATAAAAAACTCCCTCTCTTTCACTATATATAACCACCAATTACTTCATTTTAATTCATTAAAAATTAATCATCAAATAATTTCTAGTATTTTTACCTCCCAAGTAGTCCTCCAAAGGCTTCCTCAAGCACCCAAAGTCCCAAACATTATGTTTTATTAGTTACTCTACAAGGTAAGGGAATCTACCACCCATCTCTTTTTCAATCAGTCTTTTTTATGTTATTATCTTTTAATTTAAATGGGATTATGTTGGGATATGTAATTACATAACCAATTAATATAAATATTATTTAATAATTATTAGAGACCCATTTTTCTCTCATAAAAATATTTTATGAATTTTTATGTGACATTAGTAGGTTGCCGAATTTTCATAGGGGATTTCTCAACTTTTCTTTTATTTCGAGTTCCTTTCCATTTCCTTTCCTCACACCTTTCATCAAAATGTTATGATAACTACAATACCTTAAATGTTCTATAATATTATTATTATAATTGAATAATTCATCATCATCTCTTTTCCCCCTTATTTTATTCTATAAATGAAAACACCATCTGAGAAGTGTTAATTTATCACATTCAAGGACGAAGTGTTTTGAATTTCTATTATCATATTCAATTCCAATAATGAAAATATTTCGATATTTTAACCAGAATATGATATATATATTATAACTTATTTATGTTTTGGAATATTTTCTTACACATTATATTAAATTGTAAATAAAAACACGTTCGTTGTGATAAAAAAACCACCAATTAACTCAAACAACTATCATTAATGTTTTATATAATGATTCATCTTCAATCCCAATAAAAGAATGAATTTCATAACCATGTAATATTATTGATGTTAAATAATTAAATACAAATTCTGATTTGGAAAACAATTCTCATCTTACATGTTTATCCTTACATGTATATAAGTAAACTGATCCTGAATTCCAAGGGTTAAAATTCTCCAGAACAATAAAATTGAACCACATAAACCCATCAAGAATGCAATGAATTTACTTAATAAGTTTATAAAAAATAAATTACATAAATAATAGGTTCAGTAAATATTAATTAATGAATTTAATTTTTTTATCCATGAATCTATTATCAAGTGAAGAACGCCATCAGAGTTAAGGTAAGGGTTTTCTACCAAAACCTCCATTTTCGTTCGGGTTACTCTTATTCTATAATTAACTCAATTAAATTATTATTTATTCATATTTAATCCTCATAATTTATGTGTGAATGTTCTATATGTGTGTTCCAACCATAATCCTACTTTCATTTATGTGGATTTATACATTTTAAAAGTACCTTTCAAAAATTCTTCTCGAAATACATGCCCGATTCAAGGGAATTTCTCAAATTCATCACTATTTTCCAGGGAATTATAAAATATGTTTTTAGAAACCATTAGATATATAAAATAAATAATTTTATTATGAAAATATCATCTTACTTCAGTTATGGTATTATACAAATATTTTTCCAAAATTCCTCTTCGTTTCAAAGTAAAAGAGTATTTAACTTAAGAATTACTCAATGATTTTATAAGAGTATATTCATCTATTTCAACACTATTGTTAATTATTATGTATTATTGGGATTAATATTTTATTCTATCATCTAATGTATTTAATTTAATGGTTTAGGATTAGTTTTATTATGTATGTGCTATCTTAAAACCATTCACCAATTTTCTTCGAGTGGTTAGTGTTTTTACTTAATGTTCAGGGAAGGTTATTTACATGTCATATGCTAGTTTCAATATGAATGTATATGTTATTTATGTTTTATCCCCATTAATATGATTAATGCATTTGACTTTTTATGTGATGTGTGGGGCCTAATATATCCCCTCGATGCATCGATAGGTATAATGTGAAAGACTACAGTCATAACATGAGGCCTTGGAAAAATAGTTATTTATGGTCTTGGAATGAGGCCATGACTGTATGGTTATGATGTCTAGAATTATTCACTTAATCATTATGAAACTATTAATTAAAACTTCATATAGTTATTCGATTAGTATAATACCCATGATTATACTTTATTATGGAATTATTTATTCATCTCTTATTCCTAACATAATGTGTCCGAGTTTATTTTTAAAGAAATGTTATTTTAGTTATTTAACATGCCTAATGTGTATTTTTAGGATATCTTATACTGTATTTATTACCCTTATTAATCATTTGAGCTCATCCCTTTCTTATGTTTCATTTTACTGGAACATGACGATGTATATTATAAATCAAATATAGGGATAAACTAGGAGTTATGTGTAAGATCCCATATTTTCATAAGGTATGTTTTTTATTAGGTTTTAGTTTGGTCACTTATTATTCGACTATATATTTGTTTCCCCCATGTTCATGTGAAGGATCAGGGGTGTTCCAGGGGTTCGGGACACAAAAGTGGAAGAAAAGGGAGTTCTTGGGTATGTTGCACAGTTTGTGCGCAGTAAGAGAAAATTGTACTAGAATCCCAAGTAACCGTGCAACCATGGACAAAGTATTAGGAACATTTTTCACACGGTTAATAAAACAATTTGGAATCCCTAATAAATTGTGTAAATTGGTGTTTTTTGGATAGTAATTCACCCACAGTTTTTGCACGGTTTGGAAAACCGTGCAGGTAAACCGTGCGGCCCAGAAACATTTATAAAATTACAGAAATGCCATCATAGGATTTTAAATCCCAACTCGGTATTCTTCTCTATTACACACACTGCAACCCTAGTGATGGGCGTGGAAAAAACAAGCTTCCCAAGGGTGGTTCTCCATCGATTCTTATCTGTTTGGAGTGCTGTTTTTTGCGGATCGAATCCCAAGGTAATTTTAATGCTCCTATTTTTTCTCTTTTGTGGATTAAGGATTTTAGTTTCATACAACTCCTTACTAAGACCTAAAACCCTCCTTTTCTAGTAAAACCATGGTTGTGGCTTTAAGGAGTGTTTGAATAAAAGTCCAAGGCCATAATTAAAAGTGTGTTCATCATCAGATTCAATGTATGTGGTATAAAATTTTTATCCCAATTTTTTATAATAGATTTGTTCCTAGAAGCTTGTGTTCTTCCTTTTCCCTAATTGTGTTATTGGTTCTATTGGAGTGTTTGATAAAAAGGGGTGTTTATGGGAAAAATTTAAACCCTCATAATCCCTATGGGATTCATAGAGGATTACTTAACCATTTTAGGGCCACCCATGGGGTTCTCCATCATTTATGAACCTAAAAATGGTGGGGTTAAATGAAGGGTTGTCGATGGATAATTTGAAACCCATGTAGAACATTTCTAAATAGTTTATTTAGTTGTATAAAAAATATTTATGTTTGTGACTAGGTTTTCGGTTAATTGCATAATGGGTTGTTTGGAATGAATTGAATGTGGGTTAATTGGGTTAAATGGGATTGTGTCCAATGGTATATGAATTATGTTGAAATACCAAAATGGACTAGTACATATGAATATTGAGCATGTTAAATTGAAAATGGCCTGTGAATTTAGAACATGTTAATGGTTTCATATGGGAATTGATGACTGTTTAATGAGTTAATACCTAGGAAATCATGGGGAATACCTAATGGGTTGAATGTGATAAAGTGACTGTGCAATGTATTATAAGAGTCGAGACTGAAATTAATAAGGGGAAAATTCTTGTAAAATGGTGAATGGGCTAAGTGGTTGTGTATATGGTAATTGATGAATATTGGCTATGTATGGCGGTTCATGAATACACCTAATGGGTTATGGCATGAGAATGGGAATTTGGATAAATGGATATGAATTAAATGCTAAATGTATTAATGGGTTATGGCATAGTATTAATTCTTTTATTGTTTTTTATGAATTGTGATCTCTAATGGCATTGGTTATGTCTGGTTGGGTTATGGTATGGTTGTGGTGGTTTGATAAATAAGAATTTTCACATGGCTTGGTAGAGTGGGGTATTAACATGAGGTTCTATGCCCACAGGTCGAGTTATACTAAGGCTCTAAACTCCACCATCATATTCATGGGTTAAGGAAGGGGATACAGGATCTATTCCCCTAACAGTTGCATTCCACCTGGAATAAGGCTTTGAGGTGAGAATAATGTGTTTATGTGATATGTGTTTCCCTAGTGAGATAGAGAATTGACTTATTTCCACTATTCATAACAATTGACTACCTTAGACCCATTTAGATATTATGTATATGTTGAACCCAACAATCATGTGTTAAAATGGATTATGTAGTAAAAATGGTATAAGAAATGGAATTGTGATAAATTCTGTTAATGAATTAAATGAACCCTATTAACCAATGGAATTCAAATGGTCCCTTGTTTACATATCATTTATATTTTACTGGAATGAACTATTTATCTGATTGGATATTTTTTAGACATCATTGGTGGTGGCCTACTGAGTTTTGTACTCACACCCAACTCAGGATTCCATTGGGTTCCAAGTAGATTTCATAGTTGTTGGTTAGGACAATGGAAAAGGCCCTACCCTAGGATGTTGAGTTGGGCTCTGGATGTACATGGAGAAGGATCCAAACTTATATTCAGGTCCTGTTTGGGGATTTGGTCATTTTTTATGTTTTGTGTTTTGTTCACATTGCACTACTAGTATGTCAGGGCATTATTAATGTTGAATTATGGTTTGTACCAAATTGGGAGATGTTTAAATTGTATGTTTATTATTTTCTCATATTATTCCACTATTTATATTGGGATATATTATGGTGTAATCTGGTAAAGAGGGTATATAATTTCCACACGACTCATTAGACCCTCACCACTAGTCGGAAACCTCTGGTGTATAGGGAGGCATGCTTGAGGTCATGTGGAAACTCAGTCTGGGGCACCAGTTTATCAAAATCTAGGTTGGGGACATTACAAAGTGGTTTCAATGGAGTTATTTCACCTTTATTACTATTTGGGGATGGTAAAAATGAGAATATGATGTCTTGGTCCTTCGTAATTAGCTCATGCTTGGGAGTAGATAACACAAGTATGGGGGAAAACCCAAGTCACCCTGGGTGGGAATTGTTGTTCTTGATGTGTGTTGTTATAGTTGAATGATATTTCACCATTGGGTGATGCATATGTTTTTTATTTGATTGGTTAGGATATTTTTCTCACTTTTGGAATGGCATGATGTTGTGTATTCATGCATCATTTTTGGCACCTAAGGATATAGGCGACATGAATCATTATAGACATAGACACACATGGGATGGGTGTGCGAGGCATAGATAGAAGGATTAATTTTAATTCCCTGATAAATCTGAAGAAAATTATTCCTAATAATGTTAATTTAAGTGGGTGAATGCAAATAATGAAAATAAATAGTAAAGGAATATTGTGTATAAAGAAATTTTATGATTGGGTTAAATTTTTGAGTTGTGATAAATTGTAATGGTTGCTTCAGTGTCTAAAAGAAAATGATTTCATAATGATGGTAAAATTGTTAATGATTTTTTCTTAAGGAAAGGTGTAAATTAATTTAAATGAGTATTGTAATAAGTTTTTAAATGGAGAACTTTCCTAAGAGGAAAGTATGATGTTGTTAAATAAAAATTAGTTTAAAGAGGTGTTGAAGAAATACTTATGATTAAGTAAATTGGTTACCCCTGTTGACCATGACCCATGGTAGGTATGATAGAGGGTAACATTCTTAGTGTGATGATGAGATTTGTGATAGAGTATGAATAATGTTTTATTCAATGTTGATAGTTTGAGTTCTTTTCCATCTATCATTAAATCCTTCCAGTCGTTCTTCAAATCCTTGGGTGAACAAGAAGTTTAAAATGAGAATGATTGAGTTCAAAAGTGGATATTCATTGTGTTATAGGTTTAACCCTTGTATGTGTGGTTTGGGGAAATGATAGAAACCTAGTTTGGGAATTTATATTTGGGTTGTGAGGCCTTTCATGTTATGATATGGTCTAGGTGGTGTGTTTAGTGAACCCTTGGCCAGGTTTTGGCCATTGGGTTGTGAGGTGTTCTTCAGTAATGTGAGTGTGGGTATTTCTTGTGATTCGTGACTGTATGGAGTTCATTCTAGACCCTAAAAATGGTGCCTGAGTCTTAGTGACCTTGTGAGTATATACCTTTCAAGTTGTGTTTTTAATCATAGAGTGTATGTCTTGCTCATAGTGCTGATGAATGTGTACACCTCTCGTATGAAACCTAGAGTAAATGGTTGTTTGGTGATCTAGGCACAGTGTGAATCCAAACTGGTGTGAGAGTCCCATTCATGAGAATTGGTTGTTTGTGTCATGATATGTATGGTTTGGAGAGAAAAAAATGGCTTTTCCTGGTTATGACTCTAGTCTAGGGAGTTGGTATCATTCAACCTTCAAGGTGACCTATGAGAGAGGTCAGATAGGGTTTCTAGTGCTTATGGGTGTGTGTTTCCCATATAGATGTTTTAACCTTTTATAATGGAACTCAAAGTGTTCCATAGTGAAGGTTTTTCCTAGAGGGATAAGTGGCAAGGTTGATGGTTGGTGGTACCACTCAAGTGGTGGTTACATGATGATAGTTTTGGGAAATCAAGGGATACCTCATCAATAGTTTGCCTAGCGGTGCAGGTACCTGGGAATATAAAGCATGGGAGATGCTCTATAGGTGTTGTCAATGCATATTATGTTCCACCAAGTTTTATTAAATGGAATAGTTTTACATGGTTATTCACAAGGTAACCCTAGTGTTGTGATGGTAGGTAAGGTTTTTTGAAGGGTTGTATTGTATGGATGCATGACTCACCTATTTGGAAGATAATTAATAGAGGTCTTTAAGTTGTTTTCAATTAGAAGAGACAAGGGTGACTGAAGTGTGGTTAAATTATTTCGCTCTATGGTGACACCCGAGGTGAGGGTGGTCACATGGTTGAACATTTTTGTTTTAATGATTTGGTTATTGGGTGAGATGCAGAGGCTTACTTAGGGCTAATGAGGCTGACTAACCAGGATAAATGGTTCCTTAAGTAAGTGGGTGATGGGATACACACAGGTAAATGTTGATTTTTGAGTGACTGTTGGTTTGATTGGTGCGGTAGAACTTTGTGATTCAGTTGTTAGCTTTTAGGGAGGCATCAAAAGAACTCGAGAAGTGTGGTGGAAGTAATGCCACATGAAACATTTTTTCACGACTGCTTGGAAATATGGTCATTGAGTAGTATTGAGTCTGGGTTGGAAATCACACCTGAGCGGTTCAGGTTATGTGTTGATGAGATGCATTCAGTATCGGATCTTGATATACATTAAAGTTCATGTTGTCTCATAGTTTGACATCCAAAATGGATAAGTTGTTAGTGGCGTTCCTCAACAACTTTTGAGCGTACCTCAGATAATGACGATCCTGCCCAATATCTTGATATCCTCCCAGGTATATTGAGAAGATCCAGCTTTATGATATGAGACATGAAAGAGTTTGTTTGGGTTAGGGGAATCATGGAGTTTATTCTCATTGAAATGGTATACGAGGGCTTGATGATGGGATGAACACCCTCGATGGATTTGGGCGAGGTCCTCAAGATGGACCGAGTGTCGACAAACACCATTGGTTCCATTCATGGAAGCTAGGAATGAGCACTAGGTGATATTCATTTTATTTTATTTTTGAAAAAATATAGATGTATATGTCTATGTTTTGTGGTTTGGATTGTGATCGAGTGGAAGACATGGTGCTTGGAATCCCCAATGGAGATCAATGGTAATGACAATCCTATGGTGGGGGAGTGATAAGTGAGTCTTGGATATGGAGAGGAGAACATCAAGTTAATGTAATTGTACCAAGACTCCAATGTGGAAATTGTTAGGTGAATGTTAGGTTCCATAGGGAGGAAATGTGGGACATATATGTGGTGAATGATGATCCAAGTGTTGGCTTCATGCTCAGGGTGGTTCCCTGTGAAGCTTGTGATGTTTGTGATGAAGTTGTAGAAGCATGTGGTTGGATATGACAATAGGTCTTAGTAAGAGAGGTTAGGTTATCTAAATCCAATTAATATCAAGGTTAGACTCAGTTAATTTATCCTTGAGTGGTTTTATATCATCTTTAAGTTGAGGGAACCTTGGAAATGTGATGTGGTGCTATTCCAGGGATGAAGGTCAATAATGGTCTCGAGGGTGGTAATGTCGTGGTGATGGAATTATACTAGAATTCAAGGAACAAACTCAGTGGGTGTGTGGGATGATAATGATAGGATTCAATTCAATAATCACCTTAAGAAGGTGAGAAAATGGGTAGCATACCATCAGTGGAAGGTGGGTGTTCTAGGACAATCTAGTCAGGTGTGTCCAGTCAAGTGTGTTCCAACCTGAGATGGTAAACGTGAATAGGTGTGGTGAGAGTGACCCACCTTTAGGTTCATATGGTTGTGGAACGTTAATTTTTGGGAATTAACTTGTACCTAAGTGAGTTTTAGTTGATCTTAGTCCTTGAATGGATAGTATGGGGATGTCCACCCAAATGGTTTCAACGGTGCAAATAGAATCCAATGCAGGGTAATGCCCTATGGATGTTCGGGCATGGTGACATGGAACACGTCTGGTGATGGGAATGTTGAGTTGATATTTGGGTGATTTTTCTTCAATATTTTTTAAACAACATATGCTTGTAAATTTGGTTTAAAGTGCCATGTGTTCTTCTTTGGGAGATATTTAGTTTGTTCACTGTTAGAGTTGGGGAAAACGGAGGAAAATGATTCCATGTGATTTGGGTCTTGATTTGTGTGGATGATCGAACTGAGGGCATACCAATTGGTTCTTCCATAATTATGTGATGTTGTGTGTGAAGATTTCATGTGTAGTGAGTCATGAACTATTGTCTAAATTTCTTCTCTATGAATTTCTAGTTTTTGGTTATGGCTGAAGTTGATGTATCCTTGAGGAGTTTTCAGTTCATGTTTCCATTGTGGCAAGGAAGACATGTGGGGAAAGTTCGTTCCCTTGATATTTCATCGGTGGGCATTGTAATGTGAAAACACAAAAATGAATGTTGGTAATGGATAGGTAGGACCAGTGTAATGATCTCTAGTTATGCACATTTTGTGATGCTTGGAAGAGAGACTCCAGGATGAACCATTATAAGGTAGGGAGGTTATAAGATCTTGGATTTTTTAAGGAATGATTTTGTTTATGTTCTAGTTTGGTCCCTTCTTTTTGGATGGATAAGTGTTTCCCCCATGTTCATGTGAAGTATTGGGGGTGTTCCGGGGGTTCAGGACATGAAAGTGGAAGAAAAGGGATTTCCTGGGCAAGTTGCATAGTTATAGAAAACTGTACGAGAATCCTAGATAACCGTGTAGCCATGGATAGTGTATTATGCACGGTTAGTTCACGGTTAAGAACACCATAAAATATAACCAGTAAACCATTAAAAATGAGTGTTTTTTAAAAAGATTATCATGCACAGTTTTCACACGGTTTGGAAAACTGTGCGTCCAGGAAACATTGTGAAAATTAAAAAAAATCCATCATGGGATTTTAAACCTTAACTTAGGATTCTCATACATTCCACCCCCTGTAACCCTTATGATGGGATTGTAAGAATCAAGCTTCCCAAGGGTGTCTCTCCTTCTATTTTTTTCCATTTTGAATGTTTTTGGTTTTGGTTTAAAGAACCAGGTATGTATAATTCTCCTCTTTCTTCTCTTTTGTAGATTAGGGTTTGTAATTTCTTATATATCCATCAGAAGTCCAAAAATTATTCTTTTTTGGTGAAACCTAGGTGGGGACATCAAGGGGTGTTTGAATCCAGTTCTAAGGCCACAAGTAAGAGTGTGTTCATTATTAGATTCGATATAGGTGGTCTACAAGTATTATCCCATAGTTTTATTTTAGATTTGTGCATGAAAGCTTGTGTTCTTATTTTTCCCTGATGGTGTTCTTGGTTATATTAGAGTGTTTGATAAAAATGGGTATCTAAGTGACCAATTTAAACACTCATTATTACCATGGGATGTGTAGAGGATGACTTGACCATTTTAGGTCCACCCATGGGATTCTTTGGCTTTTTAAGACCTATAAATGGTGGGGTTAAATGAAAGATTACTGAGTGATAATGTGATTCCCATGTAGAACATATCTAAATAGTTGATGTAAAGACCCGCAAATTTCAAGGAAATTTTTTTCTTAATTTTCTTTGGAATTTTACAAGAGCGCAGCTTCAGACGGCACCTGATTCCGAGGCCCGGTGTGCCCGGAATCAATTTCCGAAGTTTGGCTCGGGTACGTTCAGTGAACGGACGAGCGGGTTTTTCTATCTTTTGAACCGGTGTCCGGAATCGAATTCTGAAGGCACCGATGAAATCGCAGCGCCGGTATTTGCTTAGAAACGCCTCTTCCGGAGTTGCGTTTGCTCAGACGTGGTTTTTAAATTTTGCGGCTTTAAGTCAGAAATAAAATAAAGTTTGTGCGACAACTTTATTTTATTTCACTTAAGCTGCTTGGAAGTCACTTGGAAGCCACTTGAACTGAGTTAAAGCGGATAGGGTGCTATCCGGAAATATCCTACCCCTTGTTAGGATATTTGTGCGGTGGGGCCCGCACGAGCCCCGCCGTTTCTTTCGCTAAGTAACGCACCCGCGAAAACCCGTCAAAGTAACTGAAAAGTCAACCGACGCGTTTTCTTTAATTCTTAACAGACCATTTAATTGGGTGGTTTATTTCGTGAATTAAATGGGCTGTTTCTTTCGTGAATTAAATGGGCTGTTTCGCTCGTTGAATTAATTCAACGAACTGATGGGTCGTTACTTACGCTTTTGCGTTTGTTGGCATGTTTATAAAATAAGACCAACCCAAAAAAAAAATCCTTTGAAAGGATTTGAGAGGATCCTTGTTTCTTCATCTCCCCGCGAAGAACGCGAAGAACGTGAAGAACGCGAAGAACGCCGGCGACCGGAATTCGACGACGCACACCGAGATCTGCGACGTCGACGAGCTTTACCAGCGACGTTCTTCGGCGACGCCTCTTCTTCCGCGGCCGATCCTCGTTCGGCAACTAAGGTGAGAATCGGATCGTTTAAATTCTCCCTTTTTAAATTTCATGGCAACGGATTTAATTAATTAAATCCGTTTGTTCTTGATCCGGAGATTGGCGACGCGACGCCGGATACCGCGACGACGCGACAATCTCCTTCTTCCGCGACGAGCGATCCCGCGACGACCTCTTGTCCGACGACGACGACAAAGTAAGGGTTGAATTGAAATATTTTTGCTTTTCCCGTGTTTATTCTTTTAAATTTTAAAGAACCGATCACGGAACAATTTTAAATTTATTTAAAATTGTTGATTGGTCGTTTCTTTTCCTCCCGATGATGTTTATGACTAACGCGGAGGGTGCGGATCTAACAAACAAGATCCGGCAACCCTCCGCCGATCTTCCCTTTTTTGTGCGGATTTGGCGGACGACGACGAACCGCGCGGCAGGGGCGATCTGTTGATCCCGCAGTGAAGGTCGGCCCCCGGGAGGAGCAACGGCGCAGACGGGAGGCAAAACGGGCCACCGGAGCAACTCCGGCGGCCCGCGGAAGGGGGCGGCGGCGCGGGTCGCCGGCGCGGCGGCGCCGGCAACCGGAGGCGGCGGCGCCCGGCGCGCCGCCGGAGGAGTCCGCCGCGGCCGAGCCGCGGCGGCGGCGAACCGCCGGACCGCGTCCGCGGTCCGGCCACCCAGCACGCGGCCCGCGCGGGCCGCGTTTCTCCAAAGCCGCGGGTCAAACCCGCGGCGGCTCACTCGGCCGCTCGGCCGAAGCCGAGCCGGCCGGTCCGGTCGGCCGGGCCGCGCCCACGCCGGACCGGACCCGGCCCAGCCGGGTCCGGCCGACCCGGTTCGGGCCGACCCGGTTCGGCTGACCCAGGGGGGGTTCGGGCCGGGTCGCCCCGGGCCCAGAACCCCAGTTTTCGGGCCTCTTCGGTCTTTTGCCCATATCTTGGGCCTGGGACCTCTGATTGACGAACCGTCAGTGGCTACGCGATCCTTGGATCGAGACGGTCGTTTCGGTATATTATACTCAAGGTTTCGGAAGACTTTGGGTTCGGCCGGGTTGGTTCGTACACGAAACCAACCGGGCCCTCGGAGCAGAAACGCTCATAACTTGAGCTACGGACGTCCGATCGACGTACCGTCAGCTGTGGTAGTTTCCTCTAAGTGAGACGGAACTTTTGGCATACTACGCCCGAGGATCGGATACAGGCGGAGTACAGTCGGGTTGGTTTTTCCCTAAAAACCAACCGGGCCCCTGGGACGAAAATGCCAATAACTCTCAGACCGGGCGTCCGATTGACGCGCCGTCTGTTGCGTTGAGATCCTGTTGTCGATACGGAACTTTTGGATACATCAACTTCGGACTACGTGTCAGTTGATGTATCGGCCTCTCGGCTCGTGGAGTGGACCCTCCTAAACGAGTTCGCTATGTGCGGGAACCCTAGCGCTGGCTGTGACTTCGACGACAGAGCAGAGATCCTCCGTGGACTGCGACGACGGCAGAGCAGAGATCCTCCGTGGACTGCGACGACGGCAGAGCAGAGATCCTTCGTGGACTGCGGCGACGACAGAGCAGAGATCCTCAGTGGACTGCGTCGACTACTGCACTCAGCGATCCTACGTGGATCAGTGCTACAGGTTCTGTGTGAGCCCGATCCTATGTGGGTCCTTACTACCGGTTCTGTGTGAGCCACTGCCTACAGGTTCTGTGTGAGCCCGATCCTACGTGGGTCTTTTGCGGGGGTTAGTACCTATCGATCCTTCATGGGTCCGACGACTTAGATGGATCAGTGATCATCTTTGACGTCATCTGAAAAAGTATACCTGGTTGAGCTGAATCGTATGTTACTCTCCTTTGTGGATTGTGTTGAACTATCCTATGTGGATTTTACTGTTTACTCTCCTTGTGGATTTGAGTCTTGCTTTCCTTTGTGGATTGAGTTGTTCTTGAGCTCGTGAGCAGAGCTGGAATTGGGGACTTAGGTATATGTATGGGCATATACCTAAGTCGAGTCAGATGTTACTTCGTGATTTCATCCTTCTTTTGTGCTATATCCTTTGTGGATTTCGGGAGACCTTCGGGGGTCTCGGGGTCCTTACTGAGTAGCTTATACTCACCCCTGCACGGGCTATGCCCGCACCTTGTCGTGTTGGATGCAGACGACGGACAGCGCTGATCACGGTTGGGGCGTGGAGCAGGACGGCACCTGGAGGTGGACCACTGGGCGGGACGTGCTCGGAGCGGACGTGGGACCCGAGGAGCCTGGAGGCTATCTGTACCCACCCTTCAGGTGGGATTGCCAGTGGACGACACGAGGCCGCCGTCTTTTCTTCAGTTGCTGTACTTTACTTTTCAGTTGTACTTTACAGTTGGGCTTGTATTTCCGGCCCCCTTTACTTTTCTGCACTTTACTTTCCGCTTGCTGACTCTGTGTGGTTGTTACTTACAAAGGCAATGCCTTCCCTGTTTACTGGGATTTTTACGCCTTGGTGCTAGTCGCCAGCCCCTGGCCTATGGAAGGCGGGCTTGGGGTAGTCACGGCACGGGCCCCGAGGACGGGTCGTGACAAATTGGTATCAGAGGCGGTCGGTTCTACCGCAGACTCTGATCGTCCTTTCTTTCTATATGAAGCAATAGTGTTTAGTGTATTGAGTGTGGTTATCAGTTCAGGGAGCCCAGTGTTGGTGCGGCGGCCGACGTATCCGTACACCAGGACCCTGACTCCTGATTTCCGACTTAATGCATGAAAACATTGATTGCGTGTGTGTTTCGAGTTTTCTTTGTGATTACTTGTGTCAGCTCACCGGGTATACTGATCTGCTTTATGAAAGTCTCAAGTTTTCCTTGTGATTACTTGTGCCAGCTCACCAGGTATACTGTTCTGACTGTGGTGCTCTTGTTCTCCTTTTCAGGATGGCCCCGCGACGACAGCCAGCTAGGGTTCCGAGTGTAGGGCGCGACGACAGCCCACCGAGCGACGAGGCCTCGGTGCAGGGCCCTTTGCCAGCAGTGGCACCGGCGGTAGCTTTACCCGCCGAGCCACCGATGCTACCAGTACCAGACGCTGACGATGCACGTCGCCTCAGGGCACTGCATGAGTTTCAGAGCCAGCGACCGCCCAGGTTTCGCGGTGAGGCGGACCCCCAGGCCGCCGAGGACTGGCTAGAGGCGGTGGTACGGATCTTTAGGCTAGTGAGGACACCAGCGGATCTCATGGTGATTCTCGCAGCAAGCCTCCTGCAGGAAGCAGCAGGACGATGGTGGAGCCTGATGCTCCAGGTTCACGATGAGGCATCCTTGCTCTGGGCGGACTTCGAGAGCCTCTTCCGCTCTGAGTTCGTCCCGGCCACCCTCCGAGCGGTGCACATCCAGGAGCTTCTCCAGCTGCGCCAGGGCAGCATGACGGTCGCTCAGTACGCGGCAAGGTTCACTGACCTATCTCGCTACTCGACCGACATGGTACGGGACCCCTTCTTCCGGGCCCGGACCTTCGAGCAGGGCTTGCGACAGGAGATTCAGGCGTCGCTGATCTCCCTCAGCATTCCGACCCAGGCGAGAGTGCTGGAGCGAGCCCTCCTGATCGAGAGCTTCCTGGCAGAGCCTTCTTCAGCGGCGAGACCTAGCGCAGGGCGGCAGGTAGCTGAGTCTTTGGCAGCAGGTAGCCGACGGATGACTCTCGGGTCCAGGCAGACCAGACCCCCACGCAGACGGCCTCAGGACACCGGCTCAGCAGTGCGAGGCACACAGCGGAGTGCCAGCCTTCCGAGAGGCAGGCTGTGCTACTCCTGCGGCGAGCAGGGTCACATGGCTCGTGACTGCCCGACTCGCCGACCAGAGGAGCAGCAGACGGTTGAGGGGACACCCAGGCAGAGGCAGAGGGTCGACCGTGGCGGTCCGCAGGGAGGAGGCGGACGAGGCAGAGGAGCTGGCCGAGCAGCGGGTGGTGGGCGACGCTTCCAGGCTCTACACCCACTACCACCAGGAGGGCCACCTCGACCACATGGAGCTGGAGGGCAGGGACAGGCCCAGCTCCAGGCAGTGGAGGCCTACGACCCCGACTTGCCAGAGATGATTCGAGGTACGATCTGTGTCTATTCCACCCTTGCTGCAGTACTTATAGACACAGGAGCGAGTCACTCTTTCATAGCCTCTGCCCTTGTTCGGAGCTCGGAGATTCCGACTGAGCCGTTGGCTTGATCCTTACGGCTAGAGACTCCTACGAGAGCAGACTCGACGATTTCGCACTGGTGCCGGCAGTGTGAGCTTACTCTAGGAGGCGAGAGCTTCGGCTGGGATATCCTTGTAGCGGCGTCGAGGCCTTACGACGTCATCTTGGGCATGGATTGGCTATCCACGGTTCATGCCCAGATCGACTGTTTTAGGCGCAAGGTGCGATGTGTTCGCACCGACGGGAGCAGGTTTACCTTCACCGGCGAGAAGGGAACCTTTGCAGCACAGGATGGACTTCCGCGGAGGAGAGTGCAGCCCATCTCTCATCAGTTGGCTAGCCTCATCCTGGGAGCAGTAGACGTGCGGAGTCCAGTTTTTCCTGCAGTGGTGGACCAGTACGCGGACGTCTTTCCCGACGACGTTCCAGGGCTACCTCCTCGTAGAGAGGTAGACTTTTACATCGACTTGTACCCCAGAACAGCCCCGATATCTACTCCAGCATATCGCATGGCCCCCGCCGAGCTTCGGGAGCTGCGGGTACAGTTGGAGGACTTGCAGAGCAAGGGGTTTATCCGACCCAGTGTTTCACCCTGGGCTTCCCCGATTTTGTTCGCCAAGAAGGCGGACGGGAGCTTGCGACTATGTGTCGACTATCGTCGCCTGAACCAGGTGACAGTGAGGAACAAGTATCCGCTGCCACGGATTGATGACCTCTTCGATCAGCTCAAGGGAGCGCGGTGGTTCTCGAAGATAGACCTCCGGTCAGGCTATCATCAGCTCAGAGTTCGAGACGAGGACGTGCAGAAGACGACCTTCAGGTGTCGGTATGGCCATTATGAGTTCTTGGTTATGCCATTCGGCATAACCAATGCTCCAGCAGTGTTCACGAGCCTCATGAATAGGATCTTCCAGCCATACCTCGACCGATTTGTCGTGGTCTTCATTGACTACATTTTGGTATACTCGACGACTGAGGAGGAGCATGCCTACCACCTGCGAGTTGTGCTAGACACACTCCGAGAGCACCAGCTTTATGGCAAGCTCTCAAAATGACAGTTCTGGTTACGTGAGGTCCATTTCT
Organism: Viscum album; assembly: GCA_963277665.1. NCBI lineage: Eukaryota > Viridiplantae > Streptophyta > Magnoliopsida > Santalales > Viscaceae > Viscum > Viscum album. The sequence goes on from OY728151.1 coordinate 1,219,449,571, forward strand.
TGGGGCACGTCATTTCTGAGGCGGGAGTTGCAGTGGATCCCGCGAAGATCGAGGCAGTGCTAGCTTGGGAGCCACCCAGGAGCGTGACGGAGGTGCGGAGCGTCTTGGGCCTAGCGGGATACTATCGGAGATTCGTGCCAGACTTCTCCAGAGTTGCGGCACCACTCTCAGCGTTGAAGAAGAAGGGGAAACCCTTCGTGTGGTCAGACAGATGTCAGCAGAGCTTCCAGGAGCTGAGGCAGAGGTTGACCAGCGCACCTATCTTGAGGTTGCCTGAGGAGGGAGTTGGATACGTAGTTTACTGCGATGCATCAGGGACTGGACTCGGATGCGTCCTGATGCAGGAGCGGGCCGTGATCGCCTACGGATCACGTCAGTTGAGGCCTCATGAGCAGAACCACGCCACTCATGACCTGGAGTTAGCAGCAATGGTCTTCGCTCTGAAGACTTGGCGGCACTATCTGATGGGCGAGCGCTTCACAGTCTTTTCTGACCACCAGAGTCTCAGGTATATCTTCTCACAGAAGGACCTGAACCTGAGACAGCGGAGATGGCTTGAGTTCCTCCAGGACTATGACTTTGAGATATTCTATACTCCTGGGAAGGGGAACGTGGTAGCCGATGCCCTCAGCAGGAGGACGGGCATTCAGCTACTTGAGGAGGCGACGGAGCAGCTAGCCTCCTTACAGATATCCTTCGTGGATAGAGACGGAGTAGCCTTTCTTCAGTCTCTCACAGTCTCTCCTCCACTTCTACAGCGGGTCAGAGAGGCTCAGCGTGGGGACGCTGACTGTGAGACCCGGCGTGCACTGATATCCTCAGGTCAGGCGCCTGATGGTTTCTCCCTGGGAGCAGAGCACGACATCCTTTTCAGAGGACGTACCTTCGTACCAGTCGCTTTACGAGAGGAGGTGCTGAGAGAGTTTCACACTTCTCCCTTGGCGGTACATCCTGGAGTGGCGAAGATGTACCAGGATCTCAGGCGACAGCACTGGTGGCCGGGCATGAAGAAAGCTGTGGCAGAGTTCGTTTCACGATGCCTCACCTGCCAGCAGGTGAAGGCAGAGCATCAGGTACCAGCAGGCTTGGTACAGCCCTTGGAGGTCCCGGAGTGGAAGTGGGATGGCATATCTATGGACTTCGTGACTGGACTTCCACGCACTTCCAGAGGTCACGACTCCATTTGGGTGATTGTCGACCGACTCACCAAGTCGGCACACTTCTTACCCATCAGAGAGCAGGGCTCAGTGGAGAGATTGGGACGTCTTTACGTCCAGGAGATCGTACAGCTTCACGGTGTGTCATCGTCTATCGTCTCCGATCGAGATGCTCGTTTCACTTCCCGGCTTTGGAAGGGGTTGCAGGAGGCGTTCGGGACGCGGCTCCATCTGAGCACAGCTTTCCACCCTCAGACGGATGGTCAGACGGAGAGGACCATACAGACACTCGAGGACATGCTCCGTGCATGTGTTCTCGACTTTGGTCGCAGCTGGGAGGACCACCTACCCTTGGTGGAGTTCGCGTACAACAACAGCTACCACTCCACCATCGGGATGGCACCTTACGAGGCGTTGTACGGCAGACCCTGCAGATCACCGTTGTGCTGGACAGACCCTGGGGAGTCAGCACTCGTGGGACCAGAGATGGTCCGAGCCACGACAGAGAAGGTCCAGATCATCCAGGAGAGGATGAGGACAGCTCAGAGCCGGCAGAAGTCATATGCTGACAGGAGGCGGAGGCCACTAGAGTTCGAGGATGGCGACCACGTCTTTTTGCGTGTCTCACGTCGACGTGGTTTACGGAGATTTGGCCGAGGCGGAAAGTTGTCTCCACGCTTCATCGGGCCTTTCCAGGTCCTCAGCAGGATAGGAGAGGTGGCTTATCGCCTGGCTCTACCACCTCAGTTGCACCGGGTGCACGACGTCTTCCACGTGTCTCAGCTGAGGAGATACGTGCACGACCCGACGCACATCATCGACTTTGGGGAGCTGGACGTGGACGATGGGGCGACTTTTGCGGAGGTCCCAGTGGAGATCGAGGATCGACAGGAGCGGGTCCTACGTGGGCGGTCGATTCCTCTTGTGCGCGTCAGATGGCAGCACGGGAACCTCCAGGAGAGCACATGGGAGCGGGAGGCTCAGATGCGTGCTCAGTACCCCCATTTGTTCCCCTAGTTTTTGATGTAACTTTACGAGGACGTAAAGCCCTGAGGTGGGAGTAATGTAAATACTCGCAAATTTCAAGGAAATTTTTTTCTTAATTTTCTTTGGAATTTTACAAGAGCGCAGCTTCAGACGGCACCTGATTCCGAGGCCCGGTGTGCCCGGAATCAATTTCCGAAGTTTGGCTCGGGTACGTTCAGTGAACGGACGAGCGGGTTTTTCTATCTTTTGAACCGGTGCCCGGAATCGAATTCTGAGGGCACCGATGAAATCGCAGCGCCGGTATTTTCTTAGAAACGCCTCTTCCGGAGTTGCGTTTGCTCAGACGTGGTTTTTAAATTTTGCGGCTTTAAGTCAGAAATAAAATAAAGTTTGTGCGACAACTTTATTTTATTTCACTTAAACTGCTTGGAAGTCACTTGGAAGCCACTTGAACTGAGTTAAAGCGGATAGGGTGCTATCTGGAAATATCCTACCCCTTGTTAGGATATTTGTGCGGTGGGGCCCGCACGAGCCCCGCCGTTTCTTTCGCTAAGTATCGCACCCGCGAAAACCCGTCAAAGTAACTGAAAAGTCAACCGACGCGTTTTCTTTAATTCTTAACAGACCATTTAATTGGGCGGTTTATTTCGTGAATTAAATGGGCTGTTTCTTTCGTGAATTAAATGGGTTGTTTCGCTCGTTGAATTAATTCAACGAACTGATGGGTCGTTACTTACGCTTTTGCGTTTGTTGGCATGTTTATAAAATAAGACCAACCCAAAAAAAAAAAATCCTTTGAAAGGATTTGAGAGGATCCTTGTTTCTTCATCTCCCCGCGAAGAACGCGAAGAACGCGAAGAACGCGAAGAACGCGAAGAACGCGAAGAACGCGAAGAACGCCGGCGACCGGAATTCGACGACGCACACCAAGATCTGCGACGTCGACGAGCTTTACCAGCGACGTTCTTCGGCGACGCCTCTTCTTCCGCGGCCGATCCTCGTTCGGCAACTAAGGTGAGAATCGGATCGTTTAAATTCTCCCTTTTTAAATTTCATGGCAACGGATTTAATTAATTAAATCTGTTTGTTCTTGATCCGGAGATTGGCGACGCGACGCCGGATACCGTGACGACGCGACGATCTCCTTCTTCCGCGACGAGCGATCCCGCGACGACCTCTCGTCCGACGACGACGACAAAGTAAGGGTTGAATTGAAATATTTTTGCTTTTCCCGTGTTTATTCTTTTAAATTTTAAAGAACCGATCACGGAACAATTTTAAATTTATTTAAAATTGTTGATTGGTCGTTTCTTTTCCTCCCGATGATGTTTATGACTAACGCGGAGGGTGCGGATCTAACAAACAAGATCCGGCAACCCTCCGCCGATCTTCCCTTTTTTGTGCGGATTTGGCGGACGACGACGAACCGCGCGGCAGGGGCGATCTGTTGATCCCGCAGTGAAGGTCGGCCCCCGGGAGGAGCAACGGCGCAGACGGGAGGCAAAACGGGCCACCGGAGCAACTCCGGCGGCCCGCGGAAGGTGGCGGCGGCGCGGGTCGCCGGCGCGGCGGCGCCGGCAACCGGAGGCGGCGGCGCCCGGCGCGCCGCCGGAGGAGTCCGCCGCGGCCGAGCCGCGGCGGCGGCGAACCGCCGGACCGCGTCCGCGGTCTGGCCACCCAGCACGCGGCCCGCGCGGGCCGCGTTTCTCCAAAGCCGCGGGTCAAACCTGCGGCGGCTCACTCGACCGCTCGGCCGAAGCCGAGCCGGCCGGTCCGGTCGGCCGGGCCGCGCCCAGGCCGGGTCGGTCCGACCCGGTTCGGGCCGACCCGGTTCGGCCGACCCAGGGGGGGTTCGGGCCGGGTCGCCCCGGGCCCAGAACCCCCGTTTTCGGGCCTCTTCGGTCTTTTGCCCATATCTTGGGCCTGGGACCTCCGATTGACGAACCGTCAGCGGCTACGTGATCCTTGGATCGAGACGGTCGTTTCGGTATATTATAATCAAGGTTTCGGAAGACTTTGGGTTCGGCCGGGTTGGTTCGTACACGAAACCAACCGGGCCCTCGGAGCGGAAACGCTCATAACTTGAGCTACGGACGTCCGATCGACGTACCGTCAGCTGTGGTAGTTTCCTCTAAGTGAGACGGAACTTTTGGCATACTCCGCCCGAGGATCGGATACAGGCGGAGTACGGTCGGGTTGGTTTTTCCCTAAAAACCAACCGGGCCCCTGGGACGAAAATGCCAATAACTCTCAGACCGGGCGTCCGATTGACGCGTCGTCTGTTGCGTTGAGATCCTGTTGTCGATACGGAACTTTTGGATACATCAACTTCGGACTACGTGTCAGTTGATGTATCGGCCTCTCGGCTCGTGGAGTGGACCCTCCTAAACGAGCTCGCTATGTGCGGGAACCCTAGCGCTGGCTGTGACTTCGACGACAGAGCAGAGATCCTCCGTGGACTGCGACGACGACAGAGCAGAGATCCTCCGTGGACTGCGACGACGGCAGAGCAGAGATCCTTCGTGGACTGCGGCGACGACAGAGCAGAGATCCTCAGTGGACTGCGTCGACTACTGCACTCAGCGATCCTACGTGGATCAGTGCTACAGGTTCTGTGTGAGCCCGATCCTATGTGGGTCCTTACTACCGGTTCTGTGTGAGCCACTGCCTACAGGTTCTGTGTGAGCCCGATCCTACGTGGGTCTTTTGCGGGGGTTAGTACCTATCGATCCTTCGTGGGTCCGACGACTTAGATGGATCAGTGATCATTTTTGACGTCATCTGAAAAAGTATACCTGGTTGAGCTGAATCGTATGTTACTCTCCTTTGTGGATTGTGTTGAACTATCCTATGTGGATTTTACTGTTTACTCTCCTTGTGGATTTGAGTCTTGCTTTCCTTTGTGGATTGAGTTGTTCTTGAGCTCGTGAGCAGAGCTGGAATTGGGGACTTAGGTATATGTATGGGCATATACCTAAGTCGAGTCAGATGTTACTTCGTGATTTCATCCTTCTTTTGTGCTATATCCTTTGTGGATTTCGGGAGACCTTCGGGGGTCTCGGGGTCCTTACTGAGTAGCTTATACTCACCCCTGCACGGGCTATGCCCGCACATTGTCGTGTTGGATGCAGACGACGGACAGCGCTGATCACGGTTGGGGCGTGGAGCAGGACGGCACCTGGAGGTGGACCACTGGGCGGGACGTGCTCGGAGCGGACGTGGGACCCGAGGAGCCTGGAGGCTATCTGTACCCACCCTTCAGGTGGGATTGCCAGTGGACGACACGAGGCCGCCGTCTTTTCTTCAGTTGCTGTACTTTACTTTTCAGTTGTACTTTACAGTTGGGCTTGTATTTCCGGCCCCCTTTACTTTTCTGCACTTTACTTTCCGCTTGCTGACTCTGTGTGGTTGTTACTTACAAAGGCAATGCCTTCCCTGTTTACTGGGATTTTTACGCCTTGGTGCTAGTCGTCAGCCCCTGGCCTATGGAAGGCGGGCTTGGGGTAGTCACGACACGGGCCCCGAGGACGGGTCGTGACAGTTGATTTATTTTAAAATGTAATATTGATGTTTGTGCCTATGTTTTCAGGTAATTTCATAATGGGTTGTTTTGAATGAATCGAAAAGTGTGTTATTTAGGTTATATGGGATTGTGACCAATGGTATATGAATTATGTTGAAATTCCAAAGAGGGATAGTACATATGAATGTTGAGAAAGTTAAATTGGAAATGGATTGTGAATTGAGAACATGTTAATGGTTGCATATAGGAATTGATGAATATGGAATAAGTTAATACATAGGAAATCTTGGAAAATACCTAATGGGTTGAAAGTGATAAAGTGATTGTGCAACGTATTATAAGAGTCAAACCTGAAATGCATAAGGTGTAAATGTTTTTGAAATAGTGAATGGGTTGAGTGGGTTAGTATATAGTAATTGATGAATATTGGCTATGTATGGGGGTTGTTTAATACACCTAAGGGGTTAAGGAACCATAATAGGAAATATTATTAGTGTATATGATTAAAATAGTAAATGTATTAATGTATTATGGAATAGTATTATTTACGGTATTGTTTTTTATGAATTGTGATCTATAATGGAATTGGTTATGATTAGTTGTGTTATGGTATGGTTGTGGTGGTTTGATAAATAATCATGTGCACATGGATTGGTAGTGTGGGGTATTGACATGAGGTTACATTACCATGGGTTGAGTTAGACTGAAGCTTTAAACTCCACCCACACATGCATGAGTTAGGGAAGGGGATAGAGGCTCTATTCCCACAACGATTGCATTCCACCTGGACTGAGGCTTCAAGTAAAGGACAATGTGTTGATGTGATATGTTTATCCCTAGTGAGATAGGTAATTTAATTATTTACCCTATAAAAAATGATTGATTTCCTTAGACACATGTAGAGATGATTTATATTACTAACCCAACAATCATGTGTTAAAATGGATTATGTAGTAAAAATGGTATAAGAAATGGAATTGGGATAAATGAGAGTCATGAATTTAATGAAACTTGCAAGCTAATGGAACCTGAACTATCTTTTTTTCACTTACCATTTATTTTGTACTTTACTGCACTATCTATCAGACTAGATATTTTTTAGACACCATTGGTGGTGGCCTACTGAGTTTTGTACTCACACCCTGCTCGGGCCGCTGTTGGGTACCTTGGTATATTTCTTGGTTGCAGGTCAGGACAAGGGCAATGTACCCATCCTATGATGTTGATTTGGGTTCATTATGTACATGGATAAGGATCCAAAATTAGAATCGGCCCCCTTTTGGGTATTTGGATGTTTGTCTTATTTTGATTTTTTTTCACTTTGTACTACTAGTATGTTATGACATTGTTAATGTTGAATTATTGTTTATACCTAGTTGAGAGATGTTTGAATTTTTTGTTTATTATTTTCTCATATTATTCCAATATTTATATTGTGTTTTTTTGGTTTAATCTGGTAAAGTTGTTATAGTCTCCCAACATTACTCATTAGACCCTCACTACTAGTCAGCAACCTCTGGCATACAGGGAGGCACACTTGAGGTCATGTGACGACACATCTTGGGGCACCAATTTAGTGGATTCCAGGTTGGGGATGTTACATTATGAATTTTTTCAAAGGAGTTTACATATTTTTTTCATCTAAATTTGTAATGTTGAAACCTTGTATGTGTCTAGTTCTCCAGAACTTATAAACTATTCATTCCTTTAGGATACATGTTTCTGGTAATCATGCCAAAGTAATGATTTAAGGAATAGATCTAGAAAACTGGGGTTAGTTCCTTACAATGTATTGGAATGTTGTTATGATAATGGAATAATTCATCACCATCTATCCTTTCCCCTTCCTTTAAAATATAAATTAAAACACCATATGAGGTGTGTTAATTTATCACATGCATGACCAGCAGGTTTTCAATTTCTATTACCGTCTTCAATTCTAGTCATGAAACCCTTTAGATCATTGAATCAGACTATAATATATATATATATTAAAAATTATGTAAGGTTATATATTCATTTTTTACATAGGATGTTGATTAATAAATAAAAAGTATTTCATTGTGATCAAAACCCACCACTTAACTCAAACAATTATCATTAATGTTTTATATTATGACTCATCTTCACTCCCAATAACTGAATAAATTTTTTAACCATTTAATCTTATTAATGTTAACAAAGAGAATAAATATTTCATTCTAGTAAAAAATTCCCATTCTACGTTTTTATCTTTATATGTATATAGGTTAACCGGTTATGAATACCAAGGAAGAAAACGCTCCCAAACAATAAAATTGAACCACTTAAACCCATAAATAAGTCCATGAATGAACATAATAAGGCTATAATAAATCAATACATAATGAAGATAATTTGTAAATATTAATTAATTAATTTAATTTTGTTATACAGGACACCAATACCATTTCAATAAGTCCTTCGAACTTAAGGTAAGGGTTTTCTGCCCAAACCTTCATTTTCATTTGGGTTACTCTTATTCTCTACTTACCTAAATTAAATTCTTATTTATTCATATATACTCCTAAACAATTCTATGTTAATTTTATATATGTGTGTACCAACCATAATACTACATTAATTTAAGGGGATTTATATTTTTTAAATTGATATTTTAAAATTCATCTCGAAATACAAGTCTAATTCAAGGGAATTTCTCAAATACTTACCTATTTTTAGGGGCAATCTATAATCTATTTTTAAAAACAATTTTCTATATAAAATATATCATTTTATAATGAAAATAACAACTTAATTCATTTATGGTTTTATATTTTTTTTTTCAAAATAACTCTTCTTTTCAATGTAAAAGAGAATTTATCTTAAGAATTACTCGACGATATTATAAGAGTATCTTAATCTATTTTAAAATTCTTGTTGATTCTTATGTATTATTGAGAATAATTTTTTATTATATAATCTAAAATATTTAATTTAATTGTTTATGATTATTTTGACCGTGGATGTGCTATCTTGAAACCATTCACAAATTTACATCGAATGGTCAATGTTGATGAATAATGTTTGGGGGAAGTTATTTACATTTCATATGTTATTTTCAATATGAATTTATATATTTTTTAATTTTATACCCATTAATATAATGAATGAATTTTACTTAGTAAGTGATGAGTGGAAAATGATTTAGCCCCTTGTTCCATTGATAGGTCTCATGAGACCGACCACGGTTTGAGTATGAGGCCTTGAAAAAATTGTTATTTATGGTCATGGCATGAGGCCTTAATGGTATGATTATGATGTCCGACATTATGCATTACCTCAGTATGAAACTAGTAATTTAATGTTCATGTGGTTATTCAACTAGTATAATACCCATGATTATGATTTATTATGACATTATTTATTCAGCTCTTATTCCTACCATAATGTGTTCATGTTTATTTTTAAAGGAATTTTGTTTTAGTTATTCACCATGCCTAATGTTTATTTTTATGATATCTTTCATTGTATTTCTTATCCTTACTAATAATTTGGGGTTAACGCTTTCTTATTTTTAATTTCCCCAGGACATGAAGAGGTATATTATGAATGACATACAATGATAACCTACGAGTTATGAATGCTGTTAAATGGATTTATATATTTTTTCCTTATATGTTTTAATGTTGAAACTATATATGTATTTGGTTTTCCGAAACTACTAGTATTTGCATTACTTTGGGATAAAAAATCCCGAACCTAGTTTATTGGTGTTGGTGAATTAAATAAATATATTATTGTGATTATAATAAAGTTGTATCCCACAAGAATGAATAGTTTAGTACTTTTGGAAAACCAGATACATACATAGGTTCAAAATTAAAAATTTAATGAAAAAATAGAATTTCCATTGATAAAATTCATAACTCCTTTGTTATCCTGGATTTAATTCATAATATTCCTCTTCATGTCCTGGGAAAATGAAAAATAAGAAATGGGTGAGCACAAATGATCAGTAAGGGTAATAAATACATCAAAATATATCATAAAAATAAACCTTAGGCATGGTGAATAACTAAAATCACATGACTTTAAAAATAAACTTGAACACATTATGTTAGTAATAAGAGATGAATAAATAATTACAAAACAAAGAATAATCATGGGTATTATACTAGTCAAATAACCACATTAAATTTCTATTACAAGTATCATAATGAGGGAATTCATAATTCAGGACATCATAACCATATTGTCAAAGCCTCTTTCCAAGACCATAAATAACCATTTTGTCAAATCCAAGAGCTAAGACTATAGTTTGTCTCATTAGACCTACAGATGAATTTAGGGGCTATAGAGGAACCCACACATCACTTACTAAGTCCAATGAATAATCCATATGAATTTGGATGAACATAAAAACCATATAAATTCATATTGAAACTATCATATTAATTGTAAATAAATTTTCCTAAACATTAAGCATAAACAGTAACAATTAAAAGTAAATTGGTAAATGATTTTAAGATAGAACATTAACAGTAAAAATAATAATAAACCATTAAATTAAATATGATATAAAATATCATAAAATATTTATCCCAGTAATAAATAATGATCAACAAGAGTGTCTTAATAGATGAAGATACTATTTTTCAATCATCGAGTAATTCTTAAGATAAATACTTGTTTACTTTGAAAAGAAGATTTATTTTGGAAAAATATTTTCCTAAAAACATAATTGATGTAATAATTTATTTTCATAATAAATTAGTGATTTTATAAAGATAAAGTTTTCTAAAAAAAAAATTATAGAGTTCCCTTGAAAATAGGTAAGATTTTGAGAAATTCCCTTGAATCGGGCTTGAATTTAGGGACGTATTTATGAAAGATCATTTTAAAACATATAAATAACCTTAAATTAAAGTAGGATTCTGGTTAGTTCACTCATGTTGAAAATTAACACATAATTTATGTGCATTTAATATTAATAAATAATAATTTAATTGAGGTAATTAGAGAATAAGAGTTACCCAAATAAAAATGGAGGTTCAGGTAGAAAATCGTTACCTTAAGTCTAACGGTGATCTTCACAAGATCTTAGTGTCTTGGATAACCAAATTAAATTAATTAATTAATATATAAATAACCTATTGTTTATGAAATTTATATTTTTGTCCTTATTAAGTTCATTTATGTATTTATTAATTGAGTTAAGTGGATCATTTTTATTGTTTGGGGGAATTTTCTTCCATTGTATTCATTACCGGTTTACTTATATAAATGTAACATTAAACATGTAATATAATAATTGTTATAAAATATAGAAGTTTTTTTTTCAAATACATAAGATTACATGGTTATAAAATTAATTCAGTTATTGGGAGTGAAGATGAATCATTATATAAAACTTTAATGATAATTATTTGAGTTAATTGGAAATTTTTGATCACAACAAACTCATTTTTATTTATAAATTAATATCATATGTAAAAAAAATATTCTAAAACATTAAATTGTTTATAATACATATATTATAGTCTGATGTATCCATCAAAATGGTTTCATGTCTAGAATTGAATATGGTATTAGAAATTAAAAACCCATCATCCTTGAATGTGATAAATTAACACATATTGGATGGTGTTTTCAATTCTAGAAGAAAGGAAGGGGAAATGAGAGATCATGATGAATTATTAAATTATTATAACAAAAATACATTTTCTTTATGTTACTAAATTTATTATAACATTGGGTTTAAATTAGGTGAGTAAAGAAAAAGAAAATAAAGGAACTCTAAATAAAAGAAAAGTTGAGAAATAACTTAAGAAAATTAGGTAGCATAATAATGTCACATAAAAATTCATAAAATATTTTGATGAGATAAAAAGGGTATCTCACCATTCTTACATAATATATATTTTAGGGTGGATATGTGATGAAATATCCCAAAATAAAACAATTGAAATAAAAAAGAGAATAACATTAAAAGAGTGTTCGATAAAGATAAGGGTGGTAAATTTCATTACCTTGCATAGTAACACCTAAAACATAATGGTTGGGAACCTGGGTGATTGAGGACACCATAATAGGACTAAAATGGAGGTAAAAATATCATATCTTCTAGGATGATGAATTTTAAAGAATTAAAATGAAGGAATGAGTAGGTATTTATAGAAAAAGAGAGGGTTTTTTATTAATTTCAAAGGACACCTTATTAGTGGTATTTGAAAAACCATAGGATTTAACATTCTAAATTCACTAGTTATTAACCAAATGGGACACCTCATATCATATTTTAATTTACCCTAGTCTACCATCATTTGGTATTAATTATTAAATCATTATGATGTCATTAATCATATCAAAAACTCAAAAATGTATTTTTACAATTCAAGAAAAAGTAAAGTATTTTATAAAATTATCATAAATTATCTACAACCTAATATCAATGTTCTATATTCAAAAATTAACTCCATTTTTTAAAAATAATTTTCTAAATATCATTAATTTAATTTTTAAATAAAATGATAATTTCTTAAAAAAATAAAATTTTTAAAACTATAAATCATTTTCCATCACCTTGAAAAATTAATCAAGATCTTAGTATGTTATAACCTTTAGAAAATAGATTAATAATATGATTCCATATTCATAAAGATCATATTACTATTTATATTACTATTTATAAGGGTATGCTACTTTTCTCAAAAAATTATGTATGTCTTATCAGACTCTAAATATCTTACTGAATAGAAATGTATATGTCAGTCTTTCGAAATTCAAGTCACATAGGTTGAAAATTTATGATAACTGGATAGGTTATAACAATTTGGTGTTTTGTGGGGACTCAATGTTTCATGAATTCAATATTAAATTTATTTATAATACCTTGGGGTGTTATATTCTCCCCCCTTACAATAATTTTGTGAATGACATGTAGGTATAATCTCAAAGGACCCAACCCCAGTTTTCTCAAGCCAGTAACTTAAATCATTACATTGGAATGATTACAAGAATGGTGTATCCCGAAGGAACAAATATTTTAGTTGTAAAGACCCGAAAAATACCATGTAAATATTTTAAAATTATATATAATTGTTCTGAGTCTGCAGTTTCTGACGGCAAGTGATTCCGAGGCCCGGAGTGCCCAGAATGTTTTTCCAAAGTTTCTAGTGCGTTTAATGAGATTTTGAGTGGGTTTTGGTAACTTTTGAACTAGTTCTTGGAATTGAAATCCGAGGGAACTGTTGAACTCACATCATCGGTGATTTCTTAGTGAGACCTTCACCGCAACTGCATTCTAAGGAGAATAGAAGTTGAATTTCCAACTTTTAGTGGGAGAAAGGAGAGGAAATAAATTAAACAAGTTTTATTTTATTTTCAAATATCCTTTTAGGGACCGCCCAATTTTGAATCATCTCATTTAATGAGGTATAACTCTTGGAACCCCCAATTAATGAGCCAACATTAATTGGTTGATTAACTCAATTTAAAGTGGGCGCTTCCTCTTACATGGGGTATTGGTTTTCTCTATGAGGTTGGAGAATTGTTGGAAGACGGATCTCTGATGAGGATCTCTTCTTCCACAATGTTCTATCCTCAAATGAAGAACCTTCAATCAAGGAATGAAACTGTCACCCACAAAGAATGCCAATGACGACATCTTTGACTTCGTTTTCTCCGAACTCTCCTCTCACCATCAACGATCAACAAACGAGGTAGTGGTTGTTTTATGATTGAGTTTTATCCACCGTTATTTTTCATTAGTTGTGCTCTTTGAGGCCGATTGTTACCACCCTAACACGGAGGGTGTGGGCCGAATGAACATGGCCCGAACCCCCTCCGTTTTTCTTCATTTTTTTGATGATGGCGGCGGAGCAACGACGCCCGACGATGGGACGGACGCGAAGGAAACCGGCGGCGCTAGGGCCACTGGGTAGCCGGAGGGCTGCAACACTGTTGCATAGTGTGGAGAACCGGGCCGTGGCCAGCATAGTGTCATCGTGTCATGGTGGTGGAAGGGCCGTGGCCAGGAGGGCTGTGGTGGTCGGACGGTGGGGCGCGGCGTCATCGCGCCACACAGAAGGAATGCCGCGGCCAGGTGGGCCGTGGTGGATGGACAGGGGAGGGCTGGTTGTGTCGGCCGTCCAGCGGGGAGCGCACCAGGTGGGACCCTGGGGGTCTCGCGGTGAACGAACTGCAGCCACACGATGGTTCCGTTTCAGGGAGACGAGGGGGGGGGGGGGGGGGCTAACCCCCCTGCTCGGTTAGGGTCGGGCTCGTAAGGTGCCGCCACCCGCTGGCTTCTGCTGGAGGGCCACCACCCAGCCATACGAGCTAGGCCATCGGCGTGGCCCACAACACCTACGGGCTGGGCCGCCTGGCGGGTCGGGCCGGTTCTGGTGGGCTAGGCCGATTCCATTGGGCCAGGTCGGACCTGCTGACCGAGTCGGGCCGGGTCAGTCCGACTGGGTCGGACCGGACCCAGACCTATGTTTGACCCAATTCACTTATTCACCCATATCTTGGGCTATGAGTGTCCGATTGATGAACCGTCTATAGAGACAAAAAGGTTGGATCAAGAAGGTTGTTTTAGAATACCCCACTCTAGGTTTGGATGTATTTGGGGTATAGATGGGATGGATTGAACTTAAATCCAACCGAGCCCTCTGAACGTAAATGCCAATAACTCTCAGACCAGGCATCTGATTGACGTGTCATCTATTATGTTGGGTTCCTTATGACGAGACAGAACTACAGGATACATCAACATGGGACTATGTGGCAGATGATGTATCAAAACATCGAATGAGGAGCTGACCCTCCCTGAATCAAGCATGCCTTGTGCGGGAACCCTGTGGATGGCTGCATTGAGATGATGGGATCCTACGTGGATGACTACTGTTCTAGGATCCTACATGGGTTCGACAGGGAAGACTACTGTTCTGGGATCCTAGGTGGGTTCGACAGCGACGACTACTATTCCAGGATCCAATGTGGGTTCGACAGGGATGACTACTGTTCTGGGATCCTAGGTGGGTTCGACAGCGACAACTACTATTCCAGGATCCTACGTGGGTTTGACAGTGACAACTACTATTCCATGATCCTACATGGGTTTGACAATGAAGATTACTATTCCAGGATCCTATGTGGGTTCGACAGAGGAGATGATTCAGTGCCTACATCTAATAATCTCTACACCTATACATGAGTTGTATACCTGTGTGATCTGAGTCTTGACTAGGTGATGTTGTCATCAAGATGATTGATTTTATTCCTTTGTGGAACAGGATGTGCTTGAGCTCGAGAGTTGGAGTCGGTTGTGGTTGATAACATAGGTATATGTATGGGCATATACCTAAGTAGGGATGGTTGATACTCTATGTTTGTATCCTTCTATTGTGTTTTATCCTTAATAGATTTTGTGAGA
Organism: Viscum album; assembly: GCA_963277665.1. Taxonomy (NCBI): domain Eukaryota; kingdom Viridiplantae; phylum Streptophyta; class Magnoliopsida; order Santalales; family Viscaceae; genus Viscum; species Viscum album. Next base: position 1,219,464,635 of record OY728151.1, read on the forward strand.
CCTTGAGGGTCTTGGGGTCTCTACTGAGTATCGTTATACTCACCCCTACACAGGCTATGCCCACACCTTGTTGTGTTAGTTGTAGACGACGGACAGTGCTGACTGAGGCAGAGAGTAGTAGGACTAGACGGTACCGGGAGGTGGACCTTATGACAAGTCGGTGCACGGAGGAGACAGTCAGACGTAGAGTGCTGAGGAGGCCATCTATACCTACCATTCAGGTAGTAACCCTAGAGGATGACCCAGTTGTTGTTTTACTTTTCTTCAGTTGTACTTCATTTCAGTTTCACTTTTACTTTCCTGTTGGGCTTGTATATCTGGCCCCTTTTTTCTTTCAAGTACTTCTATTGTATATAGTTTTACTAGTGTTTTTCTTCCAGTTGTATACTATGTTGTGTTTGTTTACATTTATAAAGGCAATGCCTTCCCAGTTTAGGGATTTATGCCTTTGGTGCTAGTCAACATCCCCTGGCCTATGGAAGGCGGGCTTGAGGTAGTTACGATAAGGGCCCCGGGGGATGGGTCATGAAAAACTGGTATAAGAGGGAGGTTATACCATAGAACTTGGACTCCAACTATTTTAACAGAAATAGTGTTAAGTGCTTTGGGTGTGGTTAACATTTTAGGGAAACTAGTGTTGGTGCGGCGGCCGACGTATCCATACACTAGGACTCTGACTTCTGATTTCTGACTCTGCGCACGAAAACACTGATTGAATTTTTGTTTCATTTGAAAATTTTTCTTTGTGATTGCTTTGAGTCAGCTCACCAGGTATATCTTAATGACCTTGGAACACCTGTTTCTTTTCAGGATGGCCCCACGCAGGCAGGCAGCCAGGGTTCCGGGTTTTTTAAGATATTGTAGCCCAACAAGTGTTGAGGCCTCGGTGCAGGGCCCTATTACAGTAGAGGCTCCAGCGGTACCACTACTCATTGAGCCACCTATGACACCAGCCCTAGAATCATAGTGTTCACACCGCCTGAGCAAGTTGCATGAGTTCCAGCGCCAGAGGCCTCCCAGGTACAGGGGTGAGACGGACCCGTAGGCAGCTGAGGATTGGATGAAGGCTATCGTGAGAGTCTTCAAACTAGTAGGGACATAAGCAGACCTTATGGTGATCCTTGCCGCGAGTCTCTTTCAAGAAGCAGTAGGCAGATGGAGGAGCCTGATTCTTTTGGTGCATGATGAGGTGACACTTCTCTAGGCAGATTTTGAGAGACAGTATCGGGCAGAGTTTGTCCTAGCCACCCTCCGTGCAGTGCATATCTAGGAGATACTACATCTATAGTAGGGTAGCATGATGGTGGCGCAGTACTCAGCGAGGTTCACCAACCTCTTGCTATACTCCACAGACATGGTGCGGGACCCGTTCTTCAGGGCCCAAACCTTCGAGCAGGGACTCAGGCAAGAGATCAGGGCTTTGATGATATCCCTCAGCATTCCGACACAGGCGTAGGTGTTGGAGAGAGACCTTGTAGTAGAGATTTTCCTTTCTAACCAGTCATCAATAGCGAGACCCACCACCGGGAAACACATAGAGGAGTCTTCTGTAGCTGGTAGTGGACAGATGTCGTAGAGGTCCAAGCGGACCGCGCTATCAGGTGGGAGACCCCAGGACACAGGTTCAATTTTGTGGGGCAGACAAGATAGAGCTATCCATATGAGGAGCAGGTATTTCTATGCTTGCGGCGAGTAGGGTCACATGTCTCGTGACTGTCCGACCCGCCATGCGGATGATCAACTGACAGTAGAGGGACCTCCCAGGAAAAGGTAGAGGTCTAACCATAGTGGTCCATGGGGAGCAGGCAGACATGGAAGAGGAGCTGGTCGTGCAGTAGGTGGTGGATGACGATTCGAGGTCCTACCACCACCACCACCACCAGGAGGTCCACCCTAACCATAGGGATCTGGCAGACAGGGGTGAGCTCGACTCCAGGTAGCCGAGGCCTACGACCACGACACACCTGAGATGATTCGAGGTACTATATATGTCTACTCCACCCTTGATGAAGTAATTATAGACACATGTGCGAGTTATTCTTTTATTGCCACTGCCTTTGTTCGGAGCTCGGAGATTCCGATGGAGCCGTTGGCTCGATCCTTATGGCTAGAGACCCCTATAGGAGCAGACTCGATGATTATGCACTGCTTCCGGTAGTGTGAGATTACTCTAGGAGGCAAGAGATTTGGTTGGGATCTCCTCATAGCGGCGTCGAGGCCTTACAATGTCATCTTGGGTATAAAGTGTTTATCTACAGTCCATGCTCAGATCGACTGTATTAGGCCCAAAGTGTGGTGTGTCTGCACGGATGGGACAAGGTTTACCTTCACCGGCGAGAGGGGATCCTTTGCAGCGCAAGACGAACTTACTCGGAGGAGGGTGCAACCGATCACTCATCTGTTGGCCTGCCTTACCCTCAGAGCAGTAGATGTGGAGATTCCAAGATATCCTGTAGTGGTGGACCAGTACGCGAATGTTTTCCTTGAAGATGTTCCAAGATTACCTCCTCGTAGAGAGGTGGACTTCAACAATGACCAGTACCCCGAGACGACACCGATATCTACTCCAGCATATCGGAAGGCCCCCGCTAAGATTTGTGAGCTGTGGGTATAGCTGGAGGACTTGCTGGGGAAGGGATTAATCCGGCCCAGTGTTTCTCCATGGGCAGCCCCGATTCTATTCACCAAGAAGGCATATAGGAGATTGATTATTTGTGTCAACTACCGTCGCCTGAACCAGGTGAAAGTGAAGAACAAGTACTCACTTATAAGTATTGAAGACCTCTTTGATCAGCTAAAGGGAGCACGATGGTTCTTGATGATAAACCTCAGATCAGGCTATCACCAGATCAGAGTTCGAGATGAGGATGTGCAGAAGACGGCCTTCAGGTGTCGATACGACCACTACGAGTTCTTGGTTATGCCCTTCAGTGTAACCAATGATCTAGTAGTGTCCACGAGTCTCATGAATAGGATCTTCCAGCCTTACCTCGATCGCTTTGTCATAGTCTTCATCGATGACATTCTGATCTACTCGACTACTGAGGAAGATCATGCCAACCATTTACGGGTAGTACTAGACACACTCTCAGAGCACCAGCTTTATGGTAATCTCTCGAAGTGCCAGTTTTGGATCCGAGAGGTGCACTTTATGGGACATGTCATCTTAGAGGATATAGTTGCAGTAGATCCAGTGAAGATCGAGGCAGTACTTTCTTGGGAGCCACCCAGGAGTGTGACAGAGGTATGAACTTTCCTGGGTCTAGCTGGGTACTATCGAAGATTTGTGCCAGACTTCTCTAGAGTTCCAGCACCACTTTTAGCATTGATGAAGAAGGGGAAACCATTTGTTTGGTCGGAGAGTTGCCATCGGATTTTCCAAGAGCTGAGGTAGAGAATGACTAGTGCACCCATCTTGATGCCACCAAAGGAGGGTGTTGGGTATGTAGTCTACTGCGATGCATCAGGGACCGGGCTTGGATGCATCCTGATGCAGGAGAGAGCAGTGATAGCTTATGTCTCTCTTCACCTGAGACAACATGAGAAGAACTACGCTACTCAGGACCTGGAGTTAGGAGAAGTGGTCTTCGCCTTGAATATGTGGTGGCACTATCTGTTTGGAGAGTGTATCACAGTCTACTCTGACCACGAGAGTCTCAGGTACATCTTCTTGCAGAAAGACCTGAACCTAAGACAATGACGTTGGCTTGAGTTTCTTCAGGATTATGACTTTAAGATATTCTATACTCCTGGGAAGGGGAATGTTGTAGCAGATTACCTCAATAAGAGAACGGGGATTTAGCTTCTAGGAGAGGCGACAAAGCAGCTGGTCGCGTTGCAGATATCCTTTGTGGATCGAGATGGAGCAGCTTTTCTACAGCCTCTTGCAGTCACACCCCCACTTCTTTAGAGAGTTAGGGAGGCACAACATGGGGATGTGGACTGTGAGGCCCAATGTGCATAGATATCCCCAGGTTAGGCACCTGATGGATTTTCTGTAGGTGGGGAGCATGTCATTCTTTTTAGAGGATGTACCATAGTACCAGCGTTGCTTTAGGAGGAAGTGTTGAGGGAGTTTCACACGTCACCGCTAGTGGTACATCCAGGTGTGGAAAAGATGTACCAGGATCTTCAACGATAGTACTGGTGGCCAGGTATGAAGAATCCAGTAGTGGATTTTGCCTCTCGGTGCCTCACTTGTCAGCAAGTGATGGTGGAGCACCAGGTTCTAGCAGGATTAGTCCAGCACATGGAGGTTCCATAGTGGAAGTGGGATGGGATATCCAAGGATTTCCTGACAGGACTCCCACGTACATCTAGAGGTCACAACTCTATTTGGGTGATTGTTGACCGACTCACCAAGTCGGACCACTTCCTACAGATCAGAGAGCAGGTTTCAGTAGAGAGCTTGGGACACCTCTACATGATGGATATCGTGCGACTTCATGGAGTTCCATCGACGATTGTCTCCAATCGAGATGCTCATTTCACTTCTCGGCTATGGGAGGGGTTGCAGGAGGATTTCGAGATGAAACTTCTCTTGAGAACCGCCTTCCATCCTCAGATAGATGGCCAGACTGAGAGAACCATTCATAATCTCTAGGACATGATTCATGCATGAGTCCTCGACTTCGGTCACAGTTGGGAGGACCATTTACCCTTAGTGGAGTTTGCGTACAACAACAGCTACCACTCCACCATTGTTATGGCACCATTCGAGGCATTGTATGGCCAATCTTTCATATCAACTCTGTACTGGACTAACCCAGGGGATTCAGCACTCATGGGACCAGAGATGATGTAGGCTACGATGGAGAAGATGCAGATCATCTAGGAGTGGATGAAGACTGCACAGAGCAGGCAGAATTCATATGCTGATAGGAGGCGGAGACCTCTAGAGTTTGAGAATGGTGACCACATCTTCTTACGGGCCTCACCCAGACAAGGTTTGCAGAGATTTGGTCGGGGCGGCAAGTTATCACTAATGTTCATCAGACCCTTCCAGGTCCACATCAGAGTAGGCATGGCGTCTTATCACCTGGATCTTCCACCTCAGTTGCACCGGGCGCAGGATGTTTTTCATGTATCACAATTGAAAAGATACGTGCATGATATGACTCACATCATAGACTGGGCCGATCTCGACATCGACGATGGGGAAAATTTTACAGAGGTTCTAGTGGAGATCGAGGATCGACATGAGAGAGTTATTTGTGGGTAGTCAACAAATCTTGTGTGTGCACAGTGGAAGCACGTGAACCTCCAGGAGAGTACATGGGAGGGGGAGTCTCAGATTCATGCTCAGTACCCCCACTTGTTTCCCTAGTTTTTGAGTTTTGGCTTTCAGGGACACAAATCCATGAGGTGGGGAGAATGTAAAGACCCAAAAAATCCCATGTAATTTTTTTTAAAATTATATGAAATTGTTCCGAGTCCGTAGTTTCTGAGGGCACGTAATTTCGAGGCCCAAAGTGCCCGGAATGTTTTTCCAAAGTTTCTAGTGCATTCAGTTAGCTTTTGAGCGGGTTTTGGTAACATTTCAACCGGTGCTTAGAATTGAAATATGAGGGCACCGTTGAAATCATAGCATCAATGATTTCATAGTGATACCTTCACCGTAGCTGTGTTCTAACGAGAATGGATGTTGAATTTCCAACATCTCGTGGGAGAAATGAGAGGAAATAAATTAAAAAAGTTTTATTTTATTTTCATATCTCTTGGTGGGGATTGCCCAATTTTGAAACATCTCATTTAATGTGGTATAACTCTTGGAACTCCCAATCAATGAGCTAACATTAATTGGTTGATTAACTAAATTTAAATTGGGCTCTTCCTCTTGCATGGGGGATTGGTTTTCTCTCTGAGGTTGGAGAATTGGTGGAATATGGATCTCCAATGAGGATCTATTCTTCATCGACATTCTATCGTCCAACGAAGAACCTTCAGTCGAGGAATGATACCGTCACCCATGAAGAATGCTGACGACACCGTCTTTGACTTCGTTTTCTCTGAAATCTCCTCTCACCGTCAATTATCAAAAAACGAGGTAGTGGTTGTTTTATGATTGAGTTTTACCCTTCGTTCTTCATCATTAGTTGTGCTCTTTGAGGCCGATTGTTACCACCCTAACACGAAGGGCGCGGGCCGAACGAACACGGATCAACCCACCTCCATTTTTCTTCTATTTGTTGACGACGATGGCAGAGAAACGAAGGCCGATGACAGGCCAACCACATAGAAAACCGATGGCGCAAGGGCCACCGGGTCACCGGAGGGGAGCGATGCTGTCACGCTGCATGGAGAATCGGGCCGCAACCAACACGGGCCGCGGCAGAGCAAGGCATCCAGACGGCCGCTAGAGGGGCGCGGTGCCATTGCGCCGCGTGGGTGGAAGTTCCATGACGGATGGACAGGGACGGCTGGCTATGCTGGCCGTCCGGTGGTGAGGGCACTAGGCGGGACCCTGGGGGTCCCGCATCGAACGAACCGGCGCCACGCGCTGCAACCGTTTCATGGAGATGGGGGGGGGATGACCCCCCATCACTCGGTTAGGGAGGGCCTCACTGGGCACCACCACCCACTGGCTTCAGCTGGTGGGCTGCCCCCCAGCCATGCAGGCTAGGCCATTGGCGTGGGCCACGCTGGCCGCGCCACTCGCGGGTCGGGCCGCCCGCCGCAGGCCAGGCCGGTTCCGGTGGGCCGTGACGATTCGGGCGGGCCGGGTCGGACCTGTGGACTGGGTCGGACCCGGGTTCGGATCCGGACTTGGGTCGGGTCAACCTGAACCGGGTCCGGTTGACCAAGAATGGGTAAGGCCAGGTCAGTCCAATTAGGCCAGACTGGACTCGAACCCAGGTTTGACCCAATTCACTTATTCACCAATATAATGGGATATGGGTGTCCGATTGAAGAATCATCTGCAGCGATGGAGAACTTGGAGCGATACAGTTCTTTTGGAGTACCCCACTCGATATTTGGATGCAGTTGGGATATGGCCAGGTTGGATTGAACCTAAATGCAACTGGTTCCTCAGAATGGAAATGCCAATAACTCTCAGACCGGGCGTCCGATTGACACGCCATCTATCGCGTTGGGTTCCTTATGATGAGACAGTACTACGAGATACATCAACTTGGGACTGTGTGGCAGATGATGTATCAACACTTGTGTCACGACCTGTCCTCGGGCCCGTGTCGTGACTACCCCAAGCCCGCCTTCCATAGTCCAGGGGCTGACGACTAGCACCAAAGACATAAATCCCTATACTGGGAAGGCATTGCCTTTATGAAAGTAAAAAAAACACTACAGAGTACGTAATTAAAGAAAGCACTAAGTAAAACCGTATCCACAAAGTAAGTGCTAAAAAAGGGGGCCTGAAATACAAGCCCAACTGAAAGTACAGTACAACTGAAAAACTAGAACAACTGTAGAAAAGTAGAAAAGCAACCACTGAGTCATCCTACGGGAATCCCCCCTGAAGGGTGGGTACAGATGGCCTCCTCAGCACCCCGGGTCTATCCGTCCATTCCGTATATGTCTCGCCTAGTGGTCCACCGCTGGGTACCGTCTCGATCCACAAGTCTCCTCCTCGATCAGTGCGGTCCGTCATCTGCATCCAACACAACATAGTACGGGCATAACCCGTGCAAGGGTGAGTATACGATACTCAGTAGGGACCCTGAGACCCCCGATGGTCTCCTAGAATCCACGAAGGATAAACCACAAAGGAAAGATACAAACATGAAATAACAACGAACCCTACTTAGGAATATGCCCATATATATACCTAAGTTATCAATCTCAGTTCGACTCTAACTCTCGAGCCCAAGAATAACCCAGTACACACAGGAAAGAAAGTCAATCACATCAATGATAATGATTGAAAGTCAAGACTCAGCTCACACATGTAGTCATCCTTCATATAGAAATAGAGATGATCATATGTAGTCACTGATTCATCTAAGCTGTCAGACCCACATAGGATACAAGACCAGCTAAGCTGTCGAACCCATAGAGGATACAAGACTAGCTACTCTGTCAGACCCACTCAGGATACAAGTACAGAGGTCAAACTGCCGGACCCACGTAGGATACAAGAACATTAGTCATCGCTGTCGAACCCAATGAGGATTCCAGTACATTAGCCATCATCGTCAAACCCACGGAGGATTCCAGTACGGTAGTCATCGTAGTCGTAGCCAGCTCTAGGGTTCCCGCACACATCCCGCTCGATTCCGGGAGGGTCCGCTCCGCGATTCATAGGGGTTTGATACATCAACTTTCACGAAGTCCAGAGTTGATGTATCCCGATGTTCCGTCTCATCAAAAAGAACCCGATGTGACTGATGGAGCGTCAATAGGACGCTTGGTCTGAGAGATATTGGCTTTTCTATTCCAGGGGCCCGGTTGGAAATATACTCATTCCAAACCCGGCCATTTTTCAAAGTCATCCGAAACTAACTTAGAGTATCACAAAAGGACCAAATCGTCGTAAGGGTCTCTGTGCCGCAGACGGCACGTCGATTGGATGCACAGTATTAAAGTTACCCACATTTAAGTGAAAACGGGCCCGACCCGTTAATCCCAGTGGGCTGGCGGGCTGGGTCAACATAGTTTTGGCAGGTCTGACTTGGCATAGGGTCAGACCGGCCCGAAAATGCGTGGCCCGGCCCGTGGCAAGTGGCCCGGCCCGCGCAAGGGCGTGGCGCGGCCCTGCCCTGCCCGGCCGACCGAACGGTCCAGGGGGGGCGCGACCCCCCGCTTTCCCGAACCGGCGGCGCCGCCCTCCTTCCCGGCTGGCTGAAGCCGACCGCCTTCTCCAACTTGAGCAGCCCGCTTGGGAGGGCCGTGGTTCCTACAGCGCAGTGAACTCCTGGCACCGTGGGTCTTCCCAGCTCCACCGGCTGGCTGCCGGCCGGTTTGTCTGCCAAGCGGCCCGCGGAACGCGGGTCGCGGTCCTCCGCAGCGTGGCGCCCTCGTGGGGCAGTGATCTCTTCGGTCCGGCCAGCTTAGCCGAATGGTTCTTCGTCAGCCGAGAAGCCCACGGTTGCGGGTCGCGGTTCTTCCACATGCGACCAGTGTGCGGCCGCCGCCTTCTCCTGTCGCCACCTCTTCCAACGCACCTATATCAAAAATAAATACACGACGGAGGGTCGTCGGGACGTGTGCATTTGGCCTGCGCCCTTCGCGTTAGGCGGTAGAAATTGGACGAATATAAACTAAGATTCTCAATGAAGAACGGGGTGCAAAATATTCACTTCAAATTGTACAAACCCCTACCTTGAAATAAAGTTTGCGGTAGTCGGGCGTCGTGGAAGATGGCGTCACAGAGAGACGACGTCAACTCATTTACGTCGGGGATGAAGGAGTTGAGGATGGAACATCGTCGGCGTCCTTGGGGGTGGCTCCTTCTCCTTTGGCTTGGCTGAAGATCGAAAGAGACGATCTTCGTTCTTCGGCAGTTCTTCTTAGGAAGGACGGTGTTCTTCAATGAAAGAGAAAGTCTCTCTTTCTATTCTCAAGAGCTCTCCCTAATATCCTCCCAACACAACGAATGAAAAAATAAAATAATAACTAAGGTTATTATTTTATTCACCCTTTGTAATTCAAAATTCAAACTCTTTTAATTAATTAAAAGAGTTCAATTCATTAATTAAGAAGAGTTGGCAAAAATTATAGGGAAAGAGGGGAGGAGAAGAGATCACTTCATTAAGGGGGGAGTTGTCAAAAATTAAATAAAGGGGGAGAGTTAATGGAGTTAAGGGGAGTTATGGGGGAGATGAAAGGTTTAGGGAATGTGTGGGCCCCACCTCACAAATATCCTCTCATGGGAGGTTATGTGGGTGTGGGCCCCACCACTAACTCCCCTTGGGAGGAAATAAATAACACCCAAAAATAAAATTGTGTACCTCAAATTTTATTCATTTTATTCTAAATACCCTAAAATTAACTCTCAACCCCCATAAAACGCAACTATGGTAAAGGTCCCCTTAAGCGAATACCGGCGCTGCGAGTTCATCAGTGCCCTCAGATTTCGATTCTGAGCACCGGTTAAAAAGATAGAAAAACTCGCACGTACGTTTACTGAACATACCCAAACAAAACTTCAGAAATTGATTCAGGGCACACCGGGCCTCGGAATCAGGTACCGTCAGAAATTGCGGACTCGTAAAATTTTAATGATTTATGAAAAAAACTTTCTTGATATTTCCGGGTCTTTACATTACCCCCATATCAGGGATTTACGTCCCTATAAAGCTACATCACACACTAGGGGAACAAATGGGGGTACTGAGCAAGAATCTGAGCCTCCCACTCCCATGTGCTCTCCTGGAGGTTCCCGTGCTGCCAGCGAATGCGCACTAGAGGAATAGAACGTCCACGTAGGACCCACTCTTGTTGATCCTCAATCTCCACCGGAACCTCCGTGAATGTCGCCCCGTCATCGATGTCCAGCTCCCCGTGGTCGATGATGTGGGTCAGGTCGTGTACGTATCTCCTCACCTGAGAGACGTGAAAGACGTCATGCACCCGATGAAACTAAGGTTGAAGGGCTAGGAGGTAAGCGACCTAACCTACCCTGATGAGAACCTGAAAAAGCCCAATGAAATGTAGAGATAAATTTCTTCCCCAACCAAATATCCATAGACCCTGTCGAGGTGAGACCCGTAGGAATACATGGTCACCATCCTAGAACTCCAGTGGTCTCTGTCTCCTATCAGCATAGGACTTCTGTATTCTCTGTGAAGTCTTCATCCGCTCCTGAATGATCTGCACCTTCTCCGTCGTAGCCTGAACCATCTCTGGTCCTACAAGTGCTGACTCCCCTAGGTCAGTCCAGCACAGAGGTGATCTGCAAGGTCGGCCATACAGTGCCTCGTATAGTTCCATCCCGATGGTGGAGTGGTAGCTGTTGTTGTACGTAAACTCCACCAAGGGTAAGTGATCCTCCCAACTGTGACCAAATTCGAGGACACATGCACAGAGCATTTCCTCAAGAGTCTGAATGGTCCTCTCAGTATCACCATCCATCTGAGGGTGGAAGGTAGTGCTCAGACGTAGCTGTGTTTGAAAAGCCTCATATAACCCCTTCTATATCCAAGAAGTGAATCGGGTATCTTGATTAGAAATGATAGACGATGGAACTCCATGAAGCCGTACGATCTCCTAAATGTAGAGGCATCCCAAGAACTCTAATGAGCTCTGATCACTGAGCAGTAGGAATTGGTCCAACTTGGTGAGTCGATCAATAATCACCCAGATAGAGTCGTGTCCTCTGGATTTATGTGGAATCCCCATCAAAAAATCCATTGATATCCTATCCCACTTTCACTCTAGGACCTCTAAGGGTTGTACCAAGCCTGCTGGTACCTGGTGCTCCACCTTAACTTACTAACAAGTGAGGCATCGTGAAACGAACTCTGCTACAACCTTCTTCATACCTAGCCACCAATGCTGTCGCCTAATGTCCTGGTACATCTTCACCACTCCTGGATATACCGCTAGAGGAGAAGTGTGAAACTCCCTAATCACCTCATCCTATAGTAAAAATGGTACCATGATACGTCCCCTGAAGGGGATGACGTGATCCCCTCCTTCAAAAAATCCATCAGGTGCCTGGCTTGAGGATATCTGAGCACGTCACGTCTCACAGTCAACGTCCCCATGATGCTCCTCCTTGACTCGCTGAAGAAGTGGAGGAGTGACTCTGAGAGACTGAAGAAAGGTTGCTCCATATCTATCCACAAAGGATATCTGCAACGCAGCTAACTGCTCTGTCGCCTCTCCTAGTAGCTAAATGCCCGATCTCCTACTGAGAGAATCTGCTACAACATTCCCCTTCCCAGGATTATAAACTATCTCTAAGTCATAGTCCTAGAGGAACTCAAGCCAACATCGTTGTCTCAGGGTCAGGTCCTTCTGCGAGAAGATTTACCTGAGATTCTGGTGGTCAGAGTAGACTGTAAAGCACTTGCCCATCAGATAGTGTTGTCACATCTTGAAGGCAAAGACCACTACTGCTAAATCTAGGTCATGGGTAGCGTAGTTCTGCTCATGCTACCTGAACTGCCGTGAACCATAGGTGATCACTGCCCGCTCCTGTACCAGGACACACCTGAGTCCGGTCCCTGATGCGTCGTAGTAAACTACGTACTCAACGACCTCCTCCGGTAGCCTCAATATGGGCGCACTAGTCAACCTCTGACTCAGCTCATGAAAGCTCTGCTGGCATCTATCTGACCAAATTAAGGGTTTCCCCTTCTTTGTCAAAGCTGAAAGCAGTGCTGCAACTCTGGAGAAGTCTGGCACAAATCTCCGATAGTATCCAGCCAGGCCCAGGAAACTCCGAACCTCCATCACACTGTTGGGTGGCTCCCAAGCAAGTACCGCTTCGATCTTCACCAGATCCATTACTACCCAAGCCTCTGAGATGACGTGTCCCAAGAAGTAAACCTCTCAAATCCAGAACTAACACTTCATGAGCTTACCATAAAGTTGGTTCTCTCAGAGTTTATCTACTACAACCCGCAAGTGGTAGGTGTGATCCTAGCTAGTAAACATAATTTTTCCACCTATGTGATTTCAATTTTGAAAAACTGACATACACGGTTGCATTCAGTAAAATTTTTTGAGTCTGATAACTCAAACATAATTATTTTTAAATAGTAACATGCCATTATGAATAGTGATATGAATTGTAAAATGATCCTTATGAATTGTAAATCATACTATTATTTTATTGTCTTAAGGTATTAAGATATTGTGATCTTGACTAATTTTTCAAGGTGATATAAAAAGAATAATAGTTTTAAAATTATTATTTTTCAAATAAAAAATGATTTTATTTAGAAATTAGATTAATAATATTTAGAAAATTATTTTCAAAAAATATATTTCTTTGTTGAATTCATAATGCCAATATTAGGTTACATTGAATTTTGGATAATTTTATAAAATAATTTAGTTTATCATGAATAGTAAAAATATTATTTTTAGTTTTCAATATGATTAATGACATCATAATGATATAATAATTAATATAAAATTCTAGTCAAATTGTGTACATTAAAATATGATATGAGGTGTCCCTAGTGGCCAATACCATGGAATAATACCATGGACAATCTTGTGGTTTTTCAAATACCACAAATGACATGTCCTTTGAAATTATTAAAAAACTCTCTCTCTTCTACTATTAATACCCACTCATTCCTTCATTTTATTTCATAAAAATGTGATGATAAATTCAGTACCTTAGATTTAATGTAATGTTTTTATGATAATGGAAAAATTCATCACCATCTCTCATTTACCCTTCTTTTACACTATAAATGATAATCCCATCTGAGATGTGTTAATTTACCCATTCAAGGATGACGAGTTTTCAATTTCTATTACCTTCTTAAATTATGGTCATGAAACCATTTTGATGATTGAAACATACTATAATATATGTATTATAACTTATTTAATTTTATTTAATATTTTATAAAAATGATATTAATTTATAAATAAAAATTAGTTCGTTGTGATAAAAAACCGCCAATTAACTCAAAAAATTATCATTAATGTTTTATATACTGATTCATCTAGAATCCCAATAACTGAATGAATTTTATAACAATGTAATATTATATATTTTAAAAAATAAAATAAAATTTATACTTTGGAGAACCTTTATCATATTATATGTTTATCCTTACATGTATATACATAAACCGGTCACGACTACTAAGAAAGAAAATGCCCCCAAACAATAAAATTGAACCACTTAAACCTAAAAAGAAGTCCACGAATGAACATAATAAGTATATAATAAATAAATTATATATATAATAGTTCATAGAAATACTAATTAAATAATTTAATTTTCTTATCCAGGACACTAAGATCAAGTGAAGAACACCATTAAACTTAAGGTATGGTTTTTCTACCCGATCCTCCATTTTCATTCGATTTAATCCTATTCCCTCCTTACCTCAATTAAATTCTTATTTATTCATATTTAATATATATAAATTATGTTTTAATGTTTCATATGGGTGTACCAACTAGAATAATACATTCATTTATGAGGAGATATATTTTTTAAAATGATATTTCAAAATTTTTTCCCGAAATACATGCCCGATTCAATGGAATTTCTCAAATTCTTACCTATTTTCAAGGGAAATATATAATATTTTTCTAGAAACCATTATCTTTCTAAAATAACTCATTTTATTACTAAAATAATATCTTACTTAACCTATGATTTTATTCAATAATTTTTCCAAAATAACTATTCTTTTCAAAGTAAAAGAGTATTTATCATTAAAATTACTCATTGATTTTATAAGAGTATCTTCATCTTAAAGCCTCCTGTTGATTTTTATGTATCATTGGGATTAATATTTTATGATAATATATACAATATTTAATATAATTATTTATGGTTAGTTTTACTTTGGATGTGCTATCTTAAAACCATTCACCAATTTACTTTGAATGGTAATTATTTATGCTTAAAGTTCGGGGAAATTTATTTACATTTCATATGTTAGTTTTAATATGAATGTATATGTTATTTATGTTTATCCCAATTCATATGAGGAATTAATTAGACTTAGTAAGTGATGTGTGGGGTGCTCTATATCCCCTCGATGAATTTTTAGGTTTCATGAGACAAACTACGCACTTGGCATGAGTCCTTGAAAAAATGGTTATTTATGGTATTCGTATGATGCCTTGACAATATTGTTATGATGTCGGACATTATGAATTCAATCATTATAAAAATAGAAATTTAGATTTTTCTATTTATTTCACTAGTATAATTTTTATTATTATTCTTTTAATGGAATTTTTTATCCATCACTTATTCCTACCATAATGTGTGCATGTTTATTTTAAAGGCATGTATTTTTAGTTATTAACCATTCAAAAAGTTTTTGTTTATGATCTCTTCCACTGTATTTCTTACCCATGCAGAGAATTTCAGCTCACCCTTTTCTTATGTTTCATTTTCACATGGCATTAAGAGGTGTAATATGAATGAAATGAAGGGATAATCTAGGAGTTATGAATGTTGTCAAAGGAATTTCAATATTTTTTCTTCTTTAAAGTTATAATGTTAATCCTATGTATGTATTTGGTTTTCCAAAACTACTAAACTATTCATTCCCTCATGATATAAATTTATTTTAATAATTAAAAATTAATTATTTAAGACACCAGATCCAGGTAATTGGGGTTGATTCCTTATAGTTGGTATCAATGGATTAAAATCGAAGAAGCAACATGGGAGCCAGAGGATCTTATGATGACAACCTACTGAATTTTTTTGTGAGATATCATTCTAGTAATTTGGAGGATTAAATTTTTGTAAGTAGGGAAGAATTTAACACACCAATTTTTTATAAATAATTTTAATATTGAATGAATGAAATAATAAGCCTCTACAAAACCCCACTTTTTTATAACCAAGTCAGTAAACATAAATTTTCTACCACTGTGATTTGAATTTCGAAAAACTGACATATACAGTTGCGTTTAGTAGGATATTTAGAGTCTAATAAGATGAAAATTATTTTTGGTGAATAGTAACATACCCTTATGAATAGTAATATGACCCTTATGGATAGTAAATCATATTATTATTTTATTTTCCTAAGGTTATAATATAATGAGATCTTGATTAAATTTTAAAGGTTATATAAAATGAAATATAGTTTTAAAATTAATATTTTTTAAATAAATTAAAATTTTATTTAAAAATTAAATTAATAATATTTTTGAAACTATTTCCCCAAAAAATATTTCATTTCTTAACTCAGAATTTTTATATTAGGTTACACTGAATTTGTGAGAATTTTAAAAATACATTACTTAATTGTGAATAGTAAAAATATAATTTTGAGTTTTCAATATGATTAATGACATCATAATGATGTAAAAATTAATATAAAATGATGTTTGAATCGTGTGCATCAAAAAATGATATTATTTTTCCCAATTGGAAAATAGCATGGGCTAATACCATGGGAAATCCCATGGTTTTGTGAATACCACTAATGAGGTGTCCTTTGAAATTAATAAAAAACTTTCTCTATTTTACTATAAATACCCATTAATTCATTCAATTTATTTATTTAAGAATTATTAATACTTGAATAAATTTTAGTTTAAACTAACTAGGTTTCCTCCCTAGGTTTCCTCAATTCCCCAAGGTCCCAACCTTCATGTTTTAGGAGCTACTCTTCAAGGTAAGGGAATATACCACCCTTCTCTTTTTCAAGAACCCTTCTTATGCTATTATATTTTAATTTCAATTGGGTTTGTTGGGATATGACATCAAAGATACCAATTAATGTCTATATTATGTAAAAATTATTATAGACCCATTTTTTCTCTCATCAAAATATTTTATGAAATTTTAAGTGACGTAGTTTGGCTGCTGGATTTTCTTAAGGGATTTTTCAACTTTTCTTTTATTTTGAGTTCATTTATTTTATTTTTCTTCCCTCAAAACCTATCATCCAAATGTTAGGATTACCAAATAACCTTAAATGTATTTTAATTTTGTTTTCATAATGGAATAATTCATCATCATCTATCCATTCCCCCTTTTTAATACTAGAAATTAAAACATCATCTGAGATGTGTTAATTTACAACATTCAAGTACGATGAGTTTTCAATTTATATTACCATAATCAATTATAGTCATGAAACCATTTTTATGGTGGAACCAGAGTATAATATATTTATTATAATATATTTATGGTTCTGGAATCATTTTTTACACATTAAATTTATTTATAAATAAAAACAAGTTCATTGTGATAAAAAACTGCCAATTAACCCAAACAATTATCATTAAAGTTTTATATAATGATTCATCTTCACTCCAAAAAACCAAATGAAATTTATATTCATGTAATATTATTAATTTTAAAAAATAAATTACAAATTCTATTATTGAATAAAATTTACAAATTACATGTTTATCCATAAATATATATAATTAAATTGTCCATGAATACCAAGGAAGAAAATGCTCCCAAACAATAAAATTGAACCAATTACACAAATCAAGAAGGACATGAATGAACATAATAAATATATAATAAATAAAATTAAATAAATAATATTTTATTTAGAAATTAATTAATGAATTTAATTTGGTTATCCAGGACACTAATAGAAAGCGAAGAACACTATCGAACTTAAGGTAAGGGTTTACCACCCGAACATCCATATTCATTCAGGTCACTCTTATTCTCTATATATTACAATTAAATTATTATTTATTCATATGTACTCAACATAAATTATATTTTAATTTTCTATATGTGTGTACCAACCTGAATCCTACTTTCATTTAGGGGGTGTTATATGTTTTAAAAGGATTTTTAAAACTTCTTCCCAAAATAGAAGCCCGATTCAAGGGAATTTCTCAAATTCTTACCTATTTTCAAGGGCACTATATAATCTATTTCTATAAACAATTATATTTTTAAAATAAATAATTTTATTATGAAAATACTATCTTACATAACTTCGGGTTTTATTCAAATATTTTTCCATAATAAATCTTATTCTCAAAGTAAAAGAGTATTTATCATAAGAATTACTCAATGATTTTATAAGAGTATCAACATGTATTTAAAAAATATTGTTGATTATTATGTATTATTGGGATTCATATTTTATTATATCATCTACCATAGTTATTTTAATGTTTTATTACTAGTTTTACTTTGGATGTTCCATCTTAAAACCATTCACCAATTTACATCGAATTGTTAGTATTTATTCTTAATGTTCAGGGAAAGTTATTTAAAATTCATATGGTGATTCAATATGAATTCATGTATTGTTTATGTTTATCCCCATTAATATTTATAATTCATTGGGATTAGTAAGTGATGTATGGGGCCCCCTATATCCCCTCGATGCATCAATAGGTATCATAAGACAAACTACGGTCTTGGCACGAGGCCTTGATGAAATGATTATTTATGGTGTTGGCATGAGGCCTTGATGGTATGGTTATGTTGTCCAGAATTATTAATTAACTCATTATGAAACTAGTAATTTAAAGTTCATTTGGTAATTCAACTAGTATAATTCCCATGATTATGATTTATTATGGAATTATTTATTCATCTCTTATTCCAACCTTAATGTGTTCAAGTTTATTTCTAAAGTCATGTTTTTTTAGTTATTCACCATTACTAATGTTTATTTTTATGATATATTACACTATATTTATTACTTTTATTTATAATTTTATCTCACCCCTTTCTTATGTTTCAATTTCCCAGGCAATGAAGAGGTATATTATCAATGACATGCAGGGATATCCTAGGAATTATGAATGTTGTCAAAGGAATTTCTAAATTGTTTCTCCCTTAAAGTTGTAATGTTAAAAATTTGTATGTATATGGTTTTAAAAAATTAATAAACTATTAAATTCATTAGGATATAAATTTATTGTAATCATTCCAATTTAATGATTTAAGGCACTAGATCTGGGCAACTAGGGTCAGGTCCTTATAGTGGGAATCAAAGGGTGTTTAGTAGAAAACATGCAAACTAGATATATAAAACATAGTTTTGGTAATAATGCCATAAGACAGACTTTGAGGATAACCATAAAAGAATGTCTTATAATTTTTGTATGGAATAGATTATGAGGATATTTCTAGAAAATACACCTCTTTCTGGATACTACAATTGGACGTGCTTCTGGATCAGATGTAACTATGAGTAACAACTATGATAAGGAGTTTCAGGCTTGACCAGAGGTGTACTGGTACATGAAAACATAACTTTCTGTGCTCCTAGTTTGACCCTACCAGGGGATATTCTTAGAAAAATTCACAATTTCGTTATATGCCATTATTAAGTATTTAAATGTAAATTTTTATTTAATGAAACCATGTTTTTGTTTATGATATTATCTATGTATAAGATTTCAATTAATGCTATGTATTTTTCTACGTTAAGATTATAAATTATGATTCATGACCTAATCTAGTGTTTTCCATTATTTATAAATGTCGCCTAGTGTATGGAATCTAAAAAACATGAATACACATGTCCCATGTAGGTATTTCCCTTTTATGGAAGAAAATGATGTGGGCTCTGGTGCTGCGACTGTTGCCAAGAAACTTATAACTATACTGGGATAATTGGATCATGTTTTGAATAATTACCATACATAAATGGATCATCCAGATCCATAATGCAGAGGAGACATGTTAGACTTCTTAATGTGATAACGGACTCCATCATTCAATGATACTACAAAACCATTCATGGAGAATTAGTGGACAAGTTATTTTGAAAATATATTTCTTGCTAAGGGGTGTAACGAAAGAGAGAAGGCTATCATGGTGGTTTATCGCCTATCAGGGGATGCAGATCAGTGGGGGTTGTTAATTCAAAACACAAAGGAGGATAAAATAGAATAAATTTAATAGAGGGATTTCATAGAAGTTTTCCTAAAAAGACATTTTCTTCATTATAAAGGAGAAGATATGGAGAGGCAATTCATGAGTCTCAAACAGAATGTGGATGAAAATGTTACAAAGTGGGATGCCAAATGTATATGGGTTACATGGAATGATGAAAACTATATACGTAATACAAGTAGAAATATTGATTGATTATTTTATAGTTTAAAACCATTCCCCAAAAGGGTACTAGTCCCCCAAAGTTTCTCATCATACGAAGATATTATCTCAAGTGCTATCAAGATAGATTAATAATTCAATAATATTTTTGACTTTAAGGAGAAGAAATAGAATAAGTGGGATGCTAAAAACTCTGGGAAAGGGAATAAGTAAATTGGGAAGAAGGGAAGATTTGACCTTCCACCCTATGATAACTATGGGAGGATAAAACATGTTACTTTCTTGAAGGGTATGGGTGTTTATTACAAGTGTGGAGAAAAAGGCCACCTATCCCTAAATTCTAAGGGGAAGAAAGAAGATACCAATGTTCAATTCTATAATTTTAGGCATATGGAGAACTATCTTAATTATTTTCTAAAGAGTCAAAGGAAACATGCCTCAGAAAAGCCCAAGGGAGTGAGGCTAAGCTTATTCTATCACAACTACGATGGTTGAAGTTCATAATGATGTGGTGGTAGGCACTTTAATCATTTCCTCAAACATAGAAAATGATTTATTTGATTTTGGATCATCACAATATATTATATATTCCATGATTTACAATAAAATAATATATTTCTAATTTGATTTAATAAATGAGTTTGCAGTCAAACCACCTAAGGTAAGTATAATTGCAACAACGATGTGTCGATTAACACCTTTTATGACACATAAAAGTTATTTAGTTTTAAACCTTATCAACATAACCATGATCAACATTAATATAATCCTTGGTATGGATTGAATTTCATATTATGATGCAAAAATATATTGTAATAAGAAAGAAGTTACAATTTTTGAGAATGGTGTAGAATACCTTATCTTTAGAAAATAAATGTCACCATCTGATACTTATCTAGATACACCATTCGTAGGTTTACTGAATGCAATTATTGGGGTGGATGAGAAATCAATATCTATGAGTGAGGAAATAAATGTTAATATTGAGGAAGTACCTATCAACCAATAATATATTGATGTTTTTCTAGAGTATTTACCTGGACATCCTCCAGAGCAGGAAGTTATGTTCTCTATTGATTTAATTTTTAGTTCATGGCCTATATCAAAGACTCTGTATATAATGGCCATTGTGTAATTAGTATAACTAAAGAAACAACTAGAGTAATTGAGTTATAAATGATTTATTCACCCTAGTATATCTCCATTAGGATCCCCTTTTATTTAAAAAAAATAAACATGGATCTATGAGGTTGTGCATTTATTATAGGGAGATCAATGCTATAAAAATAAAGAACAAGTATCCCCTACATCTCATTGATGATTTATTTAATCAACTTCAAGGATCCCAATATAATTTTAAGATTGTCCTTTGACCTAGATACCATCAGTTACATGTGAGGAAGGAAGATATTCCAAAGACTATATTTTGATCTAGGTATGGGAATTTCAAATTTACAATAATTCCTTTTGGATTGACTAATACACCATATATATTGATGTATATAATAAATAGTGTTTTAAAGGAATATATTTATGACTTATTTCTATTATTTATTGATGATATATTGGAATACTCCAAAATCTATGAAGATTATAAAAATCACTTGCGCACTATTATGAAGAATCTTAGAACAAATGAATTATATGGGATGTTTTGAATGAGTGAATTTTTGATTCACTCAATTTTCTTTCTTGGAAAAATTTTATATAAGTATAGAATATTTGTTGATCCTATAAAGCCAAAGGCTGTTCTATAATGGCCTAATCGAAACTAACATAACTGAGATGTGTAGATTTATTGGTTTAGCTAGTTATTATCAGCTTTTCATTAAGAACTTCACCCGTTTAGCCAACCCAATGACCAATCTTACATGTAATAGGCTTATGCTTTTATGGATAAAGGAATGCAAGGAATTTTTTGAAAAATTAAAGAGAAGATTAGTGAATTCTCAGATCCTAACTCTACCATTGTGAAATGATGGGTTTTTGATCTATAGTGATGATTCAAATAAAGGACTTGGCTGTGTCCTTATTCATAATGATAGAGTTACTGCCTATGCATTAAGGAAATTAAAAATTTATGAAAATAACTATCCAACTCATGATCTTGAGTTAGCATCTATAATATTTTCTGTGAAGATATATAGACATTATATCTATCATGAAAGGTGTGAGATATTTATTAATCACAAGAGCATTAAATACATATTCTCACAAAAAGAAATAAACATGAGGCAAATGTGATGGCTTGTGCTACTCAAGGATTATGATTTTTCTATAAACTACCACCTTGGAAAGTTAAATAAGGTAGATGATGCATTAAGTAGGAAAAATCATGGAGCCTTAAAAACCATGTATTGAAAGAGATACAATGTTTATAGATCTATTAATTATGGATTTGGGAATTATCAAAGAAGGTGAAACATCATTTATTTTTTAATAGGTTGTCCAACAATAATTATTGGAATGGATTAAAAGCTCTCATCCTGATGATGATAACCTTGAAAAGAAAATTAATGTTGTGAAATATTAGAAGATGTATTACTTCATGTCCAAAAATGGAATTCTGAAATCTGGGAAGAGGCTATGTTTTCCCTCTACAATCAAGTTGAAAAAGGAGTTATTGGATGATTCCCATAGCTAAAATTTATCTATACAACCTTGTAGTACTAAAATGTATATATATATGAAGGAACATTTATGGTGGGACCACATGAAGAAAGAAATTTTTTATTAGGTGTCATGATGTTTAGTCTGTCAACAAGTGAAGGTGGAAAGACAAAATCTTAGAGGAGTCATGCAACCTCTAACTATTCCTACATTCGCCCCCCTACAAAAACTTCCTCCTTGAAATTTCCAAAATGATACCTCACAAAATGATTTGGGTGGGTCTTCATCATAATCTTATTAGGGTCCCATGTTGCCTCATTGATTTTATGAATTTTCCAAAGTATCTTTACAAGTCATGTCCTCCGATTCCTCAACATATATTCTTTAGTGTTTAGAATCAAGATAGGCTCTTCAAAGTAAGATAAGTCATGTTCCAATTATATACCTTTATAAGCGAGGACATGAATTGGTTCTGGAATTTAATTTCTCCATAATGAGACATGGAACACATTGTGTGCTTTAGATAGGCTAGCTGTTATTGTCAAATGAAAAGCCACAACTCCAACTCTCTCTAGAATTTAAAAGAGACCAATGTACCTAGGGATCAGTTTCCATTTCCTCACAAATCTTATAACACCCTTACATATAGATAACTTTAAGAAAACATGATATCCTACTTGAAATTACAAATCCTTCCTTAAATTATCAGCATAACTCTTTTTCCTACATTGTGCTTATTTGATATGGGTTTGAATAGTCTTTAACTTTTCTATTGATTCCTCCACAAGATCTGGGACCAAAATCTTTCATTCACCCACTTCATCCCATAATTTTGGTGTACGACATATCTTTCCATACAATGCTTCATATGGTGCCATTAGAATTCTAGAATGGAAACTTTTATTGTAAGAAAAATCCACCAAAGGTATATACTGATCCCACATACATTGAAAATAAAGTGAACATGATCTCAACATATCTTATCAGGTTTGGATCCTCATTTCGGATTACCCTTCATTTTTAGAGTTATATGATGTACTCAAACAAAGCTCAGTATACAAATATTTCTAATGACATTTCAAGAATTTTTATGTAAATCAAGGATAATGACCAATCACTATTTAAATAGGTGCTCTATAAGGTATTACAAGTTCATTCATATAGATCTGTGTAAGGTGCTCTAGTGTAAAGTCCTTCCTTATAGTGACGAAATGTGTAGATTTGTAAATTTGATAAAAAATTGCTCATATTTCATCATTCTTCATTGTAGTTTTGGGTAATCTAGTGAAAAAAATCCATGGTGTTGTCATCAGATTCCCATGTAGTAATTGGTATAGGTTGCAAGACTCATCTTGGATTTTTTATTTTAGAATTCACCTATTGATATACAAAACATATTGATACACAATCTACAATTTCCCACTTCATGTTGTCCCAACATAAATGTTCCTTCAAATATCAGTACATTTTAGTACTACTAGGGTGTATAGGGAAATTCGAGCAATAGGAATCATCCAATAACTCCCTTTTTAGCTCGTGTATAGAGGGAACACATAACCTCCTCCCAAATTTCATAATTCCATATTCTCACATGAATTCATCCAACTTCCCCTCATTCACGACATTAATTTTCATTTGAAGGTTATGATCATTAGGTTGAGAGCTTTTAATACTTTCTAATAAAAATGGTCAGGAAACCAATTCAAAAATTAATAATTTTTTAACTTCTTAGTTAATTCCAAAATCCATATTTACTAGATCCATAAGCACACGATCCCTTTCAATCCTAATTTTGTTTAGGGCTCCATGTTTGTTCCTACTTAATGCACCAACTTCCTTATTTTCCTTTCCTAGGTGGTAGTGTATAGAAAAATCTCAATCCTTGATTAGATCATGTCATTGTCTTTGCCTCATGTTGAGATATTTTTGTGAGAATATGTATTTCATGCTCTTATTATCATTATATATCTCAAATATCTTACCATTGGGATAAGGTATTCATATCTTCAGAGAAAGTATTACATATGTTGACTCAAGGTCATGAGTTGGATAGTTAGGTTCATGATTTTTAACTAGTTTGATGTGTAGGAAATAACTCTATCATTCTGTTAAGGACACATCAAATTTCATTCTTGGATTCATCACTACACATCCTAAACCCATCATTTCATGATGGTAGATTTAGGATCCGAGCATTCCCTAATCTCCTATTTGATTCATCAAATAATTCCTCACGTTTATTTGTCTATACAAACACAACCCATTTATGTGTATTCTTGGTCATTGGGATGGATAAAAAGGAGAAGTTTTGAAACAAAAAATGATAATAACATACTAATCCAATAAAACTATGTACCTCAGTTATGTTCATTGGAGTAGGCCATTCTTGAATAGCCTTGGTCTTCACAGGATCAAAATATTTTCCATCCTTAAAGATAATTTGGCCATGAAAGGAAACTAATTGAAGACAAAATTCACACTTTCTAAACATCCCATATAATTCTTTACATCTAAGAGTCCTTAGAATAGTGCACAAGTGATTTTTATGATCTTTGTAGATTTTGGAGTGTACCAAGATATCATCAATAAATACCACAATATATCAGCAAAAAATAGAACCATAAAGTCAATAATATATTCCTTGAAAAATATATTTATTGGATCCATGAAAATAGAGGGTTTATCAGTCAGTCCAAAAGACATTACTATAAACTCATAATTTCCATACCTGGTTCAAAATGTTGTCATTGGAATATTTTCCTTCCTCACATGCAACTAATGATATCCATATCAAATGTCAATCTTTGAAGAAAATTGGGCTCCATGAAGTTTATAAAAAAAATACTCAACATGAGTTTGGTCATACCTTTTTTTATTGTTATATAATTGATCTCCCATTAGTCAATGCACAACATAATAGATCCGTCATTCTTTTTTATGAAAAGAATAGGGGATCCCCATTGAGAGAAACTAGGTTGAATAAATCATTTATCACTCAATTCCTCTAGTTGTTTCTTCAGTTATACTAAATATGTAGTGTCCATTATATAAGGATTATTTGATATTAGCCTTGAACTAGGAACTAAATCAATAAAGAACCCAACTTCATATTCTATAGGAAGTCATGGTAAATACTATAGAAAAACATCAATATATTCTTGAAAAATAGGCACATACATGATTTGAACATTTCATTCCTCACTCATAGATTTGAGTTCTCATCTTACCCCATAATTCCATTTATTGGAGCTACTAGGGGAGGATCTAGATAAAAATTATATGGTTACATTTATTATCTAAAGATAAGGGATTCTACACCATTCTCAAAAATTATAATTTTCTTCTTCTTGCAATAGATTTTTGTATCATAATTTGAAATCCAATCCATATAGAGGATTATATCAATTTCGATCATGGGTATGATGATAGGGTTTTCAAATAAGGAACGTTTATGTTTCATATGGTAGGTTTATCAACACATCTTGGTTGCAATTATACTTCCCTTAGTATTTTTGAATAAAAACTCCTTTATTTAATAAAATTGGAAATATCTAATTTTCATGGAAAACTGGGAAGATATAAAAGAATGTGATGATATAAAATTAAATAATGGAATGGATAATATTGAGGAAATTATTAATGTACCTACCACCATATAATTAATAACTTTAACCTTAGCAGTTGTGATAACAATATCATAGCCTTGCTTCTGAGGCATTTTCTAAGGCCCGTTTCCTTGACACTTTGGAAAATCATTAGCATAGTGACCCATATCCCTAAAATTATAGTATTGATCAGTGATAGCTTCTTTATTACCCATAAAACCCCTGTATAGGTGTAAATTTTCTACACACTAGTAACAGACCCCCATACCCTTCAGGAAAGTACCAGGGTATCTCTTCCCACAATTTTCCCAGGGTGAAAGTTAAACTCCTCCCTTCTTCCCAATTTCCATATTCCATTTTTTAGAGTTCTAAGAATCCCTATTCTTCTCTTTATTCCCCTTAAATTCATAATACACAGATAATTATTTCTATATCTTGATAGCACTTGAGACAATGTATTCATATGATGAGAAACTTTGGGAGACTAGTACCTGTCAGATGAATAGTATTAAATCATAAACAAATCAATCAATAATTATCCTTGAATTATGTATATAGTCTACAAAATTTCATTATATCCTTGTAAATTTGTATTCATACAATGAAACATTTTCATCCTCTTTCTTGCTGAGACTCAAAAATTTCCTCTCTATATCTTCTTATTGGTCACAAGGAAAATATTTTTCTAGGAAAGATTCATTAAAATACCTATATTCCATTTCTTATATTACTTCCTCCTACTTTTTATTTTAAATTAATGACCACCATTGATCCAAATCCCATGATAGACAATAAACCTCCATGACAACCTTCTCTCTTTCGTTATATCCCATAGTGAGAAATATCTTCTCTAAAGAACTTATCCACTGCTCCTCCATGAATGGGTTTGAAGTCCCATTGAATGATTGAGAATGTTTTCACCTAATGTGGTATAACATTAATTCTCCTTTTTGTGGATCTAGATGCTCTATAAAGGTAAGGTTATTTTTCATAACCAGATTCGACAATCCCAATAGTGTTATAAGTTTCTTGGCACCATTCGCAGCACCAGATCTAATATCATTATCTTGAATCGGAGGAAAATACCTACATGGGATGCACACGTTCTTGCAGTTTCCATTCCATCAACTAAGCACCATTTATAAATGATGGAATACACTATATTAGGTTATTAATTATAATGTATAATCTCAATGTATACAAATACATAGAAAAAATTGAAATCCTATACATAAATAATATCATAATCATAAATATGGTTTCTTTAAGTAAAAATTTACATTTAAATCCTTCATAATTGCTTGTAAGGGAAATGTGAATTATCCTAACCATATAACTCTATAGTGTCAAACTAGGTGCATAGTAAGGCCCATTTTCATGTACTAGGATACCCCAGGTCATGTCCAAAACTCCTTGTCAAAGTTGTTAATCCTAGGTACATCTGTGCTAGAACCACATTCATTTGTAGTATCCTGACAGGGATGTATTTTTTATAAATTTCCACAAAATCTATTCCTTACCAAAATTCCCAGACATTCTCATATGTTTATCTTCAATGTCTATCTTAGGGGTTTGTTCCCTAGTCTACTTTTTAAAAATCTATTTTCCATGTTCTGTACTAATCTTCCTCTCATACCAACTATGAGGACCTTACCCCAATTTCCTAGAGACTATGACTTAAATCATTACATTGGAATGATTAAAATAATGTTTTATCCCAAAGGAACAAAAAATTTAGAATTTTTTTAAAACAAGATACATACAATAGTTCAACATTACAACTTGAATGGAAAAACATATTGAAATTCCTTTGACAACATTCATAACTCCGATGTTATCCCTGCATGTCATTCATAATATACATATTTATGTCCTGGGAAAATTAATCATAAGATAGGGGTATTATAAAAAGATCGGTAAGGGTATGAAATATGATGATATATATCATAAATATAAACATTTGGAATGACGATGAACTAAAAACACATGCCTTTTAAAATAACTTAACCCATTATGGTAAAAATAAGAGCTGAATAAATAAATCAACAATAAAGCATAATCATTTATATTAAACTATTTGAATAGACATATGAACTTTTATTTATCATTTTCATACTAAGGGAATGTATAATGTCAGACATCATAACTATACCATCAAGCCCTCATTCCAAGCCCATAAATAACCATTTTGTCACGACCTCATGCCAATACCATATATTGTCTAATGAGACCTACTGATGCATCGAGGGGATAAATCAGGCCCCACCCATCACTTACTAAGTATAATTAATTCCTAATATGAATGGGGATAAACATAAATAACATATAAATTCATGTTTAAAGTAACATTTGAAATGTAAATAACTTTCCCCGAACATTAAGAATAAACACTAACCATTCAAAGTAATTTGATGAATGGTTTTAAGATAGAGCATCCACAGTCAAAATAATCACATTCCATTTGATTAAATATGGTAGATGATATCATAAAATATTAATCCCAATAATACATATCTCTTAACAAGAGTTTTTAAATAGATAAAGATACTCTAATACAATCATCGAGTAATTCTTAAGATAAGTACTCTTTCACATTGAAAAGAATTGTTCTTTTTGAAAATATTTGTATAAAAATAGAAGTCAAGTAGTATAGTATTTTCAGAATAAAATGATTTATTTTACAAAGAAAATGGTTTCTAAAAACAAATTATTGATTTCCCTTTAAAATATGTAATAATTTAAGAAATTCCCTTGAGTCGGTCTTGTATTTCAGGAAGAATTTTTGAATGATACTTTTAAAACAAATAACTACCCATAAATAAAAGTATGATTCTAGTTGGTAAAAACATATAAACATTCACACATAATTTTTGAAGAGTAAATATAAATAAATAATAAATTAATTGAGGTTTGTAGAGAATAAGAGTAATCTAAATAAAAATGGAGGTTCAGGTAGAAAACCCTTACCTTAAGTACGATGGTGGTCTTCACATGATCTTAGTGTCCTAGATTACAAAATTAAATTCATTAATTAATTTGTAAAGAAGATATTATTTTTTTAATTGATTTATTATATCCTTATTATGTTCATTCAAGGCCATCATGATGGGTTTTAGTGGTTCAATTTTATTCTTTGTGAGTGTTTTCTTCCTCGGTATTCATGACCTATTTACTTATATACATGGAAGGATAAAAAAGTAAGATGAGAAAGGTTTTCTAAAAAAAATTGTAATTTATTTTTTAAAATCATGAAGATTACATGGTTATAATATTCATTCAGTTATTGGGAGTGAATATTAATCATTATATAAAATTATAATGCTAATTGTTTGAGTTATTCGGCGGGTTTTTATCAGAAAGAACACATTTTTATTTATAAATTAATATCATGTGTAAAGGAAATATTCCAAAACCATAAATAATTTAAAATAAATTTATTATAGTGTGGGGAAACCATAAAAATTGTTTCATTACAGGATTTGAAGATAGTGATAGAAATTGGAAAACTGTCATCCTTGAATGTGATAAATGAACACATCTCGAATGGTGTTTTAATTTATAGTATTAAATAAGGGGGAAAGAGAGATGTAGCCGAATCATTCCATTATTATAAAAAATTTCTAGTAAATGTAAGTTAGTGGATTTATAATAACATTTTAATGAAAGGTGGTGAGGAAAGGAAAATAAAATATAGGAACTCAAAATAAAAGGAAAGTTGAGAAATCCCTTACGAAAATTTGGTAGCCTAACACCATCACATAAAAATTCATAAAATTTATTGATGAGAGAAAAGGGGGTCTCTCATAATTCATAAATAATATGGATCATAAGGGGGATATGTAATGAAATATCCCAACATAATACAATGTAAATTAAAAGAGAATAACACAAAAAGAGTTCATGAAAAAGAGAAGAGTTGTAGATTCCCTTAAATTGTAGAGTAACTCCTAAAACATGATGGTTGGGACGTTGGGGGATTGAGGAAACATTGGGAGGAATCTTAGGGAGGTAAAACTACAAGATATTCTAGGATTATTAATTTGGAATGAATTAAAATGAAGGAATGAGTGGGTATTTATTGTAAAATAGAGGGAGTTTTTTTTTTATTTTCAAAGGACACTTCATTAGTGTTATTTGAAAACCCATGGGATTTCCCATGGGTTTTTCTCTTGTTATTGGACACATGCGACACCTCTTATAATATTATAATGTACAAAATTCTACTATAAATTTATATTTATTATTAAATCATTATGATGTCATTAATCATACCGAAAACTCAAAACTGTATTTTTACTATACATGAAAAAATAATTTATTTTATAAAATTCTCAAAAATTCAACATAACCTACCATCAATGTTTGGAATTCAAAAAATGAACTCCATTTTTCAAAAATATTTTTTTAAATATTACAGATTTAATTTTTAAATAAAATCACAATTTATTCGAAAAATAACAATTTTAAGTCTATAATTTGTTTTATATCACCTTGAAAAATTAATAAAGATCTCATTATCTTATAAACTTATGATAATAAAATAGTAATATGATTTAATATTCATAAAGGTAATATTACTATTCATATTTCTATACATAAGGGTTTGTTACTATTCACCAAAAATTATGTTTGTCTTATCAGACTCTAAATATCGTACTGAATGCAACCGTGCATGTCATTTTTTCAAAATTCAAATCACAGAGGTGAAAAATTTATATTTACTGGCTAGGTTATAACAAAGTGGTGTTTTTTGGAGACACTATGTTTCATTAATTAAATAATTAATTTATTTATAAATACTTAGGGTGACAGAGAAATAATTCTCTATGTCATATGACTTTAAGGGTAAGCAAGAGAAGAATAGGGCTACTAAAAACTCTGTAAAATGGAAAAAGGGAATGGGGAAGAAGGTAAGAGTTGACCTTCCACCATGTGATAATTGTGGGAAGAGACACCATGGTACATTTTTGAAGGGTATGGGTGTTTGTTACAGGTGTGGATAAAAAGGACATCTATCCTGGGATTGTAAGGGGATGAAAAAAACTACCAATGTTCAATGGTATAATTATAGTGAGATGGGGAATTATGCTAATGATTGTCCAAAGCGTCAGGAAAAAGGGCCTCAGAAAAGGAAGAGGGAGAAAGGATAATCTTATACTGTCACAACTGTTGAGGTTTTAGTATATAATAATGTGGTTGCTGGTACTTTAATCATTTTATCAATCTTAGAAAATACTTTATTTGCTTCTGCATCATCAAATTCGTTTATATCTTCCATGTTTTCTAAGAAAATATGATATTTAAAATTTTATTTAATAAAGGATTTTTCTGTCAAAACTTCTAATGGAAGTATAATTACAATAGATATGTGTCGATCAATCCCCCATTTGACACATAAATGTGCCTTAGTTTAAAACTTTATCATCATATCCATGATCTCCATTAATATAATCCTCGATATGGAATGGATTTTAAATTATGATAAAAAATATTTTACAATATTAAGGAAGTTATTATTTTTGTTAATGGTGTAGAATCCCTTAAAATTAGAGTAGAAACGTCACCGTATTATTTTTTTATAGATCCACCCCCAACAAATCTACTGAATGAAATTATTGGGGAGGATGAGAAATCAATATCTATGAGTGACAAAGAAATGCTCAAATTGATGATGTACCTATTGTGAAAGAATATATTGATGTTTCTTTAGAAGATTTACCTTGACATCCTCCAGAGCAGAATGTTGAGTTCTCTATTGATTTAATTCCTTGTTGAAGGCCTATATCAATGTATCCTTATAAAAATGGACACTATGGAATTTGTAGAACTAAATAAACAATTGTTGGAATTGAGTGATAATGGATTTATTCTCCATAGTGTCTCTCTATGGGTAGCCCCTATTCTTTTCATCAAAAATAAAGATGGATCTATGGGGTTGTGAATTGACTATATGGAGATCATTACTATAAAAATAAATAACAAGTATCCCAAATCTCACATCGATTATTTATTTTATCAACTTTATAGAGAACAATATTTTTTGAAAATTGACCTTCGATCAGGATATCATCAGTAGCATGTGAGGAAATAAGATATTCCAAAGACAACATTTCGAGAAAGGTATGGGAATTACATGTTTATAGTAATGTCTTTTGGACTGACTAATGCAACCACTGTTTTCATGGATCTAATGAATATAGTTTTCAAGGAATATCTTAAATAATATATGGTGTTATTTACTAATGATATCTTGGTATACCCCAAAATCTATGAATATCATAAAAATCACTTTCTCACTACTCTGAATACTCATAGAATAAATGAATTATATGGAAATTTTAGCAAGTGTAAATTTTGGCTTCAATAAATTCCCTTTCATAGACACATTGTCTCTAAGGATGGAATATCTGATGATCCTTCAAAGATAGAGGATGTTCAATAATGGACTACTCCAATGAACATAACTGAGGTACATTGTTTTATTGGATTATCAGAATATTATCAACATTTCATTTAAAAATTATCCTATTTAGAAAACCCAATAACCAAACATACACGTAAAGGAGTTATGTTTGGTTAGACAAAATAATTCGAGGAATTTTTTGAAGAATTAAATACGATATTAGTGAATGCTTCAACCCTAACTCCTCCATCAGGAAATGATAGATTTGTGATCTATAGTGATGCATCAATGAATGGTCTTGGCTGTGTTCTTATGCATAATGATAGAGTTATTGCCTATACATTAAGGTAGTTAAAAATTCATTAACAGACCGATCAAACTCATGATCTTGAGTAAGCATCTATAATATTATCTCTAAAGATATGGAGACATTATATCTGTGGTGTATAATGTTAGATATATACTGATCACAAGAGAAAGAATTATGTCTTCTCCCAAAAATAACTCAACATGAAAAAAATTCCATGGCTTGAGCTGCTCAAGTATTATGATTCTTCTATACAATACCACCAAGGAATTTCAAATAAGGTAGCTGATTTGTTAAGAAGGAAGGATCATGGAGCTCTAAAAAAATGAGGATTGAATGGGATTTAGTGTTTATGGATCTAGTAAATATGGATTTGGGAATTATCCAAGAAGGAGAAACAACATTACTTTTTTAATTGGTTTCCCAACCATATTTTTTTGAAATGATTAAAATCTCTCAACCTTATATTGAGAACTTTCAAAAGAAAATTAATGTTGTGAAGGATGGGTTATTAGATGACTTCATGTGTGAAGATGGAATTTTGAAATTTGGGAAGAGGCTATGTGTTCCCTCTATACCCAAGTTGAAAAGGGAGTTATTAGATGATTCCCATAGATCAAAGTTCTCTATACAACCAAGTAGTACTGAAATGTATAGAGATATTAAGAAACATTTATGGTGGGACAATATGAAGTGGGAAATTGCTGATTATATATCAATATGTTTAGTATGTCAATATGTGAAGGATGAAAGACAACATCCTGGAGGATTCAAGAAACCTCTACCTATTTCTACATAGAAATGGGATGAAATCACCATGGATTTTGTCACTGGATTACCCAAATATACATGAAATAATGATGCAATATGGGTAATTGTGGATTGACTTAATGAATCTGCACATTTTCTCGGTATAAGGGATAATTTTCCATTAGGGTGACTTGCATAAATCTATATTAATGATGTTTTAAGACTTCATGGAGCACCCCTTTAAATAGTGTATGATTTAAATTTTCAATATACATAGAAATTCTATAAAATTATCCAGAAATCATTGGATATTGAGATTTGTTTGAGTACTTTTTATCACCCTCAAATAGATGGGAAATCAAAAAGGATGATCCAAACCATAGAATACATGTTGATATAATTCGCACTTTATTTTAATGATAAATGGGATAAGTATTTACCTTTGTGATGTTGTCATACAATAATAGATTCCATTTAATCATTCAAATGTCTCCATATAAAGCATTATATGGAAAGATATGTCGAACACCAACATGTTGGGATGACGTTAGTGAATGGAAAATTGTGGGCCTAGAGATTGTGGAAGAAACAACAACAAAGGTATAGACTATTAAACCCACATCAAAGTAGATCATAGAAGGAAAAAAGGGTTATACAGATAATCAAAGGATGGATTTGGAATTTAAAGTAAGAGAACATGTTTTCTTAATGGTATCTCCATGAAAGGGTGTTATAAGATTTTGGAGGAAAGGGAAAATGAGACCTAGGTTGATTGGAAATTTTGAAATTCTAGACAGAGTTGGAGTTTGGATTATTGTTTGGAAATACCACCTAGCCAATCTAAAGTACAAAATGTGTTCCATTTATCATTATTGGGAAAGTACATTCTAAACCCAATGCATATCCTCACATTTAAAGATATAGAATTGGAACATGAATTATCTTACTATGAAGATTATATCTATATTCTAGACACTAAAGAACATGTGTTGATGAATCATATGACTAAAATGGTAAATATACTTTGGAAAAATCATATAATCGAAGAGGAAACTTGGGATCCTGAGGAGATTATAAGGATGACCAACACAAATATTTTTCTAAGGCAACATTCTGGTAATTTCGAGGATGAAATATTTGTACGAGGAACATATTTAATACCTGAAGTTTTTATAAATATATTTAATACTGAATGCATGAACATTGAGTCCAAAAAAACACCACTTTGTTATAACTAATCCCATAAACATAATTTTTTACCTCTGTGATTTGAATTCTGAAAAATTAACATTCAGGGTTGCGTTTAGTAAAATAGTTAATGTCTGATAAGACAAACATAATTTTTGGTAAATTGTAAAATAACCATATGAATAGTAATATGACCCTGATGAATTGTATATAATGTTATTATTTTATTGTCTTATGCTTCTAAGATAATGAGATCTTGATTAATTTTTCTAGGTGATATAAAATGAATTATAGTTTTAAATTGTAATTTTTTAAATAAATTATGACTTTATTTAAAAATTAACTTATTAATATTTTATTTTTATTCTTATAAAAATAGATTTTATTTTTGAATTCATAATTTATATATTAGGTTAAAATGAATTTACAATAATTTTATCAAATACTTTAGTTTTTTCATGAATATTAAAAATATAGTTTTGAGTTTTCTGTATGATTAATAACATCATAATGATGTAATAATTAATATAAAATTCAGGTCACATTATGTACATTAAAATACGACATGATGTGTCAAAATTGTCCAATACTATGGAAAAATACCATGGGGAAGCCCATGGTTTTTAAAATACCACTAATGAAGTGTCATTTGTAATTAAAAAACACTCCCTTGGTTTTACTATAAATACCCACTCATTACTTCATTTTATTTCATTACAAATTCATCATCCTAGAATATATAGTATTTTTAACTCCCTAGGATTCCTTTAGAGGTTTCATCAAGAAACTAAGATCCCAACATTCGTGTTTTAGTTTTTACTCTACAAGGTATGGGAATTTACCACCCTCCACTTTTTCAAGAACTATTTTTTGTTATTCTATTTTAATTTCAAATTGATTATGTTCAGATATGTCATTTAATATCCCACTTACTATCAATATAATGTAATAATGAAGGGATATACCCTTTTATCTCATCAAAATATTTTATGAATTTATATGTGACCTCGTTAGGCTACCGAATTTCGGAAGGGATTTATCAACTTTACTTTTATTTTGGGTTCCTTTCTTCTCTTTTTCATTCCTCACATCTTTTGATTAAAATTTTATGATAACTCCTGTAACTTACATGTACTATAATTTTTTTTATGATAATGTAATAATTCATCATTATCTTCCATTTCCTCTGCTTTTATACTATAAATTAAAACACTAGCGTAGATGTTTTAATTTGTCACATTCAAGTACAACTGGTTTTCAATTTCTATCATCATCTTCAATTATGGTCATGAAACCATATTTTATGGCTGAACTAGACTATAATATATGTATTATAACTTAGGTAAGGATATTGAATCTTTTTCTACACATGATATTAATTTATAAATAAAAATGAGTTCGTTGTGATAAAAAACCGCAAATTAACTCCAATAATTATCATTAATGTTTTATATAATGATTCATCTTCAATCACAATAATTGAATGATATTTATAACCATTTAATAATTTGGATGTTAAAAAATAAAATACAACATCTATTCTTGACAACCATTCTCATCTTACATGTTTATCCTTACTTGTGTAGAAGTAAACCGATCATGAATACCAGGAATAAAAAACTCCCAAATAATAAAATTGAACCACTTAAAACCATCAAGAAGGCCGTGAATGAAATTAATATGGAATTAATGACTTAATTAAATAAAAAAAAGTTCTTTAAATATTAATTAATTAATTTAATTTCGTTATCCAGGACTAATATTAAGTGAAGAACACCATCAGACTTAAGGTAAGGGCTTTCTACCATAACCTCCTTTTTCATTCAGGATAATATTATTCTCTACTTACATAAATTAAATTCATATTTATTCATATGTAATCCACATAAATTCTGATTTAATTTTTTATATATGTGTACTAGCCAAATTACTACTTTCAATTATGGGGATTTATATGTTTTAAATGGATCTTTTAAAAATTCTCCCCAAAATGAAATCCCAAATCAAGGGAATTTCTCAAATTCTACCTATTTTTATGGGAACGCTATAATATTTTTTAGAAAACATTATATTTATAAAATAAATAATTTTATTATGAAAATACTAACTTACTTAACTTCTAGTTTTATACAATTTTTTCAAAAATAACACTTCTTTTTAAAGTAAAAGATTATTTATCTTAAGAATTACTCGATGATTTTATAAAAGTATATTCATTTATTTCAACTCTCTTATTGATTCTTATGTATTATTGGAATAAAAAATTTATGATATCATCTAACATATTTAACTGAATGGTTTATGATTAGTTTTACTATGTATGTGCTATCTTAAAACCATTCACCAATTTACTTCGAATGGTTTGAGTTTATGCTTAATGTTCAAGGAAATTTATTTAAATTTCATATGTCAGTTTCATTATGAATGTATATGTTGTTTATGTTTATCCCCATTCATATAAGAAATTAAATGGACATAGTATGTGATAGGTGGGGCCCTATATAGCCCCTTGATGCCTTAGAAGGTCTCATGAGACAATCTACGGTCTTGGCATGAGGTCTTGACAAAATGGTTATTTATTGTCCTTTCACGAGACCTTGATAGTATGGTTATGATGTCCGGAATTATGTAATCCCTCATTATGAAACTAGTAATTGAATTTTCATGTGGTTGTTAAACTATTAAAATACTAATGTTTATTCATTATTATGGAATTTTATATTCAGCTCTTATTCCTACCATAATGTGTTCACGTTTATTTTTAAAGGGATGTGTTTTTAGTTATTCACCATGCCTAATTTTTATGTTTATGATATCTTCTGTTTTATTGCTTACCCTTTCTGAGCATTTGATCTCACACCTTTCTTATGTTTCAGTTTACTAGGACATCAAGAGGTATATTATGAATTAAATGAATGGATAACATAAGAGTTATGAATATTTTCAAAGGAATTTATATATTGTTTTTCTTTTAAAGTTTTCATGTTGAACCTATGTATGTGTCTAGTTTTCCAAAACTACAAAACTATACATTCTTTTGGGATATAAATTTCTTGTAATCATTCCAATGTAATGATTTAAGGCACCAGATATGAGAAATCGTGTTTGGGTCCTTACAATATAATCCTGTATTGTTTCAAAAATCCCTAATGGGGATACTTTAGGTATAGTCATAAAGTGGTGTCATAAGAAGAGGTGAAATTTCTAACTATGTGTATTTGTTTTATTTCTCATTCCACCTATTTAAAATATCATTAATTTATGATTATATAATAACAAAAATATTTAACATATAATGATATTTAATTATGTTAATTTAATGAAAAATATCAATCTTTTATTCCTTGAAATGGGAAATGATAATGTCGTTTGTGTGCCTAAAAGAATACCGCCTCATGTACCGATGTGACACGTTTTACATCAACACATATCATGATTGGGTATGATGATGGATATAAAGTATATGTGTAATATTTAAAAAAAACTATACATATTTATCCATTATATCATATATACATATTTTCATTCCTTTTTTAGGGGATATGATAATGTTTCTCATGTGTACGTCAGACTGCTGCCTCGCAAAGCTATGAGGTTTATTTTTAACTAATGATTTTAAAGTAAGGTAATAAGAATAATGTTAATTTATATATGTGATATAAATGAAATAATTATGAAATTAATAACATATTTATAATTATTAAAATTTAATATATCATTTTCTTTTTAACATTTTCACTCACTAAAAGATGATAATGCCATTCGTGTACATGTGAACTACCGCCTTTATGCAGTGATTTGAGTCTCTTTTAATTTCCACACCACATGGATGATATATATTAGTATAATTAAAGAAATAATATGGTTTTTTGGATATTATAATAATTATATGAGGATAAAATATTACTCACCTCCTTTCTATAATGCTCTTTGTAAAATGGAAATGTTACCTATGCGTACGTATGACCTACCGTCTCCATGATTGTGTCATACTTTAGTTATCAAACCCATATTACATGATTGGTAATAAAATTATAATAGATGTATAAATATGATAATTATTTAAGTATTATTATAATAGATATGATGGTACTAAAAAATATTCACAGGAATCAGAATTTTCATGACAAAGCACGAATGAGAAAAAAGGCAATTAACACCCGAAACAATGAAAATAATGAAATAATTTTAAGGAACATGTGATAAGATGTTATAAAATGATCATATATGATATTATAATTATTAATATGGTTCTGTTTTAAGTTAATATCATTTTTAAAACCACTATAACTGAGGTTAAATCATTTTTTACCAAAAAAATGCTCGAGATAAAGGACATCATCTCAATTTCCCTTCATAATGGAATATTGTAATGTTATACACCTAATTTGTTTATATATTGTATATAATTATAATTTTACATTTAATATCTGGAATCATTTATAATTTATTTTATTTTAAGGTTCAATTTGAATTATTTAATCATATGTATTTGACTTGAAAACTACTAAGTTGTAATGAATTTCATAACTCAATTTATTTTCATTGGGTTATATTACTCTTTGGTTGTATTTGATATTTTAATATTATGTGTGTAATTACTATTTATTATATTATCATTTCATTTCATTTTTTATATTTTGATTTTAATTTTACACAAATAATTGATTCATTTATTAGTTCTCACTTCAATATTATTATCATTATATTTTTTTACATCACAATATCATTATAATAAAAATTATTTATTCTTGAATTTCAATTGATGTAATTTATTTGATCATTTTATAATAAACCCATTTAATTTTTATTTTACTATGGATATTCAATATACTTTCAAGTAATAATTCCATTTTCCACTACTCGATTCTTAAAATAATTGATAAACTATTTTTATTAAAATATAACTATATTTCCCTCTTTTGTCAGAGATCCATTTTTCCAAAAAATCATATTTTCCAAAAAACTAGATTTCAAAAAAGTTTTTAAAAATTTTAAACATCATTTATAAATAAAATTTTCATCTTTTTAATGTTTTTCAATGTGTTTTAAAAGGAATCGTCATTTTTTTTTCAAAACACACCCTATTTGGATTTTATCGAAAAAGTGAAAGAAATATTTTTCATAATGTGTATAGGAGGAACAAAATTTCCTATCATCCTGAACACTCAATTTTATAAGAAACTCTTAAATTATTGAAATTTTATTTTCAATGATTTTATTTTCAAAATTTTATATATTAATTGTTTTTTCTAAAAGGTGTTTTTAAAGTGAAATTGTTATTTTATTCAAGAATGATTTAAAGTATCATTTTATAGAATTTATATTTATAAATGACAAACAAGCTTATTTTACTTATGATCCACTGTGTATATGTTGCATTAATATCATATTTATTATTTATTTGGATGGTTTATGATCAATTTACAAAATAAAGTATTGAAATTTACTTTGTTGATTTATTTTTTTATTGTCATTGACTTTCTTTTGAAACAATTACTCACTTGAAATCATTGTACAATTTAATTCTTAAAAATATCCATATTTATCATATCATGGATATGATTATTTCATATACTATATATAATTTTTATATATGGTGTTACTCTTAAAAATACGTATTTTTTGTATCATGGATATTTTTATTTTTCAAACAATATCTAATTTCTACACATGGTGTTGTACCATGAAATTTGATTTTTATCTAGGGAAATATTGATAAATATCAATTCTCTACTCAATATAGATATTTGATGATAAAGAACATTTTTAAGGAATTAAATCAATTTTTCTATATATGATGAATTCTTTGTACATGAAAATATGGGTGAGGCATTGAGTTATATAGCCCATGATGGATCAATAGTCCCACAAGGAAAATCAGTAATCTAGCATTAAAAAAGTTTCTACATATAGTTTCAAACATTCTTGTGAAAGGTATTCCAAGTGGAGGTCCTATTATTGGGAACATGAAATCCAACGATTATGTATTCCCATATTTAAGAATTTATTTATTACAATTGATGATATTATATATGGATGCATTTAATTCATAGTTTATTTAACAAATGGAATGTGTTTTTAGTTATTTAATTTTACAAATTGAATATTTATTATCATATTACAAATGATATTTTCATAATGATGTTATCTTTGGGTCAGTTTCATTCACATTTTACTGATTAAAAAGAATGTGTATTCAGTTATTTAACTTTATATATTGATAATTCCTTATGTCATCATGATAGTTATGTTATTTAAATGAAATATGTTTTTGTTATTTAACATTCTATGTTGATTATGATTATTGATTCATTATACCTCCCACCATACATAACACTTACTAAGTATGTGATCTCACCCTTATTTTGTATTTTCCTAAGAATCCTTGAAGTATACTATGAGTAAATTCTAAGATATACTATATGTATTGATTATATTATAGAAATAAATATGTTGTAATTTTTTTCAAATTTAATTTAAAACTCAATTGTGTATCTAGTTAACCAATACTACTTTACTATTTGGTCATTCTTGATTTAATTCATAATGTATTATGGAAATGTAATAAATAATTCACTAGATCATTGATATTGGGGTCAAGGTATCTACAGTTAGTATCATAATAAATTTAGTAGAAAAATTTAGATCTATATTTAGGAAAAAATGATTATAGACTATAAAAATATGATTGAATTTGAGGAAAAGTATCAAACAACTACCTAATGTTTTGGTTAGGTAAATATTATGTGGTTTTTCTAAGTAATAAATCCCTATTTGGATACTTGTAGTGGATGTGGTTCCAGAAAAAATTTACCTAGGTTTAATAACATAAAAAATGGAGCATTAGCCTTGACCTGATCATCACCTGGTATATAACAACATGCCTTACTGTGCACCTGGTATGACACTCACAAGTGATTTTATTTGGTTTATTTATATTTTATTTACAAACCATTATGAAGGATTTGAATAGAATATGATAACGAATAACCTAGGTTAATTCTAAGGTGGATTATATTATAAAAATGATGTTGTGATTTTGACATCCTATAAATGATTATATAGTGTTCCCACAAGTATAGTTGCTTCACACATTGTGCCTTTTGGTTTTATTCAATAGATATAACCCGAAGAAATCATGCTAAAATTGAACATGAAGGACAATGTGGTGACTGTGAGAAACCAAATGGGTTGACTATAGGAGTGAAAGATATTATTATTATATGTAATTAGTTATGATAAAATATTATTCACAACCTATACCTTAACCAGCTTTAGACTCACCAAATAAGAGAAGGATATAGTTTTCTAAGAGATTTAGTGGTGGAAACCATGGAGGAAAGAAGGATCGATTTTAATCATGTGAGAAATTGAGAAAGCAAATCCCATTAATTTTTCTTAAAGTAATGAGAAAATGATTTATGTGTGGAAATGAAGGGCCTAAATTAAATAATTACAACGAAAAAAAAGTGTATGATGGAATCAATTAAATATCATCCTAAGGATCCATTTATAGTTAGTTGTATTAAATGTGGAGAAAAATTGAATTATCAATGTCAATGGACACTTCTAAAGGTTAAACTCTAGAAAAAGGAAGGACCTATGATAATATAAAATTGAAAATGTATTTATGTATTGGGAATCAAGAATTAAATTATAGAAGTATTTTTATGCATGATATTTTGGTTAAATTAATCATAAAACATGTGAGGACTATATTAAATATCAAAAGAAGATATATATTCATTAACATCGATGTTATGGATACCATATTGGGTTTATGAGTTTAATATTGATCATAAGTTTAAATTATTAAACACCACTTTTATGTTTTATGTGATGTGATTATAAAATGATTATGTATGTTTTTGGATAAAATTTATGGAAATATATCATAATGGGTTAGTATATAAAAGAGTTATATTTGGTAGAATGTCCTTAATTTTTTCACATAATATTAAAGGTATTGTAAACTGCTATGATTTATAATATCTTTAATGTTATAGTAAATACAGTTCATCACAATTTGAGATTGTAAATATATTAATAAAATTTTAGAAAAAGGAAAACCCTTCACATATAAGAAATCCCATGAGGTTGAAACCCACAAAAAGGAGGATAATGGTTTAATGATTACCACTATCCTACAAGATGTTTAGGTTAATATGTCATTTTTTTAGTTGAATAATTTTATAATGAAATACTAATGATGAACCAATGGTATTATTATTGAGGTTTGATGATTAATTTATTATATTGGATAAATTGTGCTAACCACATTGGTTTTGGAAAATATTTATAGATAGATAGACAAAAGTTTCACACATTTATAGATCTTATGATATGTTAAAAGTTAATTTTAGTATTTTAAGAATAAAAAATTTATTTTTAGATATTAATTTCATTGAGTAAGTGATGAATTTGAAATTGATAAAAGGACATCCAAATGGTGAAATTGTTCATATAAAATAAAAACATATCAATTAAGTATATTTCCATGTATTTTTACATAGTAAAATAATTCCTCAACATTATAGAAATGATCTAGAAAAATATTTATCTTGTTATGTTAACACATGTTAAATAAAATGATATCTTAAATCATCAAAGATATATGTTTTTTAGGTCCTTTTATTTCCATTGATCGGACACTTTCAGGTGATTAATGGCCTCTAACACTCTCTGTAATTGTTTACACTTTTCTTCCATTTCAACATATTCACTTTCCACGTATGTTATCATACTTAGAGACATGTTTTTGTTTTGTCACATATTACCTTAATATCTCCATTTCACTCTTTTCATGAGGAAGTTTTATTAACCCTCTTACAATGTGGATTCTTAATAAATTAATTTTCAAATATTAAACACTTTATTTTTTGAGAATTAGATCAAATTCAGAGGATATAATTTATTTAATGTGGGGTTAATATACCATACAAAAATTATAAAATTAAAAATTTTATTAGATAGTGTATCATACATGAAACATGGATCTTAAACAACCCATCAAATATATTTCTATAATTTTAATCTTTTTTATAGGTTTTGAACAAGTAACCCCAAGCCTAAATGGACTATAATATAGTATATCATTAAATCTAGTCATCAAATTGTAGAGTTTGAATAGTAATAAATATATTTATTAAAATTATATGTTTTATACATGTATATACAAATTAAATGGTTATCTATTTACGATAAATAAAATAAGTACCACTTGAAAGAAAAATATTTTTTTTGAAAAACTGTATTATGTTTATAAAATACAGTTTAGTCACACATTGCACACATAATATAAAATTAAATTTAATCACTTATTGAAAAATTATTTGAAAAAATTAAATTAATTTTTGAAATCATAATTTAAAAATTATCTTAACATTTATTTTTGATACTTTTCTGAAAATTTTCATTTTTTGATGAATAGTGAAAATACTGATTTTTATTTGAAAACAACATTTTCATTAAAATTATATGAAAAGATAAATTATATTATAAATTTATTTTATAGTAAAATAATTTCAATTATATTATAATAAATAATATTAAGATCGTTGAAATCAATTTAATATTTAATTTTGATAATTAAACCATCTATACTTATGAAAGTTTTCTTTTAAAAAACCCCCCTTTTCATCACGTTTGCAGGTTTTGATTTGAAATTATTTTTTCCTCTTATCTGAATTGAATTTGGTTAAATGGATTCCTTATTAGGAGTTAGAATAATTTATATTTTAAAATAATTTCTACATAATATTTGACCATAATAAACAGTGGAAACCTAAAATATTACTTACCAATGTTAAAGTAAAAATGGATTTAGTATGGGGTTAAACTAAAAATATAAGGGTTAAAATCACCTAAAAAATGTATAAAATATAATTTATTGAACTATTTCAACCTTTTAATTTCTAAGGATATATAATAATAATTTATTTTCCCTTGTGTGATGTGAAAAACTTGGGTGTACCTTTTTTATTTTAAAACCATTAAAGTGTACCACTCACCTCACTTATATAAGGCCAACACCCATCCTCTCTTATGAACCCAATCAAAGCATTTTAGTTTTAAGAAGACCTACCAAAATAACATAAATAATTAAATCCTCTAATATTAGAAGCCTTTTGTTTATGTAAATCCATTATAGGAATACTTTATGTATAATCCTAATGAGGTGGTTTGAGAAGAGGTCAAATTTTTTACTATGCATTTATTATTTCTTCTTCCACCACCTTCAAATATTATTAATTTATGATTATGTAATAAGAAAATTATATTAAATATAATGATATGTAAATATATTAATGTAAATACATAT
Organism: Viscum album; assembly: GCA_963277665.1. NCBI lineage: Eukaryota > Viridiplantae > Streptophyta > Magnoliopsida > Santalales > Viscaceae > Viscum > Viscum album. The sequence continues at coordinate 1,219,509,443 of OY728151.1, forward strand.
ATTAATCTCATATTCTCCCAAATGGGAAATGATAATGTCGCTCATGTGTACAACAAACTATAACCTCATGAACTGATTTCACATGTTTTCTATCTTCACCTCTCACGGTTGGGTATAATAATGAATAGAAGGTATATAAATGATATTTATAAAAAAATAATATATTTTTATTCATTTTATAATATATATCTATTACTTTATAGTTAGTAAGGGATATGATATCATCACTCATGTGTATGATGAACAACCTTCTCGTGAAGCGATGTGAATTGTTTTTCGCTAACACTTCAAATAGAAGATAGTAAGGATAAAATTAATGTATATATGTTATGTAAATGAAATAATAATGATATTAATGAAATATTTATCAATTTTAATGATAACATATCATTTTATTTCTTACATTTTCACTCACTGAAATATGATAGCGTCCTTCATGTACGTGTGGAATACCCCCTTCATGAAGTGATGTGACTCTATTTTAATTGTTGAGTCAATAAGGCTCTCCTTATGAATTTTCCATTCCTTCATGTAAGGGGAAGATTGTTGATTCATTAAGGTTTTCTTTATTACTTTATCATTCCTCTTGTTTTGAAAATCACAAACACCTTATTTTAAGGCAAATCTTATTTACCCCTCTTTTACTTATATAAGGAAAATTTCCTCCCGTAAGGAAAATTTACCCTTTCCTAGATTTCATTGTTCATATCATAAATTTTTTCTAAGAATAAAATTCGGATTGTAATTCAAGACCTCGGAATCATATAATACTTAAGTATGAGGTATTCTGTTTAAGACTCCGAATTCTGGATACAAACACTCTTGAAGTTCAACTTCAAATTTTGATTACAAACTTATGTAAAGTTCGACTCCAAATTATGATTACGAACTTATGTAAAGTTCAACTCCGAATTATGATTACGAACTTATGTAAAGTTCGACTCTGAATTCTGATTACGAACTTATGTAAAGTTTGACTCCGAATTCTAGTTACGAACTCCTCTAAGTTCTGGCTCCAAGTTCTCTGAATTCATACTCCGAACTATAACGAGTTTTGAATCCTAATTCTCATGAACTTTGACTCCAAACTTTGTTAGTTCTGGTTCCGAATTCTTATGAATCTAGAATCCGAATTTCATTGAAATTCAAACTCCGGATTTCTTCATAATCCAGGTTCCAAATTCCTACAAAACAGAATCTGAATATCTTAGTACTACAGACTCTGAATTCATTTTTTCCTACATTTTGAACATTCATTTTCTCCATTCCGAATATCAGTTTAGTTATGCTTACAATAGTTTTATTACAAAATTATGTCGTGATTTTAGTTATTGACTAACCATTGTTTGAGGGACACGTGTACATGTCCCTCCGAAATTCAAGGAAGAATTTGACCGTTGGTGGAGGGAGCCAACTGTTGGAGCTTCACCTATAAATAAGAGCTCATTTGAAAGTGTTAGAGACTTTTTCTGAATCTTTTGGAATTTTGGACGATCATAACTTCCTGAAGTGATTTCTAGAGAGAGATGCTCTTATCAACTCTCAAGCTTTGTGATAAAGTTTGAACAGATTATTCAAACTTTTCCATGTGCATATTTTCTTCATGCGACTCTGATTATTGCAGAGTACAATCGAGGGCTTTCGGGGATAGGAAGACAGAGGTTCCAACACCTTGAATTTGAGGGCTTCCTTGCTGAGGAAGATAGAAGTGCCGACTACCTGATAGTTGAGGGCTTTCGGGGATAAGAAGACAGAATCCAATATTCATATCGAGGGCTTACCCTCGTGTGGGTAATAATGACTTTCTAGAAAGTATATATCAAGGGACCTTTATCCAAGGTTGTTGGATACCACTATCTTTGGGTTAAAAGACTTATTACATGTTAATTGTTTTTGTTAAATGTTTTTCCGATGAAATTTGTATTGTTGAGGAAAGTATACCTTCATATACTTCCTCATTCTTGTACTCTGATATAGTTGGATTCTATACGCTTTAAGGTAGAATATTTATCTTTGTAAACTTTTTTTAAGTTTTATTTTCATAATCACTTTTCCGAAATCTAGTAAGTGATTATAACTTATAGAGGTATTGTAAATTATCTGGTTTAACCTTGTTAAACATAACCATCTTTAAAAGTTCCAAAATAATTTTTAAAAGGTACAATTCACCCCCCCTCTTGTATCTGAGAATCTGATTCTTAATTTGATCCTACATTTGGTATTATAGAGTATATCATACTCACATACCATCTCAACAATTGGTATCAGAGGTTGGAAACCTCAAACCCTGCACCAATTCAACAATTTGTATCAGAGCTTTCGGTAGAATCTGAATTAATATCACAATTAGTTTCAGAAGAGAATTCTCTTCTTTGGTATTTTTCAGAATAACATTTTTTAGAAGTGAATTTTCTGGATTCATATTTTTTTCGGAATCTGTTTGTTTTTTGGACTCATAGTTCGGATTCATCTTTTTTCTAGAGATACTCTTGTTCTATATTTTCTTGCTTAGAAATATTTTACTTGTTTACAAACTTGTTCTACTAACAAGTTTTTTTTGTGGAAAGAATTTTTCTTAAAGATGCCAGGAATCAATCTTGGTCCATAGACAATCTCAATCCAACTAGACCACCTATCTTTGATGGTAATGATTATGAATACAAGAGATATCGTATGAAGACTTTCATTATCAACATTGGGGTTGAAATTTTTTTATACTTACTGGTGGATACAATATCAATGATAAAGAAGTATGTGCCTTTACAAATCAAGAAAAGCATGAATATCAGTTGAACTATAAGGTATGCAATACTTAACTTTTCTCAAATACTAGAAGTATATATATCCAAATTTCTTCTTGTAAAGCAGAAAATTCTATATGGAAGAAACTTGAAGTTACTCACTTTTGAAATTCCAATGTAATTGGGACCAGAGGAGCCATGCTTAGAGCTGAATATCATGGTATTAGTTTTCCTTATGGTGTACCCATATTCAAGGTGAAACAGAGATTCATGACTATTGTGAATAGTTTACAATCAATGGGTGAAAAAGGACTAGATGATGAAGCTCTTGTTGATAATATTATCGACATCATGGTGAATGAGTGGGAATATAAAAGGACTGCAATTGATGAGAATAGAAAGGTTAATCAAATTACCCTTGATGAGCTATTCAGAACTCTTCTTCAATATGAGACTAGAATGAAGAGAGATGCTGATATTGTGGAGAAGAAGAATGGAAATTGCCGTGTAGCTTTTACTACTACATCAAATCATATGAAAGCCAAGAATCCTGAGAGAGTGACCAGATCTAAATCTAAGAAAGTTTTTATCCATTCCGAATCCAGTGAAAGTGAATCATCTGAAAATGAATTAACAAATCTTGCTTGAAGGATGAACAAGATAGCTGGACATAAGAACTTTCAATCCAGACATAAGAAGAAGGAAATGAAAGACAAGAAAGATTCAGAAGTTACATGTTATGAATTAAAGAGAGCTAGACACATAAGACCCGATTTCCCTATGCTCAAGAGAAAAGAAAGAAAGGAAAGGAATTCTGAGAAAAATAGAAAGAAGTATTATAAGTTTAAAGATAAGAAAGTGTTGAAAGCTAATGACACATGGAGTGCTAGTGGTGGAGACTCCACAGATGAATCTTCGGATTATGAATCTTCAGGACAGAAGAACCTTGGTCTTATAGCCAGACTACCTATTGAAAATCATTGCTTAATTTCTAAGGTACACAATGCAGAATCAATGACCAATGTTTCTTTGAATTCTAATGATAGTAAATATTATAAATATTCGGATGAAGAATCTTCTTCTAATTAAAATAATACTTTACCTTCATATGAATAAGTTTCTAGGATTTTCAAACTTCTTGAGAATGATAATTCAAAACTCATAAAAAAACTTGTCATTGAAAATTCTAGGAATAATATTCTTAATAAGGAAATATCATATCTTTCTAAAGATCTTGATACGAAAAATTATGATCTTGAAAGTATTTCAAAAAATATTGAGGAAGTAAGTTCTGAAAAGAATAAACTTTCTAAAGATCTATAAAATGTAATTTCTAAGAAAAATGTTTTTGAGCCTAGATCTAGTTCAAAATCAAATGTTTTTTAAGACAAAAACTTAGTTATCAAACTCAAATCTGAAATATTTTCCTTGAAGAAGTGTTTGTCAAACTTTACCCTAGTTAAGTAAAATTTTGATAAAATGTGTTCTCAAATCTGACCTCGAAGGAATACTTCTGGTTTTGGTTACACAATTACTAAACCGATTTTTTGTAACAATTACTTTGTTCCTCAAAGTGCCCCATTCTGCACAAAGTGTCAATGTGGTGGTCACTGGTCAAATAATTGTTCCTTAAACAAAACCCAATATTTAGGTTTTCATAAAGTTTTTTATTTTCTAAGAAGACAGGGGTTCCCAAACTTTTACATTATGATATTTCCAGATCCAAGCAAGTCTGGATTATGAAAACCTAAATTTTTCTTATTTTTAGGAAAATAGGGAAAGTACCAATAACAATACTTGGTATATGGATAGTGGATGTTCCCGACATTTGACTAGTAACAAAGACTATTTTGAAAAGACTATCAAAACGAAAGGAGGAAAAGTAACTTTAGGATATAAATCTTAGGGAGAAATTATTGGTATAGGTAACATTTTTCTTCTTAGAAAAACTTTGATTTCAAATGTTTTATTTGTTAAGGGTCTTAAGCACAACCTCATCAGTATAAATCAATTATATGATGAAGGCTAACTTGTGAATGTTAAGAGTGATATGTGCATAGTACACAATTCCAAGGAAGAGTTTATTCTTTTTTCCCATAGGCAAGAGAATGTTTACACATACTCATAGACTATGGCTTGAGTTTTACTAAGACTCAAATTATGTGTGATAACAAAAGTGAAATTGCCCTTAGTAGAAACCCTGCACATCACTCTAATGCAAAGCACATAGATATTAGACATCACTTTCTTAGGGACCACACACTAAAAGGGGATATCATTCTTCAATTTATCAGAACAAAAGATCAACTTGATGTCATTTTAACAAAATCATTACCCTCCGATAGATTTGAATACATTAAATAAAAGTTAGGAATGATAATCGTAAGGTAATCTTTCTTCCTTAACATCTTGTTGAAAAATTATCCTTATAGTAATGAACTTTTTTTCATAGGGTGAGTACATCTTTTATTTAATCATTTCATATTTTTAATAATAATGTTTTCATATTTTTCTTAATGATGTTTTCATATTTTTTCATAATGATATTTTACATATTTTTCGTAATGGAAATTTTTCTTAATGAAAATTTTGCGTAATGGAAATTTTCATAATAGAAATTTTCGAAACTGAAGTTTTCCTAATGGAATTTTTCGGACCTAGAATTTTCATAATGAAAATTTTTGGTACTGAAATTTATGTAATGAGAATTTTTCGTACTGAAATTTTCGTAATGAACTTTTTCGTAGTCAAAATTTTCCTAGTGTTTTTTTATGTAATGAGTTTGTTTTTTGTAGTCAAAATTTTTTGTTCAAGAAGAATATCACCTATTATGAATAACCTTCATAGCAATCTGAATGGTATGATTTCATTCTTATGTTTTTGTAGTCATTATTTCATTGCTGGTATTTTCTTTTGTTATTAAAATTTCTTAGATAGATGATTCCTTAAATCAGAATTTTTTCTTTCAAAACCACAAAAGATCGGATTCAACCAAATTTTTCCTTGCATCTATAATTTCAACCATCATATCAGATTTGAAGAATTCTCAACCATTATATTGGATTTGGAAGTTAAAAGGTCACTTCATCGCCTATATAAAGGGGACCCCCGATGGTTGTCCCACATCGGTTTTTAAGCTCTCACGTCTCAAAGATCTACCCATCTACACAATCTTATTCCTAATTCATCAGAAGATCTAGATTCCAAATGTCTACAGAAGCTCCTTCTCAGGATATGTCTACATTCAAGCCAATTTCGGAGTGGAAAATATATAGGGAAAGGTTGGTACACCCAAATTTCTTCAACAAGTATGACTCAATTATATCTAAGAACATAAAGCTCAATGGGTGGGAAAGTGTAGCTATTTCTAAGACAGCAACACAAGATATAGTATATCCAGATCTTCTCATTGAATTCTATGAATCAGTTTTCTTCTTCAAGGAAGAGTTTATAGAAAAATTCCTGTTCAAGAGTTATGGCAAGACATAAAAACTTTCTTACACCAAGAATGCAAGCTTGGTGGGGCTGGCATATGAAGGTGAAGCCGAATTCTATTCACACAATCTACCAGAGGTTCAAGGAAGTTTTGTTAAGGAAAATCCTATAGAATTCCTTGGGCTCAAAGATGTTAAGACCACAAAAATTTCCCATTTGACTACCAACAACTGTATTCTACAGTTATGGGTGAAAGGCCTTACTGTACCAAGGAAGGGTGATAAGGATACCCTCAAGAAGAGTGACATGTATATCTTAGATTTTTTGGTAAATATAAGAAAGATGAATCTCATGAAGCACATCCTCATCACCATCGAGAACATCAAGAATGGAAACTTAAGAGCTCAGATTATCATGTATCTGACATTGCTTTCAAAGATGATAGTTCAGTGCCTAGAATCCTTCATAATTTCCTACAGTTCCAAGGCAAGAAATTGAAAAATGATGCTGATAATTGATGACACTATGAAGAGGATGAAACTGGGTTTTTTGAAGGATTCAAATGAGTTTTATGATTTACCTGAGGAGGAGGTAGAAGTTGCTCCGAAGATTGCTCATAAAGCTGAACCTTCAAATAAAGCTAGAAATAAAAGGAAGATGAAGGAAGTAGAAGAAATAGATAAAACCCCTATGTCTAAAGAAGTCCGATCTGCACCCCCTAAACCCAAAAAGAAAAAATCCTACCTGGATGAGGTCGTAGAAAAGTGGATAGAGGAAAAGAAGAATAGAAAAGAAGGGGATCCATAGTTCGGTTTGGATCCTGCTAAGGCTAAGGGCTTGAAAGAAAAATCTACTGATGAACTAGAGAAGCAGGCTAAATAGAAAAAGTTTAAGAAGAAAATGTCGGAGGTAGATATTGTTCAATCTTTTTTGAAGGCTACATAAATTGCATCTGAGAACATTCCAGTACCTATATCTTTTTTGGTAGAACAATTGCCTGAGACTCCAGGTAAGAAGACTCCAGAAAATACCAAATAGAAGGAAGTAAATAAAGAAGTGATGGAGAAATTTCATCAAGCTGTGGAGGAAGTTCAACAAGCTGAGATGAGTAGTTTCTCAGATGATGTGCTTAAGTAAGTTGAATAATATCAAGATAAGGGAAACCCATCCAAAAAAATTTCACTCCAAACTTCTCAAGATGGATATTCTAAACTTGTTACACCAAGATATTATGATAAGGGTGAAGAGGAAGTCAATAATCCATCTGAGGAAGAGAGTCACAATCATATCTTTATTCTTCCTAAGGATATTGAAGCTGGAGCAGAGAAGGAGAAATTTGATGAAGACAAGATTGTTCAATTATCCGGAAGTGAGCATGAATCTCCTGAAGTTAAAGCCATACCTAAAAATAGTAATGGTAAGAAAGTTCCTGTTGACACCCCAACAAAAGACATTCTGAGGAAGAAAGAAGCAGGAGGAACCTCAAAGAGGAAGTTGGTAGAGATAGAGGAAGAACCATCTCAGTCCAAAATGTCTGATTCAGAGTCATCTGCCTTAGGGCATGATTTTGTTGTTCAATATCTGAAAAAGTTGGTGGATAACATTTCGATCCTTCCAACAATTGAGTCTAGATGCCAGATGCTTCATCACTCCATGAATCAAAAATCAGAATCTGTATCTATGGTGATAGAAAGATGTGTTAATATTGAGGCAGAATTCAAAAATTTCCTTATAAATTATGTGGGTCACAGAAAATCCTGCAGAAAAAATGTCTATTTGGTCGAAGAAAATCAATGAAGATTTGGGAGAGATTGATCAATTTCAAGAAGATGTCAAAGAGGCCTTTGAAACTGAAGACTCCAAGATCAAGGATCTTACAAACAGTTTTCAAGAAAAGTTACGTCTAGAACAAGGTTCTCAAATTCAGGATGTAAAAGATTTTAATGGGAAGGTAAGCTATATTGTTGAAAGATTGAAAACAGATAAGGATCTCCGGAGTGAGATGCAAGAAAAGATTTTGAAGCAAGAATATTTGCTAAAGGCTCAGGAAGAGGCCATGAAGGCACATGTAGAGGTCCTGAAGGCTCAAGAAGACACGATCAAGGCATTATAAAAGCAAGATGAGGAAGATCATAAAGAGCTGAAGAAGTTGAAGACCATTTTCAAGATGCTAATGCCCAAGGAAAAAGAAAGAAAATAGACAATTCCGATCTTTTGTTGTATTTTTACCTTGTACTAATTCTTTCAATCATAATAGAATTATTGTTGTGTGTTGGGTTGTCTACACTAATATTTCAGGTACTTTATTGTTTTTCCATTCCCTTAAACTCTTTTTGAAAATCACAAAGGGGGATAAGGAAAAAGAATTCTAAAAGGGAGAATATAAATTTCTAAGTAAAGAAGAACTATCCCTAAGTAAGGGGGAGTTCTCATTACGAATATTTCTATATTCAAATAAAATTTATCATTCCAGAAATCTAGAATACGATCCTTAGAGTTCCAAAGCCTAAGGGGGAGTTATTCGTATTCACCATTGTCCATAAACAAAGGGAGATAAGCTTTAATTTCAAAGTCTAGATATTTATTCTAAGTCCTTACATTCTTTTTCGTAAGGATGTTTATGCCTTCCAAAAAGGGGGATATTGTTGAGTCAATAAGGCTCTCCTTATGACTTTTCCATTCCTTAATGTAAGGGGAATATTTTTTAGTCATTAAGGTTTCCTTATGACATTATCATTCCTCTTGTTTTGAAAATCACAAACACATTATTTTGAGGAAAATCTTATTTTACCCCTATTTTACTTCTATAAGGAAGATTTCCTCCCCTAAGGAAAATTTACCCTTTCCTAGATTTCATTGTTCATATCATAAATTTTTTCTAAGTATAAAATTCGGATTGTAATTCAAGACCTCAGAATCATATAATACTTAGATATGAGGTATTCTGTTTAAGACTCCGAATTCCGGATACGAACTATCATGAAGTTCAACTCCGAATTCTGATTACGAAATTATGTAATGTTCGACTCCGAATTCTGATTATGAACTTATGTAAAGTTTGACTCAGAATTCTGATTATGAACTTATGTAAAGTTCGACTCCAAATTCTGATTACAAACTTATGTAATGTTCGACTTCGAATTCTAGTTATGAACTTCTCTATGTTCTGACTCTGAGTTCTCTGAATTCAGACTCCTAACTCTGATGAGTTATGACTCCAAATTCTCATGAACTTTGACTCCAAACATTGTTAGTTCTGGTTCCAAATTCCTGTGAATCTAGAATCTGAATTTCCTTGATATTCAGACTCCGGATTTCTATAGATTCCAGGTTCCAAATTCCTACAAAAAAGAATCCGAATATCTTAGTACTACAGACTCCAAATTCATTTTTTCCTACATTCTGAACTTTCATTTTCTCCATTCTGAATATCAGTTTAGTTATTCTTACACTTGTTTTATTACAAAATGATGTCTTTCTTTCAGTTATTGACTAACCGTTGTTTGAGGGACATGTGTATAGGTCCCTCTGAAATTCAAGGAAGAATTTGACCATTGGAGGAGGGAGCCGACCGTTGGAGCTTCACCTATAAATAGGAGCTCATTTGAAAGTGTTCGAGACATTTTTTGAAGCTTTTGGAATTTTTGATGATCATAACTTCATGAAGTGATTTCTAGATAGAGGGGATATTATCAAATCTCAAGCTTTGTGTAAAAAGTTTGAACAGCTTGTTCAAACTTTTCCTTGTACAGATTTGATTCATGCGACTCTGATTGTTTTTGAGTACAATCAAGGGATTCTGGGGATATGAAGACAGAGGTCCCAAGACCTTGAAGTTGAGGGATTCTTTGCTGAGGAAGATAGAAGTGCCGACTACCTGATAGTTGAGGGCTTGCAGTGATATCAAGATAGACTCCGATCTTCATATCGAGGGCTTACCCTGGTGTGGGTAAGACAGACTTTCTAGAAAGTATAAATCAAGGGACCTTTATCCAAGGTTGTTAGATACCTTTCTCTTTGGGTTAAAAGAATTATTACTTGTTACTTTTTTTTGTTACAAGTATTTTCTTCTACAATTTGAATTGTTGAGGAAAGTATACCTTCTTATACTTCCTCACTCTTGTACTCTGATGTAGTTAGACTCTATATGCTTTCAGGAAGAATCTTTATCTTTGTAAACTTTTATTAAGTTTCATTTTAAGAATCACTTTTCTGGAATCTATTAAGTGATTAGAACTTATAGAGGTCTTGTGAATTATCTTGTTTAACCTATTTAAATATAACAATCTTTAAAAGTTCCAAATAAATTTTTAAAAGGTACAATTCACCCCCTCTTGTATATGAGAATCTCATTCTTAATTTGATCCTAAATTTGGTATTATAGAGTATATCATACTCACATACCATCTAAACATTAATCACCAAACCACATAGATGATATATATAAATATATTTATGTAAATATTGTATAATTTAATATATTATTATAATTCTTTAAATAAAAAATTTTACTTAACTATTTTTTATAATCATCGTTGAGAAATGGAAACATTAATTATGTGTACGTACAACAAACCATCTCCATGAGCATAACATACTTAATTCCTCAAAACCACCTATAATGATTGATTATAAAATTATAATTGATGTATAAATGTTATAATTATTTAATTTTTAATATTCTATAGATTATTTAACTATATAATATTTACAAGAACTAGAAATTTCATGACAAATCATTAATGAAAAATCAAGGAAATTAACACACAAAACATTGAAAATAATAAATGATTATTCTTGAATGGGTGATTATATATTATAAAAGGATAATATATGATATTAAAAATGTTAATATGGTACTTTTATAAGTTAATAATTTTTTAAAAACCACAATACAGGAGGTTAAATCATGTTTGTAAAAAATGAGGAATGAAGGAAGAAGCGTCGACACAATTTCCCTTCATTGTGGTACGTAGTAATGTTAGACAGAAAATTTCTTTTATATGGTGTATTTAATATCTATTTTAAAAGTAATATAATGGATCCATCATACATAATGTAATTTTTAGTTTCATTTTGTATTATATCATCCATGTGGATTTGAAATGAAAATTACAAAGTGGAAATGATGTTCAGAACTCAATTTATTTTCATTGGGTTATATTAGTTATTTTTTATTTGATAATCTAATATTACGTATTTTTTTACTTTTGATATTATTATTTTTTATTTCCACTTTTTTTGGTGGATTTAAATTTCAATCAAATTATTGATTCATTGATTAATTCCCACATCAACTATATGATCATTTTAAGGGTTTATTTCACAATCTCATTCAAATCGTGGTTATTTATTCTTGAATTTTAGTTGAAATATATTAATTGAAAATTATATAATAAACCAATTTAATTTTATTATAATCTTTTTATTTATGATATTTTCATGTAATATTACCATTTTTTATTTCCTTGGTAATTAAAATAAATGAGAAATTGTTTTTAAGAAAATCCAACTTCATTTCTCTCCTTGATAAGAAATCTATTTTCCCCCCAAACCATGTTTTCTATAATTTTTTTAATATTGTTTTTTAATGATTTAATTTTTTTATTAATTAAAATTTTACCAATTTTTAATTTTTATAAAAAAATTGTGAAGGAACCATCATGTAATTTTCAAAAAAATATCAATTTGGATTTTTACCAAAAAGTGAAAGGAATATTTATTTTCATGTGTTTGACATGAAAAAAATTTCTAACTGTCATGACCACTCAAACATTTAAAATACGGTTTTATATTTTTAAAAGGTTATTTTTAAAAATATATATTTTTTAAAATGTATTCTAAAATTTTATTTCTTCAAGGTGACTTCTAAAGTGTAAAGGTTATTTTCCTCACAGATGTTTTAAAGAATCTTTAAATGGAACATCTATTTGTCATCGAAAACAAACATTACTGTACTTAATATCCACTGGGGATATATTATATTGATATCATACTTAATTTTTCTTTGGATGTGTTATGATAATTTTGACCAAATAATATATAGAAATTCACTTTATTTGTTAATGTTTTTTTGTTTTCATTAACATTCCATTGAAACATTAATTATCATATGATTGTCGTTCTATTAATTTATCTTAAATATACAAATAAATTTTTTCTTAGATAATATTATTTCCTAAATATTACATCATTTAAATATATGGTGTTTTTATAAATTATCTATATTTTTTATTTTGTGGATATGTTTATCTCTTAAACCATATATAATTTCAAAATATGGTGTTCTACCTTTAAAGTTTTTTGTTTATCTATAGAAATATGGATACATTTGTATTCTCTACTCAGTAATAATATTTAATGATAATTCACATTGTTCATGAATGTAATCAATTATTCATATATGTGGAATTATTTGGAAATGCAGACATGAGTGGGGCCCAAGATTATATCACCGTTTGATACATCAGTAGTATCATGACTTGAAAATGTAAGATAGGATTAAACCAATTTCTATCTATAGTTGTAAATTTTATTGGGAATGGTCTTGATAATAGAGGTATCATATGCCTATGAACCTAACATCCAATGATTTAGAATTTTCTTCATTAAAAATTTAGTTGTTCTTATACATCATATCATAGTAATAATATTATCTATAGATGCATTTCATTCTTAGTTTATTGATTAGATGTCATTTGTTTTCATTTATTTAACTTTCCATTTTGATTATGGCTTATCTTATTATCCATGAGATTTTCACAATGATATTATCTCAAGATACATATCATTATTAGTTTATCAATTAATTGGAATGTGTTTTTAGTTATTTACCTTTCTATATTGACTATAACATATCTCATCCTGATTGTCATGTTATTAAAATGGAGTGTGTGTTCAGTCATTTAGCTCTCCATGTTGACTCTGCTTATTGATTCATCATATCTTCTGTAGTATATAACTCTTAATGAGAAATTAACCTCAACCTTATTTTATTTCCTTTCCTAGGAATCCAACTTGGGTACTATGATTATATTAAAGGATATTATAGTTTGAATAATGATATTTTAGAAACAAAATCTATTGTATTTTTTTAAAATTCTTTGAAAGACTCATGTAGGTATTTAATTTACCAAGACTAAAAAACTATTCAGTAATTTGGTATTAGATTATTCTAATTCAATAAAATAGACACTGAATCTGGATTATTGGCACTAGTTTTTCCACAACATATGTATCTTCTAAAATTAAAATACAACATATTTATATCATGATCCGTGTAAATAGACCATTTAAACTGATAAAGAATGTTTTTTATTCTTATAAAACATATATGTTTTATTTTAATTTTTTTTAAAATATAAATATTTGAAATAAATTTTTTATTCATAAAATCGATTTATAAGATTTCACACCCCAACCATAGACACCTATCATTTTATTCTTTTATCATTCTTGCATCGTTTAGATGAGGTTTAGTTGGGGTCCTGTTTTTTTTTAAATCTTTGATGTTTTCAGTGGGTTTCGGGCTGGTGCGCGGTCACCATACCGTTAGTGGTGCCCATACATTCGGCCTTGGTGAATGTGTAGTTTCCCGATACATAAAATAACTATATTTTATAAATTCTTATAATGACACGATAATATTATTTTGGAAGATAATGATAATAATTATACCAATAAATTGAATTTAATATTATTCTTTCTATTAGTATTATTTTTATCAAAATTTCATTTATATTATTATTAATACTACTACTATTATTATTCATATTATTGTTCTTATTCTAGTATTATTATTATTATTATTATTATTATTAATATAATAAAATGAAAAAAACTCAAAACCCTAGTCTACCCCGTAGCCCACCCATTTCCCATCGCGCGACATGGGTCTCCCCCGGGTCCTCCATCCCTTCCTGCGCGAGTCACCCTGCAGGCCTGCAACCTCCACTTCCCCATCTAGCTCTCCATATCTGGTCTCCCTAAGCATCTTCACATCCCTACGGAACCTTATTCCCCGTCCAACTTTCCCTCTCCGGTCGCCCTCCGCATCTCTGCAGCCCTGCCGACCCCACGTCCCCATGAGGCTCACCCTACGGTCGCTCTCTGTGTATGCCCATGACCACCTCTTCCCCATTACGACGAAGCCATGACCTCCCCTTCCCCAGTCCAGTGAAGCTGCACCCTCCCCTTTCCCAGTCCAGTGTAGCCGTGCCCTCCCCATCCCATGGCCCCCTTCTCCTTGTCAGCAGTTCTGGTCTGCTTCCGACCATTGTCCAACCGCTTCTCTTCTAAGCCAATGCCCTGGCCAACCCCCCTCCGAGTCCCTCTCCATGAATCAGCTTCTCTTCGGACTTCTGAGGTTGTGCAAAGGGACACTTGATACCCATTGGTGTGTGTTCCGACAATCCCCGCCGAAGGCGAGGCAGTTTCGGTGCATTGTCATCATCCAAGGTAAGAGCTTAAATATGATCTTGATTTCCACGCTCATAGTTTGATAATCTTATGATGTTAGGGGTCCTTGATTTTAATTGGTTGTGAGATGGTCCTCGCTGTAGTGACTTGTGTTTCTGAATGTCATTGTGGTGTGACGATAGTTTCTAGGTGCGCATAGAGAGCGAGCTGTTGCATGAGTTAGAAAGCATTGGCTGGGTCCTGCTCTTGAGGTAGGTGTTTCCATCCAATATCACTTTCTGAAGTTTTCCATATGCACTTGCACAATTTCATTTAATTTATAAATGTTATTTTCACTCTTATAATTCTGATAGTTTATCCATTGAAGTGTTTCTTTGATGCTTAAAAGTGTTACAAATATCCGTTAAATATTTCCTTGTTTATGTGTAGGTGTTTTTGTGCCCTTGCTCCTGGTTTTAATCCATTTAATGTTTGTGTTTTTTATTAAATCTTAGATTTTGTTTTGTATCTCTATTTTGTATGTAGTTAACTTATAGCAGTGTTTTCCTATTGAAATATTTTATCAAAAATGGATTTTTGGATTTTCCTCTAATTATGCACTTTTTTATACCATGCCATCTTGGTAGGAACTAACTTCCTTTATCTACAAATGGTACTGTTGGACGTTTTGAGTGGTGTTTGATGATAGAAAATTTTTATGAAACATGTTTTTCCTACCTTGGTTTGTTTTTGGGAACATAGTTCTTTTGAAGAAATGATTTCACGTCTCATTGAATTGGAATGTTTCTTGAATACTTGGTCTTATAAGTGTTTCTTGTTATCTAAATTATGTGGGTCTCTTCGTGCGGTTCTTTAAATTTGTTTGAAAATAAATCCATGAGTATATGCATGTTTGGCTTTTGGTGTATATATTTGTTGAGTGTGTGGTGTAAGGAAATTCTTGGTTTGTTTTTTTACAAAATTTAACATAGTATCACCATAGACATTTATTACAATGCTTTGAAACATAAAACCTAAGGGCCCATTTGGATTTTTAAATACACAGGTGGTGTTTGGAGTTTTTTAGAAGATCTTGTGGAATGTTTTCATAAAGACATTTGATTATGTAAAACTAGAGGCCTGATTTACAACTCCAAGTGTTTAATAAAGTGTTTTTGATAAACGAATGATGTTACGGCCTGGTTGGAACTTTGTAGGTTTGACATGTATGCATATATATAATTGTATGAGGTGCTCTTATCTAGGGTAACCTTTTATGGGTGAACATAAACGAAGCGTCTGTGTTTGGGGTAGGCAAGTGTGGTGAGATAAGTCACACATATGAGGGCCTTCCTACTTACACAATATTATTATATCCACCATGGGTTCCTAGGAGTCTTTTAGATGACCGAGTGACGGTTGCTGACCAAACCCGATTAAACGGGTTGGTACACTTGTATTTGTTGTTAGGCCAGACAGGCTTTTCCACTAGATCGGTCAGTTAGGGAGGCCAGTTGGTTATAGACATAGGATCTTCACCATATACCGACAGGTGGTATTGAAACCGAGTACGTCCAGGGTTTATCTAGGGATGTTTAGGATCACCCATGGTTACTAGATTCTTTACATTGCTTGATTACTTTTCGTTGCACTAGTTGATTTTCAGTTTACAATTTTTACTTATTTTACTCTACCCCAGCTTTGGTATTTCTCTGTTTTTATTTCATTAAAAATGTGACAAATGATTTTGGGAAATTGTGTGTAGAATGTGTTGGGTTTTTAAATGAGAACAACATGTTGCATATTTTAAAATGTGAAAACCCTACTTATATATCTGTATTTCAAACACGTGTCAGTGGACGTTTTTGGAAAAGTGAATTGTTGGATTCAGTTGTTTATTCTTGGCATCCCTACTGAGCATCTTGGTGCTCACGCATGTTACATATTTCCAATTGTAGGTTCAGTTTCTCATATAGGTTTCTGGTTCAGCTGCTCAATGTTGGAGCAGTGTGGTCTTGAGTTAGGTGGTGACCTAGGAGGTCACAAGGAAGTATGTTCGGTTTTATTCTATTTTCTCTGCCAGTCTTTATCGTTAGTTTTTTTTATCTATTTATCTATTGATCATGGGCTAAATCGTTCCTAACAGTTGAATTTTGATGCCTGATACTGGTTTCCGGTCCGTAGGGATCGGTAACACCCTTCGGATCATTTCGCGGACTGGCTCGAATGATCGGATCAGGGTCGAACTGGGTTGGTTCATGTCAAAATCGTATCAGAGGAGGCCTTTGTTATTTGGGGTGTACAATAGATGGAGATTAGGGCTGTCGGAACTCAGGAGATTTGTTTGGGGTCAGTGCCTGATCACCACTGCTCGCAACAAGACTTGAGTTACCAGGGGTAGTCCGGGATTTGAGTCTTTTGTCTATGGTTGTTTTGGATTGAGGGATGACAATGGGGGTGAATTGGTTCACATTGCGGCCTCACATGAGGTGGTGACCCATGTGGAGTCAAAGTTCCCGGTTTATGGTTCTCTTAGTGTTGTGCCTTACTTGGGGCATGGATCACCACCATATCGCCGGGTTAGGCACAGAAACTATTCCCTCATTCTGATGGTTTATAGTTGGTTGTGTTTCATTTTGAGCTCGATCAATGTGAATTTCTGTTGGAAATGAAAGCGATTTCTAAATGAAAAAAGGGGTTTGTTCCAAATTGTTTTTGAAATTAGTAAAGAGGGTTTTTACAGAGATTGTGTATCAGTTTGGAAAAACTTGGCATGTGTTTTAATTTGGTAAAGAAAAATAAGTATTTGAACCTTGGCACTCCTTATGGAGGGTCACACGTGTTTGGGTATGTATAGAGAGTGTGTAGTGGGACTTGTTTGTAGATGATGTGAGTGAGATTGAATGAACTCACATGTGATGGTTCATAAGGTTCCATAGGTGGGTTTTAAAATTTTAAAGAAATAAAGGGTTTGGAAAAGTGATTTATATTGTGTTTGTATATGTTTGGATAATATACATTTTCCCCTTATATTTTATTGTTTCATTGACTGAGTTTTGGATTGATGCTGGTTTCGATTCAGTTTTTCGTGTTGTTATGAGTATGCCGCCCAGAAAGCCTCCAAAATTTGTTAATGAGTTACGCCTAGTTTCTAGTCTTTTTTGTGTGTTTCTTTATTATTGAGGTAATCTAGGTCTGTTATAAAAAATCATGTAGTTATGAAAGATAGAGTTTCTTCAGGTTGTTGGGAATTCCCAGGGTAGTTAAGGTTCGTACCATCCCAGAGTTACTTGAGGGTTCAGTTTTGGACTAGTAAAGGTGGGATGTCTCATCGTCATTAGAGTCTCAGTGTTGTTGGTGGGGGTCAGATCTTGTGAAGGTTCCTCATCTAGCAAGGACCTTTGTCTGTACCGACTCCCAGTTTGTTAGATTTTTCTCTCACATGCCACTTGTGTGGCTATTTCAGGCATTCTATGATGCCTTGTCGCATCCCTCCTAAGTCTTGCTACCGTACGACTGTTTGGGCCACCAGGAAGAGTTTGGAAAGAATATTTGTTCTAGAGGAAGGATTTAGGGACCAGAGGATGAAATTTCTTGACTACGAGCCATGAGAGGCTTCAGCCATCAGGGCCCCAACCACATGTCTGGGGGTGAAGCTCACGCACAGTCATGAGTTGTCGAGGGTGTGTGGAACATCAGATTAGATCATTTTTTCCTATCCAGATGGAAATATCCAAGTTTTTTTGTTCTATTATTGTCTCCTTCATAATATCATCCACATTGTTGTGGTGTGATGAGTTCATTGTACTGCAATCCAAGTGGTCTTATCTGCTCTCAGTGTGGTTTTTAAAATGTTCGGTCTCTTTGAATGGTGTGGGCTGGTGAATAAACAAACCCGTTTGGATTTTGAGTTGGTCTCAACTATACCCCTTATGGGAATGTTTGGTATCGTGAAATTGAGGGTAAGTGTTGAGTTCATTTCTCATCCTTAGGTTTTTGGTTTGTTTCATTGCAAGTTTCATCTAAGTTTTAGGAGTGTTGTTCGGTCCACGTGGAGAGATTAAATGAGTCTGTTTGGGAGTTCCTGCTATACCCCCTGGGGGTGGTTTGTTTGGATTTTAAGGGTTGCTGTATTAGTAAATCCTTGTGGTGGGGAGAACCATCTCCTATTCTCCAATCAATCTCGGGTAGTTGTATTTCATGAATTGGTCGGGTGTGACGTTTGTTGGGAATGGTCACCCAGAGGCTCCCGGTTCTCTATGTTTTTGTCTAGGCATGGACTCAATTTGTGACAATTGTTGGCATGGTAAATTTATGGGGGAAGAAAATGTTTGTGGTGAGGATAATTATTACACCCTGACCACAGACACCTATCATTTTATTATTTTATCGGTCTCACATTGTTTAGATGAGGTTTAGTTGGGTCCCTGTTTGAATTTTTTTAAATCTTGGATTTTTTCGGTGGGTCTCGGGCTGGTGCACGGTCATCGCACTACTAGTGGTGCCCATTCGTTCGACCCTGGTGAATGTGCGGTTGCCCTATATTTAAAATAACTAAATTTTATAATTTCTTAAAATTCCATGATAATATTATTTTGGCAGATAATGATAATAATAATATCAACAAATTGATATTAATATTATTCTTTCTATTAGTATTATTTTTATTAAAATTTCATTTATATTATTATTACTACTACTATTATTATTATTCTTAATATTTTTATTATTCTGGTATTATTATTATTATTATTATTATTACTATTATTATTTATATAATAAAATGAAAAAAAACTCAAAACCCTAGTCTACACCGTCGCCCCCCCATTTCCCATCGCGCTACCTAAGTCTCCCTCGAGTCCTCCATCCCTGCCTGTGTGAGTCGCCTTCATAGCCCACGACCTCCTCTTCCCCATCCAGCTTGCCCTCTTTCATCATCCTCCACATCTCCGTATCCCTGTCGACCCCGCTTCCCCATCCGGCTCGCCCTCCATGTTCTCCTACGACCTCTTCTTCCCCGGTCCAGTGAAGCTGCAACCTCCCCTTCCCCGGTCCGGTGAAGTCTCTCCCTCCCCATCCTATGGCCCCCTTCTCCTTGCAGGAAGTTCTAGTCTGCTTCTGACCGCTGTCCGGCCGCTGCTCTTTTGTGCCAACGCCCTGGCCAACCCCCACCTCTGAGTCTCTGTCCTTGTGTCACGAACCAGATCTGGTCACCATCAAACTGGCACCAAACCCATCCCGTGCCAAGGGAAAAAGGGCGTTCCCGATACCCACGGGCTGGAACAAGTGCCTGGGTATCATATAATTATAATTGGGAATGATTTACCGGATTTTATAAACATTAAACAACAAACAAACTCAATAAAACAAATCTGGTTTTTTCAACTAAAACCGTCTTTTACAAAATTTCAGAACTGAATTACATAAGTTAAAACTATGTTTAAAGACCATTAAAAAGGTAAAAAACCAAATAAGGACAGACCAAGAACCTCCACATGGAAAGAGGCACCTCCCTCAATCCATCCCCACAAGACTTCACCACCAAGGACCTGCTAGGAACCCGAACCACTGGCACTAAAAACTGTACCCAACCTGTGACAACAAAAATAACCAAGTCTACTTACACCCAAGAGTGTAAGTAGGGTGTGCGACAAAGCCGAGTAGGATACCACCACTAAGAGATTCCACGTGATAAACATTTAAAGACGAAAAGCATGCAAGTTTTCAAAAACACGAAATGATAGTTACAATTTCTAAAAGATGCAACATTAAATAAAAACAGTTTTCATGTGGGATAATTTAACGAATAAACACTTTAAAAAAAATAACAAAGCTACTGAATTTTCCAGCCACTCATACCGTATGCCGACGATAAGCACAAAATATCTAGTGAGCACAAGCAATGGGAAATAACCCCTAGGCACTAGCTAGTTGTGGGTCCCAGGTACCTCGTATCTCGGTGAGAGTAACCGTCACAAATATCTGTTCTTGTTTACGAGCCAATAGTAGGGAACATACAAATAACCTAGTGTTCCCAAATCATCATCATCATCATAGTTTAGTTAGAGTTGTAAGCATCAATCTTGCTAATTGAAACTGAGGCCAAACCCCACAGATTCACTAGCATACTAGTACACGTCCACCCACCTAGATACCCAAGTTTTCCCTTTGTGCTCAAACAAGTTCAACAAGTCAATGAATATACTTTTCACATGAAAACATCATTTCCATATCAAAAATTCACCAAACATCCCACATGTATACAACACAAGTCACAAAAGTCCACTTTCATTCAAATTGATTTTGAAATCCGACTCACACAAAAATAGCCCACAACACTTTTCACATTTCTTTAACACTTAAAAAAATCCATAAAACAATTTTATAAAACCATTAAAATATATTAAAACTATAATAACAACCCAATCACTTGTTACATAATACCATTTCTACCTTCAATATCATTTTATCATCAAACTTACACGAAACAGCCACAGACAAGTTTCGCTCCAACATCACACTTTAATAAAAGATTTCTGAAATTTACAAAACATTCTAAATTTTTTTGACATCTTAAAACATCACTTCACCTTTCAAAACCCCATAATAGGTGAACACACAAACCAAACACTACATATTCACCCTTTTCCCACTTTGTTTAACCAACAAAAACTTTTACCATTTTCATAAAAAGAACCCAAGTGGTGTCGATATATCTTGCACACAAAACCCATTTAAAAACCACCATATTTGACCAAAAACCAAACCAATTAATATCAACAACATAATTGGAAGCCATAGAGACATTTATAAAACCACTTTCAAGTTTTATAAAATCACCTTGAAAAATACTACAAAAGATTCAAATGAAAACACACATTTTAATAAAATTCTCTCAAGAAGTATAATAATGTTTTCACATAAAACATATTCAAAAACCCTCTTTTTAGGCCCAAATGACACTAATACATTACCAATCCAGAATTGAAAGTCCAAACAAGATTTATTAAACCAATTCCATATGTTATAAAATAAACTGAAATAATACCCCACGAGTAACACATTAAAACACCCAATTTGAAGTTAAAATGAAAATATAAAATTGAACACTTAACCAAATCAATCATAAATAGTTTTCTCACCACACCCAACATATGAGGAATATGAAAAATGACTAAATATAGCAAGCTAACTCATCAATAATTGTTTACACATGGAACCACCTACTGAAAGTGTCGAATCCTTCAAAACTTGGTGCGAAACATCAACCGCACCACCGCCGCACCACAAGGAAGATAAATCCAACCCTAGAACACAATATTTGACGAAAAATACACCAAATAAAACCCTAGGTTCGAACCGTAACTTTTGGACATTCTATAAATTCATGAAATAGGGAGGAACCCCTAAGGAGAAGGGAGGAATTTAAGAGATAAACACTTACCTAAAAAAATATTGAAGAAAATGACCCAAAATCTACCAGTATCTGAATTTTAAAACATCCAACAATTCATGGGAGGTTCTAAAAAGGATTAAGAGATCATGTAGGAACTGGAATGGGGTAAAATAGTAAGAATTGAGAGAGTTATTATGGAAATAACTTACCTCCTCAAATCTGCCCGATTTTAGAAACCCTAAGAATTTAAGCACTCAATCATGACAGAAACGAGCTCCAAAGAGGGGTGAAAGGAAATTGGAGCGCGCCTGGGATTATTATGGTCGAGAGGGAGGTGGAATCACCGAAAAAGTCATTATAATGAACAATATATTAAACAATTAAAGAAACAATTTAAAACAGGAAAATGGGATTTCGGGTCGGCCCAATTCTTAAATAAAAACCCAAATCCCCCATGATTATGGATTTATAAAGGCCCCAAATTTAAATGTTGGTGTTAATAGGTCAGGGTAGGCAAATTAGAAATCTTAATGGATAAAAAATGTTGAAAAATGACTGATTTATACAAGAAACAAAAATTATTTTAAATCAGGAATTGGGCTCACGGTTTGGCCCAAATAATGAAAACTCACCTATTCCTCCATAAAAGCTTGGGAAAACCCAAAACAAAGCAGAAATGGAAAATAAATTAAAAATAACTTCAAAATAAGTTATGTATCTTAAAATTCTCCCCACCTTGAAAACTTTCCTCCCCAGAAAGTCACAACAAGGTCAAAGCAACAGCCAAACCCAACTGAGAAACCAATAGGTACTCCTTTGCCAGGTTTCTCCCCCAAAGGACAAAACACCTCCAGTGATAAATTAAGGAAGGACTACTCTCACAACCAAAAAATACACCAATTCCCTGAAATGATCAATCACATTCATACTTTATCCCAAAATAAAACCCCTCAAACATTATACGAACAAGACTCAAGAAATTCACCCAAACGAACAACAACTTTGAACAAGGTTACACTTACCTTACTTTAACTAAACCATTGGGCACTCCCCAGTCCCAATGTTTACCCATGGAAGATATTGGTAGCTAGATAGCTCCGAAAGGGAATATCTACACCAAGCCAAGACCATGGATAAATCTAAGTTACTGGTATGGGGGGACACAAATACGCTCCCCACCATAAGAGACAACCAATATTTTTTTTTTCTGAGACAAAATCAGGTCACTAATAGGGGGAGGCCTGAACGGACTCCCTGGTACATAGGGTATAATTCCATTCAAAATTTCCGAAGGAACATACATGAGAATCATAGTGGTTCTCCCCACCATAAGAACCAACCATCTTAACTGACCAGCATGGTCCGACATAGAAAAACCCAAAAATTTCAAGATTTGGGAAGATCACACAGTTAGTCCACAAAGTTTGTGAAACCATGAACTAACTGTGTTGATCAATCTTTCAGCATGGCTTCCAAGCACACAGTCTCTCTTAATCGTTCACAAACCATGTGCTCAACCAGTCTAGAAAAATTTCCAACCATTCTCCAAAGACTCAATGGAAACCAAAGGGGGAGGGAATGACACTGGGCGATGTCATGGGTACAAGGCCCTCCACCTATTTCCACCAAACGTGAACAACAGAAGAAAGATAATTATACCAAAGGTTTAAAATATTCCTATCTTTCATATTTAGTATAGGAATTTGTACAAGGGTTTAAATGACCCTGTGATTTCCCCTGACTACAAGCCAACCTCTCTCTGAGACCTATGGTTGGAACTCAAATGATTGAAGCATCTTCAGCCTCGCAGTTAGTCTTTGGAAACCCTATGAATGAGAATTATTCTTTCAGTGTGACCAATAACTACACCGAAATCCTAGATAAGTTTTCCAGACATAACAAATTCCAAACTCACTTGTCCCTATCTCGATATTTCACAGGAACAAGGGCTAAGAATATGCACACACATCACACCTTGTTTCTTCAGGTGAGAAACAATAGATGTAAAGAACACCTACACTCACCTTCCTCTAAAATAGAAGATTTTGAAGTTTTTCCAAGGGAGACATTCACCCAACAAAACAGGGACTCTCATAGGATTTCATGACTTTCACCTATACGGTCAATTGAGCACATGACATCATAAGGCATCACCATACATGACCCTTGCGGCTGATATAAACAATGCATGGAGAGGGACCTTATACAACATCCCCAAACAACACAAAATTATAGAAAGTGGATACAATATCCTATTATGACCATATTTCCCACACCAGTTGTTTAACATGAACTCATACTTCATAAAAACTTTGAAGAACCCAAAGGCCCTCTTATACACCATCGAGACACTCATCCACACTAACCACCCTAGATCACATCCACCTTCGACGAATCGGGAAACTTAAGAAATTAAGGTCTCTTTCAACCTTCCAAAATCACTCTACCGTTATAAGAGGATCTAAAAATCAAATAAAGGAATGGGTGTAGACTCAATCTACATATATTGAGAAAACAAATATTCCTTATATTGATCAACTGGAGGATTTTCAAATGGAAAAACAATCTGGGTTGCACTTCAGTTATGCATTAAACTTTAATGGGGGCATACCTTATCCAACAAGAGAACATAAAGTCCCAACCAAGAGGGTCTGTTGGTCAAAAAGTTCCACAAAACAGATCCAAACACATGAAGGGATCCACCATAAAGGTGTCTTAAAACATATCTCAAAGGAGACTACTAACAGGTACTTCTACCCATCTTACCGACCAAACACAAACCCAAAAAACAGTTCGAACAGGAGGGGTTCTTGGACTCAAAACATCCCACAACATCAAAATTTTCCAAACCACATAATATAAACCATCCCAAAAAATTCATCAAGACATCATGTTTCTCTTTAAAAATATTTCTTTGAAAACAAATGGTTCAACAGTTAGTGCATCCACCAATGATACCCCATGGGCCTTACACATGCATGTTTCAATGCCACACCGGGCACCCTCCTCATATCCATCCCGACACTCATCCATTCGTGCCATAAAACATACATTATCCCATATAACCCCATGCATGTGGTTTCTCATGGAAATACCAAAGGTTAAAAAAAATATTTCCACTTTTCAAAACCAAAATGTTAAACCAACAAATCCTTTTTCTCAAAACTGCTAACCACGAGATCAAAATAACAACTCACATCTTATAAAACATTTCAGAAAGACACAAATATTTTGAAAATAACTCACTTTCAAGATATTAACATCAATTTCAAAACATCTCATCCCATTAAAAAACCCTTTGATTGTGTAGAAAACTCTATTGGAAACAGTTTCTAAAACCAACATCAATATAGTTCCTGCTTTCAAAAGAGATGTAAGCACACCATTTTCCATTTCAAAAAAAATTCTAAATATTCAGTTCCACCATTTCATAAACCAAACCATTCCTTCTTTATTTGGAAATGATTTCATAAAAACTTTATGCTTCTTAAAACCAAGTCACTTTAAAACCAAAGTGTCGATATTTCAAAACTAAAGCACAAAACAATGCGAGAGGAAACTAGTTTCAGTGGGTGAATTGGAAATATGGTTGGAAGACATATTCCAATCACTTCACCATCACAAAGAGTGTTCTAGGGAATATCCACAGCTCCACATGTCTTTCTAGGCCCGCGAGCTCACTGATACCATTAACCCAACTCTCTTTTCATTTCCCCTAATCATCATCAAACCAAGAAAACCGAATGACTTAGATAAATCCTGAATTACCCTGGAGACTCAAATCCTATTATTAGGTGTGGTGATCAGCAACACTAACCATAACCAAACTACCAAGTCCCAAAAATCTTAACTCTAGACTATCCGACTGTTCCCTAAATAACGTGACCCAAAGAGTTAACCGGATCCTCCTTTGATACCATTTTGTCACGAACCACATCTAGTCGCCATCAAAATGGAACCAAACCCAGCCTGTGCCAAGGCCTGAAGGGAGTTCCCGATCCCCACGGGCTGGAACAAGTGCCCGGGTATCATATAATTATAATTGGGAATAATTTACCCGATTTTATAAACATTAAACAACAAACAAACTCAATAAAACAAATCTGGATTTTTCAACTAAAACCATCTTTTACAAAATTTCAGAACTGAATTACATAAGTTAAAACTATGTTTAAAGACCATTAAAAAGGTACAAAACCAAATAAGGACATCCCAAGAACATCCACATGGAAAGTGGCACCTCCCTCAATCCATCCCCACAAGACTTCACCACCAAGGACCTGCTAGAAACCCAAACCACTGGCACTAAAAAATGCACCCAACCTGCGACAAAAAAAATAACCAAGTCTACTTACACCCAAGGGTGTAATTAGGGTGTGATAGAAATCCCATTAGGATACCACCACTAAGATATTCCATGTGATAAACATTTAAAGACGAAAAGCATGCATGTTTTCAAAAACATGAAATGCTAGTTACAATTTATAAAAGATGCAATATTAAATAAAAACAGTTTTCATGTGGGATAATTTAAAGAATAAACACTTTTAAAATAAATAACAAAGATAATGAATTTTCCATCCACTCATACCGTATGCCGACTGTAAACACAAAATATCTAGTGAGCACAAGTAATGGGAAATAACCCCTAGGCACTAGCTAGTTGTGGGTCCCAGGTACCTCGTATATCGGTGAGAGTAACCATCACAAATATCTGTTCTCATGCACGAGCCAATAGTAGGGAACATACGCATAACCTAGTGGTCCCCAATCATCATCATCATCATAGTTTAGTTAGAGTTGTAAGCATCAATATTACTAAGTGAAACTGAGGCCAAACCCCACATATTCACTAGCATACTAGTACACATCCACCCACCTAGATACCCATGTTTTCCCTTTGTGCTCAAACAAGTTCAACAAGTCAATGAATATAATTTTCACATGAAAATATCATTTCCATATCATAAATTCACCAAACACCCCACATGTATACAACACAAGTCACAAAAGTACACTTTTCATTCAAATATATTTTGAAATCCGACTCACATAAAAATATCCCCCAACACTTTTCACAATCTTTAACACTTCCACAAATCCATAATTTTTTTTATAAAACCATTAAAATATATTAAAACTCTCATAACAGACCACTCACTTGTTACATAATACCATTTTTACCTTCAAAATCATTTTATCATCAAACTTACACAAAACATCCCACAAACAAGTTTCGCTCTAACATCACACTTTAATAAAACATTTCAGAAATTTAATAAACATTATAAAAATGTTTGAAATATTAAAACATCACTTCACCTTTCAAAACCCCATAATTGGTGAACACAAATACCAAACAGTACATATGCACCCTTTTCCCACTTTGTTTAACCAACTAAAACACTTACAATTTTCATAAAAAGAAACCAAGTGGTGTCAATATATCTTGCACACAAAACCCATTTCAAAACCACCATATTTGACCAAAAACCAAACCGATTCCTATCCAAAACATAATTGGAATCCCTGGAGATATTTATAAAACCACTTTCAAGTTTTTTAAAATCACCTTGAATAAACTACAAAAGATTCAAATGAAAACACACATTTTCATAAAATGATCTCAAGAAGTATAACAATGTTTTACACATAAAACCTATTAAAAAACACTCTTTTAGGCCCACATGAAACTAATAAAATACCAAACCAGAATTTTAAATCCAAAAAATATTTATTAAACCAATTCCATATGTTATAAAATACACCCAAATAATACCCCACGAGTAACACATTAAAACACCCAATTTCAAGTTAAAATGAAAATATAAAATTGAACACTTAACCAAATCAATCATAAAAAGTTTTCTCACCACACCCAACATATGAGGAATATGAAAAATGACTAAATACATCAATCTAACACATCAATAATTTTTTACACATGGAACCACCTACTAAAAGTGTCGAATCCCTCAAAACGTGGTGTGAAACATCAACCGCAACACCGCCGCACCACATGGAAGATAAATCCAGCCCTATAACACAATATTTGACCAAAAATACACCAAATAAAACCCTAGGTTCGAACCCTAACTTCTTTACATTCTATAAATTCATGAAATAGGGAGGAAACCCTAAGGAGAAGGGAGGAATTGAAGAGAGAGACACTTACCTAATACAATCTTGAATAAAAAGACCCAAAATATACCAGTATATGAATTTTAAAACATCCAACCATTCATGGGAGGTTCTAAAAAGGATTAATATATCATTTAGGAACTAGAATTGGGGAAAAAGAGTAAGAATTGAGAGAGTTATGATGGAAAGAACTTACCTCCTCAAATCTGCCTGATTTCAGAAACCCTAAGAATTTCAGCACTCAATCGTGATGAAAACGAGCTCCAAAGAGGGGGTAAATGAAATGGGAGATATCTTGGGATTCTTAGGGTAGAGAGGGAGGTTGAATCACCAAAAAAAGTCATTATAATGAATAATATATTAAAAAATTTAAGAAACAATTTAAAACTGGAAAATGGGCTTTCAGGTTGGCCCAATTCTTAAATAAAAACCCAAATCTCCCATGATTATGGATTTATAAAGGCCCCAAATTTAAATTTTGGTGTTAATAGGTCAGGGGAGGCCAAGTAGGAATTTGAATGGATAAAAAAATGTTGAAAAATGAATGAGTTATAAAAGAAAAAAAATTTATTTTAAATTTGGAATTGGGATCACGGTTTGGCCCAATTCATGAAAACTCACCCATTCCTCTATAAAAGCTTGGGAAACCACCAAAACAAAGCATAAATAGAAAATAAATTAAAAATAACTTCAAAATAAGTTATGTATGTGACCTCGTGCATCAGATTCTCTCCAGACATCCAATTCTGTGCAAATGGCCACTTGAGACCCATTGATGTGTGTTCCGGCAATCGCCGCCGAAGGCGAGGCAGTTTCGGTGTGTTGTCATCATCCAAGGTAAGAGGTTAAAAATTCTCCTGGTTTCCACGCTTATAGTTTGGTAATCTTATGATGTTTTAGGGTCCCTGATTTTAATTATTTGTGAGCTGTTCCTCACTACACTGACTTGTTTTGCCGAATGTCATTAGGGTGTAGAGATAGATTCCAAGTGCACACAGCGAGTGAGATGTTGCTTGACTTAGAATGATTTGGCTAGATCCTGCTCTTGAGGTAGGTGTTTCCATCCCTTCTATATTTCTGAAGTTTTACATAGGCACTTTCATGACTTCATTTAATTTATAAATGTTATTCGCACCCTTATAATTCTGATAGTTTATCCGTTGAAGTGTTTCTTTGATGGTTAAAAGTGTTAAAAATAGCCTTGAAATAATTCCTTAGTTATGTGTAGGTGTTTTCAAGCCCTTTCTCCTGGTTTTAATCCATTTAATGTTTTTGTTTTTTATTAAATCTTAGATAATGTTTCTCACCTCTAGTTTGTTTGTAGTTAACTTATGGAAATTTTTTCCTATTGAAATATTTGATCAAAAATGTATTTTTGAATGTTCCTATGATTATGAACATGTTTATACCTTTCCAAGCTGGTTGAAACTAACTTACTTTATCTGAAAATGGTATTGTTGGAAATTTTGAGTGGTGTTTTCTGGTATAAAAATTTTATGGAACTTGTTTGTCCTGCATTGTTTGTTTTTATAGAACATAGTTCTTTTGAAGAAATGATTTTGTGTCTCTTTCAATTGGCATTTTTCTTGAATCCCCAGTTTTATAAGTGTTTTTTTTTCTAAATGATGTGGTGGTATCTGTGATCTTCTTTAAATTGGTTTGAAAACAAATACATGAGTATATTCCTATTTGGATTTTGGTGTATATATTTGTTGAGTGTGTGGTGTAAGGAAACACTTGGATTGTTTGTTTGTTTTTTTTACAAAATTCAACGTAGTATCACTAAAGACTTTTATTGAAATACTTTGAAACTTGGAACCTAAGGGCTAGTTTGGTTTTTTAATTTCAAAAGAGGTGTTTGGAGTTGTTTTAGAAGAGCTTGTGGAATGTTTTCATAAAGACATTTTATTGTGTAATACTAGTGGCCCGATTTACAACTCCATGTTTTTAATAAAGTGTTTTTGATAACTGAATGATGTGATAGCCTGGTTGTCACTTTGTACGTTTGACATGTATGTATATATATAAGTGTATGGGGAACTACTATCTAGGGAAACCCTTTATGGGTGAACGCATAGTAAGCATCCGTGTTTGGGGTTGGCTAGTATGGTGAGATAAGTCACGCGTGTGAGGGCCTTCCTACTTACACAGTATTATTATAACCACCATGGGTTACTGGGAATCTTATAGATGATTGAGTGACAGTTTCTAACCAAACCTAATTAGATGGGTTGGTACCCCTAGATTTGTTGTTAGGCTAGGCGGGAGTTTCCACTGGATTGGTCAGTTAGGGAGGCCAGTTGGTTATAGACTTAAAAGCTTCACCATACGCTGGAAGGTGGTTCCGAAACTGAGTACGTCCGAGGGTCATCAAGGGATGTTTAGGATCACCCATGGTTATTGAATTATTTACATTGCTTGTTTACTTTTCATTGCAATAGTTTATTTTTAGTTTTCACTTTTTACTTATTTTACTCTATCCTTACTTTGGTATTTTTCTGTTTTGGATTTCATTTATAAAGTGACAAATGTTTTTTGGAAATAGTGTGTAGTGTGTGTTGGGTTTTTAAATGAGAACAACATGTTGCATATTTTAAAATGTGAAAACCCTAATTTTATATCTGTATTTCAAACTTGTGTCAGTGGAATGTTTTGGAAATGAGAATTATTGGATTCAGTGGTTTATTCTTGGAATCCCTTCTGAGCATCTCGGTGCTCACGCCTATTATATCTTTCCAGTTGTTGGTTCAATTTCTCATATAGCTTCCTGGCTCAGCTTCTCAATGTTGGAGCAGCGTGGTCTTGAGTTCGGTGGTGACCTAGGAGGTCACAGGGAGGTATTTTCGGTTTTATTCTCTTTCTGCTACCAGTTTTTATCTTTATTGTCAGTTTTGTTTATCGGGTTATCTTTTTATGATGGGAAAAATCATTCCCAGTAGTTGAATTTTGATGCCCGACATTGGTTGTCAGCCTGTGGGGATCGGGAACACCCTTCGGGTCTTGTCATGGACCGACTCAGGTGACCGGCTCAAGGTCGACCCGGGTTGGTTTGTGACATAAAAAATATTAATTCTGGTTATAATAACAATATATTTTTATGATACCATAAGTATTTCTTAAAATGGTCTGAAAATAGATTATAATATTAGAATTGGTATTTTTAAAATAAAATAGGATTTTTAATTTATAAATAAAATTTCCCATATTAATAATTTTTTTCGTAAAATTGATTTTATTTTTAAATCTATACACCAAAAAATGGTTAGGGTTCATATTTTTTGTTCAAAAATGGTTTATTTTTTACATAATAATGTAATACGGTAAAATAAAGTATTTACAATTTTATGTTAAATAACTAATTAATTACACTAGTGGTGATGTAATAAAAATTTAGTTCTAACAAGAATTTACTGTTTTCTATATTTAATAAAAAAATGAATAATATTGGGGGATGAAATAATGACCTGATGAATATAATATTCAGAAAACACTCTTCTCTACCCCTTATAAATACCACCCCTCACCACCCCTTTTCCTAACATATTCTAACTTCTTTACCTTACCCAATCTATAAAAGGATCTCTTACCATATATATGGAACATACCTATAACCATTGGTATCTTCAAAGGATCAATCCAAGGTTCCTTAAGTGGAATCCTAAGAGGATACATCCAAAGGAAATGGTAATACGTTTAACTGAGCCTTTTAATTTTTGTTCCACCTCATCCTCCACAAAAATTACATCCAACATGACATAATGACTCCAAATTCATAAATTCACTTTATTTTTATTATGCTAATGGAATATATACAATCCAACATCTTTTATTCCCCTCCTATTATATAAACAACATCATATATATTATGGTGGGCTTATCCCCTCCATGAAAAACGTACATCGTTTTTCTCCACCACCTTAAAGGTTAGTAATATAAATAAGTTTAGGGTTAAATATGATGATAATTATTATATTATAACTAATTTTATTTTTTAATGTATTAGTAATCATTTAATTAAAATAAATGTATCTAGTTTACAAGGGTTAGTAAAACCACCTAAATGAACTGTCCGAATACTCAAAACATTTTTACAAAATGAATCATCCATATTTTAAAAAATATAATTATTTAAAAGAATTTATATTTATATTTAGAAATTAATATAATTTCACAACAATTCTTGAGTTCTATTCCCATTTTATAAGAACTTAAATAATTATCCATAGGTGATCCAACCTTGGAAACATTAAATAATTTCCCTCAGAACAATGAAATTAAAAATAACGACTCCGTGAAATGGTTCTTAATGACAATAATATAATAATATTAAATAAATTATATATTTAAATGGAATTTAATTATGTAATTAATCAATCTAATTTGATTATTCATGTTGTTATGTGAAATTTTAGAATAATTCTGGACCAAAGGTAAGGGATCTCTCTGAACTAACCTTTCTTATTTGGGATGATGATTTCATTATCACATGTCACTTTCTCATTAAATTATTCTTATTTAATTATTATTTATTTTGTATATATTTTCTACATATATATATATATATATATATATATTAATTCACGATTCCTTCACAAGTATATTTATGTTTTTAATTTTCCATTCTCAATTTCTTTCATTAAGCAGAGAAGATTAAGGGGAACTTATTTGTTTTATTGAATCATTTCAAGTACCACTCAATGATTTTTTTTTACCTTAAATGGATTATAAATACACTCATTTTATTATGAAAAACTATTTTAGTTAATTTTTTGTTTTATGGATACTATTTTTCCCTTACCCTCCATAATGATTCTTTACCATTTTTCATAAAACACCACTTAAAAGTAATATTTCAAAAAAAATTATCCACTCCATTTTATTTCTTAAATTAACATAGAACAATTTTCATGTCCAATGATTATTTATTTATCTACAAATATCCAATAATAATGTATTACCTATTTTAGTGAAATTCATTATAGAATTCCATTTAGATATGTTATAAGACATGATTATGTAACCCATTTCCTTTCAACGAGGTTTTCTAATGCTTATTTATTATGTATTATTTCCTTAAATAGAACACATATACATTTACTTGTTATTGTGGGTGAACTAATATAGAACTCAAATTCATTGAGTAATTTTTATGTCCCATGAGATGTTATATATGAGATTATAGAGTAAACATAACCCATGTTGGGATTCTATCCACTTTGTTATGTTGTCTTTGAAGTGAGCCCAGACATATGCTTATTCATGTTTTTTTTATTATTTCAAAATTCCTAGATTTTATTATCTTATGGTTAAATATTATTTTTGAAATTATTTTATATGAATATTCATGATCCTTTCCTTTTGTGAAATCATGTTTTTACATTTTAATCATATGTTATACTCCTTTATAATTATTATTCCATTTTTGGGATTTATAGATATTTACCTTATTATGTATTCCACATGTTATCTAATGAAATTTTAGAAGTTAAAATGGATCTATAAGAAAATTATTTTGTTTTAAATTAAGATGTTCGTAGTTGAATGTTTAGGTTTTATATACACAGTATCCAAAATAAACATGGCCTCTCAATCCATGTGTTCTTTTTATAGGATATTTATATTTAAAATAATATAATAATATGTGTTAGAGGAATGGGTCACCATGTTGAAAATATAAAAACATACCATAAAATTATGGAAAAATAAGAAAAGGCATATGTTCTAAAAGACACCAACTTGATAGAACAATTCATATAGACTAAAACACAAGTTCCCAATGAAACCCTGTAAACATCTTATTTATTGGGTATACATATAAATCCCATATGTAGAAAATTACCAACCACATATAAGAATATTCCACACCTCAATGTTACATATTTTTGTTACATGGATGATGTTCATCATCTAAAGACTCAATAATATTATCCCCTCTATTGATAATTTTTTGAGAAGCAATTGGCATCTAAGGAGATGTGATTACAATAGTCTTCTCAATGGTTTGATTTTCTAGAAGACTCAGAAATGAATTATCATCCATAAACTTGGATACATTAATTTTATTAAGATCTTTTTACAACTAAAAACATGTATAATATAATTATTGGCATCCTTCCCAGTTGTTGGATTGGACCTAAATTCATCCCAAACATTGTTGGAATATTTTAGTGCTCCAAGATAAACACCTATGAACTTTTTAAATTAACCATCCCATGACTCAAAAGGTACATTTTACAAATCCTCACTACTCAAAAGGTAATATTTGATAAACAAATCATTATTTCATATGGTTTTTTCTTGTAAAATACTTCTTTGTAATGTTACTACCTAGAGAAATCTTGAAACCATGAAAAATTATTATCATCCCCTTATTAATTTTATTATCTTATAAAACATTAGAGATTTGAAAATTAATAAATATACTACATATATAGGATAAATTGATATGTCTTATTTATAGTTAAGTTCTATAATTATTATTTTAAGTGTAGAATCCCTATGTGAGTCATGTTGTGACTCGATATCTTTACATTTAAGAGAAAATGAAATTTACAAAATTAAACAAGTCTACTATAGTGAATACCTACTAATACTATCCATTATCATAAATTTGGTAAGAGAGTTAGTTGAGTAAGAAAAATCCAGTAGATATTCCTTTGAATAAGAAATAGGGATAACATTTTAAAACAGGATTGAATATGGGTTGGTTTTTTAAGAACATAAAAAATGAAAAAAACCTACATTATTATATTTATCATGAAACTCAAAATATTTGTTTCTATTATTACATGAATAATATGTACTCTTTTGGGCATTCTATAGTTCATTGGATCGCACCCTAAAAACTCATATTGGTAGGTATATAGTCTTCATGTCTTTGGAAAGTATCTCATGTTTGGGATTGAAGGTTGTTTTTCTACCGCTCTCCTTTTCAGTAGTATGAAATTTTGAGTTATGCTAGTGGCCTGGTAGTCAAATGGTGATGGTTTGGTTTGTATCTAAAGTTCATTGGAACGTTTTTAGGTCATATTTTTTATCTAAATCCTAAATTTTTTTTTTCTAAATTTTATATTTTAATCCTTATTATGTCTTGTAAGATATTTTTATTGTATAAAATGGTTTTATTCATGATATATTTGTTATGGTAAAATATTTTTTTAATTTATTACTGTTTTGACTTATTGGGTTTCCTTTTTTTAATCTTATATCTATTTTATTCATGGGATCATGATCATATAATGTATATATCCTTCATACTATGTTTATAGTGGAATATCTCTATGTATCATTAATTTATAAGGATTCAATTATTCCCATTAGGTCACTTGTGATGTGCTAGAAATTTTTTCCATCCTAGTTTGATCAAGATTCAAATTATGTATTATGATGGTATAGTTCGGGTGATGGTCTCGATCATCCTAGGGCTATTCATCCCTTATAGTGTAATAGAGTGAAGATAATAACAATTTGGTTACTCTAACAATAGGAGGACCATCAGAAGTTATCATCATCATATCAGGTTATGGTGGAACATTGAAGGTTAATATTTTTAGTGAATATAAAAGGTAAACATGTTTTTAAGAAATCCCAGGAAAACAAGTTTAACAATCCTTGATTTTAGGGGAGGATATATTATAGGTTGACCAGTCGATTCTTTATTTATAAGTGGGTGGGACATTCAGAAAAAATCATGATCATATTATATTAATTCTATCTTGTATAAATTAATTATACTTAAGAATGTAATTTATAATCTCTTATATCTTCCAATTATAATCAATGTGATTAGTAGTGTTTCTTCTATGAATATATGAATCATTTTTTGATGAATGTTATTATATTATGTTTATTTTATTCATTTAGGTATTTAAATTATATTTACATTCACTACCTTGATAGAATATTGGATTTCTTATGTGTTTAATTGATGAAATCATGTGAGGAGTAGGGTGGGTTGTCTATCTAGATATGGTACACTCAATCATGGGTTAATGGTACTTCGAGAGGTTGAATTTTACTTATATATAAATTCCAACGCATGATGTTCCTATGAACTAAATATTATTAATATTATGGTATTATTAGAAGAATTGTTTGAAGTATCCTCTAAAAAGTAGTATCAATGATTGTGTTTCAGTTTTAGTAGATCGGGTTTTTATGTAATTGGAATAACAATATCTAAATTTTAGTTGGAGTTCACTATCATCAGAGTATATAGAATTATATTTTAGAAAGGTCTGGGTATAAAAATATTATGGAATATTTTTTTTCATTTGGATAATATAGATGGAATATCACCCAATTCAGAAGGAACATGATTCTCTAGTCACCGTTGTGTTCTTATAGAAGATGGGAAAAAGAGAAATTGTAGTAGATGGTCATGAATTATTTTTTACTAGTGAGGATGTATTTTGTTTGGAATTTTGAATTTAATATTCATGAAATAATTACAACGATAAAATTTATGAAAGAATAGGTGGATATGTACAAGAAAAATACAATATTTAACAAAGCTCCCATGATATAGAGACTATTATTCCTAAGGTTATTAGAAGGATGTCCAATGCGAAATCATGTAAAAAATATCAATATCTATAATGATGGATAAGGATAATCAAATAAATTGGATAAATTCTATCAAAATAAATAATAAAAATATAGGACATGGGGGAAGAGCCATAAAAAATCAACTAGGACTAGTCATATCTACTGTATGTGTGGGAAAAGGGGACACATTAAGAAGGACTGTAGGAGTTGTAATAAAAAATATGTTGAAGCATAAACTTATAGATTCTTAAATTATATTGGATCAATGGAAGATTTCATGAAATTATTTTTAAGATTCATTATTCCAATAGATTCATGGGTAGTTGAGTTAGGTGCATCATTCAATTCCATGTTATATTAGAGATACATCAAAAAAAAATTCTCATGAAGTTTTGGAAAATTATATATGGAAGATGATAATGATTTTAAGATCATTGGAAAATGATATGTGATTATTTGGATGAATAATAAGGGATTATTGCATCTAAATAAAGTTATACATATCATAGGGATGTGGAAGATCTTGTTTTTTGTTAGTCAACTGGTTGAGGTATGGTATAAAACCAATTTTCCAATGTTGTATGAAAAGTTATTTGAGGAAACCTTGTGGTTCAAAAAGGAGTAAATAAAGAGACCTTGTATTTTACTATAAGTTAAAATATAATTTTAATGGTCACAATTTCATCTAGGGAATATCTAGAGGTTTGGCATTTCATATATGGTCATGTCGATGAGAGGAACATGAATGTTCTACTAGGTAAAGGCACATTACAACTTGATCATATGGATATTATATGATATGAATGTTGTGTTTTGGGAAAAACAATGGTTTCATTTAATTTATATGGATTTAATCCCATCGCATGGAAGTTAGAACTTGTTTTTATTTATCTTTTGGTACACTCTCCAATTCATTACTTTGGAGGATCACTTTACATTATAATGTTTATTAATAATTCTATGAGGAAATATTTTATTTAATTTCTAAAGCATTCGAATAATGTGTCTTCTAATTTGATTTAATGGATATAAATTGTGGGAAGGGAGTATGGTTGGAAAAAATAATTCCAATGTTTCAATAATTATGGCGAGTACACCAAATACAAATTTTGGAACATATATAAGAATAAAGGGATAAGGAATGAGAATAATGTTCCAGAAACTACAAAAGATAATAGATTAGCTGAAATGTCAAATTAGATATTGACATAGAAGGATCAATTTATGAGGTCAAATATTGAAATTACAAAGGATATTTGGGGTAAAAATATCAACACAATGAGATATCTAGTTAATAAATTTCAAACATTGACATTTACGAAAAACATCTAAAGTAGTTGTGATACAGAAAATGATAAAAATTTCACCAACACAATGAATTTGGAAACTTGAAATAAATTATTATTGATTCTATGTACATGGAAAATTTTAATTATAATTTAAAATTATATTTTTTATTGGTTATGATAATGAAAAATTCGGATACTAGCTATGAGATTAAGATAAAATACAATCCATTATAAGACAATATGTTATATTTAACAAAGGGGTTATATGGAGGGAATGAAACATGGTGGAGAATGATTTTTAGGGAAATAAATAAATTATCAAACTCTATATTGATCTGAGTGAGAGAATTATAGTTTTAAAAATCCTTGATAACTCATATAAACGTAACATAAGTCCTGTGGTGGGACTAGTGGGAGAAATTTTATAATGTTCATAGGAAGTAAAAGATCAAATGGGGGTACCAAAAATTATCTCTTTTGATGTTAATGCTGATATTAGATGAATAGTACAACTATATCATTTGATTATATCAAATAGAGTTAGAAATATTGGTCATAGGTTTGGGGATTATATGAACATTACTCTTTTAATAGATTACCTAGGAGGAGAAAGCTAGAAATAGATAGTCTAAGAACCCCAGCTCTAGTAACCTAGAGCCAGTGGTTACTTTATTACATTATAATATGATACAAGGGATCAAATCACAAAGAAAAGACCATTTTATTATTATTTAATAACTAGATACATATATGATAACCATTTTATAGTGGGAATAAAATATAAATCACAGTAATAGAAAACATATGGCATCCTCGAACTCATTCAAAGAATTATATTTATATCCTATGGAAAGGTGAAAAATAAGGAAGAGCTCAAATTCTAATTAAGTGTTATGTTCAATGGATGATATCATGAGTAAATAAGACATAATGAAAATGAAGTTTCAATTAACTGAAAATAAATTCTTTTTATTCAAAAAAGTGAGCATGAAATGCATCCAAGGAAAATATAAATGAAATAATATCAATGATACTAATAGCTAAATTATCAAGGAATGAAATGAATAATATATATTTAAAGACTTAAAAAATCATTATATTTATTCAATGAAATCCTTTTAAAAATATAGTTTAACTGATGGGTTGGTATAAACTAGAAACCCATTTAATTTGGCATGTTGGTTTGTCTCATGAGATATGTCAATGCATCAAGGCGATATCTATAACTAGGCCCCACCCATCACTACATGTCCAATTCATTATTTAAACATTTAATGATTAATTAAATTCATAAACAATATGCGTTATCAATTAATATCCATATTGATTAATGAATATAAATTTTTCAAGATTTTACCCGGTGAATAAAATGACATTCATAACAGAACAATACATTTAAAATTTTTATGATATTTAGTAAATAATCTTATCCCTAATTAAAATATTAAATATATTTAAGATAAATTCAATTTCTATTGATCATAATCATTTTAATGTATCAAGTTAATGTTAAATACTATAAAATTAATAAGAGATAATAGATGACTATCAGTTCATTAGTAATAAATGGTTTGTAACAAAAATTTAGACTTTTGAAAAATAAATAAAATTAAAGAGAAATATTTGAATAATATTTGAATAAAAATTTTCATTTTCAAACAACTAAAAATGTGTAGAAGAATCTAAATATCAAAAAATTGTTACAATGTGGGATAAATCAATTGATTTCATATATATTAAATACATTTTTTTTTGAATTTTTATAATGTAAGTTGAAAATTATGCACTTAGAATAAATTATAAATATTCCTTTGAAACATTTTAAAAAATTAAGGACAATATAAAATGTCCTTAATAAATTATTTTAGTATTAAAAATTAATTTTTTAAAATATGTACTTGGAATTCATATATAATCAATTAAATTTAAATGAAATCAATTTTTATTTCAGACACATGTCTCCATAATTCAAGTGAAAAAGAGAAGAATGTTTGGAAGAAAATAGTGAATAATTTAAATATTAATAGGCTAATAAAATACATTTATTCCATAAATAATGGATTATAAAATTCCTTCAATAAAATTTTTTGTAATCCAAAAAAATGAGATTGTAAAATAAATGATTAACTCTTTGGAGGCATTTAAATTTCAACCTACTTAAAGAATTAAATTTAATAGAACCATTAATAATCATGAATAAAAAGATATTTATATTTAATATATCAATGGGAATTATATATAGCAAATAAATTTGAATATGTGCATAATATGTAATATGATTCAATATTGTGTAAATTTAGATGAAATCCATTAGCTTCCATTTCACTTTAGATGGATGTTATTTTAAGATCTTGAATAATGGTTTAAACATGTTATTAATTTATATAATCACCATATTCATATTTATAATATCGTATATGATCCTATCATAACATATTATCACCCATGCCTTAATAATATTTCATTATTACCATGGTTTTGGGTGTTAACTAATTCATTTTCTCATGCATGTTTTATAATGTATGTTTCCATTATTATGCATAATATATAGTAAAAAAACATAAATTTTGTTATAAATGTTATAAATATCATATTTATTCATTATATGTATGTTTATAATCATGAAAAACAAAATTGAAAATGGAAAAGGAAATACATTTCTTTATGGAGATTGTAGGTTGTACATATGCATGTGTGATATTATCATTTTCTTAATCGGTGAATGGGAAGATAATAGATGCTACATTAAATTTAATGAATAAATATTATTTCATATATATAATATATATTAATTGGATCCAATATTATGACTATCTATTTGAGTTAGTGATGGAAAACAAATTACATCAGTTCGCAAGGTGGTAGTCCACTAACACATTAGTGATGGTTTTATTCATCATTTTATAGAGACTAATTTGGTAATATTTTTTAAAATAAACATAATAATATATTTTTATATGATATAAAATTATGTTATTATACATTAGTTATTATGATATAATTTTTTTTGAAAATTAATTAGTAAAAAAGAAAGAGCTTGGTGAAGAAAATTAACTTCAATTAGAAATATCTCCTTTAGATATCTTATTAAGGACTATAGTGTTGTTATTTTTGGAATAATATATGATTAATAACATGTATAAGGATATAGGGGATAAATTATATTGGGGTTTTTTGGTATAAATGGCATAATAGGTTTGATGAATTTAGGGGTGGAGGTTCCCTTTTATAATTGAGGTGAGTGACACATTTTTAATTTTTTAATGTTTTTATGTAATGTCAAGTCACATTATTGAAAAAATGGCTAAAAAATAGATCATATTATTTTTTATGGGTATTTTATAAATAATGTTAAAAAAATTTTGTTTTTATAAATTATTTATTTCATTTTAGATATTATCTTTGTAGATTACCCCTTATGGTATACCAGTTTTGACCATAATGGTAGTAATTAATTTTTACTATTTTTTCCGTTAATTATGAAAAATATTAAGATAAAATAATTATATAATATCAATTATTCTTGTTAGAAATATTTAATACTTTTTTCCAAAATCAATTATCATATGATTTATAATTTATTTTAAAGATTTACCCCTAACAATATCAAAAAAGGGTTTTAAAAAATGCATTTATTAAGCATAAAAAGATCTTACATTAACTACATGACGAGTAATCAGAATTATATAGATTTAAATTCATTTATTTAGATACATAATATTTTTATTCTATTATAATTATTCATTATTTAATGTTTTTTTAATTTAAATAGAAATACATTGTTACTTTAAAAAATGATTTATGAAAAATGTCCATTTTTACCTCTAAATAATCTTATATTTTTTTATACAAAATTGATAATCAACTAGTGGTTAATTATAAATATTTCATGACATTATCATAAAAAATGGTGTAATTGTTAAGTAATATATTTTTAATCATTCGTATAACTTATTACTATGGGAATCTTTTGAACACTCTTTCTAAGGTTATTTTGACCTAGTAAATTCAAAATAGATATTCATCCTATAAAATAGAATTTGTGTTACTTGAAAAATAAAATTTAAATTGTATAATAGTTTTATTGAAATATAATTCTAATATAGTATAATTGAAACACTAGGAAACATTCTTCTCCCTATCAAAAGTAGCATCCTCAAAATTTTCATTGATATTACTTTCGTAAAAAATTAGTGCGCTTCTTATTAATAATATCCTCTGGTCCAATGTTGCTTCCTCCATTTTAGGGTTTCACCAATGCACTTTTACTATTCAAGATATTTTATTCTTTTAAAATTGGGCACTAGTTTCAAGAATATGAATTGGATCTTCTTAGAAAAATAGATCTGGATCTAATTAAATTTATTCAGAGGTGAGAATATGCATTTGGTTTGAAATTTACTTCCCTAAAAATAATATATGGAAAAAAATATAATTTTGAGAGGCATTGTGGCATTAAAAATTATTAATCCACATATACAATTAGTTATAGATTTTAAATGTTCTATAATACCCAGGGATTAGTCTCCCTTTCTTACTAAACCTTATAACACACTTCCATAGAGATACTTTCAAGAAATCATGATCTATCACATGGAATTATAAATATTTTATTTAGTTATAAACATAATTGATTTTCTATATTTGAACTGTATTAATATTAGTTGAACTATTACTAAACTTTTTTTATATCTCTAAAAAAATATCTAAACCTACATGTTTCCTTACACATACTTCATACTGAATATTAGAAGTATGAAAACTCTATTCTTATAATGATTCATACAATTCTATTTGAATAATTGAATAGAAAATATTATTTTAATAAAATTATACCAAAGTTAAATATTGATCCCACATATCTTGATAGTCAAGTAAAATTGATATCAACAATGCTCTAATTGATTTAATATTCCTTTCTGATAAACCATCAATTTGAGGATGGCAGGCGGTGAAAAATAATGCTTAGTATCTAAAGGTGTATCAAGTATTTTCTAGAATTTTGATTTAAATCGAGTATCATGATTAGAAAAAATCGATATATTTTTTCATTAATTATTATAACTTCATTAATATAGTTTCATATAAGGATCTCAACTGGTAAACCATCTCTTATATTAGGGAAATGTGAAAATTTGGTTAGACAGTCAATAATAACCCGTAATGAACATTATTTTTAGGAGTGTTTGGTAATCTAGTGAGAATGTCTATTGTAATTTCATCCAATTTAAAAAAGGAATAGTTATAGGTTTCATCAATCCTCTAAGATGTATTCTCTCATCCTATACCTATTTATCAAATAATAATGATGATATATAATCAACAATATCTCACTTAGTATTATCACACTAAAAATATTTCATCAAATCAGTATACATCATAGTGCTAAAATAGTGTATAGGGAACTTAGAGCTATGAGAATCATCCATTAATTAGGTTTTTTTTAGATTAATAATAGATGGAACCCAAAAACTCTTTCCAAATTTCAGAACACCATCTATATATTTGATGTATGCTAATTTCCCACCATTCCGAATAAAATTTCTCCTGAAAATTCTCCTCCATAGATTGACAAATTTTTTCTTTTATAATAAATTAACATTCACAATTATTAGAAAATCTAGTGATTTATCCCCTTCTTTAATACTTCCCAAATCCATATTTACTAGATACATGCACATAGGATCCTTTTTAATCCTCATTTTGGTTAAAAATCAAATATATTTCTTACTTAATGCATCTTCTACCGTATTTTCCATTCTAGGGTGGTATTATATTGAGAACACATAATCCATGAGAAGATAATTTGATCAAAATTTCCTTATATTAAGATACATCTATGGAAACTTATATTTTATGCTCTTATGGTCAATGTATGTCTAACATAATTATCCATTGAGAGAATAAATATTCATTTTAAAGAAAATATTATAGGTGGAAACTCAAGATCAGGGGTTATATATTTTTATTCATGAGTATCTAACTAACATGATACATATATAATAAATATATCATTTTCTATATGGAAACATCCAAATCACTAATTTAATTAACCACTATATATCACAAATCAATCATTTATTGATGGTAGATTCAAAATAAAAGTATTAACCAATATCCTCTTCAATTATTGATAAATTTATTCAAATTCATTTATCGATATGAACATGAACCATTTAAAAGTAATCTTGGTTAACGGGTTATTCGATCCGGAAAAAGATAAAAAATTTCCTATATTAAACATCCAAACAAATGGAACTACACTCCTCAGTTATATTCATTGGTGTATTATATTCATTGAATTCATTTTCTTCATAGTATAAACTAATATTTCATAATTGGAGACAATATGGATAAGAAAAGAAAATTTTTGAAGCTTTAATTAACCCTTACTAAATATACCATATAATAATTTTCTTCTAGAAGTATCTAGAATGATATTCCTATGATTCTCATGGTAGTCATAGATTTTATAATAAACTATGATTTCATTACTAAATAAAAAAATAATTATCTAGATATTCCTTGAATACTCTATTACTTATATCCATAAAAATATACAGTGCATTACACAATTTAATTGAAAATATTAT
The DNA here is from genome assembly GCA_963277665.1 of Viscum album. Taxonomy (NCBI): domain Eukaryota; kingdom Viridiplantae; phylum Streptophyta; class Magnoliopsida; order Santalales; family Viscaceae; genus Viscum; species Viscum album. The sequence continues at coordinate 1,219,553,982 of OY728151.1, forward strand.
AAACTCATAATGTTCATACCTTTTTGAAATGATATCTTCAAAATATCTTCCTTCCTTACAAAAAATTTAAGATACCAAAATAAAAGGTCAATATTCAAAGAATATTGAGCTTCATAAAGATGACCAATCAATTCATTAATGCGAGGAAATTGGTACTATTCATTTTCATAATTACATTGATTTTCCTATAATCAATGCAGTCCCTCATAGATCCATCTTTATTCTTAATGAAATAGATAGAGTATCCCCAAGGAGAAACCATAGTGTGTATAAATATCTAACCACAAAATTACACTTGTTATTTAAAAAAAATTCATATATCACCAATACATTTTTTTCCATTTATATAGGTCTTGAATAATGGAAAAAATAAATGTAAAAATAAAATTTACACTATGGTGGATGATTGGGTAATTCATCATGAAATAAATCAGTGTATTATTGTATAATATTTACTTCCTCAATTTGAATATTTCCTTTTCCATTTGATGATTTTTCCAACTATGAATACCCAAAAATATCATTAAGAAGAGATACTAATGGTGGATCTAGACACGTTCCAGATGATGGTGTCTCCCCTACAAATATATAAAATTCAATATATTCATCATGAATCATAATTTCCTTTTAATTATAGTAATTTTTTATTATATTTTAAAATCCATTCCATACCAAGGATTATATAAAATTAAAAAATATTTATAAAAATAAATTTTACAAATATGTCATGTTTTTTTATAATGGGAACCGCATGAAAAATATGTGATATAGTGAGATTTCCACATGGAGATGTGACTAACGAGTCCCATCATATGATGTTAGGGAAAAATATAATTTTCCAGGAAAATAAAGAAGATATAAAAGATTGAGAGGATCCAAAATTAAATAAATAACAATCTAAATTTGAATATATGATTAAATCACATTGCATCACATCTTTTGGAACATCAAACTCAACTTTAGTGATCACATAATCTTCGCCTTATCACCTCATCCTCTTCTATGATATATTACTTTCATGCATGGGACATTGGTATGAATAATGACCCATTTATTTATTGGTTAATAACTAGATAATAGTGGTAAATTTCAATCTCTTATATTCATTATCCATAAAACCATTTTCTCCACACTTGTAAAAAACTCCAATTCTCTTTAAGCATTTTCTAGGATTATTATTTAAATAATTTTCACAAGATGTGAATTTATTCATTTTATTAATCTCCATTGATGCATTCCATTTTTCATGGTGTTCATAAAAAATATTTATCTATTTATTCCCCTTTAACATATATGATTAATAAGATTTCTTCAATGTTTTGATGTTACATAAAACTATTTCATTTTTTATTGAAAAATATTGATGAAGTAGTGCCCTTTGTATACATTTTTTAATTCATTAATATAAATTAAAAGTCATGATTTGCATATTACATATGTAATCAGTAAAATATATGGATTTAATATGAAATAATTTTTTATAATAGGCAACACTTTCTTCTTCATTTTTCTCGATGTTTAGGAACATTCTCTTCATTTTAGTTCATTGGTCACAAGGGTAATATTTGTTGAATATTTTTACATGAAAAGATTTACATCCCAAGAGTTTTATTTCCTCTTCCCCACTATTATTTTGGATTAAATACCACTACTGATCAACATCAACCTTGAGACAATATAGTAATAATATAACCTCTTCACTTTGATCACATCCCACATACAAAAATGTATTTTTATGGGACTTAATCCATTTCTTAGTGGCCAATGGATTAGTAGTTCCAATAATGTATGACAATATATATTACAAGAAATGATCCAATACAAGTGTATCATGTCATGGAACATCATTTTTCTCAATATGTGAATGGTTATTAGTCATAAACATGGTCATATTCTCTAATATAACCATGACCTTCTTAGTTAAAACACCAGTTTCATTGGACTTCAAAGTAATAAAATTCCTTCATTGTCTATGAGTAATGATACTAATATTATTGATAGGATCCATTTCTAAGAAATGTAATTTAATTTATTAGATTATATCATTTTTAATTTTAAATCATAATTTATGTTTCAAAGGATTTAATAATAACATATAAGGGGGGATCAATTGTTCTATTTTTGTATATTTCTATAATTTTAAAACAAAAACCCTATATCCTATTAAATATTATATCCTTTATATATTTTATAAAATACTAATGCATGAAAATTTATGAAAGAAAGAAAAGAATGCGATATTTACAAGTATCAATATTAGTGTGATAACCTACAACCATAACATAACCACTATTTCATGATTATAGAAATCCACTATTATGAATAAGTGAATAAATTTGGCGATAACCCTAATTAGAAACCTTCTATATCTTGATAGGGATGATTGCACTGACTCTTATTAGTTTAAAATGTTTTCGACAAAACAATTGTTCAATAAATACATTGTTCAATATTATCCAAAAAAGTTTTCGAGTTCGATGACCTTATGTCTGATGGACTATAGTAAGATGATCTCAGTCCATTTGACTCAATATGAGTATCCCTTTCTGATTCTGCACATGAAGAATAGAAAAACTTTTTCTTCTCGGAAACTATTCAAAACTCAATTCTACCTTCTGTAGTCTGATGAATTCATACTGATAGACTTGGTATGATGAACCCATTCTTAATCTAAAAAAATCAACCACTAATCCAATTCTTAACATGTTTTTCTATAGTATGGTAAGAAAAAATTTTATGTGTCTGAACTTCTTCTGAGCTCTTATTCCATGAAGAAAAACATTATATGAATTACATAGTTCTCGGACTTTTCCATATAATAAAATATTTTTAAATTATGAATGTTAAGTGATTATATTTATAGGAACGTCGAAATAGGAAATGAGGGAATCCAAAAATTTATTCCCACTCACCCAAATTTCCAATCACTAAAAAACACCATCATTTAGGCTTCTACATTAACATATTGAAACCCACTCAATATTTATTCAAAATTAGTCTTCTGAAATATACCAACTTTTCGTTATTTAGATATAACATTCTCAACCTAAATCCTATGTGACTAACTTCCACTACTCATTACAATCTTAAATTCTTCCTCAACTTATTACAATCATACTATCTTGCACTAATCAATACAATATTACTATCCTCTTTATAAATATTCTGATTGACGTTCCTTATCAAATTTATTCTGATCATCTTTCCTCCTTAGAGAAAGTCCTATGGAATCCTCATAATAATAGAATTGTCATTAAAATGTAATTCTCATTATGATGGAATTATCACCATATAACATTAAAATTCTATAAACCTCAACAGCTATATATCATTTTGGCTTCTGAAAAATTCAATGTTCGGGACTACTAAATCTAATGAAATTTTTTTCTTGATATATGGAAAATATAAAATCATTATGATTCCTCCATTTCTTTAATATATTTTATTATGAGAGTTTTAAATAATTTTAAGAAGTTCATGATTTGTAAATCATCATTATAATTTTTATAGAAATTATGAAATCTTTCTAAATTCTAACTTCATTAGCTACTTTAAAAACTCTTTACCAACATTATGACTTTTCACTCAAAATATAGTTCTTCTAGCCTTCAGATATTTTCACATTGATGATTCCCATAAAGATGATATGTATCCTTCTATGTTTAGTGTTCCTTATACTGATGTGTAGTTTAAAGAATAATATATATCATATTATCCTCTCTTACATTAATGCACACTTATGTCAAATATTCTATATGATTCATGAGAACATCATGAAAAGAAAAAATAATCCAATTTAATACATGTTTGTTTTATTACTTCCCAACATGTCAGTATCACTCAACATCTTATGAGACTGATTCATCCTAATATAGATTCCTAGCAATCTATGGATTTTCATCAAATTCTCATTCAGATTTTATTGTTCTATTGAATCATGCTAATGAGATGAGTCATATTTCTTATACAGATGACCTAGGTCTAATCCTAACGAAAAAAAACACACTTATACAGAAAGTTCAGTTTTAAAAAAAATAAAAAACTTTTCTAAAAACATTATAAATGTTCATTAATTTTCCCCTTTGGGTTTGTTGAAAACACTCGTTTACAATTTTTTTAATTCTTAAAATATTTTTATAACTCAAATTTTGTAAAAAAATCATATTTTTTCAAATTTTCGATGACATAAACATTCTAAAAAGAGAGTTTACTCATAGTAAAATAAGGGATAAATTAATTTTTATGATGGAATTAAATCCTCCAGTGTCATAAAAAATTTCCCCCCTTGTAAAGATAAGATCCTCCACAATTTTTTATTTTCTCAAAATTCAATTATTATCCCAGTTTATTATTATATTACCCATTATCTAATAACCACAACATGGGGTTCATAAAATAAAGATAATAAAAAACTTCTTACAAAGTATAATGTTATTAATTTATCTCCCCCTATGTCAACATAATCCAAATAATGATGTGCGGCTTCATTATAATATTTTGGAAGTATTTGGAGGAGGATGAATATAATGTTTCAAGCTCAACAGAACCTACCTTTCTTTTTGCATTACCATTATATAGATATTAGTAATTTTATACTTTGTTGATATATATTCAAGAAACAAATCTCAAGTAGAAAATTCCTCATTTATAAAGTAAAACTTTATTTCAAAATTTTCATTAATTTCAGATAGTATTTTTAGAAATATCAATATCATTTTGATTAACACAAATTATCTTCAATGGTTTAGAAACCTTTATAGTCAAATATTCAAACTAAACATTCATCCAAAAAATATAAGTATGAGACTATGTAGGAAAAAAAGATTTTGATTCCACTATGCACAATGTTACTGACCATTATTTCTTACTATGCCCACTAACTCCTAGGAAAAATGTTTTCTTGAGGTTGATTATCTATCATTACAATCTGGAACCCAATCTCCATCAGTATAACCATGAGACTTAATTTCCCAATTTATTTTCTATAAAAACCAATGTGAATTTATTCCTTTGATCTATCTCAAAATAATCATTACTTCAAGTATATGTGATTCTTTTATTTTATTTTGATACAAGGCACACAAAATTGACAACATAAAAAATAGCATGTCTTGATGTTGTATGGAAAAGTACTCTTTTTATCATCTTCCGAAAGACTATTTGATTCAAATGTTTTCTAAAATCATCTTTACTCAATATCACCCCCACTAATATAGGAGTATAAGATTCTTTTGATTATTCCTTTCCAATATTTTGTAATAATTCCCTGACATAATTTTATTTAGATATGAAAATATATTTTTCCTTTTTAGAACATGAAATATAAGGAAGAACTTTTGTTCTATGGACATTGAAATTTCAAATTTCTTTTTCATTTATTTCGTAAATGGTTCAAAAAAATATTTTTGTCCCTAATAAAATCTGTATAATCAATATAAATAATTAAAATAAGAGTTTCAGAGTCAACAAGATTCACATATATATTTCTATCATCTTTTCCTTTAGAAAAAATAAATATTATCATGTTACTTTCAAGCATAGAATTCCATGAATGCAGAGCATTTTTCAGAACATTAAAATAATTCTTTAGATTAAAACATTGTTTCCATCCTCAACAATTGAAAAGTGATAATGTTTTTTTAATTTAAACTTATTATTCAATTTATCCATTATGAAATGAAGAATTTACCTCTGTATGATATACATTGTAATTTTAGTGTGATGAAAATTATAGAAACATTCAAATCGATTCTAACATTTAAATATAGGAAAAGGTTTCACAAAAATCCATACTTTTCTCATATTCATATCCTTTAAAATCAAGTATTCATTTGTTTCTTGTAACTTCTCCATGTTTATTCAACATTTTCTATAAATCCTCTCTATTTCGATAAAATTTTAACCTTTCATAAATGGAAAAAATTCGCATGTTTCATTTATCTCAATTTGATCCAACTCTTCAATCATATAGTTCACCCATTATTTGTGTTGAAGATATTCTAAAACTGATATCGATTCATATTTTGAGATAAGTGAAGTTTTATACACCAATATCAAATTTATTGTAGTCTTTTAAGGTAGATAATTTCAATGTTTCTTTCCCATATGAACTTTCCTCATCACATGATTATTTTGAATATTTATAAAAATGTTTTAAATCATTATCAATTTAATTAGAAGCCTTTATTTTATCATCCTAATCTTTCTCAATAATTTTTTTTATGGAATTTTTAATTTCAATGAATTTAACAACATATGAGTCAACCAGGGAATGTTTTTTTCCAACATTTATTACTTCTTGAATTTGGTGAATAATCAATTAAATTTAATTCATTATCTTTCCCATAAAACATTACTAGATACTGATTTTTTTATTCAAAGTAAATATGTACTTCCAAAAAATTTAAGTACCTGAATAATTTTTTTTGTTATACAACATTTCATAAGAAGTTGTTTTGAAATCCAATCTCAATAAAAAGCTGTTATGAATATGTACTATAGTAATATTGGCTTTTCTCTAGTTGAACATTGAATGTTTGTATTCTGCTAATATACTTCTTTCCATTTGCACAAAATTTTTATTATTTATTTCTAATATTCAATATTATTGTGGTGTGTAGGGAGATATATACTAATTTTTGGTAACATGATTTCTTAGATAATTTTAAAAATTATTTTTTTTTGTGAATTTGGTACCATTATCTTTTGTTAATTTATTTTATAAAACAACCGTACACTTCTATATCTTCTGACTTGTGTTTCATAATCACGATGTTTTTCATCCAAGTTAAATCATCAATAAATATAATAATGTATAAATATCATTTTTATTTATATATAATTATCCCATATAAATTGGAATGAAAAAAGATTAATAGGTCTGGTAGACTAAATCTCAACTCTCTTATAACTTTTTTTTAGTCATCTTCCATTTTTAAAAATTAACAAAATCATGTTCTTATCTTATTTTTATTTTTGGAAAATAACAATAAATTTGAAATTTATAAGTTTTGACAATCTGTCTTAACCAAAGGTACAAAAGTATTTAGTGCCATATTTTTTTCACCATTATCACTCAAGTAATTGGAGTTATTAAACAGCCCACTTTGAAAAAATTTACCACTAGTTATTTATCCTTTTTTTAATAACCTCTTTATATTTCACACTTATAATGATACATGAAGAATTTATGAAAATAATTTCTTTTAAATCATCAAAATGTTAACTTAAACTATTTATGTTAGGTTTTATCCCATCAACAGATAGAACATCCATATATTTCAACTTTTATTCTTCAATATCAGCCATTTAGATTCCTATTATTTTTAAGGAACATCCACTAAAAAAGGTATCTAAACCTCCACCATGACTTTATACATTTTCAAGTTTTTTATATCACCTTTAATATGTGAATAACTATGACTATCAAGTATCAATGGTTTGTTCCAATCATATTTTTCAAAGTTGTCTTGTCAACAAAATCTATTTCACGAACATTATTCTTTCCAACTTTTTTTATTTATACCTAAGAATGTTTTTATGAAAGGAGGGTTATATAACTCTCTCCATGAGGACCAACCAGATCACATATTACACAACCTTTTTCTGGACATTTATATAGATTTTTTTGGAAGGTTCTATCATTTTGATATTTTTTTTAATATCCTGTGATTTAGGAATGTTACTCATCCTTCTTCCACCATTACATTCGAATGGTTAAAACCTTCTTCTAAGAAGTGACATTTTATACCATCCTTTGTAATATTGATGGCCGTAGATTCCACAACACCAAAAATTGACATAAAATCATAATTCCATATTCATATATGATATTTATATATAATTTTTTGGAGATTGATAAATTATTCCTTCTGTAACAATCTTTGAACATGGTCCATATTTCCACTAAAATTTTTTAATCATTATTATATGAAACAAGTTTTTGAAAATATTTATCTAGACATGATTTCATAATATTAATTCATGAAACTAAAATTCTATAAAAACCACATGAAACATTAATTTTTTTGGGTGATGATTTCACATGATTATTAATTTAATCTTCATCAGCAACATTATATGTATCATATTTTACTTCTAAAGAATTACTTAATTTATCATTAATCTTACTCAAGATAAATTTAGAGTCAAGAAGATTTTAGTCAAACTTTTTAACTTAATCTTCCTTATCTTCCAGGTTCTTTCTATGATCTTCAACCATATTTATTTGTCTAGTAAATCAATATTTGTAAATCAAGATCTTTTGAATGTATTATTCCTTCGGCATGATGAATTGTTTTCTTACTTCAACAACTTCTTCACAATAATTATTCATAACTATGATTTATTTCTTTATATTTATATTTTTATCAATACATGAAACAAGTTATATTTTGAGTATATACCCTTTAAATGATTCTTAACCACATTCTTCAATATATGAGGAATATGTTATTTATCAAATTTTTAATTGAAGGTTGTGAATATTTCTCAAATTTCATCTTTTGACGAATTGTTATCAGTAGAGTCTGATTCTTATTTCTTACTCATCATAATTACTTTTTTCCCATTGAAATACTTATTGTATTTTTTGGATTAATTTTATTCTTTATACCATGTTTTCCATTTCTCGCATCAAGGTTTTTAACCAGAATCTCCTCCATATTATAAAAATTTCTTCATGGGGAATTCATAGAATTTTTTTGATACCATCACACTCAAAAAATTTGATAGGAAGCCTATATCCATACCTTAATATTCCTCACTGACAGTTTTTAGATATAGGAAACTTGATTTATCATTAAATTCATCATCCTCTTTATCTTCAAAGTAACAAAGATCATTAACATAAATATCTTGTATTTTAATTTTTTCATGGCTTTAAAATAAATTTCATTTTTTATCTCTTTTTTGAACACTATATATTTCTAAATTTTATAATAAAAAATTCTTTAAGGAAATTAATTAAGAGATATTCATCTTTATATTCTAAAGAGAAAATTTTATAATCAAACATTTTTAGAATGTTCCTGATAAGTTTCTTTCCAATTGTAGAATATTTCTATACATATATGAATCCTTTTATATTGAAAACAATTTCATTTACTCTAGTTAATTATTCATTAATAGTTTATTCAACACTCATTATTATATCTTCGTACATACTATTCCATATTTGAATCTTTAATTCATTAACTTTATTTTTCTATTCACAAATACATTTCATATTGTCCCATATACTCTTTAATGTTTTGTGAACCATCACCTTTATCTAAAAATTTTAATATAAGGACTTAAGGATAGAATATTTAGCCTTTTCATCAACTTCTATATTTATCTTGTTTGTAAAATTCATAGCATAATCTTTCTGAACATGTGGAAGAGCAATTTTAGCCCCACCAACAACATCTAAGACAATAGATAAGATATATATAATCATCATATTTTTTAAATATATAATAATTTCCTCCATAAAATGGTGAAATTACTCTACTATTGACAGAATTGATATTATCCATGTTATGCATTCAATAATGTATCCGTTTCCCAGATACCAATTTTTTTAGGGGATCGAATAAAAATGAGAGGGGGGGGGGGTGAATTAGTTGTTCACTTTCTTTAGTTTCAATATTACTAATAATTAAACCCAATAATGTGTTAAGGTTTATATAATTATCATATTTTATCAAATAATCATGCATTAAAAAGTCAAAAATAAATGAAATAAAACAATATTTACATGGTTTTTCCTCACTATAAGAAGCTACATCCTTTCCACATCAACTCCCGTGGGTCTACGTGATTTCACTTTTAGGAATATTTGAATACAAATTTGTCAAATCCCATTAGAAACATTCTATATAACACTGTAAATTTTTATAATGACATCGATAAGTTTAAAATGTTTCTTACAAAATAATTGAGACAAAAACAAAAGAATAAAGAATTAGGTGAATCTACTCCACAAAAGTTCATAGGTCCGATGACCCTAAATCTGATGGAATTTAGTCTGATGAACTCAATCTTATTGACTCAATATGATTGAATTAATAGGATTCTCCCTCTCTCATTCTTCTATTGAATAATATTTTTGTTCGCTCTAGATAACAACCCATGCGCTTCTCTAAAACTACTCAAAACACAATAAAAAATTCCATAGTATGATGAATTCAGTCAGATGGACTTAGTACAATGAACCTATAACACCCCAAGATTCCACGGTACATTTCCCTTTGAATAATGCAATGGCATGCATTGTACGCAACTTCGAGATTCTAACACATCAGAACCAATCAAACTAGCCGTTATAAACAATAATACCTACTTTTTGAAATTTTATAAATTTTATCTTTCGAAATGGACTTAATTTTTGGATTCGTAATATCGAAATTATCTTAGGGTGAAATTTTTGTACTTTTCAGATAACTTTCATATTTTGATGAATAGTGAAAATTACTAAATTTTAATTAAAAACATCTTTTTTAATCGAAATAATTAATAGTGATAAATTATTAATTTGAGTGGTTTTAAAGTATATTTAGAATATATTTTTACCATTTAATATAATTTTGGTCATTGAATGTAATTTCACATTTAAACCAGACATAAACAAGCGTCAATCTTTTGATAGTTATTATATCTTAAAAACACGCTATTTGTTTTGACGGCGGAAATTAATTTTTAAATTAATTAAATCAACTGATTTGTTTTGAATTTGGTAAAATAGAAATAATTTTTGAATTCATAATATCAAATATAGCTTAGGCCTAATTTTTGGTATTTTTCTAGAAACTTTCATTTTTTGATGAATAGTGAAAGCACTAAGTGGTAGTTAAAAAACTGAATTTTTCATAAAACTTAATTTTACCGCTTCTGTGAGTGGAATTTCAAAAATCCAAGAAACACAGTTAATATCAAGGAGTAAAATTTGGTTCAATGAGATGAAAATAATTTTTGGTGAATAGTAACTTTCTACTTTTATTTACCACGGTTAAAAGTAAATAGGGTAATTAAGGGTAAAAATGATATTAATATTACCATAACACATGTCCTAATTCTATTGGACAAGTGTATCTTGACCAAAAAAACCATAGGAATAAAATATTATCATTTATGTCCACTTGGATTAGATTAGGACATTTATTATTATTTAATTCAAAGAAGAGTTAAAAGAGTTGAAATAAAAGTTTATTTACTAAAACATTTTTAATATAGGGTTATACATAATATAAATTCGATTTTAAATATTCATTAGAAATATAAAAAGATTTCATACATAATGATATTTTATTTATAATTTTTAGACAATAAATAACACAATTTATTTATGACACAATGATGATGCAGTAATTACCAAAATAGTGAAAAAATTAAAATAATTGATATTATAAATACCCAAATAAATATAATTTGATACTTTTCAGGAATTAAACTAATTTTATAGGTTAATATGACTTGTTAGGATTTACTTACTTAACTTTTTTCTAAGTAATCATTATTTTATGATTTTTACAGAAATCAATTATTGAATAGTGTCAAAATTGACATAAAAGAGTCTTAAAAACAAATATTATATTATTAATTGATATTAAATTCATTAAAATATAATGTTCGGCCGAGAGACTTATATCATGATATTTGTATCATTAATTTACCACTTGGGGGTCTCTTGGATGTATATAGTAAGTTTATTAACCATATAATATAAAAATACAAAGAGACATTGTAAAAGTGAAACTAATTAACTAAGAGTTAATACTTAAAGATAAGGTTAATATAGTAACCCAAAACTGTCTAAATCCTATTGGTTGAGTGGTTTTAGACCTATCCCCACCTTAAACTTTAAATAATCTACTTTGGAGCCATTCTAAACCGAATATGAATTTATTATAAAATAATATTTCAAGCTTTTCCAAAGGTGCCCCTCACCCCTCCTATAAAAGGGCACTCCCCCTTCTCATTAATTCTCAACTTCAAAGACTTTTTGTTCGGCCAAAAACTTCCCAAATACTCTCTAAACTTCCATCACTACAACCTAGAGGACTTAGTTTGATCAGAAATCCAACCTACGGAGCCCTTTTGATCAAATCAAAAGGAAGAACCCGAAGAGGAGGTAATGTTTTCACCACCCTTTTTCAAATTCATTTCTTCTTCAACTTCTTCTTTCTTTGTTATTCCAATTCTAAAATAATAAATCCAGTATCTCCTATATAATTTAATATTATTATAAATATGGTACAACCATATTCAGTATTCTATCCATCCTTTGAATGGCATGTCACCATACGTGCGTACGTATGACTTACCGTCTCCATGTCGTGGTGTAATTGTTATTCAATAAATTATTATTTGGATGGGTATAATAATGACGTTAAACTCATGTAAATAATAAATATAACATTATAATGATTCTGTATATATGATATACCATCCAATTATGTATTATTTTAATATCAAAATAATGATATTGTCGCTCGTGCGTACGTACGGACTACCGTCTCCACGAACGCGATAAGATTCATCCTCCATCGTATCCATTCAAGTATAATTATAATTTTATGATTTAAAAATAATTTTTAAGGACTTGATATAATTCTAGATATGATTAAGATACAACCTATCCATGAAAAACACGACTTACATAACAAAACATATAAAAGAAAATGAGTAAGTTAACACCCAAAACAACGATAATACTAAGATATTATTAACAAATCAATGTTAAAAGATCCTATATGATATAATATTAATGTAAATGATTCTTTTATAATTCAATAACATTAATTTAACCATTATAAAGGAGGTTAACCTACCTTCGACCAAGGAAAAAGTACAAAGTAAGGGTTTTCTTATCTCACTTTTAATTCTGTGAGAATTCCATTGTTGACCACTTATTTATTACCTGTGGTGTGTGTACTGCCCATGTTTGTATTCATTGTGTAATATACGTTAATTCATGTATATTTACATAATCATTGTATTATCCTTCTTTCATGGTTGTATGTTTATTAAGTTACCTAATCGATAAGGGAATTTGAAATTTCAATTTGCACTCATTCAGCTTTAGGCATACTTCATTGATTATTTTACTCCAAGATTATGTGTGGAATCCCTATTCATTTTATTATGTTATAATTTCCACTCCCCTTTCTATGGATATAATTTTTATACACATAATCACTCCATTGATAAATTCTCAAGTCATCGGTATGAACTTGATAAGAGTAATTTTAACTCAATCTCCATTTGTTGAGTTAAATATCCAATTCATTGGTGTTGTTTTTACAAGAATATGTGTGAATGTCATCTGATTGATTTACACTAAATATCCAATCATATTGAGTGTATTTATATTTGTCATACATAATTAAGTCGTTGATTTATCCTTAACCTAAGGATATGGTTTTATAAGAGAATTCATCTCAATTTACATTCCATTGAGACTTCTTTGTTGTCATACACCAAATAACTTTTATATAGTGTATATAATGTACTTTGACATAGTATATAATGAATCCCTTTATTCTCATGATATTATAAAGTTTTGATTACCTCAATTATTTGTATTCAAGTGTCTCTCTTTTCGTTAGAAACTCTAACTAAAATACATTTTTAAGTGTTTTAAAGATTTATTCTTATAATATTTCTCATTAATGTCCATGTTTTAAAAATGGTTTTTAGAATTTATTTATATGGACATTAAAGTTATAAAATTAAAATTACTTTTAAAAGTTTCAAAGTGGTATGAGACACTTTGATTCAAAAATATATTTTTAAATGGCTTCTTTAAAAATAGTGTGACTTTTAAATGATTTCAATAAAAGGGGGATATTTCTCTCTAATAGTTTTGACGATTATTTTCATCCATGTCAATATCCTTCATTATTCTTGATTGAGATTAATCGGATACAATACAATCTTCCATATCGTATCGAATGAGTTATGTTTGATTGTGGATGTGCTATTTTTATACCATTCATGGTATGTCGATTAAGTATTGACATTTTGTATGCTAGTTTAATACGAATGTTTATGTCATATTTCAAACTTTTCATATGAGGAATGAATTGGAGTTAGTAAGTGACGGGTGGAGCCCACTATAGCTCCTCGATGCATCGGTAGGTCTCATGAGACAAACTAGTGTCTTGACACAAGGCCTTGACAAAATCTTATTTGTAGTCTTGGCACGAGGCCTTGGCTATGTGGTTATGATAGTCTAGCATTATGAATTCCATCATTATGAAAGTGGTTAGTGATATTGCATGTGATTATTCTATTAGTAGAATATCCATGTGAAAAAGTAAATGGCATTATTTCATTTTATTTCTGCCATATTATGCTGAAGTTTAAGTTTAAAGGGCTTTTGTTTTAGTTTTATACATTGCCTGAAATGTTTATGCTTATTTTTGAAAGTTTCCGCTGTATTGCTTACCCTTACTGAGCATTTGAGCTCACCCCTTTCTATGTTTTATTTTTCCTAGGATTCCAAGAAGTGTAATGTGATTGATATTCATGGTTAATCCAAGAGAATAATGGTGTTCATAAAGATTATTTATGTTGTTTTGTACGTCTTAAAGTGCAATTGTAACATTCATGTATGTGATCTATTTTTCCAAGACTGCTAATCAGATCGGTCCTTCGGGACTTGATTCCTTGTAATAATGCCAATGTATTAAAATAATGCACTGACTCTGGGTAACTGGGGTCGGGGCGTTACAGTTGGTATCAGAGGAAGTTTAGTACAAACCTTGGAAGCTAGATTTAGATAAACTCTGATTAGAGCATATAGGCCAGAGATGAACTTTGAGGATTAGTATAGAAGAACTTCCTAGAATTTTGGTATTGTAGATATTTTGTGAGTTTTCCAAGCAATACATCCCTGTATGGATACGAGCAGGTAGAGGCGGCTCTGGCACATATGTACCTAGGGGTAAAACCCGAAAACACCACTTTGAGCTAGACTCGAATGAGAACTGGTGCACAAAAATAGGCCTTGCTGCACTCTTGGTTACGACACTCCCAGGGGATATGCTTAGGATAATTTACATTTTCTTTACAAGCCAATTTGAAGTATTATATATATAAGATGAGAGTAAACGACCTTGGTTAATCCTAATGTGTTTCAAATTGAGAATATTGTGACATGTTAATCTCTAAATTATTTTATGACTACTGTTACTAACACAATGATTTCTGGTTTTAGTCAATGGATAGATTCCAAGGAAGTCATAGTGACTTTGAGAATGATGTACAAGGTGGGAATGGTGGCGGAAATGAGAAAAAAATGGAATATTGATAGGCGTAAAAGATATAGTCTTTATGACAAATCAATTCTCCAAAAATATGATCAACAATATATATTAACCAATTCCCGGACTCAACAAAGAAGAGAAAGGTGATAAATGACAAGAGCTCCAGCAGTGGAGACCATGGAGAAAGGAATCCTCAATTTCCATAATGTAGGAAATGTGGAAGGAGACACCCAGGAAAGTGTCTCAATGGGACAAAGAAATGATTTATGTGTGGGAAGGAAGGAAATAAAGTGAAGAATTGCCGAAGAAAAATGAAGAGTACAATGGAAGAAGATGAAAATGGTCCCAAGAATCCATTTACAGTCATTTGCCGTAAATGTAGGGGACCTGGCCATTACCCGAGTGAATGCCCTATTCTATAGGATATTTTTGTGGTCAAAGAAGAAGCTATGTGGAAATAAATGGTTGGAGAAATGTTTAAAAAGTATTAGTGCTCCTTGTTGATGGGTTTACTTTGGAATAATTTTCTCTTGTATTTGTAACCCTGCAGTTTTCCATGTGAGAATGATATTTGAGGAATAATTATCTTTTCTCTTTTGGATATAGTTATGAATAACCATTTGGTTTTATATGATCATTGGGTTTGAGGCAATTATAAGTTATTATAATTTGGGATGAAAATGCAAGGTATGAGATAACATTTGTGGTTAAATTATGTTATGGTTATTTTGAGGAATTTATCTCATTTTAGTAAGGTTATAAAATATAGTTTTTAAAAAAGGACAACACGCAGACCGTGTGACAACCCATCGCATCGGACAAAGCTGTGGGAATCGAACCCACAACCAAAGTGCGATTAGGATTTATCACCTACCACTAGACTACATGATGTCCCTGGTTAGTGTGACTATTATTTTTAGTTAAATGATTTTATCGATCAATAAAAATTTGATTTGGGATCTTATGTCTTATCAAATTAATACCCTTAGTATAGGAAAATGATTTGGTGATTAAGTGATAAATGTTATTTTGGAAGTTGTTCACTTTTTTGTGAACACTATATGCCCAAGGAAAATATAATAGTATGGGATTTCATTTGAGGAGTAATGATGGATTTTTATCTATGATTTTATTGTGGATTGATAGTGATTTTGGTTATTTATGGAAATGATTAGGTTAATTACTTTTAAGTATGTGACCTTAAGAGTAACTAATGTCATTTGGAGATACAATTTAACATGGAATACTACATTCTTATAAGTTTTGGGTTTCAATATTAGTTTGGATTATATTGATGTATTTTAAGGATAATTGATTATTGAATGGTATTTATTTAACTTTGGGGTATTGATGGTTTAATTTTAGAAATTAAGATTAGTGTTTTTTTCTCTAATGGAATATCCATTTGGGGGATCATCAGATATTATACTAACCATTTTGGTTTTGATTAATCTATAAAGACAAGGTAAATATATATTTTATCCTGCGTGGATCATGTATTTCTATAGAAGTTTATTCTATATCTTCCATTGTGACCAAGTCTTCTTCAATACTCATTGTTCAAAAAAAATGAGTTAGTGGTAAAAATTTATTAAAGAATGAAACTCTACTTAAAAAGTAATTATATCTCTTTATGTTCTTAGTCAATATCATAAATGAATTCCTCGTCCTTATGTAATGTAACTTAAAACAAAAAATGTTGTCCGTTTACTTTTCCTACTGGGAGACTAATGACCATTTGTCCCAACACAAGTTTGGGATTTTCTTATTGTTAACTTTTTCCTGATCATATTTTCTATCCCTCTCCATCAGAACATAACACTTATTTTATCATCCATATCCATGTTTTCCTACATGGAATCCTAGTATGGGTTATCTTGGGTGACCTTTATACCTCTCTTCCATTCTTTTAAAGTGATAGTTTTATTGACTCTTTTTCCGATGTGGGACTTTCCATTATATTATCAAGCCCAATTTTAAAAAACTGTGGGGACGAAATTTATTGAAGGAGGGGAGAATGTAACACCCCAAGATTCCACGGTACGTTTCCCTTTGAATAATGCAATGGCATGCATTGTACGCAACTTTGAGATTCTAACACACCACAACCAATCAAACTAGCCGTTATAAATTGTAATACTTAATTTTTTATATTTTATAAATTTTATCTTTCGAAATGGACTTAATTTTTGGATTTGTAATATCAAAATTATCTTAGGGGGAAATTTTGGTACTTTTCGGATAACTTTCATATTTTGATGAATAGTGAAAATAACTAAATTTTAATTAAAAACAACTTTTTTAATCGAAATAATTAATAGTGATAAATTATTTATTTGAGTGGTTTTAAAGTATATTTAGAATATATTTTTACCATTTAATACAATGATGGTCATTGAATGTAATTTCACATTTAAACCAGACATAAACAAGTGTCAATCTTTTGATAGTTATTATATCATAAAAACATGCTATTTGCTTTGACGGCTGGAATTAATTTTTAAATTAATTAATGCAACTGATTTGTTTTAAATTTGGTAAAATAGACATCATTTTTGAATTCATAAAATCAAATATAGCTTAGGCCTAATTTTTGGTATTTTTTCTGGAAACTTTCATTTTTTGATGAATAGTGAAACCACTAAGTGGTAGTTAAAAAACTGAATTTTTCATAAAACTTAATTTTACCGCTTCTGTGAGTGGAATTTCGAAAATCCGAGAGACACAATTAATATCAAGGAGTAAAATGTGGTTCAATGAGATGAAAATAATTTTTGGTGAATAGTAACTTTCTACTTTTATTTACCACGGTTAAAAGTAAATAGGGTAATTAAGGGTAAAAACGATATTAATATTACCATAACACATGTCCTAATTATATTGGACAAGTGTATATCGACCAGAAACAACCTTAGGAATAAAATATTATCATTTAGGCCCAATTGGATTAGATTAGGACATTTATTATTATTTAATTCAAACAAAAGTTAATAGAGTTAAAATCAAAGTTTATTTACTAAAACATTTATAATATAGTGTTATACATAAGATAAATTCTATTGTAAATATTCATTAGAAAGATAAAACGACTTCCTACATAATGATGTTTTATTTATAATTTTTAGACATTAAATAATTTAATTTATTTATGACACAATGATGATGCAGTAATTACCATAATAGTGACAAAATTAAATTAATTGATATTATAAATACCAAAATAAATATAATTTGAGACTTTTCAGGAATTAAACTAATTTTATAGGTTAATATGACATGTTAGGATTTACTTAGTTAACTTTTTTTGAAGTAATCATTCTGTTATAATTATTACAAAAATCAATTATTGAATAGTGTCAAAATTGACATAATTTTTTTTAAAGCAAATATTATATTATTAATTGATATTAAATTCTTAAAAATCTAATGTTTGGCCAAGAGACTTATATCATGATATGTGTATCATTAATGGACCACTTGGGGGTCTCTTGTATGTATATAGTAAGTTTATTAACCATATAATATAAAAATACAAAGAGACATTGTAAAAGTGAAACTAATTAACTAAGAGTTAATACTTAATGATAAGGTTAATATAGTAACCCAAACATATATAAATACTATTGGTTGAGTGGTTTTAGACCTATCCCCACCTTAACCTTTAAATAATTCACTTTGGAGCCATTAGAAACCGAAAATGAATTTATTATAAAATAATATTTCTAGCTTTTCCAAAGGTGCCCCTCACCCCTCTTATAAAAGGGCACTCCCCCTTCTCATTAGCTCACACCTTCAAAGCCTTTTGGTTCGGCCAAACCCTTCCCAAATACTCTTTCAACTTCCCTCAATACAACCTATAGGCCTTATTTTGATCAGAAAGCCAACTTATGGAGCCCTTTTTATCAAATCAAAAGGAAGAACCCGAAGAAGAGGTAATGTTTTCACCACCCTTTTTCAAATTAATTTCTTCTTCAACTTCTTCTTTCTTTGTTATTACCATTATAAAATAATTAATCCAGTATCTCCTATAAAATGTAATATTATTATAAATATGGTACAACCATATTCAGTATTCTATCCATCCTTTGAATGGCATGTCACCATACGTGCGTACGTACGGCTTACCATCTTCATGTCGTGGTGTAATTGTTATTAAATAAATTATTATTTGGATGGGTATAATAATTATTTTTAACTCATGTAAATAATAAATATAACATGATAATGATTCTGTACATATGATATACCATCCAATTATATATTATTTTAATATCAAAAGAATGATATTGTCGCTCGTGCGTACGTACGGACTACCGTCTCCACGAACGCGATGAGATTCATTCAGCATCGTATCCATTCAAGTATAATTATCATTTTATGATTTAAAAATAATGTTTAAGGACTTGATATCATTCTGGATATGATTAAGATACAACCTATCCATGAAAAACACGACTTATGTAACAAAACATATAAAATAAAACAAGTAAGTTAACACCCGAAACAACGATAATACTAAGATATTATTAACAAATCAATGTTAAAAGATCATATATGATATAATATTAATGTAAATTATTCTTTTATAATTCAATAACAATTATTTCACCATTATACAGGAGTTTAACCTACCATCGACCAAGGAAAAAGTACAAAGTAAGGGGTTTCTTATCTCACTTTTAATTCCGTGAGAATTCCATTATTCACTCTTATTTATTACCTGTGGTGTGTGTACTGCCAATGTTTGTATTCATTGTGTAATATGATTTAATTCATGTATATTTACATCATCATTTTATGATCCTTCTTTCATGGTTGTATGTTTCTTAAGTTACCTAATCGATAAGGGAATTTGAAATTTTAATTTGCACTCATTCGGCTTTAGGCATACTTCATTGATTATTTTACTCCAAGATTGTGCGTGGAATCACTATTCATTTGATTATGTCATAATTTCCACTCCCCTTTCTGTGGATATAATTTTTATACACATAATCACTCCATTGATAAATTCTCAAGTCATCTTTATGAACTTGATAAGAGTAATTTTAACTCAATCTCCATTTGTTGAGTTAAATATCCAATTCATTGGTGTTGTTTTTACAAGAATATGTTTGAATGTCATCTGATTGATTTACACTAAATATCCAATCACATTGAGTGTATTTATATTTTTCATACAAAATTATGTCGTTGATTTATCCTTAACCTAAGGATATGGTCTTTAAAAGAGAATTCATCTCAATTTACATTCCATTGAGACTTCTTTGTTGTTATACACCAAATAACTTTTATATGGTGTATATAATGTACTTTGACATAGTATGTCATGAATCCCTTTATTCTCATGATATTATAAAGTTTTGATTACCTAAATTATTTGTATTCAAGTGTCTTTCTTTTGGTTAGAAACTCTAACTAAAATACATTTTTAAGTGTTTTAAAGATTTATTCTTCTAAATATTTCTCATTAATGTCCATGTTTTAAAATGGTTTTAAGAATTTATTTATATGGACATTAATGTTTTAAAATTAAAATTACTTTTAAAAGTTTCAATGTGGTATGTGACACTTTGATTCAAAAATCTATTTTTAAATGGCTTCTTGAAAAATAGTGTGACTTTTAAATGATTTCACGAAAAGGGGGATATTTCTCTATAATAGTTTTGACGATTATTTTCATCTATGTAAATATACTTCATTATTCTTGATTGAGATTAATCTGATACAATAAAATCTTCTATATCGTATCGAATGAGTTATGTTTGACTGTGGATGTGCTATTTTTATATCATTCATGGTATATCGATTATGTATTGACATTTCGTATGCTAGTTTAATACGAATTTTTATTTTATATTTCAAATATTCATATGAGGAATGCATTGGGCTTAGTAAGTGATGGGTGGAGCCCACTATAGCTCCTCGATGCATCGGTAGGTCTAATGAGACAAACTAGTTTCTTGGCACAAGGCCCTGACAAAATCTTATTTGTAGTCTTGGCATGAGGCCTTGGCTATGTGGTTATCATAGTCTAGCATTATGCATTACATCATTATGAAAGTGGTTAGTGATATTGCATGTTTTTTTAAAGGTAATGCTTTCGTCAAAGACCAAAGCAGGAATTATTATTAAAAAAGCAAGAAAGTTACAAGAGTCTGAAATAGGGGATTTTTTTTACAATCTCTATCAAAAAGATCAAATAAATCAGCAGACATGGAGTCCATCCAAGTCATGCGCTGGTGAAATACTTTGTTGGAAAGAGCATCAGCGACAGAGTTCACTTCACGGTAGGTATGGGAGGTGATGAAATCAATCCCGTGGAGCGAGTTGAGGCAGTTCATCCAACGAGAAGTATGCTTCCAGGATAGATGAATGCTGCCATTACAGATGACATGAATGATGGTGGATGAATCACTATCAATCCATAGCTTCCTCCAACCTCTTTGAAGAGCAAAATCAACAGCATGGATGACACCCAACAGTTCTGCCTCCAGCGATGACGAGTGTCCACATCCAACGAAGAAACAGCCCTGACACTGACCAGCAGAATCTCTGAAAATAGCACCGCAATGGGCAGGACCTGGATTTCCTTTGGAAGCACCATCAACATTAAATTTGATCCATCCCGGCATTGGCGCCTGCTAGAAAACCTCGAAGGTGCGTTTTGGCTTTGGATAATTGCCAGGAACTCGGAGACGGCGAAGGATCTCAAAGTCCCCAACTGAGTTGTTGCAGTAATCTTTCTGAATAAATGCAGCTTCCGGGATCGCAACAAGGATCCGAGATTTCCTGCATTAAGATTGAAATAATGATTCTTATGAATAAGGTCATTTCTAACGTACCAGACCTCGTGAATGAGCTCTTCCACTGCCGCCAGCCAGATGTTGTTGATCTACAATGAAAGTTCAGATCTAGTGTAGTTTTTGAGAAACACAGATATAGTATCATTAAAAGACCATATGTAATTTAATAGATAAAAAAAAAATTCCATAAGGCAGACGCAGTCGCACAAGACAGGAAAAGATGATCCGCATCCTCCCTGTGTTGGTTACATAGGCAACATTTAGAACAAAGTTGAATACCAAAATTTTGGAGAATAGTATGAGTAGGCAATTTATTATGGGCAATACGTCAAATGAGAGTGAGCCTGGAGGGTTTAATCCAAGGTTTGTTAAACTGGCTCACCCATATATAATTTGATTCAATGTGAGAAAAATTATGCTTATAAAAGGTATTGGAGTCTAGAATACCATTAGGGGCAGGTTCCCAAACCAGGAAGTCACCATCAGGGGAAACAGAATGATTATCAATTATCTGCATAATATTATCAGGGAGATCATGGTGATGAAATTGAAGAACATCTTTTATAGATTGATTAGCGTCCCCAAGAATGTGACTAGAAGGTAACAATGTTATCAAGGGGTTATCATACCATTTACCACACCAAAAGTTAATATAATAATTAACACTAACCATCCATCTAGATTTTTCCATGATCTTACGATAAGAGTCCCTAATAGATGGCCAGATGGAAGAGTTAATGAAATTGAGATTCCCTTTTAAGAGCTTATAAAGAAATCTGTGATACAAAAATATAGAGACTTTAGAAGAGGGATTAATAACATTCCAAGTGAGATGAGCCTGGAGAGTGTCATTGAAAAGCTTTAAAGTGAAAATGTAACATTCATGTATGTGATTTATTTTTCCAATACTACTAAACTGATCGGTCCTTCGGGACTTGATTCTTTGTAATCATTCCAATGTATTAAAATAATGCACTAACTCTGGGTAACTGGGGTCAGGGCGTTATAGAACACTTGACAATATGAAAAAACTCAAACCTTTATCAAATGTTAAATATGGTCTTCCTCAGTCCAGTAAACAAAACACCTTGGTTTCTGAACTTATTCTGAGACCACATTCTAGAAACAATCTTGATAGAAATTATGTAGTTATCCACATTTTATTCAAACAATTTTTTACTGCACAAATGTGAAGTGATTAATTTTATAGGAATCTCAGAATATAAATAGTGGGGAAACAATAAAATTTTCCCACTTAACCAAAATTCAAATCACCAAAAAAAATTTCATTTAAAACTCATATTTGACCACTTCAATATATCTCAGGATTTACCAAAAATTAGTGTTATCAAACATACTAAATTTTCTTCAGTGTGATTTAACTTATTCATCTCTACTTTTTTATTATTTGAGTCTCTTCCTCTAATCACTAAGAACTAACCATATTTCACTTCTGAATACGATATGAATATCCTTATTAGTGTTAGTCTGAATGAATTTCCTTTTCAGAGTCAGTTAAATAATCATTCCTTCTTAGATTCAATTTGATGGAATCCTCACAATGATGGAATTATCATAATGATGGAATTCACATTATAATAGAATTTTCCCTCAATGACATTGAAATTATTCCAACCTCATTAGCTTTAACTTATTATGACTTCTGAAAAAATATTTTTCTGAAACTTATATATTGAATGAAAATATTTTCTTGATCTATAGAACTAATACAATTGTTATGATTCTTAAATTTCTTAAAAAATATTTTATCATGAATGTATTCATGATTGGTGAAGAATTTAATATTGGTAAAGCATCATCTAACTTAGGTTAGAATGTATAAAAAATTTCAAACTCCTCAATTAACTATCTTCATTCAAAACTCATAGGAAATAATATGAATTATTCACTCAGAATGATCATTCTTCAATCCTTAGGATATTTTCTAATCGATCATTCTCATATTGATGATCTTCATCCTTATGGGTTCGTATTTCCTCACACCGATGAGTAATAAGTAGAATACATTACATCATATTCTTCTCACTTCCACAATCATCATCTTGTATCATAATTTGTTCATGACTTATGGGAACATAATGATCATAAAAGAATCATCATATTTAATACATGTATATACTATTACATCCCAACCTTTTGGTCCCTATTATCTTATTCTATAACCTATTCTTCTTGAGACTGATTCCCAATAGTCTCTAACTTTCAATCAAATTATCATTATGAGTGAACGGTTTAGTTGACTAATGTCGATGAGCTGAGTTTAATTTCCCATACCAATAGACAGGGTCTTTTCATGAAGTTCAAAAACATTATTTTACAAAATGTTTTTTTTCAAAAAATAAATATCTTCATTAAAACTTTCACAATGGTTCTTTAATAATATGTAATTATAAATCTTTGGTAATAATTAACATAAATTGATAACTTATGTGCTGTAAATATCCATAATGTAAAATTGGTTTCTTTGGGGATATATTTATATTACAAAATTATTTTCAAATATTTCATAATAGTTTGTAAAGAAAATGTGAATTATCTAATGAATATACCTTGAGAGTGTCAAACTAGCTGCACAACAAGGAACTATTCACTATGAATTAGAATTATAAACAAGATATAATCGCTAAACTCTTTTCAAAATATTACCCCTTGATTTATCCTGAAGAACCTTGGTGACAATTCAATTTAACAATGTTATTGTATTTATTTGTAATATACCATTCTGTATAAGAATGTTTTTGTTTATTAAGATCAGACCAAGTCAATCAGAATTAATTTTTTTAAGAAATTTCATATTTGATGAATGTTCAAAACCAAAAATAAATGGGGAGAAATGTTTTTTATTTTTTAAAGTTGTTTTCAAGACACATGTTTCTAGACACAAAATATTAGACTGAGAAACAAAAGGATCAGAATATTTGAATGACCTAAACTGGTCGTAGGCTTCATCAGAAAGATGAAGTAGTTGAACATATTATAATTATTATTGGATCCCTTAGAAAGAATTTTAGATTCATTTGGATCACCTTTTGTTTTAAAGTATAATTATTTGTAGTGAGGAAGCTAGAGTGATGTTGGATATGTGGGTTGAATAAAGTGAAGTTAGGTGTTAGAAATATCTCAATCATTCTAATCCCAAGTTATATTTATCTTTTAAAATCATGGAATATTTATAAATCATTAAAAACACCCATGATAATATATTTTTAATGAATGGAGGAATTTTAATGATTGTATCGGTTCTAAAAAACCCAGAAAGAGAACATCAGATCTGAAAGTACCCGACAAAAAAGTTTTTTCAGGAGTCTAAATGCATAAATATGAGGAATTTTGAAGTATTTAATTTTTTTGATTAGATAAATCATTGGATATAGAAAATCATAATGATAATTATTTTTTAATGATAATTCCATCATTATGTGGATTTTAACCAGAATAAATCTGAGGAGAAATATCGATCAGATTAGGCATAGGCACTGATTCATCTAATTAATATATCACCCCAATAACACATCTCATGTAGATCATTAGAGTGATCATATTTGATAATGTTGATCCATGAAAGGGTTATTATTATTAAAATAATTGAATATTCAAAAAGAGTTTTTTTTCTTGAGAAGAAACAAACTGAATGTTCATGTTTATAATCGAATAAGATTGCGACACTAATAAGTCATTTATTAAGGATGTTTATCATAATTAGAGAAGGAATATAGATAGATCATGAGGAGTAGTGTATGATATTTGGATCATAATGAGGTGATGATAATAAAATTTTAATGTGTATAGGAAAATAGTTTCTTCATAATGAGCCAAGAATGTTCCATCAGACTATTGTAGAGGCTTGAAGGAAGTTAAGATCCATGAAAGAAGATATAATAAGATTCACTTAATCAGACTAAAGAAAAGAAAGGAAGTTTGAAAAGGCTGAATATAGATAAGATAGAAGTAGATTTCATAAGATATATAAAGATGTGAAGTGGTCAAACATGAATTTCAATTATGGGTAAATATTGATTTTTTTGAATATTGAGACATGGTAGATGTTTTCTTGTTCTTGACTTTTCCATTCTGAGTAACCTATAAATAGAAGAAATTCACATTCATACTTTGAAACTTCTCATGAAAGTTGTAATAGAGAATCACATAAAAATTAAATTTATTGTTTTTCCAAAAAGATAGAAGATCAGATATGGGTTGTTTTGTTAACAGAACTGAGAAACATCATTTTGGGAAGAACATATTGATTCAATCAATCTAAGGAAAATCAGACTGATTTTTTGTTTAGATTTTTAGAATTAATGATTGATAATGGAAAGAATATATTTTTTCAGTCATACTTAGCTAATGGGAATGGGTTCATCAGACTGAAGTTCATCAGATTTAGGGTCCTCAGACATAGGATCTTTTGTGGACAAAATCAAAAAAAGATTGTTTACTTTTTTATAGATCAATTATTTTGATAAAAAACAATGTAAATATATGGGAGTAATTATAATCATTCCTCTATGAAGTTATAAAGTGTCTAATTGTATTTATTACAAGTTTTATTCATTTTTCATAAATGTGAATTTCCATAGACCCACCAGACTGGATATGGTAAGATTGTAGGTTCTCACACTAAGTTCAGACCTTGTAAATACCATGTGCATTACTTTTATTACTTTGCTTTTCATGTATGGGTATTTATAAGAAGATTATATGTATATGAAAATTAATAGGTTAAAGATGATAGTATTTAAAATGGATTAAAACTTATAAAAAGTGAACAACTGAGTACCCCCTTTTTAGTTGTTATTTAATCATTTGGAAGTTCAATTTGAATCAGAGGTAATGTTCCATTTTTCAATGAATATCAGGGATAATAACAATTCTATACATATTATATGAATTACTACTTTTGATGGAAAGAATTATTATGGATGTAAATGTAGGATGATACCATATCTTATATCTCTTGTCCTAGAATGTTTTTATACAGCTATAATCGGTTCTCCACCAATTGATAAGGGTTATCAAATGAATTTTACTAATAATATTAATATTTATGTTTATGAGAAAAATAGGAATACTATCTTTAAGTCCTTATCAAGAAAATTTATATGATGGTGAAGTGTCTTAAAACATAAAAGTGTATGCGAGATAAGCTATTAATTATTTTTAAAGAAAAAAAGTCATTAAGAAGAAAAGTCATCCATAAAATCTAAAAATAATTATAGTAGGAATAATAGAAGTATGTTGAGTAAGAATGATAAATTATACTCAACTAACAACAATTTTTTAGAAAATAAAATTTCAGAAAAATTCAAAACCTTCATTTAAACTTTTGAGAAATCTAATGGTTCCTCAGATAATGAAGATAGTGGTGAAGAATCATATAGATAGTATCAAATCAGAATATAACTTTTTTTTCAAACATTAAGCAGAATAAGGATCTTAATATAGAAATCATAGTAATGAATACATATTTTGGAGATATTTCAGAAGGATAAAAACATTTTATCAATCCAAAAGTGCAATACATCTAAGAGATATTAATTTCCAAACATAGAATTGATAAAAATAGAAAGATTTTTTAAGATCTCAAATGGAATATGACAACTAAGGAATAATATTTTAAAAAGTTGCAATAAAAACTTATTGAGTTTGAATGTACCTTGGGGAAGATTAATGAAAACCTAAACATAGTTTTGAAGGTAAAGGATGATACTTATAAATTTTATAATAAGTTTTAAAATAAGAATCAAATTAAAATTTCACTCACTAAAAATTATGTTATATCTATTTCTTCTATAATTTATGATCTAGAAAAGGTGTTGAGAAATATTGAGTGGATAAAGGTTGCGAGAAACCTATCATATCTATAAAATTTTAAAACTCAAGTGAAAAGAATGATGGACCATATCTAAAACATGATTGAGTAGAAAGAAGTTATCAAGATCAACAATGTTTATATAGTTAAAGAACATACTTCAGTTGAAGATCATGTTGTGAAATATATTGGAATAGGTCTTATACTTGTTGGCATAAAAATTCACTTCCTAGAAGAAGTTTTGAATAAAGATAATTAAATGGTGAATGATGGATGAGTATGTTTTATAAAACATAGGATGTTATAAAAGGAAAAAATAAATACGTTAAAAAAATTATAAAAAAATAAATTTGAATGTCTAGAAGAAGGTTGTGAAATATGAGATCAGACTGGCCATCCTACCAAAATATGCATAGCACTACATCTAGAACAAGTTTCAAATGTTAGAAAATAAATGGGAGCTAGAAAGAATAAAATTATTTATAGAGTATTTTTTGAGACATCTATGAAAGAAAGTAAAAGGAAAAAACTATGGACACTTGATAGTGGTTGTTCTTCACAAATTATAGGTGATATAAAAATATTGAAACTTGTTGAAATTTATAATGGAGGATAAGTTACCTTTGGTAATGATAGTTCCCTAAAAATAATAGGAATCATAATGGTTGAGATTGAATAAGGAAAGTCAAAATATAGGAATGTTTTATTTGATGATGGGATAAAACATATCCTACATAGTGGAATTCATCTTTATGAAGATGAAAAATAAGCAATCTTTAGAAAATATTTTTGTGCTATAAAAATCGTGAAAATATATAAAGGATATTACAAATTGGTAAATAACAAGTGGAGATCTTGTACAAATATTGTATTTTAATAACTCTTATTACTTGAGTGATGAAGATGAAAATATGTTGTGGAATCGAAGACTTTTCCACCTTGGGAAGAAAAAAATGAAAAAATATTCAAATGTTGATTCTCTCTGTTATTTTTCATAATTGAAAATAATTTATGAATATGTTTGTGCTACTTTTTAAAAAGGGATTATGACTAAAAAATTCATAAAAGAGTTGATATTCAATATAATAAACCTCTTCAGCTTATTAAATCTAGTTTATATGGAATGATGATACATCAATAATAAAAATGAGATTTATACATCATTAATTTTATTGATGATTTCACTTATATAACAAACATAACGTTTATGAAACATAAGTCAAAGGAAGTGGAAATGTTCAGGTTTTTTAGAGAAGAAGTTTAGAATGAAATGGAAGGATTATATAAATAATTTGAGAATAAATAATGGTATTGAATTCACCAGAAATAATATTGAAACATTACTGAGAAAGAATGGTATAAAACATTAGTATAGTGCTTCCAATACTATAAAAAAAGTGATTAGAAGAGAGAAAAAATTGAATTTTGGTGAAAATTGGAAGACGTATGTTTGAATAATAAAAAAAATTCAATGTTACGTTCGAAATAATCTATTATAATTATTTTACATGTTCATAACAGATGGTTTTTGAGACCAGAAACAAAAATGACTTCTTATGTAATGTGGTATACCAAAAAAGATTCATTAACCTAATTAATTTTTTTTGGAAGTCCACGTTTACTAAAAATAATAAATCTGAATTTTGTAATATTTGATTATAAGTTAGGGAAGTAATTTTTATGGGTTAATCACCCAATTGAAGAAGTTGAAAATGTTTTAAGAATACATATAATGATTAGTGGACTCATATTATGTGGAAGTAATTGAAAACCAAAATTCTTTAACAAATTTTTTGGAAATATTATAAAGGATAAACTAGATATTTCTAATAATATTGAACATAAGTCAAGACATCCTTACCAAGATTTGGGAGAGTCATGTGATGTGGAATGTTCAGCTGGAAATGAAATATTGAAATTTTCAACCTTAAAAAACATGTTGAGTCTCAAAAAAATATTAGAAATCATAAGGCACTATATTATACAATAATAATATTGAGATCAAAATTAAAACTTCACTAATATCAAAATTTGAAATAGAATAAGTTTCAGAAGCTATTAAAAAAATAATTGGTTTATTCATGAATATTTTTTTTAAACAGATTGAGAGAAATAAAAAATTGGAACTTATTTTAAGTATGAAGGGTAAACATGTTATAATAATAATGTGGGTTTACATAAAAAATTTGAATGAACATGGGGAGTTTTGAATAATAAAAAATGGATTTTTTAAGGTTATACATAGGTGTATGGTGTGGATTTTTTTTGAAAAATTTCACCCTATTTCAATGTTATAAAAAATACTAATGTTTCTAGAAGTGGATTCTGACCAAAATTACAATGTACATTAGAAGTATATAAATTTAGAAGTTCTCAATTGATAAATTAAAGAAGAAGTTTACATTGAATAACCTTTTGGGTTTATACTTGAGGAGGATGAATATTTTATTTTAAATTTAAGAAATAATTGTATGGGTTGAAACAAGAACCACATGCATGGTATTTTAACTATGATTTTCTTTGGATAATGTCGAATTTTTCTAAATGAAAATTTGATTGAAACATATATGTGGAAGATGTTGGTTCTGAAATTATAATTGTTATTATTTATGTTGATGAAATAAATTTTTGAAAGGATACATAAGGTGTTTGTAATAAATTTACTAATGAAATGAAGAAATTTTATGAAATATCAATGTTGGGAGAATTATCTTTCATCCATAGTTTACTAGTCCCATAAAAATAAAAATACATTTTCTTATATAAAAAAATATAGTGTGGAATTGTTAAAAAAAATTGGAATGGAAGAATCCATAGAAGTTTCTACTCTTATCATTATATGAAAAATTATGAGAAAAGATGAGTCCAAAAAAAGTGTGAATCAAAATGTATTTCAAAATTTGATATGAAGTCTACATTACCATACATCCTGAAAAAATAATATTATTTATGTTGTGAAATTATTTTCCATGTATCAAAGAAATATGAATGAATAAAATATTTTTTATAAAAATTGAATACTATGATATGTAAAAGGAACAAATTCACATGGGTTGTTATAAAAAATAAATTATGATATGAATTTTCTTGATTATACTGATGAATATTGGGATAGAGATTGTAATTATTGAAAATCAACATCAGGAGAAACTTTTTTCTTGTGTGAATTTTGTTTACGTTGAAATAGTAAAAATAAAATTAGTGTAACATTAAGAATAGATAAATCCAAATACATGGTATCTACTTAGGCTTGTACTCAAATGTTGGGGATGAATGTTTAGTAGGAATACATGAAAGTGAAAGCTTTTAATCCATTGAAGATACATTTTGATAATCAGAGTGAAAGTCATGTTTCTAAAATTTTTTTCCAACATTCCAGGACAAAACACATTGATATAAATTTTCAATTTATAAAGGAGTAAGATGACTCTAAAGATATTTTTACTACAATAAATATCAACAAAGTGTGAAATTACTATTATCTTCATGATAAAAACTAAAAATAAAGGTTTTTTGAGTTGAGTCTTCATTTTAAAGTTCAAAATCCTCCAATGACTTCATAAATCTTATAAGGAAGACCAAAACCGTGATTTGAATTATGTTAGAAAAGGGGGAGAGAAATAAACCCCTTTTTACTTTGTAAGAGGATTTTAATTATTATTTTATAATGAATCTAAAGATTTGGATATCGTAAAATGGTGGAGATAAAAAGAAAAGTGATAAGAAATTAAAAAAGTGAGGTGGATTTTATCTTAACATGGTTGAAAAATTTTCATATCATTGAGGGATGTAATTCATTCAAAAAAATTACTTTATCAAGCACTGTGGGGTAAATATACTCTCTTTTTAGAAAGGAGATGTGTTAATAAAAGTTTAAAACCATTAATCGTTTTCAAAAGTTGTGTTTTGGAAAGTTCTTGAGTGTTATAAAAGTTTATAACAAGGGATGTCTACAAATCCAATGGGGGAACTTGAAGAACCATTGTGATTATTTTTTTGTAAAAAGTTTTTTTTATATTTTGATTTATATATTTCTGTATAAGAATATTTTGGTTTTTCAGGATCAAACAAAATCCATAAAAATTATATTTTTTGATAAAGTATAATTATTCTAAATGTTAGACACGAAATATAAGGGGGGGAGGGGTTATCTTCATAAAAGTGGTTTTTTGGAGAAAGGATTCCAGATACAGAATATTGGAATGAGAATCACCATACTCAGAATATCTAAATGAGATGGACAAGTTATAAGAGTCTTCAAAAAGATGAATTAGTTGATCGGATACAACATGAGTCATAGGTCCATCAAGATTATGTTCATATTCATCTGACTTAGAATATTTTTGAGAGTATGAAGTTATATAGTGAGTAAGATATAATGATGATGAAGAGGTTTGTTAATTAAATTGAATTCATGCGTTATAAAGTAATCATAAATTCAATTCCAATTTCAAAATATTCTTTTCAGATAATGTAATTATTATAAATCATGAAACATTCTCAGGATATGAGATTTTTATGAATTGGATTAATCATAAAGATTTTGTCATTTCCAGAAAACATTGAAATAAAAGACAATATATAGAAGTACCAGAAAAGGAAGTTTTTCATGAGTTTATATGTATAAATATTATGATGTTTGATGAATTTAAATGTTTTTGAGTAGATTTATCCTCAGACACAGACAATCGTAATGATAATTCTATTATAATGATAATTATATAATTACAAGGATTTTAACATGACAAATTCTGTGGAGAAAGATCAATCAGATCAAAACATTAAACAATTCATCAAATAGATTCTTCACCTTAATAACACATCATATGTCGATCATTGGAGTGATTAGAGTTTTAGAATCCATTCCATTAGAGGGTAATCAGTTATTAAAATAAATGAAGATTCTAAAATAGTTTCATTTTCTTAAGAAGAAATAATGGGAATGTTTAGATTTTCAATAAAATAATATTTTGACACTAATGGCTCATCTACTAAGTAAGTTCATTACAATGAGATGAGGAAGGTATATATATCATAATATGCTAATATTGATCATATCATAATGATATGAGAAAAATAGTTTCATTTTAACGAGTGGAGAATGTTTCCATGAAATTATGTTGTGGCATGAGGGAATATTAGATCCAAGAAAGGAGATACAATTATATTCACATAATCAAACTAAAGAAAAGCAAGGAAGTATGAAAAAGATGAATATAGAATAGTCTCAAAAATATTCTAGAATATTTATGAAGTGTTTAAGTGGTTATAATTGAAATTGAACTACGCATGAATATCATTGGTTTTTAATTTCATAAAGTGATGAATTTTTTCACATTTCTCTCCATTTACATTATGAGTCATCTATAAATTGAAACACATATAATTAAAACATTGAAACTTATCAAAAATGTGGAAAAGGCATATTGTTGAAGAATTTGAGTGATATTTCCTTCTAGAAAGAGATCTGATTATAATATCGTACATTTTTTGTTTTATTAACTAGACTAAGAAACTTATTATAGAAGATCATATCGAGTCAATCATATTGATGATGATCGGACTACGTTTTTGAGTAGATTTTGAGAAGTTAATATTGAGAAGTGGAATATAAAATTTATTAGATCATAGTGATTCAATTAGACTAGGTTCATCAGATTGAAGGTCATCAGACCTAGGATCTTTTGTTGAGAAAATTGAACAAAGTCATTGTCCTTTTTTTCCACAATTGTTTTATAGAATTTTTTTTAAACTGACAGAAGTTATTATAATATTTATAATTTTGATATAAAATGTTTCTAATGGTATTTGGTACAAGTATTATTAATTTAATCATAAGAGTAAATTTACAATGACCAACAGGAGTGTTTTTGGAAGGGATGTAGGTTCTCCTACTGAGGCCAAACCTTATAAATCTTATGTGCTTTAATATATTTCCTATTTTTCATATTAATGATTAATTAAAGAAATATGATAACTATATGATCATTAACATGTTACATGGTTTGAGCTTAAAATATTATTGAATCATAGAAAAATGAACAACGAATTCAAACCCTCCAATCAGTTGTAATTCTTCCCTTTGGAACTTGAAATATGTTCCAAAACCATGTCTAATTATAGTTTCAAGATAAGAATTTATTTTTAGGAAAAACATATAATCTCTACCTTAAAAATTTTTTTATAATATTATTGGACAATTAAACATATCTTTAATGTATATCACAGGGTTATGCTCACTAATCTATGTTTTCCTAAATCCTGTTTCTAAGGTTTTTACTAAACCTCCCTCTATTAAAAACTATAAAAATCCCAAATTTATAACTAAGAGCCAAAGTATACATTATTACATTCGAATAACATATATTTGATCACATAAAAAAGGATTTATTAATTTATCCACCCTTAAGAACTAGATATATACATGATACACACTGTACATTGGGAATAAAATATAAAAATAGCAATAGAAAACATTTCACATCCTTGAACACATTAAAAGAATTATTCTTCATATCTTGTGGAAAGGAAACAAAATAAAGGTGATATAAAATTCCTATTGAAGGTTACATACAAGGGATGTTTTCATCAGTAAATTTGGAATAATCAACTTGGAACCATAAATGATTGAGAACACATTCCATTTAATGAATAGCTTGAGAAATAAATGCATCGATGGATAATATAAATTATATAATATGATGGATAATAAAACTAAATTCATAATTAAGTAAATATATAATATTATATTTCATTACCTCATACATCATGATTTCTGTACTTTCAAATCCTCTTTATATTACTGTTTAATATATGGGTAGTTGTACATCATAAACCAATTTTATTTGTCCAATTAATTTCTCTTATGAGACATGTTGATACTTACACGAGATATAGATAAGCTATAACAACTCATTAATATATTTATAATGCATTCTTAATATATTAAATGGTGAATGACATTCATATAAAATATTCTTTATCATTAAATAGATTTATTGTGTGAAGAATATATATTTATCAATATTTTTACCATGAAATTAAATAATTTTCATAATAAAACACTATATGTGAAAATGGAATATAGTTTTGAAAGTAATAAAATTAATGAAACAAGGAATAAAAATATATAATAGAAATTGTGTGTTTTAAGAAAGAGTTATTGACCAAAAAACAAATAATATATCAGATATGGCCATAGATTAATCAGAAATAACGTGTTTTTCATAAACATATTTCCTTTGTAAAAATAACTAAAATTGAAGTGAAATATGAAAATAAAAATTCATTAAAGGTTTTTTATAAATATTTTTTTATAGGAAGGTAAAAATCCTAAAACATTTATTATGGTGAGTAATTATGTGAAATCTATATATGATAAAATCATTCATTTTGACTTTTTGTAAAGAAATTTGAAAAAATCCATTCTAAAAATATTATAATGATTATTTAAATTAAAAATTAAAAATAAAATATAACATAAAAGTCAAATAATACAACATTTTATTAATAAACATGAATTTTAAATCAATTTTTAATATTATTAACATTGAATAAAAATATATCTGATTAGAAGGAAAATGAAAATAGATTTTCTTTTAAACATTTATTTATTTGATTCAAGTTCCAAATGGGAAAAAATTAGAGTACAATATAAAAAACCTTAAATATATATAGTATAAAAATTAGACTTTTTTATTAAGGATATATTAAAATATTCCATCAATGAAAATTAAGGTAATAAAAAATGAGATTGTAAATTTAATTGTAACCTCTTTTTTATAATTAAAATTATTAACCCTTGAAATAATAAACATGATTAAAAACATTAATCATCATGTGTAAATATTTATTAATTTTAAATATATCAATTGGGAAGTATATACACTATATTGAAGTGAATAGGTGCATAATAAAAAATATGTCTCAAAGGAGTGTAAATTGAGGTGAAATCCATTATGTCACAATTCCCCTTAGTTGAATGTGGTATAAAATCCTATATTATGGTTTTAAACAAGTTATTAATTTATAATTAAATTATATTTATATTTATTTTATCATATATTATCCTTCTATAACATCTTATCAATTTTTTGTGGATAATATTTCATTATTACCATTTTTTTGGGTGTAAACTAGTTCATTTACACATGAAAATTTTATCATGGAAGTTTTAGTTATTATTAAAAGGACATAGTTACATCATCTATATGATCATTTTGAAGTTAAAAATAAAATATTTATTCATTATATACATCATTATAATCATTCAAAAAATTAGAACATGGATAATGAATCACATCACTTTGTATAGACACAAGGCCGTATGTACCCATGTGTCACATCATCATTTACATTATGATTGAAAGGTTGAGTAATTAGATGATAAATTAATTTTTTAGAATTAATAATATATAATTTTTATCTCATATATTCATTATTAACATCATTATGACTATCCATGTGATTCGATGATGGAAGAAAATTGTATCGATTCACGAGGAGGAAGTCCGGCATACAAATGGGGATGATTTTTTTCCCATTTGATGGAGAAAGAGACAAATATTTTTTTACATAAAAATAATAAAATATTTTTTTATTTTATAATATAATTTTATTATTTTGGATTTAATAATACATAATTTAAGGTGATAAATAAAGAAGTAAAAATAAAAATATTGGTGAAGACGATTACCTTCACTTTGAAAAACTTCATTTGGATCTATTATTAAGGACCCTATGGTTGGAAATTTATGATAAAGAAGCTCTATAATTTAGTTGAGGATATCATGGATTGATTTTGTATGGTTTTTCTCAAGATAAATAGTTTAAGGTCTATACAGATATGATTGGGGGATGTGACCTTTTATAATTGAGGTGGGTGATACTATTGAAAATTTTGACTATTTTAAAATAATGTTAATAATTTTTTTCAAAAAAATGGAAAAAATATATATAATATTCTATGTTGATATTATAAAGGTAAAACTAATAACAACCAATAGGTTTTTTGAAATTTTTTAGGTAATGTTAAACCCTATCTTAATAGATTAATACCTGGTAAACCCATTTTGACCTAATCCATAATAAGTTTTTTTGCATTTTTATTTTTCATAGGAATTTTATTTTATTTTATCACATTACATAATATTAATTATTCTATTTAAAAAAATATAATCCATTTTATCAAATTAAATTCATAAAAGTGGTATAAGTTAATTTATAAATAATCCCAAAACATGTAGAAAACGATTTTAAAATAGAAAATCATTTTTCAAGAATTATATGATATTAAATTTTATATATGACTTATAATAATAATTATATAGATTAAAATTCATATATCTAGATATATATTATCTAAAATTAATCTAAAAAATTAATCATTAAATATTATTTTATTTTTTTAAATGGAAATACATTATGCATTTATAACAGTTTTCTAAAAAAAATGACGATTTACCTCGAAATTATCTTATCACTATTTTTATAAAATTGATAATAATTAAATGTTTAATTAAATTTATTATAATAAATTATTAAAAATAAAATTATTTATAGCTAAATTCAACATTATCAATCATTCATAATGATTATTTATAAAAGATAAATTTGAAAAACTCATTCTATGATTATTTTAACTAAGTAAGGTAAAAATTGATATTAATCCCATCAAATTAGAATTTCTATTCCATGAAATACTAATTTTTTCATTATATTACAGTTTTATTGAAATATAATGTTCACTTAATATAATTTAAAATCACATGTTATAATTATTCACACATAGTCATTTCAAACAATGGAAGTCAATGATCAATGGAGATATTGATTCATTAAAGCTAAACAAAACTAGGAAACTCACTAAACTAGTTGAAGGAAAAAAGTAACTTGAACGAAAGTTAGTATTCTTGATAAAATAATTATTTTATAAAAACAACAGATATAAATTAATGTTGGTAGAAAAGTGTTTTCAATGATAGGAGGGAGTTTTCTTCTTAGATATTTTTATACTGGTATTTATGTAGAACACTATAAAGATAGTAA
This sequence comes from Viscum album, assembly GCA_963277665.1. NCBI lineage: Eukaryota > Viridiplantae > Streptophyta > Magnoliopsida > Santalales > Viscaceae > Viscum > Viscum album. Next base: position 1,219,591,919 of record OY728151.1, read on the forward strand.
TAAAAATTGTTTCAATATAATATATATACCTTAAAAATATTTATGTAAAAATAAATTTTCTCATGTGACATTGGAGAAATAAATTTACCTGAAACATTAAATGAGTTTCACAAAATATAAAGGCTAGAATTTTGAAAGTATATTAAATAAGAGATATTATAGATAGAAGAAAGTACTATAAAAATGGAATCATAATGTTTTATTCATTAATGTTTGGAGAAGGGTTTATAAGGATAAACATAGATCATCATTGTTTCCTAAATCAATGTAAATATGGTAACTACAATATATATTTTTCATATGTGGATGATGTATTTATTTCTTCACTAGATAGTGGAAGAATTCAGAATAAAAAACATAAATTGGATGAAATATTTGAAAAGAAGGATATAAGGTCAACTAATAAGATTTTTGGGATGAAGTTTGAGAGATATATGTGTGTTGGAACATTGGAACTATTTCAAAATTACTACATCTTATGGTGATCTAAGGATTTAATATTTTCTAAAGTATGTCAGCCTCCACTCCTTTAGCTATAAACATTAATACATATAAGGAGAAATAAAAAAATAGAAGGAGAAGTCACACACCTAGAGTATGTTTTTTATGAATCAGCAGAGAGAAATTTTATATATGAAATGTTTTGTATATGGATAAAAATTTAATTTTGTTGTGGTATTTGTAAATTATTTCTTTTTGATTACAAAAAAGGAACACTTGTAGGTTGTCAACATTTTTCTATATAATTTTAAATGAATAAAAGATACAAATTTATTATAAGGTACATATTATCCTTTGAAAAGATTCGTTGATACTTAATTTACTAGATATTTACATACTTAATAGATCACAACAATAAATATGTTTTCTTATGGAGGAAAAATTATCTTTTATATATTAAGGTTATAGAATATTTCAACTATAAGTAAAATAGGAGATAAGTATAAAGCTTAAAAAATCTTGTAATGACCTAGTTTAGTTAACGAGGTTTCTAAATATGCATATAAGGATTCAAAAAAGTGATATTTTCTATTTTTCCTAAAGTTATATTCACATGGATAAGTATTTAGTGTTCCATTCAAGGATAATACATGTTGACATGAAGCATCATTTCATATGAAACATGTTGTGGGAGAGTGTAATTATGATATGGATGGTTATAGGAATCCAATGTTTGGAAGTTTGGTTTTCTTTGAGGATAGTTCAATAAAGTTTGATGGAAGATTGGGCCTTGTGGGTCTTGGTTGAATGAAATAAATATGGAGGAACACTGGTTGATGTGAATAATGTAGGATGTCTTACTAATTGTTTTTGGGGATCTTCCAAGGTTCCTTGAATGAAGTATTATTGTGGGATATTATTTGGAAATTAATTTATTTATAGTTCAGTACAATCTAAGTCACTATAATTTAATTTATATAGTAATGGTTAATAGAAGGTGGAGAAACTCAGTTTGTATACAATAGGACTTTGTTCTATCCAATGGTAGAATGGTTAGTAGAAGTGATTATATTCTGATCGGTTAAAGTGGAGGATTGATAGTCCAAAAGTTAATCAAAGATAAAGGTTTACTAATTTGGTAATCAGGCTAATGAATTCATGTTTATTGATTAGTTATTTATGGTGTACATGTATTACATTATTACTAGACGATGATTAATATATATGTGCGTGGGACATTCAGATCAATTGATGGTCATGTGAGATTAATGCTGGATTTTATAGATTACATCTTCTTAGTAATTTTGTTTTTAATCTAGTTTATCTTCTAATTATAATCAAAGTGTGAAGTATGTTTCTCTTATGCATATACTAATAATTTCTTGAATAATGTTAATATATTGTGTTTATTTCCTTCATTGTATATTTATGCTGAATGTATTTCACCTACCTTGAATGTATGTGGGTAATATTAAGTGTTCAATGGAATTATTTGTTTGGTGAGTAGGATGTAGAGTCTACCTACTTCTGGTACATAAAACCATATGGTAAATGAACTTATAATGGTTTCATTTCCATTACACAAACCCTATGATGCAAGAAGTTATGATCAATAAATCTTCCTCCTTATGATTGTTTTATTGGAAGCACACTTCTAAGTTTCTTTTAATAGGTATTTGGTTCCATAAGGGCTATAAATTATGATATATTACTTGCACCAAAAATTTTATTTAGAAAATAAAGAATCCTAGACAAGGTTTCATTAAACTCAAATGTTCCCACTTGAGTATGTGGATAATCATCCCTAACACTAGTTCATCATCACCCAAATGGAATCCTTATTCTAATCCATGGAGATAAGATCATTTTGAAAATGAATTTCAGTTTAACCAAAATATACTTGACACTATCCAACTATATTAGGAATAACATGATCCATAACAACAACAACATAATATTTCATCAAATTCATTATATAATTTTTAGTTATTTGACCATTTATAAAAAAAATTATATAGTCCATATTTCTTTGTAATTGATCCCTATTTTATCCAATGTTATAAAAAACCTTACAAAAAATGTGTTCCTTTCCCTACTAAACCAAAAAATCAAATAAATTATCATATATAGTTATTATGAAGGTTCTAATCATAGGATATTTAAAGTAAAATCACAGTAAAATTATTTTTATTTGAACATATCTAGATGTTTTAATCTCCTTGTCCATTTAAACTAGGAAATCAATTCCATAGGTGATGTCCTAGAGAATCTGTGGATTCTAGAATAACCAACTCAAACCTTGAATTAAAACCCAAATAAGAGTAATAAAATTATTATAATTTAAGGGTTGAACATAGGATCATGGTCTTGAATAATATGATTTCCCCATTTTAGATTGAGAAAACCATGCCCCCAAAAGTTTCATTTCAACCTAGAAGAATAGAAAACAACATGTAAGAAACAATTTCCAAAATATGTTATAGGCTAACAAAAAATCCACAAATTACTAAAAAAAATTCTTCATAACAAGTTTACACAATCATGATTTATTATACTATAATAAAATATTTTCAATGATTTAGAGATTAGAGTGTATTTTATAGGAGAACATGATTATATTTTAGAAAGACCATATCACCTTTATTTTTAATTAATTGGAAAATAGTTTTTTTATCTGTGTTTTTAGAGGTAATATTGGTTACTTTTATCATCAAATTTTTAGTGTTCATAAATTTATGTCATTTACCATCATTTTTTAGTACTAACAAAAGGAAGTGTTAAATTTTTACAAATTTATTGTAGTGTTTCCAAAGTGTGTTGAAAAACTAAATATTCTAACAAAATACTATGATTTTTTCTTCTATCATCACACTGAGATGATTCAAATACATAATATAATGAAAATAAGTGAGTTATACACTATTTTATTTTAGATTACATGAGCTATTGAAAATAAATGACATGAGAAAAGTCTACCATCCCATGAGTAAATAATCTAAATCCATGACAAAAATCTAAATAAAATAATATAAAATTGATGAGACTCAGACCAAATCCCTTATCCTCAGATCATATATAATGTCACATTATTATAACCATGGTTAGAGGGATCTAGGGTAAAGATAAAAATAAAAATAGGCAGAGATTTGAATGAATGTGAAATTGTAAAATAAAAATACAGATATTAAAAATAACATTTATTTTTTTATTAATATTAAACAATGGGAAATGAAATCTTATTAATGGAATAACCATCCTGATGGATATAAAGTATTAAAACTCCCATCCTAAAACTATACCTCCTTTAATGATCCTATAAACTCTTTTTATAAGATCAATATACAGTTAATATCCCATTGGATTCAAAAGATACCTGCTTATTTCATGAGGTAAACTATACAATGGTTCCACATTTATTGAGGGTTTAAGCTCTAAAGTCTCACCCTAAATATATTTAACAAACTAGGACCACTTAATATTCATCCATGACCATATACTCAAATTTAAACATGTTTCATGTATAATTTGAGAAAAATATACTAGATTACCATTGTACATCCATAAACTTTTTATGGATATTCCCAATGTGTTCCTTGATTGATCCCATGTCTTTTAATTATTGGATAAAAAAATCAGGAACACCCACTTGTTGAAAGGGAGAATCATAAGAACACAAAATAAAATAATTTTGATTACAATTATATTTCAAGAACATAGAAACTTTTTTCCATATTTGAAACACACCCATAATTACTACATGATACCTATTTTTCATAAAATGCTCACAGATTTTCAATTGGTGGACTTACCACTTTTTAGAAATCTATTAATCAATCCTAGAATCCCACTAACTCCAAACCCAATAGAATAAACAAGAGATAAAATTAATAATACAATTTTTTTTCATTGCACTCACTTAGTTATATATATCTAAGGAGATCATAGATATTTAAGTTTTATCTAGGAACTATTTCATAATTCTATTTTAAATATTAGACCTAGACACAAAATCAATACCAATTGTTGATACTTGTAAAATTTATCACAGATAACAACATGATTAATGATACCATTTATTGAATCATGGTTAGCTCCTATGATCATTACACATACCACCAATAGTAACTAATTTCTTCTCCCAACCATTGGTTGTATTTACTTGCATAATGGTGATACCATATGTCATATATTCATTTTCAAATTCCCTAGACTTACTCTAATTTTTCACTAAATACATCATTAATATTTATCATGATAATCTGTTACATATTTTAAAATTACATGTTAGATTAAAAATGAAAAATCATGAGATACTATTTTTGTATACATATTCATTCTTCTAACATCAAAGTTTGATTCTAGAATAATTAGGTGCACATGACACCAATGATTCAATTGAACCTTTATACTATCTATAATTGATTAAAATATCATAATTCATCTCTAAATGAAAATCATTTCAACTACACATTACGTCTCCTATACCAATTTTACTATTCTTTATAGAATGTCACAATATAAATTTGTATATTTTCATGAATATTTCTTATAGATTATATCTTCCCCAAAAACTAATAAGCATCATAAAAAATTAAAAAAATTTAAATTTTTTTATAAATGGGATGTTTTATTTACACGTTTTTAGGAATGATTTCGGTCATGGTGGTCTAACCCTTCACTATAACACTTTGCTTTTTAAATTTTTTTAGATTTGGGGAAAGTAATTTTTTCACAAAATAATACTCCTCTTCTACAAGGACATTATTTAGGGTAATATTATTAAACTCCTTGTTATTTGATATCCTTGGAGTGATTTCACAAACACAAACATCATTTCAGATGTTATTATCATACTCCTAACTTCTTATCATTCATATTTTCTTTTCTATGTGGCCCAAGTCAAATTATTTTCTTCCTATGACACATTTAATGATAAGGAAATTTGGAAATAACCCTAATTATATATTTCATATACAAACATTATTTCTATCATTTTTATCCTAGTATAATTCATTTTATTTCATTGGAGTGACTTTTGGATTCCTTTTAGTTTTGTAAATATTCTTTGTTTATTTCTAATAAACATTCATTTTAACATCATATTTGGATATCCAATTCACACCACTATTTTCACCTTTTTTGGTAAATCCCAATGTTCTATTATTTACTTTTCTTAAGAAATATTTTGGAAAACTACTAAGGTATGATTTATATCTTTTTTTTGGCAAAAAGAGTGCAACCTTGTTATTTTTATTCCTTTGTGGATCTTTCTTTGCATTATCATATATTGTTTCCCCTAGATTTGTTTTCTATTATTTCTTTAAGGTATTACATGAGTAAATTGATATTAGTTCTTGATGTACTTTTTTTGAATTATATTATATTACACCAGTGTTGTAATTATATTTTCCATCTTAACAAATATATATTTTGGGAATTTTTTTTCAAATTATAGGTACCATGGAATTCCTTACAATACCTTTAATTCATCTCTTACTATAATTTCTAGTCATATGACAATATTTATCACATATAATGAATTTATACATAAAATCATACCATGTATATTCACTCCTTTGTTCTGATTTGGATTTAAAAGATTTACTTTTTTCCTTTGAGTCCTCATACTTCAAGGAAAATGTTTATGGTATGTCTCATGACTCTAAAATTATAGCACTTTTTTGATACAATCTTTTGAGAGTCGTTGTGTATCAAACAAATGTTTTACTAATGGAATTAACTTCTTATAATTATTTCATATATTATAATCACATATGCTTATATATAGAATAAAATAAAAACCTTATAAATGAAGATTGAGTGAAATAAAAGGTATCTCTAGAAGTTAAGGATCATTTACCAATGAAATAGTTACTTGAACTTAGGAATAGTAAAGTAGACATTATTAATAGTAAACAAAACAACATAATAGTAACCCCACCAATCAAATTATAAATTAAATTTATCTATTTTATAGGCATCAATATGATATAATTATATAATATAATAAGTAAATAAATATTTTAAAAATTATTAATTATGTCTTGTTATTTTTGAAAGTCAAGTATATTTATTTAAACATTTATGATTAATTTAATAAAATAAAATAAAATTTATTTTCATAAGATTTATTAATAAAATAATATTTTGTTGTCTTATGATTATAATAAAATAAATGGGGCCTTAATTAATTTTTCAATGTTTTAGAAAAGATGCTTTAATTTTAAAATTTACATTTTACATAGAAATTATGTTTTAAATTAAAAATTAAATTTCTCATATTTATAAAATTATTTTCATAATATGGAGTTTAGTTTTTTATTATACACTTTGATAAATGGTTATGTTTAATTTTTTATATTTTTCTAGAAAACTTGATTTTTTTTGAGAAGATGGAATTCTAAAATTTATGTTATATATATATTATAAATTAAATACTCTATTTATGGAGTCACAGATGATTTCAAAACCATCGGTTAGAAATAACATGATCTAATTAGTGTATTTATTCTCGATAATAATAACTAATTCGTTTCTAGAGAAAAATAATAATCTAATGAATTAAATATTGAGAAAACTCCCCACTCTTCCGCTATAAAAAACACCCCTCACCACTTCTTGTAATCACACCTCTAAATCCTTTTTCCTTCTATAAATTCTACTAAAATATATCCCTAATACACTATACCACGTACACTATCTCTTGGTCTCATCAAAACTGAAAAACTTCTCCCCTAAGGAGTTTCTCAAGAAGAATGAATCAAGAGGTAATACCCTCTTCTGTTTTCCTTCAAATTTTTTTCAAGTTCGTTTGTATGATTTTCTATCCTCACATCTACTCATAAAAATAGTGTGATAAATCTAGAACCATAGATTTACTAGAATGTTTTTATTCTAATGGAATAATTCATCACCATCTATCATTTTCATTTCTTTTATACTAGAGATGGAAACACCATCTGAGATGTGTTAATTTATCACATTCAAAGATAACGAGTTTTCAATTTCTATAATCGTCTTCAATTTAATTCATGATTTTTTTATGGTTGATCCAAAATATGATTTTTATTATATATCTTATGTAATGTTCTAGAACCATTTTTTACGAGTGGTATTAAATTATAAAACAAAATTAGTTTAACGTGATAAAAAACTGGAAATTAACCCAAAGAGTTATCACTACGGTTTTATATAATAATTCATCCTAACTAAAAATAAAAAAAAAATTAATTTTATAATGATTTATCCATCAGGATATTCTATAATAATATTTTAATTCAATTATAGAATATTATCCGCATCTTACCTGATTATCTATACAAGTATATAAGTAAACCGATCATGAAAACCAAGGAAACAAACGCTCCCAAATAATGAAATTGAACCTCTTAACCCCTCAAAAAGGTCATCAATGAACTTAATAAGGTTATAATAATTAAATTACATGTATAAGAGGTTATGGTGTTATTAATTAATGAATCTAATTTTATTATCCATTACATTAAGATCATGTGGATAACACCTTTGGACTTAAGGTTAGGGATTCTACCCGAACCTCCCTTATTCCTTCGGGTTGCTCTATATTTATTTTTCCATTAAATTATGTTATATTTTGTATTTACATATTATAAATACTAATTAAATATTATAAAATAATTTATCAATTTCTATTATTAATTATATTTTTGGTTCCCTTCTCAATTATTCATGATAAGCAAGCCTGTTTTCCAAGAACATCCCAAATTATTACCCAATTTGAAGAGAACCATATAATATATTTCAAGAAAAAATTATCCTTATGAAATTAATCATTTTATTATGAAAATATTCTTGTCTCACTTATGGTTTTATAAAAAATATTATGCCCTTTTTTATTTTAAATTCTCTTTTATATTTTCCTTAAACCACATTAAAATGTTTTAAATCTAAAGTTTCTTAAACACTCTTTTTACATGATATCACTTCAATTTAATATAATTTATTATTATATATTCATATTATAAATTATTATTGTCCATTCATGATTTAATTCACTTCCATGATGGAGAATTTTATGATATGCTTATTGGTTATGCTTTGGGAAAGGATTATGATACCTATTTCATTCTAGGGGTACCCTTATGTTTATATATGACGGATTAGGTATGATTTTTTATGTGGAAAATATATTCATGAACATTTTATGATGGATTCCCTTATGTAGTGCTCCAATTCTTTGGGTAATGTTTGGTCTCATGAGACGTTTTGTGCAACATTCCTGGTGGTTAGCCTTGACTCGTGCTCTATGTGCAACGATTTTGGTGCCCAGCCTTGACTCATGATACTCTATATGAAATGAGCCTTGAATCATAATAAAGTTATGTTTTATTTTGATACCATATTACTATTATTCTATGTTTATATGATCACACTTTTTATATTTCATGATTCCATATGATCAATCTTGTCCCACATCTTTTTATATCATTATGTCATGCATTTTTTCCCATGTGCTAAAGAATTATTCATATGTTTATTCCCATAATTATATTTTTAGCTCTCCCTTTTTTTCAGGTTATCCCTAGGTTATCCTATAATTTTTTATACTCATATTGAATGTTAGGAGCTCAATATGGATATTAAATAAAATTTTCTTTTATGATGTTTAATTATGTACCCAGTTTTCCAAAGTCACTAGAAATTACGATCCTTGGATGGTATTTTGATGTTTAATTATGCTTAAAATATTTTAATGATATTTGTAAAAGGATGTGTTCATTAGAGTTTGTACAGAGGAATGTCTATTTATTTTTTTTGTGATTAAGAATTGAGTACTTTCGTAAGAACCGAAGGGATAAAACTATGTTTAAGAAAACATACCTAAATTATGGTTAGTATGGAGTAAGTGGTTTATCATAATAAAATTCCTTCTATGGATACTACAATTGGAAGTGGTTCTGGAAGATATATAACTAGGACTAACAACTCCTACAAGGTGTTTCGGGCTTGACATGGGGGTAACCTGGTACACAACAACATGCCTGACGACACACCTAGTTTGAATTTTTTTGGGGTGGTATGTTTTGATATATTCCTAAGATCATTACAAACCATTGTTAAAGTAAAAAATAAAATCCCATAATAATATAAGTTATTAACTAGATCAAGGATAACCTATATTTAAATCTAGGGAATCACGAGTTAGGATATAATTTTCCTTTAAAAGTTTATCCATTTATGTTCAATGTTTTATTTTATGCTTATTAGATAATCATTCAGGCCCAATAATTGCACATTATTTTCTTAGTTAATGGAATGAAATAGAAGAGCACATGCCAATAATCAATGTGATAGGAAATGTGAAAAGTTTACTAATGATATGAAAAATATGATGTCAAGGGGTGATCAAAACTTAATGATAGTACATGTTCAGCTGGATCAAGTTATGAATAATAACATGATTCATTTTTTACACCATTATCCTTTGAGGAAAGAGAAATTTGATGTTGAATCCTTCACGCGGGAAAGGCCTCCCAATTTTAGTGGATCTTCCGATATACTTTTCATGGAACAATTTGTTATCTCCATTGAAAAGATATTACTTGTCTTCTAGTGACCAAAATAAGAGAAAGTCATGATTTTGTTCTATCATTTTGATGGGGAAGCTGATCAGTGGTGATCACTGATCAAGAATACAAAGTAATGTGAGGAAATTGAATCCATGGATTGAGAGGAATTAAAGAAAATGTTTTTCAAAATAATATTTTCCCCAAACTCTTTATCTCAAGATGGAAAGAGAGTTCCTTGTAAATAAGAAAAAGGAAAATGAGTCTATTGGGGCATATGAAGCAAACATTACAAGGCTTCTAGTATACACTTTTTTCCATTTTCATGAACACCAAATTTAATGTGTATCACATCTATTTCCATCTAAAGATGAGTATATGAAAAGAATTGGTGATTTGTGACATTGACTGTTACAAGTAGATTGTGCATTGCACACTCAAGGATGAAATGCAGATCAAAGACAATCAATATTCTTGTGACCTCTATGAAAAAAAAAATCAGAAAATAGAGTCCAATATGGTTGGATGATAAAATAAATACCATGATGTAAAGAATACCAAACATTACACATGTCAAAATTGTTGGAAGAAGCTTTATGGGAACTGTCTAAAGCGATCCTGGAATTTCATCAAACATGGATGGATGTGACATCTGGATAAGAGCTTTTGGATGGATAAAAAGAATTCCACTAATGTGGAAGAAGAAAAGAAGAATCATTTCAATGCTCCAAAAGTAGTGAATTATTTCAACTCAAAGGAATATGGGAATTATGTGAACAATTTACCTAAGACAAAGGATTCAAGAGGCAATCAATAAAAACATACAGGGAACCAGTGAAGGGATTATGCTATCATGAATATTTAAGTTGAGATGGACAATGACGTGGTGACAGGTATGCCGGTTATTCATTCAAGAATAGTGAACATACTATATTATTCCCATTCTATGCATTATGCCATATATTTCTAAATTTTTATAACTATTCAAACACCACCTCAAATTATGGATATTGAGTTATGTGTGGGAACATAAAATAGATTAATTATTTCATCCAAAGTATATATCTCCTCCCCAAATAATGTTTTTGTATTGAACCTGCAATAAAATCTCATCATACATCCATTGGTATAGTTTTATTATATATTGGGAATCAATTGGATATCTTTATATAAATCCAATACCATCTATCAATAATGGAATACAACTCTTCACATCTGGGAGAATCCTTCAATCATGTACTAGTGTAAGGAAGAATATGAATGTCATTTTGAATCATTTCCTTAAGTGTGTATATTTATTCCCTAGGAGAAAATATATCTTATTCAAATTATTGAGACAATAGAGAGAATCAAGCTATAATACATTCTAATTTTGTGGGATTACACTGATGTATTCCCTAAGAGTTCCTTGGTCTTCCTCCAGAGTGAGTGGTTGAGTTCTCAATTGAACTTATTCCTAGATCTTTTCCTATATCAAAGAAACCTTATATAATGTCCACCGTCATGCTGGAACAGCTTAAGAACTATTACAAAAGAATCTGGAGAAGGTTTTTATATACCTAAGTGCTTTACCATGGGGTGCACTAGTCCTCTTATTTAAGAAGAAGGATGTATACATTCACCTCTTCATTGATTATTGTGAGCTCAATAAAATCACGATAAAGAACATGTATCCCATGTCACCAAGAGATGAATTTTTTTATTAGAAATGTGGGTCAAATTATTTCCCTATGGTAGATCTTTGGTTGGGATGTTACCAATTAATGTTGAGGAAGGAATACATTTCCAATAGTTCCTTATGAATGAGGTATGGACACTTCGGGTTCATAGTGATGACATTTAGACTCACTAATGATTGAGAAATATTCATGGATTAAATGAATAGAGTATTTAGAGATTACCTGGACAAATTTTTGGTAGTCTTTATCTATGATATTCTAATATACTCTAAGATCATGGAGGAACATGATGAGAATTTGAATATTGTGCTGAAGAATTTGAGAAGGGACAATCTTTATGAAAATTATAGTACATTATAGTTCTGGATGGAGGAAATATCATTTTTGTGGAATGTTATCACCAGCAAAGGGATATCTATGGACCCTTCCAATAAGAAGGAAATCAAAGTGACTCCCAGGAGAACATCGGTAATAGAGATCCATAAAATTCTTGTTCTAGTTGGGTATTAGAGATCATTTTTAAAGAAATTTTCATGATTTTAAATCCCAATAACCATGATTATATAGAAGCGAGTGATGTTTTTCTAGACTCTTGAATGTTAGAAAATCATTAAGGAACTCAAAAAAGGCTTATCACTACTCCAGCACTCACACTTTTTAAAAAGTGGGGAACTATTTTTGGTGTAAGATGATGCTTCAAAAAAGGTATTTGGAAATGTAGTGTGGAAAAATGATAATGTGTTTCCATATTACTCATGGTAGTTGAAATTCCATGAGAAAAACTATTTGACACATGATCTGTAGTTGACATTTGCGATCATGGTGTTGAAAGTGTTTCATAATTATCTCAACAAGAAGAAGTGTGAGATATTTACTGATCACAAGAGTGTCAAATATATATTCACATAGAAGGAGATTAATATGTTCCAATGGATATTGTTAGAGATCATCAGGGATTATGACTGCTCAATACACTACCATCATGTTAAGGAAAATAAGGAAGTAGATGCTTTATGTATATATGATCAAACATATTTATCAATGATGATAACTGAGAAGGACCCAATCTTTTTATATTTATGAGGATGAACATTGAAATAGTTAAGGGAGTTACATCATAAATCCTTTCTCAAATTATTTTTAAACCATACCTCATGGATAAAATAAAGTATACTCAAAGAAAAAATGTGGAAATTAAGAAAAGGGAGGAAGCTATAAGAAATGGGGAAACCTCTGAGTTAAAGATTAATGTGAAAAGAGTTGTAATATTTCTGTCAAGATTAGGTATACCATCCGATCCAAAGATAAAAAATGATCTTCTGAATTATTCACATATCTCAACTATAAGGCCCCAGCCTTAAACCTTACTTAATCTTGAGTTATTACAAGATTACACGTTGAGGATCTTTTCGGGTTTAGAGTTTTAGAGAATTAGATCATAAAACTTGCATTACATTCCACATATAAACAAAGTGGTTACATAAAGATAGTATTCTTCATTCCCATCAATGGAAACACATTTAAAATAAAACATGGATTATTTCTTGACACATCCTTGACTCTATCATCTTATCATGTACCTTTCCCTTGACCTGTGAAAAACATTTCAAAAACTTGGGATGAGCGTAAAAACTCAGTATGGGTTATAAAAACATGGAAAGGAAACATGAGTTCATATATACATAAGAATGAAATCATACTTTACCCATAAAACATAGGCACTTTAACATACCTCATAAAAACATGAATAAATCATATAAATCATAATACGTAAAGGTAACTTGAGGCATTCATAACATTCTTACGTAGGGGGTAACCCTCTTGGTTACGTTTGGAATACCCATCACAGTATATTCCCTAAAATCTCTTCGGAGAAACCTTAACGTTTCACTCCTTCGCGTTACCCAATGCATTGGAGAGCTATAACGGGCTCACCCGCCCTTAGTTTATCACGGAACCACCTGTCTTCATAATAATGCCCAAGAACCATAACATAATCATATCACATAAAACATGCATAAAGGAAACATAACATTTCCACATTTCAATCACGAGATATCAATACAACACATTGATATAATAAAAACATTATGAAAACCATTTTCAATACCAAAGTAAAACATGGTATTTATTTTTCTTTTAAAAAAAAAGGTATGGCTTGTAGAGGAAGCCAAAACTCAAATAACGGTTACGACGGCGGAGAAGTCGTTGTCGCCGCATACGTACGACAAAAACATTCCCTTTTGTCGTTTAGTAAACGCTTCGTATAAAAAAGATTCCTTTTGAGTAAACGTAAAAGTCAAAGGGGTTTATACACCGTATAAAAGAAAGTTGTGTATAAAATAAAATATGCCTCAACGAAAGGAGATTGAGACGAAGTCCCATACCTCGTATCCGACTTGACCCGACCGTTCTTTAAACTCCTGAATAATAAACTTGAGTTAATCTCTACTTGCTTATGAATCTTTTTCAAGTTCATTATTCCTTTTATACCATGTTATGAACATCATGTAATCATTTAAGTTAATAATGTTCATTTTGTCGGTATTTGGTTCTTAAGTCAAAAATTGACTTCTTATACTTACAAGTTGTTAATTTGGTCAAAGGTTCATTATATCCAGAATGGTATTCATTATGTAGATATCATATATGTCATATATATCCAGTACATACATTCATTTATAATATTACATCACATTTAGAGGTAAGAAATGAAATGCATCGTTCATGGAGACGGTAAGCCGTACGTACGCATGAACGCTACTTCCATTTCTATTTCATATTTTCTGGAATGGAATCATAATGATATAAAAGTATATTATAATTCCAGTATAACAACATATATAATATCATTAACTTTATCCTTTACACATCCCACATATGGTATTAACGAATCAAATCACTTTTAGGGGGCGGTAGTCCGCACTTCCTAAAATGAAGATATCGTGTTTTACCCATAATGGAAACCATAAAGGTATGCCCAAAATGAAAAAAACAGAAGCTTAAGGAAAACATAAACATATAATATATCATATATAAAAATAGTGACATCATAATGGCCACCTTTGAAGGTGTTAAATGAGTATTGAACAATCATCGTTTCGGGAGGCAGAATTTTGCCATCCACGGAAACCGTATGTTCTTTAACCATTTGATGTAGTTGTGTGAGAGTGTAGCTCAAATATATCTTATAACAACATCCTAGTATATTGAAGATACTGGTGTTGTTACAAAAGAAGTAAATAAAAAGAGTTTAGGGGGTCGGAGAAGCAAAATAAAACAAATGAACATGAGAGAATGAAATACCTTAAAAAGTGTAACTTCTTTTGGTTTGAGCCTAAAGGCTTCCTTTGAAAGGATTATGCCCAAAGGGAATCCTCTAGGATGAGGAGAGGGATGTGGAGAGAGCAAATGGGCAGGGGTTGGCCGAGCCAATGGCTTGAAGAGTGTGTGAAATGAGGTAGAGGTGGGGGCCTTTTATAAGGGGAGAGGAGGGGCACTTTTGGAAAGTAAAGAAACATTACATTATTTGAAAATGTGTTTCGGTTTTAAAAGGTCCCACATTGATGGAATTCGTGGATAAGGTGATAAGGCATCGAAATCCATTCATCCAATTGGTTTTGGACATGTGTAGTTCATAGATTTTATTTTATCTTTCCATTTTATTTAAATCGTCAAATAATGATGTCATCGCTGCATCATTATTATGTCATAAATAATTAAATTTATTTAATGTCTAAAAATTATAAACAAATTACTATGATGTAGGAAATCTTTTTAGCTTTCCATTGAATATTTATAATCAAAATTTTGACTTGTATAACCCCACTTAAAAATTGTTTTCGCAAAACATATTATGTTTGTGTCATTTTCACTTTAACATTTAATAAAAAGTAATTTATGTTATTTCCCAACAAAAGTGGATACATGGGGTCCCCAAGTTAGGCCATGACTTGTCTTGGTCGGCCATGACACAACCAATGAGGTTGGGACATGTGTCTAGGTCATTTTATATTATTAAAGCATTATTTATACATTAAACTACCCTAATTACCACTAATCGCGATTAAGAACTTAATAAGTTACTATTCACCAAAAAATTATTTTAATCTCATTGAACCACATTTTACTTCTTAATGACAACCATGTATGTCGGATTTTCAAAATTCAATACACATTAGTGGTAAACTTTAATTTAACTGAAAAAAAACAGTTTGCTTGATTACCACTTAGTGGTTTCACTATTCATCAAAATTGAAGTTTTTCAGAAAATTACCAAAAATTCACTCTAAGCTATATTTGATATTACGAATTCAAAAATGAAGTCTATTTTACAAAATTCAAATCATATAAGTCACATTAATTAATTTAATAATTAATTCCCGCTGCCAGAGCAAATAGCGTGTTTTTACAAAACAATAAGTATCAAAAGATTGACACCAGTTTAAGTCTAATTTCAAATCGAAATTGATTCCAATGACCACCATTGGATAAAATGGTAAAAATATATTCTAATTTCACTTAAAAACCAATTCAAAACATAATCTAATCATATAAATAAATTAGATTAAAAAGTAGTTTTGATGTAAAATGCAGTATTTTTCACTATTCATTTAAAAATGAACATTGTCGGAAAATTACCAAAAATTCACACAAGGTAAATTTTGATGTCCCAATCATAAAGGATAATTTTATTTTGACAAACATAGTTTCTAAAATTGTCAAAATATAGATTCAAAAATGGTTTTCCATCAAAAGGCACTAAAACAATCCTTTAAGAATATTAGTGTATTCCATGCATAAGATTGTATTTATTTTCATTTTAAGCCTCTAAAACACTATCTTTATCATTAATAGACATAGATAAAAATATCTATTATTCATTACTTACTTGGGATGTTACATCCTTCCCCCCTTTAGAAAATTGCGTCCCCGCAATTTATTTACTTATCAAATAAATTGGGGTACTTATCCCTCATTGCATTTTCGGATTCCCATGTTGCCTCTTCAATCATGTGGTTTTTCCACAAAACCTTTACCTGCTTAATCACCTTATTCCGTAACACTTGCTCCCTGTGGTCAAGAATCTGGACCGGTTGTTCCTCATAAGATAGGTTTTCTTCCAGCTGAACTACCTCTGGACTCAAAACATGAGATGGATCTGGCATATACTTTCTCAACATCGAAACGTGAAAAACATTGTGTACCTGAGATAAACTCGGAGGTAAAGCCACTCGGTATGCAACTGATCCAACTCTCTCTAGAACTTCGTATGGTCCAATGAACCTTGGACTCAACTTTCCTTTCTTACCAAATCTCATCACACTTTTCCAAGGAGAAACCTTGAGAAAAACATGATCACCTACCTCGAAAGATAGATCCTTCCTCCGGTTATCCGCATAACTCTTCTGCCTGCTCTGAGCTGTTCTCATGTGTTTCTGAATCAGCTGAACTTTTTCTGCCATCTCTTCTACCAATTCTGGTCCCATCAACTTTCTTTCACCCACTTCATCCCAGAAAGCTGGAGTTCGACACCGCTTCCCATATAATGCCTGAAATGGTGCCATCTGTATACTGGAATGAAAACTGTTATTATATGAAAACTCAACCAAAGAAAGATGCTGGTCCCAACTCCCCTGATAATCCATAGAACAAGCTCGTAGCATATCCTCCAATGTCTGAATTGTTCGTTCTGACTGCCCATCTGATTGAGGATGAAAAGCTGTACTAAAATTTAATTCAGTACCCAACGACTTCTGAAGGCCTTTCCAAAAGTTAGAGGTAAACCTGGGATCACGATCTGATACAATGGAGAGGGGAACTCCATGTAACCTGACTATCTCTTTAAGATACAAACGGGAAAGTTGATCAAGAGAGAAAGTATCTCGTATAGCAAGGAAATGAGCAGATTTGGTCAAGCGATCAACAATAACCCAGATTGCATTATTACCTCGAGATGTCTTCGGTAATCCAACAACAAAGTCCATGGATATATTCTCCCATTTCCACTCTGGCACTGGTAAAGGCTGAAGCATCCCTTTCGGTAACTGCCGCTCAGCTTTAACCTGCTGACAAGTCAAACACTTCACAGTAAAATCAGCAATATCTCTTTTCATTCCATCCCACCAGTAATACTCCCGCAGATCTCTATACATCTTAGTACTGCCCGGATGAACTGAAAACGGAGAACTATGAGCTTCACATAACAACTCTCTCTTCAACTGTGAATCAGAAGGCACACACAATCTCTTCCCAAATCTCAAAACGCAATCATTATCAATGTTGAATTCAGGCAACTTACCTTTCTGAACCAGCTCTACCCTTTTCTGCAACTCACTGTCTTGCTTCTGTGCTTGCTTGATTCTATCTGATAGAGAAGATCTCACTGATACCTGAAACAAAACAGAAGGACTTCCTGCACCAACAACTTCTATGCCAAATTTCATCAAATCGTTAACCAAATGATCACGTTCCAAACGCAACATTGTTAATGAAGCATTACTTTTTCGACTCAAAGCATCAGCCACTTTATTTGCTTTTCCCGGATGGTAATGAATTGTACAATCATAATCCTTGATTAATTCCAGCCATCTCCTTTGTCTCATGTTTAACTCTTTCTGAGTGAATATATACTTTAAACTTTTGTGATCGGTATAAATTTCACACTTTACTCCATACAAATGATGCCTCCAAATTTTTAAAGCAAAAACAACAGCAGCTAATTCCAAATCATGTGTAGGGTAATTTACCTCATGAGTTTTCAACTGTCGTGAAGCATAAGCAATTACCTGATCATTCTGCATTAGGACGCAACCAAGTCCTTTCAATGAAGCATCGCTGTATATAACAAAGTCACCATTCCTGGAAGGTAGTGCCAAAACTGGAGCATTCACCAATCTTCTTTTCAATTCCTGAAAACAATCATCACATTCTTTTGTCCAGATAAACTTAACACCCTTCCGAGTTAGCTTAGTCATTGGACTAGATAACCGTGAAAAATTTCTAACAAACCTTCGGTAATAGCCCGCCAAACCAAGGAAGCTACGAATCTCGGTTACATTTGTGGGTCTTGGCCATTCTTCCACAACTTTTGTTTTTGCAGGATCAACAGTTATTCCATCTTTAGAAACAATGTGACCAAGGAAAGCAATTTGTTGCAACCAAAACTCACACTTGCTGAATTTCCCATACAATTTCTTTTCTTTTAAGGTTTGCAAGATAACCCTTAAATGTTTTTCATGCTCCTCTTTACTTTTAGAAAACACCAAAATATCATCAATGAAAACAACCACAAACTTATCCAAGAACTCATGGAAAATTCTATTCATTAAGTCCATGAATACAGCAGGTGCATTGGTTAGCCCAAAAGGCATTACTACAAATTCATAATGGCCATATCTCGTACGGAAAGCGGTCTTCGGAATATCTGCCTCCTTTACCTTCAGCTGATGGTACCCCGATCTCAAGTCAATCTTTGAAAAAAACTGAGCTCCCTGGAGCTGATCAAACAAATCATCGATATGAGGCAAAGGATATTTGTTCTTAACAGTGATATTATTCAAGGCTCTATAATCAATGCAAAGTCTCATAGAACCATCTTTCTTTTTAACAAATAAAACAGGAGCACCCCATGGTGATGTGCTAGGTCTAATGAAACCTTTCTCTAATAAATCTTGCAATTGCTCCTTCAACTCTAAAAGTTCAATTTGTGCCATTCGATAAGGGGGTTTTGAAATTGGCTTAGCATCAGGAACTAAGTCAACAGTAAACTCAACTTCCCGATCTGGTATTATTCCAGGCAACTCATCAGGAAAAACATCAGGATACTCATTTACCACTGGCACATCATTAATCTGAACAGTTCCTTTATTTTCAACGACGTGTGCAAGGTAACATTCATTTCCATCTTTTACAAGTTTCTCGGCCTCTTCATATGTTATCAAAAGTAAGGGTTCATTCTTGTAAACAAACTGAAAGTCTTTCTGAAAAGAAACTTCTTTAGCTCTACAGTCAATCTTAGCATGGTAAATAGAGAGCCAATCCATACCCAGGATAACATCAAACTCTACTAGAGGTAGAACAATAAGGTTTGCAAGTAGGTTCTTTCCACAGATAAGGATAGGAAGATTCTTATAAATTCTTTTTGCCTCGACACTTCCCCCAGGTGTTTTTACCAAAAGTTCAGGAGTCATTTCTTGAGATGGTATTCCCATTTTACTAGAAAAGGTCTCAGAGATGAAAGAATGTGTAGACCCCGAATCAAACAACACACTGGCATAGTCTGAAAAAACAAACAAAGTACCTGATACGACTTCATTTGATGGCCCGACATCCGCTGAAGTAGTTGCAAAGGATTTCACCACCCCTTTCTGCTTGTAGTCTAACTGCTTCCCATCACTCAAGCTCCTTGTCGGACACTCGTTTGCATAGTGACCCATCTCATTGCACTTAAAACATTTCACTAACTGTAAATCAAATTTGTTTTTACCTTCACCTTGATCCTTTTCAGTGCAATCATGAGCCTTATGTCCCATCTTACCACATCGGTAGCACTTCCCAGAATTCAGAAGACATTCCCCAGCATGCCTTTTGCCACATTTATCACAAACTGGAAACTTAGTTCTCTTACCATCAGACTTCTTTGAAGAATTCTTACCTTTCTCCTGCCACCTCGGTCTCTTCTTCTGCTGGTTGTTATAGAACACTTGGTCATCGGCAAACTCCATTTCCACCTTCTCAGCACATCGAACAAGCTTTTCATAACTTTTAAACTCTCGAGAAGCTAATTCCCTTCGATACTTTGGCTTTAATCCTGAGTAAAAACGATTGATTTTACTATCAAGGTCCCGGATAAAATTGGGAGCATACCTTGCCAATCGAGTGAACCTTTCTTCATAGGCAGCCACTGAGTCTTCCTCTTGCCTCAATTCCAAGAATTGCTTTTCCATCCTAAGTCGAACAGCCTTAGGAAAATACTTCTCAAGAAACATACCTTTGAAATCATCCCAGTCAAGAGCATCAATCTCATCGGCTTCCCTGATATTTTTAACCATAGACCACCACTGATCTGCTTCACCCTCCAAACGGTAAATAGAAAGACTAACCTTTTGATTGTCTGAACACCCCATGACATCAAAAATCTTCTCCAGTGCTTTAATCCACCCTTCAGCTTGCACAGGGTCAGATGATCCTCTGAATGATGGTGGATGTTGCCTCATGAAATGTTCCACCACTGACATGTTCCTCTGCGGCTGATCTGGCTGATCTCGTGCATGGATACCACCACCATTTATCGCCTGAGTCAACTGCGCCATTACTGCAACAAACTGTTCAGTTCCAATTCCGACCATTTCTGGATGCTGATTCGGAAGGTTATTTCCTTCTGTATGCCTTCCTAGCACTGCTTCCCTGTTTCCTCTGCGGAAAACCATTCTGAACAAACATGTCTTAGATGAAGCAACATGGTAATCTTTAAATGCTATATCATTTCGAAAAAGAAAAAAAAATATTTTTGGATAATCATTTAATAGAATTCTAACTCCTAAAGTTATCTAAACCGACCTTTGATACCAACTATAAGGCCCCAGCCTTAAACCTTACTTAATCTTGAGTTATTACAAGATTACACGTTGAGGATCTTTTCGGGTTTAGAGTTTTAGAGAATTAGATCATAAAACTTGCATTACATTCCACATATAAACAAAGTGGTTACATAAAGATAGTATTCTTCATTCCCATCAATGGAAACACATTTAAAATAAAACATGGATTATTTCTTGACACATCCTTGACTCTATCATCTTATCATGTACCTTTCCCTTGACCTGTGAAAAACATTTCAAAAACTTGGGATGAGCGTAAAAACTCAGTATGGGTTATAAAAACATGGAAAGGAAACATGAGTTCATATATACATAAGAATGAAATCATACTTTACCCATAAAACATAGGCACTTTAACATACCTCATAAAAACATGAATAAATCATATAAATCATAATACGTAAAGGTAACTTGAGGCATTCATAACATTCTTACGTAGGGGGTAACCCTCTTGGTTACGTTTGGAATACCCATCACAGTATATTCCCTAAAATCTCTTCGGAGAAACCTTAACGTTTCACTCCTTCGCGTTACCCAATGCATTGGAGAGCTATAACGGGCTCACCCGCCCTTAGTTTATCACGGAACCACCCGTCTTCATAATAATGCCCAAGAACCATAACATAATCATATCACATAAAACATGCATAAAGGAAACATAACATTTCCACATTTCAATCACGAGATATCAATACAACACATTGATATAATAAAAACATTATGAAAACCATTTTCAATACCAAAGTAAAACATGGTATTTATTTTTCTTTTAAAAAAAAAGGTATGGCTTGTAGAGGAAGCCAAAACTCAAATAACGGTTACGACGGCGGAGAAGTCGTTGTCGCCGCATACGTACGACAAAAACATTCCCTTTTGTCGTTTAGTAAACGCTTCGTATAAAAAAGATTCCTTTTGAGTAAACGTAAAAGTCAAAGGGGTTTATACACCGTATAAAAGAAAGTTGTGTATAAAATAAAATATGCCTCAACGAAAGGAGATTGAGACGAAGTCCCATACCTCGTATCCGACTTGACCCGACCGTTCTTTAAACTCCTGAATAATAAACTTGAGTTAATCTCTACTTGCTTATGAATCTTTTTCAAGTTCATTATTCCTTTTATACCATGTTATGAACATCATGTAATCATTTAAGTTAATAATGTTCATTTTGTCGGTATTTGGTTCTTAAGTCAAAAATTGACTTCTTATACTTACAAGTTGTTAATTTGGTCAAAGGTTCATTATATCCAGAATGGTATTCATTATGTAGATATCATATATGTCATATATATCCAGTACATACATTCATTTATAATATTACATCACATTTAGAGGTAAGAAATGAAATGCATCGTTCATGGAGACGGTAAGCCGTACGTACGCATGAACGCTACTTCCATTTCTATTTCATATTTTCTGGAATGGAATCATAATGATATAAAAGTATATTATAATTCTAGTATAACAACATATATAATATCATTAACTTTATCCTTTACACATCCCACATATGGTATTAACGAATCAAATCACTTTTAGGGGGCGGTAGTCCGCACTTCCTAAAATGAAGATATCGTGTTTTACCCATAATGGAAACCATAAAGGTATGCCCAAAATGAAAAAAACAGAAGCTTAAGGAAAACATAAACATATAATATATCATATATAAAAATAGTGACATCATAATGGCCACCTTTGAAGGTGTTAAATGAGTATTGAACAATCATCGTTTCGGGAGGCAGAATTTCGCCATCCACGGAAACCGTATGTTCTTTAACCATTTGATGTAGTTGTGTGAGAGTGTAGCTCAAATATATCTTATAACAACATCCTAGTATATTGAAGATACTGGTGTTGTTACAAAAGAAGTAAATAAAAAGAGTTTAGGGGGTCGGAGAAGCAAAATAAAACAAATGAACATGAGAGAATGAAATACCTTAAAAAGTGTAACTTCTTTTGGTTTGAGCCTAAAGGCTTCCTTTGAAAGGATTCTGCCCAAAGGGAATCCTCTAGGATGAGGAGAGGGATGTGGAGAGAGCAAATGGGCAGGGGTTGGCCGAGCCAATGGCTTGAAGAGTGTGTGAAATGAGGTAGAGGTGGGGGCCTTTTATAAGGGGAGAGGAGGGGCACTTTTGGAAAGTAAAGAAACATTACATTATTTGAAAATGTGTTTCGGTTTTAAAAGGTCCCACATTGATGGAATTCGTGGATAAGGTGATAAGGCATCGAAATCCATTCATCCAATTGGTTTTGGACATGTGTAGTTCATAGATTTTATTTTATCTTTCCATTTTATTTAAATCGTCAAATAATGATGTCATCGCTGCATCATTATTATGTCATAAATAATTAAATTTATTTAATGTCTAAAAATTATAAACAAATTACTATGATGTAGGAAATCTTTTTACCTTTCCATTGAATATTTATAATCAAAATTTGGACTTGTATAACCCCACTTAAAAATTGTTTTCGCAAAACATATTATGTTTGTGTCATTTTCACTTTAACATTTAATAAAAAGTAATTTATGTTATTTCCCAACAAAAGTGGATACATGGGGTCCCCAAGTTAGGCCATGACTTGTCTTGGTCGGCCATGACACAACCAATGAGGTTGGGACATGTGTCTAGGTCATTTTATATTATTAAAGCATTATTTATACATTAAACTACCCTAATTACCACTAATCGCGATTAAGAACTTAATAAGTTACTATTCACCAAAAAATTATTTTAATCTCATTGAACCACATTTTACTTCTTAATGACAACCATGTATGTCGGATTTTCAAAATTCAATACACATTAGTGGTAAACTTTAATTTAACTGAAAAAAAACAGTTTGCTTGATTACCACTTAGTGGTTTCACTATTCATCAAAATTGAAGTTTTTCAGAAAATTACCAAAAATTCACTCTAAGCTATATTTGATATTACGAATTCAAAAATGAAGTCTATTTTACAAAATTAAAATCATATAAGTCACATTAATTAATTTAATAATTAATTCCCGCTGCCAGAGCAAATAGCGTGTTTTTACAAAACAATAAGTATCAAAAGATTGACACCAGTTTAAGTCTAATTTCAAATCGAAATTGATTCCAATGACCACCATTGGATAAAATGGTAAAAATATATTCTAATTTCACTTAAAAACCAATTCAAAACATAATCTAATCATATAAATAAATTAGATTAAAAAGTAGTTTTGATGTAAAATGCAGTATTTTTCACTATTCATTTAAAAATGAACATTGTCGGAAAATTACCAAAAATTCACACAAGGTAAATTTTGATGTCCCAATCATAAAGGATAATTTTATTTTGACAAACATAGTTTCTAAAATTGTCAAAATATAGATTCAAAAATGGTTTTCCATCAAAAGGCACTAAAACAATCCTTTAAGAATATTAGTGTATTCCATGCATAAGATTGTATTTATTTTCATTTTAAGCCTCTAAAACACTATCTTTATCATTAATAGACATAGATAAAAATATCTATTATTCATTACTTACTTGGGATGTTACATCAACCATCTTTGTTCACCCTGTTAACATACTGATGTATCAAAATCTATGAGAGAACTAATGGTGAGACAATATGGTGAAAGGGATTGCAAAGTATACATCAATGTTTTTGGAATGTATGAAAGTGAATAATGAAAGGATAAAGTATAAGGGGATGATGCAACCACTTCCCATACCAACATGGAAATAGGAGAACATTACCATGGAATTTGTCCCCAATATTTTAAGGTCATCTAGAGGAAATAATTCTATATGAGTTATTATGGATCATCTTATAAATATTACACACTTTATCACAATTTAAGAGGACTTCTAACTAGTTCAAAAATCATATATATAAATATGATAAGTGTGAAGTCTTTATGGAATACTAGTATCGATTATATCTGATTGAGATCTGATATTCACCTCAATGTTCTGGAAAAGTCTCCAACATTCTCTAAGAACTGAGTCGAACATCAGTACAGCCTATCATCCTCAAACTGATGGCCAATTTGAGTGAACTATTCAAACACTAGAAGACATATTGAGAGTGTATTTTGTGGACATAAAAGAAGGATGGGACCAACACCAACCTCTTGTTGAGTTTTCTTACAACAATTGTTTCCACTCGAGCATCTGAATGACAAAATATGAAGCCCTTCATGGGAAAAGGTGAATTACACCAATTTTATAGGATAAATCTAGTGATCATAAGCGACTATTACATGAAATAGTATATGAAATGGTTGAGAAGGCGAAAACATTCAACATCACATCAAGGTATCCCAATGTTGAAAAAAGAGCTATGTAGACATTCGTTGATGAGACCTTGAGTTTGAAGTTAGAGATATTGTATTACTCTGCATATCTCTATGGAAGAAGGTCATGATATTTTGTAAGAAATGAAAGCGATGTCCTAGGTACATTGGCCCCTTTAAGATTCTTGATCATGTTAGAGATATGGAATATCGACTAACACTTCCACCAACCATGTCTAATGTAAATGATGTATTCAATATTTACATCGTAAGGAAGTACATACCAGATTCTTCATATGTACTTCCTTCAGAGGTGGAATAGTTGGGGAATGATCATTATTATGAGGAGAATTCAGTGATGTTATTGGATTGTAGAGACAAAATTCTATGTAACCAGACTACTCATCTAGTCAAAGTAGTTTGGAAAAATAATAAGTATGAAGAGGTAACATGAGAACTAGAGGAAGCAATAAAGGAAAGTACAGACACCTATTTTAGCTTAGAATATTTAACAAAATTTTTAGGGAGAAATTTCATATCGGGGGAAGAAATGTAATGTCCTAATATTTTAACAACGAAATTCCCTTTTTATAATTTTTTATTATTGTATTATCACATAATATAACATATAGAACTCAATACAAACCTTATAAATTAATAATGAGTGAAATAAATGGAATCTTGTGAAGTTAAGGAAAAGTTACAGATGAAATAGTAACTAGACCTTTGGAATAATATTGTGACACCTATGAATAGTAAACTGGCCAATGAAATAGTATCCTCCTCAATGAATGTATAAATAAAATTTATCCATATTATAAGTGTCAATATGATATAATTATATCATTGTACAATTAAAAAAATATTTTAAAAATTATTAATTTAGTATTGGTATTTTTGCAATTCATGTATATTTAATTATCATTTTATGATTAATTTAATAAATTAAGGGAAAAATTATTTTCATAAAATGTTTCATAAAATAATATTTATATGAATTATGATTATAAGACAATTTTATGCGACCTAAATTAATTTTTCAAAGTGTTAGAAAAGCATTTTTAATTTGAAAACATGTATTTTTAAAGTAAATTATGTTTTTAATTAAAAATTAAATTTTAACATATTTATAAAATTATTTTCATAAATTGGAGTTCATTTTTCGATTCTACACATTGATAAATGGTTAGGGTGATTTTTTTTGGATTTTTCAAAAACAAGAATTTTTTGTGAATAATGAAATATAGTAATTTATAGTATAAATAAATTATAAGTTAAATACACTATTTATTGAGTCGTGGAGTATATAAGCACGATTGGTTCAAAATCACATGAAATAAATATTAAAATAATCTCAATAATCATCACTATTTCTTGTCTTGAGAAAAATAATAAACTAACGATTAAATATTTAGAAAACTCTCGTCTCATCCACTATAAATACAACCCCTCACCACCTCTTCTCCTTACATCTCTAAAGAATTTTTACTTAAAAAAATTATGATTAAATATCTCCCTAAGACCCTATCCCATGTTCTATAGCTCTTGGTCACAGCAAAATACAAAAACCTCTTCCATAAGGAGGTTCTCAAGAGGAAGAAATCAAGAGGTAAAACCCTCTTTCATTTTCTTTCAATTTCTTTTCTGATTCATTTTTACTCTTTTCTATCCTCACCTGTCATCATATACATGGAATTATAACACTATTATATTACATGTACTATAATTTTGTTATGATAATTTAATAATTCATAATCATCTATTCTTTCCCATCATTTTATACTAGAAATGAAAACACCATCCTTGATGTTTTAATTTATCACATTGAAGGACAATGAGTTTTCAGTTTCTTTTACCATATTTAGTTCTAGTAATGAAACAATTTTTATTGTTGAAACAGATCGTTATGAATGTAATATATTTTTTTTAAATGTTCTGGAATCATTATTTTTACAAATGATATTAATTTATAAAACAAAATTAGAATGCTGTGATAAATAAATTCCAATTAACCCAAACAATTATCATTAAAAATTTATATAATGATTCATCCACCCTAAAAATAAAAAAATATATTTTTAAAAAAATTTAATCACTTGTATGTTCTATAATAACATATAACTTAAATTCTAGACAATCAACCCCATATTACATAATTATTCATACATGTATATAAATAAACCAATCATGAAAACCAAGGAACCAAACGCTCCAAAACAATGAAATTGAACTTGTTAACCGATCAGAAAGGCCATGATTTAACATAATAAGGTTATATTAAAGAAATTTAATATATAATAGGTTATTTTATTATTAATTAATTAATTTTATTTGATTATCTAGGATAGTTAGATAAAGTGAAGAATACCTTCAAACGTAAGGTAAGGGATTCTACTTGAACCTCTATTATTCCTTCAAGTTACCCTATCATTATTTTTACCCAATTGAATTTTCATTTTAATTTTATTAACATCTTATAAATTCTGTTTATATGTTTCAAAATCATGTATCATGATCCATTCATCATTCCCTTTTGGAGATATACATATTTTCATGCGGTTCCCTCCTCAATTATTCTTGATAAGCAAGCCCGTTTTAAGGGAACTTCTGGAATTCTTACCCAATTTCATGTGATCTATATAATATATTTTATACCAAAAATTATACTTTAATATCAATCATTTTATTATGAAAAAATTATAGGTTCACTTATGATTTTATATAAAATAGTATTCAATTTTCTATTTTAAATGATCATTGATATTTTCCTAAAACCGCACTAAAATGTTTTTAATATCAATTTTTTGAAATACTATTTTGACCTGACATCACTTCAATTTCACCTCAATTATCATGATATATTCCAATTATACCTTATTATTGTCCATTAATGATGTAATTTCTTTCCTGTATAGAATATTTTTTGATACGTCCATTGGTACTGCTTTATGACATGATTATGATACCCATTTCATTCCATAGGCACCCTAATGTTTATGTATGATTCATTATGTATGATTATTTATGTGGAAAAAAATATTCATGAACATGTTATAATTGGTGTGACCAGACATCTCTTAAATTCATTGGGTAATTTATAGTCTCATGCAATGTTATGTGCAACAATCTTGGTGGTTATACTTGACTTGTGCTACTCTATGTGAAACGAGCCTTGACTCATAGAAAATTAATGTTATAGGTTTCTTCCACATTAACATGATTATATGTTTATATGATCCAATATTTTGTATTATATGATTCTATATAATCAATGTTGTTACATGCCTTTCTATATCATTATTTCACGCCATCTAACCCATGTGCTAAAGCTTTATTCTTATGTTTATTCCCTTACAGGCTCTTTAGCGCATACCATTTTTCATGTTGTACCCAGGTTATCCTATGAAGATATATAAGCATAATGGAAGTTAAGATATCAATATGGATATTTAATAAAAAATTTCTTTTATGATGTTTAATTATTTACCTAGTCTTAAAAAGGCGCTATACTTTACAATCCCAGGTGTGTATTATGATGTTTAATTATACTTAAAATCATTTAATGATATGTGTAAAAGTATGGGTTAGTTATAAACATCATTCATATTTTAGGATAATTTTCTAATTACTCACTAAATCAATATTTACACAACTATAGACTACACTTTTTAATTAAACCCTTAGGGGAATCATTATATTTCAAGTATAGTTTTCAACCTCTCATAATTCTTCTTGATTTTCTAATCATTCTCTTTTTGTTTTGTGTACCCATGGTTCATCCTCTCATCCACAACACACCATCATAGTTTAATCAGTACATTAGTGTGAAATCCATGAAAAATAGAATACCTCATATAGTTCAATAATAGTTTTACCTCCATGAACTCCTAGTTCTTGTATAATCATTTTATTCTTCCACATGGAATTACAAAAACATATCCTTATTGAGCTCTACAAAACATCATGCAACATGTAACTCCCCTATATATCGACACCCACCCTCTTCATATTTATGTGAAATAATGCACATACATGGTATATTAACATCTTCATAGGGTAGTTTGACTTAATACCAAAATTCATTTAAATGAAACACAAACATAATTTGTGGAAATGACTTCTCTTTCCATTGAACTGACCATGAAGAGGTATATATCTACCCTGAGTTATTTTCCAAACAGACCGTATAGATATATTTTAACCTACCATGAGATGGAATGTACTTACTACAAGAGTAATATTAACATACAATATGATGTAGATTGAAGATACAATGTGTTGTTTTTTAAGAAACTATAAGAAATAGAATCAACTACCGCAACAGTATTTCTAGTTACAGTGAGTTACTAAAAAGTTATTGTCCATTTATTTTTTACATAATATATTAATTAATTTTTAAGGAGTTCCTACAATCAATGTATTAAATCAATGATAATTTTTTTCACACTTTCAGTGTATTGACATAATGATAATTTTTTTTCACAATCAGTGTATTGACTGTGAGACAAATTTGTTCACACGATCCATATACAAAACACATGAAAAATTTATCAAATGGTCAGTATGCTGACAACATGAAAAATTTATCACATGGTCCAGAAACCCACCAGAAGAATAATCTCTCACAATAAGTACAAAAACATTTTTATTTTTTTGAAAACATATATTTTCCAGTATGCTTTTTAGTGATATTTTGAAAGTTTAATTATCTTCAAGTTAATAAACTTATTTTAATGATCATATTTATTTTTAAAATATTTATATATCATAATGACTATTTAAAAATATTTTATGGAGAAAATATCATGGAAATCATTATTGAAATAGTAATTTTCATAATAACTAATTTATGCTCTCTTATATGCATATTTTGAATGATCAAATTACTGTAAGTTGGTTAAAACATTTTTATTTTTATAATTATTTAGAAAATATTCATTTATCAAAATTATCATATTCTATGTGTTTCTAGTATGTTTCATTTTGGAATAAAATATCTTTAGAGATATTTGATTATGAGTGTAATAATTTAAATTAAATATAAAATTATTATTATAATAAATTATTATTTTCTAACCTGGAATTATATTACTGATCAATAAGACACTCCATTATAATCTATAATATGACGGAGTTAATTACATGATATTAGTTGATGGAATGCATTAAAAATTCTATAAAGTAAACTTAAAATATGGTATTCATTAAAGATTATGACTACATAATAAATAGTGATAAAACAATACAATATTTATATGAAATTGTAAAGTACAGAATCTGGACTATGAATATTGTTCAATTTATATCTTCAAAATGAATTCATTGTTTTGATCATCCAATATTGAAGTGGCCGATGTTCTTGAGCTACATCGATACTCATAATCATCTTAAATATTTTTGATCATAAATTATATATATTTCATTTTTTGTATATATTCTATCTATTGTTTGTGATTTTAAATTAACATTAATATTTTACCATCCAAAATATGATTAACTAGGTTATTACACATATCCAAAATTAATGGTTGGTTACTACTTTCATGAAAAAATTCAGGTGGGTTGTGACTCCTATAAAAATTAATTGAGGGTTATACTACCATGTGAGAAAATAGAAAAACTATAACAGGGTTACCACCCTTATCAAAACTGAGGAATTGGTGAATATATGTTCTCTATTTTACAAGAGAATATGAAATATTATATAGGTATCTTGGTGATCCAAACTACTATAAAAATATTATGCGTTATTTGTATTAGTTTACTGTACAAAATTAATAATATTTATTTTCCAAATAATTATATTTTATTGATTAATATTTAAAAGGAGTATTCAACAACTTCATTCAGTTATTCCATATCATTAGGGCCTAACAATTTCTTCATAATTTAATTAACCCGTGTGAAAGAATTGAGTTCCATAGAATCATCCTTAAATCATCGTCCTCATACTAAATATAGTGAAAGAATGTGGATGTTATCATATGATCACATCCCCATTGAGGCATATAAAATATATTAAAAGATATTTACATATAATAAAAATATATTTAAAAGATCAATCAAACATTTCTTTGAAAACATTATGAAGGATCCTTTCTTTTGATACAATTTTAACTGACAATCCTAGAATAATGAGAAAAGTTTTTTCTATAAAAATAACACATGAAACATTTAAAGGAATAATTATTTCAAATAATATTAATTTCATTGGGAAAATATGTAAATGATGTATATGATAATTTAAAACATTCCATTTACATGTTTTTAAAAAGTGAAAAATAACTTGTTTGGAAATTGTTTTATAAATTACATTATAAAAAGATATAAATAAAGTAATAGGTAGGAAAATTAAATTTTAAAAACATTTTATGCGTAGGTAATAACTTTCATAAAATATTTTTTAAGATTATGGACATAAAAGAAAACGTTCATTGACTAGAGTGGAAATAAGTCCACCTTTTCATTAAAAAAAATTTTATGGACCATTTTAAGTACCAAAGGTAGGAAAATGGTACTATTACACAAAAAATATTGGAATAAATAGAGAATGATAAATTATATTGGCTTTAATGGGCTTGATTAATATATTTTCAATCAATTTAAACTCAATCATATATGATCTTGATTTAAATAGGATAGAAACGTAAATCCTCTATCACAATTTCTATCATGCTTCTAACATGATCAGAAAACCAATATAATGAATATAGATTTATTGTAAATATATTAAAGAACTATATTTATACATAACTTAATATTATTCATTTATATATAATTTCTAATAATAATTTTTTGAATAATTTCTTGATTAAAATGAACATCTAGGTGAAAAATGTTCTATTTTTCATTAATGGTTTAGTTTGATGGTTCCCATAATTGATCTTTGTTTATAGTTTAATAATATATGTAATATTAATCACGAAATGAGTATAATATTTTTTAACTACATAAAAGTTCATAAATATTCATATAAAGTGGTGATGAAAAATGAGTCACATCTCTATATGGTGGTGGGAATCAACATGTATGTACGAGCAACATTATCATTTTATAGTGAATGAAAATATAAGATTGAAAATTTTACATCATAATTATTTAAGAATAACTATGTCATTAATAATATAAATAAACATTAAATCCATCATAATGAATATCCCTGAATAATGGTTATGGAAACTGAATCATATAACTACATTGAGATTGATGTCCACATGTAAGCATGAGTTATACTTTCATTTCTTATGTGATGAAATGGAGGTAAAAAATGGTTAATTTATCATCATAATAAAAATTTATCATATTAAATATAATGATGAAAATATTTAATAATTTAAACCATATATTTATTTTTTGTATTAGAGCAAATGAAACTGAAAGTACTTGTTTAATAGTTGTATCTCTTCATTGAGAAACCTCAAGTAGATTACACCTTAAGACTTAAAAGGATCATATTATGATAAAAAAGGACATATGGAACATTTTTTGAGATTTTAGGAAGGTATTAGGTTAGTTAATGAATTATATATATTGATAAAGAGGTGTTATAAAAAGAAGATAAGCTGTATCCATTTAAAAGGGAGGGAGAGGGTAGATTTCAATTTTTTCAAAAGATAAAAATATATTAGTGTATTACTCAAGTAAACTGCCTAAAAAATGATAAAAATTTTAAGATAAGAAGAATAAGGTTGAAATAGAATCAATAAATCATTTAAAATCAAGTGTCTGATCATATTTTAATCCTTATCTTTTTTGTTAACCCCCAGTAACCAATTATTAATCTTAACAATGATAACATATTTTTACTATTTTACTACTCATTTTGAAATTAAAAGAGTAAGTTTAATATATTAAATTATAATAAATAAAATTATTAAAAATATAGAATCCATTTTTCAATATTCAATTTACTTAAGTTCTTTTACTAAATAATCATTTAAAATTCAATTAAAATCATTTTTGGAAAAATCTATTTTAAGCATAAATTTGAATTTACCTTAATTAATTGAACTTTAAAAACTATTATATGAATGATAAAATATTTTAATTTATATTTAATTTTTTTTCATAAACACCATTCATAAATATATATTAATTTAATTTATTAATATAAAATGTGATATAAACATAAGAAAAGTTATTTAATAATAAATTTCTTTTTACCTTCAAATGAATTCATTTTAATTTATAACAAATTAAAAAATAATGAATTTACTTTTTGAATATGTATGAAGTAATATTCCATAATTTAGGTATTCTTATTCAAACCCTTAAATCCATTATTTAATTTATAATTATCATATTATATAATAGTTCCTTTAAAGGAGGTGTTATATATAATTAACGGTATCAATAAATAAAATTCATTTAAAGATAAATATAACAAAAAATCACAAGGTGTTATATTATACAACAATTTAGCAATTCATCTGATAAAATTACTTCATTCTTATACAAAATTGAAGATATATCTATATAATCACATCTTTTGGATCCCATATACCATCAATAAATTTATGGTTTCTCAAAAAAACATTTACATGGTGAATGGAATTGTTATGAAAATATTCTCAATTTAATCCTGAATATATAATGGTGGTTTCTCAAAATATAGATAAGTCACAAATGGTGTAAAAAATTAGTTCAGTACATATATAAAATTAAGTATGTACTTCTTTCCGAGAGATGAAAGGAAATCATAATTAATTTTTGAGAAATTTAGCGGAAGTGACCAACAACAAGCTAATATCATGATAAGATTAATATTTTTGAAGGTACCATCATATATATTTCTCAACATTACATATTTTATGAATCTAAAAATACTTCTTCCAATGTGGAATTCATAATACATTTTCAAAAATATTAAACTCTAGATCTCATAGATGATTTCCATCATATATATTCTGTTGAGTATGAGCTTCCTTGATGTGATACTGAATAAATATTACTTTATCTGGTATTTACTATACTATATCAGGTCTATATATTTTTTTCTCTCAAATACCATCCATGAAATTTGGAGTTATACACTTTGTTTCATAGCTTTCTTCATACGGAGTCATATAAATGCTCTATTAAAAGATATTATTTTAAGAAAATTATACCATAGAAAGGAATTGATAATGAAAAACATAAAATCCATAGAACTAGATATAAACATATATTATAGGGTTTTAATTTCCCTCTTAGACTAACCATATATATAATGTTGATATGCATTACTTAACCCCATGTCTATATTTGTATCCTGCTAAAGGATTATCTAGAACATAAAGATAAACCTCGTATCCTGATTAGATATAAATTAGAGTGATACTCCCTGAAATATTACCACATACATAATGATTATCCTTGAATGATGATCAATATAGGAATATTCGGTAATGGAAATGAATTGTGTTTAATTAATTAGGTGATCGAATACTCCCCAGATAATATTATTCCCTATAGATGTTTTGGGATGTCCCACAAAAAAATCTAGGGTAATATTTTCACATTTCCATTTTGGTATGGTACTGTTTCAAACATCCCTTTATAATTAAATATCATAGCCTTAAATTTTTGACACAATAGTTATCAAGATACATAATTTTCAATCTCTTTTCATGGTATCCAACTAGAGATACATTTTCTTACATTTGTAAATCATCATACTTTTTGGATATATAGAGAATGATAAACTATAAGCTTTATCCAATGTAACCATATTATATTATGGTATTTATGGGACACATATTTGGTTTTTAAATCATATCATTCCTTCTTAATCATGGATTAAATTCAATATTTTTATCACCTACTTCTATAATTATATATTATCTTTTTATTCCTTCTTAATCTACACCTGAATGGATGATGAAACATTCACATGAGAAAAATATGTTCTATCACTTTTCCAAAATATTTCAAGATCCTTATTCTATAAATTAAAAAATATTGGTTCTCTTTCAATCCTAATCATCGATAAAGTATCATAGGATTTCCACCACAGATCATTAAACGATTTTTATCTTTCCTGAGGTGGTAGTGTATTGTGTAATCATACTAATTAATTATATATAACCAAATACTTTGGGACATATTAAAATATTTATTCTTGAATATATATTTCATTATTTTTTAATCTTTTTATATGTCACACAATTCAACAAAAAGATAATGCCTCTATATTTTCAGTGTGAAAATTACTGGTTCCAACTCCAAATCATGAGTCATTTAATTTTACTCAAGAATTTTCAATTTTCATGTGGAATAATCTATCACTATTTCATTTTAAATTAGGAAACATACAAATACATTATTTTATGAACCACTAATGATTGCATACCCTTCTACATTGTTGGGTAGTGTAAGCATAGATATGCTGACCAAACTTATTTTTAACACCCTAAAATTTTCCTCACTTTATTCTATTCAAAAGAAAACATATCACCTGGAAGTTAAATTGGTAATTGTATAATATATTTACAAGATATATCTAAAATAGTTTTTAGAGTATCCCACTATCCCTATAAAACTATTAATCATGGTAACCATGGTTGGTCTGGGCCATTTCTAAAAAACATCCATCATTAAAGGAAAACCTCATATACCCTCATTTGAGATTTTATGCCCCAATAATGAAACATTTTATTAATAAAATTCATAGTTACTAAATTTTCCATAAACCATTTCTTTTATTTAGTGTATTCAACATAAAATTTATATTTTCTTTATGCTCTTTTTTTCACTTTGACTATATAATAATATCTCTTATACAAACTACCAAAAACTGATCAAGGTATTCTTTAAAGAATCTATTCACTAAATCAATGATGATATAATGTGAGTTGGTTAGTCCAAATGGAGTCACTATAAATTAATAATGACTATAACATGTAATCAATGATGTATTGGATATATCCTCCTTCTTGACCTCTAGTTGTTGATATCTAGAAAATGGTCAATGTTGGAAAATTATTGAGATATTCACAATTTATCAAACAATTAATCAATATGGGGTTGAGGATACTAGTTATTGGTATTAATATTATTATGTTTTTTATAATCAATGAAAGGAAAGATTGACCAGTCATTCATTTTAATAAAAATAATTGGTTCCCACCATAGTGACCCACTAGGGAATATGAATCCCATATCTTGATTTTATTAGAGTTTCTTATTCAATTTCCATAATTCAATTGTGGAAATTCTATATGGAACCAATGAAATAGTTGTATAACCTTTAATGAGTTATAATGAAAACTAAACTTAACATTTCAATGGATTTTTAGTAATTTATTGTAATTGTAAATTTTTATAATATCAAACAATTTTCATATCCTTGGTGTTGAGTTTCTTGTCAAATATTTGAGATAAATATCCCTCATGAATAGGTAGTGAGACCCAGGTAATGTTAGTAACTTCCATTATATGTTAATATTAATACTCACACCAAAATATTATCAATGGTTGGTAAGGAATATCAAATTTTCTTTCCCATCCTTATCAATTGTTATGGGATTTATATATAGAGATACAATCAATTCAAAAAATCACTTAAACTTCCACTAGAAAGAGAATCATATGATTTTTAAGAAGTATATTCCAAAAAATTTATATATAGGATGTTTTGTAGATTTGATATTCTATCATGTCACGATTTGGTGTTTTTATCGCTAAATCAACATCTAATTGTTGCAAATAGAAATTGAAATTCCTAGAAGCCTTTAATGATGTAATGGAATTAATATAACTAATCTCAAATAATATTATTCAATATTTGTGTATATCAATCAACACCTTAAATTGAATTTTCTATAATCAATACTGTACGAAGACCAAAAATCATAGTATAATAATCATCTTACGATAATCATAATGAACTATAATATAATCCTGAAAAATCATTCATAGGATGTCAATATCATGAAACCCTATTTTCGATCAATAAAAACATATATGTAACCAATTAAATTCCTATTCATTATGAATTGAAATCCTTTATAATGGTTTGTAAATAAAATTTCAACTTGCCAAATCATATCCATTGGGAGTGTCTATCCAGCGATTCAGTCATAGGCCTACTTATTTTACACCCATGAACTCTAAGTTAATACCCAATTAACCCCTTCCTAGTTGTTACCCCTAGGTACATCAATTCCCAAACCACATCCACCTTCCAATATCCATTTTATGTTGTATTTGATAGGAAAACAAACCAATACATACATTATAAGAGCTACATGATGTTATCTTATATATAAAATTTTCTCTATTAGTTTTAACAATGTTCTATAATGCTAATATATAATATTAAATAAATTAATTCCTAATAACAACTAAGGTTATTGAAGCATTTCATAAATATATATTACATAATTTTTATGAATATTTAATATACCTCATTACAAAAAACACTTTAAATCCATATTGGTTTTGAGTATTTTGAGAAAATATAAATAAATCATCTTATTTCATCAAATATATTCACAATATTAAAGAAATATCTTCTCACATAATAATCTTCACCTACATACACTATTTAAAACCATGATTCTTATCTAGGGGAAATGAAATATAAAAAAGGGTGATCTCATATGGCCAGTAAGGGTAAACATAATAAATATCAATAAATAATCATAAGTGTATGAGAATGTTCTCATAATATAAAATAATCGTACCCCATCATTCAAATATCATTAATCATAAATCATGGAATAAAGTTTCTTTATAATAAATGAAACAAGTCATAAGTATGTTGAATTATAAATAATCAATCATTATCCATGAGATCAAATCATAAGCATATGAAATATGTGTGTGGAAGAATCAAATTCATAACAAATATTTTCTTAGTTGAGGATCACTACTATGTTTATGATAGTTGATTGAGATCACTCCAAATTCCATCATTTATTTATTCAAGACTAACTCCCATGACTATCATAGTATAAAAAGTCCCTTACTAAATTCTATTCACTCCATATTCCAGTCCTTATTATCTCATTAGATATCCATCATTAACCAATGCTTTGGATAACTTTTTATTTATAGTCCCACCAATTTCATAATTAAAATAATTCATATGTGTTCCAAAATATCATATAACATTCATCATATCATCTTTACATAACCCATTGAATGTAAATAGTTTTAATAAAAATTTCATCATTTCATTATGACTTAAACTCTAAAAAAGAAACAAGTTTCTAAAGGGTTTTATGATAACTTAATTAACCAATGTTAATTAAATGAGTTTCATAGATTACTCCTTAAATAATTATCATCACAAAAAATTTAAATAATGAAATTGGATAGTCTCATAATATCACATCTCTAGTGTAAATACCCGAACTTCGGTAGCTCTAAGTCATCAATTACTTTACTACTTTGTCATAAGATCAAAGTGAACACATCTTGAAGGAATGAATAGTTTATTAGTCTTGGTAAACTGGATACATACATAAATTTTAAATTACATCTTTATAAAA
This sequence comes from Viscum album, assembly GCA_963277665.1. NCBI lineage: Eukaryota > Viridiplantae > Streptophyta > Magnoliopsida > Santalales > Viscaceae > Viscum > Viscum album. The sequence goes on from OY728151.1 coordinate 1,219,630,934, forward strand.
GAAATATAGCATTGTGATGGTAAAAATTCCACATTCTTGAACCTGTTAAAAGATTCTAACTTCAAATCCTTGGGAAAATAATAAAAAGAAGGATGGGCTATGATTCTTTGTAAGAGTTGCATAAATTGGAATTTATCATGAATAAATGAATTATAATCAATAATTTATAAACCATATGAAAAATTATATATATCTTAACTCACATACCATTTAATAAAAAACATGAAATCATAATCAGATAAAGTATAACCGATAACACATAAATCATATAGAAACACAAATATCTAAACACACATGATATTTAATAAATAAATATAGAATTAAATGAATATATAGATAATAGAAATGGAAAAATCACATGTATAATAATAAATGATTTCATAATGAAGGAGATTCATAATTATTGGACGTCATGATCTTAGGCATCAAGATACTCATAACTTTAAGACATTTAATAAGAGCATTTCAAATAAATTGGTATGTAAACATCAAAACCCCATTTATATATAGATATCTGACAAATTATTCTCATTAGACCACTAATTCATTTATTTTCTATTTATATATGGACCCCAGCTCCTACTACATGTCCATCACATTCATCATATAACGAATGATCAATTTAATTCATGAGAAAAATATATTATATGTAAATTTATGCATTGAAAAAATAATATAGAATAACAATATTTCCCGAGTCTATAAAAAAACTTTAAAAGTAAATATATGTATGTATAAATGATATATGTTTTCTAAAATAAACATATCCATGATATATAATATGGATTTTAGGTGAAATGTTTTCCCAATGATCATAATATTGGGAATATTTTAAGGGGAAATTTAATGAATAAAAAAATTAATCAAGAGAAAATAAATACTTTCAATTTTCCAACTATTTCTAAACCATTTAAATAAATAATAAAGATTTCATTAGTATGGAATATTAAAAAAAGATTATATAGAAAATAAAGGATTTTTGTCATCTATGAATTGAAATTCAATGAAAATATAATTTAGTGTTTTTAGGAAAATGCCCTTTTAACATTAAAAAAATTAAAAATGTAAAATTAATAAATATTTGTAAGTAAATTTTATTTGAAAAGATATTTATAAACATATAAAGTATTATTAAAATAAATGATTCTTTATGATAGAGTGAAATTCTATTCATGCTGAGTAAGTTAAAGTGAACATTTCTTTCAAATTTCTGTAAGAAAATTCAAAAGTACCTTATTTCGAAGATTAAAAGAATATTCATTTTTAAATAATTTTTAAAAATCCAATAATGGGTAAAAATTACTTTAGACATTAATATTATATAAATTTTGGATTTTTTAGAAAACATGTACTTGGAAGAAAAATATGTTCAACCAAAGAGATAAATGATCTAAAATTTTAGTAAAAACATTTAATCAATAATTTTAATACCAAAGAGATAAAAATAAAAACATTTCATAAAAAATATGGATGAAAAAGTACTTAAAAAATTAGTTGTGTTTATTAGTTAATGATCAGATAATTTACTTCAATTGAAATTAAATCATAAACAATAACACATAAAATAATATTGTTAAATAAACGCTCTACAAGATCATAATACATTGAAGTGGGAATTAATAAAATTAGTGATCATTTTTTTCAAATAAAAATAAAAATAAAACATATGTTAGTATAAAATAAAAATATTAAAAGGTTATTACACACATAATATTATAATATCAATGACATTGATGATGTAGTATAACTCAATGAAAATAAATTGAGTTATCAAGTTACACACCACATGGTAACATTCATATCAAATCCCATTAGATAAAATAATTCAGATTGAAACATAAAATACCATTAATAATAAAGAAAACATGATATTACTGGTAATAGGGATATTACATACCACATAAAAAATAAGTTAGGTTAATAATATTACAATACACCTTAATGAAATGAAATTAAGATGAAACCCTTTACCACATGATTCCTCTTCATAGAACATGATTTATCCTACTATAACATGGTTTTAAAAATAATATTGACTAATAATATAAATTTATTAATATTTATAATATCATATATTATCCTTTTATAACATCTAATCACCAATTAATTAACTATATTTCATTATTATTGGTGCTTTGGGTTTTAATGGACTTGTTTTATCATGCATATTTTAATATGAATGTTTTAGTTCTTGATCATAATATATTTTTATAAAATATATAGAAAGATATTAATGATAAAAATATCATTTCCCTCATTCAAAACGTTTTTATAATCAGTATTGAAATTTGAACATGGAAAATGGATCACATCGCTTCATAGAGAAAATAGGTGAACGTATGCACGGGTGACGTCACCATTTCATTTACAGGTGAAAGGGTCATGCATTGGGTGATTAATTAATTTAAAATAATCAATAAATTTTTATATATATCACATATATTCATTAAATTTATTCTTATTATCTTCCATTTTATGTGTAATTGAAAACTATTCATATTGTTTCGCGATGAGGTATTCTGTTGTACAGACGAGCGACATTATCAAATTTTAAATGGAATAAAAAGTAAGAAAGTATATGTGATATTAAAATTTTATAAGTTTAATTATATCTTAAATATTATATATATACATTAAATCCATAATTATATTTGACCATGAGAGGTGTTGATGGAAAACGAGTGACATTGGTTTGTGACACAGTTGTCCCCTTACCATGTGATCAACGATTTCATTTCTTTATTTATATGTATAAAGAGATGAATTTAAATTATTAAATTCACACAATAAAATATAATTATATAATTTGAGATAATTTTATTATATTTTATGTTTTAATCAATAATTAAGTACTATAAAAAATGATTGAAAAAGAAAGAGCTTCATTCAGAACATATCATTCTCTTAGAGAAACCTCATTTTGATCTCATATAAAGGACCCTAGGGTTGGAATTTTAGGAATACCATAACCAATATAATATTTAAAAGTATGCTGTGAGATAAGTTGGATGAATTTTTTTGATACAAATGGCTTGATAGGTGCGCATATGTATGGGGTGAGAGTCTATTTTATAATTCAGGAGAAAGGGAATTCTAATAAATAACCAAAAATATTCAACAATGGGATGCCACTATCACCCTAAGTACTTCCCAAATTTATAATTAAATTATTTGAGGTATGATATGGTATATATACATGTTTCAAAGACACAATTTTTTTTTAAAAATGATATTCATTAACATCTATGTTTCCTTTTACCATTTCAGTTTTCACTATAGTAACTAGTCTATTTTTATTTACATAGGTAATTTATCCATTAAGAATGAAAATTAAAGTATTACCTATTATATAATAAGGGAACAATGATTCAAAATATTAAATTATATTTATTAAATAAAATTCCCATATATGTTAAAAATTATTTTTACACATGCGTATGTACCATACAAAACATTTTTCTTACATTAAACGACGTAATTAATTTTTAATTTCATTAATAATCATTATAAAAAATATTTAATATGAAATTATAATATAATATTAATTATTATTATTAAAAATAAGTAATATATTTGATTAAAAACAAGTAACATTTTTGGAATAATTTAATTCAAAATACACCACACCGATATGATGCAAAATTAGGTTTTCAATAAATGTATTTTTCGATCTTGTGATGCTATTATATTAACACTATTACATGTAATCATCATTATATTAGCCTAAATTTATATTTATATATATATATAATTTATAAATTATATATTTATTTTTTTATTATTTTATATTTTATTTAATTAATAAGTGAAAAAACTATGTGTTTAAAAATAATTTTTAGATGAATGATTTTCAAATAATAAAAAAAAATATGATAAAAAAATTGTGTATAAAAATGATTAAAATGAAACTAATTGTTTTAAATATTAAAAAATAACAGTTATGTTACTTTGAAACCAATTTTAAATCATAATGAGACTTTGAAATTACATAATCTAATGAAAAGAAATAACAATATTTGAAAATTTTATATTTTTCATTATTCACTAAAAAAGAAACTCTTCTGTAAAATATTAAAATTTCAAACTAAGATAATTTTGATATTTAGATTTAAAAATTTGTATTCTTTTTACAAATTTAAATATATATGTTTTATATAAATTAATTATTACTCCAAAATAGAAAATAAAACCATTTTTGAAAAACAAATTTGAATCATAAAATAAAATTACTAAAAATTGAGTTATTATTTATAATAAATTTGAATTGATTAGAAAAATTATATTAAAAAAATTAATTATGACTTTTCATACCCTCTAATTAAATGGCTAGGTTATAATGTTAATATTTATATAATATTTTTTTTGATCATTTATTCTTTGTGACGCGTGTTGTGTATGGTATAATACACATTATTCTTTTCTGAGAATATTAGGGATATGTGTGACATAATATATCAAAGTGATTAAATTTATTTAAAATAAATATATTGTAAAATCATGTGGTGTTACATTCTCCATAACTTCAATAAATATTGTCTTCACAATTTGAATTTTCACTTAGAAAACATGGTTTTTTAATTTAAAAATTCATTTGTTGAAAACCCACATATTAGAAATGGTTAATAAAACTTCCTCTTAATAGAGGAAATGGGTAATATGAATGTTCTATATAATAAAACATGACTATGTATCCGTTAAAGATAACATTGTTGAGAATTTAATTTATTGGCATGGATGAAAATAATAAATAATTATAGGGAGTGCTATAGGTCATTGATAAGATGAAAGTGAATGATCAAGTGAAATTGATAAAGAAAAAAACCATACATAAATGAAGACTACTAATTCACCGTATATGATGATAATATGATAACATTTTTTTTGAAAAATATTTTGTATTTTACAGATTATATTACTATCAAAATATATTACACCAAAAAATATATTTACCTGATATATTATAATATAAATTTCATCATTTTGTTGTTCATTAAAAAATTTAAGCTTCATTTCTTAATCCATGAAATGAATATCCAATATTAATTTTCTGTACATAAAGCACACATATTATATGATATATAAAATAGTAACAAGTCCATTTTGTTATCTCCAAATATTACCAAATCTAATATGGTTACGAAAAGTTGTCCAAAATTAATAAATTAATATATATAACTTAAATAGTAACACCCAAGGTTTGACTAAATCCAAATCATAAGTATTTATCCATAAAATAGTTTATGTAAAAATAATTTCATACTAACCATTAAATCATGTTGGCATGTGGTTGGGGAAACACCCTTTTCACCCTTTGGTTATTGGTTTAATCCTGATGGAAATTACGAATATGATGGATTATTAGCCAACATATGGGTTTTTCTTCTTATAAAACCATATTAATATAATTTCAACAATTCTCCTAACAATATGATGGATACCCTTTAAAATATTATTTTTCATCAAATCAATTTTAAACATAATTTTTTTTATATGACTTATTTTTTTTTGAAATTAGGTAATATTAACTATCTATTTTTTTCATGACATCAATTATCATATAGATTCTAAATTTTATGAATACCTTTAATATTATAACAACAAAATGTAAATACATTCTTCCTTATATTACTTTTTTACTAACACATATACAAAATCAAAGGGTTGTATTCCCATAAATATTTTACAAAATATCCTTAATCATCTTAAGCTTGCATAATATAAAATATGAAATTGGTATATATTCCATTAAAAAAATGATAAATTTTAAACTTATAAACTGAATAAATGTTATGATTTACTAATTTTTATCATGGTCATCATAAAGTAAAATCCTTCATAATTATTTTCAATGAAAATATAAATTATCCAAAAAATATCCCCTGAGACTGTGAAATGAGGTTCAGTGTAAGGCCCATTGTCATGCCCCAGGTAACACATGAGTTAATAAAAATGTTTTTTTCAGAGTTATTACCTCTAGGTACATCAATTCTAATACCACATCCAATTTTAGTATCCATTCCTTGATATATCTCTAAGAAGAACCACAAAATCTCTTCCTTACAAAATCATTAGTATGTTCTTCTACACATATCAACAAATTCTATGATATGAATATGTTATATAGTCTATGTTTTACTAACTATAGTTACCAATGATTTTACTAAAGTCCCTCTAATATCATGTGTAATTACCACATCACCAGTAGCCTGTGGTCATTGGTTACTTTAATAAATTGGTGTAAGACACAATTGATTTATTCATGAATTATGGAACTATTTATTTGTCTTGGTAAACTAGGTACATAATTGAATTCCACATTGTATTTGAAAAAATTAAGTATAATATAGTGATTGTAAAAATTTATTCATACTTTAACTCATTTATTTATTATTTCTTCAAATCATTCTGAAAAGAAACAAAAAAAGTGAGTAGAAATGCTTTGTAGGAGTATTGTAAAGAGGAATATATAATGAATAAATAAAGTATAAGAAGTATGTCATAAACCATATAAAAGGTAAATATTTGAACAAATATTCTATTTAATCAGTATCTTTACAAACAAGATTAGATTAATCATATTTAATAAGGTAAAACCATATAGAAAGGTAAATATATGAGCAGACAATCCATATAATAAATAAACTGAGAATGAAATACATTCAAATATAATATCAATGTTAAAATGTTATGGACAATAATAAATGGATTATTAATGATTTAAATACATAATTATTGGATTTCATGATCTCATTATTCATGATATATATACAATCAAGAACTTTCAAAAGATGTTTTAAAACTGGCGGGTGGGTATACACTATAAACCCATTCAAATAAGGCTAACCAACTGATTTGTCTTATGAGACTATCGATGCATCAAGGGGATAAATATAACTTATCCCCACACATAACTACAGGTATAAATAATTTCGCATATATCGAATGATTTATTTAATTCATGAACAACATACCTTATCAATAAATGAACATAGAATATAACGAATCAGGAGTATCAATATTTCTTCAATCAATAAAATAAAATTCAGTGAAAAACACCCATACATATATTTTGTATAATTTTTAAGAAATAATCATATCCATGGAAAATAATATGCATATTTAGGATAAATTTATGATCAATGATAATCATAATGTGAATATTTAAAGGGGAAAGTAGATGATTAAAAAAATTAATCTAAAAAGATAACATTAATTATTTTACAAGTCTAAATGATCATAAAGAATCCCATGAATGAATAAATATGATATCATTAAAATATATCCAGAGTGGAATATATTTAATATAAAGGATTGATGTCATTGATTAATAAAAATACCATGAAAATTTCACTATAATTTTTTTGAGGAAAATACCTTTTAAAATAACTATAAAAAATAAGAAATTTCAAAAATATTTGGAATTTTTTTATTGATCATATACATGTAAAACTATAATGAAATCTTCATTGAAACAAGTTGTCATCATGTAGGGAAATTCTGTTCATGACAAGTATGTTAATGTGATGATTCATTTCACATTTTTATAAAAAAAGTCAACAATACATTCTTTGGAAAATGATGGGAATATTACTTTTAATATTTTAAAATAAATTTATGGTAAAATGGGTTGAAATTATAATAATAAAATATTTTTTTTAAAAAAACCCATAGATTAGGAAGAATAATATTTTTAACTGAAGAGAGAAATAATGTAAAATTTTATTAAAAAATTCTCAATAATTTTAAGTACCAAATAGAGAAAAAGGTAATATTTCTTAAAAAAATATTGAATAATCACGGAGAATAAAATAAATGTGTTTTTTTGAAAAAAAAATCAAATAATTTCCTTCAATGGATATTCAAAATAAGACACTATTGATTAAAATAAAATTATAAAATAATCCTTTATAAAGATCATAATACGTTTAAGTGAGAATTAATAAAAAATTGATCACGTGTGTCTAATTTAAATCCACATAAAACAACTGGAAATAAATCATGAATTATTAAATGGTCATTACACACCTAATAATATAATATCAACGATATGAAAGAAGTAAAATAACTTAATTAAAATAAATCCGCTTATGAAATTACTTATCACTAGGTAAAATTAAATTCAAATCCACACTAATGAAATAATTAAAACTGAAACTAAAAATACCATTAATTTTGAATTATCCAATATATTACATGTAAAATGGGTACTACATACACTCTATAAAATAATTTAGGATCTTATCATTAAAAAATTATTAAACAAAAAGAAATTTAGATAAAACCCCTTACCACATGCTTCTTCTTGTTTGAAAATGATTTAAAGTCTTGTATAGTGGATTTAAGCATGATATTAACTTATAAATAACCATATTAATATTTAAAATCTCATATAATATCATTTTATGACATATTAATACCTTTATTTAATAATCATTCATTATTATTTTTGTTTCAGTTAATAACTCCCTTATTTTATCATGCATATTTTAACATGAAATTTACCATTGTTAAGAATATTATATAGTTACATCATATACACAATGATAATAATTTTATAAATATAATTTTCTTATTTGATACATTTTTATACTCATTATTTAAATTTATATATGGATAATGTATCACATCACTTCGTGGTGACAGTACATCATATGTATGCACAAGAAAAAATATCATTTTATTAACAGTTGAAAGGGTAATGAAGTGGGTGATAAATTAATTTTCCATAATCAATATAATTTCATATATATGACATACATTCATTAAATTTATCCTTATTACATTTCATGTAAACTATAATTGATAAATGAATCGCATCTCTTTGCGATGTAGTTGTCAGTCATACACAAGATCCACGTTATCACATTTTAAAAAGAATGGAACGTATGAAGGTATATGTGATTTTAATATTTAATAAGTAAATTTATATTATAAATATTATATATATAAATTAAATAATTCATTATTTGTAAACATGAGAGGTCTTTAAGGAAAATTAGTCACATTATTTCATGATGCCACAATCCTCCGTACACACAATCAACAATTTTGTTTCCAATTTGGTGGAAGAGGATATGGATTTAGGATATTACATTAAAATAATAACATATAAGTTTATGGGTGAATTTTTATTATTATTTTTTTATCTTTAATACGTATTTCATGCTTTTAATGGAAGAATGAAAAATAATGAGATTCATTAAGATGATTACCTTCTCTTAGGAAAACCTCCTTTGGATATCCTCTTACGAACCTAAATTTTGGTCTTTTAGGAAGTGAATAGACTCTAAAATGTTTCTCAGGATTTTTAGGAGATATGTTTTAGGGTTTTTTCCAGAAAAATGTATTTATATGTTTGATTAAGTATAAGTAACCTACCTTAAAACATTACATAATCATGAATTAAATGAATAATTCATGTTGAGGATCTTTTCAGGTTTATAGTTTTAGAGAATTAGGACATAAATATTATATCTCAATGATTACAAAGTAGACACATCTACCCAGTTTCCATTTTCTTATAAAAAAAACTCTAAAAAAAGAAACATGGCTAGTTCCATGTTTTAGACATCATGACATTTCCTTGTTCCCATCCTTAACCCTATTCCACTTTTTGTCCTGTGAAAAACACTTCAAAAACATGGGATGAGCATAAAAATCATAGTAAGGGATATAAAAATACAAAAAGAAAAATTTTTCCATGTATACATAAGAATCAATGAAATCATACTTTACTCATAAAACATAAGCACTATATCATTCCACATGAAATCATAATATTTATGAATAACTCATAGAAATCATAAGACATAAAGGTAACTTGGGGAATTCATAACATTATTACGTTGGGAGTAACCCTCATGGTTACGTTTGGAATACCCATCACACTATATTCCATAAATATCTTTGGGGAAACCTTAGAGTTTAAACTCCTTCACATTACCCAATACATTTGAGAGCTATCTCGGGCTCACCAGCCCTTAGTTTATCATGGAACCACCCGACTTCATAAACAATGCCCGAGAACCATAACATAATCGTATCGCATAAAACATGCATAAATGAAACATAAAATTTCCACATTTCAATCACAAGATATCAATACATCACATTGATATAATCAAAACATTATAAAAACCATTTTCAATATCAAAATAAAATAAAATTAAAACATGGTATTTATTTTTCATTTTAAAAAAAGTTATGGCTTGAAACTAAAATAATTGTCATAGCGGCGGAGAAGTCGATGTCGCCGCATACGTAAGACAAAAACATTACTTTTGTCATTAAGTAAAACAATTAATATAAAAATATTCCTTTTTAATGAAATGAAAAGTCAAAAGGGTTTTATACACCATATTAAATAAAGTCATGTACAAATCAAAAGATTCATTAATAAAAGGAGATTGAGACAAAGTCCCATACAAAGACGGTATCCTTAGATTAAAGATAAATCAATTATATAATTAAGTGTTAAAAATATAAATAAACCAAATATAAGTGGATATTAAGTGTAAAACAATCAGAAGTCATCCACACATATTCATAGTACGACATAATCAAGAAGTAGAGTTTCAACCCAAAGAATTCAAATTGGGTTAAGAAGTTCCCTTACAGAAATTAAACAGCCTAAAGGCGTCACTATAAAATTCAGAAAATGAGTTGATGAGAGATAAAAGTGGTATCCCATCACATGTATCTAAAATTTGCAGAAATAAGGATATATAAGAACATATCTCAACATTAATAATATGTAAATTAAAAGACCTAACAAAAATAAGTCTTTTAAAAAGAGGAGGGTGAAAGGTTCCCTTACCGATTTGGGTAACATTCGAAACGTACACCCCATGAAGGAAAGACTATAAAATGATGATATAAATACCAATATATGAACGTATGTTACACAAAGATTAGAATAATGGGTAGTACATACACCACTAAAAGGTGATAATGACAAATATAGCATGAATCTCACGGGAATAAATAGTGAGATAAAAACCCCTTACATCGTTGTAATAAATCGAGTCATATGATGAAAAAAATAAGAACCAAATTAATCACATAATACCATGAATATAAATAGAATCATGATAATATATATCAAATTGAAGTATAAAATACACCACACGCAATAAATAATTGGTGAACAATAGAAATCTCACATAATTAAATGTGAGATAAGAACTCCCCTTACCTCAAGTCCAACTTGTCTTGTTCGTTTCTTTATATTCCTGAATATTAAACATTGGTCAATTTATAACTACTTAAGGAATTCATTTAAAGTTTATTATTCAATTAATAAAACATATTATCATGTTATAATAGTTAGTTAATTATGTGATTTCATACCATACGTTTTATTGATGTTCAGTACATGAGTCAACAATGAACTTGTTTGAAGAGAATTATCCATGTAGTTATAAGTACATTATCTCCAGAATGGTTTTGATGATTAAAATATCATATATATCCAGTATATATGTATTCAATAATATTCCATAATTTTTGGATATAAGAAATGAAATGTACCGTTCATGGAGACTGTAGGCCGTGCGTACGCATGAACGCTACCTTCATTTTTTTGTCATATTAATGGACATTAAAACTAATTTAGACATAGATATATTATAATTAAAGTATAATATATATTTTATATAGGTAACATAAGTTCATTAATTACATTCATTATAAATTCCATGTTTGGCATGAACGAGTCATATCACTTGAGGGGGCAGTTGTCCACACCACCTCATATGAAATTATCACATTTTCACAACATGAAAAGCATAAAGGTATGCTTTAAATATAAAATAATGAAGCATTGAGAGGACATAAATATAATATATATAATATATAAATATATTTCCATCATAATTTACACCATGGTAGGTGTTAAAAGAAGATTGAACAATCATCGTTTCGTGAGGCAGTAATTCTCCACCCACAGAAACAGTATGTTCTTTAGCCATTAGACTGAGGTGTGTATAAGTGTAGGTAGAATACTTATCATAAACACATAATAGTATATTGAGGATAATTGTGTTATTATGGGATCAAATAATAATATTATAGTTATGATTTAATAAGGAAAATAAAATAAAGAAATTTGAGAGAGGACATTACCTCTAAATCAGGTAACTCTTTTTGATTAGAGCCAAAGGCTTCCTTGGAAAGGATTCTGCCAAAAGTGAGGCTTCTTGGAGTAAGAGAGGTATGTTGAGAGATAATATGAGAAGAGGATGGATGAGACAAGGGCTTGAGTGGTGTGGGTAAGGGGGTAGAGTTTGGGGCTTGTTATAAGAGGGAGGAGGGTCACTTTTGGAATGTCTTGAAATGACACTTTATTATAAAATGGTTTTAGGATTTTAAAGGTCTCACAATGATATATTTCTAGGATAAGGTGATAAGGGTTCTAAATACACCCATACAATAGGTTTTTGAAAAGTGTATGTCTTATATTTTACCTTATCTTTTTTTAAATCGTTCATTAATGAGGTAATCACTACATCATCATGGTGTCATAAATAAATTTATTTTTTTAATGTCTAAAAATTATTAAAAAAAATACCATGATGTAGGAAATCTTTTTTTATTTAAAATTACTATTTATAGTCTAATATATCATTTATGTAAACAAAAATAATTTTTTTTCACTTAGGATATACAAACTTTTGTTATATTTATCTTCTTTTAAAAAAATGTCATAAATGTCACTATTACACCCATGTGACTCCATGGGCCCTCAAGTTTAGTAAAAAGCGTCCCATGTTCATCCATGACTCAAAAAAAGGATTTGGACACATGTTGGGGTCATTTTATATTATTATGATATTATTTTATTACCCTTAACTACCAGATTACTAATTAATCACGATTTTTAAAGATAATTACCATCGTTACTATTCACAATGTCCAAAAACAAAAGAGTCTTAATTACATAATTTGGACCTTCTGATTACAAATATGGAATCAATTTTACCATATTATAAAGACAGAAATTTTAGTAATTAATTTAAATATAATTCTCATTGTCACAACCAAAGACGGGTTTTTAAGAAGTAAAATATATCAAAATATTGACTTGTTTTTACATCCAATTAAAAATTGAAATTACTTCCAATGAACAAAATTTTATTAAGTGATAAAAAATAAATCAATTAAACTTTAAAACCAATTAAAATGGAAATATAACTATATAAATCAATTATATGAAAATGCTATTGTGAAGTAAAATGTAGTATTTTCACTATTCATTAAAAAAGAACATTAGTCAGAAAAAACCAAAAATTTATCCAAAGTAAATTTGATATACAAAATTCAAAAATGATTTCAATTTTTCCAAATTCAAAAAAAAGAAGTTGCATTAATTAATTTTATAATTAATTCCCACTGTCAAAGCAAAGTGTGTTTTTAAGAAACAATATCTATCAGAAGATTGACACTTGTTTATGTCCAATTTCAAAGTGAAATTAATTCCAATGACCACCATTGAATTAAATGGTAAAAATATATTTTAACTAAAAATTAAACTCAATTAAAAATATTATACAACCATATAAATAAATTAGATTAAAATGAGGTTTTGAATTAAAATACAGCATTTCCACTATTCATTAAAAAAAGAATTTTATTGGAAAAATAACAAAAATTTACACAATGTAAATTTTGATGTCCCAATTATAAATAAGGATTTTATTTTGTCAAATATAAAATATAAAATTGAAAAAGTAGTTTTAAAAAGGGTTCGCCATCAATAGGTGGTTAGTCGACCTTTTAAAGAATATTAGAATATTTATGCTTAAAATTGGATCCATTCACATTTTAAGCCTTGATAATTTATTGGTTAATTATTAATATATTTAACAAACATATATAATCATTTTTAGTTTATTCTATTCATTGCTTCTATTACAATGGCTAGGTATCAAATACCATTTAAAATAATATTATTATATTATTAGTGTGCAACATAAGATTTTAAAGAAACTCGTTGTTGTGTATTGGGTACGCCATCGAACATAACATTTCCTTTAAATTAATATTAATATTTTATTCACAAATATTATTAAATATTAAAATTTCATATTATTTATTTAACTAGGATGTTACACCCTTCCCCCCTTTTGGGAATTGTGTCCTCATAATTTTAAAATTGGGCTTAGAAACTTTATTGAAAGTCCCATATCCAAAAAAGAGTCAGTAAAACTATCACTTTAAAAGAAATAAAGAGAAGTAAAAAGGTCACCCGAGTTAACCTATACTAGGATTCCATGAAAACATGGATATGGAGGAGAATAAATGGGTCAAGTTCTGATTGAGAGTGATAGGAAACATGATTAGGATAAAGTTAATCACAAGAAATCACAAACTTATGATGTGTGTAAACAGTCTTTGATTACCTAGTAGGAAACGTAAACCAACAATGTTTTTGTTTTACTTTCCTTTTCATAATTTTGAGGAATTCATTTACTACATAGAATAAAAACATAAGGAAATATACTTATCTTCAAGTAGAGTTTCATCCATTAATAAGTTTCTACCACAACTAATCTTTTCTCCAAATGATGAGCATTCAAAAAGACTTAGTCACATTAAAAGCACAAGAATCATCTTATAGAGAATCACATAATCCACAAAAGGAGAACTATACATTTCACTTGTATTTAGACATCAACTAAAACCAAAATATTTAGTACGAGATCATATAATCCCTAAAAAGGGAAAAAGCTACTCTAATTCTCCAAAATTTTTCCGAAAATAACCAAAGTTCGAAAAATACCATTCAATAAAAATCTATCCATAAAATTATTCAAAGTAAACCAAACAATGATTGAAACCCATATCTTTGAAGGATTTAATCACATAGTCTTCAAAGGTAAATCTTAACATTTATCTCCAAATAACATCAATTACCCTTAAAGTATAATACTGAAAAGTAATTAACCTAATCACATATACTCCATAATAGTTTAATCATTTCCCAAAATCAACTTATTCCTAATTCATAAGATCATATAACTAAAAAGAATTAGTCACACTAACCAGGGACTTCACATAGTCCAGTGGTAGGCGATAAATACCAGTCGCACTTTGGTTGTGGCTTCGATTCCCGCAGCTTCATCTGATGTGACGGGTTGTCACACAGTCTACATGTTGTCCCTTTTAAAAAACTATATAATTTTATAACGTTTCCAAGAAGATATAAATTCATAAAAAATAAACATAACATATTTTAACCACAAAGGTTATATAATAACTTTCGTTTTTCATCCCAAAAATGAATTAACCGATAATTACCTCAAATTCAAGGATCATATAAACCAAAATGGTTCTTTATAACTATATCCTCAAAAGAAAAGATAATTATTCCTTGAATAAAATTTTCATATATCAAACATCAGGGTTACAGATACTATAAAAAGTCTTCTAATTTAATCACATCATCAAAAGAGCCTTAATAATTTTAAGCATTTCACCATCCTAAAATCTACCATAACTCTTGAATCCCTTATATGTTTACTTATTACTCATTCAACATTATTCATGATCTATTAACCATTCCTTTCCAACTTATTCTGAAATACTTCTTTCCTACAAAAAAAATCATGAATTATATCCTATGATTCAATAATAGGAAAACACATGTTAAGAAATAATCCATACCACTCATTGGTCATTGTCAGTTTCTTCATCCTTAATCTGAATGGCATTAGGTATTGGTAAAGGAATATTTGTACGATCCTGGTGATCCCATTCCTGAAACTTCTTAGTAGGACATGAGTTTGCATAATTACCTTGCACACTACATTTAAAACATTCAATTGATCCCTCGGAAAGGACTTTTTTTCCCTTTTTTAGTGTCAACTAGATGCTTCCTTTTTCCCTGGTAGGTTATTGCTTTATGACCTTAATTTACACATCTATAACATCTTTCTTTCCCTTTGAAACATTTTCCTATGTTTTTCTTTCCACATCTTTGAAACATATGTTTTTGAACATACTTACCTTTATGATTATTACCTGAACATCCATAGGGATTTGTTTCCCACATATATGATGCCTTATAATAATCACAAAGGTTCATGTGATCAATCATGAATCTAGATAGTTGGTTGATAATAACCACAAGATTTCTCATTGTAGCTCCCATATCATTCAGTTTCTCATTCAAAATACCTTCACAGTTTCCTTCACCTCCACTGTTACTTTGGTGCCTGCTAGATCCAACCATTTACTAAAACCAAAGAGGTCAGTGTGAGTATATCAGTAAAATAATCATATAATATCTTACGATAAGGGTAAATACTAAGATATAATTATTCATATTATCTTAAACTCATTTACTTTATCTATAAAAAACTACAACTATTTCTGAAATCCTAACGACTATGGTAATGCCACTTCTGCATAAAGAATACCCTAACCTCTAAAGTTATCTAAACTAACCTCTGATACCAACTATAAGGACCCAGACTTAAAACATTACATAATCATGAATTAAATGAATAATTCACATTGAGGTTCTTTTCAGGTTTAGAGTTTTAGAGAATTAAGACATAATTATTACATCTCAATGATTAAAAAGTAGAAACATCAACTCAGTTTCCATTTTTTTTATAAAATAAAAACACTAAAAAAAGAAACATGACTAGTTACATGTTTTAGACATCATTTCATTTCCTTGTTCCCATCCTTGACTGCATTCCACTTTATGTCTTGTGAAAGAAATTTCAAAAACATGGGATGAGCATTAAAAGCTCTGTAAGGGATATGAAAATATGGAAAGAAAACATTAGTCCATGTATATATAAGAATCAATGAAATCATACTTTAATCATAAAATATAAGAACTTTAACATAACTCATGAAATCATAATACATAAAGGTAACATGGGGCATTCATAACATTCTTACATAGGGAGTAACCCTCATGGTTACGTTTGGAATACCCATCATAGTATATTCCCTAAATCTCTTTGGAGAAACCTTAGTGTTTAAACTCCTTTGCATTACCTAATGCTTTGGAGATCTATCTTGGGCTCACCCGCCCTTAGTTTATCACGGAACCACCTGACTTCATAAACAATTCACAATAACCATAACATAATCGTATCGCATAAAACATGCATAAAGGAAACATAACATTTCCACATTTCAATCACAATATATCAATAAAATACATTGATATAATCAAAAAATTATAAAAACCATTTTCAATACCAAAATAAAATAAAATTTAAACATGGTATTTATTTTTCATTTTAAAAAATGTTATGGCTTGAAACTCAAATAATGGTCACGACGGCGGAGAAGTCGATGTTGCCGCATACGTAGGACAAAAACATTCATTTTGTCATTTAGTAAAATGCTTTGTGTAAAATAATTCTTTTGGAATGAAATGAAATGTCAAAAGGGTTTTATAGACCATATAAAATAAAGTTTCATAGAAGTCAAAAGATGCCTTAATGAAAGGAGATTGAGACGAAGTCCCGTACAAAGACAGTATCGTTAGATTAAGGACAAATCAATTACATAATTATCTGTGAAAAATATAAATAAACCCAATATAAGTGGATATTAATTGTAAAAAAATCCGAGGTTATCCACACATATTCATAGTAGGACATAATCAAGAACTAGAGTTTTAACCCAAAGAATTGAAATTGGGTTAAGAAGTTCCCTTACAAAAATTATATAGCCTAACGACGTCACTTTAAAATTCAAAAAATGAGTTGATGAGAGAAAAAAAGGGAATATCATCACTTGTACATAAAATTTATAGCAATAAGGATATATAAGAACATATCCAAACATTAAGAAGATGTAAATTAAAAGGCCTAACCAAAATAAGTCTTTTAGAAAGAGGAGGGTGAAGGGTTTCATTACCGATTTGGGTAACTTTCGAAGCGTACATCCCATGAAAGAAGGACTATACAATGTTGATGTAAATACCCATAAACGAAATTATAACACACAAAGAGTAGAATAATGGGAAGTACATACACCACTCCAAGGCGATAGTGACAAATATATCATGAATCTCATGAGAATAAATAGTGAGATAAAAACCCGTTACCTCGTGGTAATAAATCGAGTCATATGATCAAAAGATAATAAGAACAAAAATGAATCACATAATACCTTGAATAAAAATATAATCATGATAATATATATCAAATTTAAGTACACAATACACCACATGAAATAAATAATTGGTGAACAATGGAAATCTCACAGAATTAAAAGTGAGATAAAAAATCCCCTTACCTCAAGTCCGAATTGTCTTGTTCATTTATTTATATTCCTGAATAATAATTATTGGTCAATTTATAACTACTTAAGGACTTACTTTAATGTTTATTACTCAATTCCTATCACATATTATCTTGTTATAATAATTATTTAATTATGTGAGTTCACATCATAGGTTTTGTTGATGTTCAGTACACGAGTAAACAATGAACTTGTTTGAAGAGAGTTGTCCATGTAGTTATAAGTACATCAACTCCAGAATGGTTTTCATGATTTAAATATCATATATATCAAGTTTATATGTATTAAATAATATTCCACAATGTTTGGAGACATGAAATGAAATGTACCGTTCATGGAGATGGTAAGCCATATGTACGCATGAACGCTACCTTCATTTTTTATCATATTAATGGACTTTAAAACTAAATTAGACATAGATATATTAAAATTCTAGTATAATATATATTTTATATAGGTAAAATATGTTCACTAATTACATTATTTATAAATTCCTTGTTTGGCATGAACGACTCACATCACTTGTGGGGACAGTTGTCCACACTTCCTCATATGAAATTATCGCATTTGAACAACATGAAAAGACTAAAGTTATGTTTTAAATATAAAATAAAGAAGAATTGAGAGGACATAAATATAATATATATCACATATAAATATAGTTCCATCATAATTTCCACCATGAGAGGTGTTAAAAGAAGATTGAACAATCATCATTTCGTGAGGTAGTAATTCGCCACCCACAGAAACAGTATGTTCTTTAACCATTAGACGGAGGTGTGTGTAAGTATAGGTAGAATACTTATCATAACACCATAATAGTATAATTAGTATACTAGTGTTATTATGGGATAAAATAATAAGAATATAGTGGGGAGTTAAGATGGAAAATAAAAGAAAGAAACTTGAGAGAAGACATTACCTCTAAATCGGGTAACTCTTTTTTATTTGAGCCAAAGGCTTCCTTGGAAAGACTTCTTCCCAAAGTGAGGCTTCTTGGAGTAAGAGAGGGATTTAAGGAGATAATATTAGTAGATTTTGGACGATCCAAGGTCTTGAGAGGTGGGGGTAATGGGGTAGAGGTGGGGGCCTATTATAAGAGGGAGGAGGGTCACTTTTGGAAAGTCTTGAAATGTTACTTTATTATAAAATGGTTTTCGGATTTTAAAGGGCCCATAATGATATATTTCTAGGATAAGGTGATAATGGTTCGACATAAAACCATCAAATATGATTTAAAAAAGTGTAACTCTTATATTTTACCTTATCGTTTTATATTTTTTAAATCGTTTATTAAGGAGGTAATCACTACATCATCATGTTGTCATAAATAAATTTATTTATATAATGGATAAAAATTATAAAAAAAATACCATGATGTAGGAAATATTTTTAGCTTTCCAATTACTATTTATAGTCTAAGAGATAATTTATTTAAAAAAAATTAAAATTATTTTACTTAGGATATACAAATGTTTGTTATATATCTTTTCTTTTAAAAAAATGTCATAAATATCACTATTACACCCAGGTGACTTCATGGGCCCTCACGTTTGGTAAAAAAATTTCCATGGTCGTCCATGACTCAGAAAAGAGGATTTGGACACATTTTGGGGTCATTTTATATTGTTATGATATTATTTTATTACCCTTAACTACCCGATTACAAATTAATCACGATAATTAAAGATAATTACCATCGTTACTATTCATAATGTCCAAAAAACAAACGAGTCTTAATTACATAATTTTGAAATTATGATTCCAAATATGGAATCCATTTTACCAAATTCCAAACACAGAAATTTAAGTAATTAATTTAAAAATAATTCTTGTTGTCACAACCAAAGACGGGTTTTTAAGAAGTAAAATTTATCAAAAGATTGACTTGTTTTTACATCTAATTGAAAAGTGAAATTACATCCAATGAACAAAATAATATTAAGTGATAAAAAAAATTCAATTAAAATTTAAAACCAATTAAAAGGGAAATATAACTATATAATTAAATTAGATGAAAATGCAATTTTGAAATAAAATGCAGTATTTTTCACTATTTATTAAAAATGAACATTTGTCAGAAAAATACCAAAAATTTATCCAAAGTAAATATGATATTCCAAAATAAAAAATTATGTAAATTTTACCAAATTCAAAACATAGAAGTTTCATTAATTAATTTTATAATTAATTTCCGCTGTCAAAACAAATAGTGTGTTTCTATGAAACAATATCTATAAAAAGATTGCCACTTGTATATGTCCAATTTCAAAGTGAAATTAAATATAATGACCACCATTGAATTAAATGGTAAAAATATATTTTAATAAAACATTAATCCCAATTTAAAAAAATAATATAACCATATAAATAAATTATATTAAAAGGAGGTTTTGAATTAAAATACAGCATTCTCACTATTCACTAAAAAATGAACTTTATCAGCAAAATAACAAAAATTTAGACAAAGTAAATTTTGATGTCCTGATTATAAATAAGGATTTCATTTTTTCAAATATAACATATAAAATTGACAAAAATTAGTTTTAAAAATGGTTCGCTATCAAAAGGAGGTTAATCGACCTTTTAAAGAATATTAGAATATTTATGCTTAAAAATTGATTCATTCGCATTTTAAGCCTCTATCATTTATTGGGTAATTGTCAAAATATTTAAAAAACATATATAATAATTTTGTAGTTAGTTATACTCATTCCCTCCATTACAACGGATTGGCGTCACCTACCATTTAAAATAATATTATTATATTATTAGTGTGCAACGAATGATTTCAAAGAAACTGGTTGTGGCGTATTGGGTACGCCATCGAACATAACATTCCCTTTAAAGTAATATTAACATTTTATTCAAAAATATTAATAAATATGAAAATGTAATATTATTTATTTACCTGGGATGTTACAGTAAGGGAGGGGATGGTTCTCCCTTTTATAATTGGGGACGAATGACATTTTTGTAATTACCCCAAACTATTCAATAATGAGAATTAAATATCATCATAAGTGCCTAAAAGATTTGTTATTAAATTATTTATATGATTATATGGTCTATCCACACCTCTTATAAGTAACAAAACACATTTTTGAAACATGTTGTTCCTTAACATCTATGTCTCCATATATTTACCATTTCAGTTCTAAGCCTGATGACTAGTCACTTTTTATTTACCTAGGTAACTTATCCTTTAAGAATAAAATTAAAAGGAGTCTTATTATTTTAATTAGAACCAATTATTCTCTATATGAAATAAAAACTTTTAGATAATGATACTAGGTATGTTTAAAATTTATTTTACCACATGCGTCTTTAATGTGAAAAACCTTGTTCTAACCTTAACCCATATAATTAATGTTAATGTCTTCATTTATTATTATGGGGAAAAAATTAATTTGAACATATTATATGATATTAATTATTAATATTAAAAATATGTTATCATTTTTATTAAATTAAAGTCCTATAATTTTTAAAATATAATTTGATATAAATCCCCTTGAAGCAATGAAAAGTGGGTTTTAAAGAGATGTTTAATTCAATATTAAGTTGATATTATATTAACTATGTGACTAGTAATAATAATTATATGAATATAAATTCAAATATTTAGATATATAATATATAAATTTATTTTAAATATTTCAATATTAGTTGTTATTTTATTTAATTAGAATAGAAGAGCATTATACATTTAAAAATCGTTTTCAGAAATTTTTTGTTTAAGCCTAAATCAAATTTATAATAAAATTTAGTATAAAGATGATTCAAATGTAATTTATAATATTAAATATAATTAATAATACATATTTAAATTTTAAATCAATTTTAAATCGTAATAGGACTTTAAAAGTACATAATTTATTGATAATAATATTAATATTTGAAATAATTATATTTTTAATTATTTAATGAAAAAATCAAACTTTTGTGGAAAATATAATGATTTTTTATATTTTGATTTTATATTTTTTTTTATAAAAAACAATTTGTAAATGTTTCATAAAATAATTAGGACACCCAAAGGAAAAATAACACCATTAATTATGAAAAATTATTTTAATGCATAAAAATACTTCACTAAATATTGAGTGATTATTGTTAATAATTATTTATTCATTAGATTGTTTTTATAAATTTAATAATTTATTTAATACTATCCATACCCTCTAATTAAAAATCTATGTTATAATATTAATAATTAATTAATATATTAGTGGGGTCATTTAATCTCGGTTTTGCATATTGTATATGTTTCTGAACAAGATATTCCTCTTTTAGAATCTTAGTGCTGGGTATACCACAATATATCAAAGAAATTAAATTTATTTAATAGAATAATTCTAAAATCTCTTGGGATTCTAGACCAATCAAATCATAAAAAAATTAATATAAATTGAAATATATGAAAACCCATTTAAAATATAATTCAAACTATTATTTGAAAACATCAGGAAATATCTATTTATATAGATAACATTTTTAGTAAAAATTACAAAAATATTGGGAATTTTTTTTTCTTTTAAAATATAATTATAATTTTTTAATATAATATTAAATGAAAATAATATTCATTTAATTGAGAAAATCCATTCATGAAATATACATTAAAAGAAAACTTTATTCCACAACTTTGTTAAAGTAAAAAAGAAACTTATTTTTAAAAATATTTTCTTTAAAAATACTCATATTTAAACCATTCTAAATAAATTAAATGGGTTTTAAAATTATAATTTTATAAAATTTCATGTATATGTTATAACATTCAAAAACAATTATGATTGTGGACATGGAAGAAAAAGATCATCGATCAATGAGGAAATAAGTTTTCCTTTTCTTTACAAACATTTTCCCAATCGTTTAATGTTCTATACAATTCAAAATGGTGCGAATAAATAAAAAACATGAAATAAACAGAGAATAATATTGTATATGTGTTTTAATGGAAAATATCTATATAATTTTCATTAATTTAAATTAAGGAATAAACAATCTCAATTAAAATGAGATCGAATCATAATGCCCTTACATCATGCTTGGAATGTTTTCACACTTGTTCAAATATCCTGCATAATAAATATTGAATTATTATACATATATTACATAACCTTATTGATACATACATTAATATTTTTGGTTCATTTATAATTTCCATTTATCATTTTATGAATATATTATTTATTAAAATAAACAACCCAGTGAAAAATGTTTTGTTTTATATGCATGTTTTGGTTTGATGGTTTCAGTACTTTATCATTCTTTATTTTTAATAATATATAGAATATTAATCATGAAATAAGATTCAAAATTGAAAATAATATAAAATTTTAAAATTATTTATTAAAATTTGTGATGAAGAATGATTCACATCACAATGTGGAAGTGGCAGTCCACACATATGCATGACCGATGTTTTTATTTTATAATGACTAGAATAGTAAGAAGGTAGATAAGATATTATAATTATAGAGGAAACATTGTATCATAAATATAATATATAAAAATTAAATCCATCATATTATCCATCCATAAATAATGTTAATGGAAAATGATTCATATTGTTTTGTGGAGTAAGTAGTCCACAAGTACGCACTAAAGATACTTTTATTTCCCATTTATGGGAATGAGATGGAAAATGGATAATAAATAACAATAATAAAACTTTATTATATTAAATATACTTAATCCATTATTTTATAATATATACTATTTATTTAGAGGAGGTAGAAGAAGAAAAAAAATTGAATGTACTCTGTTAATAATTATACCTCTTCGTCAAGAAACCTCCTTTGGATTACACATTAATTCTTGAAAGGATGATATTATGAACAAATACCACTATTACATGTATAGATATGTTATAAAGGTATTATAATTTTTATTTACTGTGATAGAAGGCTCATTATGTGTGGGAATAGAAGACAAGTGTTATATTTTTATAGTGGATGGAGATGTCACAATTGAAATTTATCAAAATATTAATATGTATTATGGTATTACTCAAGTAATGTGGATCCAAAATCCCAAATATTCAATGATATAAAGTATAAGATAAAAATATCATAAAAATTTCAATTTCTTTTAGTGTTTTTGTGATTTTTTAAACTTTATCTCATTAGTCAACCCCTTGGTAAACATGTTTTAACAATAACTGTGATATATTTATCATATTTTTACTAATTACTATGACATAAAATTAAGTTTATCTTATTAAATTCTATTAATTATTAAATTTATAAATATTTAATATTTCTTAAATTATTATGTTTCTATAATTGGTTAAAATTAGTTTTTAAATAAGAACACAAGGGGCCAAAAAACCATTTTTCGAAAAATTCATTTTAAGCATAAAAATGAGTTTATCTTCAGTCCAATACTTTTAAAAATAATTAAATTAATATTAAAAAATTTCATTTAACATAATATATAAAAAATTAGTGAAAATAATTCTTCAATAGAGATTAATTTAATTTATTATTATAAAAATACATTATGCACAAAATTTGTTTTTATAATAATATCTCTTTTTTTTACTTCAAATTAATTTATTTTCACTTCTTACAAATTAAAAACTAATGGATTCATTTTATTATCATGTAAAAAATATTCATAATTAAATTAGTATAATTTTTACTCTCAAATCCAATTTCTCCAAGATAAATATCAAATTAAAAATTAATATTTATATATCAGTTCATTTAAATTCTGTTATTTCATATAAAGATAGCTAGGAATGAAATGAAATTTATTTAAAGATAAATATATTATAAAATATCCATATATGAAATTAGTCCACTATGCTTAGTCCCATATGGTTTTTCTTTTTTTATTAGTCCTCTATGATTTACACTCTATGTATAGTCTAGTATACTTAGTCCTCTGTGTTTAGTCTTCTATACTTAATCCTCCAAGATTACTCCTCTATTTGTATTCCACTTCTCATGATCCTTTTTACGAACACCTTTTCATCTATAAAAATATAAAATGGTAATATTTTAATTCCTTCTTTCACTATATCTAATAAAAATATTATGGGGACTTATATAGAAAACCCCATCTATAAAATCCATACACTTACTAAGAATTACATGTATTCACAACACAGTTTGTGTACTTTAGAAGAGGTCCATGTACTTACTAAGAACATTATATACATACTAATTGGAAATATTTTTATTTAAATATTTATATTATATATTCATTCCAAATCCTTCCCTAAAAATGTTGATTAAATGATTTTTCTATAAACAAAATGTAATTTTGTTAACAAACATTTTCAACAAACAAAACAAATCAGAATCTATGAAACCACATCATTCAATATTTTTACAAATATGTTTTAAATGGATAAATATAATTTCTCAGATAGTTTACAAATAAATTTTTTATTTATTTTAAGTGTTTGAAGTTTATAATGATTTAAAAATAATTCTAAAATCCCTGTGTTTTTAAATAGTTTTTGGATGTTATTTGTTCTTATAAATATAAATCAATATATAATTTTCTCAAAGTAATACTACTTTTCAAAGTCTTAAAATTTTCCTTGAATTTATACATTTTTCTCTAAAGGCATATAGTGTTTTTTAAAGTGATAGTATTTCATAAAAAATATTATAATTTCGAAAAAAGACATATGATTTATAAAAAATAATATGATTTTCATTAATATAATACATTTTCTATACATTAAAAAATGTGTTTTAAAGGTCACATGAAATGGTTTTAAAGTCATAAATAATGATTTATAATGTCTTATGATTTTAAAAAACATATGAATAAAACAATATTTATGTCTAAAAAAATTTAAATGATTTTTACATAGTTTACTTTGATTAAAAATAATTAATACAATACTCTATTATCTTATTGTTTTAATATTTTTATTCATTGAATGATTATATGGTTAATTTTACAGATATATTAATTTCAAAAATATATATAAATGATAAAAATGATATTCAAAGTGGTATTTAATTGTCTAATAGTCGAGTAACACAAGAATAGTTTTTCAAACTATGCATTATATTTCTATAACATGTAATGGTATTGTTCAATGTTTTATTTATTTCTTACCTTGTATACTAGTGATGAATTCTAAAGAAACACACATGTTAAAAAAGATGGTGTCTTTAATGAAGAGGGGTTAACTATTGGAATAAGATCACATGAAATGTATAAAAACTCAATATCGATCATTTACGAAATAATAATATATTAATAGAATAATTATAAATATTTTTAAATTTATTATAACAACTTCCATTCATACTATGATCATGAAGGATCTTTAACATTTGTTCATATACTATTTATCGAAGCAACACCAAGATTCATCATCGTCAAAATTCATATAAAATGTTTATAATAGTTTTAAATTTTTTATATAACAACCAGATATTTTATTAAATATTCTATCAAATAAATATATTTATATTTATTTCTCATGTTACCTGAAACACCTTGTTTTAATGAAACACATCATACCATAAAAGTATAATTATTTATTGTGATAGTTATCAAAAAGTTTTTGGAATGATGGGTTTTAATATTATTAAACAAATTATGAATAGATATGGTATTTAATTGTATATAAAATTAATTCATTAGTGACCAATTTAATAAGAAATGAAAATAAAATAAACTGTATCAAGATAAATGAAATCGTTTCCTTAGAAACTATTTTTAGGCACCAAAACATTTTTTATCAATAAATTAAATAAATGTTTTTTATGAATGATTTCACTTAAATTTATTCATTATATATTCAATAAAATTCTTATCATTCAAATTGATATGATAGAAAAATAAATCCAACTCTACTCTTAATGATTTTATTTTTTCTGAGATGTTATTTAATAACATTTTTTAAACTTATTTAAACACTAATTTATGCTACTATTAAAATATTTATTTGAAAAGAAATTAAAATTTGAAATCTATATATCAAAATTATCTTTGGTTAATGTTTTGGTAATTTTTCCAAAATATTTCTATTTCATTGAATAGTGAAAAATACTTTTTTGTACAAAAATTTCATTTTCATTTAAATAATTTATAAATTTTCCTCAGTTTCAAATATGTATTTACATTAAAATGGGATCAATTGAAAAATTAAGATTTCAATTTATTTCATTTGAATAAATTTTATATTAAATTTGGATATAATAACTTTATAAACTTTTGAAAAATTTCTCTTTGGAAAAGATATTATTCGTCATTTTTTTGGGTTTAATTTGAGATTAAATTTATACATTTTTATGAATGGAATTTGAAAAATTAGATTCCATATTTTAAATAATAATAATAATTATTATATAATAATATCTACATAATTTTTTTCTAAATAAATAATAAAAAAGAAAAAATTAATTACCGTAGTTAAGGTCAAAACGGGTTTACGGGGGGGGGGGGGGTTAAAATAAATAAATAAGGGGTAAAATGATCTAGAAAAATATATAAAACATATTGGTTAGAAATATTTAGACCCTATTACATTAGGATATATGGTTTTATAATTTTAGAACAATTTTCTATGAAAGTGACCAATGTAATAATTTAAATAGAGAAAAAGAAAAAATCCACCCAATTTCTTTTAAATTTAAATTATGCATTCACGTAAGAATAAAAGAAAGATATGAATGAATTTTTATGGTAATATTTATCATAATTATTTTATTTTTCTGAGAAAAAATTATCTTTAATTTTTGGTAATTATATAATTTCTTTAAATTCTTAAGCAATGCTAATACTGTATTTGATTAATTTATAGAAAAATAAATAAATGATACTAAATTTTTTAAACATAATAAAAATTGAATGATTTTTTTATTTAATGAATTTTTAATAAATATAACATAATTTATTTCTTTGAAAATGATATATTTTAATATGAATTTTTTTCTGATGTTTTAAAGTCCAATTAAATGAATAGTTCCAAAATTGAAATTAATGTTATTTTATAAAAAATAATTTTCTACTAAATGATTTAAAATTAATAAAAATAATATCATATGAAAACTTATTGGTATATGTCTAAAAATATCAATTATATTCAATTAATGGAAGAATGATTTTTTTGTAAAAATTATATTGACCTCTAAATTTAAAAAACATTAAATTAATGATAGAGGGTAAAAAAAGGTTTTTTCACATTCCACGAGCTTCTGTTAAAATTAATTTTCCATACACATAATAATTTTATTTTATAAATTTTATTTAATATTTAGAATGATTATGTAAAAATTATCTATGAATAATCCTTTTATATTTATACTTAAGGGATGAATCACATAGATAAATATATAAATAAACTAGTTACAATGCTGAAAACTAAAACTGTAAAATTAAGTAAACTTACATTCTAAGGAATATAATTTGTAAAACTTGTTTTTGTTTTTTTTGTGGCGGTGGTTTATATCAAACATATATTTAAAAAAACCTTTTAATTTCATGTTTTATATGAATTATAAATACGAGTGAGTCACCATTATTGAATAGTTGTGAGAATTTACAAAATAGTCAATGTCACCGCCATTATAAAAGACCACATACTCTGCTCATTTATTCACATATTTGAAGACATTAATATCCACCAAAACCATCTCAATTTCCTCCAAATATTCTTTATCCATGTTATATATCTATGGTTTATCCCAACAGAGAAACCTAAGGGTTATTAATATGAGATCCAAAGGGGGTTTCTCTTAGCGAAGATAATTGTCTTCACTAAAATCTTTCATTCTAATTATTATCCTACCATCATCTTTCATAATATTTTAATTACAATATAATAACATCAATAAATACCATATATGTAGAAATAGTTTTGTTTATGGAATAACCTATATCCATCCCCTCATCAATCACATGGAAAACAAACTCATTAATCATCTTTCTGTCAGACTACAACATTGGGAACCGATATTATTCATTTTCCATCACCAACTCTCTCAGAGGGATACAATTCTACATTTAATGATTATATATTATATTTATGTTACTATTATACTTTTTAAATTATAATATCACATATTACTTCTTACCATCCATTCTGTTGAAATATGATAATGTTGCTCATGTGTACAGAGGACAACCTCCTTGCATAACAACTAGATTCGTTATTCACTTATAATTTACATGAAAAGTAATTGTGATAGTTATAATGAACATATTTGATATATATTACATAAATATTAATTTTTAGTGTTGATATATTATTTACCCTCCCCTCTTTCAGTTCGTCATGAAAATGGAAACATCATTTATGCGTACATACGACCTAGCATCTCAATGAACTATGTCTTTCATTTTCCATATATAACTTTTATAAATTAATATGAATACATATATACATAATATAAATTATATTTATATCAAGGTTAAAAAAATGGATATGAATTAACCACAATCAAATTAATAGAACCAATAATATCATATCAAAACATACATGAAAAATAAAATTATTATCACATGAAAATTTATTTTAATATGAAATTTTTAATAAATGGGTAATAAAAGGTCATAAGTTAGTAATATATGGTATGGTATATATAATTATGGTTCTGTAATATATCAATAATAAAAACATATGTATTATACATGATGTTCGATCATGTGTGAAGGAAGTTGATACTTAAGATAATGGATTTCTAGTCCCTCTTTCATTTCTGTGAAACATATGCCATATTCAACACTCATTTTTTTATACAGTGTATATAATACCACTTTTATGTGTTATAACATGAATCTGATTTTCTTAATTATATTTTAATTTTCTTTTAATTTAATTTATTTATGGGGCTTACGATTCTAATGTTATTAAAGTTGTAGGGATTTTTTTGTCTCAACTATCTTTCTTTGAGACATATATTATGTTATAAACCTATCTTATTTTTAATGGTATACATGAAAGACCTTTGACATGTAATATCAATAATTAATTTATTCTCATGATATTTTAACTTTTATTTGATTTTACTCTTTCATGGGTCTTACGATTCAATGTTTTTGAAGTGTAAGGGTTTTAATATATAATATGATCATTTATTACGGTTGATTATGTTTATACTTCTGATGATGAAATTTTATGATCCATATGTAAAGAAACTATTGAATTTTATTCACATATGGTTATGTTATGAGAATAAACATTTTCTTTAATTTTACTATCTTTATGTAATTATGATTTCAAAATAATATTTTTATGAAAAATCATCTTGATTTATCTCTTTTATTGAAAACCCCTTTCTTTATATATCAGTGTTTTCTATTTTTTAAAAAAACTTCTTAAAATTTATAAAAAGGATTTATTAAAGACATATTAACATGTTTTTTAATTTTTAAAATGTGTTTTAATAGGAATATTAATTTCATTTTATAATCATGTAATCTTTTTCATTTTTTGAAAATGGGAAAGAAATATTGGTTTTAACATTTATGAGATGAATAGAATATCCTACCATCATAAACAAATTTTTTTAATGATTTAATTATTTGTTTCAAATGTTATTCTAAAATAAAATGATTTTAAAAATGTTTTATGAATTTAAATTTTTTATAAAGTAATTTTCAATGTGAATTCATATATTTCTCAAGAAATGTTGCAAATGATATTTCAAAATAATCTCTATATAAAAGACATACTTTAATGTTTATTATGATTTAATAGGGATATAATCCACATGTAACATTATTATTATTTTATCATGGTTTTTTATTTTTATGATGAGATAATTTTTATGAAACTCATTTCACTACCACGGGTTATAACATGTTCAAATGATTACGAAACTAGATTATTTTCCATCAGTTATTCTTTGATGAAATGATGAAATGATTATGAAACATATTTCTTTTCCAAAGTTAATGATATAAAAAAATGTTTATGAAACTCTTTTATTTTCATGGGTTCTGATATGATAAATGTTTTATAATCCTTTGGCACATGTATATATGATTTTGATTATGTGATAAGGGGGACCTATATCTCCCTCCAACGAATTGTGTAATGATTGATATATTATGAAATAAACATGAATGGAATGGGGAGTAAACTAGTTCATTAAGGTAATTCACCCACTATGATAGTCATGTGATTGAAACCGATTCATTAATGGAATTCATCCACTATTATAGTCATGGGAGTTGACCATGACTACTAAAATGGATTTGGGAGTGAACTCAGTCAACTATGATAACCTATGTAATGATATTTGACTACTATGGAAATGAATTTCTTATTCTTATGTGTATTCCACAATTATATTTACTATGATAATTTTATTCTCTCATGAATCATTTTACTTGATTTACTAATGATTTATGTTTTATTAATTTCCAATATTTATTCCCTAACACAAGATTATGATATATGATATATAGGGTATGTCTTTTAAATGTTGTGCTCATATTTCATACCATTATGCTCATGTTTTACTTATGTATATACCTAGTTGAATCAAAATAAGCATATGATGTCACCTTTTCTTTTGAATCAAATCCCAATATTATTAAAAAACTTATTATTTATTATATTAAAAATAAATCTTTTAATTATAAATATAATAGTGGGAGATGTTGTAGTTCAAAAATGAACAAGATGTTTCTATTAGTATTCTTTAAATAGAAATATAATTTTATGATCTACAGTCGTGTTTTTGTGTAATATAATTAATTTTTATATAATAATTGGTAATATATATATATGAAAATCATGGTTCACTATAGTTGGTATCAATGAAATAGTTTAGTTAACCTATTGAAACTAGAATGAAAAAAATGTTTGTTATATCACTAGGGATATGACTTGTGATAACTCTAAGGATAATTCTAACTATAAGAAATTTTAGGAAATATTGGTGAATGATAGTTTGTGTGTTTTCCTAAAAATATATCACATTATAGATACTATAATTGTATTTGGTTTAAGAAAATATGTACCTAGGGGTAATAACTATTAAAAATGTGTGTCGGGATTGACTCGAGCATTTCTAGGTACATGAAAAGGGCCTTATTGCACGCCTGGTTTGACACTCTCGGGGGATATGTTTTTGAAATTAAAAATATATATATGAACCATCATTAAGGATTTTAATAATGAACATGGATGACCTCAGTAATAACTTCTGTGTCATAGATTTAATAATATTTTTATTCATTTAGAAAACCTATAAAATATTTTTAATGAATATGTTTTTACCACTTCTATTAGTGTTTATCGCACTATGTTTTTGGTTTTAGTCAATGGATATAACAATGTGGAATCATGTTAACATTAATGTTGTTGGAAAATTCAGTGACCAAAAAAACCAACTTGTATTATTTATAGGGAGAAATATTTTGGTATTATTACTAATCATATGTTATGATATATGACTAACAACATGAAATTTGGTGATATTCCTAAAAAGTAAAATAATAGGATAATGAAAATTTATGAAATTTTGGGTGGTATTGAATATATAATAAATAAGATTCAATATCCTATATGTTAATTGCAATGGCCCAGACCCTCATGATCCATCCATTTTCCAATTTCTAGGATCCTAAGGGGTCGCACCTCGTTCCGTGCGACTGATCGGCGTGACAGATCGGTGCGACCGATCGACATGACCGACCAGTGTGATCGATCGGTGCGACCGATCAACGTGACCGACCGATCAGTGCGACCGATCGGTGTTATCCAGCCTTGTCGGGTTTTATTTCTACAGATTTTCCCATAACGCCTCTTTTAGGCCATTTTGACCTTCTAAGGCGTTTCAAGGCTGTTTTTACCCCCTAATTAATATCTAAAAATCTCGAGAAAACTCCCTATTAAATAAAAATTAATTAAGTCGCGTGTTACCACCCAACCACGTGAGGAACCACGATCTGAATTTAAAGCCGCTCAATTCTCATGTCCCGTAACTACGGGATTTTATCTCTATATATATCACACGAGAATTTATTCTTTCGTCTTTTTCCTCTTGGATGGCTTCCTTTCTTCTTAGTACATTTGGAGCTCCCAACGCCCCCCTGCAAGTCGTGCATCCCCTATTCTTGGTGCATGGAGAATAACATCGATCTTTGATCAATCTAGTATGAATTTTCTTCTTCGTCTCTCCTTTCTGTATATCATGCAGGGTGGGTATGGTTTTGCCTCTGTGGAAATTAATGAATTCGAAATTAACTAAGTTAATGAACGAACCTTTAAAGAATGAAAGGGGGTGTGATCGATGTTCTACTATACTCTTTATGTTGTTATGTGTTGTGAGTTTTACAGGCCTATTCTCACTGAAAATCATGGCCGTTGGTGGTCTTTCTATGCGCACTAATGAACCTCGGTGCTCCAGGAAGTTTAAATAACTGTAACATGGAATTTTTTAATTACATATACTCGGTTAAATAAATTGAAAACACCAAGATCAACCCCTTTTCCGTGATAACCCCGGTTAAAGTACAGTGGAATTGAAACCATGTAGTGTGTTAAATCTTTTAAATATGAAAATACCTGCATGGGCCTGCCTTGTGTTGGTGGTTGCGGTTTGGTTGTTTCTTTCACGGGCCGAATGCAGGTGACCTTATGGTTTTCTTGGATGGGGGCTTAGATTTCTGGGGTGGTATGGGTGGGGATGGGATCCCCTTTTGTTATACTTTCACTGGTTGTGAATCCGACGCTGTGTGGTTGCTCTTCTTATATCAGGAATTGGGGTGGAATCCTCTGTTGTTGAGAAACCGTTGGCTCCTGGATTTTGGGGACATGGGGCTGTGTCTCGGGGTTTTCTTTGGTTACAGTACCTTGATGGATCTCACTTATCCCTTTGTTATTGTGACTTTATGGAGAATCGAGTGTGAATGTTTAAATTCTTGTTGGCTGTAACTCTTTATTTTAGATTGTGCTTATGCTTGCTAGTTCCCCAGTAGATGTAGAAATTATTTAAACAGAATTATTGAACATGAAAACAAGGATGGGACAAATGGGAAATTGGTTCTAGGACTGAGTTGTGTTTTAGCCATGGATATTATTCCTTTCCCTTCCGAATGAATAGTGACTAGGCTGTTTGTGCTTAGATTGGATTTGGAAACCCTAGGTTGGGTTGAGTTCTTTCTACTTATATATATATTGTAGTTTTTGTTTTTCTTATTCGTGCCCCATCCAAGTTGAGAACTTAGTGCCAAACACCCCAATTTCATGGTGGAGGGTGTTTTCCCAACACTCCTATGAGTGGCTGGTTATTGGCTCCTTTTCTGCTCCCTTTCTCAAATATCCCAAGACTCTTCAGGCAGGTTGTGATGGCCTGAATTCCATTATTTAGCCCAAGAATCTTTGGGCAGGGTAGTTGTGGTGGTTGGCCTAGGTTTTTGCAGGCATGTTGTTTACCAAGTGTCTTCGGGATGAGGTCCATGTGTTTTCGGGCATGGAAATAATTGTTCTGACCCAGGTGTTTGCGGGTATGGTTACGCGTGGTGGTTGTGGCCCAAGTGTCTATGGGTGGGATAGTTGTTCTGTCCCAAGTGTGTATGGGCAGGGTTTGGTAGTGGGACTACGGTGAGGCTATGGCCCAGGTGTGTGCGGGTGGGGTTTAGCAGTGGGACTGCAGTGAGAATGGAGGGATTAGTTCGATGTGTAGGATTTTTTTAATAACCTATGGGAAAGTGGCGCAGTGTACCCAAATATCGATGTGCTATTACTTTACTTTACTTTACTTGCCTTGCATTATTTGTGGAGTGTGCCTTGGTGAGGTTTGGGTGGATAGATTTTCCTTGATGGGTGTTTGGTTATCTCTTTTCCCATGGGACATTAGAATGTATCCTCACTTGTACATGAGAGTCTTTGGTTTTCCCTACTGAGTATACTTGTATGCTCACCCTATGTATATAAAACTGCATTCAGGTTTCTAGGAGGACTTGCGGGATCGTGTGGGACTGTACTAGCTCGGACCTTTGGGGCAGTTATTGTTATTGATTTCCTTTTCTTGGTATCTTTTTACTTTTGGAGTTTTGTGGCTTGTATCTTTTACCTTTGAACATGCATATAGGAGTGGTTTAATTTCAGCCGTACTTGCACTTTTAGTTTTGGTGTTGTGGGATTTACTATCTTATCTTCCGATCCAATTAAAAAAAGGGCAATTCATTCCATTTAGTATGTGATTTTATACCTTTGGTGCTAGTCGCCACTCTGGTACCTATTGAAGGTGGGTCTCGGGGGTCATTATCTCTCCTTTAACTTGAAGAAAGAAGGGTTTGGAAATCTGTTGTCCCTTCCCTCATCTTGGTGATGGTGGTTCGTGACATTAATAATGTGGTATTAAGAACCTAGAATAATATCTCAAATGGAGGGGGAGATATTTTCTATGTGTAAATAAAGGCCATATAATAATTAATTTCAAAATAATTTGTTGTCTTATAGGTGAGGAACATGGGAATTATTTGGGTTAATGACCTAAAAATAAGGATAACCCCTAGGCCATGGATATGCCTATGTTATCCCAAAAACATTGAATTAAAAGGGTTTAAATATTTATGTATTTATATTTAGGATTTTTTTTGTATATGTATTTCATCCAATGAAATATTGATTGTGAGAATCATGAACCATCAAAGTGTTGTGTTAATTTAGAAGAATATATGTCTAGATTTAAGATTATCTTAGGAGTTATATATACCATCATGTTTTTATGAGTTTAATTTTGATCCAAAGTTCAAAGACCTAGACAACCATATTAAGTTGTTATATGATGGTTATTTACTAATAATATGGATATTTTGGTAGACATTTATGGAAATATATAACTTTAGTTTTTTTATGTTTTAGTGAAAATTTTAATTGATGAGGAAGGCCTTTAATTTTTTTCACACAAGATTAATGTTATTGGTAAACTTTAGGGTTTATTTGTTATTTTTTTGAGGTAAATATGGGTTATTAAAACATGGTAATTATATTGATATAGTTTTTTAAAATTTATAACATATATTTCGGGTGAAAATCTATCACATTTGATAAGGATATGTGGCTTGAACCAACATCTAAAAGATGAAAATGGTATAGTTCCTACCACATGACTATGTGAATGTGTATTTCTGTTGGTACAATATAAAGATAGATGTTTTTGAGAATGTATCTTACTGATCGATACTTTAGTAAGTTAAGGATTGGAGAAAAATGATTAAGGGGATTCTCTAACCATTATCCACACCAAATGGAAATGGGAAAATATCACCATTGATTTTGTTGTCAGACTCCCCAAAACATTGAAGGGGAATAATGCTACATGCTTTATACTCCATTGACTTATAAAGTCAATAAAATTAACCTTTATTAGTGAATATTAATGTTTGGATAATCATTTTAGGATATACATTATGAGATTAATAAGGTTTCATATAGTTTCATATTCTAATATGTCTGATCCAGATATGAGATTTACCTCAATGTTTTGTGGAATTATTTAGTAAACTTTTATTATAAATATGAAATTTAGAACAATGTATTAATTTAATACAAATAGTTAGTTTAAGAGAATAATTTAAAACCTCTATGTTATTCTATGATATGGATTGTACAAGTATTTAGGATCAACACCTTCCTCCAACTGACTTTTTTTCAACAATAGAGTTCACTTGATGAATTCAAATAACACCTTATGAAGCAATAAATGGAATGCAGTTTTGAGCTCTATCATACCTGAATCATGATAGAGAAATAAAACTATTGAGACATGAGATAACTAATGAAATATAAGAGAGAGATAAATCCATTCAATAACACTTCATAATGGAACAAATTTGATAGAAAAGATATATATATACACAATCTTAAAAAACATTAATATTACATAATTTTTAATGAATATTCTTATATTATAAATTTACATTCCTGAGAACTGTAATAGTTTAGTACCTTTGAAAACTTGGTACAAGATATTATAACTTGGGGATAGATCTTCAATGTTTCCCATAATGGTCATTCCTTTTATTAATTCTACATAAAAATAGTCTTCATAACATGGGAAAATTAACCATAAGAAAGGGGTGAGATAAAATGTTTGTTATGGTTAAATAAAGAAATATATTAGAATAAAATGAACATAAGGTTTTGAGAAAATGATCTTAACATTTAAAAGATCATACCTGGAAAATCAGAGATCTAAAATATGAGACATGAATAAATATTTTTTGTTCATAAAAAATTATTTATATGATAATCAAGAATAAGAACCATGTGATTATATCATAAAAATAATATATATAATGTGTCCAAAACACATAAACATGAAATATAATTCCATATAAGTCAATTATCATTACAAAAACTTATTAGGGAACATAATGGGGGATACACCTACTAGGAAGGACACATCATCATCGCCAGTCATAGTACATTCCTAGTAAGGGATCGAAGATCCCCATATTCCTAGAGTGGATTAGGTTTCCCCATCCTCCCACAGGGGATCTATGTAACGAACCAACCCAGGTTGACCTTGAACCAGTCCCCCAACCCAGTCTGCTTCATGTACCAAAGGGAATTCTTAATCCCCACGGGCTAACATCTAATTTCAGGAATCAAAACATACATGTAAGAATGATTTAAGCCTAAAATAAATAACTAGGGACAAATAATTCTTACAAAAAATTCCACAATAACTAACAATAGAAGCTAAAAAATATATCCAATAACAGCTTCAAGATACAACTCAACAAACTGAAAACTCAAAATCCAGAGCTGTAACTAAATGAACAAAATGAAACTCCACCACGTGATCTTCATATGGACTCTTGGTCACCACTAACCATAAGAAAATATATACTCCAACAAAAATTACCATCTAGGAAGCCGGAACAAAGGCTGAACCTGCAAAATAGCTCGGGTCTACCAACACTGAGGGGATTAGGTAGGGTGTTAGCTAACGGATCCGTAGGTAACAACTAAATAATCCACACCATTTATTTCACATAGGCATTCCATTAATACTAGTTTGAAATACATTTATAAAAAATTTATTTTTATACACACTATACATTTCAAATCAACCAACATACTCTATTTCTTACATAATTCAATGTAATGACCAAAACGTAAAAAGGTAAGTTGAGTATTTTATTTCCAAACATCTACATGGAAATCATTTTTAAACTAATCACACATTCAAGGTTTTATTCTAAACAAAAACTAAAAATAGGTACAAAAAACAATATTCTACATAATGGGGGTAATATATCTAATATTACTCATAACGGGAAAACATGGGAAATACTAGCAACTCAAAGGGTAGCCATAACATACTATACATCTGACTTATCCTGAAGGCATTCGCAACTCTGTGAAATAATAACAACCTAATTCCCATCCATCTCCCTAACTATCCTAGTCGAGGGGCCTGATCTCATAACAATAAACCCAAGTATCCAACATCAATAGACCATAAGATAGTACAATAACCTAGAATAGTGGAACAATACTTCTCATTAAACCTGTTTTCTATGATAGTTTCCCATGTATAGTTCTCAAGTGGGTGTTCCATACATTTAAAACAACAAGCCACATATATAAAACCAAACACACAAAAGAACTCAGTTATACCCTAAAAACATTAAGGGTAATCCCATTCCATAACATTTAATACACAATAGAGGTCCTATACTGAGGCCCCTCCCAATCTCATGCATCAACAACTAGGTAAGGAACTCATCCTGAGAAGGTTTTTAAAATTCCAATTCAAAATTCCAAACAGAACATTAGTTCTAACCATCTAGGGTAAATTTATCAAAGATAAAGAAAAAACATAATACCATTTCAAACCATAAGAAATTCTATTTTTACCATGGAATTTCTATTTAGGCATTAAATTTCAAACACAAACCAAAACATGTCACATTTTCCAAACATAACCTTATCTGAAATTCATTTTACAATAAAAATAAATTTCAAACAAGAAAAACACACCTAATGGTGCCAAATGGCCATTCCACAATTTTAAGAAACAATTTCTTTTTATAAAACACCAAATATGTCAAAACCTTCCACACAATTTTGAAACCACCCATTCCACATTGTAAACCACTGAACCATTTATTAAAAAGAGATTAATAGAGGATATATAAGTTCTTTTTAGAAAACCTAGTTTTGAGATAAGGACCACATCAAATTGAAGAACACAAGTGGTACTTTCCAAACCATTTTTAAGAAACAACACACACACCATAAACGAACACAATAAAACATTTATCAAAAAAATGATTTTCAGAAATCTAACCCTATAAGAAAAACAAGTTTTATAGAAAATTCTATATGTAAACACCACCCAAAACATCCAACATAACCATTTAAATTAGATACACATTTAATTAAACCTAATTGGATAGACACAAACATTAGAATATTTAATAAAACAACCAAAAACCTATTTTTAACTAAACCTACCAATAAGAAAATACTAACACCAATTAACTATTAATATAATAAGGTTGAGAAACATGTTTTAAGAAATAAATACAAAAACCATTTTATCAAATGGAATAAAATTGGAAGAAAGTTAATAGAGAAACCAACCTCAACATGTGAAAATGCAAAAAAACCTAAATGGAAGGAAGAAAATCACCCCATAGAATATCAACCCACCTTATATAATAAGAATAATGTAGAAACCAAAACATGAGGTTTTAGGGTTTGGATAACTTAAAAAACACAAAAAAAGAAATTAAATACAATTATATTGGAAAAAGAGAGGTCGTTCGGTGAGCGAAATCACAGTCATGTTGGAGCACATGGGAGGAGCTATGTAGGTAGGGTTTGGGGAACACTAAAAAGGTTCTGGTCTTGGGGTTCATGTACGCATAAGGGAAGTAGTATGTTGGTGTTCAGAAGGAAGAGGGAGTTGGGGGATACCACACATAGGTCAAAGCAGGAAGCATTCACCAAATTTCGTTGGTAGGACTAGGAGGGCCTTGGAGGTTGGTCATGTAGTAATGGGTGTCACATAGGAGAGACCAAAGGGGGGAGTCACAACAAACATAGTCCAGAGTAGGGTTGGTTCTCTAGAGGCATTATAGGAAGGGGTTCGGGCTTCGTTGGAGCTGGCTAGTTAGAGGAGGGTACAAGATGGGAGAGTATGAGGGGGGTCCCAATCTGTAGGTAGGGGAAGGGGTGCGTATCAGGCCGCTACATAATGAATGAAGGGGGTGATGAGCTAGGGATTCTCTCCACTAAAAAAATAAAAAATAAATAAAAATAAAATAAAAAAGGACATAATAATAATGTTATAATAATAATAGCTATATTTATTAAAATAATAAAAAAATTAATAATAGAAATAATAATAATGATGATAATAATATTTAAAATAATAATAATAATGAGAATAATAATAATATTAAAAACAACAATAATACTAATAATATTTGTATTACTATTATCAAAACATCCTTATAATTTTTCTTATTTTTCCTTTCACATTTAATTTTAAACAAAATAACTATAGTAACAATTTAATAATATTATTACAATTGTTTGCATAATAATAATATTATTATCAGGGTTTAAACATTCACTGTATTTTATTTTCATATGAAAATTTATTTATTTCAATCATTAGGGAACCGCCTGGGAACCTAGGTTGACCACACAGTTACCACTAACTGTGCGGTGCCTTTGTATTGGTCTGAAACCCATAAAAATTATCAAACATCAAATAATTTAGCCCAATTCTCAACCTGCACCATGAAAAAGAAACCTGAAGAAAATAAATAATAAAATAATATAATTCTAATGGTCTGGGTGTGACCATTCTCCCCACCAGAAAACATTTTACCCCAAGAATGTCAAAGAGACAAATGTAGGTAATGAATTGAGTCCATACCGGAATAGAACTAGAAGAAAAAAAAGAATTTTAGGGGTGGCTATTTATTCCCCAAGTCACACCCAACTGATCTGGACAAAACCACAACCTAAAACAATGTGAGAACATGAGTGTGGTTCTCTCTACCATAAGGATTTTACTAGGATGGAAATTAATACCTAAACACACCACCCCAAGAAGGACCCCATGTAAGAACACCCAAGAGATCCAAACAACCTAATAAAATGAGGGAGAATAACTAAGTAAAGAAACATAAACCAAAAATAAAACTCAAAAACAATGATAATAATTTATTCTTCCACAGAGACATATATCTCTAAATAAA
Source organism: Viscum album (assembly GCA_963277665.1). Classification (NCBI taxonomy): domain Eukaryota; kingdom Viridiplantae; phylum Streptophyta; class Magnoliopsida; order Santalales; family Viscaceae; genus Viscum; species Viscum album. Next base: position 1,219,672,379 of record OY728151.1, read on the forward strand.
CATAGCTATTCCGATATCAACCCATACAAGATCAAAAACCACTTTGAGAAAAATGCATAATTTAGAAAATGATATCCAGAAAAATGAGATATTTTGGATTACAACAGAACAAGTTCATCACACTATTATAATGAAATGAATAACTTACACTGATGGTAAAACTATAAAAGAAAAAAAACAAGAATGAAAAGGCTTTAAATGTTCTAGTCCAAACATGGAACTCACAACCCGGTCCAAGGCATCACACTCTAGAAATCTCCTGACTATACACGATCTTCACCCTAAGATCTGAGGCTGGGGATCTTATGGATGAAGCATCTTATACCTCAACGTCAGACACTATAATCCTATAATCAGAACTCCTTACTCGAACAAAAATTAATAAAGTTCTTTCCTGGGTCACTTGAATGGACTCAACGATAGAAAGGCTTCAAAGGGATGTGAAAAGAAAACGTGGAATTCTTGAACTAGTCATATCTATGGAACATAAGAATGTGGTCTAAAAAAATATAAACATACACCAATGAAAGGGATTATTCATAAATAGGATTCCCTAGTACACCCTGATCCATGGATTGAGGACCCTCACAAGTGATGAGAGGCACCATATTTTCCATGAACTTGTGTTCCTGATTCTATATCCTTGAAGTGGCCGACACATGCCTTCACCAAACACTGGACTTTTTAACTACGAACCTGATCGTACATATATTCACCTTTACCTCATCATGTATGATAAATTGGATGATGATCAAAATTAACACCACCCACATCAACCCCAACTCCAACTATGATGAGAAATCCACCTCCACTGGTCCAAGGCTAGACCCTCCACTAAACCCTAGACAATACAAACTTTAAAAAACCCATAAGTCCCCAACAACCTGAGGAAATTCTATAATCCCCTCAAAATGCTTCACTATCCCTAAAAGACCCCAAAATCCTCGACATACAACAAGCACTCGATAGAAACATGAATTGGGCATGACTCATTAACAACTTCTTGGGGAATTTCTGGGTGGTATATTTAGAACAACACTAAAAACACAATGTAAATAAGAATAATGTCAAACCTCAGTCAAAAGAAACTCCCCGAGCGAAGAAAACCAACCTAGAATCCCAAACAAGCTTAAACACAACCAAAAGAAACACTCCAAACCAACGTTGACAAGCTCATAAGCTAAAAATATACAAACAAAAGAATAAATAACATTTCAAACAACCACTAATTCTTTAAAATTTTAAAACAAACTTCTTATAGGGCCAAATCCAAATACCAAACCCACTTTTCAAGAATGGAGTGCATGCAGGTATACTGGGGAACCTTGTTAAGGGATGGTGCACTCAGACCTTGCAGAGAGGGATATGGGTAAGGTGGCAACGTCCGGCCAGCGGGTTGAAACTGAATGTAGACGGTTCATGTATGGGGGGGATCATGAGGGGCGGTGGTGTTCTCTGGGATTGGTGGGGTTCAGTGCACATTGTGTTCAGTGCTTATTATAGACCAGGCTCTTCCATGGGCGCGGAGTTTAGAGCCCTACTCTCGGGTGTCACTCTTTGCAGGAGGAGAGGTCTTCGGGTGACAGAGGTCGAATCTGATTCGGAGGTTCTGGTCAGATCTCTTCAGTGGGCTTGGGACATAGCTTGGAACCTGGTGTATATTTATAGAAGGTGCAAAGTGGAGACCAACCAGGGTAGGATGGTCCATCATAGTGTACGGGAATCCAACTTTGCAGCTGATACGATGGCCCGTGGGGGAAGGCTAGAGGAGACTTTGATAGTTTATGATAGCCTTAACTCTTTTCCACTCAAATGTGTCAATGTAATCCGGAAGGACGCCCTTGGCCTTCAATACTTCCATCCTTCGTGACATGTATCCCTGGGTTGTAAGGTTTTTATAATAAAATAATAACTTTCAATCAATATCCTATGAGCCGTTATAGGTGAGTCCACACATTTCCATCCTGACATGCCCACACACATGTTACACACATACCCACAGACACAAAAACATCAATAAATAACCCCAATGGATATTCCCATTCAACACCCTCAAATGAAAATCACTTTCATTTTTTTAATCCACCTTACCTATTTAAAACTATTTGAATAAATCACTTTCATTACCAAACCATTTTCATTTCCAAAATCCATTTTAATTATCAAAAAATTATTACACAAATAAAACCATTACAGAGTATATCATATACGAAACTATCTTGGAATGAGGAACTGGTTCTTATGCATCTCCCGATGATATGGTAGTGGGCTTAATCCAATGTAAGGAATAACAATAAGAGGACCTTAAACCAGGATCCTAAGATCCACATGGGTCACTACTCCATGTGTGGTCACAGTGTGGCATTGAGTAACCTCTATTTTCATCCCTCAATCCAAAACAATGACAAAAGACTCAAATCCTATACTACTAGTGGTAACTCAGGTCTCATCATGAGTGAAGGTGATCATGCACGACTCGTAACATACATCCTAAGCTCTTCAAAATCCTAATTTCCATCTATCAAACACCCCAAATATCTAGGGAATGCTTTGATTACATTTTCTCATGAACCAACATGGGATAAACCTGAACCGGTCCCCCGAGCTGGTCCACGACATGGCCTGAAGGGCATTCCCGATCCCTACGGGCTATAAACTAGTGCTGGACATCAAAACATACACATGGAAATGGTGAAAAAACAAAATAAATAACCCGATCCAAATAAAGAGAACCAAACAAGCCATAATATATAACAAGACAACATATATAATATAACCAATACCAGCTACAAGATACTACTCAATTAGATAAAACTCAAAATGCATTTTGGAAAATAAATGAAAAAACTGAACCGTCACCACACAATCTCCATGTGACCTCTTAGTCACCACCAACCATAATGCCAGTTATTCCCCAACAATGACCACCTGTATGGAAACCTGAAAAACATCTGAACTTTCAAAATAGCTCGGATCTACCGACAACGAGTGGTATACATAGGATGTGATCTAACTCTCTAGTAGATAACCACATAATAATCCATTACATTTAATACCCAATGGAAATCATTTATTACTAGTTTGATTTTTTTTTTATCAAAAATACATTTTTATTCACACCTTACCCTCAAAATTCAATGTAAGGATGAAAAAAAGAAAAATGGAAGTTGAGATTTATCTTTTAAAAAATCAACATAGAAATTCTTTTTAAACCATTCAAATGTTCATTGTTTTAAAAAAAATCTTTAAACTAGGTATAAATAACAAGATTATACACAATGTGGGTAACATATCTAATAGTACTCTTAACGAGAAAACACACAAAATCCTATAAACTCAGAGGAAAACCCGAAAATACTATACTTGTGACTCATCCTGAAGGCATTCCATACTCAATGACGTCATAGCGGTAGGCCATTTCTCTACCTATCTTGGTCGAGGTGCCCGATCTCATAGCAATAATCCCATGTATCCACATGTTATAGGCCACTAGCTAGTATAATAACCTAAACTAGTACAACATGTATTATCAGTAAACCTCTTCACTATGATAGGTTTTTATGTATAGTTCTCAAAGGGGGTGTGCCATACATTTCGAATAACATTCCATATATATATAAACAAACACTCTACAGAATAGGGAATCTACCCATCCACCTCAAGGGTAATCCCTTACAATATCATCCAATACACAAGGAAGGTCCTATACGAGGTCCCTCTCAATTTCATGGATATACAACTGGGTATGGAACTCAACCCAAGAAGGGTTTTAAAAAAACTATTTCAATACACCAAATGGGCCTTTATTTCTACCCATCTAGGGTACATTTATCATAGAGAAAGAAAAACCTTAACACCATTTCCATCCATAAGAAATTCCATTTTCACCATGCCCTTACTATTCAGCCATTAAATTTCAAAAACACACCCAAAAAAGTCAAAATTTTCAAACAGACCCTTATCTCAAATTCACTTTACTTTCAAAATGAATTTGAAACTTGCAAAACACACATAAAGGTACAAAACGAGATTTCCACCATTTTAAGAAAAAAAATTCTTTTTATCTAACACCAAACATTTCATAATGTTCCATGTAATTTTGAAACCACCCAATCCATTTTGTAAACCATGGAACCATTTATCAAAAAGAGAGAACAAGAGGAGATATATGTTCTTTTTAGAAAACCAATGTTCGAGAGAAAGAACACTCCAAATGTCATCATCATTTGAAGGACCATACATTGGTGCACTCTATACATACATGGATGTGAACACATCCAGTGGAATATCACAAAGTGGTCCATTACCAAACATTTTGAATATACAACACATGCACCATCCACCAACACAATAAACCATATTATAAATATACTGATTCCATTAATCCATACAAAAAAACATGTTCCAGAAAACATTATTATAGGTAAAAACAACCCCAAAACATCCAACATATCTATTTAATATAGAAACACATTTGATTAAATATAATTAACTTGGAAAAACATGGGAATATTTAATAAAACATTCAAAAACATATTTTTAACCAAACCTAAAAATAAGAAAATGCTACCATTAATTAACTATGAATATAATATGGGTGTGAAACATGTTTTAATAATTAAATAATAAATCTTATGCATCACATGGAATGAAATTGAAATAATGAGAATAGATACACCTACCTCAACATGTTTGAATGTTATAGAAACACAACATAAGGAAGAACCACATCCACAAACCATCACACACAATAGATAATGAGAAAATTAGATTAACCAAAACGTGAGGTGTTAGAGTTTGGGTAACTTAAAAAACAAATAACCAAAATAAATGAAATATCATTAGAATGGATAAGGAGAGGCATGCCGACAAGGTGAATCACAACCACGTTGGAGCAGGGTGGAGTCGCTGTGTGTAGGGGGGGGGGGGGTTCAGGCCATGATGGAAATTAACTAGGATGAGGTTTATTGCATGCATAAGGGATTCAACCCAAGGGGGTGCAAGAAGGAGAGGGAGAACGGTGCCTCTGCGCATAGGCCAGAGTAGGAAGGGTTTTCTATAGCAGGATAGCAATACTGGGAGGGCACCGGAGGTAGGTTGCACACCAGGGGGTGACGAGTATGAGAGAGAAATAGGGGGGGGGGGGGGGGGGTTAGGCACTTAATGTATATGCTGGAGTAGGTAGGGATTTCCATAGGCTTTCCAAGAAGGGGGTTGATCTGCGTCGGAGCTGGCTGGTCAGAGGAGGGTGCAAGAGGGGAGAGAAGAAGGGGGGTCACAATATAATTGTGGGGGGGGGGGGGGGGTACATAGTATGACACCACACATGGGATGAAGAGGGTGATAGGCTAGGGATTCTCCCCACAAAAAATTTAAAATAAAATAATAATTTAAAATAAAATATTTAATAATAATAATAATAAAATAATAATAATACTAGTTATATTAAAAATAATAATAAATTTAATAATAGAAATAATAATAATAAGGGTAATAAAAATTAAAATATTTATAATAATAATAATATTAAAAATTACAATAATAATAATATATTTTTTATTATTTTTATAACATCCACATATTTTTTCATAATTTTCCTTTCCCATTTAATTTAAAATAATAATAATAATATTAAAAATTACAATAACAATAATAATATATTTTTTTTATTATTTTTAGAACATCCACATATTTGTTCATAATTTTACTTTCCCATTTAATTTAAAATAATAATAATAACAGTAACAATTTAATAATAATATTATTTTTATCAGAAAAATAATAATAAAATTATCATTGTTTAAATGTTCACCTTATTTTATTTTCATAAAAATAATTATTTGTTTCAAACAGTAGGTATCTTCACAGGCACCTAGGCTGACCACATGGTTACAACGAACCATGCGCCTGTCTGAAACCCATCAAATTTATCAAACGTTAAAAGAATTTCACTAGGTCTCAACCCGTACCTTTTTGAGGCTAACCAAAGCTAAGAAATTATAAAATAAAATAATTATAATGTTTGGGGTGTGGTAATATGGTTTCACCATATTCTCTTAGTGGATTGGGTTTCCCTGTCTTTCATAGTGGATCAGGTTTCCCTATCTTCCATAGTGGATCAAGCTCATCAACTTGCTTCCCACTATTATAACATGAGATGTAAATATTTAACAACTGTATTTGAGGGATATATAGTTCACACCCATCTCATACTGAAATCATCCATATCTGTTTCACAATATCATAAGAAATCATATCATAACCCATGAAAAGAAGTAGGTTTCATAGGCATATAACTTGTTTATGTGAAATGATTTCATAAACATATAAAACATAAATAAGGAAATATTATAATTAACATATAACCATTGATATAGAATATGTTTTCATAAATATAGTTCTACCAAAACATAATTAATTCGAAGAATGAATATGATTGGACCCTTTTGATCATTTTTCAGAAATAAATGATTAACATCAAGAGATATCATATTAGATTAAATATTATTTTTAAATTTAATTTAAAAACATGTCTTGAGAAAAGTATTCTTTCTTCTATGAAGAATTATTTTTATAACATAGAACATTTTTAAAATAATCTTATTTAAAAATAAACTTTATAACATATAATGAAATCTTGGAAATTATTTAAAAAAAACTTCTTTGAAAACATTTTGAAAACATATGAAGAAAGCATCCAAAAGTATTCAAATACATTTAAATGAAAGCATATAATGGAATCATCAAAAGATTTATGAAACCAATTTCGTTGAAAATTAATCTTGAAAACCTATTTGAAAACCTTATTCTTCGAAAATACTTTTAAAAATTATAAATTAATCTTTGAAATCATTGAAAATAATTTTCATTGGAAAAAACTTTTGAAAAAAATAAATATTTGAAAAAAAAATTAATCCAATTTTTAAATTTAAAAACCATTTTATGAAAACATTTTTAGAAAATATAATTTTTAAGGAACATAGATTTTTGACTCTAGAGGGTGATAAAGAGAGATATTGTTAAAAACACTCTCTCAATTAATTTACTACTAATGAGTGGAAAATGGTATGAAAACATGATTTTATACAGACTAAAAATTCGAGAATAAAATTTATGACTATTCTTGAAATAAGGATAATAAGGTTTCATCAGTGAATATATATTCATAAACAATCTCGATAAACAATGAGATTGTTGTAATAAACTATTACAACTTGGTAACATTAAATCATACTCCCTATAAAAGAAAATGTAATTATATGAAGATTAAAATAACATGAAATGAATTATATTAATTAGATAACATATAAAAGGGAAGTGTATACAACTCATATAAGGATATAGGTTCATATCATGGAATCTTTCTCAAATAAGTATAATTGAGACAAAATTAAATAATTCATTTTGTAATTTTTGAAACATAAACCCCATGAAATAAATATAACCAAAAAGATATGTAAATACCCATAAAATTATTTATAAAAATAATATATTACATACATTGGAATTATGAACAAAAAAAATAAGAAATAGGTGGTGAACATGGCTAGTATTTCCCATAAAATAAAAGTTAGACGTGAAAACCTTTACCTTAGGTCTTGAATTTTCTCATACACAGTTAAGAATGTTGTATAATAAATAATAATTTATTATAAACAAATCATATAACACTATCCTTATATCCAATACCATAAACTATTTTATTATGACTTTTTATTACACATTTATTAAAAATTCGATGTTAATGTTACGTTTCGGGTAATATCAACATTCTTTTTATTATATATTTGGACTTCTTATTTTTGATTCTCATATATAGATCATGATTTAATTATTAATATAATATAAATAAGTATTAATATATAATTAATATCCCTTAAATAAATAGTTATAATAATCTATAAAATATTGATATATAAAATGGAATGCATCATCTATAGAGACGGTAGGCCGTACATACGAATAAACATTGTTTCTGTTTTCCTGTCATATTGAAATAAATGAATTAATTGAAATATATATATACCATAATTGAATTATAATTATTATATAATATATATTATATAATTTCACTAAATTCATACTTAATACATTCCATGTAAACTATGAACGAATCACATCTCTTTGAGGAGGAAATTGTCTACACACCCACAAATGATGTTATTATGTTTACAAAATAATTGAATAAATGAAAGTATGATTTATTTAATAATTAAATAAGAATAAATAATTTAAAAATTTCATATATATCAAATAAAAATATATTTTCCATCATAATTTCCTATAATAAGATGTGCTAAAGTAAAAGCGAACAACATCATTTTGTGAGGCGGAAGTTCTCTGTAAACAAGAACAAAATGTTTGTTACACATTAGTTGGATGATTTTGTAAGTGTAGGGATAAAACCTTTTAATAAAAAAATATCAGTATATTTCGGATAGTTAGGTTTTTATATATGTATTTAATAAGAAATATTTGGGTTGTGGAAAAAAAAATTGGAGCTTGAGGAAGTATGTTACCACTTCTTTGGGTAACTTCTTTTTGATTGAATCAAAGGGATTCTATTGTAGACATTATTACCAAAGGGATGATTCTTGGAATAAATAAAAGATGTTTCTATATTATTTTATAATTGTTTTTGGGAGAAAAACTTCTTGAGAGGTGTGCATAAGTTGAAATAGTGAGTTCCTTTTTATAGCGATGGACGAGTGACAGTGTTGTAAATGATTGAAATATGAATTTAAACAACATTATTACTATGAAAATTGGATCCAATAATGGTAAAAATAATATAAAAGGGATTATAGAGTAGAAATATGAACATAAACTAGATGTTTTACAAGTGTATAGGTCATTTTCATCCTTAAGATGAATGTTTAGTCCTTTATGTTGTTATTTTTTCTCTTAATCACTAATATAAATATTGACCACTTTAAGTGATATATGTTTGTAAAAAACTAAGTTTATTATATTATACATTATAAATTATTGTGATTAAAAATATAGTATCCATTTTTGATAATAAAAATCACATAAGTGGCATAAATTAATTCAAAATTAATCTTGTGGATATTCCATGACAGTGGGGTTTTATGTGAAATGGTACAAAAGATTGAAATGTTTTGATAACTAATTGAAAGGTGAAATTGGTTAAAATGACCTAAATTAGATTAATTGATTTATAATTGATATAATTAGACTTTAATATCAAACTAAATTATAGTATAACTATATAAATAAATTATATGAAATATAAGTATTGAATTAAAATTCAGTTTAATTCACTATTCATCAAAAATTGAAAGATAAAAAAAATAAAAAAATGAAACGAAATTAAAATTTTATATTAATATTCAAAAAATGATGTTAATTTCTTAAAAAAATATAAACATGTCAAAAAATAATATTTAAAAACAATTTTCGAATAAAATGTGGTAAAATTACCTTTTAAGAAAATTCATATTTTTATTCATAAATTTTTTATTATTATCTAATTTATATATAATATATTGGATGAGTATAAAATATATGTATTGAACTTATAATATATAAATTTAATCAGACCATTAATCCAAAGTGTTTTGTTCCATATATAGAGGTAAAATTGCGTTTTTTCATAGAAAAATGATTTCTTGGGAACATAATTTATTTTTTTTAAATAGTTCATACATTCACTTATAACAATTTATAACAAAATGATTCACTTTATATAAAAGTGAAAACCATATTTTCAAAAAATTTCTAATCTTATTCATAACGTCCATTCCAATATCTATGTGGTAGATATAATAATAGTTTCATAATAATTTTACGAGTATAATATTATTCTGTAAAACTCAACCTTATGTGAAACACAAGATATCAAAGGAACTCAGAGTTATGTGTAAAACATGATAGACATCGTGTTGTGTTTAGTGAAAGAAAATCTATTTATTATGTGTACTTCAATCTTTATTTTTTTTAAATAACATAATCCAAACATATTTATTTTGATTAACAAAAGATATATTTATTATTGTATAAAATGTAAAATTTAAAAATATTAAATTAACTGGGAAAATTACTTCATAAAACGTCAGGGTGTCACATTCTACCCCTAAAAAATGAATTACTCTCTCAAAATTCATCTTGGTTATCAAAGGGCTTATAATTGAAATTTACTATCAGGAAAACCCACATTGAAAAAATTAGTACGAAAACATCCTTTAAAAAGGGGAAATCAGAAACATAATAGTTACCCAAAGAAACACATAACTAGGATTCCACATACAATAACGTAGGGGGAAAGTGAAAACATAGTCATGGAAGAAAAATATAACTTTTGAGTTCTGATGGAGCGTAAGAGAGATAATTTTTATGATAAATATTACAATAACAAATCCATAAATCTACGGGGTAATAATGGCATAATGACCCATACTTTACATACATAGTTAATACTTCAAAATTTATGTACACTTATTACAACATATAACAAAACCATGAAAGGACCGTATAGGTATAGTGTCTTTAGAAACTGGGAAACATAAACAACTAGTTCATAAAGCATCTACACTGTCTCTCATTTATTTCATCATATCTAGAGTTCCTTTTTTCATATCCTACTTAATAACCTTCTTCCTGACCTGGGGATGGAAAACATACAAAAGGGTGAGCTCAAATGCTCAGTAAGGGTAAACAAAATAAATATCAATCACCTCATATTGATAAGAACATAACATTTTGGAAATCTTAACCTGCAAAAGAGATCATAATTTCATAAAATAGGTTAAATCATACTAGTGAAATTTAATCCCAATTATCATAACTTAAAACATGAAACATTGTGGCATACACACATAATCATATAGAACCATTTCTTATTAGTCAAGACTCATTTTCAAGACTATCTTAGCGGACAAAGTCCATTTCTGAACCGAGTTCACTCCTCGTTTCAGTCCCATTTCACTGAACTGGATTAACCTGCCATTCCATCCATGTCTATCTCATGAGATATAATTCTTTACCCAATGCATTGAACGTAGATATAGGTCACACACATCTCATAATGAAACCATTCTTATGTGTTCCACAAAATCAAAAATCATACATCATAGCATAACCCATGTAATAAAAATGGGATTCTTAAACATCCTGCCATCACAACATAAATAATATAAGATAAAAAAGGACATCATAAAATTAATTCCATCATAACATAATCAAATAAATTTAAAAATAGGGATAGAAACAAAACCCTATATTATCTTAGATGGAAAATAATTTTGATAAAACACTTGAACTCCATTCTTGAGGAAATTATCCTTTCTACTTCAAAAACATTTTCCTTTCTTAACATGTCATATAATTTTAAACTAAAAGAAGTTTATTAAAAATAAAATTGAAAACTTGTAAAGCAAACGTCATGGAAATAATTTTATAAAAATCCATTCATGCCGTATAAGTTAAAAAAACATTCTTCTCGTACATTGGCCGGAAAAGTCAAAAAAGTACCTCATACTAAAAACAAAAAAAGATTCCTTTCATATCTTTTAAGAAAAACTCACCAATGAGTAAAATTGGATTTAAAAAATCATATGTGGATGGAAATAATATTACATATTGAGGAAACATGGACGTGGATGATAAATATTCCCCAGTAAAATATGAAGTATAAACAATATCGGATAAAAATGAGATTCTGTGATTTTCTCTTACCTTAGGTCTGATTTGCTTTGTAAGTGTTCAAACCTCTTGTATAATGATTTAAATAATGTCATTGATATATTATAGAATCATACTCATTGTTATGATATCATATATGGTCATATTCTAAGCTTTTTATTAGTAATATTTCTTTGCTACTTGTTATTCGGGTGTTTATTACTTTTTGTTCTTATGCGTATTTTGTCGAATAAATTCTTATTCTTCTCTTTAGGTTATAGATAACTCATTTATAGAATGGTATTAGTGTAATATATATCATATTTATTCATTCAATTCATTTATATAATCATTATGCAATGAAGATCATGTAGAACGAGTCGCATCACATCGTGGAGACGGTATTCCGTACGTACTCACGAGCGATGATATCGTTCCCATGATCGTGGAATTGTATTGGAGTGTATGTACACTATTTCAGAATCAATATCACTTTACAATAATAATATATAGTTATTATTTACACCATTATTCCCATCCAAGTAAGATGGGGGTGGAAAATAGATTACACCACGGCGTGGAGACGGTATTCCGTACGTACGCACGCGCGGTGATTTCGTTTTCCGTAGGATGGATAGATGATGAAATAGGTTTGTTTAATACTTATAATAACATATTAGTATATGAGTGATACTGATGTTATTACTTCATAATGAAACAACTAAATAATAATAAGTGGAAGAAGAAATAAAGTTGAAAGAATCGGTAACGGACATTACCTCTTCTTTGAAGCGCCTCTTTGAGACCTTCTCTTAGGGCACTAAAATTGGTCTTTGAAGAAGACCAGGACCTCTAGGATGTTTCTAGGGAAGTGGAGAAGAGAATTTTTTGGGGGTTGGCTGAGCGTGAAGGCTCAAAGTGTTGTGAGGAAGAGAGTGAGGAGGTGCCTTTTTATCTGGGAGGAGAGGGGCACCTTTGAAAAAACAAAAAATATTATTTTATTATAAAGTCATATTCGGTTTTAATAGCTCCAAATTGATTTATTTAGAAGCTAAGGTGGGGATGGGTCGAAATAATTTAATCCAATAGAATTTATACAAGTTTAGGTATCTATTTTAACCTTATCATTTAGATTTAACTTTAAGTTAAATAATTTTACTTTTACTGTGTCCTCTTGTTTTCTTACACTATAAGGTTAATAAACGTACTATAACAAGCCAAACGAACCCCAATTTGTTTATTATTAATATATATAACCTTATCTAAGTCATTTGGACGAACTTTAAATTTTCAGGAATAAAATAACAATTAATAATATAATATTTGTTTTAAAAACTATTTTATGTCAATTTTGAAACTATTTGGTAATTGTTTTTTGTGAAAATCATAACAGAAATATTAGTTCGAAATAAGTTAATAAAATCAATACTAACATGTCATATTAACCTAGAAAATTATTGTAATTAATAAAAAGTCTCAAATTATTCTTTAAATAAAATAATATTAAATGTCCTTATCTAATACAAGTGGGCCTAAATGGTCATATTTAATTCCTAAGGTTGTTTTTGGTCGAATTACACTTATCCAATAGAATTAGGACATGTGTTAGTGTAATAATAATATCATTTTTACCCTTAATTACCCTATTTACTTTTAACCGTGGTAAAAAAAAGTAAAAAGTTACTATTCACCAAAAATTATTTTCATCTCATTGAACTGCATTTTAGTCCTTGATATTAACCGTGTCTCTCGGAGTTTTGAAATTCCACTCACAGAAGCGGTAAAATTAAGTTTTATGTGAATTTGGAAATTCTCCTAGGCGGTGGGTAAGAGACGGTGAAAAGTTCAATAAAATTTTTAAATATCTAAAATTATTATAAAATGAATCCAATGAATTGAATTGAACTTATATAGGTATTATGTATCAATTTTGATCTAAAATAAATTTAAATAAAATAAATAATTATTTAAATAAAAAGTCGGTCTTTAAATAGTAACCCAATGTTTTCACTATTCATCAAAAATTGAAAGTTTTCAGAAAAATACCAAAATTTCACCCTAGGATAATTTCGATATTCCGAATCCAAAAATGAAGTCCGTTTTGAAACATAAAAATTACAAAATTTCAAAAAGTGGGTATTACTATTCATAACGGCTAGTTTTAATAATATTTTAATAGCATATCGTTGTTTAGTGAAACTCGGTATTGCGTACAATGCAAGCTATCGAGGAAGGCCGCGGTTGCGTGTAAAGAAAGCCAAGATAGTGTTGTGTGTAGTGAAAGATTCCTTTGATGATGTATATAACATAAAAACAAAATATTTCTCATAAAAGTATCAGGTGTTACATTCTACCCCCCTTAAAATGAATTTCGCCCTCGAAATTTGTCACTTTGTAACAAACAGATGAGGATACCTCTCCCTCATCATATCCTCATGCTCCCATGTATCTTCTTATTGGTGGTTCCTCCATAAAACTTTCATCAAGCGAGTGGTCTTGATCCATAGGAATTTTTCGCTACGATTGAGAATCTCTATCGGCTGTTCATCATAAGAAAGATCATGTTTCAGCAGTACAACGTCTGAGCTGAGTACATGTGAAGGATCAGGTATATACTTTCTCAAGAGAGATACATGGAACACATCGTGAACTTGAGAGAGATCCGGTGGAAGCGCCAATCGGTAAGCTACCTTCCCAACACGATCCATTATTTTGAAAGGACCGATATACCTAGGGCGCAACTTTCCATTCTTTCCAAATCTTATTACTCTCTTCCAAAGAGATATTCGTAAGAACACATCATCACCCACTTCAAAATATAGGTCTTTTCTTCAGTTATCGGCATAACTTTTTTTGTCGACTCTGAGCTACTCTTTTGCGTTGTTGAATAGATCTGACCTTTTCTGCCATCTCATCAACAAGATCAGGTCCTAATAGATTTCTTTCCCCAACTTCATCCCAGCAAGTTGGAGTCCTGCATTTCTTTCCATATGGAGCTTCATAAGGAGCCATATGAATACTAGAGTGAAAGTTATTATTATAAGAAAATTCCACCAAAGGTAGGTGTTGATACCAACCACCTTTGAAATCCATATAGAAAGCTCCCAACATATCTTCTAGAGTTTTAATTGTCCTCTTAGACTGACTGTCTGTCTGAGGATGATAAGCAGTGCTGAAACTCAACTCTGTATCCAGAGTATGCTGAAGACTTTTCCAGAACTTTAAGGTAAATCTCGGATCCCGATCAGATATAATGGAAAGCGGTACTCCATGCAATCTTGCCACTTCCTTTACATATATCCAGGCAAGCTGATCCAGAGAGAAATTCCTCTATAATAGCAATGAAGTGTGCCGACTTTGTAAGATGATCAACTATGGCCCAGATAGCATTATTGACTTGGGATGTTTTAGGAAGTCCGGTGACAAAGTCCATAGTGATGTTTTTCCATTTCCATTCGGGTATGGGTAATGGTTGTAACATCCCCTTAGACTTCTGTCTCTCAGCTTTAACTTGATGAAAAACCAAGCATCGAGAGGCATATTCAGCAACATCTCTTTTCATGTCGTCCCACCAGAAGTACTCTTTTAGGTCCCTATACATCTTTGTGCTTCCAGGATGAATAGAGAATGAAGAACTATGAGCCTCATCGAGCAGCTGCTTCTTTAATTATGGGATGGGAGGAACACAAACCTGATTCCTGAACCTTATTATTCCATCACAATCAAGGTTGAATTCAGGAACATTTCTCACCTTCTTTTGTGACTCTACATCTTCTTTCTGTGCCTCTTTAATCTTCACATTTATAGATAGTTGAACATTCATTTGAGAAAGATACGATTTTCCCCTTCCATTATAATTCCAAGATCCATCCTTTGTAAATCCATAAATATTGGATCTTTTGTGATCCTCATCATGGATAAGCTAGCATGGTCTTATCAACTTAATGCATTTGCCACCTTGTTTTCTTTCCCAGGGTGGAAATGAATTGAGCAGTCGTAATCCTTAATCAGCTCCAGCCATCTTCTTTGGCGCATATTCAGCTCCTTTTGTGTGAAAATATACTTTAATATTTTATGATTAGTATAAATGTCACACCTTTCTCCATAAAGATAATGCCTCCAAATCTTTCATGCAAAGATTACCATAGCTAAATTCAAATCATGAGTTGGGTAATTCTTCTCATGGATTTTCAACTGTTGTAAGTCATAAGCTATCACCATATCGTTTTGCATGAGAACACACCACAATCCATTCTTGGATGCATCACTGTAGATCACAAACCTTTCTCCACTACAAGGAAGTGTGAGAATAGGTGCATTGTATAACCTTCTTTTCAACTCCTTGAAATCCTCTTCACATTCCTCCGTCCACACGAACTTAACTCCTTTTCGAGTCAACCTGGTGAGTGGATTAGATAATTGTGAAAAATCTTTCACAAAACGTCGATAATATCCAGCCAAACTAAGAAAACTTCAGATCTCGGTTACTGTTGTTGGTCTCGACCATCTTTCAATAACCTCTGTTTTTTCTAGATCCGCATATATCCCCTCTTTTGATATTATGTGACCCAAAAATGCAACTTTTTTAAGCCAAAATTCACACTTGGTAAATTTAGTATAAAGCTTCTCCTTTCTCAGGGTCTTCAATACAATTCTCACATGATCTTCATGTTCTTCCTTTCTCTTTTAATAGAAAAGAATATCGTCTATAAGGACTACCAAAAACTGATCAAGATAGTCTATAAAGACTCTATTCATCAGATCCATGAAGATAGCAGGGGCATTAGTAAGACCAAATGGAATCACTATAAATTCATAGTGTCCATACCTTGTACGGAATGTCGTCTTTGGTATATCCTCCCTTTTGAACCCTAATTGATGATACCCTGAACGAAGATCAATCTTGGAAAAGTATTTATCTCTACGTAGTTGGTCAAATAAGTCATCAATATGCTGGAGAGGATATTTGTTCTTGATAGTGATCTTGCTAAGTTCTTGATAATCAATGTAGAGTCTCATTGATCCATCTTTCTTCTTAACAAATAGAACAGGTGCTCCCCAAGGTGACACACTAGGGTATATGAATCCTTTATCAATATTCTCTTGGAGTTTCTTCTTCAATTCTTGCAACTCAATTGGGGCCATTCTATAAGGTGTCTTTGAAATAGGCAAATCACCCGGTACGAGTTCTATTGAAAACTCAACTTCACGATTTGGTGGAAGAACCGACAATTCCTCTGGAAAGACATCATCAAACTCCTGTACAATGGGAATATTCTTAATCTTGAGTTTCTCACCAAACATTTGAGATAAATAACCATCATTTAGTGGAATCAAGACCCATAAGATGGAAGAAATTTCCACTGGAAGGATATGTTCATCCTTGCATCGATAGACGATCATAGATTGATCTGGATTATGAAATGTGACTTCCCTTCTTTGGAAATTTATATTATATCCATATAGAGAATGCCAATCCATGCCAATAATCACATCAAATTCCACTATAGGAAGGATCAAAAGATTTTCAGGAAGCACATTCCCACAAACTTCAATCAGAGAAGAATTATAAACTTTTGATGCAACTGTTGTGCAATTAGGGGTTGTCACAGCTAACTCAACATCTAATTGTTGAGGTAATACGATGATACCCTTAGAAAATTCTTCAGAAATAAAAGAGTGGGTGGATCCAGAATAAAATAAAACATTTGTTACTTTAGAGTGTATGGTAAGTGTGCCTTTCCCCACTTCGTTATCGTACTCCACATCGCTGATAGAAATTGCATGTGACTTTCCTTTATCTTTAGCCTTAAGAGTTTGTTGACGTCTATCATCATCAACAACCCTTGGATTAGGGCATTGATTGGCATAATTCCCCATTTCCTTTCACTTGTAACATTGAAGTGTAGGAGGTGC
Organism: Viscum album; assembly: GCA_963277665.1. Classification (NCBI taxonomy): domain Eukaryota; kingdom Viridiplantae; phylum Streptophyta; class Magnoliopsida; order Santalales; family Viscaceae; genus Viscum; species Viscum album. The sequence continues at coordinate 1,219,689,938 of OY728151.1, forward strand.
ACTCTGTGTGGCCTTTTCTTTGTTCGCATCACTAGACATCTTCTTCCCATCATTGCGGCATTCAAATGCCCGATGACCTTCCTTTCCACATTTGAAACATTTACTTGTCTCTTTAAGACAAATCCCCCATGTTTCTTTCCACACATTGAGCATAAGGGAAAACTCATCTTATTTTCAGTGTTCTCTTTAGATTTTCGTTTGAATTCCATTTTCCTCTTCTTATCAAATGTATATGACTGATGGGTTACTCCAATCTCCATATCAACCTTGAGAGCACATCGAACAATTTCCTCGTAGCTATTGAAGTCCTTTATGGCTAACGCCATTTGAAGACTTGGTTTTAATCCACTAAAGAATCGATCGATCTTACTCTTAGGTTGGATAATAATACCAGAAGCGTACCTTGAAAGTCTTGTAAAATTTTCTTCGTAGGTACCAACAGATTCATCATGCTTTTTCTTTAGTTCAAGAAACTCCTTCTCCATCTTTTTTGGGAGAAAACGAGGGAATTAATTATTGAAAAATAAGTTCTTGAACTCGTCCCATTCCATTTACTCAATTTCATCCCTTTTCCTCGTATTCTTGATAAGATTCCACCATTGATCAGCTTCACCTTCCAAATGATAAACTCATAAGATGACTTTATCATGTTCAGAACATTGAAGAACTGAAACTATCTTTTTAGTGGTACGGATCCATTATTCAGCCACTAATGGATCAGTAGACCCACTGAATGAGGGTGGACGCCGCCTCATGAAGGATTCAACAGAATGTTTCTCCTTCCTTTGCTCATTTGTATGTCGTGCATTATTCATAGCTTGAGAAAGTTGTGTAATCATGGATAGAAAATTTTTCATTCCAACTCCCATAACGTTTGGTTTCTCAGGGGGACAATCATTGCATTTCCCATCACATTCCACATTAACACGGTTCATTCGGGTTCCAGCCATTGACTAAAACCAAGAAGAATAGTGTGAGAAACACTAATTATAATAGGAAAACCATATAATCAAGAATAAAATTTTACAATTAAGGTATTATCGTAGGTTATTCATGGCCATTTCTAAAACACTAAGATTTTTTTCTATGCTTAGACTTATCCTTAGGGTTTTTACTAAGGCTTTCACTTCCTAGTTTCCAAAGGATGAATATACCTTTCCTCTGATACCAACTATAATGACCCTTACTTTACATACATAGTTAATAATTCAAAATTAAAGTACACTTATTACAACATATAACAAAACCATGAAAGGACTGTATAGGTATAGTGTCTTTAGAAACTGGGAAACATAAACATCTGGTTCATAAAGCATCTACATTGTCTCCCATTTATTTCATCATATCTAGAGTCCCTTTTGGAATATCCTACTTAATAACCTTATTCCTGACCTGGGGAAAGAAAACATACAAAAGGGTGAGCTCAAATGCTCATTAAGGGTAAAAAAAAGAAATATCAATCACATCATATTCATAAGAACATAATATTTTGGAAATCTTAACCTGTAAAAGAGATCATAATTTCATAACATAGGATAAATCATAGTAGTGAAATGTAATCCTAATAATCATAACTTAAAACAAGAAACATTTTTTCATACACACATAATCATAGATAATCATTTCTTATTAGTCAAGACTCATTGCCAAGACTATCTTAGCGGACAAAGTCCATTTCTGAACCGAGTTCACTCCTCGTTTCAGTCCTATTTCACGGAACCAGATTAACCTGCCGTTCCAGACATGTCTATCTCATGAGATATAATTATTTACCTAATGAATTGGAGGGAGATATAGCTGCTACCTATCTCATAATTAAACCATTCTTATGTGTGCCAAAAAATCATAAATCATACATCATAGCATAACCCATGTAATAAAAATGGGATTCTTAAACATCATGCCATTATAACATAAATCATATAAGATAAAAAAGGACATCATAAAATTAATTACATCATAAAATAATTAAATAAATGTAAAAATAGGGATAGAAACAGAACCCTATAATATCTTAGATGGAAAATAATTTTGATAAAACACTTGAACTCCATTCTTGAGGAAAATATCCTTTCTACTTTAAAAACATTTCCCTTTCTTAACATTTCATATAATTTTAAACTAAAAGAAGTTGATTAAAAATAAACTTGAAAACTTTTAAAGGAATATTCATGGAAATAATGTTCTAAAAATCCATTTATGCTGTATAAGTTGAAAAAACATTCTTCTCGTACATTGGATGAAAAAGTCAAAAAAGTACCTCGTACTAAAAACGACAAAACATTCCTTTCATATCTTTTACTAAAAACTCACCAATGGGTAAAATTGGATTTAAAAATCATATGTGGATGGAAATAATATTACATATTGAGAAAACATGGATGTGGATGATAAATATTCCCCAGTAAATTATGAAGTATAAACAATATCAGATAAAAATGAGAATGTGAGGTTTTCCCTTACCTTAAGTCTGATTTGCTTCGCAAGTGTCTGAACATTCTATATAATGGTTTAAATAATTTAATTTACTTATTCTAGAATTATAATCATTGTTATTATATCATATATGGTCATATTCTTAGCTTCTTATTAGTAATATTTCATTGCTACTGGTTATTCGGGTGTTTATTACTTTTTGTTCTTATGCGTGTTTTGTCGAATAAATTCTTATTCTTCTCTTTAGGTTATAGATTCCTCATTTAAAAAATAGTATTAGTGTACTATATATCATATTTATTCATTAAATCCATTTATATAATCATTATGCAATGAAGATCATGTAGAACGAGTCACATCACATCGTGGAGACGGTATTCCGTACGTACGTACGAGCGATGATATCGTTCCCATGATCGTGGAATTGTATTGGAGTGTATGTATACTATTTCAGAATAAATATCAATTTACAATAATCATATATAGTTATTATTTACACCATTATACCCATCCAAGTAAGATGGTGGTGGAAAATAGATTACACCACGGCGTGGAGACGGTATTCCGTACATACGCACGCGTGGTGATTTCGTTTTCCGTAGGATGGATAGATGGTAAAATAGAGTTCTTTCATACTTATAATAACATATCAGTATAATATTTATACTGATGTTATTACTTCATAATGAAACAACTAAATAAGAATAAGTGGAAGAAGAAATAAAGTTGAAAGAATCGGTAACGGACAATACCTCTTCTTTGAAGCGCCTCTTTGAGACCTCCTCTTAGGGCACTAAAATTGGTATTTAAAGAAGACCATGACCTCTAGGATGTTTCTAGTTAAGTTTAGAAGATAATTTGGCAGGGTTTTTACAATCTTGAAGGCTCAAAGTGGTGTGCGGAAGAGAGTGAGGAGGTGCCCTTTTATAAGGGAGGAGAGGGCCACCTTTGGAAAAACTAAAAATATTATTTTATTATAAAGTCATATTCGGTTTTTAATAGCTAAAAATTGATTTATTTCAAAGATAAGGTGGGTATGGGTATAAATCCTTTAATCCAATATAATTTAGACAAGTTAGGCATCTATTTTAACCTTATCATTTAGATTTAACTTTAAGTTAAATAATTATACTTTTACCGTGTCTTCTTGTTTTCTTGCACTATAAGGTTAATAAACTTTCTATAACAAGACAAACGAACCCCAAGTTGTTTATTATTAATATATATAACCTTATATAATTTATTTTGCCGAAACTTATATTTTCAGGAATAAAATAACAATTAATAATATAATATTTGTTTTAAAAAATATTTTATGTCAATTTTGACACTATTTGGTAATTGATTTTTTTGAAACTCATAACAGAAAGATTAGTTCGAAAAAAGTTAATAAAAGAAATAATAACATGACATATTAACCTAGAAAATTATTGTAATTCATAAAAAGTCTCAAATTACATTTATTTAGGTATTTATAACATCAATTATGTTAACATTTCATTAATAAAATAATTACTACAACATCATTGTGTCATAAATAAATTAAATTATTTAAAGTCTACAAATTACAAATAAAATACCATTATGTAGGAAATATTTTTATCTTTCTAATTAATATTTATAGTCAAATTTATCTTATGTATAGCACTATATTAAAAATGTTTTAGTTATTAAACTTTGATTTTAACTATTTTAACTATTCTTTAAATAAAATAATATTAAATGTCCTAATCTAATCCAAGTGGCCCTAAATGGTAATATATTATTCATAAGGTTGTTTTTTGTCGAATTAAACTTATCCAATAGAATTAAGACATGTGTTAGGGTAATAATAATATCATTTTTACCCTTAATTACCCTATTTACTTAAAACCGTGGTAAAAAAAAGTAAAAAGTTACTATTCATCAAAAATTATTTTCATCTCATTGTATAACAACCCATACTTTACATACACTGTTGTTACATTAGAATTGAATTACACTTGTTACAACATATAACAAAACTAGGAAAGGACCGTATAGGTATAGTGTCTTTAGAAACTGGGAAACATAAACAACTGGTTCATAAAGCGTCTACACTGTCTCCCATTTATTTCATCATATCTATAGTCCATTTTGGCATATCTTACTTAATAACCTTCTTCCTGACCTGGGGAAAGAAAACATTCAAAAGGGTGAGCTCAAATTCTTAGTAAGCATAAACAAAAGAAATATCAATCACATCAAAATAAAAACATAAAATTTTGGAAATCTTACCCTGCAAAAGAGATCATAATTTCATAACATGGGATAAATCATGGTAGTGAAATATAATCCCAATAATCATAACATAAAACATGAAACTATGTGGCATAAACACATAATCATAGATAATCATTTCTTATTAGTCAAGACTCATTTCCAAGACTATCTTAGTGGACAAAGTCCATTTTTGAACCGAGTTCACTCCTCGTTTCAGTCCTGTTTCACTAAACCAGTATAACCAACCGTTCCAGCCATGTCTATATCATGAGATATAAAATCTTTACCCAATGCATTTGAGGGAGATATAGGTCCCACCCATCTCATAATGATACCATTCTTATGTGTGCCACAAAATCATAAATCATACATCATTGCATAACCCATGTAATAAAAATGGGAATCTTAAACATCGTGACATCATAAAACAATTCATATAAGATAAAGGAATTCATAAAAATATTTCCATTACAACATAATAAAATCAATGTAATAATAGGGATAGAAATAGTACCCTTTATTATCTTAGATGGAAAATAATTTTGATAAAATACTTGAACTCCATTCTTGAGGAAAATATCCTTTCTATTTCAAAAACACTTTTCATTTCTTAACATGTCATACAATTATAAAATAAAAGAAGCTGATTAAAAATAAACTTGGAAACTTGTAAAGGAATCTTCTTCGAAAAAATGTTTTAAAAATCCGTTCATACCATATAAGTTAAAAAAACATTCTTCTCGTACTTTTGTCGGAAAAGTCAAAAAGTACCTCGTATGAAAAACAACAAAAGATTCCTTTCATATCTTTTACTAAAAAACTCACCGAAGGGTAAAATTGGATTTAAAAAATTGTAGGTGTATGGAAATAATATTACATATTGAGGAAACATGGATGTGGATGATAAAATACACCCCAGTAAATATCAAAGTATAAACATTCTCAGATAAAAATGAGATTGTGATATTTTCCCTTACCTTAGGTCCGATTTGTTTCGTAAGTGTCCGAACCTCCTGTATAATGATTTAAATAATTTTATTGACTTATTCTAGAATCATACTTATTTTTATGATATCATATATGGTCATATTCTTATATTCTTAGAAGTAATATTTCATTGCTACTTGTTATTCCGGTGTTTATAACTTTTTGTTCTTACGCATGTTTTGTCAAATAAATTCTTATTCTTCTCTTTAGGTTATAGATACATCATTTAAAGAATGGTATTAATGTAGTATATATCATATTTATTCATTCAATTAATTTATATAATCAATATGCAATGGAGATCATGTAGAACGAATCACATCACATCATGGAGATGGTATTGCGTACGTACGCACGAGCGATGATATCATTCCCATGATCGTGGAATTGTATTAGAGTTTATATATACTATTTAAGAATCAATATCACTTTAGAATAATCATATATAGTCATTATTTAGACCATTATACCCATCTAATTAAGGTGGTGGTGGAAAATAGATTACACCACAGCGTGGAGACGGTATTCTGTACGTACGCACGCGCGGTGATTTTGTTTTCCGTAGGATGGATAGATGGTGAAATAGGGTTGTTTCATAATTATAATAACATATCAGTATATGAGTGATACTGATGTTATTACTTTATAATGAAACAACTAAAGAATAAGAAGTTGAAGAAGAAAGAATTTGGAAAGGATCGGTAATGGATATTACATCTTTTTTGACGTGCCTCTTCTTAACCTCCTCTTAGGGCACTAGGGTTGGTCTTTGAAGAAGACCAGAACCTCTAGTATGATTCTAGGGAAGTGGAGAGGAGAGAGTGGCAGGGGTTTGACGAGCTTGAAGGCTCAAATTGGTGTGAGTAGGAGAGGGAGGAGGTGCCCTTTTATAAGGGAGGAGAGGGGCACCTTTGGAATAACTAAAAATATTATTATATTATAAAGTCAAATTCGGTTTTTAATAGCTCCAAATTGATATATTTCTAAGATAAGGTGGGTAGGGGTCTAAATAATCTCATCCAATAGAATTTAGACAAGTTTAGGTATCAATTTTAACCTTATCATTTAGATTTAACTTTAAGTTAGATAATTTAACTTTTACCGTGTCTTCTTTTTTTCTTACACTATATGGTTAATAAACATACTATATCAAGCTAAACGAACCCCAAGTTGTTTATTATTAATATATATAACCTTATCTAAGTAATTTGTCCGAACCTTAGATTTTTAGGAATAAAATAACAATTAATAATATAGTATTTGTTTTAAAAACTATTTTATGTCAATTTTGACACTATTTAGTAATTGATTTATGTGAAAATCAAAACAGAATGATTATTTATAAAAAAGTTAATTAAATCAATACTAACATGTCATATTAACCTAGAAAATTAGTGTAATTCATAAAAAGTCTTAAATTACATTTATTTGGGTATTTATAACATCAATTATGTCAATATTTCATTAATAAGATAATTACTGCATCATCGTTGTGTCATAAATAAAGTAAATTATTTTAAGTCTAAAAATTACAAATAAAATACCATTATGTAGGAAATATTTTTATACTTCTAATGAATATTTATATTCGAATTTATCTTATGTATAACCCCATATTAAAAATGATTTAGTTTTTAAACTTTGATTTTAACTATTTTAACTCTTCTTTAAATAAATTGATAATAAATGTCCTAATCTAATCCAAGTGGGCCTAAATGGTCATATTTTATTCTTAAGGTTGTTTTTGGTAGAATTACACTTGTCCAATAGAATTAGGACATGCGTTAGGGTAATATTAATAAAACTTTTACCCTTAATTACCCTATTTACTTTTAACCGTGGTAAAAACAAGTAAAAAGTTACTATTCACCAAAAATTATTTTCATCTCATTGAACCACATTTTTGTCCTTGATATTAACCGTTTCGCTTCGATTTTCGAAATTCCACTCACAGAAGTGGTAAAATTAAGTTTGATGAAAAAAAATCAGTTTTTTAACTACCACTTAGTGGTTTCACAATTCATCAAAAAAATGAAAGTTTCCAGAAAAATACAAAAAATTAGGCCTAAGCTATATTTGATATTATGAATTCAAAAATGATGTTTATTTTAACAAATTAAAAACATATCAGTTACATTAACTAATTTAAAAATTAATTCCCGTTGTCAAGACAAATAGCATGTTTTTAAGAGATAATAACTATCAAAAGATTGACACTTGTTTATGTCTGGTTTAAATGTGAAATTACATCCAATGAACAACATTGTATTAAATTGTAAAAGTATATTATAAATATAATTTAAAACCACTCAAATTAATAATTTATCACTATTAATTATTTATATTAAAAAGTTGTTTTTAATTAAATTTAATAATTTTCACTATTCATCAGAATATGAAAGTTATCCGAAAAGTACCAAAATTTCACCCTAGGCTAATTTCGATATTCCGAATCCAAAAATGAAGTCCATTTTGAAAAATAAAATTTATAAAATTTCAAAAAGTGGTTATTACTATTCATAACGGCTAGTTTTAATAATATTTTAATAGCATATCTTTGTTTAGTGAAACTCGGTATTGCGTACAACGCAAGCTATTGAGGGAGGCCACGGTTGCGTGTAAAGAAAGACAAGCTAGTGTTGTGTGTATTGAAATATTCATTTGATAAAAACAAATTATTTCTCATAAAAGTCTCAGGCGTTACATTCTACCCCCCTTAAAATGATTTTTTCCCTCGAAATTCGTCACTTTGTAACAAAAAGATGAGGATACCTCTCCCTCATCATATCCTCAAGCTCCCATGTAGCTTCTTCTAATTTGTGGTTCCTACATAAAACTTTCACCAATCGAGTGGTCTTGTTTCGTGGGACTTTTTCGCTACGATCCATAGTCTATATCAGCTGTTCTTCATAAGAAAGATCTTGCTCCAGTGGTACAACTTCTGAGTTGAGTAAATGTGAAGGATCAAGTATGTACTTTCTCAGGAGATATACATGGAACACATCATGAACTTGAGAGAGATTCAGTGGAAGCTCCAATCGGTAAGCTACCTTTCCAACACGATCCAGTATTTCTTAAGGACCGATATATCTAGGGCTCAACTTCCCCTTCTTTCCAAATCTCATGACCCTCTTCCAGGGAGATATTCGTAAGTACACTTTATCACCCACTTCAAACTCTAGGTCTTTTCTTCGGTTGTCAGCATAACTTTTCTGTCGACTCTCAGCTACTCTTATGTGTTGTTGAATAGATCAGACCTTTTCTGCCATCTCAACAACAAGATCAGGTCCTAATAGCTTTATTTTCCCAACTTCATCCCAACAAGTTGGAGTCCCGCATTTCTTTCCATAGAGAGCTTCATAAGGAGCCAACTGAATATTGGAGTGAAAGCTGTTATTATAAGAAAATTCCACCAATGGTAGGTGTTGATCCCAACCACATTTGAAATCCATAGAGCAAGCTGTCAACATATCTTCTAGATTTTGAATTGTTCTCTCAGACTGACCATCTGTCTGAGGATGATAAGCAGTGCTGAAACTCAACTCTGTATCCAGAGTATGCTGAAGACTTCACCAGAACTTAGAGGTAAATCTCAGATCCCTATCAGATATAATAGAAAGTGGTACTCCATGAAATCTTACCAATTCCTTTACATATATCCTGGCAAGCTGATCTAGAGAGAAATCCTCTCTAATAGCAATGAAATGTGCGTACTTTGTAAGACGATCAACTATGACCCAGATATCATTATTGCCTTTAGATGTTTTAGGAAGTACTATGACAAAGTCCATAGTGATGTTTTCCCATTTCCATTCGGGTATGGGTAATGGTTGTAACATCCCCTTAGACTTCTGTCTCTTAGCTTTAACTTGGTGACAAACCAAGCATCGAGAGACATATTCAGAAACATCTCTTTTCATGCCATCCCACCAGAAGTACTCTTTCAGGTCCCTATACATCTTCGTGCTCCCAGGATGAATAGAGAATGAAGAACTATGAGCCTCATCCAGCAGCTCCTTCTTTAATTCGGGGATGGGAGGAACACAAACCCAATTCCTGAACTTTATTATCTCATCACAATCAAGGTTGAATTTAGGAATATTTCTCACCTTCTTTTGAAACTCTACATCTTCTTTCTGCGCCTCTTTAATCTTCACATGTATAGATGGTTAAACATTCATTTGAGAAAGATACAATTTTTCCCTTTCCATTATAATTCCAAGATCCATCCTTTGTAAATCCATAAATATTGGAACTTTTGTGATCCTCATCATGGATAAACTGGCATGGTCTTGTCGACTTAATGCTTCTTCCACCTTATTTGCTATCCCAGGGTGGTAATGAATTGAGCAGTTGTAATCCTTAATCAGCTCTAACCATCTTCTTTGGTGCATATTCATCTCCTTTTGTGTGAGAATATACTTTAAACTTTTATGATCAGTATAAATGTCACACCTTTCTCCATAAATATAATGCCTCCAAATCGTTAATGCAATGATTACGGCAGCTAAATCCAAATCATGTGTTGGGTAATTTTGCTCATGGATTTTCAACTATCGTGAGGCATAAGCTATCACCATATAATTTTTCATAAGAACACACCCCAGTCCCTTCATGGATACATAACTATAGATCACAAACCTTTCTCCACTACAAGGCAGTGTGAGAGGAGGTTCACTGGATAACCTTCTTTTCAACTCCTTGAAATTCTCTTCACATTCTTCCGTCCAAACAAACTTAACTCCTTTCTGAGTCAACTTGTTGAGTGGATTAGATAATCGTGAAAAATATTTCACAAAACATCGATAATATCCAGCCAAACCAAGAAAACTTCGGATCTCAGTTACTGTTGTTGGTCTCGACCATTTTTCGATAACCTCTGTTTTTGCTGGATCCACAGATATCCCCTCTTTTGAGATTATGTGCCCCCAAAATGAAACTCTTTGAAGCCAAAATTCACACTTGGTAAATTTGGCATAAAGCTTCTCCTTTCTCAGGGTCTTCAATATAATTCTCAAGTGATCTTCATGTTCTTCCTTTCTCTTTGAATAGACAAGAATATCGTCTATAATGACTACCACAAATTGATCAAGATAGTCTCTAAAGACTCTATTCATCAGATCCATGAAGATATAAGGGGAATTAGTAAGACCAAATGGAATAAATATAAATTCATAGTGTCCATACCTTTTATGGAAATTCGTCTTTGTTATATCCTCCCATTTGACCCTTAATTGATGATACCCTAAACGAAGATCAATCTTGGAAAAGTATTGAGCTCCGCGTAGTTGGTCAAATAAGTCATCAATGCGTGGGAGAGGATATTTGTTCTTGATAGTGATCTTGTTAAGTTATCGATAATCAATGCAGAGTCTCATTGATCCATCTTTTTTCTTAACAAACAGAACAGGTGCTCCCCAAGGTGATGCACTAGGGCGTATGAATCCCTTATCAAGATTCTCTTGGAGTTGCTTCTTCAATTCCTGCAACTCAATTGGGGCCATTCTATAAGGTGTCTTTGAAACAGGAAAATCACCCAGTATGAGTTCTATTGAAAACTCAACTTCACGATTTGGTGGAAGACCGGGAAATTCCTCCAGAAAGACATCATCAAACTCCCGTATAATGGGCATATTATTAATCGTGAGTTTCTCACAAACCATTTGAGATAAATAACCCTCATTTAGTGGAATCAAGACACATAAGATGGAAGAAATTTCCGCTGGAAGGTTATGTTCATCTTTGCATCGATCGACGATCATAGATTGATCTGGAATATGAAATGTGACTTTACTTATTTGGCAATTGATATGAGATCCATATAAAGAAAGCCAATCCATGCCAAGAATCACATCAAATTCCACTACAGGAAGGATCACAAGATTTGCAGGAAGCACTTTCCCACAAACTTCAATTGGGGAAGAATTATAAACTTTTGATGCGACTGTTGTGCCATTAGGTGTTGTCACAGCTAACTCAACATCTAATTGTTGAGGTAATACAGTGATATCCTTAGAAAATTATTCAGAAATAAAAGAGTGGGTGGATCCAGAATCAAATAAAACATTTTCTACTTTAGAGTGGATGGTAAGTGTACCTTTCACCACATCGTTATCGTACTCCACATCGCTGATAGAAATTTCATGCGACTTTTCTTTGTCTTTAGCCTTAATATTTTGTTGATGTCTATCATCATCAACAACCCTTGGATTAGGGCATTTATTGGAATAATTCCCCATCTCCTTGCACTTGAAACATTGAAGTGTAGTAGGTTCATTCTGTGTGTCCCTTCCTTTGTTTGCATCATTAGACATCTTCTTCCCATCATTGCGGCATTCAAATGCCCGATAAACTTCCTTTCCACATTTGAAACATTTACTTGTCCCTTAATGACAACTCCCTCCATGTTTCTTTCCACACTTTGAGCATAAGGGAAAGCTCATCTTCTTTTCAGTGTGCTCTTTAGATTTTCCTTGGAATTAAATTTTCCCCTTCTTATCAAAACCATATGACTGATGGGTTACTCCAATATCCATCTTGACTTTGAGAGCACATCGAACGATTTCCTCATATCTATTAAAGTCCCTTATGGATAACGCCCTTCGAAGACTTGGTTTTAAGCCACTAAAGAATCGATCGATCTTACTCTCAGGTTGGATAATAATACCAGAAGCGTACCTTGCAAGTCTTGTAAAATTTTCTTCATAGGTACCAACAGATTCATCATCCTTTTGCTTCAGTTCAAGAAAATATTTCTCCATCTTTGTTCGGAGAATACGAGGGAAATACTTATTGAAAAATAAGTTCTTGAACTCGTCCCATTCCATGGACTCAATTTCATCTCTTTGCCTCGTATTCTTAACAAGATTACACCATTGATCAACATCTCCTTCCAAACGATACACTACTAGGATGACTTTATCATGTTTAGAACACTGAAGAACTAAAAATATCTTTTCAGTAGCACTGATCCATTGTTCAGCAACTAATGGATCAGTAGACCCGCTGAATGAGGGTGGACGCTGCCTCATGAAGGATTCAACAGAATGTTGCTACTTCCTTTGCTCGTTTGGAAGTCCTGCATGATTCATAGCTTGAGAAAGTTGTGTGAGCATGGCTAAAAGATTTTTCATTCCAGCTCCCATAATGTTTGGTTGCTCAGGGGGACAATCATTGCATTGCCCGTCGCATTCCGCATTAACACGGTTCCTTCGGGTTCCAGCCATTGACTAAAACCAAGAAGAATAGTGTGAGAAACACTAATTATAATAGGAAAACCTCATAATCAAGAATAAAATTTCACACTTAAGGTCTTATCCTAGGTTATTCATGGCCATTTCTAAAACACTATGATTGTGTTATATGCTTAGACTTATCCTCAGGGTTCTTACTAAGGCTTTCACATCCTAGTTTCCAAAGGTTGACTATACCTTTCCTCTGATACCAACTATAACGACCCATACTTTACATACATTGTTATTACATTAGAATTGAAGCACACTTATTACAACATATAACAAAACCAGGAAAGGACCGTATAGGTTTAGTGTCTTTAGAAACTGGGAAACATAAACAACTGGTTCATAAAGTATCTACATTGTCTCCCATTTATTTCATCATATCTATAGTCCCTTTTGGCATATCTTACTTGATAACCTTCTTCCTGGCCTGGGGAAAGAAAACATTCAAAAGGGTGAGCTCAAATGCTCAGTAAGGGTAAACAAAAGAAATATCAATCACATCAAAATAAAAACATAACATTTTATAAATCTTACCCTGCAAAAGAGATCATAATTTCATAACATGGGATAAATCATTGTAGTGAAATGTAATCCCAATAATCATAACATAAACCATGAAACTTTGTGGCATACACACATAATCATAGATAATCATTTCTTATTAGTCAATACTCATTTCGAAGACTATCTTAGTGGACAAAGTCCATTTCTGAACCGAGTTCACTCCTCGTTTCAGTCATGTTTCACTAAACTGGTATAACCTACCGTTCCAGCCATGTCTATCTCATGAGATATAAAATCTTTACCCAATTCATTGGAGGGAGATATAGGTCCCACCCATCTCATAGTGATACCATTCTTTTGTGTGCCACAAAATCATAAATCATACATTATTCCATAACCCATGTAATAAAAATGGGAATCTTAAACATTGTGACATCATAAAAGAATTCATATAAGATAAAGGAATTCATAAAACTATTTCCATCACAACATAATCAAATCAATGTAATAATAGGGATAGAAACAGTTCCCTTTATTATCTTATATAGATAATAATTTTGATAAAATACTTGAACTCCATTCTTGAGGAAAATATCCTTTCTACTTCAAAAACAATTTTCATTTCTTAACATGTCATACAATTCTAAACTAAAAGAAGTTGATTAAAAATAAACTTGAAAACTTGTAAAGGATGATTCTTGGAAAAAATGTTTTAAAAATTCATTCATACCGTATAAGTTAAAAAACAATCTTCTCGTACTTTTTTCAGAAAAGTCAAAAAGTACCTCGTATGAAAAACGACAAAAGATTCCTTTCATATATTTTACTAAAAAACTCACTGAAGGGTAAAATTGGATTTAAAAAATTGTAGGTGGATGGAAATAATATTAAATATTGAGGAAATATGGATGTGGATGATAAAATACACCCCAGTAAATATCAAAGTATAAACAATCTCGGATAAAAATGAGATTGTGATATTTTCCCTTACCTTAGGTCCGATTTGTTTTGTAAGTGTCCGAACCTACTGTATAATGATTTAAATAATGTTATTGACTTATTCCAGAATCATAATTATTTTTATGATATTATATATGGTCATATTCTTAGCTTTTTAGTAGTAATATTTCATTGCTACTTGTTATTCCGGTGTTTATAAATTTTTGTTCTTATGCGTGTTTTGTCGAATAAATTCTTATTCTTCTCTTTAGGTTATAGATACATCATTTACAGAATGGTATTAATGTACTATATATCATATTTATTCATTCAATTCATTTATATAATCATTATGCAAAGAATATCATGTAGAACGAATCACATCACATCGTGGAGACGATATTCTTTACGTACGCACGAGCGATGATATCATTCCCATGATCGTGGAATTGTATTGGAGTTTATATATACTATTTCAGAATAAAAATCACTTTACAATAATCATATATAGTAATTATTTACACCATTATACCCATCCTAGTAAGGTGGTGGTGGAAAATAGATTACACCACGGCGTGGAGACGGTATTCCGTACGTACGCACACGCGGTGATTTTGTTTTCCGTAGGATGGATAGATGGTGAAATAGGGTTGTTTCATACTTATAATAACATATAATTATATGATTGATACTGATGTTATTACTTCATAATGAAACAACTAATGAAGAAGAAGTTGAAGAAGAAAGAATTTGGAAAGGATCGATAATGGATATTACCTCTTTTTTTGACGCGCCTCTTCTTAACCTCCTATTAGGGAACTAGGGTTGGTCTTTGAAGAAGACCAGAACCTCTAGGATGATTCTAGGGAAGTGGAGAGGAGAAATTGGCAGGGGTTGACCGAGTATGAAGGTTCAAATTGGTGTGAGGAGGAGAGGGAGGAGGTTCCCTTTTATAAGGGAGGAGAGGGGCACCTTTGGAATAACTAAAAATATTATTTTATTATAAAGTCAAATTCGGTTTTTAATAGCTCCAAATTGATATATTTAGAAGATAAGGTGGGTGTGGGTCGAAATCCTCTCATCCAATAAAATTTAGACAAGTTTAGGTATCAATTTTAACCTTATCATTTAGATTTAACTTTAAGGTAGATAATTTAACTTTTACCGTGTCTTCTTGTTTTCTTACACTATATGGTTAATAGACTTACTATATCAAGACAAACGAGCCCCAAGTTGTTTATTATTAATATATATAACCGTATCTAAGTAATTTGGCCAAACCTTAGATTTTTAGGAATAAAATAACAATTAATAATATAGTATTTTTTTTAAAAACTATTTTTTGTCAATTTTGACACTATTTAGTAATTGATTTTTTTGAAAATCATAACAGAATGATTAGTTCGAACCAAGTTAATTAAATCAATACTAACATGTCATATTAACCTATAAAATTAGTGTAATTCATAAAAAGCCTCAAATTACATTTATTTGAGTATTTATAACATCAATTATGTCAATATTTCATTAATAAGATAATTACTCCATCATCGTTGTGTCATAAATAAATTAAATTATTTTAAGTCTAAAAATTACAAATAAAATACAATTATGTAGGAAAGCATTTTATATTTCTAATGAATATTTATAGTAGAATTTATCTTATGTATAACCCCATATTAAAAATGATTTAGTTTTTAAACATTGATTTTAACTCTTTTAACCCTTCTTTAAATAAATTGATAATAAATGTCCTAATCTAATCCAAGTGGGCCTAAATGGTCATATTTTATTATTAAGGTTGTTTTTGGTCGAATTACAGTTATCCAATAGAATTAGGACATGTGTTAGGGTAATATTAATAACACTGTTACCCTTAATTACCCTATTTACTTTTAACCGTGAAAAAAAGTAAAAAGTTACTATTCACCAAAAATTATTTTCATCTCATTGAACCACATTTTAGTCCTTGATATTAACCGTGTCTCTCAGATTTTAGAAATTCCACTCACAGAAGCGGTAAAATTAAGTTTTATGAAAAAAATCAGTTTTTTAACTACCACTTAGTGGTTTCACTATTCATCAAAAAAATGAATGTTTCCAGAAAAATACCAAAAATTAGGCCTAAGATATATTTGATATTATGAATTAAAAAATGATGTTTATTTTACCAAATTCTAAATATATTAGTTACATTAAATAATTTAAAAATTAATTCCCATCTTCAAGACAAATAGCGTGTTTTTAAGAGATAATAACTATCAAAAGATTGACACTTGTTTATGTCTGGTTTAAATGTGAAATTACATCCAATGAACAACATTGTATTAAATTGTAAAAATATATTCTAAATATAATTTAAAACCACTCAAATAAATAATTTATCACTATTAATTATTTTGATTAAAAAAGTTGTTTTTAATTAAATTCAATAATTTTCACTATTCATCAGAATATGAAAGTTATCCGAAAAGTACCAAAATTTCACCCTAGGCTAATTTCGATATTCCGAATCCAAAAATGAAGTCCATTTTGAAAAATAAAATTTATAAAATTTCAAAAAGTGGTTATTACTATTCATAATGTCTAGTTTTAATAATATTTTAATAGCATATCGTTGTTTAGTGAAACTCGGTATTGCGTACAACGCAAGCTATTGAGGAAGGCCACAGTTGCGTGTAAAGCAAGCCAAGCTAGTGTTGTGTGTAGTGAAAGATTCCTTTGATAAAAACAAAGTATTTCTCATAAAAGTCTCGGGCGTTACACATTGAACCACATTTTAGTCCTTGATATTAACCGTGTCTCTCGGATTTTTTAAATTCCACTCACAGAATCGGTAAAATTAAGTTTTATGTGAATTTGGAAATTCTCCTAGGAGGTGGGTAAAAGACAGTGAAAAGTTCAATAAAATTTTTATATATCTAAAATTATTATAAGATGACTCCAATGAATTGCATTGAAATTATATAGGTATTATGTATCAATTTTGACCTAAAATAAATTTAAATAAAATAAATAATTATTTAAATAAAATTTCGGTCTTTAAATAGTAACCCAGTCTTTTCACTATTCATCAAAAATTAAATGTTTTCAGAAAAATACCAACATTTCACCCTAGGATAATTTCGATATTCCGAATCCAAAAATGAAGTCCGTTTTGAAAGAAAAAATAAAATTTTTCAAAAAGTGGGTATTACTATTCATAACGGCTAGTTTTAATAATATTTTAATAGCATATCGTTGTTTAGTAAAACTCGATATTGCGTACAACACAAGCTATCGAGTAAGGTCATGGTTGCGTGTAAAGAAAGCCAAGCTAGTGTTGTGTGTAGTGAAAGATTCATTTGATGATGTATATAACATAAAAAAAAAATATTTCTCATAAAAGTCTCGGGTGTTACAAAGGGGCCATTTGATTCATCAATAATGAAGGTACTAGGATAAAAATTTTTTGTTTCTAGGAAATTTTTCTTAATGTTTATGCATTTTCATGAAAATAAATACTCACATGATTTAAGAAAAAACATAAAATTTCTTGAACCATCATTAACTTCAACTTCACCTCTCATTCTAATAAATGATGGTGAATTTTTCATTCTTATAGCATTAACAGATCATGATATCCATGAAAAAAAATGAAAGACCATTTCTTCTATTTATATCCTAGCAAAATAATGTTACAAGTTGTTTAATAGGATTAGATCATCATATGGTTATATAATACTTCAATATAAAAAACCATATTCAAATTTTAACATTGACCACTCAATAAATGGTAGAACTTATAGCCCCTTCTGAATATAAAGGTCCCTAAATATATAATTAAGGTCAGTAAATTCCAAAAAATCAGCGTAACATTGATCCCCCATATATAATATAATAGCTTTTATTTTTTACATATCAAACATGTGAATAATTTCCTCTATTATTCTCTAGGAACATGGTAATGACCTGAATTACCATAAATCCTTATTGAAAATATGAATGTTTCATTATTACAATTTATATTAGATATATCCTTAAATCCATTTTTTTTAAAATTCATTAATGATAGTATAAACCACTTAATAATAAGTCCTCAATTAGTGTAAAGGTAATTGGTACCATCTAATTTACATATACATATCTATATATTTATTTCCAAAAAAATTATCTTAACAAAAAGAACATATTAATGGTTATGTTTCCCTTAACAATGTGTTTTAAATGAAGATAAACATGGAATTACATCACTTTTTTAGTCCATTTAAACCATTCAACATATTCATTTAAATTCATAGAGTAAAAAATTATACTAAAAAATCCTTATATATTTCAGAATTCATAGTTAATAAACCCAAATAAATAAACACTTTGATTATTATACTTCATACTTATACCATTAACAAGGATACCTTGTCCTATTATTTAATTCCTATTTACATTCACATCTCATCCGTAGTCTCATCATAAATAGAAAAATAACCCTTACTCATACCACCTTGATGATTCTCTATAATGGATTTCCATTTGGGGCATAAAATTCTATAATGACCATTCATTCCAAACATTATGAATTGATTTTTCGATAATGTATTGGGAGGCCAATATTCCCATCCATTATGTTAAATAACCCCTTTATGTATCATTTTTATATACTTTCTTTGTGTCCTTTACCATAGTCAAAAAATCATCTTATTCCACTTTTACATTTATTTATGTGATTTTTTCAAAATTCATGACATAAATAAAATTAAATATTTTTTCCTCTATGGGGTCCACTTCAAGAACTGTCCGTGAACTCCTTCTATCTATTCTTTGGTGAGACTAAGATTCGGATAAGATATTTGTAATTAATCATGTTCTATGAAAACTGAGTAGACATTATAACAACAACCTTCAATTTAGTGATCATCCCATTTGACAGCTCCTCATCAAAATTTCAATCACATTCAATGTTAATCGAATTTCTTCTATTTCCCTCCATTATCTGAAACTAGAATGCATTGTGTGAGAATCGCTTATAATTGAAAAAAAAAATATTCAGAAAAAATTACTTAAATGATTTCTAAATCATGAAACACACTTCATTAATCTACGAATCTCTAAGTTTATCCTAGGTTATCCATAGTTATCCTATATTTAAATCCTTCATTATGGATTGTAAAGGGTTTTTGAATTACTAAGGCATATCACTCAAGTGTTTCATAATAGGTGTGTTGAAAGGCTAATTGTCATGTATTAGTTTATAATTGAGTTTTTCTCTATGCACCTTTTTAGATTTGTTACCCCTAGGTACACATGTTCTATATATAGATCCACTTGTAATATCTAGAAAGGGATTTATTTTTATAAAACCACTCGCTCTACCCTTTAAAAAAATTCATTAATTTTTTTTATACATTTCATTATCCTTAGACTTATCCATAAAAATTTCCTTATGTTTCTCATTAAGGTTTTCTCATCCTAGTTTACAAAGTATGACTGAAGATTTCATTTGATACCAACTATAGGAACAGAGGCGTAAAATACAAGGATATTACATTATTTTGTATGAATATTAAGGATATCACAAAATAACATGCCTGAGAACAATATTGGCTTAGTATATTTGGAAACATGGAACAAAATATTTTAACATGGTCATAGATATCTAATTTTTTCCACAATTATCTTACCCTTTATTACTTCTACATAAAAACATTCTAAATAACTAGGGGAAAGGAAACATAAGAACATGGTGAGCTTAAATTCTCAGTGTGAGTAAATAATGGAAATACATAATCATAACTGGAATATAATGGTACAAGAAAATGGGCCTAACATTTGAATATCACATAATTAATTTCAAATATACGAAACATTAGACATGTAATAATAATTTTTAGTTTGTAAGACATGAATCATAATATACTAATGAATATGAACCATGTGATCACATCATAGGCCGAAGTAATATAAATTGTGTAAAAACATAAACATTTAATATGTTTACCTATAAGTCATGGCTCATTATTAAGAACATATCATTTTAGTTTATGGGTACTATACCTACTGGTAAGGACACAACACAATCCCCTAGATAGAGTTCTTTTTTTAAGTGATCGATTTACCCTATCTTCATATTGTGGATATGGTTTCCCCATATTCCCATAGTCGATTTAAATTCCCCATATTCCTATAATGGATTGGGTTTCTCCATCATCTATAGTAGACCAGGTTTCCATATATTCCATAGGGGATCGAGTTTCCCTATATCCCATAATGGATCAAGGTTGTCGACATGATTCCCATCATTATCTCAGGAGATATAATTTTTCCCAATGCATTTGTGGGAGATATATATCCCACCCATATCATAAAAAAATTATACACACATGTTCCACATGATCGTATGAAATCACATCATAACCCATTAAATGAAATGGGTGCTATAATCATGTAATCATCTCATGACCTGTGGAAAAGTGAGAGGTTTAATAATTATTCCATCAAACAATTACCCCTAAAAATAAGCGGGTTTTATAATAAAATAATCTGTGAAAGTTAAATGGGTTTCATAAACCTATAACCCATGAATAATATATGGGTTTCATAAACATATAACCCTTGAAATATAAAAGTGTTTCATAAAATCATCCCATCAAAACATATATAATTTATAGAATTTATATGAATGGAATGATTGTATCATTTCCCATAAATAAATGAGTAACATCAATGGATATAATCAAAGATTGAAAATAATTTTGTAAAATCTTATAAAAACATTTATTGAGGAAAATAATCTTCCATTTTGGAAAAATAATTTTTAAAAAATAAAATCTCTTGAAAAACATTTTCTTTGAAAAACACCATGAAAAATTATAAATAAGAAAACATTTTGAATATCATTTCTTTGAAAGGAATTTTAAGGATTATATAGAAAACATGATTTTTTTTAAATCCATATATTTGAAAACATATAATGGAAGTATGCCAACATTTTTCAGATCCATTTATTCTAAAAGGAATCTTGAAATCATTTTTCAAAAACATTTTCATTGAAAATACACTGTAAACTCATAAATGAAGCTTTAAAATCATTAAAAATAATTATCTTTGAATTTTTTGTTTTGAAATAATATAATTTTATATTTTAAAATTAATTAATTTTTGGAAACATTTTTAGAAATATGTTTGAAGGAATACATATTTCTGACTGTATATGGATATAATGTCATATTTTCAAAAAATAATTTCTTAGTTATCATCAGTATAAAATAGTGGAAAATTGTATTAAAAAATGAACTTATCACGGCTAAACATAGGTGAATAATCATAATGAGTGTTTTTAATAGTTGGATTATTTGGTTTCATTAATGATAGAATATTCATAAATAATACCAATAAATGATGAGATTGTTTCAACAAACACTTACCACTTAGTAACTCACACTCTGAATGTTATAAAAAGACATTAAATGAAGCTAAAAATATCACTAAAATAATGATATTAATGATATAACATATCAGATGAAATGTATAAGACTCAAATAATAATATAGGTGCAGAACATGACAGGTGTCTCAAAGAATAAAAATTAATACAAAATTAATTTACTGATTTGGTAACTTTTAAACATAACCCTCATGAAAGAAATATCATCTAAAAGATAACTATGTTCCCTTCAGATTAATTATAAAAATAATATAATACATAAATTTTCATTAATAACACCTCATATAATAAATATTTGGTGAACATGGCTTCTGTCTTATGGAAAATAAAAGTGAGACAATAAAAACATTACAATAAGTCCTGGATTTCATTTACACATTCAACCCTACAGTGTAATAAATAAATTTTTATTATACATATACTAAATAAAAATATCCTTATATCCAATAAAATATAATATTTTATTATGACATAATAATACCAATTTATTAACAATTCCATGTTATTTTTATATTTTGAGTAATATTTTTGTTGTTTTTTCTTATATGTTATGACTTGTTATTCTTGATCCTCAGACTAAGATCACAATTTATTTATTTAAATAATTTAGAATATTATTTTTATGTAATTCATATTCATTATATATGTTTTTATAATAATCTATACATTATAGATATATGAAGTTGAATACACAATTTATGGATATGGTAGGTCATACGTACACAAGAACATTGTTTCTATTTTCCAATTGTATAGAAAAGGTGAATGTAATTGCAAAATATTTATAATTATATATACATATATATATAATAATTAATTTATAATTATTATTTCTTATGTATCAAATAGTTTCATTAAACCCATCCTTAAAACATTCAATCTAAATTGTGAGTAAATCAAATCTCTTTAAGAAGGTCGAAGTCTACACATCCAAAAACAATGTTATCATATTTAAAAAAATTGAAAGAATGAAGGTATGTTTTATATAATAATTATAGAAGCACAATAAAATAAAAAATATCAAATAAATAATATGAATATATATTTTCCATTATAATTCCTAACCATGAGAGTTAGTAATGAAAAAATGAACAACATCATTTTGTGAGGAAGTAGTTCTCTATACACAAAATCCTTAAGTTCTTTATCCGTTAGATGATTGTCTGTATAATTGTTGGTATAAATCATTGAATAAAAAATTTCCATTATATTAATGGTAATTATTCTATAATATAGTAATTTAATATGAAAAATTTGAATGGTGGAGGAATAAAAAAATAATGGTGATTAAGGAAGGGTGTTACCTATTCATTGGGAAACATCATTGGGTTTGCACCAAAAAGGATCCTTCGGTGGATTAATTCCTAAATTGAAGACTCTAGGATGATGGTATGGAATTTTAGAGATTATTTTATAAAATTTTGTGTGATTCAAATAGATTTATATGTGTGCATTAGTGCGAGGGGAGTGCGTTTTTATAATGGAGAAGTGGCATTCCAGTAAATCATTGAAATGAGAATTCCACCCATATTTTTCCTTTAAAAAGTGGCTAAATAATAGTTCAAATCCCATAAATGGGACTATAAGGTATAAATATGAACATAAAAGGACTTTTTACTTATTTCTAGGTCATTTTGGTCCTTACGTTTAAGGTGTAGTCCTTTATAGAGGTAATTTTTCTCTTAATCATTGTAATTAATTTTAATCAGATTCACTAATATTTTTGGATAAAAATAAATTTAACATATTAGAAATTATAAATTATTCTCATTAACAATATGTAATCGATTCGGACAAATTCAAATCAAAGAAGTGGCAGAAAATAATTAAAATTTATTCATGTCGATGTGCCACAAAAGTGGTTTTTTAAGTTAAAAGGCCCAAAATATTGAAATGTTTTAATTTCAAATTTCAACATGAACTTGGTTACAGTGAAATTTTTTTATTAATTGATGTAATTTTTTAATTAATTTTTAAAATCAAACTAAAATATAACATAACTATATAAATAATTTATATGGAAATAGAGTTTTGAATTACAATTTAATGTTTTTCACTATTTATAAAAGATGATACTTCTTAGAAAAATTCCAAAAACCTATGAAAAGTAAATTTTGATATTTAATTTAAAAAAATGAAGATTAATTTTTAAAATAAAAATTATTTATATTTCCAAAAATAATATTTTTAAAATGGGTTCTCCTTTGAAAGGGAAAAAATAGTTTTTAGAAAAAATCATATTTTTATTAATAATGATGGATTTTTTATTATCTTATATCTATAAAATATATTGGATGAGTATCCAAAATATTGATTAAATATGAAATATAAATATTTTATTAAAACATTAATAAAAGTGTTTTGTTTAATTTATTGAGGTAAAACTGTGTTTGTACATAGAAAAATATTTTTCTTAGAAATGTAATTTCTTTATTTTCAAGTAGTTCATACATTCAATTCAACAAATTGATAACTAACAGATTCATTTTATATAAAAGTGTAAATCATATTTTTTATAATTTAGTTAATATTATTCATAAAATCCATCTAAATGGATAGGTGGTAGCTAAAATGATAGTTTAATAATAATAATAATTGTATCCTATATCTTAGTAAAACTTGAAATTGCATGTAACATAATCTATTGATGGGACTCAGAATTTTGAGTAAAACAAAAAAATATATTATTTTATGTACCAAAAGCTAATCGAAGTGCTTCTTATAGCACAATCTTGACTTGGTGTTCTGTATAATGAAAAACACACATAATGATTTTGTATAAAGAATCTATAGTTTTTATTTCATGAAATGTAAAATATCAAACTATTAAATTTATTTGAAAATAATAATTCAAAACATCTCAGGGTGTTACATGTTATGATAATAATATCGACGTAATATACAATATAAATATGGTGAAATACTATTCCTAATAATTTCTACATGGAAGAAGTTAATGATATTTTAAAATAAGGGAAACAAAACATTTTGTATATTAGTCCCATTGAAATTCGTGATCATATCTCGATGGTATCATATTGGTTCATGTTTCCCCCAAACTCCCTCAAGTCCATGATGTGTTTTATGTATCTCTAATGAGTAAGTACATACCTAATCCATCACATGTACTGATCATAGAGGTCATACCATTGGAGCATGATATTTCTTATGAGGAACAATTAGATGAGATTACATATAATATAGATAATGTCCTAGGAAACAAGACAATTCACCGAGTTAATGTTATGTGATGAAATTGGCAGTTTGAGGAAGCTGTGCGACAACCCAATGATGCAATAAGTGAAAAGTATACTCATTTATTTTTAATGTAGGGATAAGTTTTAAGAGATAAATTTATTTTATGGGTGTTTATAATAAAACACCTTTAGATTTTATGGAATATATTTTTCAAATAAATTTAACTTCTTTGATATCTTATATTACACGCAACACTGAGTTTTAACGAAACACAACATAGTATTAAAATATTAATGTTTAATATGATAGTTTTCACCTTTCCATTGGAATTTTGGGTATGAGTGTGTTTGAATAAATCATGAATATATATTTTTTACACTAGTATATACATAAAAATATTTCATGACAAGTTTAATTATAAATAAAAATTAATGAAACCATTTTATGATAAAAGGAATCTTTTTTTAAATATTTTTATTTGAAAAAAGTACATTATATCAATAAATTAATAAGTCACTTTTGGAGAATTATATTAACGTAATTTATGTTTTATATATTCATTAAAAATATTAACATCTACCTTATTTGGTTTAAATATATGAGATAATAATGAATATAATTTTACACATAAAAACTATATTTTTTTGAAAAATCTAATTTGTTTCATTCTGCATACTTATTTTGAAGTTAACTTTTTTACAATTATAAAAATTTTATTTGAAAAAGTAAAATAATTATATATATATGAATTTAAAAATTATATTTGTGTTTATTTTTTAAAATTTTCTCAATGTATTAATATTTAAATTTATAGTGGAAAATACTTATTTTTATTAAAAAAACCATTCATTTATAGAATTAAAAAAGTTAACAGTTTTTATAAAAATATAATAAAATTAAAATTTGTTCATTATATATTTAACAAAATTCATATATGTAATAATCAATTTAATTTCATATTTTGATATAAAAACATTATAAACATTTGAAAAGTTTCTCTTTTGAAAACATCTTTTTCATCACATCTGCAGGTTTAACTTTATATTAAAATGTTTAAATTATTTTAATGGTATTGAATTTTTTTACTTAATTTAAATAATAATAATTAATTTTAAATAATAAATACAACTTAATATTTGTCAAAAATAATCATAAAATTAAAAAAAATATTACGAGAGATATGGTTAAAACTAGTTTACCATTGGTTAAACTAAAAACGGTACAATGTAAAATGACCAATAAACTTATCCAAAACCTATTTTTTTCCATATGTGGAACCTTATTACCTTAGGATATATTTTTATGTGCATTTTTGAATCTTTTCTATTAATATGAATTATTTATTAATTTTAACAAAGAAAAAATAAAAGATATCACCCACTATCCTTTTAATTTAAATTATGAGTTCATATAAGGGAAAAAGAAATATGTTAAAAATATCTATTTTAATTTTGAGTATAATGATAAAATTTTCATGGGGATTTTTTTTAATTTTCTATAATTTTATAACTACTTTAAATGCTTACAAAATACCAATGCAGTAATTATCTAATTAACTAAAAAATAAAATTAAAAATACTAAAAATATTAAATGAAATATAAATTGAATAGATTATAATATTTCATGAATTATATATAAAAATATAAAAATATATAAACCTTTTAAAATGATAAATTCTATTTCTACTTTATTCTTAAATTTTTTTTGGTACAATTAAATAAATCATGTCATAATTAACATTAATGATATTTTATAATAAAATAGTTTTATAAAATGATTCAAAATTACTATAAATAATATAATATTACTTTTTATTGGTATATCTTTAAAAATATCAATCATATTCCATTAATGGGCCAATGATCCTTTTATAATAATCATATTGACCCCTAAATAGTAAAAACAATGTTACCATGGTAAAGGTAAAAACAATGTTTTTCTCATTTGATGGG
Source organism: Viscum album (assembly GCA_963277665.1). Taxonomy (NCBI): domain Eukaryota; kingdom Viridiplantae; phylum Streptophyta; class Magnoliopsida; order Santalales; family Viscaceae; genus Viscum; species Viscum album. Next base: position 1,219,716,856 of record OY728151.1, read on the forward strand.
CTTTTGTTAAAATTCATTTTTGACACACAAAAGTATTTTATTTCATAAATTTGATTTAATATTTACAATAAGTGGTTATTAGTTATATAATATGACACATTTTATTTTTATAATAAATGTATCAATCACTTATGAAAATATATCAAAAAATAGTTACCATAGTGAAAAGTAAAATGGTGAAATTAAGTATACTTAAAGGCTAAAGGATAACATGTTTAAAAAGTGTATTTTTTGTGTGGTGGAATTTTCAATAAACAATATATTCCAAATAATCATTTATTTATAAATGTTATAGGAACACATGGTGATATTTACTCCCCATAAATGAATATTTTTTGGTTTTTAAAAATGGAACTCCTCCAAACTTATAAAAGACCACCGCCTCCCCTCACTTATTCACACCTATTATCCAATTGTATTAACCAAAACTAACCAAAATCCCTCAAAAAATACTTAAAAATGTTCTACAGATTATTTTCTCCCCAAAATTATTATCCTAGGGTCAGTAAAAAGACATCTAAAGGGGTGTTTCTAAGAGAATGAATTTGTCTTCACTGAACTCTTTCCTTTTAATTATCCTCATACCACTTTATTTAATGATAAATTAATTAAAATATAAGAATATAAGTATATTAAATATACATAAATTTTATTAAATTTTGGATATATCATACATTTATCTCCTCATCCATAAAATTGAAAACAAAACATTCGATCTTGTGTACAACAAAATACGTCCTCGTGAACCGATGCAATTCGTTTTGCATCACTACCTCTAATAGATGGATATAATGATGTATTTAATGGATATATATATTTTTTATATTTTATATTATTATACTTATTAAATTATAATATAACATTTAATTTTTTTTACTTTCCATTCTATGGGAATACGATATCGTCGCTCATGTGTACGATAGACTACCGCCTCGAGAAGCAGTGGGATTCGTTCATCACATAACCTTTACATGGAAAGTAATAGGGATAGTTTTAATGAAAATGTGAGATATATAATACATAAAAGTAAATTTTTAAGGGTTAAATATTATTTTTCTCATTTTTTTCATTCCCTTGAGAAAATGTAAACAACATTTATGCGTACACATGACCCCAATATTTACGAACTGTGTATTTCATTTTTTATGTCTCACATTAACAGATTACATTAAATAAATATATAATGAATATATATGATATTTATATCATGTATAACATTATGAATAATAACCAACATAATAGGATCAAAAATATAAAATCAAAACATACATGAAAAACAAAGCATTTATTATCCAAAACAATATTTTAACACGAAATTATTAATAATCCTATAATAAATGGTTCTAATTTTACCATATATGTTTATATATATATAATTATGGTTCAAAAATAGATATATACTAATTCTAAATTTATTAGATTTTTTTTGAATGTTTAAAATGTATGTCAAGAGTTAAGGTAATGGATTTCATGTCTCTCTATTATTTCTAGGAGACTTATATAATATTCAGCATATGTTTATTTGTGGATTATATACTACCACTTTGAAATTTTATAATATTAATATTCTTGTTTAATGATATTTAAATTATAATTTATTATTATTATTTGTTGGGGATTAATATTCAAATTTTTTCAAAGTGCTAATTGATTTCTTTTTTCAATTATTCTTCTTTGAGAAAAATGTTATGTTTTTCACATATATTTTTTTATGATGAGTAAATGAATCCCCTTTACCATGTAATTTGATTAATCTATTTATTATCATGTTATTTTATGTTTCATTTAATTTTATTCTTACATGGTTCATGCGATCTAATTTTCCCAATGTGGTACTGGTTTTATGATAAAATCAAATTTTTTATCATAATTACTTATAATTATGCTTCTAATGAATAAATATTATGATCCTTATCTAATGAAAATATGTAATTTTATTATAATCTATTTATTTCATTATATTAAATGTTTCCCTTAATTTTACTCTCTTTATTTACTCAAGATATCAAAGTAATATTTCATATAAAAAGTGAACATCATTTCTCTTTTACATATAAAACCTTTTTTATTTTATATCCATGTACTCGATTTTTTTGATAAAATATTATTTTAAAATTCTCCAAAATATTTTTTAAAAACATTTTTACACTTTTTTTAAAATTTTTAATGTGTTCTGAAATGAATCATTATGTCATTTTCAAAATAACACCCTTTTGGGGTTTTTTAAAAATATGAATGGAATATTTTCTTTTTAATGTACGACATGATTTTTTTTTCCAAATTTCAGGGAAACAAATGCATTAATTCTAATTATATATATATTTTAATGGTTCTTTTAAAATAAAAGGGTTTTGAATATTTTTTATTAGTTCTTATTTTAATGAAAATTTATTTTAAAAAAGAAAATGTTGTTTTTCTCTTGAATTGTTCCAAGTGATCATTGAAAAACACATTCAATATAAAATAAAAGACATTGATATTGATAATTCAATACTGGGGATATGATTCACATATACTGTCATAAACCAACCAAAGATTCCTCATAACCTAACAGCTAACCTAGTCTGATACATAATCCGATGGGCGTTCCCGATCTCGATGGGCTCATAACTAGTGTGAGGCATCAAAACAAATCCAAGGTGAAATATTTCATCCAAAAAAACTAGGATCAATTAAATAATTTAAAAAATCTAATAACATTAGGAAATGAAACACTAAATCTCAAATTTATGAATATAAAAATTCAGTTATAATAGAAGAGAAAAAAAGAAACAAAAAAAAAACAATTGAGAATGAAAACTAAAAACTGGACCATTCAATTCCGATCTCTAAATTACCTCATGGTCACTACCATCAAAAAGACCAAATCACATAAAAATATGGCTAAAACCAGATAACCTGAACCTGAAATAGGTCTTAAAAAACAACATAGGTCTACCGATAGTAAAAGGTACAAGTTGGGTGTGACCTTGCGAGATCAGTAGCTAATCACTTGAGAATCCATGTTTTTCTTTTCCAAAGAAAACCCATTAACACTTGTTTGAAATATATTTATAAAAGTAGGGTTTTCACAGTTTGTTCAATAACATCGTTTTAGAAATTTAAAATCCAATGAATTCCACTTATCAATTCCAAAACCAATTTCCATTTTATAATTAAAATAAACATCATGGAATACGTTAGTTGTGCTAAAAAGATACAGATAAATAGTCACATAATAGAAACTAGCACAATAGAAATTAAAAATAAATAAAAATAATAACCATAAGAGATCCTAAAAATCCCTAAAATTCCACTATACATACTTGGTTTGGAATCATCTACTTGCGTATGGTGAGGGTCCTATATCAATAACCAACTGGATGCTCTATCCTAGCCTTAGTAGTAAAAAAACCCATCCTGGACTATTTACAACTCTTGGAGGGTACCAACCCATCTAATCATTGCTGGTAAGCTTCAATAACGTTATTATTTAAAAGGCTCTTAGGAACACATGATGGTAGTAAAAATATATATGTTCGAGGACAACACATGCATGACTCACCTTAATTACCTCCAATACACTTTCATAACCCAAACATGGACACCAATATATGATAATCCATAAAGGAAAATCACTCATATAGAGGTTCCCCATATATATATATATATATATATCCATAATTTTCAAATCATCAAGGTTACAATCGGGTTTATACACCATATACACATAGAAAAAATTACATAAAAAACCTAAGGATGCTAACCAGGCATACAAATTTACCAAAGAAAATTCTTTTAAAAATTAAACACAAAACATCTCTATGAAATGTACAATTCCAAATAGGCACCTATTATCTACAAAACCAAAATAAATTTACCAAAAAAAAAACATCAAATGATATTTATAATAATGTAAATTCCCATTTTTGTAAAAAAAATTTCTAAAGGGGCCTTACCTTTTTCCAACACATACCAAAACATGTTTCAAGTCCAACCGATCGAAATGATTGGGAACACACATAAAATCAATTCTAAAACAGTACAAGCTTACTTCTACTATTTTTATAAAATCAAGGAATTTTTTTTAGAATGGTTAAAAGGTGGAGAAGTGGATTTCTTGAAGGATAATTTGTTCTAGGGTGATCTTTTCATTTGATTTCACATCCATTTGTGTAGTTGGTGCACCCATGTATGTTCTATTATCCACTAACGACCTCAAAATTCTATGAAAGGATGCAACGTAATTTCTAAAAATATTTCTTTATTTTTAAACACAAATCATTAATTCCACCTCATTCAAAAAGTAAAAAAAAAATGAACAATATAGAAACCCATAGTACTTTCCCAAACAACATGAAACTCACCACAAAAAATTACCACGCTTCACATAAATGCTAGAATTAGAAACCAACCCTTTTAATAGAAATATTGTAAGGAAAAAACACACAATCATACAACATCACTATTAAAAACCAATTTAAATTTAATAACACTCATTTGGAATAAACAAACATTGCATACCTAATGGTTCACTTCGAAAGCTATTTTTAACAATTCCTTTCACTATGAAAACACCACAATAATTTAACCCGGAGTATTTGGGGTTGTTCGAACCATGATTAAAATTTAATTAAAACCACCCAAGAATAATATGGAGTTAATATGAATAGAAAGTAATTGATACACCTCCCTCAAACACACGTGGATACAACACAAATCTCATAAACAGAAGATTAGGGCCCCATGAATGATCTACATTCCCTAAATAAAAAATAAAATCATGCAAAGAACAACCCTTTCCATTAGGGTTCATACAACAAGAAAAATCCCAAATAAAAACTGTTTATACCAAGGTAAAATGATAAAGAGGGGGGATCCCAAAAAATAAAAGAAACCTATCCTTGGTCCCTTAAATAAAATTATATGGAGGAAGGGGAAATATAGAGGGGTTTTGGAGGACCCCCTGTTGTGCCTATGTTGGATGAGGGATGATGAGCTAGAGTTTGGTCTAAAAATGAGTGAGTGGTATTTTTCAGTTATGATTTCTAGTGAAATGGAATGACTGCATGGTTTGACCGCACAATTTTCCAAACCGTGCGGTAACCATGCAGAACCCTCTTCCCAAACAAATACCATAGCCTGGATACCTCAGATCTACCGTACAGATATACACTAGCCATGTTGTAGTATCTATCCAAACATATTCTTAGGACATGACTAGGATTCACGGTTCCTTCTAAATGTGTGGTACCTGTGCACTAAATGGAAAAACCACCCCAAAACTCAAAAAACCAAAAAATTCAACCAATACTCAACCCCAAACATTGACCAAAAGACCTAAGAAAAAGAGAAGAATAAAAAAAACAAGCATATGAGGTCATGGTGTGATAATTATTCTAACCATAGAAACTTTCTTCCCCCAAAATGTCACTAAGATGATAGGTAACAGAAATTGATTCCATGCCCAGATCAAAATGAGTAAAACCATGAATCCTTGGAAGACCTTACTATCCATAGGTCACACCTAACTGATTCAAGAATAATCCAAATCCTATTATTTAGGGGAGAACATGATAGGGCTCTCCCCACCACAAGATATCTACTAAATTGGGAGACTTAATACCAAAAAATTCCACAAATTCATTAATAAGAAACCCACTATAGAGAAACTAGAAAACTAGGACACTAGTATGAGATAACTAACACAAACCTTTCCTAATTGACTAAAAACCTCCCCCAATAAGACTAGGAACTCCCAACATGAACTCTATAAAATTTACCTATCATGATTTAACCACACCACCAACAAAATTAGATTCCCAACACCAGGGAAAACCTATAGAATGAAATTCAAACTAAACCATAGACATGAACACACCTTCAAACATCAATCATCACTAACACTTATAAATCCAAATGAGTAAAACTAGAACCAAAACCAAACCAACCCATGTGAGGAACTAACATACCCTATCAAAATGAATGACTCCTAAATCCATATCCAAATGAACAATAATTTCTACATCATAAGAGAACAATTCAATCTTAACTTTATATTGAGATGGTTATCTACCACTTCTAAGAAAATAGGGAAAGAAATCTTCAGATGCTTCCATCCTAACACGAAAATCAATAACTAAGATTAGGTCCCTCATACCCTCAGTAAATCCTGACATTGGGAGAGCTTCACCCCAAGACCTATCGATGGGGACCTGGTGGCTGAAGCATCTCCTTCCTCATTGTCAGTCATGAGCATCCCCCAATCAAAACCCATTCTTCATGAAATGCTTCTAACATGACTTCCCATGGTAACAAAAATATCCATAACGAGAGCTAATATTTGGAGGGACACGATAAGAAGACATTAAATTATCTATCCCACCACACTAGTGGCACACCCAGAAGTGTTTCAATGAACTTGATACCATAACCAACAAAGAAGACTCTTTAGGGGAATTTTCCTTCATCCTGAACTTCTGGAAACAAATGGATACCTTATGAAAAATTAAAGGTGTCATATTTCCAAAAACCACTTACTACACCCCAAGAACCAACTCTTTAAAGTGGTCAACATAAGACATTACTAGCCAATGGACCTGTCGAACATCAAAAAACTCTTATAACTTCCTCAAAATCAACTCCCCTCTTATGAACATCTTGAAAAAAGTGACCTTGAACATTTCCAATTTCACCTAATCATCTAATGAATATGGGACAACCAACTTCCTCTGGTCCAAATAAGGACTCTCGAAAAACATCAAAACAGCACGAACCCTAATAACCTCAAGAGTTCCTAACACTCTTAAGACACTCTCTACCTCATCAAGCCATATACCTGCCTCTAACAGACCTCTAACACCACTAAATATAGGAAAAATCCAAGAAAACTCAGGAATTTGGCATGACTCATTAGAAATGTTAGGGAAATTTCAGGGTGGTAAAATTCGAACTACATGAAATACACAAATAGAAATAAACCTCAAAACAATAAACAACCAAAGTGATCATCACGAGCCCAAACAAATAGATCAAAATTCAAACACATACAAGTACAACAAATAATTCCATTCTTATTTTAATTTTCAAAATCACATTAACAAAAGGCATTTTTTCAATTAAAGAAATCCATTTTTCCATAAAAATACCTAATCTAAAAAATGAATCCCTTTTCAAAAATAAATTTCTCATTTAAGGACATTTTAGAATGACCATGTATACCATAAATTTCAATCACTCACCCATGGAATCTTATGAACCATCAAATTTGTTTCCATCTATATCCACATACATCATCCAAATTTTTTCCCACATGCACTCCCCATACATACCCATAAACATGTGATCTTCAATAAAGAGCATCAAGGGTCCCATTCCTCATTTCTCATAAAAACCAAATCATTTAAAAAATTTCCAATCCAATGATATTTATTTAAAATCCATTTTCCATTTTCAAAACTAATTGAATGGAATCATTTTTATCATTTCTATAATCCATTTCAATTTTAAAAAGCTTACTCACACTAACTGGAACAAAAAAAACATACACCAAACCACTAGAATGAGTAACTAGTTATCATTCAAAACTAGGCGACATGGTAGTGGGCCATTCCCCAAGAAACAATAAAAAACTAGGAGGATCTTAATCCATGTACTTGAACTCCACATGGGTCACTAATCCATGTGAAATATTTACTTGACACTAACTTAACTCTATTTCCATCCCTCATTCAAAAACAATGATAATGAATCAAAACCCATACTACCCCTATTAACTCTGGTTTATTCATGGGTGGTGGCGATCAGACATTGTGTAACATCCTGTTACCTTGATCGGGTATATTTTCCTGTTTTCTAGGATTTTGGGAAAAAATCCTTCATGGTTTCCCCTTATTAAGTTTTGGGTATGACTGTGTTTGTTGACAAAGCTAAATTATTGCGAATTATAATGGTTGGTGTTTTCTAAAAAAAGGTTTTTAATGTGGTGCATTTTCCTAGTGTTTTCCATATTTTTGTGCCTCAAAATCGGGAATATGTGTGCGGAACTGAATGGATTTCATCATAGGAATAAACGGTGTGAAGAGCAGTGACTGTAATTATAAATGGATGATAACCCTATACCATAATTCATGGTCCATGTATCATGTTCTGGGAATAGTACAAGGAGTGGCGGGAATGGTATGCCAGAGTGGTTCATGAATCCAGAAATGGTTTGCAGTGATGATTTACAATGAAGTGTGTATAGTATGTGGAAGGATGGAGATCGACCACATAGGAGCAATGGATGTACAAAGACCGTGTATGAAATGTTTTTTGTAGTAAGGCTTGCAGTTCGCGGTGGTAGCAAGATCAGTATGCGGAAGAGGCTGTACCGAATCAAAGATTAGGTAAATATTTTGTTATAAGATATTTAAAATATCTTCGAATATATAAGAATCACTAATAACTCAAATTATAAGGGTGAATGAATATAATTAGAGAACATCTTTTTTACTAGGAAATTGGAAAAGTCTGAAAGTGGTTCGCGAGGGATAATTTTACAAAAGATGAAGTGTTTCATGTGGAAGAAATTCCACTGAAGGTTTTTTTAGTGAACTGTAACCCACATAGGATGCGGTACATGGAAAAGGAAGGAATGGTACATAGAAAATTTTCAAAGGCAATCTACGAACTGAGAGATGTTCGCAGACGAAGGGTGATTTTCAGAGGAGATTCCTGAAGTCTGTACGCAGAAGTGGTACACGACTGCAAATGAAGAGGAGGTCTGCAGATGAAAGATGTTTTAGGGGAGGAAAATCAGTACACAGATGAGGTTTTATACATACCAAACCTAGTACTCAGTACATGAGATAAGGAGGTGGTTCATGATTTGAAAAGGAGGCTTTGGAGAGCTACAAATCAGTTTGTGAATGTATTTTCTGGTACATAACACTACCCAAGAAGGTGGACTTCATCTATAGGTAAAAAAGGTACATGAAAAGAGAATATACCTAATGTTGAGGATGTAGTAATTCATGAAAATTAAGGGACCCACACATCCATAAACTATATTTTACCTACAAGTCATGGTGGATTTATTTATAAGAGCTATGAGTGATGGAAGAGGAAGACGATGATTCTTTCCACCGAAAGTGTTCTAGAGAAAGAGGCATAGCAAGTGACACTTGGGAATGTGATGATAAGACCATAAAACATGTAATGAAAGTGAGCCTGGGCATAAAATATCTAGCTCAAACCTTGTACTCATTATTTTTAGTGATCCTTAGGGAATTTGGTTTATCGACATACTTTTGTTGTATGCTCCTTGGATATATCCAAGTGTGGGTGAACCAAGTAAAAATATTTGTTTCATGTGCATGATTTTATATATGACCATATATTTCTATGGGAGGAAGATAGAATTGTGTTTTAATTAACAAAAAAAACTAGATCTAAAGGGGAAAATTATCACTTTATCATACCCTAATTCACCCCCTCTGAGGGTATTCAACCGAGTGAACCTAACAATTTGAATCAAAGGGAATGTCTTAATGTCAGTGATTATCTCTCAAAATAAGAAATGGTGGTGGTTAATCATAAAGGAATTACGATCTTAAATGGCAATAGTTTTCAATAATGGAAGTATTAGATACAACCCTACATTCGATCTATAGGGATGGATGTCTTCATAGCATCTATGCATGGAATATCAGCTGACATCAATAGTGGTTATTTATCAGAAGCCAAAATAAGAGAATATGATGCTGATTATAAAGGGATCGATGCCTTAGTGGGATCCCTATAAAATTAAATTTACACAAAGGTGATGACCTATAAAATATCACATGCTATGTTGGAAAAATTATTGATCATTTATGAGGGTGACACAAAAGTATGAGAAGTAAAGATGTAGGTTCTATGGTATAAGCATGAAAATCTCATAATGAAATCCAATTACACTGTTGATGCATAATTCGAAAGGGTAATTATTATTGTGGAATACATGCAGGGTCTTAGAGAAGTCATTGAATGTTTAAAGATTTTGAAACGTTTCTTAAAGAAAATTCCACCATTTTTCAGTCTGAATATTTTAATATTGGAAGACAATGACCCAAAAGAGATGAAATTGTATAACCTTCACAATATCCTTTTAGCATAAGAAATGAGAAATGATGATAATTATGTAATGGAAAAGGATAAGTCCAAAGAGGTGGCATTCAAGTCCATGAAGAATCTCTCTATTGAAGATAGCACTGAGGAGGACAATCTAGATGAAGTCATGTAATTTATCTCCTCAAATCTACCAAGGGGGATAGGAAAGTTCAAAGGTAAACTTAAATTTTCTTATTTTAGATGTGGAATGATTATGATTTTTTCAATTAAGTGTCATAATAATTTTTATGAAGACGATGAAGGAAATGATGAAGTTACTCAAAATAAGAATTCATCAAATGTGAAAATTATGAGATGTACTAAGAGAATGCTCTTCAAAAAGAAGAACGTGATTTCAAAAGTAGAATAATGTTCACAAGATTCTAAGGTAGAAGATTTATATGACTGTAAGGATTATAAAGTAGATGATTTGGTGGAAATTATTGTATTTTTTTTAACTAGATCAGATAGTGACACTAAAGAAAGAGAAATTAAAGGAAGAGTTGATCTACAGGATGAATTAGATGTTTTTTTGAAGAGTTATATATTTTGAGTGCCAAAATAAATAAAGTTAACAAATTTGTTCATGATGCCGAACTCTATATGGAGTAACAGGAAGAAGAGAATTCTGAGCTGAATATAGAAATTGAAAAGCTGAGGTATTCAATGCTAGAAAGCTCAGAAAGGGTGGCTGAATACAAAATAAAAATTGAAGAATAGAAAACTGAAATCAAAATTTGGACTGTAATTAGAAAAGATCAAATCAAACATATCAAAGATCTATAATAGAAAGTTTTCGGTCTATGAATTACAGTTAAAGATCATGGGAAACTATATACTATCAGTTCATCATCAGAAAAAAAGATTAAAATGGCAACAGAGAATATGAAATTTTAGTAGAGTAGTCTAGTAGAATCGAAGAAACAATCATCTCTGAATGATAAGACTGGTATGGGACTTGATCTAAAATAGAAAGTATTTATGGTTCATGTCACACCACAAGTGCTCACTCAAGGATTGAAAATTTATTTGGCTACAAAGTAGAATCGTAATATTTTAAGAACCCAAGGCACAACTTGTGGTGCATCATTACCATGTAGGAATGTACCTCACATAAGATGCTATGGTTGGGGTAAGAAGGGACACTCTAAAAATGTGTGCTCCATAGGAAAGAGGTACCAAAGTGAACAAGTCTGATAGAGGTGGTCATACGAGGATCAAAATTCAGAGTCATCATTTTATGTTCATTGTTTCAGGTGTTAAGGAATAATACATATGGAAATATAGTTTACATAAAAATAAAGGGGAATGAGCTGAGGTAGATGAAATTTGTTCATAATAAGTAGCAAAATGTATTTTTTGAGAGAGATGAAAATTCAAAATCTATTTAAAGCTCTACAAGTTAAAGCTGGTCCATCATATACTAAGGAAGATCAAGATTATAATTCCATGATGGGTATGAATTCAAATACATAAGTCAAAAAGAAAAGTGAAAAATAGGTTGTGGGTGCAGCCATTGCGTTCAAGGCATCAGATTTCATTGGGATATGGATCATTGATAGTGGATTCACTTCCCACTTGATAGAAAATAAGGACATAGTGACCATAATACAGTACGATAAAGAAGGTATCATGATATTAGGTAATGATGAGGGCTTAAAAATTATTGGTACTAGAAAATACAAGTTTGGAGGGAAAGACATGAGAAGCAATGATATATCGGTTACTTAGGGACTTAGTCACAACATGATTAGTGTAATGGCCCGGACCTCTCCGGCCCTTTTCTTTGTCAAAAAGAAGGCCACGAAGTGTTTTAGAGGGTGAAATGGACTTTTCCCACAATTTCCAGAATATTGAAACTACACGCCGTGTAGTTTGAGTACATGTCGTGTACCCCCTTTCTGGGTATACCCCGTGTTACAGGCCGTGTCCTCGCTGTGTGAAATAATGGGTGCACGCCGTGTTCCCAGTTCTATACGCCGTGTAGTCCTTCCCTGTGAATGCGTTACCAGTCAATGGCCGTGTACTATGTTGGAGCCGTGTCCTTTCCATGTGCAATAAATGAGTACACTCCATGTGTCTAAACTACACGCCGTGTAGTCCTTCCCTGCATATGTGTTACCCTCAAACCATGTATTGCCCAGTCAACGGCCGCAGTGCCGTGTTGGAAGCCGCGTGGAGACCGTGTAAAATAACCAAGTACACATCGTGTACCCTAAAGTACACGCCATGTACTTTTACTTTTCTCTCCTATAAAAGGAGTGGTCCCCTCCTCCTTTCAACTCACCCCTCTCCTCCCCTTTCCCTATGACCAGAGTTTTACCAAGAGACTCGAATGCTCTTTCTTCCATAACTTCTTTGTACGAGCTCCGATTTACGATCCGTCAGCGGCCACGGGATCGTGACAACGAGGCAGAACTTCCAATCTTGGATCCGTTGTCTTTCCTTCGGCATTTCCTTTATGACTTCCACCCGAGGAGGTTTTTCCGGGACCCGACAGAGGTGACAAACGCCAATAGACTTCTTCTAAAGTTGATCCGGTGGAGCGTTGTGATTAGAACCTGTTGAGGTAGGGATCTTACCTTTTTCTCTCTCTATTTTTTGAATCATGTGGGGTGGGTATCCTCTTGTTTTCATGAGAAACATTTGAACCATTAAATAAAGATAATAACTGGTCAAACAACGGGGATGGGAAGTTTGTGATTGTTGTTACTTTATATCATGTGATTTTATGTTGTGAATTGAATGAGCTTATGCCTACTAAAAATCACGGTCGTTGGGAGCCTTTTATTGTGCAATTAAAGGTTTCCCTATCTTTCTAGACCATTTTTGGGGATATAACTTTGTGGAAATTGGTTAATAATGTAAAGTTTGCTGATTAAATGAAAATTTGGAATCCTTGTGTGATCACCCCGGTTAAGAAAAAATGGAATAATGAACATGTGGGTGTTTGCTTGGATACGTGACATGTGAAGGGGGTGTTTTGTGGGTTTTTGTGGATAGGGTGAGTAGCGGGGCTGTGGTTGACTTGGTTGTGGGTTGGTGTGAATGTTGTGATGGTGATGGGCAGCGGGGCTGCGATAAATGGTATTAAAGGGATGTTGATGTGCGGGTTCGGTGTGGTTGTGGTTATGGTGGTTGGCAGTGGGGCTGTAGGGATGGGTTGGATGTGAACAGATTATGGGTTGTGAATAATAAATAAAAGTGGAAGAGTTAATGAATGGTGGGGCGTGGTAATGGATCTATGTTAATAATCAATGGGGTTGGTTGGTTGATAAGAAGGGATTGGTTGTGTTGCTTGTGTTTTCCTAACTTGATTTTTGGATGGAAGGGATATGTTTTATGAATGATCGATGTGGTTGGTTGTGGATAGTTGCCCAGTAGTTAAGAAACTAAATAATCTAATTCTACTGAAATGTGAAAACCTAAATGGGGTTGGGGTTGTTTGTTGTATGCATGCTTCATAGTAGCAGTGCTGAGGCACGTGCTCAGTTTCTCTATTTAGAAGCCCTAGGTTGGGCTGTGTGGTTGGTATATATATATATCTGTATCTTTTGTGTTTTATCGCACCCCACCCATGTTGAACACTTAGTTCCAAACACTCTCATTTCATGGGAGAGGGTTTTTTTCCCATAGTTACTAGATCCTTCCTGCTCCTTCTTCCCTAGGCTATGATGGCTTGAGGCCACCTTACACCTAATACACTTCGGGTAGGTTTTGATTGGGGTGGATTTAGCCCAAGACTCTTCGGGCATGTTCAGCTATTTCCCAAGAATCTTTGGGATGAGTCCCAGGTGTGTGCGGGCGGGATATGTGGTTGTGAGGCCCAGGTGTCTGCGGGTGGGATAAGTGGTTGTGAGTCCTAGGTGTGTGCGGTCAGGATACGTGGTTGTGACGCCCAGGTGTGTGCGGGTGGGAGACGTGGTGGTGAGGCCCAGGTGTGTGTGGGCAGGGAGATTGTGGCAGCGTCAGGACGTTCGTCGTTAGGAAGAGCAGCTAACTAAAGAGAACTTGTGTGGGATACCTAATACCCTTGTTTCTTATATAATACTTCATGTTGTGCTTGTGTTTTGGTGAGTGTGGCTGGTGAGGTTGGGTGGATAGAATTCCTTTCTAGGTTTCTTCTGTTGTTCTCACGGGACATTAGGATGTATCCCCACTTGTGCACGAGAGCTTTAGGTTTCCCTACTGACTATACTTGTATGCTCACCCTAAGTTTACTTTCAGGTTTCCAGGAGGACTACTAGGGTCGTGTGGGACCCTACTAGTCGGACAGTTGGAGTTGTTGTAGTTTCTGTTCTCTTGTGTTTTTTGGTATTGTACTTTGAACTTTCTTGTACTTGTACCTTGTTATAAAATTGTTTAAACATGCATGTGGTCTTGGTTTGGGTTTATTTCTATAAACTTGTTCTTTTTCCTTTTTGGTGGTTGACTTGTCCTATTTCCCGATACTAAATAAATAAAAAGGGTAATGCCTCTCATACTTGTGAAAACTCATACCGTTGGTGCTAGTCGCCACCCCGGGACCTACTGGAGGCGGGACTCGGGGGTCATTATCTCCCTTTCACCATTTCCAGCTCAGGAGGGGCATCTTTGGTGGGAGGGGGTCGTGAAAGAATGGTATCAAAGGTGATGTTTGAGATATAGGATGGAGTCTGGAGTTAGGCACATTGAGGATTGAATGGGATGGTAGAATGAGAATGTTAGTCAATATTGGTGCGTGACATAGGCCAGGGAATACCAGCTAGGAAATGGGATTTTAGGCCCCCCCATGATCCGATGCAAGGACTTTGAGCCTACCGAACAACCAAGTGAGACTACATTGATTGCAGGGTAGAGACCCTAGAGAAGGTACATGCATCATCATGATTGTGTTTTACTTTATTTGGGTGTTCTGGGAAAGAAATTGAAATAAAATGATAAAATAAAACCTTGAGTTTTCCTTACTACTTGGGCTTAGGAGATCCTTGTTTACCGTACAGCTATGGCACCTGGACGTCATCCCCGGGTGGCTCAGACGGCTGAGGCCCATCAGATTCAGGCGGTCGATCAACTGAGGATTGACCAAGAGGAGGAAGATAGCCAGTGGTAGAAGACGCTCCGTTCTTTCCAGCGGCATACCCTCAAAAAGTACGAGGGTAGTACTTCAGATACAGAGACGGAGGGGTGTCTTGAGGAGGTAGGGATCACTTTTACCTTGATCCATGCTCATAGGGAGTATTGGGTTCCCCTATAAGTCAGTCAGCTGAGAGGCACGGCGCGACAGTGGTGGACAGTCTACCTCGGAGAGAGGATGGAGGCAGAGGTTCCTTGGGCTGACTTTGAGAAGGAATTCTGAGAGGAATTCCTTTCTTCCATGATCAAGGCAGAGAATCGGCAGGAGTTACTCTCCCTTCAGTAGGGGAGTATGTCAGTACGAGAGCTGGGGATCAAGTTCAAGTATCTCTTGCGCTTTGCTCCGGATCTCTTTCCGGATGAGGAGTCTCGGGCGAGACATTTGGAGGAGGCGCTTCATCCTTCGCTCCAGTATGCTGTCACCCCCTTCACCCTTCCGACGTACTTGGTGGTACAGAAGAAGGCAGAGGTTGTAGAGAGGATTCACTCGCTGGGAGGTGCACCCCGAGAGGGGATCCAGCCGGGCTCGTTGAAGGGGAAAGCAGTCAACAGCAGGTCTCCTGCGACGAGACCTTCCAGGTTCAAGCCAGTGGGGAGCAGGCCCCAGCAGTTCCAGTTCATATCTTCAGGTCCTCGTCCCTTTTTCACGAGCCCAGGACTGAGGTGTTTTTCTTGTGGAGGTTTCGGGCATGTTCAAAGTCGGTGCCCGACCCGAGCTCAGTACGGTGGAGGTGGGCAGGTTCAGCGCCCACCTCAGCAGTACCAGTTGCCGGCGAGGCCCTTCCAGCAGCAGTAGGACCATGCTCCTCTGAGGGAAGACTTTGCGAGAGGAGGAAGACCTCAGGGTGCTCCTTAGGGACCTCGAACAGGGCGTGGTCGGGGAATTGGACGACATCAGAGAGGCAAAGGAGCTGGGCGTGGACAGTTGCACGCAGCAGAGTTGACAGGTCCAGCAGGACCAGATGTGGTGCAAGGTACGATTTGTTTTTTCAGCACTCTTGTTTATGCTTTGTTCGATTCAGGAGATTCACACTCCTTTGTTTCACCTGGTCTAGCCCATTCCTTGGGAAAAGACATAGAGAGACTTTCTGTACCATTGGTACTGAGTACACTAGTTGGAGGCCAGACCAGCATATCTTGTGTTTGCCGGGGATGTGGGCTGACGTTGGGACCACATCGATCTTGTGGGGACCTTCTTCTGTTACAGATGCAGCCATACGATTTCATCCTAGGCATCGACTGGTTGTTTTCTATTGGTTCCGTTATCGACTGCTTCCGGAGAAGAGTTGTGTTCTCCGACGTGGATGGGAAGCGTGTAGCTTTTTTTGGTGAGAGGAGCTATCAGGTGGGAAGCTGGGATGTGGAGCCTCTCCTTTCCTTGTTAGGTGGGCTATCAGTGGTTCCAGATAATACATATATGATGGATGTCCTGGAGGTTGTTGGGGAGTTCCTCGATGTTTTTCTTGAGGAGGTTGTGACTCTACCCCCCGACGTGACATTGATTTCAGGATAGACTTACAGCCTGGTGCCCATCCAATTTCGATGGCCCCTTATCGGATGACACCTTCAGAGTTGCGGGAGTTGCAGATTCAGATTGACGATCTGATGGAGAAGGGTTTTGTTCGACCCAGCGTATCGCCATGGGATGCTCCAGTTTTGTTCGTGAAGAAGGCAGATGGTGATATTAGGCTATGCATAGACTACCGAAGGTTGAACCAGGTAACGGTCAAGAACCGCTATCCCCTCCCAAGGATAGATGATCTCTTCGACCAATTGAGGGGAGAAGTTTGGTTTTCCAAGATTGATCTACGATCTGGATATCATCAGCTAAGGGTAAAGGATAGTGAAATCTCGAAGATGGTTTTCAGGTGCAGGTATGGGCACTTAGAGTTTGTGGTGATGCCGTTTGGAGTTATGAATGCACCGGCTATGTTCATGGGACTTATGAAATTTGTCTTCTGGGTGTTTCTGGACCAGTTCGTCGTTGTGTTTATCGATGACATCCTGATCTACTCAAGGTCAGAGGAGGAGCACGTTGAGTATCTCAGGGCAGTCTTGGAAGTCCTTCGACAGCACCAGCTTTATGGGAAATTGTCTAAGTGTAAGTTCTTGACATAATAAGTACAGTTCCTTGGGCACGTGGTGTCTCAGCATGGAGTGTCAGTGGACCCGTCGAAGGTGGAGGCAGTTTTTTCTTGGGCAGCACCCAAGAGCATGGCAGAAGATCGTAGTTTCCTAGTGTTAGCAGGTTACTATCAGAGATTCGTTTCAGACTTCTCTCGAGTTTCTGCTCCTTTGATAGCTTTGACGAGGAAGAACCAGGTCTTCCTATAGAGAGAGCAGTGCCAGAATTCTTTTGACTACCTGAAGGAGAAGTTAGTCAGTGCTCCCGTACTCAGGTTTCCAGAGGAAGGGTTGTTGTATGAGGTGTTTTGTGATGATTATGTCCTTGGTATGGGGTGTGTGCTGATGTAGAAGAAGGGAGTGATCTGTTATGGGTCTAGGCAGTTATGCCCTCATGAGCGTAACTATGCCACCCATGACCTAGAGCTTGCAGCAGTAGTGTTCACACTAAAGTTGTGGCAACATTACCACTTTGGGGAGTGCTTTGTGGTCTTCTCAGATCACAAGAGCATGCGTTATATCTTCTCCCATCGTGACCTGAACTTACGGCAGCGGTGATGGGTCGATTTTCTCCAAGACTATGACTTTGAGATCTTTTACACTAAAGGCAAGGGCAACGTTGTGGCTGATGCCCTGAGCAGGAAGTCACATCAGGAAGTGGTTTGGGAGTCCACTGATGCTTGGAAAGCGATGGGAGAGTTGGCTGCCTTGCACTTGGATGCCAGGGTAGAAGGTGTTAGAGGATGTTTGTTTTAAATGACAGTGCATTCCTCCTTGCTACAACAGGTGGAAGAGTCTCAGTGGGGGGACTCCAAGGCGGAAGTGATGCGGGATTGTGTCGATCAGGGTAACGCTCAAGAGAGATGGTCAGAGGACAGCCGACATCAGATGCTTTTCCAAGGAAGGTTGTTTGTTTCGGAGGCAATGCGTGAGGGAGTTCTCCGTGAGTTCCATAGCTCAGCCTTGGCAGTACATCCTGGAGTTTAAAAAATGTACCAAGGGATGAGGGAACAGTTTTAGTGGCCCGGGGTGAAACGGGCAGTGGCAAAGTTTGTGGCTAAATTCCTAGTGTGTCAGCAAGTGAAGGTTGAACACCGTGTTCCCAGTGGTTTGTTGCATCCTTTAGATGTCCCCGAGTGTAAGTAGGATGACATGTCAATGGACTTCATCACAAGACTACCCAGAGCTCAGGGTGGTTATGATGCTATCTGGGTAGGGGTGGATCGGCTGACGAAATCAACTCACTTCTTTGCAATTAAGGAGTCAGGCCTGGTGAGTACCTTAGCACAGAGGTACGTAGACGAGGTGGTACGTTTGCATGGAGTTCCAAATACTATCGTCTCTGATCGGGATACTCGGTTTACCTCACGAGTCTGGAGGGGGTTACAACATGATTTTGGCACCCAGATATGCCTTAGCAAGGCTTTCCACCCCCAGACTGATGGGCAGACAGACCATACTATCCAGACATTGGAGGACATGCTGCGAGCATGCATTCTGGATTTCAGAGGATCATGGATACGACACTTTCCTTTAGTAGAGTTCGCCTACAACAACAACTTCCACTCTACTATTGGAATGGAATTGTTTGAGGCTTTGTATGGAAGGCCATGTCATTTACACATTTGCTGGACAGAGGTTTGTGAGATAGGTGCTCTTGGGCCAGAGGTAGTGCAGAGCACCAAAGAGATAGTCCAGCTTATACATGAGAGGATGAAATCAGCTCAGGACCAATAGAAGTCTTATGATGATCGTCAGAGGAGGCCCTTGGAGTTAGAGGTGGGAGATCATGTGTTCTTGAAGGTTTACCCTCGACGGGGGAAGCAGAGATTTGGGAAAGGGAGTAAGCTCTCACCTAGTTTCATCGGACCTTTTGAGGTGCCGAGGCGAGTCGGCAAGGTGGCATATCAGCTGGCCCTGCCACCTCAGTTGGAGAAGGTTCATGATGTCTTACACGTCTCTCAAATTCGTCGATACTTACATGACGAATCCCATGTTATCGACTGGGGAGAGTTAGATATGGGAGACGAAACGACCTTCGAGGAACGACCAGTCAGAATCGAGGATCATAAAGAGAAGTTGCTTCGTGGATGAACCATTCCGTTGGTTCGTGTGTTGTGGAGGCATGGCGGCCTCGAGGAAAGAACTTGGGAGCAGGAGACCCAGATGCACGCTCAGTACCTGGAGTTGTTTTGACTTGTGGTTTACCTTGTTCTTCTGAGCTTTGTGTTGATGTTGTACTTTTTACCTTTGATATATGGAATGCTTGTCTTGTTAGTTGGGAGACCTTTTTTGTTTCCTTGATCCCTAGTAATGTGTGACATGTTCGGATGTGTGGGGAAAGGGAAAAACCAGATCCTTAATCGAGACGCATTAATGCGGATGTGATTGAACCCGTGCGGGTGAGTCAGTGCCTCCTAAAGCGGATAATATCTCGACGTAGGAGAAGTAATTCTTCCCCAAACCACGTGTTCGGGCAATGTGTTGGTTGATTACACGCCGTGTAACCCCTTTTCGGGTATACCCCGTGTTGCAGGTCATGTCCTCGTTGTGTGAAATAATGGGTGCACGCCGTGTTCCCAGTTCTACAGGCCGTGTAGTCCTTCCCCGTGTATGCGTTACCAGTCAGCGGCCGTGTACCATGTTGGAGCCATGTCCTTGATATGTGCAATAAATGAGTACATGCTGTTCATCTAAACTACACGCCATGTAGTCCTTCCCCGCATATGTGTTTCCCTCAAACTATGTGTTGACCAGTCAACAGCCGGAGAGCCATGTTGGAAGCCGCGTGGAGACCGTGTAAAATAACCAAGTACACGCCGTGTACCCTAAAGTACATGTCGTGTACTTTTCCTTTTATCGCCTATAAAAGTATGGGTCCCCTCCGCCTTTCAACTCACCCCTCTCCTCCCCTTTCCCTCTGAGCAGAGTTCTCCCAAGAGACTCAAAGGCTCTTTCTTCCATAACTTCTTCGTCCAAGCTCTGATTTACGATCCATCAGCAGCCACGAGATCGTGACGATGAGGCGGAACTTCCAAGATTGGATCTGTTGTCTTTCCTTTGGCATTTCCTTTCTGACTTCCACCTGATGAGGTTTTTTCGGGACCTGACAGAGGTGACAGACGCTGACGGACTTCTTCTAAAGTTGATCCGGGGGAGCACTGTGATCAGAACCTGTTGAGGTAGGGATCTTACCTTTGTCTCTCTTTCTTTTGTGCATCATGCGGGGTGGGTATCCTCTTGTTTTCATGAGAAACAGTTGATCCATTAAATAAAGATAATAACTGGTCAAACAACGGGGTTGGGAAGTTTGTGATTGTTGTTACTTTATATCCTGTGATTTTATGTTGTGAATTGAATGAGCTTATGCCTACAGAAAATCACGGTCGTTAGGGTACTTTTCATGAGAAATTAAATGTTTCCCTATCTTTATAGACCGTTTTTGTGGATATAACGTTGTGTAAATTGGTTAATCACGTAAAGTTGGCTAATTAAATGAAAATTTGGAACCCTTGTGTGATCACCCCGGTTAAAAAAAATGGAATAATGAACATGTGGGTGTTGTCTTGGATACGTGACATGTGATGGGGGTGTTTTTGTGGGTTTTTGTGGATAGGGTGAGCAGTGGGGCTGTGGTTGACTTGGTTGTGGGTTGGTGTGAATGTTGTGATAGTGATGGGTAGCAGGGCTATGATAAATGGTATTAAAGGGATGGTGATGTGCGGGTTCGGTGTGGTTGTGGTTATGGTGGTTGGCAGCGGGGATGCAAGGATGGGTTAGATGTGAAAAAATTATGGGTTGTGAATAATAAATAAAAGTGGAAGAGTTAATGAATGGTGGGGCGTGGTAATGGAACGAAGATAATAATCAATGGGGTTGGTTGGTTGATAAGAAGGGCTTGGTTGTGTTGCTTGTGTTTTCCTAACATGATTTGTGGATGGCAGGGATATGTTTTACGAATGATCGATGTGGTTGGTTGTGGATAGTTTCCCAGTAGTTAAGGAACTAAATAATCTAATTCTTCTGAAAAGAGAAAACCTAAATGGGGTTGGGGTTGTTTGTTGTATGCATGCTTCGTAGTAGCAGTGCCGAGGCATGTGCTCAGTTTCTCTGTTTAAAAGCCATAGGTTGGGCTGTGTGGTTGGTATATATATATATTTGTATCTTTTGTGTTTTATCGCACCCCACCCATGTTGAGCACTTAGTGCCGAACACTCCCATTTCATGGGAGAGGGTGTTTTTCCCTTAGTTACTAGCTCCTTCCTGCTCCTTCTCCCCTAGGATGTGATGGCTTGAGGCGACCTTACACATAAGACTCTTCGGGTAGGTTTCGATTGGGGTAGATTTTGCCCAAGACTCTTCTGGAAGGTTCTACTATTTCCCCAGAATCTTCGGGATGAGGCCCAGGTGTGTGCGGGCAGGATACGTGGTTGTGAGGCCCAGGTGTGTGCGGGTGGGATACGTGGTTGTGAGGCCCAGGTGTGTGCAGGCGGGAGACATGGTGTTGAGGCCCAGGTGTGTGCGGGTGGGGAGAGTGTGGCAGCATCAGGACGTTCGTCATTAGGAAGAGTATCTAACTAAAGGAAACTGGTGCGGGATACCCAATAATCTTGTTTCTTATATACTATTACCCTTTGTGCTTGTGTTTTGGTGAGTGTGGCTGGTGAGGGTGGGTGGATAGAATTCCTTGCTAGGTTTCTTCTGTTGTTCTCATGGGACATTAGGATGTCTCCCCACTAGTGCACGAGAGCTTTAGGTTTCCCTACTGAGTATACTTGTATGCTCACCCTACATTTACTTTCAGGTTTCCAGGAGGACTACCAGGCCCGTGCGGGACCCTACTAGTCGGACAGTTGGAGTTGTTACAGTTGATGTTCTCTTGTTTCTTTTGGTATTGTACTTTGAGCTTTCTTGTACTTGTACCTTGTTATAAAATTGTTTATACATGCATGTGGTCTTGGTTTGGGTTTATTTCTATACACTTGTCTTTTTCCTTTTTGGTGGTTGACTTGTCTTATTTCCCGACCCTAAATAAATAAAAAGGGTAATGCCTCCTATATGTGTGAAAACTCACACCCTTGGTGCTAGTCGCCACCCCAGGGCCTACTGGAGGCGGGACTCGGGGGTCATTATCTCCCTTTCACCATTTCCAGCTCAGGAGGGGCATCATTGGTGGGAGGGGGTCGTAACAATTAATGTTAGTCAATTAAGTTAGTCAGGGCATGCCATAATTTTTTCGAAGAAACAATCTATCATCATGGAAAAGGATGGTACATTTTTGTTTCAAGGAAAACATACAAAAGAAATTCTCTACCTCATAAGTGAAGAAGAAGATATGTGCTTTCCATCCAAGGATGAAGAAAAGATGTTATGGCATATGCATCTTGTCCACAAAATACAAGAATCCTTAGCTGATCTGGTGAAATATAAATCAGCTCAAAATCTCCCTAAATTATCTTGTGATCATACTCATATATGTAATTCATGTGAACAAGTGAAGAAAATTTGAAATATATATATTCCCAAGGAGAAAAGGTCAAGAATATTTCTTTATTAGGTGCATATTTATGTGTGTGGGATGATTTCGCCAAGGGATATTGATTGGAGGAGATATTACATTCTCTTCATTGATGACTATAACAGAATTGAATGGGTATCAATAATCAATCACAAATCAGAAGTATTTAGTTTCATTACAAGATATCGATAGTAATGTGAAAGGATTATTGAATAGAAAAATTAGACGATTCAGACAGATAATGGGCCACAGTTCACAAATAGCCATGTGAAGGATTATCTCGAGAAAAATGGGATAAGGTAACATTTTTTAGAAGTAATAACCCTGCATAAAAATGGAGTTGTTGAGAGAATAAATCGGATTGCAAACATCATGGGCAGAATAGTTCCCCTTGAGAAAGACCTTCTAGATAAATTTTGTAAAGAAGCAATGATGACAACAGTCCACAATTCAAATAGAGCATTACATTTTTTGAAAGAGGATAAGACCCCATATGAGTTATGGTATGTAATGAATCCTTTATTAAAGAACTTTCAAGTCATTGGAATTAAATTATTTATTCTCAAGAATGAGAAACATAAGAAGTTTGAATCTCATAGAGATAAAGGAATATTTCTTGGATACATAATGAAATGAAAAGTATATAAATGATTCAATAAGTGGATGAGAATGATATTTTAAATTAATTATGTGACTATAGTAGAGATTGAAAATAATCTTAAAAAAATATATGATTAGACTCAAGAGGACCGTGATAAAGAGGAGAGAAGTTTAGGAGATGATCCAACTCTAGAGGTTGATTCAGAAGAAGATTCAGATAATGAGAACACAACAGTGTCCTACTAGAGAGAAGCGAGAAGAGATGAAATTGATAGGCAGAACATAATATTTGATCGGACCACACCAATTCACACAATGAGAATGAAGTCTCTTCTTCATAAATCATACTTATCATAAGTGGATCCTAAATGCTTTAATGATGAAACTGGAGTTGATAATTGGGTTCAGTGAATGAATAAAGAGATTGATCAAATTGAGAAGAATTACACATGGGAAATTTTATCGAGACTTTCAAGAAATAATTTCATTGGGAAAAAATGAGTCTTTCACAAAAAAATAAATGAATATGGTAATTTGATTCAAAAAAAAATCATCAATGGTGTGCAATGGGTACTCCCAGATAGAGGGTATTGATGTTAATGAGACATTTTCACCTATTTCAAGGCTATAGAAAATGAGATTATTCTTGGCCATAATGGTTCAAATAATGTTTAAGGTTTTCCAGTTTGAAGTGAAGTCAGTATTTCTGCATTGAGTATGGTATGAAAAAGTTTACATTGAGAAACAAGACGGTTTTCCCACTCATGTAGATGATAATAGTGTTTTTCGTATTAAGAATTCTTTATATGGATTGAAGTAAGAACCAAGAGCATTGTATTAATGGATTGATCAGTTTCTAAATAATCTTAGCATCCAGCTTGGGAGAGTCAATTAAAATCTATATTTCCATAGTGTAAATAGTTAAAGGATGATGGTTCTATTTTATGTCTATGACATAATATTTAGTGGATTAGATGAAACACAATGCAGAGTATTTTCTAAATTCAAGAAAATCGAGTTCGAAATGTCAATGATCGGTGAGATGATGTTTTTCCATGGCTTACTGGTGATACATGTTTGGAATGGAATTTTTATCTCTCAATATAAATATGCCAAAGAGGTTCTATGAAGGTTTGTAATGGATTATTCCAATGAAATGAGGACTTCGGTCGCTACATGATTGAACCTATCACGAGATGATGAATGAAAAGAAGTTAATATCATAGAATACCAACAAATAAGTGGATATCTATTGTACCTAATAGTGAAATGATCTAATATTATATGTGCCACATTCCATGAAATAAGATATCAAATAAATACCAAAGAGAGCCACATGATCTTAGTGAAAATAATACTTCAGCATATCAATGTAATAATTGATTTTAGGTTAATGTATAATGAGAAATATTAACCAGAGTTATTGGGATATACAGATGTAGATTGGGCCGTCTCAATAGATGATAGGAAATCAATTTCTAGAAGTTATTTTTATCTTGGAGGATTGTGTATTTCAAGGATGATAAAGAAACAAGATTTCATTTCATTGAGCATCATAGAAGCAGAATATATAACAGCTACTCAAGCTTGCACGTATCTATTGTGGATGAAGTAGGAGCTTGAGGATATGGGAGTTAAAGTGAAATCATCGATCGGAATCCATTGTGATAATTTCAGTGATATTAATTAGAGAAATAATTTAGTACATCACTCATTGAAAAAAAACATTGAAATAAATTTTCATTTTATCAAGGAGAAGGTAGAGTAAGGTCTTGAGAAGTTTAAATATGTTTCTATAGAACAACACATTTTAGATAATCTTATGAAGGGCTTACCTAAAAAATCGTTATAAAGTGATCTATTGGGTTTAGAAGTCCAGTCGACTCCATGATCTTAACAAAGTGTAGATGTGGGACCCCCTCTCCCTGAGGGATGCTCTGTTTTTCCCTAATATACTGATATGTGTTCTTTACACTATAAAACAACCTTTATGTTCCCATTAGAGTTCATTGAAAAATGAGGGGAATGTCTGACTATTCAGGGGGAGAAAATACATGATGAGAAGATATTAAGGAGAGTAGTGAGATAGGGGAGATAAAGATATTATGTGGACCTGCAACATAGAGGGAGTTTTATAACTAACTTTTTTTTATGTGATCGATCAAATATTATATATAATGACAACTATGGTTCATGAAGAATGTGGTTTTTTGGTATCTGTATGGTATAAAAAATTGGTTATTAGAAATGAAGTGGTTTATTTATGATATTTTCATTATACTCTTATTTCAGAGACTGATCCCAGATCATGTGGGCTTATAGTATATGTTTAGTAATTCCTTGATCTCTATTTTAATCACATGAAGAGAATGGTAGTTGATGATGGAAGAATATTTAATGATATATAAAAATTCAATAAATTATTTTGAGAAGAGTTTTCAATATTCCCAATGTGGGATATTGTTGGGAAAAAATCCCCCAAGGAGTCCCTCTGTATGTTTTGGGTTTGATTATGTTTGTTGACAAAGCCGGATGATTGCGAATGAGAATGGTTGGTGTTTTCCGAATAGAGTTTTTTAAGGTGGTGTAGTTTTCAAGTTTTTTTTACATATTTTTAGGCCTCAAAATTGGGAATTTGTGTGTAGAAATGAATGAATTTACTTATAGGACTGAATGGTGAGATATTCGGCGAACAAAATTAGAAAAGAATGACAACCGCGGACCATAATTCATGGGTTGTATACCATGTTTTGGGAATGGTATGTGGAGTGGCGGGAACAGTATGACTGAGCGGTTTTAGAATCCAAAAATTGTTTGCTGAAATGGTTTTCCATGAAGGGAGTACGATACGCAGAAGGATGGAGATCAACCACATAAGATCAAAGGCAATACACCTACCACGTATGAAAAAATGGTTCATAGGAAGGCTTGTGGTTCGTAGTGGCAGGAGGATAGGTATGTGGAGGAGTCTGTACCAAATCGAATAATTGGTAAATCTTAGATCAACAAATATTGTGGATATCTTTCCATATATAATAATCACTAATCCCACCAATTAGAAGAGATATTGAATATCATTAGAGAAAATATTTTTTTTTCTAGGAATTCAGTAATGCTATAAATTGGTTCGTGAGGAGAATTCCATGAAGGATGAAGTGGTTCACAATGAAGAAATTTTGTTGAAGGTCTTTTCAGAGAACTATAACCTATATAATACATGGTAAGTGGTGGAAGAAGGCACATTATGCAAGAGGATTGAGAAGGTAGTATGAAAACATATAATAGTTTGTGGATGATGGGTGATTCACAAAAAAGGTTCAAAAACGTGGTACATAGAAGTGGTACACTATTGTGAAGGCAGAGGAAGTCCAAAAATGAAGAACGGTTTGCTGGATATGTAATTTTATGTGAAGGAGGTGTTCCGCGTACCAAACCCAGTACTCAATATGTGAGAGACGGAGTTGGTTCTCAATTTTCACAAGGAGTATTTCAAGAGCTAAAAATCAGTTTTTGAATGTATTTTTGATTACTAATAGTACTCGGGAACGTGGAATTCATCTACGGGTGAAAAAGGGGCATCAAATGAGCATCTACCAAAAGATAATGGTGCAAGAATTGATGAAAATTAAGGGAAATACACATCTATAAACTGTTTTTGACCTATAGGTCTTTAAAATGTGATTGGATTCCTTTCCAACAGTAGTGAGAAAAGAAAGAGGAATACAGTGACCCCTTCCACCGACAGTGAGCCAGAGAAAGAGGTGCATGGAGTGACCCTAGGGAATGTAGTGAGCAGATCCAAAAACTTGTAACGGTAGGGATCGTGGGAAAAAAGATCTTGAACGAACTTTGGACTCATTATTGGCAGTGAGCTACAGTGAATTTTGGTACATCGGTATACTAACATTGTATGCTCTTTATACATATCCCAGTGTGGGTGAACCATGTAAAAATCATTTTGTCATGTGCATGATTTAATATATGTTTATATGTTTCTAGAGTAGAAAGAGAGAATTGAGTTTTTTTAACCACTAAATAGGATTTTAAGGCGAAAATATTAACTCTGTCATACCCTGATTCACCCCCCTCTAAGGGTATTCAACCTAGTGGACCTAACAATGATCCCACTTTATTTTTAAAATCATTAGATATGTTATTCTGGGTTTACTGTAGACTATAGAACAGGTACACGTCATGTACCTGAATTACACATTGTGTACTTAGTGCTGGTTTCAAGTCATGAATGGGGGATCACAGTTTGAGTAGGTACTGAGTTGGTACACAACAAGATCCTGAAGTACATGTCAAGTAGGGGTTAAATAGAGTATTTTTAACCAAAGGAGTTGGGTTTTTTCTGTAACTAATCTAGTGTGGACTACACATCGTGACAAAGGGTTACACATCTTAACCCTGCCTGCGCCTAGTTTAAAGTCACACATTCAGCTATTTTGGTTTGGTCTTTAATTCAGATCATGGTAGCTAACAACCATAAACTACTCCAAGGAGATTTACAGAGGCGTATCACCTTTCAGATCAATTCGATTAACTCTTGTTCATCATTTCATCTATCATGCTTCTCACATGGTAAGTGTTCTCTCTGATTCTTCTTTGATATTGATCCTGATAGTGTCCTAGCCTTACATTATCAAATCTAGTGATCCAAGATGGAAGATTCTTATTGTCCTCATCTTGATATGTTGTGAGATCTTGTCTCAAAGGCTGTTCCTATTCTAGTTTTGGTGAAGGGGACTTTGTTCTTTAGGTACATGGGATTTATTATATCCACAAATCCATTTTATTCTTTTTTGGAGTCAATCCTTTGTGGTGAATCTTTGATTATAGGGACATCATCTACATCATTATTGGGTTTACTTTATTTTGGATTCTATTGTGGGCATGTGCGACCTGAACGTTTAGGTAGGTGGTTCCGTCTCTAGCCTATGATAATGAACCAACATGTATTGATTTGAAAATTTCATTATAAAATGATTTATGAAATTGGAATGATTTTTGTGTGTGTTGAAAAAGGGTTTTGAAAAAAAATTGTTTTCCCCTAATTTGGAAAAATGGATTATAAATGGTTTTGAATGGTTTTCATGACATTTAAGTGGGTGTGTGAAAGAAAGATAATGGGTCACCATGGGTACTTTGGTGGAAGTTTTAGCTTGAGGACACCATCCATTACATTATGATTATCAATGAGATTTGTCTTGGGGATTTCCTATATTTCCTAGGACCATTGTTCTAGGAGACTGATATTGAAATTTTTGTGGGATTAATCTTGGATTTTTCCTCCACTTACTAGGGTCTTTGTTCTAGGATCAGTTTATGTACACTTTATTCTTATGGTACAAGTAGTCTATTACCTAGAAATGTAGTATTCCTTGGTGTTGTGATACCTGTGCTTACATTTTTTATTTCATGGAATTTTAATTTAGCATTAATATGCATTTTTTTTCTTGTGGTAAATGATTTGGAAAATATTCTTTGAAATCGGAATACCTACATTATTTTGAATAGTGGAAAATGGGAATGTTTACTATGTTTTCTATAATACTGATTTACTACATAACATTCCATGTTTTAATTTTTAAACAAGTATACAATAATTTTTTTCAATATCTTGCTATTGAACACCTGTGTGTGATCCTACTGAGATTTTTAACTCAAACCCTCTGCACTGCTTCAGTGGTGTATATACCTTTATTTCTCTTCTAGTGTAGGGAATGGAAAGGCACCATGGTGAGGCGATGAGGTTTGTGTCATCTGGGATGGGGTATATGGTGGTGAGATGGTTGGAGTTCATCAATTCCATCATTGGAGTAGTTTTTTGGTTTTGAGTCCTTTATAGTCGAACTCTTTTTTTGGGAGTTTTTAGCTGCTATTTAGTTGTCTTATTTCTATTGTTTTTCTTTATAGTTATGGAATATATATTTGTTAGTATTCCACTCTTTCTTATTTTCTCTGTATATTTGTTGTGTCATCATTCAGGTTGGATGCAATCATTTCCTCAAATTTTCCATTCAATGTTTGGGTGCTTGTCTCCGAACCATGGGGATCTTGAACACCCTTTAGGTATGTAACTGATCGGGTTGTTTGCTAGGTTTCAAGGAAACCTGGGTCGGTTCATTACATTTTGGAATAATTGAAGGTCTGTCCTCAAGAATATTTTTCTAGAGATGTTGATTAGACTGTAGACCTAACTTTCGGGACATAAGAGCTATGTTGTGATAAGTTCATGGATAACTATTATCGTAACGAGACTGAAGTTACAATGGGATTTCGAGATATGTGACTCTAGTGTTTATTTTTTTAAAAATTCTCAGTTTTTTCTTACGGGTTTTCCTGTGAGAAATGATATTTTTTTTGGTTTCTAATCATTTTTATGTTTCAGTGTGCTATAGTATGCCTTTGAGATGTCTTCCATAGGTTCCTTAGGAAGGTGTAACTGATGATCCTCAAGGTAATCCACCTATCGATTATAATCTCATTGAGACGATTGTATGAGCAGTACATGATGTTGATCAAGATGTTCCATGAGTTCAGAACATAGTGGCTAAGGTACAACCATGATCTGGATGGAAAAGAGTTGGATCTCGTGAGTTCTTGCATGAGAAGACACTATTATTTAATGGGATGAATGAACCTAAAGAGGTGAATAATTGTCTAGACATGATTGATCAAATATTCAACTTCTTGGATACACCTTAGAATATTAGGGTGGACTGTGAAACGTTTAGACTCTAGGGTTCCATTAAGTGTTGGTGGGGATCTATGGTCTAGACAGACAATCATGGGGTCTTGGATTGGAAGGTTTTCAAAACCAAATTTTTTCAGTAGTTTTTTCCAAAGTCTCTAAGGTTGGAAAAATCTCTATATTTCCTATCTTTGAATTATAGAGAGAGTTCAGTGTCAGCCTACCCCAACTAGTGTGATGATCTTTTCCATTTCTCTACGGATTTGGCAGGGAATGACCAGATGAAGGTGTAGAAGTTCTTGCAGAGTTTTTCCCAAACATATGATCGATGGGGTTCATTTTGAAGCTATAAAACTATGAGGAGATAGTGGATAGAGAAATTATGGAAAACATGGACATGGAAAAAAGGTCAACTTTACTGACTAATCTCTTAGAACTGGTGATAGCTTCAGTGGCGTGCATGGGAAGAAGAGGAAGTGGGAAGAACATTGCTAGAGTGGTGGTGGTGAGTCTCAGAAGTGAGACTCCTCCACACTATCTATTGTAGCTGGAAGTGTGCCTCTTATATTCTACCAGTGTAGAAATGGGGGTCACCCCAGATGTTCTATTCCTATACCCACGAAGATGGTTAAGAGTAGTGGATGTTTTTGTCATCTACAAATATTCTGTCAGTCCATGAATACACCTCATTATGGTCACTGTTCGATGGCTTAAAAGGCTACTACAGTGCATTCAGAAGCTTCAATGACTATTGGGCTCTAGCCACAAGCCTCATGAGTGAATCATTTAGATGAAGTAGATGAGTTTCCAATGGAATTTGATATAGGACTGAAAACAGTGAGAGGTTTGATCATTGTTGTAGACTCAGTAGCTACTTCTTTGATTGATACTGGTGCATCCCACTCATTTATATCTACACATTTTGTTGATATTATTAAACACACAATGGAACTTATTCCATTTACAATGGAGTTAGTGACCACTCTCAGCAAGAGGAAAGATTATTGGCCCCAGTGTCCTTGTTTATTCATGACAGCTGACACGGAGTTGGTCTAGGATTTTCACATTCTTGATCTGGATCTATTTGATGTCATCAATGGTATGCATTGTCTTGTATCTCTTTGAGATTATTTTGATTTTTATCATTGGAATGTTTTGTTTCTTACTTTTTATGGGATCTCTCATGTGTTTTAAGGATAGTGGGACCCGAGGTCAGGTCGTGCATGACTATCCCACCCAAAGCTCAAGATTTTCTTGGTTGTTATGGTGTTTTATCCTGATGATGTTTCTCCTATTGAGGATCATCATGTTGTTTTTCGAGACTTTCCTAACATTTTACCAAGCTACTTCTCAGTTCTTCCTCTATAGCGTGAGGTAGAGTTTACAATTGACCATGTTCCTAGTATGCATCTGATATTTATTCCTTCTTATCGTATGGAACCATCGGAGTCGTAAGAGGTAAAGATTTAGTTGGAATACCTATTTGAAAAAGGTTTCATTCACCCCGGGGTTTCTCCTTGGGTACCCCTATGATGTTTTCCAAGAAAGTGGATGGTTCAGTTCCATTATGTGTGGCCTATTAGAAGATAAACCGAGTAATGGTTAATAAAAAATATCCTTTGCCTCGTGTAAATGATTTGATTGATTAATTAAAGGGATAAAAGTTGTTTTGAAAGATCAATCATTGGTTGGGTTATCATCATCACAGAGTCTTTAAGTCTGATATACAAAAGACAACCTTCAAAAGAAGGTATTAACATTAAGAATATATTGTGATGCTGTTCGGTTTGACTGAAACTCCTATAGCTTTTATGGACTTGATGAAAAGGGTATTCCACCAATATCTTGACACTTTTTTGGTAGTGTTCATGGACGATATTCTGGTTTATTAAAAGTTCATGTGTAAGCACAAAAACCATATATGTTTTGTTATGGAGATTCCGAGGAATCATCGTCTATACTAAAATATTTAAAAATGAAAATTCTAGATACAAGAAGTGTTGTTCTTGGGGTATATAATTTCTTATCGTGGAATGTTAGTTGATCCAGAGAAGGTAAAATTTGATTTATCATGGATGGAACCATAGAATGTCTTTGAGATAGGAAGAATCTGTGGTCTTTGAGGACACTACTGATGTTTCTTTATGGATTTATATAAAATAGTATCACCTGGACTTCCCTTACCAATAAGGTAGTGAAATTCATATGGGATGCGATGTGTTAGTCTTCTTTCAAGAAAATAAAATGACTTCTTACATCAGCACCTGTTCTGATCTTACCTGATCCCAGTAAGGGGTATGTGGTGTTTTGTGATGCATCTAGTGCTGGTTTGGTATGTGTGCTTATGCAAGATGATCATGTGGTAGCTTAGGGATCTTCTTAACTTTGACTACATGATAAGAACTAACACATTAATGATTTAGAGCTTGCTATGGTGATTTATGAACTGAAATGTTGGTGGCACTATCTATTTAGGGAGAAGTTAATAGTCCTATATAATCACAAGAGTCTGAGATACATATTTTTCCAAAAGGAATTGAATCTCAAAAATATGTGATTGATAGAATAACTTCAAAATTTTGACTTCAACATCACATACACCCCATGAAAAGGGAATGTTGTTTCAGATTCTCTATGTAGGAAGGTACAATCACATACTATTTTGGAATTAAAGGAATAATATAATCTTATGGGGCATTTTTTTTAGTTTCACTTGAATGATCAAGATTATGTTTTAAGAATGGTACTGACCAGTGTTCAGTCATCATCATCTCTCTTAGATTATATCTTTCAATGTTCACAGTAATATAATGAGTTTCATAAGATTCAAGAAAACCATTGTGCTGGGGATATAGTTCCTGGTTGGTCTCTTTCTTCTTATGGAATACATCCCTTCAGAAAGCGAGTTGTCATCCCAGAATATGTGAGAAGTTCAGATTTGTTTTATTTTCATATCTCTTCATGTTTGGTGCATCCATGAACTATGAATATGTATTAAGACATGGAAATACAGTTCTTGTGGCTATTAATGAAGTGCGACATTGTAGATTATGTGTCATAATGTTACACCTTCCAATGGATAAAGATAGAGCACTTGAATCCCTCTGGATTTCCTCATCTCCTCCTGACACAGGTTTGGATGTGGGATGAGGAATCCATGTTTATTTTGGGTTACCATAGAATCCCCATGAAAAAATGCTATCTGGGTTGTTGTTTATTAGTTGAATAAGTCTTCTCACTTCATTCCAATCAAAGACACCACTAATGTTGATGATCTGGGTATGTTGTTTGTGCAATAGATAATGATGTTACAAGGGAGTCCTTATGTCATTGTCTTTGAAAGGGATCCAAGGTTTACCTGAAGGTTTAGGAAGATTCTTCAAAAGAAAATTGGGACTCAGGTCATGTTGATCACAACATACCATTCACTAACGGATGGAAGGAAAGAGCATGTAATTTAGATCCTAAATTATATTCTTCAAGCCTATGTCTTGTATTATAGGAGATCATGCGATAACCATTTAGGAATGATTGAGTTTTTTTACAATAACAGTTACCAGTCATGGAATAGAATGGATACTTGTGAATAATTTTATGGTCACCCATGAAGATCACCTCTTTGTTGGGAAGAGGTGGGAAAAATGTATTTGGTTAGAACAAGTCTGGTTCAAGAGATGTTGAAAAAGATTCAAGAAGTGCAACATTTTCTGGTTACTACTCAATGTCGACAGAAATTGTATGCAGATGGGTGGAATCTTCCTTTAGAGTTTTATAATAGTGACTAGGTTTTCTTGAATGTTTCCCCATGTTAGAGTCATTGTTGGCTTCATAAATAAGGAATGCTGGCTCCGAGATATGTTGGACCATTTGAGTTCACTAAACAACTTGGGAAAGTTTTTTATCTGTTAGCATTGCAAGCAAAGTTGACATTAAATCAAGATGTTTTCAACATATAACAACTAAAGAAGTATCAAACTGACCCCACTCATGTTGTTCGTTGGGAAAAAATTGAGTTAGATCTATATGCTTCTATTCTAGAGAAACAAGTTGGGATCATTGACTCTCAAATGAAATTCTTCTACTGAAAGTTGATTCCATTTTTTAGAGTTCTATGGAATGAAGGATTATATTCTCATGAGACTTGGGAAAGTGAGTTTTTGACGATGGAGTTGTGGACTCATCTCTTTCAAGAGATTAAATCTTCAACATGTCTTCCTAAGGATGGAAAGTTTGTCTGGTGGGGAGTTTGTAACATTATGTTACCTAGATTGGGTATGTTTTACATTTTTTTATGTTCCCTCTTAGTTTTTAAAACATTTAGATATGTTATTTTTGGGATTACTGCATACTGGAGAATAGGTGCACACTATGTACTTGAAGTACACATCATGTACCTGGTGTGGGTTTCAAGTCGTTAATGGGGGATCATTGTGTGAGTAGGTGCTGAGTATGTACACACAGCGTACCTAAGGTACATGTCATTTAGGAATTAAATAGTAACTTTTTTTTACTTGAGATTATGGGTTTTTTTCGGTGTAACCTATCATGCATGTACTACACGTCATGACCAAGTGTTACATGTCCTGACCCGGACTCCTCCTAGTTTAAAGTCATGCGTATGGCTATTTTGGTTTGTTCTTTCCATCATCTCTTGGTATCTCTCCACCCAAAATTTATCCTAATCAATTTTTAGAGGGGTCTTACCTTATGGATCAATATGATCAGCTTTAATTCATCATATCATTTATGGTGTGTCTCTCCGGGTAAGTGTTCTCTCTAATTATTCCTAGATATTGATCGTGATAGTGCATTAGCCTTGCGTTATTGGATCCACTGATCCATGTTGGATGTTTCTTTTTGTCCTTATCTAGATCCATTGTGATATCTTGTATCAAAATCCATTCCTTGGCTAGTTTTGGTGAAGTGTATGTTCATTCTTAAGGTACGTTGGATTTATTCTCTCTGCCAATCCCTTGTCTTCTATTTTGAATGAATCCTTTGAGGTTTGGGTTTGATTATAGGGCCTCAGTCAATTGCATTGTTGGGTTTCATTACTTTTGGATTCCATTGGGGGTAGGTATGACCCGAACATTGAGGTAGGTGGTTCATTCCCTAGCCAATAATAATGAACTTTCTTGTTTTGGTTAGAAAATTTCTTTATAAATTGATTTATAAAATTTTCACGTTTGTTGTGTGTGATGAAAAAGGTATGTGAACAAAAAACAATTTTCTAGGGATTTTTATAAAAAGATTATAAATGGTTTAAAAAAAATTGAAATGGGTTTGTGAGAAAGAGCCCATGGGTTACCTTGGGTACTTAGGTGTAAGGTTTATCTTAAGGCCATCACCCATTACATTGTGATTATCAAGTATTTTTTTCTTGGGGAATTCCTTAGTTTCCTAAACCAATTGGTCTTGGAGAAAGATATAGACATTTTTTGGGGATTACTGTTGGGTTTTTCCTCTACTTTCTAGGCCTATTCTACTTAGATCAGTTTTTGTTCACTTGATTCTTATGGTATAAGTTGTCTCATACCTAGACCAGTAGTATTATTTGGTACTGTGATACCTGTGATTCTGTTTTTTATTTCTTTGATATTTGTGTTCCCCTTAATATGCATGATTATGCTTGTGGAAAATGATATAGAAAATATTCTTTGAAACTAGTATACATTCTTTTTTTAGAACATTGGAAAAAGGGAATGTTTACCACGTTTTCAATAAAAACTAGTTTACTACTTATCATACCATGTTTTAAATTTTATATATGTATACATGATTTTTTATATAAAGACATGATATGGAACACCGGGGAGGGATCCTACTAAGCTTGTTAGCTCAAACCCTGCACTCTACTTCAGGGGTGCGTAGACCATTATTTTTCATCTAGTGTAGGGAAAGGCAAGGTGCTTTAGTGAGGTAGTGAGGTTCCTGTTAATTGGGATGTGTATCTAGTTGTGAGATGGATGGAGTTCGTCCGTTCCATTGTTGGAGTAGCTGTTTGGTTTCGATTCCTTTGCAGCCAGACTTGTCTTTTGGAGTTTTTATCTATTGTTTAGTTTTCCTATTTCCGATGTTTTTCCTTATATTTATGGAATTAATATTTGTTAGAAGTCTGCTATTTATTCTTTTCTCTGTATATAGGAGTTGTGGTTATTTAGGTTGGGAGAAATTGTTCCCTCAGTTTTTTACTTTGATTCCCATGTGCTTGTCACCAGCCCATGGGGATCAGGAGCACCGTTCTGATATGTGATAGATTGATTCAGGTGCTAGGTTTTTGGGAATCCCAGGTCAGTTCATTACACATCGACACTTGACCTACCTCTTGAGCCTTTAAAGTCATCATATCCATCCAACAGACTCCCCAAATAACAAGAACCTTCCTATGATACCATTGTGTCACAAACCAACATGGGATACCATCCAAACTGACTCTCAGCCTAGTCCAATACATGGCCCGAAGGGCGTTCCTGATCCCCAGGGGGTGGAAACTGGTGTCGGTAGTCAAAACAAGTACAAGGAAAATAATTTCAGTCCAAAAATCAGGAAAAATTAAATAAACTAGAAAAATTGAGAGCACAATGAAACGAAACACTGAATCTCAAATAGATGAATATAATGATTCAGTTATAATTGAAAAAAAGAAGAATCCTACAAAATAATAATAATCAAAACTAAAAACTATACCATTCTACCTTGATCTCTATGCGACTTCATGGTCACCACCATCTATAAGACCAATCCTCTCCAAAATCCATCTCAAAATAGAGAGCCTGAACCAGACGGAGGACCTGCAAAACAATTCAGTTCTACCGACACTGAAGAGGTACAAGTAGGGTGTGAGCTAGATAGATTAGTAAGAAATGAACATAGAATCCATGCGTTTCCTTTACCAAGAAAATAAAGTAACATTGGTTTGAAATAAATTTATAAAAATGTGGTTTTCACATTTTTCTAAACATCACTGTTTTCCTAATTTAAAATCCAACACACACCACATATCATTTCTAAAACCTGTTGCTATTTTGTAATTAAAATATACAACAAGGAATACCAGGGTTGTGCTGAAAATAAATATATAAATAGTACAACCTGGAAACAAGTACCATACAAAGTAACATGTAATATAAACGTAAACCATGGTTGATCCTAAAAATCACCAAAAAAACATTTTACGCACTGGTTTGGAACCACCTTTTGGTGTATGGTGAAGCCTCTATGTTAATAACCAACTGGCTTCTCTATCCTAGGCTCACTAGTGGAACAACCCACCCGACATGTCTATAACTCTAGGAGGGTACCAACTTCTCTAATCAGGGCTAGTAAGCTACCTTTATAATATCATTTAAAAGACAAAAAAGAACCCATGGTGGTAGTAAAACTATGTATGTAGGAGGCCAACACACACGTGACTCACCTTACTTGTCACCATCACAATTGCCTACCCAAAACATGGAAAACAATATATGATAATCCACAAAGGGAAATCCATCTAGTAGAGGTGACCTATAAATATATAAATATATATATATATATATATATACTTTTCACATCATCAAGTTTCCTACCGGGACTCTACACCTAATACGCATTCCACACATTTTATAAAACATTTTGTTTTCCAATCGGGCACACACATTTTTAAAAACATATTGTTTTCTAAATTTGAGACAAAATATCTCCTTTCAATACACAATTTCAGAAAGTCCCTTTAGCCTTGGTATCCTGGGTTGGTTCATGACATGGCATGAAGGGTGTTCTTGATTCCCACGGGCTAGAAACTAGTGGCGAGCATCAAAAAAAATCCAAGGGAAATGATTTCAGCCCAAAAAAATAAATTTGATAAACTACCCAAACATGGAAAACAATAGAAATAAACCCCGAATCTCAAAAAATTGAATATACAGGTTCAGTTACAAATGAAAAACGAAGGAGAATGTAAAACAAAAATGAGAAAGAAAACTCAAAAATGGACCATGCTACTGTGATCTCCATGTGACCTCCAGTTCACCACAATCCACACAACAAAACCACTCCAAAAGATGGCTTGAACCTGAGAACATGAACCAGAAGGAGCGCCTACAAAACAAATTGAGTCTACCAACACTGAAAGGTACAAGTAGGGTGTGATATATACAACTCGGTAGGCAATTAATAGAGAATAAATCGGTTTCCATTACCAAGACAATCCATTAACACATGTTTGAAATACATTTATAAAAATAGGGTTGTCACATTTTGTTAAAGAACACCATTTTCAAAATTTAAAATCCAACACAAACCACATACCATGTCCAAAACTAGTTTCCATTTTATAATTAAAATATATAACAAGGAATACTAGGGTTGTGCTAAAATTAAATTGATAAAAATTTCAAATAGGAAATTAGAATAGAATAAAGTAATAATCAATATAAAAAATAATAATGTGTGATACTAAACATCCCTAGAATACCCACGAACATACTCATCATGGAACCACATATTGGAATATGGTGAAGCCCCTAAGTCAATAACCAACTAGCTCCTCTATCCCAGCCTCTCCAATGGAACAACCCTCATCATCTATCTACAACATTAGGAGGTTACCAACCCATCTAATAGGGAATGGTATGTTACTGTCACTCTATCAACTAAAAGACACCCAAGAACCTATGGTGGTAGTAAAAATATTTAAGTAGGAGGCCAATGCACACATGACTCACCTTACCTTCTTCCACTACACTTAGCTACCCCAAAAATGGACACCAATATATGATAACCCATAATGTGAAATCCCCCATATAGAGGTGTCCCATATATATATATATCCATAATTTTTACATCATCATGGTGCCAACCTAGACACTACACCATATACACATTCAAACCATTTCATAAAAAACATTAAGTTTCCAACCATACACACTCATTTTTAAAACCAAATTCTTTTCCAAATTCAACACAAACCATCTATTTTAAATACACAATGCCAAAAATGACCCTAATATCTTCACGCCACAAATGAATTTACTAAAAACAATTTAGAATTTATTTCCAATAATGTGAATTCCATTTTCATTTACCATTTTTTAAATAGGCCATAGATTTTACAACCACTCACCAAAAACATGTTTAAAGGGAAACATGAAAAAATATCAAGGAAGACACTCATAATCATTTCTAACACACTTTAATCAACAATTCTATGTTTTTTATAAAATCACTGAACCATTTGAGGGAAACTAGAAAAAGGATAGAATTGGAGTTTTTGAAGGATAATTTGTCCTAGATTTCCCTTTTCATTTGATTAGACATCTATGTGTGCCCTTGGTTCACCCATGGATGTGCCATCATCCACTATCACCCTCAAAATTCCATGTAAGGACCCAAAACCATTTCTAAAACTATTAATTTATTTTCAAACCCAAGTCATCAATTCAACATAATTTCAAAAGTACAAATGAACATTTTAGAAACCAATAGAACTTTCTCAAACAACTTGAAATTCACAACACAAAATCACTATGCTTCACATTAAATCCCAAATTATAACCTAACCATTTTAATAGAATAATTATAAGGAAAAACAACACATAATCATCCAAATTCACTATTAAATCCCAATTGACATTTAAACACACACATGTGTCATAAATAAACATATTCATAACTAAAGGTTCACATAGAAATATATTTTTAAGAATTCATTTCACTAATAAAATACAATAATAATTAAACCAAGAGTATTAGGGTGGGTTGAACCATGCTTAAAAATTAATTAAAATAACCCAAGCATCATAAAGTATTAATTAGAAAGTAAAGGCATTGAAACAACTACCTTAACCACATGTGCATACAACACAACTCTCAGGAATGGAAGATAAGGGACAAAAAATAATACCCCAATGAAAAACCCTAGAAACTAATGGGGAAAGATAAATATGGGAGAAAAATGCCAACAATCCAAGAAACATAACATTGGAACATTCAAGGACCTTATATAGAGGAATGGATGAAATGGAGAAGGGATTGGAAGGACCCCCCTAGTGCTCCTAGGTTGAACAAGTGAGGAGGAGCCAGAGTTTCGAATAAAAATTAGAGAGATGGATTTTAGGGTTGGTATTTTTAATAACCTGGCATAACCGCATGGTTAGGCTACACGATTTTCAAAAATATATGGTAACTATGAGGAACCCTCTTCCCAAAGAAAGACCATTGCAAAATTACCTTGGATCTACCACATGGACATGCACTAGCTGCGAATTTGGTTCCGTGTATACCTATACCTTCTACATTACTAGACCAAATGGTTTTTTCTAACTATGCGGTACTTGTGTGCCACTTCAAAAAACCATACGATAATTCAAAAAACCCCAAATTTTCACCAGTACTCAACCCTGATCCTTGAAGAAAAGTCCCTAGACTAATAGAATAATAAAAAAAACATGAATTTTAGTTTGGGGTTTTATATATTCTATTCACATTGTTTATCTTTGTAGTTTATTTGTACGATTAAAATTAGTTTATTAGACCCATTTCTCTTCCATGGGATATGAGTGATAAAATTATTATGAATCCTTCTTATTCTTCAACATGTTATTGTTTTATGAAATGATGAAATTATTGTGAATCCAATTTATATTCCATAGGTTATTCAATGATGATTTTTTTATAAAACTCATTTTTTAGTATTTGTGATATGATGAATATTTTCTAATATTTTGGCCCATATATGTATGTTATTTGTTATGTGATGGGTGGGACTTATATCCCCCTATAATTAATTGGGTAAAGATTTATTTCACATGAGATAAATAGAAATGGAATGTATAGTAAACCCAATCTAGTATGGGATGTTTTTCATTATGATATTGTCATGGACCCTGCCTTCGAAGACTCTCATATTTCCATTTTTGGTGGATTGAAGTGTCTGGAAGTGGTTCAAGAGTATTCATTGGAGGCGGTATGTGAAACCGAGATGTAGTAGAAAATAAACATCATGTATTGTTTATAGGATATGAAATGGTGGTTCACTACATGTTGATTCAGCTTGTTCATTGACTATAAATAGATAAGCGAGGATGACTTGAGATGGATTACATGCTTTGTATGTGGAATTTAAAATCAATATTAAAAAAATCACATTGGGGATTATTTTTCAATGATGGTTAGAAATTTTCAAAAACCCAAGGATTACTTGTCATGTAATGGTTACACGATGAAAAATTTGTGGGATTATAGGTTTTATGTTCTTTTCCCCATTTATTGGTGTTCTCCCTCCATATATCATTTTGGAAGAACCCTAGTCACATCGAGAGGATATTATATCCCATTCACCCTTTTTGATTCATTAAATCTGATGGATGCCTATTAGTGCTTTTTTAATCCGTTTCTTCTTCATGGTTAGGTTCTTCATGTTCTTATATCAGGGATTCCATGCAATGATGTTGTTTTATTATGTAGTGTGATTTTTCTGATTTTTAATGAAATTTTGGAGCAGTATATGTTGATCCATAGTAACCCATGTGCAATTGTGGTTTACTGAAATTTATTATACACAATGACATGTGAAACAAGTCA
Organism: Viscum album; assembly: GCA_963277665.1. Classification (NCBI taxonomy): domain Eukaryota; kingdom Viridiplantae; phylum Streptophyta; class Magnoliopsida; order Santalales; family Viscaceae; genus Viscum; species Viscum album. The sequence goes on from OY728151.1 coordinate 1,219,758,582, forward strand.
TCAAAGCATATTTGTGGTATGTAATCCCATCTATCTTTTTATTGTGTATCATACATGGGTTTTATTTTTTAAACTTTGGGTTATGGTCATGATGGATTAATCAAAGATAAATAATTTGGTTAGTGAAAATTTAAATGAAAAGGGTAATTACTCAAATGATTTTATGGCTTCAAAATTATTGTGATTGTATGAGCTTGATTCCACATTAAGAATTAAGGCTGTTGGGGGACTTGTTTGCACTGGATGATATGTGTTGACATTTCTATCTTGTGTGATTGTAATGATATCACCCTGAAATGTATATATGACTTACCCCTTATATTTAGGAAATCAAAAGGTTTTTCTATGATTATATATTGGGTGATAATGCCCCAAAAATAAAGAGAAATATGTGAAGGCCTATTTTTAAAATATATAAAATATTCTTGATTTCAGGTGATGTGATGTTGTGTTTTTGGGATGGTGATTAATTTTTTCAATATGATGTGGGGTTGATGGTTTGATGTTCGTGCTTTTGTCTGGTGGTTTGGCTATTTTTTTCTCGTGCTTTTGGGGCAGAGAGGCGATAGTTTATTGTAAATGCTTTTAGGGTGGCAAGGTGGTTTTTTTTATCCATTATTTTGGAGGTGGTGAGGTAATGGTAATTTGGAGATGATTATGAGGTGGAAAGTTGGTGGTTGTTTGGCTATGGTTTTGGGGGTGGAGAGGTAATAATACAGTGGGAATAATGAGTTTCTTGTGATATTTGGTTTCTTAATTCAAGATTATAGGGTAGTGATGGAAAAAAATTTATAATAATGATTGAAATGGATAGGTTTTAGTTTGGTTAATGGGATGAAATTATAAAATAAAATAAAATAATGGGTTTTGTAGTTAAATGTGGATGATTATAAATAATTATGTGAATAGTTTTGACAATGGAATTTGTTTGGTGGTGTGATGTGGCATATGGTTTCATTGGTGTTATATATATATTAGTGGTAGTGAAAGGGGTGATTTTTGGAGTTATTTAGTCTTTAGTTTTGAACAAAAAGATTAGGATTATGTGTGGATATATATATACTTTTATATTCTTTTTGATTTCCATGTTCTCCCACCCACATCAAGCACTGTGTGAAGACAAACACATAATCATGTGAAGGTGTTTTTTTCAAAATCTGGTGAGGAGTACAAATGGATGGATACCCACACATTCTATATATATATATATATATCTTATAGTATATGTAATAATTATGTCTACAATGATGGTTGGAGATATATTAGTTCATAAGATGGTGGTTCTAATAAAATAGGTCTATTCAAATGAGTCTTAATATGGATGTGTTTGTTGGGCAGTGAGACCAAGTTTCTTCTAGTGAGACATTTTGTGACCCATGAGTCTATAAGAAGGATGATATTGGATGAGGAGGATAACTATGGGGGAATTCATGGTAGGATGAGGGAATTAAGAAAATCTCCTCATGTTTATGATACCTAAATACGCTGGTTATGGTTGTGGATTTGTGATAACCCAAGTGTTTTTGGGTGAGACGTTGTTTGGTTGGTGTCGTCGGGAAATGATCCTAGGTATCTACGGGTGTCATGCGACGTGAACATGCTTTTAGGTCGGTGTGGTATACATATGTTATGGGAAATCCAGGATGTATGACATTGGTTCGTGAGAGTGGCATACCAGCTTGAAATTAGTGCGAGGAACCCTTTATCGATGTGATCATGTTATGCTATATTACTTTTATTGTTTTATTAAATGATAAATTTTTGTTGACGTTGGGATTAGTTATTATATAGATATAGGTGTTTTTTGGTTATACTGTTTACTCATGGGTGCATTATTATGAATCTTTCACAGGTGCATGAGAGACTTTGGATTTTCTTATGAGTATAACTATATGATAAACCTATATATGTAAATTTATCTACTAGATTAAAATATGATTACATAGACCATGATGTACATTACTGGATCAGAAATTTTGGATATCTTATATATCACTAATATATATTTTCTTTTTGGGTAATTGTTATAATGATTTTTATCATTATTAGTTTTATTTATACACGAATTTGGGATGGTTTTGGTTAATTTTTATAATATTTCATGGTGTTATTTTTGGATGATAAATCTAATATCCCGATAATATAATGTTATAGAGATCAATACCTCCCATTTTATGATTATTTTACACTCTTGGTGTTGGTCACCAACCTGTGACATACTGAGTGAAAAAATTTGGGGTCATTATCTCTCTCCCATAATTTCACTATCATTTGATAGAGGTGGTCATGATAGAGTGATTTCAAATGTATATGGTTGCGAGATATGACGGATTTTGGAGTTATTAATAGTGATTATAAGTTGAGTTGGTATGAAAATAGTTCTAGTTGAACTTGGACCATGAAATAGGCTAGATAGACCAACTAAGACACATTATTTTAGGACCCCTCATGATCTTGAGCATGAATTTTGTATTTATTGACGGACTGAGTGAGATGTAACTATTTATAGTGTATATAACTAATATATATACATGAATTATGAATACCTAACCTTAAAAATTTAAATAATATTGAATTAAATGGATATTTAACATTGCGGGTCTTCTTTGGTTTACAGTTTTAGAGGATCATGCCATAACTATTATATTATATCTTAAAAATTATAAATTAGAAACTTTTACTCAGTTTCCATTTTTTTATAAAATAAAAACTCTTGAAAAAATGATTTATTTCTAGTTCCATGTTTTATACAGCTTGGAAATTCCTTGATCCCATCCTTGACACTATTCATCTTTATGTCACGTGAAAAGCATTTCAAAAACATGGGATGAGCATTAAAAGCACAACAAGGGTTATAAAACAAAGAAATAAAACATTAGTTCATCAATACATACTTAACATAAGATCCATCACATACCTCACGGAATCATAAGATTTATGAATAACACATAGTAATAAAAAATCATAAAGGTAACTTGTGGAATCCATAACATATTTTCATTGTTGATTTCATAGCTACATAGAGAGTTACATTTGGAATACCCAACACATTATATTCAATAAATATCGTAGGAGAAAAATTCACATTTACCTCTGTCACATTACCCAATGCATTGGAGAGCTATCTCGGGCTCACCTGCCCTATGTTCACCACGGAACCACCCATAAACCTAAACAATACCGAAGAACTAGAACACATAAAACAAGAATAAATGAAAGATAAAATTTCCACATTGAAATCATAATATATCATTTCAAGATATTGAAGTAATAAATTAATTCTCAAAACAGTTTTCAATACAAAAATATGTAAAGTGAGCATCGGGTATTTATTTTCCTTTTAAAAAATATTACATCTTGGTAAGGAAGCCAAAGAGAAAATAATGCTTGTGGTGGTGGAAAGGTCATTGTCACTGCTTACATTAAAAAACATAATTTTGTTTAATTTATTAAAATAATTCATAGAGAAAATATTCCTTTTGAATGAAATGAAAAGTCAATAGTGTTTATACACCAAATAAAATAATGTCATGTATAAGTCAAAGTATGCCTCAATGAATGGAGATTGAGACGAAGTCCCTTACCTCTTGTCTGACTTGACCCATTAATTCTTTAATCTCTGGAATAATAAACTAAAGTAAATTTCTACTTGATTAAGAACCTTTTTCAATTTTATTATTCCTTTTATATCACTAATTACCATGTTATAAACATTATGTAATCATTTAAGTTAATAATGGTCGTTTTGTCAATATTTGGTACTTGATTCAAAAATGAACTTCTTAAAATTACAAGTTGTCCCTGTGGTCCAAATTAAATTATATCCAGAATTAAATTCATGATTTAGATATCCTATATATCATATATATTCTGTATTTATAGGTATTTATAATTGTACATAACATTTGGAGGTAAAAAATGAAATGCACCATTCATGGAGACGGTAAGCCGTACGTACACATGAACGCTAAATTCATTTCTATTTCATATTTAATGGAATGAAAACATAATGATATATAGGTATATTATAATTCCAATATAATATTATATATAATTTCAGTAACTACATCCTTTATACATTCCACACATGGCATAAATGTGTCATATCACTTTGAGGGGGCGGTAGTCTGCACTTTCTCAAATGAAATTATCGTATTTACCCATTATGGAAACAATAATTTCATGATATAAAAGATAAATAAAGAAGTATAGAGACAATATAAATATAATATATATCATATATAAATACATTTCCATCATAATGGCCACCATAAGATGTGTTATGAGAAGATTGAACAATTATTATTTCGTGAGGGAGTAGTTTTCCGTCCACAGAAACAGTATGTTATCTACCCAATATATGGAGGTGTGTGTAAGTGTAGTTAAAATAATTATCATAAATACAACCTATTATATTTAGGATACATATGTTTTTATAAAATAAATTAATTAAAAGAGTTTATTGGGTTGGAGAAGTAAAATATTAGAAAATAACTAAAGAAAAGATGTTACCATTAAATCAGGTAACTCCCTTTGGTTTGAACCAAAATGAGTTCTTGAAGTACCTTATTACTTAGAGTAGGCTTCTAGGTCGAAGAGAGAGACATTGAGAGATTATTTTGGTTGATATTGGATGAGACAAGGTTATTTAGAGTTTTGAGTAATGAGTTATAGGTGAGAGATTTTTATAGGGGGAAGAGGTGCTCTTTAGGAAAGATTGAAAATATTATTTTATTATATAATTATTTTTTATTGATAAAAGTCCAAAACTTATTAAAGTAGAAAATAATATGACTATTTTTTGAAATAAAATCATCCAATATGAATTGGATAGGTTTTGGATATTTTTTAATCTTTATAGTCTTATTTATTTAAATCATTTATTAATGAGGTAAACACTCCATCATTATTGTTTCATAAATAATTTTATTTATTTGATTTTTAAAAATTATAAAAAAATACCATGATGTTGGAAATATATTTATCTATCAAATTAATATTTATATTTTAAGAGATAACTTATATAACCCCATGTGAAAATTGATTTACTAAAAGATATATGTTTAAGTCATTTTTGTCTTTACTTTAAATTAATTAATATAAAGTTTCATTATCACTCTTAAGTGGCTCCATGGGGTCCCAAAATCGGCCCAAGGATGACCATTATAGTAAATCTATCAAAAAATATGATTATGACAAATGTTAGTATAATTTAATATTATTATAAAATTGTTTTTACCTTAAATTAACCTATTTACCTTCATCCGCAGTAAATAAAAGTCAGAAGTTACTACTCAAAGAAAATTAAATTAATCTTATTGAACCACATTTTACTTATTGATAGAAACCACATATGTCAGATTTTCAAAATTCAATTCAGAAAAGAGGTAAAATTTCATTTAAATGAAGAAGTCGGTTTTTTAACAACAACTCAGTGTTTTCACTATTCCTAAAAAATTTATGTTTTTCTAAAAAATAAAAAAAACAGCCTAATTTGTATTTGATATTACAAATTCAAAAATGGTGTCTATTTTACCAAATTTAAAACATAGATGTTTCATTAATTAATTTAATATTTATTCACGCTGTTAAAACAGAATGTGTGTTTTTAGGAAATAATAACTATCAAAAGATTGAAACCAGTTTATATACAATTTCAAAGTGAAATTACATCCAATGAACAACATTGGATTAAATGGTAAAAATATAATCTAATTAATCTTTAAAACCAATTAAAAATATAATACAACCATATAAATAAATTATATTAGAAGAAAAATTTGAATTAAAATACAGTATTTTAACGATTCATTAAAAAATGAATTTTATCTGAAAAATACAAACAATTTATCCAAAGTTAATTTTTTTGTCTCTATTCTAAAGAAGAATTTTATCTTGTCAAATAGAACATATAAAAGTGAAAAAACTAGATTTAAAGAGGGTTCTCCTTTAAAAGGTGGTAAATTGACAATTTAAAGAATGTAAGAGTATTTATACCTAAAATTATATTCATTCACATTTTAAGCCTCTAAATTTTATTGGATAAATGTAATTTTTTTAACAAACTTGTATAATAATTTCTTAGTTAGTTATGTATATTCCCTCCAATACAACATCTAGGCATTAACTATCATTTAAAATAATATTATATTATTATTTATCAGTATGACTCATCATTGTGTGCAACATTAGACTTTGGAGAAGAGAATTGTTGTGTGTTAGGTATGACATCAAACATAAAATCACCTTTAATGTAAAGTTAATATTTAATTCACAAATATGTAAATGTATCATTCTTTATTTACTTGGGATTTTGCATCCTTCCCCCCTTTTAGAAATTGCGTTCTCACAATTTTTATTCACTAATCAAATAAGGGGGTATTTATCTATATTAGAATTTTTAGATTACCATGTTGCCTCTTAAACCATATGGCTTTTCCACAAAGTCATTACCTGATGAATTACCTTATTCAGCCACACTTGCTCTATTTAGTCAAGAAGCTGGATAGGTTGTTCCTCATAAGAGATATTCTCTTCCAACTAAATAACCTCTGGGCTCAAAATATGAGATGAATTTGGAATATACTTTCTCAACATTGAAACATGGAAAACATTATGTACCTAGGATCAAATTGGAGGTAAAGACACACTATATGCAACTGATCCAAATTTCTCAAGGGTTTTATAAGGTCCAATGAACCATAGACTCAACATTCCCTAATTAACAAAACACATCACACTTTTCCATGTAAAACTTTGAGAAAGTCATGATCAACAACCTCAAAAGAAATATCCTTACTCCAGTTATCCGCATAACGTTTCTACCTACTCCGAGATGTTTTCATGTGCTTTTGAATCAATTGATCTTTTTCTGTCATATCTTCTACCAATTCTAGTACCTTCAAATTCCTTTCACCTAATTCATCCAAAAAATATGGAGTTCATCACCGATTTCAACATAATGCCTAAAATGGAGCCATCTGTATACATGAATGAAAACTGTTATTATAAGAAAATTTAACCAAAGAAAGATGTTGGTCCCAACATCCCTGGTAATCTAGTGAACAAGAATGTAACATGTCCTCCAATTTTTGAATTGTTGGTTCTGACTGCCCATCTAATTGATGATGAAAATATATACTAAAATCTATTTAAGTACACAACATCATCTGATGGCCTTTCCAAAAGTTAGAAGTAAACATGTGATCATGATCAGATACAATGGAGAGGGGAACTCCATGCAACTTGAATATCTCTTTAACATACAACTGAGAAAGTTGATCTGGAGACAAAGTATCTAAAATAGGAAATAAATGATTAGATTGTTTCAATCGATCAAGAATAACCCAGATTGAATTATTACCTTGAGATGTATTTGGTAATCCCACAATAAAGTCCTAGGATATATTTTCCCATTTCCACTCTGGCACTGGTAAAGACTGAAGAATCCCTTTCGGTAACTTCCACTCTTCTTTAACATGTTGTCACATAAAACACTTTACAGTTAAGTCAACAATATATATTTTCATTCCATCCCACTAGTAATACTCCCAAAGATCATTGTACTTCTTAGTACAGCCAAGATGAACTGAAAATGGAGAACTATTAGCTTCACATAACAAATCATTCTTCAACTATGAATCACAAGCCACACATAATCTCTTCCCAAAACTCAAAACATAATCAATATCAATGTTAAAATTAAGCAACGTACCCTTCTGAACCAACTCTACCTTTTTCTGCAACACACTGTTTTCCTTCTGTTCTTGCTTAATTCTGTCTGATAGAGATGATTTCACTGACACCAGAAACAAAAAAGAGGAATTTCCTAAACCAAAAAAATATATTCCAAAGGTCATCAAATATTTAATCAAAAGTTATTTTTCCAAACATAACAAGTTCAATTAAGCATTAATTTTTCGACTCAATGCATCAACAACTTTATTTTCCTTTCCTGGATGGCAATGAACTGTGCAATCATAATACTTGATTAGTTCCAGCCATATCCTCTTTCTCATGTTCAATTATTTATAAGTGAATATATAATTAAAACTTTTTTGATCAATATATATTTTACAATTTACTTAATATAGATTATGCCTCCAAATTTTTAATGAATCAACAACCATATACAATTCCAAATCATGTTAAGGGTAATTTAACTCAAGAGGTTTCAATTGACGTGAAGCATAAGCAATTACCTGGTCATTCTGCATAAGGATTGAACCAATTCCTTTTAACAAAGAATAACTTTAGATAAAAAAATCTCCATTTTTGGAAGGTAGTGCCAAAACTAGATAATTCAGCAATCTTTTTTTCAATTCATGAAAACAATTATTACATTATTTTTCCCAAAATATCTTAACACATTCTCGAGTAAACTTAGTCATTTGGAAAGATAACCATGAAAAAGTTTCAACAATCCTCCAGTAATAACCTACTAAACCTAGAAAATTAGGGATCTCAGTTATATTTGTGGGTCTTGGCCATTCTTCAATAACTATTGTTTTAGAAGGATCATCCGTTAAGCATTTTCTTGAAACAATTTGACCAAGAAATGAAATTTTTTTAAACCAAAACTCACACATGCTGGATTTACCAAATAGTAACTTTTCTTTTTGGGTTTTCAAGACAACCCTTAAATTACTTTTACGTTCCTAATTACTTTTTGAATAAACCGAAATATCATCTATAAACACAATAACAAACTATCACATGAGTCAACTAAGACACCACTACAACAAACTGTTTAATTTTGATTCATACCATCTCAAGATGCTGATTTGAAAAGTCATTTTCCTCTTTATGCCTTCCCAGCACAGAAACCCTATTTCTTCTATGAAAAAACATTCTCAACACAAAAATATCATTAGAGAAGCAACATGGTAATCTATAAATGATATATCATTTCAAATTGTCCATAAATTATTTTATGGATTTTTATTTTACAATATCATAATTTCTAAAGTTGTCTATACCGACCTCTGATACCAACTTTAAGGACTCGACCTACATTTACATAATCTTTAATTAAATGGATAATTCATATTTATGATCTTTTCAGGTTTATAGTTTTAGAGAATTAGGCCATAAATATTACATTATATATCAAAAATTACCAAGTAGACACTTCTACTCAGTTTCCATTTTTTTATAAAAAACCCTTGAAAAAAAGAGTCATGTATAGTTCCATGTTTTATTCATCATGACTTTTCCTTGATCACATCCTTGACGCTATTCATCTTCATGTTCTGTCAAAAACATTTCAAAAACTTGTGATGAGTATTAAAATCTCAGTAAGGGTTATAAAACAATAGAAGAAAACATTAGTTCATCAATACATACATAACATAAGATCTTTAACATACATCATGAAATCATAATATTTATGAATAACACATAGTAAACACAAATCATAAAGGTAACTTGTGGCATCAATAACATAATTACATTGTAGATTTCATAGCTACGTAGGGGGTTACATCTGGAACACCCATCACAATATATTCCCTAAATATATTAGGAGAAGTATTCACTTTTACCTCTTTCAAGTTACCCCATGTATTTGAGAGCTATCTCGGGCTCACCCACCCTAGTTTTTTCACGGAACCACCCATATAAATAAACAATGCCCAAAAACTATAACCCATAAAACAAGTATAAAGGGGATGTAACATTTGAAAATTGTAATCAGAATATATCATTTCAAGATATTTTAATAAAAAATGATTTCTCAAAATCATTTTAAATACTAAAATATGTAAAAAGTGTATATGGTATTTATTTTCCTTTTAAAACATTATGACTTGTTAAAGAAGCCAAAGATCAAATAATGTTGGTAGTGGTGGAAAGGTGGTTGTCACTGGTTACATTAAAAAATTCTTTTTTTCAATTTAGTAAAACACTTCATAGAGAAAATGTTCCATTTTAATGAAATGAAAAGTCAAAGGTGTTTATACACCCTATAAAATAATTTCGTGTATAAATCATTTTATGCCTTAATGAATGGAGATTGAGACAAAGTCCCTTACCTCGTGTCTGACTTGACCCATTCGTTCTTTAATCTCATGAACAATAAATTAACTTTAATTTATACTTTAATAATTACCTTTTTCAATTAGATAATCCCTTTATATCACTTATTTCCATGTTATAGACATTATGTAATCATTTAAGTTAATAATGGTCGTTTTGTTGATATTTGGAACTTGAGTCAAAAATGAACTTCTTGTAATTATAAGTTGTTCATGTGGTCAAAATTCTATTATATCCAGAATTATATTCATTATTTAGATATCATATATATCATATATATATCTTATATATATGTATTTATAATATTATATAATATTTGGAGGATAAAATTGAAATGCACTGTTCATGGTGACGGTAAGTCGTACATAAACATGGACACTATGTTGATTTATATTTCATATTTAATGGAATGGAAACATAATGATACATAAGTATATTATAATTCCAGTTTAATATTATATATAATTTATGTAACTACATCCTTTATACATTCAACATAAGGCATGAACGAGTCATATCCCTTTAAGGGGGATGTAGTCCGCACTTCCTCAAATGAAATTATCGTATTTTTCCTTTATGAAAACCATAAAATTTTTATATAAATTAAAAATAAAGAAGTAAAATGACAATATAAATATAATATATATCACATATAAATATAGTTCCATCATAATGGCCACCATAAGAGGTGGTAGGAGAAGATTGAGCAATCATCGTTTCATGAGGCTGTAGTTCACCTTCCTTAGAAACAATATGTTGTTTACCACTTAGATGGATGTGTGTGTAAGTGTAGTTAGAATCATTCTCATAAAAAAATAGAATATTAAAGATACTGAAATTGTTATAAAATAAATGAATAAAAAGAGTTTATGGGGTTGGGGAATTAAAATAAAATAAAATTACTCAAGAGAAGACGTTACCTTTAAATTGGGTAACTCCCGTTGGTTTGAACCAAAAGATTTCTTAATGTGCCTTCTACCCAAGGTAAGGATAAAAGGTGTAAGAGATGGATTTTGAAAACATATTTGGGTAGAGGTTGGGCAAGCCAAGGTTCTTGATAGGTGAGAGTAATGTGATAGAGGTGAGGGATTTTTATAAGAGGGAGAAGAGGCTCTTTAGGAAAGCATGAAAAAATTATTTTATTATATAATGATTTTCGGTTTCTAAAGGTACAAAACATATTAAGCACGAAGATAAGATGACTATTGTTCGAAATAAAATAATCTAATAATAATTGTACATGTTTGGGATATTGTTCTAATCTTTATAATCTTATTTATTTAAATATTTTATTAATGAGGTAAACATTGCATCATTATTATGTCATAAATAATTTTATTTATATGATGTTTAAAAATTACAACGATGTAGAAATTTTTTTATCTTTCAAATTAGTATTTATATTCTAATAGATAACTTATATAACCCCTTGTAAAAATTGGTTTACTAAAATGTATATGTTTAAGTCATTTTTGTCTTTACATTAAATTAATTAATATAAAGTGTCATTATCACACTTAAGTGGCTCCATGGGGTCCCAAAATATACCCAAAGATCCCCATGGTCAGAAATGTATCAACCAATAGTATTTGGACACATGTTTGGGTTATTTAATATTATTATAATATTGTTTTTATATTGAACTATCCTATTCACCTTTATCCGGAGTAAATAAAAGTCAAAAGTTACTATTCACCTAAAATTATTTTCATCTTATTGAACCAAATTTTACTTACTAATAACAACCATGTTTGTCTTATTTTTTCAATTCAATTCACAGAAGTGGTAAAATTTCATTTAAATGATGAATTCGGGTTTTAACTACTACTTAGTGTTTTCACTATTCATAAAAAATATATGTTTTTTCAGAAAAATTCTAAAAATTCAGCCTAAGATATATTTGATATTATAAATTCTCAAATGATATCTATTTTACCAAATTAAAAACATAGAAGTTCGAATAATTAATTTAAAATTAATTCCTAAAGTCAAAACAAAAAGCATGTTTTTAAGAAATAATAACTTTCAAAAGATTGTCACTTGTTTATGTCCAATTTCAAAGTGAAATTACTTCCAATGAAAAAAATAGGATTAACTGGTCAATATATAATTTAAATATAATTTTTAAAAAATTAAAATGATAATCTAACAAGATAAATAAATTATATTAACATGCAGTTTTGAATTAAAATACAATATTGTTCACTATTTATTAAAAAAATATTTTTATCAGAAAAATTCCAAAAATTTACCCAAAGTAAATTCTGATGACCCAATAATAAAGAATAATTTTATCTTGTCAAATAGAATGTATAAAACTGACCAAAACTATATTTAATGAGGGTTTTCCATCAAAAGGCATTAAATCGATCTTTTAAAGATTATTAGAGTATTTTTGCTTAAAATTTGATTCATTCATATTTTAAGCCCTTACCTTTTATTGGATTAATGTAAAAAATTTAAAAAACATGTATAATCATATCGTAGTTAGTTCTATTCATTCCAAGAAATAAAACATCTAGGCATTAACTACCATTTAAATTAATATTTTATTATTATTTTTCAGTATGACTAAGCATTGTATGCAACATTAGACTTTAGAGAAACCCATTTTTGTGTGTTAAGTACGACATCAAACATACCACACCCTTTAAAGTAAAATTAATATTTAACTCAAAAATATGTAAATTTATTATTCTTTATTTACCTGGGATGTTACATGACTCATGATATCTTTTTTCTTGTTTTAATAATGTTTATTAGAAGTTTTAAATGAATAAGGTGAATTAAAATAAATATAAATGAAATTGTAAACAACCAATCATAAGAAATTCATGTATTATTTTTAACTATTCCTCATGTTCTTCATCTACATGTGGTTCTAGTATTTTAGGTTTAATAGAATAAAAAGGTTTTTCATCATACGGTCGACCTGGTAGAGGTGTACGAGTCTTGGTAGAGTGTTCTTCACACTATTTAGCAGTAGGATTTTGAGAATTATGATTACAGTGTATCAAATGTGAAGACAGAGAGTTGGGTAAAGGATCTTGAGATCACATTTAGTTTTATTCATGATTAGATGGGATATTAGGTTCGTTTGGTTTTCAGTTAGATGCATGAAGCTATGTGTAAGTGGTGGATTCTATATCTAATAGTGATTAAAGAGGTAGATGACTCATGATTTGAAATTATGAAGGTGTTTTGGGTAGAGTTTCATTCATCAAACATTAATGGAATGAATAGGTATGTGATTCTATCTTTTAATATGGGGAGTATTTCAATGTGGGATTTCAAATCAAGTTGAAATACCCTCTATGTTTCCACCTAGATATTTTTCATAATGATGATTCTCATTTAATATGTCTTGAAGAGAAACTTGATTATTCTATCCAATATACACATACCAATTAAATGATTCCAAAATATCTAATGGATCAAAAGAAGGTAGAGGTGATTGAGATGATTAACTCATTAAGAGGTTTACATTAGAGAAGATTTTTCAAGGTTTCTCGAGGATTAGAGTTATCAGTGGTTAGTATTAGGAACCAAGACCCTTGAGATTTAGACCTGTGAGGATTATACCTCAGTATATTACCATCCTAATTTCTAAGGCTAAAGGTTTCATTAGGTTTTCTTGGGTCTTTATACCATTGTTTTTTGGTTGTGGGGTTTATTACATCTCCAGAACCAGTTCACAGTGGTTCCCCAATCTGAGTTTGGTGGAGGTGATCATGTTCAGTGCCACCGTTAGTAGCAGTTTCTAGGGAGATCATTCCAGCAGCAGGGGAAGGAGGATTTTTGAGGGGAGATAGAGTAGTTTGAGGATAAACTCAATATGTTCCTTGTGTTTAGGTTACATGACCAAAGAATAGTATATGAGGTGTTCTTCAATAGAGAGGTATATGATCAATATGTGGTGAATTTTAGGCAGTTGAGGAAATATTTCTAGAGGGAAAAAAGATCAGTAGAGGTACAAATAGTTTGTTTTTTACTATTTTTTGTTCCTTTTATGATTTAGGACATTCAATCCCCTTTTCACCCACTCTATTCTGTTCTCTAGGAATTGAAAAATAGAGGATTCATGTTCCCTAGGTGTTGACTAAGCTGGCCAGAGTCCATATAATATTTGTTTGATGTGTTCTGTTAGTATAAAATGACATTAGTCCCATGAGGATATATTTTTTCTATATATACAACCATAAGATATTATCCTTAGCATCGTCTGGTGGTATTCCATACATGCTATTATTTAATTATTTTTAAGGAGACTTGTGTTATCAGATTTGGATGGCCAATGTGTGGTTTTTTTGGTGAGAGGGGTTGTCAGATGGGCAGTTAGTTTCTTGATCCCCTTATTTCATTGATGTATTTGTTTTCAATAGATTTAGCGGATTCTATGATAGTGGAGGTCTTTAGGGTAATTGGAGATTTCATAGATGTTTTCAAAGAGGATATTGTGACACTGCCACCATGAAATGATGTCGAGTTGATAGACGTGCATCCTGGTGCTTCTATGATTTTAATGGATCCTTATGAAATAGATTCTTTTGTGTTTGGGCGATGAAAAATCATATTGATGATTTTATGTTTAAGGGTTTTATCTTTCCCATTATGTCACCATAGGGTTCTCTAGTGTTGTTCTCTATAAAGGAATATGGTAGTATAATGTTTTGTATATAATCCGATATGTTAATTTAGGTGACGATCAAAAACTATTACCCTATTCCAAGTATATATGATCTTTTCAACTAGTTGAGAGGGGGAGTTGATTTTCTAAGATCAATTTGTAGTCTGGATATCAATAGTTATGGGTGAAGGATGGTAATATCTCGAAGTATACCATCATATAAAGGTATGGTATCTTCAATTTTGTATTCATGTCATTCTATGTTAGGAATGAACTAAACATTTTTATGGGACTTATGAAATACATGTTCCATGATTTCATGGACTGGTTTGTTTTCATATCTAGTGTACATATCTAGATCTATCTGAAGGTGGATGAGTAGCATACAGATCATCTCATAGATTTATTATACGTTATTTTATGCCTCCATATCTATGGAAATTTGTGAATGTGTATTTTTTTGGGAATTATTGGGGCATTTCCTCAGGCATGTGGTGTCTCAGTAGGTTGTGGAATACGACTCGTCGAAGGTCAATGTAGTTGTTTCTTGGGAAACACCCAAGAACATGATATAGGTTCCAAGATTTCATATTCTATTTGGCTATTCTCTGAGGTTTCATCTTGATTTATCTTGAGGATTATCCCCATTTATAGAATTGATCAAAAATTACCATGATGTTTTGTTGATTTATCAATTACAGGTAGTGATTTATTTCATGAAATGTAATTTGGTCAGTGAACCCGTGGTTCATTTTTTGAGGAGGGGGTGATGTTTGAGTTGTTTTGTAACGATTACCTTTGGGGAATGGTATGAGTGTTTATGCAGTAGAAAATAGTGATATCTTATTATTCTAGGAATCTACATTCCTAATATAATAACTGTTCTACCCATGATCTAGAATTTTAAGTGGTGGATACTATACTGAAATTCAAGAGGAATTACTTTACTGGGGAGAAATTGTGTTCTCCACAGACCACATGATTTTGGGGTATATCAATTCATAGAATGGTATGAAATTGTGGAAGTGGATGTTAATGGAGTTTCTTAGAGATTTTTATTTTTATACATCATACTTTTCAATAAAAGGGATTGTTATGGAAAAAGATTTGTGAAAGAAGTTGTGGAATGATGTTGTTTGGGAGTATAAGGATTCATAGAGACAAAGGGAATATTTTTAATAGTTTCAATTAGATTCAATGGTGGATGGTCAAAGAGGATATTTCTTTTATAGGATGGTATAATATTCTCTGATGTAGTATGTAGAGGATTCCCATATGGGAGACTTAGAGGTAGTGGTGATGCATGATCTTGTTTTCCATAGTGATTCTTCAGAAGGATGGTTGGAGGATGGTCTGAACTAGATGTTATTTATTTGAAGGTCATTTTATCAGAAGGTGATGTATGAGGTATTCCTTTTTTAGTTTCATATCTCACCTTTGGTGGTACACTATGGAATATCCATTATGTACTACAGTTTGATAATAACGTTTTGGTGTCTAAGAATAAATCTGATAGTGGAAGAGTTTGTGGAAAAGTGATATGTATACCAGTTGGTAATAGAAGACCCTCGTGTTAATAGTAGTTCGATATAGAACATAGATGTTCATGAGTGTAAATGGGATGATATATCGGTTAATTTTATCACATGTTGACTCAAATATTAGAGAGTTTGTGATTCTTATCTAATGTGTTGTTTTTCTTCATCAATGATGTGTGATAATGTCCTTACATATGAAAAGATGATGAACATAACTCTCAATGAGACACATTAAATTTCAATTTATTAAACTCATTTTGGAAAGTTAGTGTCACCTATATTAGATATTATGTTGGCATAGTGAATTGAATTCCCTGATTTTTATTTTCAGGGAAGTGTAGTTTTTTTGGTTGTAAAGGTTTTCAGTTTGGGACGTATAGAGTTTAGATGGTTGGAGAGATGTGGATGGGTGAGGATGCAGGTTTTTGATATGTTTGTTTCCATTTGTATTGGTGTGTTTCTATGGTGTTTGTGTTTGTGGTATGCTGATATCCTTGAGAGGTATCTCACATGGTGGTTGTTCGAACCTCTTTACTACTGGGCTTGGTTTTCGATTTGTGAGGGTGATATTCCATTGATAGGTATCTAATGAAACTCCCCAAGTCATAATGCTATATTAATATTTGGTTTTTCAAGATTAGAGGTGTTCAAGTAAGGATCTTTGAGTTTTTTGTGGATAATGGTGGGATTCTATGTTTCAATTCCTTTTAGCAGCTAAAATTATATTTATTCATTTGATTCATCCCTCTTTGTTTTTAATATAACCCTATGTTCCCGGAGAGTGTCTTCTAGCAGCCTCATCCCTCTTTGATTAGTTGGATCTTGTGGATGTTTTTAGGTGATCATTGGTAATATCTTTATTCTTCATGGTTATTTTCATATTGTTGTTTTCTAGGAGATTCACTATTGGGATGTTTTTTTATTTGGGTAGTGATTTTTGGCATTGTTTTGATGATATTTGGGAACGGTGTAGGTTGATACATAATTATCCATGTGTTTTTGTGGGTTTTAGGAGTTTTCTTCTCTATGTGGTGTCTATTGATTCGAAAAATCATCATTGAGTTAGGGAGTTACACACACGTTTTTATTGTATATTAAGCACGAGGGGTTTTATTTTGTTCATATATGGGGTATGGTTGTGATGGAATAATCATAGCTAAATAATTAGGTTTATAGATATTGAATGTTAAATGCATTATGATTCTCATGATTTTATATCCTTTATATGATTGAGATATTTTGATTGTATGAGCTTGTTTCCCCACTAATAATTATGGTCGTTGGGGGATTTATTTTCACTAGTTAATATTTTTTGACTTTTTTGTATGTTTTTATTATTTTGATATCACCCTAAATGAAAAATTGACTAACCACTTATATATGTATAATGAAATGACTTCCCCATAATTATGGGTTGTATGATAACACCTCTAAATAAAGTGGAATGTAATGAAACACCCTTTTGGTATTTTTTAAAATGATCATAGAGTGATATAATGTGTGGCTATTTTTGTGTGATGGTGGTGTGTTTTTGTGATTCAATATGAGTTTTTTGGTTTTACCGTTGAGATTTTTGGGCATGAGGTTGTTGTTGTTTGGCCGTGCTTTCAGGGAAATAAAGAAATTTTTGTTTTTCCATGCTTTTGTTTTGGAAAGGTGGTTTTGGATTTACCAATATTTTGGGGAGGTGAGGCTATGGATTTATATTCAGGAATTTGTGGTGGAGGGGTAATATTTATTTGGCCGTTCTTTTTGGGGACAACGAGCTGATGATATGATGGGTATTATGAGTTTCTTGTGTGGTGTGGTAGCATTATTCTTGGTTCGTGAATAGTGATAGATTAAATTGTTTAGTAATGATTGAAATTAATTGGTGTTGGTTTTAAGAAAGTATGGAAATGTAAAAAATGAACAAATAATGTAATGGACTCTCTAGTTAAATATGTGTGGTAATAAATAATTAAACTATTAGGTTGGATGATGGGAATTGGTTGGTGGTGTGATGCGGCTTGTGGTTTGTTTAGTGTTATTCTTTTAGGGGTTGCAGTGAATGTTTTGAGGTTTTGATTTGGTTAGTTTTTGGTCATGAACCCATAGGTTGAGATTTTTTGTGGGTATATGTATATTCTTTTAAAATCATTGTTATTTCTATTCACACCCCACCTACATCGAGAACTATGTGCTAACACCAATATAGTCACTCTGGAGTTTTCTCTCAACAAGAGTTGAGGATGATGGATAGATGGGAACCCTCTCTTTCCCCCTCCCTCTATCAGGTGATATAGTTATTTCAGAGGATTGGATTGATGGACATTTGTTTGTGAATTAAATGGTGGTTTTGATATTCCATGTGTCTTGAAGTGAGTTGTGACTTTTTCTTTCTTGTGGATCGACAAGACTAGGTGTCTTTGGATGAGATTTGATGCATCCTAGGTGTATGTGATGAGGATGAGTTAGAAAGAGGTGGATTATGATGGGGTTAGTTCTTGGTAGGTGGAGGGAAAGAGGTTGATGTTCTTCATGTTCATGATACCCAACAACTATGGCTATGGTTGTAGGTGTGTTATATCCGAGGTGTTTTCGAGTGAGATGTGATGTGGTCAAGCTTGGTTGGTGAAAATTCTAGGTGTTTGTGTGTGTGATGTGATGTGGTGTGATCATATTTGTGGCGTGGAATAGTATAGATATGATATGAGAGTTCCAATATGTATGATATTGAGGTGTGAGAGAGGAATTCCAGTGGGAAAGCGATGCAAGGTACCCTTTATCTATGTGACTCATGTTATATCTTATTTCCTGGATTTTGTTATTTGGTGAGTGTTACTTGGTGAGGTTGTGTTAGGTTATTATACAAGTATATGTTCTTTTTGATACTACAATTTTCTCATGGGTACTTCATTATTCTTCTTCATCCATTGGATGATATACATTGGTTTTCCTATTGAGTATACTTTTATTCTCAACCTGTGTATATAAATTTATATTCAAGTTTACAAGAAAATTATATGGACCATTCTAGACATTTCCAGCTCTTTCCTTATGATAGCTGTTGTGTTTCTGTTATTTGCATTGATATTTGGATATTATTTTTGAGAATAGTATTAGTTTTAGTTTTCTTTATAAATTCATGTGGGATTGATTTGGTTTATTTTTATATTATTTCAGGGGTATATGTTTTTATGATTCATCTTATATAATGATACTATATTGTTATAGAGGTTAATGTATATCATTTTAAGAGATTTTTATACCATCGGGGCTAGTCACCAACCCATGGCCTACTAGAGGCGGGTCTTGGGGGTGATTATCTATCTCCCATTATTGTGGTATCTTTGGATGGAGGTATCAAGATATATTATCTTAGGAAGAATAATTTACTAATATAATGGTTTAGCGAGAAAACCCATTCTAGTATGATATCCTTTTCAATGAGACTTGGCTACAATGAAAATGGTTTTTTTTATGATTATACTTATGACCCAATTCATTGAATTATGTCAATGTTATGATATTTTGTATAATATCATTTAATTTTTTATGATTCATAAATAATGAACATTCAATCCTTGTTCTATGACTCACGATTATGATATTTGATATGCATTTTATGGTTTTTAAATGTTATGCTCGTGTTCTAAAACCCATATACTCATGTTGTAATTATGTATCTCGCTTGATTACTTGTAGAGAGTGTCTTTGCTCACCCTTTTAAATGTTTTCTTTACCCATGTTAGGAAGATATATATCAGATATGATATATCTAATAAGGGTTATAATTATTGAGAACATGGTGGTAGATGATGCAGTTCTCATATAAACAATCTTTTTAGGTTTCCTTGTTTTCATAGAAAATATACATTCAGGATCCTAATGTTTTATTTTTATAATGATATTCATATTCATATAAAAAATATCATATTGTTTCACGTGATGTTTAGGTATCTATATTTTTTTATACTTATATTTAATTGTTTTCCTTTAATAGTCAGTTTATTCTTTTCTCAATCAAAAGAATGTCTATGTGTCAGTTATACCTCTTGAGAAAAAGTTACGTCTTTGGGTTGTGAATCAAGAAAATTTTTTTGGATTCCATGAGTGTGCCATGGTTTTTTGAAATTTTTTATGGGTTTTGTTATTACTACATGTGATAAAAGTTAGGTGTCTATACAATGATATCACATACTTTCAACATTGAGGTTTTTAGTGATTATCGTTCCAATCACTGGGTAGAGATGAGTGATGAGTATATGTAGGATCATTCAATCTAAACAACTATAAAAATATAGTGTTCATAATTTTATATTTATATTGTATATCAACATTACATATTCTATATATTCTATATTTTTTATAACTCTTTAAGGGATATTAAAATATGATTTAGAACATTATTGATTTATGTTTGTTAAATTTTCTCATAGGAATACTCATCCTCCCTATCAACCACATTTGTAATCATAATTTGGAAAATAATTGGCATCAATTCATATTCCTTTTGGATATAGTTTCACCTAATTATATTTTTTTTATTGTTTTATCATTACCCTAGACCTAATAGTCAATTGAAAATGGTTTCTAATATTGAATGATTGAACTTAAATGATGGTTGGATACTAGAATAACTTCTATACATCGATGGGAAAGACTATGGTTATTTCCATTCTCACATAGATGAATACCAGAAAAATTTTGTATTGACTATAGAATAATTTGGATGAAACCATTTAAGCAAGTTGATTTAAAACAAAATGCACTTTTATGAAATTATGTAGCAAATTATGTTTTGAATTAAAAATTAATGAATATATTATATTATGTTATAAGTCAAAGTTTTTTTATAAATGAATTATAATGTAAGGTAGATCAATATATGTGGATGATTCTTTATGTCACAAATTACTGTTTAAAAAACATCCAAAGAACAAAATCATGAAATTTTACTTACAGAATATGAAGTCTTTATGATTAGTGAAGATAAATCTATGAGAATATTTTCTGTAATTTACAGGCATTATAAATAGTATGAATAATCTCATAAGGACTTCATATAACACTTCAATAATTGATCGAGTGTTTCAATAGTTATAAAAGAAGTATAATATAAAGAAATTTTCTATCTATGAGAGAAATTAATTTAATGTGGAACATCCTAGATAAACTCATTGGATCACTTATGTAGTATGAATATTAGTTAAAGAAAATTACAAATGAAGATATCTCAAAGAATAAATATATGAAATTTAAATATAATATAATTTTTTTAATTCATATTATTATGAGAGAAAAAATTTATACTAAGTAAATAATTATATTCACTAAATTATTTTATAAATATATGAAATTAAAGAGAGATTTTTAGAAGATAATGATAATGGATCATCTATAGGTTGGAAGAATGGTATGTAATAATGGTAAAAATAGTAAATACAATAATGAATCAAAATTAAATTTATATGAGTACATAAATCGTGAAAACATTAAGTAAGACTATCCAATATTTCATCGTGAAGGAAAAAAAATAAATATATTATTAAAGAGTATAGATCTTTTAAGCTAGATGGAGATTCAATTTGTTGTCAAACTCTAGTTGTGATTATTATGAATATACGTCAAGTTATAAATATGATTTTGAAATTGATTTTAAAGATTTAATTGAAAATAAAGAATGTTTTATTAGGATATTTTAATAATAGATAAATTATATATAGATATACAAAAAATAAAATAAAAAAACAATCGAAATAATAAGTTTACACTTGAAAATAAAAAAAATATTGTAAGTCATATAATGAAAATCTTTGTTTTGATTTAGAAAATAAAAATTTATGTAATGAAATCATAAACATAAATATTAAATTTGTAGGATAAAATATTTTTCTTATAAGAATAATGAAATTGGGGAAAATAAATTTAATAAGTTTTTAGATAATATGTCTCATAATGATAAAAATTATGAGAATATTAAATTGGAAAATAAAAAACTAATAAACACACCTACATGTTAAAATGAGAAAATTTATGATGACTTAAAAGATACATAAAATGAGAATGGATGTAATAAGAATAAAATTACTAGTTTAAAAGGGACCTTAACTATTTATTTTTGGAAAATAAAAATTTGGTAACACTATAGGTATGAATAAACCTAATAAGAATTCAATAGATTATGGATATAATAGAAAAGTACCTATGCATTCGAAGTCATTATTTGTTATGAGTAATAAAGAAAAATTTCTATTATTACAATATTTTGAAGTAACCTGAGAGGTGATTTTTCAAATTAATTTTAATTAATATTAAATTAATATTTAGTTCATACTAATAATTTTATTTATAATAATTTATCATCTAGATCACCCTTTAATAAATGTCTTAATCTTATTTAGGTACCAAATAAGTAATATAGTAATCCTACTAGATCCAAGATTGAATAGACAAATAAAATTCATACCTAATATGATTTTTTGGAAATATACCATAATTTTTTGGAGGACACATGATACATGGGAATCAAAAACTCTAGACATATGACCAAGGACCCATCATGTTTTCATGATTTTAATCAATGTGATGAGGCTATACACTTTCCCAAAAAATTATAATGAAATAAAAATAGGTATTGGATAATTAAATATATTTAAATTTATTGTCATTTACAATTTTGTATATGTTTATGTTCTAAAGGATAACATAGTCAGTATTTAACAACATTGTGAAGTTCCCTCAGTATAGATGGACCACTGGGGGGGGTGAACCAATGGCAACCTAATTTTTTTTAATTCATTATGTTTAAATTAAACATACTAAACTTGTTTATCCTTAAAACACTCTATCTTGTGTCAACTATCCATTCTCATAATATTCAAATAGCGAAAGAACAAAAAATAAGTATTCTTACATGTTTCAGTACTATGTCCCACTCCTTGATGTTATTGGTTATTCACACTAATCATAGATTCTATACAATAATCAATATATTTCAATTAATAGTGGAGGATTATTTTACCAACAAAAAATAAATTATAGTCTCAGGGATATTCTCTTCGATAGAGTCAGAACACCTAAATTACATTCCTCTCACAAGACTTCCCTTTACAATATCTCACTAGACTTCGTCAATATCTTTATATTATAGTAATCGAGTCAAACAATTATCTTCTTTCCTAAATGGGTTCACACATGTTTTATGGACTCAAACCATGTATATATGAGAGTTTATTTCTAGATTCTCCTTGGATGTATAACGTGGATGAGAAATATGATATCTATGCATCTATAGAATAAATATCCTTCAACTCATGGTATATTATTTAAATCAGGATACACTATATAAAACTCGATATCCAGTTGTTGTTCAACTTCATAGTTCTTTAATATAATATTCTCATATGGATTTATCACATAATATAAATTATCTTTTAATTATCTATATCCATTATCTCCTTGTATTTATGAATTCAGAACACCAACATCTATGAACATTCCCCTCAGGTCACATTCATTTATAGTTCTTCATTTCACTAATTAAGTATCTCAAGGTTATCTAATAATGATGGATGCCTCCTTCTTGTTTTATAAAACATGTATTAGTTACTTATTCTTCTTATAATTATAGATTTATTCATATTTTTTTTGTACAATAGGTCTCAAATCAAGCACAACACTCTCTCTCCATTTATTTTATTTTTAAAAATTAGTCACTATAAATCAATTAAAATATAATAAATAGAGAATACCTCAAAAATTGTTGTCCACTTTTCCAAAAATCTCAATATCATTTTCATGGTCTTATCTGAGGATATCCCCTTTTATTACAAGTGGATATGAAATTTTGGTGGGTGTTTCCTTCTTTTTCTATGACTAGAAATATTACTATAAATTCTTGAATTCAAAATGCATTCCCATGTCACACCCAATAATTTTCATGATCCCCATTTGTTATTTTTCTATGGTTTTCTTGATAAAAATTGTAACACCACAAGATTTATTGGTATGTTTTTTTTGAAATTTAATATTTTCAATATCTTACGTCGCACATAAAACCCTATAATCAACTTATAATGAAATAATATTATGTGTTTTTTAAAAATAAGATTTTAATTTATGGGGAATTAATATTATTTAAAATATTATGAAGTTTATACATTATATATTCAATAAAATACTTTCACATTCGTCTAAAATATTTTATAGGCGTACAAAAATATAAAATCAAATTTTACTAAAAAAATTTATATTTTTATAAAGGAATTTTTTCCATTAAACTGGGAACTTATTTTAATAAAATATTTTAAAAATTTATCAATTTTATTTGAAGAAAATATTTTTTTAAATTTTAAAGTAAAAATTATCTTAGTGTGAATTAATAGTATTTTTATAAAATGATACATTTTCCATTGTATAGTGAAAAATACCACTTTTATAAAACTGACAATTTCAATATATGAAATTCCATTTATTATTTTATTTTTGTCTTCATGGAAGATGAGAAAAATTTAGTGATAAATAATATAATTCATTTCATTTTAATAATCCATATTATTTTTGGTATAAGTAAATGTATGGGATGAAAATAGAATTTTTAATAAAATTATTTTTCATTGTGTTCTTCTGGATTAATTTTATTTTAAAATTTTAAAATCCTGGGTTTTGTGTTCTGAAAAAATTGATGCAATATTTTAATTCCTAATTTATAATTTTTTTTTAAAATTTTACATTTTAGTTTCTGTTATATGAATAAAAATCTTGATAATTAATTCTTACATGGTGAATGGTAAATTATGTAATTGAAGGTAATGAATTATAAGGACTAGAAAATTAACCTAAAACTTCCCGATGTTATATATTATGATTCCATTACAATTATAATATTTTTTTTGTAATTTGAACATTTATGAACATTTGGATGAGGTTAGGGTCTTTATAAAATTTTATTTAAGAAAAGTAGAGATGTCACATTCATGATTTTAATAACCATGAAAATTTTAATATTGTGATATCCAAAAGTTATATTCGACTATAAATAGTATTTTTAATTTTAAAGGAATTAATTTTATCATTTTAATTTATTTTTTATTTTTAGTGAATAAATAATTACCTTAAATTCCTACACAACTGTGAGGAAATATTTATTTTATTAATGTAAATTTCCAATAAATCATATTAAAATATGAAAATAAATATATTTTGGGATAATTAATACAATAAAAATGTTATGAATACATTGAAATGATATAAATTTATTAAAATCAGTTTTTAAATATATATATTATATTGATATTCTTAAAATTCAAAGTAATGAATAGTGTCAAAAATGGCATTAATGATTTCATAAAATAACTAATATTTTATTAAATGATAAAATATTTGTAAAAATATTTAAAGCCAATTTAAATGGATAATGTTTAAAATTTAATCAATTATCCATTTATGGGTTTTTTTTTAATTTTAGTGTAACTATATTGACTCTAAAAGTGTAAAAATTCATGTTATTTACGTAACAGTTTAAAGGATTAAAATTGGGTTACATGAAAAATATAATGTTAAAAGCATGTGCTAAACATGTCTAAAAAATATTTTATTAGATTATTTCAATAATTAAAAATATTATAATTTAAATAAATCATTTTAAATCATTTTTAATTGAATACTAATTTATATTAATTTAATATTTGTTGGGTTTACAAAAGTTCCCCACACATCAATTAAAAAAGAAAACATTTTCTCTCACTTCTTCAAACCAATTTGAGCCTTATATGATGACCAAAATTGTCGATTTTTTTTTTAAAATTACTTTTATATATAATTATTTTTATGCTTATTAAAAATGATTTTAACTAGATAACTTAAGAAGAAATCAATAGGAAAATATCCGAAGAAGAGGTAATAATCTTTACCAAATCTTTAAGGTTTATTTATTATTATACAATATCTTTTTGTGTTTTTACACCTATATTGTAATAAATAGAGTATAATATATAATCTGAGATGTTATTATTTTTTTGGATAACCATATCTCACCTTTAATCTATCCTATGAACAATTAATGCACTGTGAATGAGCACGTAAGGCATGTCATCTCCACGCCATGGTGTAATTTTTTTCGTCACCACATTACAGGGATGGGTACAATGATGGAATATATATATATATATATATGATACAAATGACATGATATTTATTCTAGAAAAAATATTTTACCATCATAATCATTACCCATTCACTATAAAGGGATTGATAACATCTCTCATGCATACATATGGTCTACTGTCTCCATGACAAGACATGATTCGTTTTCCATGGTCAACATCAACGGATGAATATAAAAATTATTATAATGAATAAATATGATATTTATATCATTATTATTATTAATTATATGTTTGATCTATATCCCATGTAAGAGAACATTGAGTTTCAGGATAAAATAAGATTGTGAAAACATGGAAATTAACACCCATAATAGTGAAATAAATAAAATATTTTTAGTAAACGAGTAGTAAAATGTTATAAGGGGATAATATAAGACATCATACATATTAATCTGATAATTTTATTGGTTAATAATAATTTTAAAACCACAATACTAGTGTTTTGTACACATACCACAGAAATGAGAAATAAGGTTAGGGTTTCTCGTCTCATATTTACTTCCGTGAGATATATGACATAATAACCACATATTTATTTCATGTGGAATGTAAACTTCCACATTGATATATTATATCATTAATATATTTTTATTATTGGTATATAATGTTTCATTTTATTTTATTTCTTTCATGTGGAATATAATTCAGCTATTTACAAAGTTGTAAGAGTTTATTTCACTATCTCATAATCATTTGAGATTGTTTATGTTTAGCCTCAATTGGGTAATGTTTCTATTCCAGGTTTATGTTTTCAAAAAATGTCTTCAAAAGGTTTTTATAATTATCTTTTAATTCATTAATGTCATTTTTACCAATGTTTTAATATTTATAAATAAATGTTTCGAGATGAATATTCATATCATTTTAAAAAAATTCCTATTTATAATTTATTAAAAATGTTAGAGGAATCATTGTTTTAACATGTATTGAATGAATATAATTTATAGCCATCATGACCACTCAAATTTTTTATGTAATTTATTATTTGTTACAAATGAATTTATTATCATTTTTAGTAATATTTTAGTTTTTTATAGTGAATTTCAATGTGAAAAATGGAATATTCCTCAAAGAATGTTTTAAGGATATTTTTATTCATAAATGACATAAACCCTTTAATGTACTTGAGATAATCTAGGATTATTTTATATTAATATCATATTTAATCTATCTTTAGATGGTTTTTGATAATTATTTCTATGGATGTGCTATCTTGATACCATTATCCATAATACCCTAAATGGTTTAGGGTTATGTTTGTTATTTTGGGAATGTATTTTCATATTTTATTATAGTTTTTAAATATGAATGTTTTTTAAATTATTTTTCTCCCATTTTATATGCGTAATGAATTAGACTTATTATATGATGGGTGGGTCCCATTACATCCCCACGATGCATCGGTAGGCCTCATGAGACAATCTAGACGATGTTTTATTAGAGGAATTTCCCAATTTTAGTTTATTATATTAAATACATGATGATATTAGAATCATATAATGAATCCTTGATGATATTATATTCCAGGAATTAAGATTTTATTACATTAAAGTTTTAGAATAATGCATCGATGTTTTGTTTTAGATATGAAAAATTATACATTACATCGTAATAAATTCAATTATTGACATTATATGTGATTATTTTAATGAATAAAATATACATAGTTAAGATTAAAACTAATGTGATTATTTATTTATAATTAATTTATCATATTTTATTTCTTCTATATTAAGCTCATGTTATTGATTAAATATAATATGTGTTAAGTTATTTACCATTCATTATTGATTGTACTTATTGAAACATTATAGTTTATATTGTATTTAACCATTATTGTGCATTTGATCTCACACTTATTTTATTTCCATTACCAAGGACCCATTATGTTTACTATAATTTTTAATCAAGGAGATTGTAGAAGGAGTAATTATTTTATAAAAAAAATTATTTTTTAATTTGAGTTTTAAAATGTAATAATTGAATCATGCATGCATATTGTTTGGATAGATAAAAAACTATTCCAAACTTTATAATTAGATTCATTGTATCTTATTACAATATAATAATGTATGGAACCAACTTTATGATTCTCGGTTTGGGGTCTTTATAGTTTTTATTAGAGGATGTTTAGTGAAAAAATATAGGGAACTAGAATTAGAAAATCGTTGATTAGAATTAGAAGCCTATGATAGACATTAAGAATAGTATATCTATTGGAAAATATCTTATAATTTTTTTAATTAAAATGGATAATATAGGAAATACTATGGACTCATTTATTGAGAATGTGTCATGATTTAGGATTAAAATGAATAATATTTTATGATTATTTGATATGATCATTCAGATTATTATGATGGTTATAAATTTTATTTTAGGTTCAATATATTTAAAAAATATATTTATGGAATAATGTCTTTAAAATTATTGGCCATAAGTTTTAAGGTAAGAAAATTATTTAGGGTTTTGGTGATCTATGAATTTAATGTAATTATTGGTTATTATAATATTGGGAATAAAAAAATGAAATGTATGAGTAACCATTTTAGTAACTTTTTTTTCTAATATTGAATATATTAAGGTTATTTTTGGAAATGTTTTAAAAATTATATTAATTATGTTTCATAAAAAATACATCACATAGGATGGTTGACACCCCACTGCATGTCAAAAGGCCATGCGGTTTGAACCAACAACTGAAGGGTGACAAGGATGCATCACCTATAATCGGTCTATATGATTTTCTAGTTAGTATGACATATTTTTCTTTTTATTTAAACAATATGATATATAAATTTAATGTTCATTTTTGGTGAAAATTTTTATCATATAGTCAACCATGGAATTAGAAATTGATTTGGCAATTTTTATTATTTTGAATGAAACTCTCTATTTTTGGAAACGAATTTGTTAAGGTAAAAAAAATATTACGAAATTTTATTTTAGGAATAAAGGATGAATTGTATTACGGAGTTATATATAAATTTATAGTAGATTTATGGTGATTAATTTTTTTTTAGAAATGGGTCGCATATCATGGAGATTATATGTTTATGACAAGAACTTTTTAGAGATATTTATTAAAGTTATCTAGAAAGACTATGTGATCAAATCTATATGACATTTTGGTTTGAATCGTTGGATGGAATATTTTTTAGGACGTATTTTTAATGATATAAGTTTAATGTTGGGTATTAATGATGATTTTTTTGATATTAATGTATTTTCAATCATTTTTTGAAACGTCTATCATGTTATAATCATTTTATTTTTATTTAATTCTTAAATATAGGAGGAATATATAGTTAATATTTTTTTTTGTTTTTTTGATTCGTAAAATTTTATTCTTTTGTGTCATTTATAAAAAAATTATACTCATCATTTGGAACAAAATATGAGATTCTAGTGGAAATTGATTAATGAATTAAACTCTACTGGAAATTAAGTATATTTTCTTATGTTATTACTCTATGTAATAAATTAATTTTTCAACTCTAGGAAAAATATTTCTGAACTAAAATGTTATCCATTTACTTTTAATTCTGAAAAATCAATGATATTTTAACTAACCCAGGATTTATGGGTTTGTGATGTTTAAATTTATAACGATCATGTTCTCTATAACTCTCTATTAGAACATGATAGATTTATTTTTCATAAATGTCTATGTTTTCTCTTATCAATAATTTTATCCAATTCAATTGACAGTTTTCTGGTGACCTTCACATTTCCCTTTCCCCTCTATTAAGAGGGAATTTTATTAACCATATTTATGATGTGGGTTTCCCATAATAGAATTTTCAAGTATCAGACATTGATTTTTAAAGTGAAATTTCAAATAGTGAGGGTGATATTTATTTAATAAGTAGATAATGGAACATTGAAATATTTTATGATTCGTCCCTTTTTAAATTTTATATCTTCAATTTCTTTAATTGCACACAACATCTTAAATGACTAATGAAATATTATTATGTGATCAATATAACACAGTTTTTAATTTAGAGGGAATGAATATTATTAACAAGATTATGAAATTAATATATTATATACTTACTGAGTTTTTTAAATTCATCCAATAGATTCTATATGTAGAAGATCAGAATAAATATAACAGTACATATAAAAATCCATATTTTTATAAAGGTTGTATTGTTACCTTTTAATGGATAAATTATTTTGAAACTTTTATAAATTATATTTGAATAAATAAACTTTAATTTTAATAATATATTTTTAATGTTATCTGAAAGTGAATTTTCATTATTTTTCTTAAAAATTTGTTTTTCCAGTGAATAGTCAAAGATACCAAATTTTATAAAACTGACGATTTATTTATATTAAAGTAACATAATGAATTTAATTTTATCAAATTTGTGTCATTTTAAATGTATTTATAACTTATTTGGTATAACTACATCTTGGGGTTTAAAAATGTATTTTTCAATAAAACTATTTATCATTGTGTTTATGTAGGATATATTTTTACTTAAATTCATAAATGTATGTATTTTGAATTTTGAAAAATTGATTCTATTTTTGGATTCATAAAATTTAAAATTTATTAAATTGGTTTCTTTTATTTTTTGGCCAATATAAATAATAACCTTTGTAGTTTTTTCTTCGAAAGGTAAGGTTAAATTGAATAACATATATTAAAAATAAAATGACAATGGCAATAAAATGACTAAAGAATGTTCAATAACATTACTCGATGATTATAGTGTATCTATAAAAAATTCAGGTTCAATTATATGACCATTTATGGATACTTGGATGAGGTTGTGATATTTATAATTTTTAATTTAATGAAATGTCAAAGATGTCACATTCCTGATTTTAATGACCTTCATATTTTTAATATGGTTATATTCATAAGATATATTATACTAAAAATAGTACTTTTATATATAAAAGAACTATATTCATTATAGTAATTTTATTTAATTTTTAGTTAGGAAATAATAACTTTAATTCATTCAAAATATCAAAGCGGTACTTAATTTATTAATTGAATTATCAAATACATGATATTAAATAGAATAAAATAAAAATAATATCAAATAATAAATGTCATAGAAGAGTTCTATTTATTAAATTTAATTTTTTCGGATGTATGCAAACATTTTTTTCCAATAATATATTTTTTATTGATATTTTTAAAATTCAAAGTAATGAATAGTGTCAAAAATTACATTAATAATATTATAAAAACAATAATATTTTATTAATTGATAAAAAAATCATGGAAATCATAAATTAAAAAAATTTATTTTTATATGGAACAAAATTTCCTAAATTACCATTTTATGTGTATTTTGGTATTTTATTGTAACAATACTAATCCTCAAATAACAAAAATCCATGTTTTCATGGTAAGAGTTTAAAGGATTAAATATGGGTAAAAGAAAAAAATAAGTGTAAAAATGTGGACTAAATCTTGTTTCAAAATCATTAGATGAGATTTTTAGACCCATAATAATATTATCTTATAAAATTATTCATTGTTTCACATTAAATTGATAATTAATTTAATATTTTAAGATTTTCAAAAAGTTCCCCTCACCTCAATTATAAAAGGGTGCCTCCTCCCTCAAATATTAACACCACTTTGAGCCATCTAGATCAAAAAAACCTACCCATTTCTATTATAAATATACTTATTTAAGTTATTAATGTTATCCTATTTCCAAAATACATTCCCTATTGTCTCTATGAATATATGTATAGGATTTTCACTGAAAAATAAATAATCATCTTTACCGACTTCTTCATGTTTATTTATTCTTATACATCATATTCACATGTACATCCCTTGATAATGTAATAATACAGTGTCATATATATTATGATATGTTGTTATAAATATTGGAAAATCATATTACTCCTTTTATCCATCATATGAAAAACAAACTGCCACGCATGCATATGTACGGCTTACCGTCTTCATGTTATGGTGTAATTATTTTCATCACTGATTTATGTGGATGGGTATAATGATAGAAATAATTGGTATTTATGATAATTATTAAATGTTATTAATTGGGAAAAAATAATACACCATCCACTTGCCTACCCTTTCACCATTAAGGGAATGATATAATTGCTCATGCATACTATGGCCTACCATCTCAACGACGTGATGTGATCCTTTTTCAAGTTCACTAGTTATGAATAATTATAAAAATAAATATATTGAATAAATATTATATTTCAAACATTATTTTTTTTTTCAGATTTTGGTTTCATATTCTATACAATATAATCATTACTTTTCTGAAAAAGCTATCAAGAAAAAACATGTCAATTAACACCCAAAATAGTGAAATTGATAAAATATTATAGATAAAAAAGTTATAAAATTTCATAAGAGTATCATATATGATATAATAAATATTAATATTATCCTTTTATAAGTTTATAATTTGATTTTAACAACTATACATGATGTTCATACTTGTATGGAGGAAATCAGACCTGAGGTAAGGGTTTCTCAACTCAATTTCACTCTAATGAGTCATATCTCTTATTCACTGCTAATTTATTTTGGTAGTTAACATAAATCCCCTTTTATGTATTATATAATTAATATATTTTTTCATCATCATATCAAATTCTTCATTTGATTTTATATTATTCATGGAGAATATGATTCAATTGTTTACAAAGTGGTAAAGGTTTATTTTATAATATTATAATAATTCAATGCTTATAATTAATTCTATTTTGTTGAATATTTATCATACAGATTTATGTTTTCGAAATATTTTTTCATAATATTTTTATTGTTATCCTACTATTTTTAATGTCATTTTACCCATTTTTTATTTTTTACCAAATGTTTTCAAAAGGAATTTTCTAATCATTTTCAAAACAATTCTCATTTTGATTTTATTGAAAAATTGAAAGAAATCATTGTTTTATAGTGTATTATATAAAGGGAATTTACATCCTTAAATACCACTAAAATTATTTAAATCATCCTTTCATTTTTAAAAAGGAATGTATTTTCCATACTTTTTGTACACTTTAATAATTTTAAATTGAATTTAAATGTTTAAAATGATATTTTCCCCAAAGAATGTTTTTAAAGATATTTGTATTAATTTATGAAATAAACCCTTTAATGTAATTTATATATAATATGGGATACTTTTTATTAATATTATCCTTATTATTTCATTGGATATCTTTTGATCAGTTTGTATATAGGTGTGATACCATGATACCATTCACCTTATTAATTTTAATTTTTAATGGATATGATTTTTTATTGGGTAAAGTATTCACATTTTGTTTTAAATTTTTTAAAAATAATGTTTATGATCATTATTATTCACCCCTTTCTGATGATTAAAGCATTATTCTTAGTAAGAGATAAGTGGGTCCCTCTAAGCCCCTCGATGCATCAATAGGTCTAATGAGACAAACTCGACTATTTTTTTTGGCAGAGGCCGTACCTATTTATTATATTCCTGGAATGAAGCCTTGATTATATTATATTCTTAGAATGAAACCATTATGTTAATATATTATTATCATGAATACTTAAAGATATTATATTATTTTAAAGATCCCCAATGGTATGTTTTAGTTTTCCAAAATTATGGATTCCATCATTAAGAATTCAGTTATTGAGGTTCAATGTGACTTTTCAATTAGTTAGAATCTCTATGGTTATGTTTCATGACCATGTGATTATTGATTTGGAAATAATTAATCACCATTTATTCCTTAAATATTATTCCCATGATATTGATTAAATAGAGATTCTGTTAATTTATTTAAAATTCCATGTTGATTATTTTTATTAATACGTGATATCTTCCATTGTATTTAACCCTTATTGAACATTTGAGACCCCCCTTGTTTGGTTTCATTTACTAGAAACCCTTAAGTGTACTATGATTATTATGAAAGGATATTATAGAGGGAATAGTTTTATTCTCAAAAAATATGTTGTAATTATAGTTTTCAAATTTTTTATGTGAATCATATATGTATCTAATTTTACAAGACTACAAAAATATTAAGTCATTTAGGTTGTGATTACTTGTATCATATACCAATGTAATAAATTAAGGCCGCAAATCTCATCTTTTTGTGTCTAGGTATTTACAAAACTAACAACCTTTCCTTAATCTTGAACCACCCTAAGATCTTGTTAAATATTTATTTTCAATTAAATCAAATCATTTAGATATTTTTCATTACACACAACACTATGTTTATCATACATTACCTGAAATAATGATTTTATCATCAATTTCATAAAAAAATGAGTTTATCATTCATTATAGGAAACAACAAGTTTATATTGCGTTACATGAAAAAAATATAATGTGCATGACAGCGACACCAAGCATCAGTGAACCATGTAGAAGTAATATTTTAGATTTGACCATTATAAACCATCTATTAAATAGGTGGGCATAAATAGTATTAAATAACTTTTGAGTTATAATGAAAATTTTAAACTATATATAAATTCATTTATAATTTCTCTGTAATTAATCAATAAATTTTTAGTAACATAATTATATTCTTTTAAAAAATAAGTTTTCCCAAAAATGATTTTAATTTTATTTTATGAAAAAATAGTATAAGTAATATATAAATACATTGGGAAATTTATTTTATTTTATAAAATGTAATTTTTTATTCATCATTATGAAATCAAGTTATTTTGAAATTTAGGTATTTTTATGAAAATATAGTATTTAGTGAATACTGCAATTTTTTTTAAACTATCATCTCTTTTCATGAAATTAATCAATTTAAATTTAACACTTATTTTTTAAATTAACATAATTATTTTTAGTTATATTTAATCCAATTAATTAATTTTTAATAAAATCTTTATTATATTATAGTACAACTTTATTTTATGGTTTAAAAAATGGTTTTTTGAAAACTATTTCAACGTGCATAATATTTATCTATTTTATATAATTAAAATAATCCATAACGCATAATTTTTAAAATTTATATTATAAATTGTATATGAATAAATTTTAATTCATATTCATATAGTGATTATTATTAGACACAGAGTTAATATAAATCATATTGTGATTTTAAAAACAATTCTTGGAAACCCACTTTTTCATCACATATCTTGTTTTCTTAAGTTAATTTATTCCAATTTTATAAAATATATTTTAAAAAATATATTGTATTTTTTAAATCCTTATTTAAAAATTAGAGTAGGGTGATTTTCTTGTAATGTTTGTAAATGTATATTTTTCTATGCATGACAAAAAATATTAAATTCTAATTGAAAAATTCCATTTTGTTTAAATTATTTATAATCTTAAATTATATTTTATTTTTGTTTGGAAGGAAAATTATTTCATATATATAAAAATTAATCTAATTTTTGTGAGCATAATCAATTTCATATTAAAACTGGATAGAAAAAATTTACAAACAATTGAATATTTTCTTATTGAAAACTAGATGTCTCGTCACATATATAAGATTAATTTTAATTCCAAAGATTCCACTTCTGTGAATTGAATTTGTAAATATATATTTTATATTTTTAATAAAAGTAATTTGTATTATCTAATAATATCAATATATATTTTAACCAAAAGTAATAGTGGAAGTTGTAAAAATTATTTATGGATTTTAAAGTAAAGATGAGTTTACCTAGGGTAGAAAAAAGATTAGTGTAAAAATTGATAATTTATAAAAAAACAATTATATGAATATATATAGAACAATAAATTATTTTATCTTGAATGATCCATTATTTGATCCTTGTGACATGAAAAAACATGGATGGAATTATTTCTTTCAAAAAAATATACGTGTGCTACTCATCTCACTTATAAATGGCCACATACTCTCCACTCTTCTTTACATATTAAAAACCATTGGTTCATCAAATAAATACAAAAATAAATTCAAAACCTTTTTAATATCATCCTATAAAACTAATTTTATATAGAAATACATTGGAAGGATTTTTTTGAAAACCTAAGGAGGTTATCCGAATAAGATTTAACGTTCATCAACAAGTGTTTTTATTTTATTTCCTCCTTCAAATACATAAATTAATATTATACCCATTTGATATAATAAAATAAGTATATTATATTTATTTATAAGTATTTTTGTTATGTTCATGACCTATAAGCTTCTCCACATCCATCAATTATTTTAGGAATTCATTGTTCATGTGTACGTTGGAATAACGCCTCACAAACCGATGTCGATATTTTTTCCATTTCCACCACTAACGGTTAAAAATAATTATCAATTAATTACTTATATAAAATATTTAAGATATTATTATACTTATTTAATTTCTATGTAACACATAACTTCATGATTTCAATTTTTGTGAACTCAATAATATCGCTCATTAGTGCTGTAGAGTACCACTTTGTGAAGTGGTGTTATTCATTCATTCTTTGCGGGGAAGGTATTCATGACAAAGAAAACGAAAATATATGATATATCTGAAAAAAATTATATTAAATGGAAATATATAATTTATGTCTATTTATTTTAATTGTACAATAAAATGGAAACAACATTCTGGCATATGTATGGCATGCCGTCTCCATGAATGGTGTATTTAGTTTTGTATCACAAAATTTTAAAGATTAATATAAGTACATTTATATTTAATATATATTCTATTTATATAATGTTTAAATTTTTGTAGATTATGTATCCATGATAAATGTAATAGAACCAAAAATTAAAATTAAAAACATATACGATAAAATAATGTGTTTTTACTTGAAACATAACATTGACCTTGAATTATTAACAAACATGTTATAAAAGGTGCTATGAAAATAGTATATTTTATTATATATATATGTGTTATATAAATATCTATAACAAACTTATAGTTATTAAATATGTGGATTTAACATGTACGACAAAATTCAAGACTTAAGGTAAGGGATTTATGTATCACTTTTTTACTTCTATGTGACTTTTTTCACATTCAACACCAGTTTCTTTTATGTGGTCCATATATAGATTGTGAATTTTATTTATTATTATTAAATTATGAAAATAAATTTATTTAGAAATACATTTTAGGATATATTTTTCTTGGGGTTTAGAGTTCAAATGTTTCCAAATCAGTAAGAGATTTGGCCTCAATGTTTCTTCTTTTATACATATGATTATGTTATACACTAAACTTCTTGTAAAATGTGTATGTATAGACACTTTTGAATATAATATCATTAAATTTTTTATCCCCATTTTTTATTAGTTTCATTTAATTATATCCATTCATGGTATTACATATCAATGTTATAAAAAGTGGTACTAATGTTATATTGTAATCTCATTATTAATCATGATTTTATGATCATGTTTCCAATGATAGAATATTATTTTCCATATATCATAAAACACATGAATTTTATTGTCATATATTAATTTCGTGATAATATATGTTTTCTTTTAATTTTAGTTATTCTATGTACCAGAGTTTTGAAAATAATGATTTTAATAAAATAGTTTTCATTTATCTTTTCTGTGAAAACCCCATTTTCTTCTCAAACTATGTTTTTTTAAAATGTGTCAAAAATAGTTTTCACATTTTTTAAAAAATTATTTATTAAATTAATTTTTACCCATGTTTTTCAATTAAAAAAATGTTTTAAAAATTAATATTCATATAGTTTTAAAAACAATGCCTTTTAGGATGTCAATAAAATATGAAAGGATCCTTTGTGTATAACATGCAAAAAATTAACACCATCATGGACATTAATTTATTATATTATTAATTTATATATTTATAAGTTTATTTTAAGAGAAACAGAATTTTATAATTTTTTGTTTTTTAAAAAGTTACTTTCATGATGGAAAAGATATTTTCCTAAAGAGAATTTTTCGATGATTTTTTAAGATTACATTATAAATCATCAATCTTATTTTCAAATAAAATTATTTTATAAATATTTTATGCTTTAAAAGGTTATTTTTAATGAAATTTTATTTTCCCAAAGAAACATTCAATTTTATTTTTATTTAAAAATAATTCTCAAAATAATTTGATATTCTTTTACGTTACTTATGCTTTACATGATATATGATCCAAGGATACTATTCTTATTTTTACTATTAATGGTTTTGGTTTATGATTTCATAATTATAATGAAATTTTTTTCTCTTCCATGGGTCATACCGTGATAAAATTCTAATTAAACCCACATCTTTTCTATGGTCGTTTTTCAATAAAATAATTAGATGACTATAAAACCCATTTCTTATCCACTAGTTATCATATGATTAAATGATTTTGAAACCAAAATCTATTAATGGTTATGATGTGATGATTTTTTTATTGTCTTTTAGAAAAAACTTTATATGATTTTCATTATGTGATAGTAATTATGTTATTATCTAGTATGGTGGTTAAATTATAAAAAAGGATAGTGGCCCCTATATCTACGTCAAATGAATTATGTAAATATTCATATATCATGGGGTAGATTATATTGAAATGAAAAGTTAACATAGTTGTGTAAGGGAATTTGTTTTATATATTGGTCCCAACATTAAAACTTTAATACAAAGATGGTTAGGGAGTAAAATCATTCCACTATAAGGAATGGGGTTTCATAAGGGATGGTGGGGTGTCCCACTGAGGAGGTGTATCCACCCATGCAGAACCCATATTTTTTTTGGAAATGAGCCATGAATACTAAGGAAATTATTTCAATGATTATTTTAATTCCATAATTTCATAAACTAATTTAATCTTTATGCTCTTGTGGAATAAATTTTTTGATTTCTTAATTACTCATGTCTTATGAAGACCCAACATTTATGCAATGACTCAAGATTCTGATATTTTATATGCATGTTATAGTTTTCATTTTTTATTCTAAAATTCATATACCCTTATATTCAAGTAACATTCTCCCTTGTTTACCCATACTAAGTATCTTAGCTCACACATTATAATGTATCCTTTTTCCATGTTATAAAAGAAGGGTTTTCATGGGTATGTTTGTATATATTAGCAGTGGGGAAGATCATTATAGGAGACATTTAAGATATTTAACCAAAATAAGAATGTTATGTTCCATGTTTCCAAAGACACTAAATTAGGATTTTCCATTGGAATATTTTTTAATAGATTGAATAATTTTCTAAAAAAATATAATATACATGTTTTAAAATCCTCAATCACTATATTTGGTATCATAAGAAAGATCTAGTTATCCTATATAACCTAGGGTAAGAAAAAATTAGTTAGATTCATAGGGATATTTCAAAGGATATATATTGGTATGTATCTAAGGAAAAGCATAATAATTATCCAATGTATATAAAAATGTATTGGAATTTATTTAAAGGATAGCGAATGTGGTTTCTATGAAATTAAAGAATTTAAATGATAATACAATTGGATATGGCTCTAGAAGAGAGATAACTAGGTGTAATAACTCTAAAATGGGTGCATTGAGCTGGACTAAATCATCAGCTGGTGTAAGACAATAGGCCCTAATACACACCTAGTTTGACACACTCAGGGGATATGATTGAGAAATTCAATAACTCTTTAAAAACCATAATGGATGATTTAACTAGATTTCAACTACGAATTGAATAGGCTAAACCAAAGGTGTCACATATTGAAAATATGGTGTTATTATTTAGAAATATAATAAATTATTTTTAGGATTATTTAGATTCCCTTTATTATTAGTGTTTCTAACAATATGATTTTTGGTTGAAATCAATTTATGTAACCATAATGAACTCATTTGACATTTAATGTGAGGGATTTTTTTCATAAGAATCCATATGAGATAATAATTGTACTAAATGATGTTTCGATTATTTATTATCAGTTGTCATAGAACATGACTAACCAAGTAAAACATAACTGACTCTCAGACTCACCAAATAAGAGAATGATGGATTTTTTTGAGTGTTCTGTTAGGGTCGAACACAAAAGAAAGAAGTTAAAATTTCATATATGTAGAAATTTTGGGAATAATAACATAGCTGTATGTCTCAGAAGGATGAGATGATGTTTTATGTGTTGAAATAAATGAAAAAATAAACCATCTTCAAAAGAAAAATGAAATCATTATTTATAAAAATGAATAAGAATAATAGTCTCCCTTATGTATCATATATTGTTGATTATTTTAAAAGTTGTAAGTATGGGAATCTGGAAAATTGATGTCTTAAAGGGAATGAATATGAAGAAAATCAAAAAAGTTATATAGTTAATGATTATATTACTGATTATGAAGATACTACAAAAGATATTTGAAAGGAAGAAGTGTTATGGAAGAAGATGAAGAAGCTTGGTAAATGGTGTATGAATAAAGTGGAATTATTTATGTATTTAAGAAATGTGATATAAATAAATATTTTTTTTGATGGTATGTTGGATATTAGAATCCTAAAACATTAATAGATTATTCAGCTATATGTTTTCATCAAGAAGTCTCAAAAATTTTATAAATGGTTCTGATGGACTAAAAATGTAATTTAATGGAATGGTAATGTTATGATTTTGGAAAAATAACCATTAATATATCCATATGGTTGAAAAAATTGGGTGTAATTTTGAAAAGGATATGATTAAGATTGATAATGTAAATTGGATAGTATTGTTGACCACCACATTGATAATTTATTTGTTGACAAAGTGGTTCATGTTATCATTGATATAGTTTAGAACAATATTTGCTCTATGGAATAAGTACAATAATAATCATGAATGTATTCATTGAGTTTTTATGGTAATTTAGGTTTTACCATGTTTAAATAGAATAAAATATGAATGTATTAACATGTTTTTAATGTAAAAATTAATAGTTAATTCATGTTTTTTGGGGGAGTAACGATGAGTTATTTTTTTAAATTCAGTGACCCAATTTCTATAGTTCTATATTTTAATATTTTGGAAGGGTCTTAAGGATAACCATTTATGAAATGGTTTAAGTGAATCTCTGGATGAGGATTTTTTTATTGATGTATTATTTAACCATATAAATATTTATCCCTAACTTCTACTAACCATTCTATGACGATGATAACTAATGATAAATAGAAGGAATTATAATTCTCCTTATGGATCTTATAATCAGTTAATGATACAGGCATAATAAATTCACCATAAATTATTGGATTAAGAGACGAGGTGAAAATTGATCATGCCAAAACTAGAGGATGACATTATTCTTAATTGAATAAAATAATATTAGTTTATATTTCAAATAGGAAATGGATCTCGAAATAAAATTATATTCTATTATTATCTTTTTTGATGACAGTGATTAACATTCTCATACATCTTTGTTTTATGGATTTTTGGTCATTAAATTCTATTAGATGACCCAATTTCCTGGGATCAATTATCTCTGTCACTCTCTATAACTATTATCTCTTTTTATATATGTCCAAATAATTATATACCACCTGTGTTCTTTTATGTGGAAACGTAGTTTTGAGTTACATTAAGAAACCTTTATGTATCCTTGTTTACTTTTTTTATGGAAGCTTGATTTTTTATTCGTATAATGTGTGGTTCTATGAAGTAGTTTTTAAATATTAAACCCGTGATAATCAAGATGGATTTTAACGATGATATTAATTTTAAGGGGGTTGAAAATGTAAAAACCACGATTTTTGTTTAAAAAAATTCAAATTTAATTTAATCTTTTAAATATATTTCATTAAAAATGACACTGTTTTTAGATTGTGTTACATGAAATACTGAATTAATATTTTATTAAACTCAACATTGATTTTTGTATTTGTTTTTTGCAACATTTAGTTTATCTTCTGTTACATAAAACAATAATAACATGCATGAAACTTGACTCCAAGCATTAGTAAAACATGAAATAATATTATTTTAAATATAAACATTAATACATAAATATTAAATAAGTGGGTATGAATAATTTTAAATAATTTATGAAATATTAATATATATTTTTTAATTTCCAAAAATATAATAAATTCATTTTTAGTAAAGTAATTATATTCTTCAAAGTTATTTTTTTTATTAAAAACGATTATTATTTATTTTTATGATAAACTAATATAAGTAATTTATAGTAATTTTACAAAATTTATTTTATTAATTTAATTTTTTTTAATTATAACATAAAAATTACCTTATGATGGAATTTTGGAATTTTTCATAAAATAATTATTTTCAATTAATAGTGAAAAATACTGATTTTTGTAAAACTATCATTTATTTTCAAGAAATTATGTAATTTCAAAAAACAAATTGTGTTATAATGTAATATAAATTTTATTTAGTTATATTTACTTTACCTAAATACTTCTAATCAACTTTATATTGGATTTTAGTATAAGTTCATTTTTGGGTTAAAAATGGTTTTTTTGAAAACTATTTAAATGTGCATATTGTTTCTCTATTTTAATAAATTAAAATTATATCTAATGTTCAGTGGATTAAATGAAATGTATTTATTATATATCGATTAATATTAATTTATATTCATATAATAAATATTATATCATATAGATTTAATATTAAATCATTTTTTCCTTCCGTAATAATCTTTTTGAAAGCATGTAATTTCATCACATCTTTGGGTTTTGTTTTCAATTTATTTTTTTACAATCTTATAAAATTTATTTTTTTTAAAAAATTCATTTTTAAATAATAATTTCAAAATTATATAAGGCTTAAATTTTTATAATTTTGTAAAAAGAAATACTTTTGATCAATAGTAAAAAAAATATTTTTAAATTAAAACCACAATTTTAATCCTTATTTATAAAGTTATATAATGTTTTAAATTGGTTTTAAAGTAAAACTATTTCAAATATATAACAAGTAATAAATTTTATGTTATTTTAACCAATTTCATAATGAAATTGGATGTACAAACTTTGAAAACTTTTAAACATTTTTCTCTTTGGAAACTCGCTTTATCTTGTCGTCAGTAGGTTCAATTTAAAATAA
This sequence comes from Viscum album, assembly GCA_963277665.1. Lineage (NCBI taxonomy): Eukaryota > Viridiplantae > Streptophyta > Magnoliopsida > Santalales > Viscaceae > Viscum > Viscum album. The sequence goes on from OY728151.1 coordinate 1,219,801,893, forward strand.
TATATTACCAATTACACGAGTCATATTTTTAAATATGGATTTTATATTTGGAATCATAATAATTTATATTTTATAATTAGTTAAAAATAAATTTTGACAAAAATGAATATTGAAAATAGTAAAAATTATTTACCACAGTTAATGTAATAATTGTTTTACCTAGTAGGTTAGAATATAACGATAAGGGAAAAAATGAACCCAAAATATTAAAAAACCAAATTTTATGGACATATTTATTACTTACCATTGAAAGTATTAATAATGATACATTACTTAATCCTAGAGATAAGAAAAAAATATGGGTTGAATTATTTCTTTTAAACAAATATACGTGTTCCACTTACTTCACTTAAAAAAGGGATCCCACTATCCTCTTTTATTCACACAATAAACCCCACTTTTTTCATCCAATACCTAACCCAATAACTTCCCAAATTCACTAATACAATATTATAAAACTTATTTTGGATTTAAATTAGACCAAGGAATGATTTTTTGTTAAAACATAACGAGTATACCCGAAGAAGAGGTATTTTCACCATTGAATGTTTTTATTTTATTTCATCCTCTTCCTCCTTAAATTATTTTAACAACATTATGATATAACATAATAATTATATTCAATATAATTATATGTTTTTATGTTATAATAATTACCTATAGCTGTGTTCACTTCCTTCAAATGGGTTATGAAATGTTCCTTGATGTGTGTGACAGACTACTGCATCACAAACCAATGACATTTGTTTTTTCCATTTCAACCTATAACGGTTGGAAATCATGATGGATTTTTTTGTAGATATACTATATTTATGATATTATTATCCTTATTAATTTTTTATATAATAGATACCTTTATGATTCTAATTTCTGGGAATATGTTAACATAACTCGTGTGTACAATAGACATTATCCTCACAAAGCGATGCGAATCATTTTTGATTTAAATAGATATTATTAAGGATTTTTTAATGAAAATGTATGATATATATGAAATAATAACTATCCTATAATTATAATAGGTCATTTACCATTTTCGTTCAATTCTAAAATAAATTTTATATATCCTTAAAGCATACATATGACCTACCATCCCAATATAAGGTGTATTTCATTTTCTATCACTACATTTTATGGATTAATATAAATAAATATATAATGAATATATATAATATTGATATTATGGTTAAAATTATATAGATTATGGAATGGAGATCAAATTATGAGGACCAAAAATTACAAATCATAACTTAAAAAAAGTGTTTATTACTGAGACATAACTTTAACATGGAATTTTTAATAAATGGATAATAAAAGGTTATAAGAACATAATATATGGTATGATATAAAGATATATATATATATGTGTGTGTGTGTGTGTGTGTGTCTGTGTGTGTGTTTGTGGCTGTGTGTGTTTGTGGAATAAATATATAACAAATGTTTTTTACATGAGGTTTGGATGTGTGCTATAGATGTCAATACTTATGGTAAGGGATTTTTGTCTTTATTTTTTACTTCTGTGAGACACATGCCATATTCACCACCTATTTATTTTATGTGGGGAATATAATGAACTTGAAAATATATTATGATGATTATAAATAAAAAATATTAGTATTTAAACATTCATTTTATTATATCACTTTCATAGGGTTTACTGTTCAAATGTTACCAAACTGATCAGGGTTTTTGGTCTCAATTTGACTCCCATGAGACAGAAGGTTATTTTAAACATCTATATTCTTATAAGAGATGTATATACAACAACATAGAAATTAAATATAAAAAATTTATTTAAAAATATGATATTATATCTTTAATTTACTATAATCAATGTGCGGGGATTACTTTACAAATTAAAAAATTGGTAAATAATTTCTGTAAGAATCTCATCATTTTCAAGATTGTTTTTAATCATGTTTCTCATGATATAATCTTATAAACCATCTCTATAGAAACACATGTTGTTTATTATATTCTGGTTTTTCCATGATAATATATTTTTTTCATTAATTTTCATTTTTCTATGTACCCCATATTTAAAAATAATATTTTTATGAAAATTATCTTAATTTCTCTTTTCAATCAAAAACACGTTTTATTCCCTGACCATGTTTTCTAAAAATGTTTTCAATTTTTTTTAAATATTTTTGAAAAATTATTAATTAAATAAAATTTTATCCATGTTTAAAGTTTTACAAAATATTTCAAAAACAAATCTTTATATTATTTTAAAAAATATTTCCTAGTTTGATTTTATCAAACAAGTGAATAAATCTCTATCTACATCAGGAATAAAACATCCACCATCGTTACCATTACTGTTATTGAAGATTAATATATATATTTGGAATTGTATTTTAATTTTCAATTATTTTTATATAGTATTAGGTTTTAAAAAATGGATTTAAAAGAATATTTTATATTTTCCGTTTAAATTATTTTAAAGCTTAAATTACATGGATTAGTGTTAATTTCAAAAAAGGAAATTTAAAACGTTTTATGTTTTAAAAATAAATTTTAGAAGAAATTTTATTTTCAAAAATAAACATCCCTAGTGATTTCCATTCCAAAGAACTTAAACATCTAAGATGAAATCCTTTGAGGTTATAGATATGGTCCGAGGATACCGTTCTTTTTTATTTATATGAATTATTTTTTATGATGATTAAATATTTTTTATGAAACCTATTTCTCTTCGACATGACATTCAAGGATAAAATCCTTATGAAACTCCATTCATTCTTCACAGGTCATTTCTATAATGAAATGATTTTTAAAAACATTTTATTTTCTGTAGGATAAGATATAATGAAATATTTATGAAACTAATTTCATTTAATGGGTTTTGAAATGTTGAATGTTTTATGATATTGTGGCACACATATATATTATTTTCATTATGATATTGTGATTACATTATAACTAAGGATGGGGATACAATACAACCAATGTTGGGTGGGACATATATCTCCCTCTATTTTATAGGGTAATGATTTATATATCATTATATAGATAAGATTGAAAAAAGGAGTGAACCTAATTTAGTAAGAGACTTTTTATTCTATGATTGAATTTTGAGTGAACATTGACTACTATGATAGTTTGGGGAGTGAAACCATTCCACTATGAGGAAAGGAATTTTATAGGGGATGGTGGTGTGTCCCACCCAAGAGCTATATCCACCCATTGGGGGGCCAAATATTTTTTTGGGGAAGATTCTTTACTACTAAGGATGTGATTTTCAATGTTTATTTGTATACCAAATTAAATTCTTTATGAAATTGTTATGATCTCATTAAACACATTCATTGATTTATTTAGGATTCATGTCTTGTGAACTACCAATTTTTATTCAATGAATGAATAATTTTATCTTTTATATATAGGGTATGATTTTCATATGGTATGATCATATTATTATACACCTATTTTCTAATTATGATTATGTATATCTATTTCCATACGCTGAATGAGCATCTGAGCTCACACATTCTTATTCTTACATTCTTCAAGAAATAATGAAATGTTTAAGTAGGGTATGTTTTTGAAGAGTATTAAATGGTGATATCTTTTTGGAAAACATTGAAAATATTTTACCAAATTAAGAAGATTATTTTTCATATCTCCAAAAGAAATAAACTATTATAGTCCTCAAACATGTGTTTTTTGTATTGTATTTAACATTATTCTAAAAAATATGTGACATCTATGTATAAATATATTTAGTATATATAGATCTTGTTCCATATATTTATTTTTCAGGGATCAATAGAGTATTTATTTCTACTATATCACTAGTATACATGATCCCTTATTCCTAACAAGATTTACACCGAAATGTAAAGCTTATATTTTTGACAGTTATATAAAAATATATAGCACATCATATGCATCATGGAACACATTTTATTTTTTATTGAAAATATCACATGAAAAATTATATAGATTTATATTGAATTTATACAGACCTATAATAGAATATCCCTTATTTAAACATAATAAAACGATCCTCAGAATATTCCTCGACTTCCATATCATTTCTTCTCAAAACCTTGAATATCCTCCTCCGGCTAAATAAAGTAGGAAATGTTAAATGTAATCTCAAGATTCGATGATTCAACATCTAAATTATTTTTCAAAACTCATGAAACTAATTTTCAAAATCAAATAATATATGAAGTGGTTATTATCCATCTACTATCCTTACAATAGGATTATATTAGGGAATAAATAATCATTATGTTGTTTTGAAATTGAATTCACAATACACTCATAAAATTCTTTTATGATATTCTTAGAATACCCACTTCTATAAATTAGTAATTTTCACTCAGTACATATGGGAAATTTATTTACCTGAGCTTTATATACTTATATATAGAATTTTCTATTTAATGGATTCCCTTACACTGGTTAAAATTATATTACATGGTTAAAATATTTGTATATGAGTTTGGCTACCCATCATTTAGATATGTTTTTGGTTTTAGAAATGTGGATATTAATTCATCTATATGGTTCTTAAATTTTGATATTTAAGAAATTTTTTAATGTAATTAACATAAATGTGTTGCTCGGAAATATTTCTAAACTATTTAATTTCAATCATTATGTATAAAAGAATTTTCATAAACAATGATTTTGGATATATAGATTTGCATATTTTATTGAAATTATTGTATATAGAATATGGAATTTCTGAAATAATTTCATTTCAAAAAACAGAACCTTTGATTTTTCTACATACAATGTCAACCTCTTAAAAATCACAAAAATCCTTTGGGGATTTAATATGATTTTTCATAAATAAAAAATGTTTCAAAATAATATTTGTAGCATATGAAAACTCACCAATTTGAGTTCTTCCATATCATGTCCAACTCTTTTGGCTTTTAATAAAACTGATGCTTCATTTAAAACATCATCCATGTGTATTCCTATACCATTTTTCTCATTCCATCAACCAAATATTCAATAGGATTATTTCTCTATAGCTTTAGCACTTCATTTGTTCATTTGGTTATCTTTTTACACTATAATCCACATCTCCTTCATGATTTTAACTTTTTCTAGCTACATTTTCATTATAGATGATTATAAATAGTGTTTTAATCACCCCTTAAACACATGTAATGATTTAACAATGAATTTAATATCATCAATCCCCTGTTGTAATAGGGTTTTACCACTTCAATCTATTCAACCATGTATTAATTGGTATCCAAATCATCTTTTCCACTTTACCCAATATGTTTGATACAACCTGATAAATGGTACTAATTAAAATACGACTCCACATGAAATAATGGCTTATATGTAATTTGATATTAATTGAAATATATTGGAATAAAATTCATCAATTCATTTCCATTTAATGTTAAGATTAAGAGTATTTACACAAGTATCTTCTCTCCAATCTCCATTAATTCCATTAGAGAATTAATTTAGCTTGTGTTACAATACACTTGTTTTAAGTGAAAATCATAAATGAATATAAATAAAGCATAATAATTATTTTACTATAAATAGAAATTATATTTTAAATTTTCCATTAACAAATACACTCTTACATTACATGTGATGAAACTTGGTAGAAAACTATAGTGATAAGTTTAGAAAACAAGGTTGTCCATATTTTCACATCTGATACCGACTTTTGTTTTTATTTTTTTGGGAAAACACATACTAATTATCATGAAAATTTAGAATCCTACTCTCAATTTAAAAAATTAATCAAAATATTTCGAGTTCCCGGTCATCCCCAATTTGTTATATAATAAACCAATTGATAGATTTAATACATATGAGTTAAAAATGTGATGGGAAAACAAAACATATAAATGATCCTTTAACTGTCATCAATTTTTTTCTTAAATTATAGATTTAGTAAAAATATTAATTCTATAGAATATTGGATTCTTTCAATAGCTCCTTCTCAAGGGATTGTTCCCATATATATTCATAGTTAATTTCCCAACATTGAAGAAATATTATATTGATAATGGTATATTTTTGATCTCTAAACATCTACCAAAACATTAGGAGGTGTGTTGAATTTTTTCCCAACACCTGAAATTGAGCTCTAATATTATTCATGGTTTCATCCTTATATTTTTAGTTCTGTTCACCTTTGGGTAGTATATGCTTATTTCCTTTGGGTGTAGACATCATCTATTTTGAAAAAAATTGAACTTCTGTTCATATCTTATGTCCCTTTGTTCTTCAATAACTATAATTATTAAGGAATACATGTAATACATATATCCATAAAATTGTCTATCTTCTCACACCTCCATAAATTTCTACACATGTTTGAAAATTTCCTTTCTAGGGAATCTTTTGTACTTTTTTAGAAGGTGTTTCGACCTGTATTTCTATCATATAATTGCCATATTGAATGGGAGCCTTTCTTTTCATTATCATTCATGAAATTTCATTGAAATTTTGGGATATCTTTCATTGGACTATTTTTTTCCTCTATTTCTTTATTAAAACAATATATTCCTAGTTGGTTTTAAATCTTTCTAATTTTTCTTAATGTTATTCCTAGGAGTGGAGGATTCAGCTTTAATCTTCACATATATTCCACCCAAGAGATATTTACATTGTTTTTTAACCAACTACACATACTCAGGTTTTTTATTTTCTCTTCATTAAATCTATCATACCTAGTAGTATATCAATAGAATCCATCACAATAGTGACCACATATATTTCAAATATCACATAAATACTTCAATATTTTAAATCTATATTTCAATTAATATTTTTATACTTTATATAGGGTGTGATTCATTACAAAATATTTATTAATTACAAAATTCTTATTCCCCTATTTTATATCACTTTGGATAGTTTTTATAATATTTTATTTTGATATCAATTGATGGCTCTATGGTCTAACCTCTCTTAGAACCAACAACTTCTAATGAACCTTGATATTTTCACATCAGGCATAGGCTGTCTAATATGCGATACTTTATATTTTTTAGTTATAAACATAATATATTGTGATCATTTTTGGGGATAATTTCTCTAGAAAATACCCAATTACGTCCATGTATTGTTGGTAGATTTTCCATCATTTTTATCCTTATAGGTGTGTGTAGATTTTAAATTTTATCCATCATTACTAGAAATTAAATATTTATTTCAAGAGAATTCATCCATATTATTCGTTATAATATTAATGATCTTGATGTGGAGGCTTCATGAAAATATTTAAATATATTAGACAAAAAAATTTGATCCTTCTTTGATACATTAATAACTTCCTACATTATTGTGGAAACATTTTTCTTCTTAATAGTTATTGAAGCTCTAGATATTTTTTCTTCCATATTTTGAACATGAATTTATGATGAATACATTTCTTGATGATGGTGTTTTTTTCTTCCTCCAAAGACATTATAGTTTTGTACAAATTAGTATCCAAACCGATTTTCTCAAATATACCTCTTTGAAATTATTCGACAATTCTGAAAAATATTTCTTTGAAAAGTGTGACAGATTCTTCCTTATCTATTAAAAGATTTGTGACAGTGTTATATCATCCAGTATATTTTTCATTGCATCATCAGTATAATCAAATTGGATTTTAGCTATGATTTTTCCTCATGAATTTCCATTATTAATCTAGTTTTATATAAAATAAATTCATAAGGATATTTTTTATATAATAGATGAAGTGAGGGTGAAATTCATTAAAAATTTTTATCTCTTCATGTTCTTCACAACATGAACAAGAATCATAATAGGAAAAAAATTCCAATAGTTTTCACACTAGATCCTTCTTATTTTGATTAAATTATGTTAATTTTATTTCCTCATCATTATTTGATATTTTTCTTCGATTCCTTACCTATTTCAATATACTATTTTTAGTTCCATGAAAGAAGAATCTGTATCAACTTTATGAGATTCATAGGTTGAATTCTTGATCTTATAATCTTCATTAAGCTTCTCAAATCGACAGATTTTCATTGATATTGTTTTGAGTGAGCCAAGGATCTATTACCACATTGATGTTCATAGAGTACTGATGGACCACTGAAAGGGTGGGGGTGAATCTATGGTCACTTAAAACTTTCATGATTTTCTTTCATTTTATTTCAACCTCCTTGAAATGTTCATTCGTGATTTACTCAATATTGTGTTTTACATCCTTCCACATGTAAAGATATAAGTAAAGTCATAAGAACCAAATAATTTTTATATGTATAGTACATATACCTACTACTATTTATTAATTGTTATTCACCTTAATCACATATTTCACACTATAATTAATATCAATCTTTTACAAGTGGAGAGTGATTCAAATAATATAAATAGAAAATATTACCAATGATATTCTCTCTGTGAAATTCACACAACCAATTTTTGTAACTCTCATAGGAATAATATTAATGGAGTCTAAATGTACTTATTTTATTTCATCAACCTGTTGTCAGTATGTCACACAATTTTTTTCTTAAAATACCCTGTGTTACATAGGTTCTAGTGATTCACACCATATACATAGATTTTTTTCTTATATCTTCTACATGGTAGTAGATCTATGTTCAATATAATATTAAATATGTAACCACATAATAGATCACCTTATACTCACATAAGAGTATTCGAATTCCAATAGGTCTTCATACGATGCACTATATGTAACTCAATCACCACCTAAAGCTCAACATCATAGTTCTATACTATAATCTACTAATATGTATTTCTCACATGATCTATAAGTTATTGTGTTCTTCTATATCATGCAGGATACTTATTTATGTATAACCCAAAAACATACCTTATATCATGAAAAATAGTTCAACTTCATATTTAATTTTTCTTTCTCACTATTACAGGTTCTTCAAACAAATATCTTAATGATAGTCATATCATCATCATCCTTCTTCATATTCTTCACTATAACATAAAATGAATATTTATTATTCTTCACCCTCTTCTATAATATTTCTTTATATTTTTTATATAAAATCATATCATTGATCATCCAAACTAGTCTCTCCATATATTTCCTTTTTATACACATGTCACAATTATTTGGTTTATTTATTAGAATATTTATAATTCTTCTATATCAATGGACTACATTTTCTCAAATCTCGAAAGCTAGTACATGGGACATTCCCTTAATCTTCATGTTAGTTTTGGTAGGAATGATATTTTGGTGGGGTTTTCCAACTATTTTAATGAATGTAAATATTATATTAAGTACATGCTTGAAATATTCATGTAAAGGTTAGAAAAAATATAATGGATATGTTTCTTCCATGATGGTGACAAGCTATAGAAAAAAGAAGAAAGGAGTGCAGAAGTAGGATTCAATATAGCTAATAAGGGATTTATTCATTTATATTATATATATATATATGTGTATATGTAGTAATGTTCTTATTAGACATGAACCACTAAATATTAGATGTTTATGGAAGTATTTGTTTAGAGTCTTAATATACCATTGACTACAAGTCTTTGAGGAGTCCAGAGATATTTATTATATACTTATGGGATGTTTTAGATTTTTTATTTTCATTTTGATTAGACAAAATTAAAATTTTCAATTTTTTTCTCATTTAGTACTTGTATATGTATATAAATATTTTTTAAGTTTATGTATTTAATAATTTTCATTTAATATACTTTTTTCAAGTATAATTTTTTAAAAAATACATCTTTGGTATCCCAATAGTGGAAATTAATGGTTTTATTCATTATTTCAAATAAATAATTTAGATTTAACATACGTGTGAAATTAATTTGATAGATATTATTTTCCAATGAAGATCTAAAATTGCCCCTTACTTCAACAACCTCCAATGATTCGGTGGAACATTCCATAGTTTAGCGGCTTATCCAAATGATATTCCTTAAAAATGGTATCAAAATTATTTATTGCCATATCATATATAAAATTAAATGTTAGGTGTAGAGATAGAGTGATTTAAATTGAAATGATACCATAAAAACATGAAGCTAAATTTTTATAGAAAATATCATTGTACTATGATATATCTAGGTGATTTAGATTCAATTTTACCCTCAAGGGGTTAACAATTTTATTCTAAAAATATGTTATGTGTATAATCCTATGTGGAAATAAAATATTAGTGTTATATAAGATGAAAAATAGTTACATGTAATGATATGGATAATTAAATAGTGGTGTAACTTGTTATTATTTTATAATGATATGATATGACTGATTAGAAAATTATATAATGAAAAGAAACAACTTATTATTGCTATGCCATTTAAAGTATAAAATTTATTATGAAATAATTTTTTATAAATAATTTTTTCTTTATAAAAAATTGGAGTAATTGTTTTAATTAAATTGGTTACATAAATTTGATGATATTTAATTAATCATTTTTATATTTTTCTTTTTGAAATATTGAATTTAAAAGGTTATTTTATAATATATTTTTATTTACTAATATTAAGTGTTAAAATCGATTATATTTTTTTTAATTTTTTAATTTTTTGAATTAATTTTAAACTTACATGCAATGTTCATATTATTCTAATGACATATTTTAGAAAACATAACAGATATATTGAAATTTTATAATTTTAAATGGTTTTTAGATTTTAAATGTTTTGATAATTATGATGATATGTTGTGACATAATGGAATTTTTTTATTAGAATAGTTTGAAGACACATGTAAATTTTATTTTAATTTGATTTTTCAGTTTTCAATATTCATTGAAAATTATTTAAATTATTATCAAGAAATATATTTAAATACATTATTGATGTTGGATAATTTTCTATGATTTTTATTTAGAAATTATGGTTTTAAAAAATGGTTATTAATACAACAACAATGAAAAAAATTTGTTTAATTCCAAATGGGTTTATGTGGATTTTCATGAATTATTTTTTAATTTAAATGACTATTTTTAGAGTTAAAGTATATATTTTTTTAACATGTTCTGTTAATAAATTTTAAAAAAATGTGTCTATGATTTTTCTTGTAAATGATATGATATTTAATAAACAAAAAATTATTTATTTTGAATTGTTATTTGTTTTCTTTTGGAGGATGTTTTAAAAAATGGATTTATGAATTGTTTATTTGTAGAAGTCCAATGAATTATGAGTGATTTGAAATGGTTTTTTAATAGTTGAAGCTCAATCTAATTTAAATTTCTTATATTCAAACTTATTTAACAGTGCATATGTATCAAATTGAATATTATGTTTTAATTTTGAATGAAATTATATAATTATTTTTAATATAGGTCATTTTGGCTATATTAATCTACTATCTAAAATTTTTAGGTAAACATATAAGAAGTTTTATAAATTCTATAATTATTTAAACCCCATAGTGTGATTTGTGTTGACTCTAATTTCAAAGGTTAATTGTAAATTAAATTAGTGTGTTTTTTTAAATTGATAATATTTTGTGAAATCAAATTTATAGAATTAATTGAATTTGATATTTTTAATATGATACATTATAAAATTGAATTGACAAGAATTTGTTTTAAAAAAGTCAATTTAAATATTTTATTTGTATTATGAAATTATTATTTTTTTATATTATATATAAAATTTAAATGAGTAATGTTATTATATTGGTTTATTAGAAAAATAATATCTTAATCCCTTTGATGTGTAGCTTATTAATAAATTGATTTAAGGTATTTTTCTGTATATAAATTTAGAAATTAATTTTTTAATATAATAGAATTTTTAAATATGGTATTTTAATATTGTTGGCGTTTTTGAAGTTTTATTATTTTGATTGGTATTTTTTCAGGTTTTAGTAATATTTTATTAGTTGACACTATGATGCTGTAAAATTGGAGGAGGATCAATCTAACTTATATGTCACCAACAACCAATTCTATTTTTATTTTATTCAATGATAAATCCATTATATGGGTTGAGAGAGAACCCTTACTCGGAGAAGCGTTACAGTTTCCAAATTCCAATTACAATTTTTATTACCATAGGCCCTATGGAAAAAGGGCCATTTAAATTTCAAAATGGACCAAGGGCGTAAATTACCAAATTAGAATTCTCTAAGCTACAATAGATACCTCAACCTTTTAACTCAATTCACACACTTTCTATTTCCTTAATGATTCATTGATATGTTACCTCTTGGTTTGTGGTACTCCAGTTTACCACTCCTTTATAGCTATCTAACATCACACAATATTTCACTCCACTAGTCAGAATCTTCACTATTACTAGATCATAGTGTCATGGGCCCCTCCCACCCATGATACTAGAATGATGGGGGAGAGATAATGATCCTCAATTACCACCTCCAGTAGGCCTCTAGTTGGTGAATTGCATTTAAAGTATAAAAATATCACAATATGGGAAGAACTACCCTTTACAAGAAAACAAGATCAAGATATAGTATTAATAAACCGCAAACACCACCTTTAAATAATAGAAAATAAATCCAAAACATACCATAATTCATGTATAAATAAAAGCTGAAACATATTAAAGTATCCAAATGAAATCCCAAAATAATAAAATCTAATGAAGTAACACAACAACAACTCCAGAGGACCGAACTAGAAATGGTTATCATAGACCAAAAAGTCCTCATAGAATCTTGAAAACATTTTCTATATAAGTAGGATAATAATATATGTATAGATAGTAAGAAAACCAAATTCTCTCATGAACATTTCAAAAGAGAATACTAATTAACCATTGTGAAATAAGAAGAATAAACCCGAACCTAAATAGGTATACTAACAAAAACCCCAAGCTCACCATGTCTCACTAAAAAAATAATGCATCCTATTATAATAATATATAATATTAAGCACATCGATGATAGGGTATACCACACCAAATTCCCACTGATTAGCCACTCTTACACCCCAATGAAAATTTTCCTAGCGCTCCCACATCTTCCAAAGAACATCACATCACATCTCTTACCTCCCGCACACACATAGGACATCACAACACATCACATCCCACCCAGATGCACATGTTCCATCACATCACATCACATCCCACCCTCACATACCTCATCCATAGATAACATCTCATCCCAAAGAAACCGAAGACATCACATCACATATCACCCTTAAGACACATGGGACCACAAATCAAAACTAATTCGAAGACTCTTGGGCCATAAAAATAATCATCTAATTCACTAACTGAAATCCAGGCATCATAACCTATGAAATATTTATCTCCCCTAGAAGAGGGATTTGGTAAGAGCTGGTGGCCAGCCTATAATCCTCCCACCGAGATGTTGGGAAAGACACCCTCCCATGTGATTGTGCAGTTGTCAGCACACAATACTCGAGAAGGGTGGGGTTCCTATAGAAATCATAAGAACATATATTATATATACATATAGATTAAATTCACACAATCCCATCCAATATGTTTATAATAAGAACTAATCATTTCATAGAATCCACACAAGTTAACTTCATACTCAAAGTGCATAAAATCACCGAAACAAAATAGAAGATATAATTAACATTTTGGTTTTAAATAAATTTAAAAGAGTATATTTTTATCTAAAAATTTCACTTTATAAACCTCCTATTTTTTTAAATCAATATCCATTAGCATCCTATTTCATTTATAAGACATGTTGTTTCATAATTCCATCCCATTAATTTTGATATAAAAATTAAATAGTTAATCAATATAGCCCACAATCAATTTACTCATTAAAAATTTCCATTTGATATTATTAAAATGAATTATTAATTACATTAATACTTGGGTAAATATTACCGAACAAACCACAAAACATTAGAACAATATCATAGACTAACATCTATATCAACATCATTTTATAGACAAATCCATTTTCACAACCCCACAACATCACTAAGCCACAACCACCATAACAACTCCACTACACCATTGTATCAAAAAATTAATCATATCCTGACTACACAACAACATATCATCTACTTTACCCATACACATATAAATACATTTACTTAAAATAACATCATTCCAACACACACAGACACCCACACACACCTCCACCATTCAACATGTCACATCATATATCACAACACAACACATTTTTATATCTTGGAAAGAAAGTGAAAATTATTCAATTTATCTTCATTATTTATGGGGGTTATCACACAAGCTATTATATCATAGGTAATCCATTACATTATAAAGGTATACATGGTTATTCAGTTATTTATTATTTTAATCAAACAATCATAAAAACCGAGGATTCAAGGGGAAGGTGTTGTAGCATAATTGTTCTATAAAGAGATACAGTTTTTAAAAGGTAATTCCACCCATTAAAATATAATATCAAATAAATTCAATATAATTTTGTACAATTATAATTAATAATCTTCTTCCCCATTAAATTCAATAAAAAAATAATTCATTATCATTCTAAATCTGGTTGCTACCATGATCATAAGAGTTGGAATTAATAATCTCATCTGGTAAGATACACTTAATAAGAAATGATTTTAGTTTGTCCAATTTGAAGGAAAGATGATCGACACAGCCTTGATTCACTAAAAATAGAGGCATGTGTATAGTAAGTTATTCTATGGGGAAAACAGGAACTAACTGCATCAACTAGGTTATTCAACACTAAGTAAAAAGGATTTGGAGGTTTGAAATCAAGATAAATATTGAGAAAAAGAGTGAGGAAATATATTTTGTTTAAAAAGATTAAATATGAAACAAAGAGGGTTTGAAACTATTTAGTTGACCCTATTAAAGGTGAATCCCATTAATCTATACAGTTTATGAAATTAATAGTTATATAGAATTCTTTTAAATTTAGGATATGATTAAATTTATTTTATATGACATTAAAATAATTAATTAAAGAATTATAACCCATTTTCATCATAAAATAATACAAAATGGAAATTATAATTTTTTTTTAAAAACAGGAAAATTATTGGAAAAATAGAAAACTCCAATAATGATTAACTACAAAAAGATTCTCCACTAGAAGAGTCACCACTAGATGAGTTAACACCAGGATGAGGCACCACATGATGAGTCACTGACAGATGATTCAACACCATAATGAGTCATAAAAAGATGATTCACTGCCATATGAGTCACCATAAGAAGAGTAACCACCAAATGAGTCACTGCCAGGATGAGTCACCTCTGGATGAGTCACCTCTAAAAAATTCATGGCTTGAAGACTAACATCCAAAAAATTAAATTCTATATGAGTCACCATAAAGATGATTCCCCACCATATGAATAATTTCCAAAAGTGTCATTTCTAGAGGAGTAACCACCTAGATGAGTCACCGCTAAATAACTCACCACAAGACGAGTTACATCAAGAAGAGTCACCATTATAAGATTCACCTCTAGATGAGTAATTTCCTATTTGAGTAACATATAGATGAGTCACAACAATATGTGTCACCACCAGATGTGTTACTTCCAGTAAGACTCACTTCCAGACGATTTACTACCAGGTGAGTCACTTCTAGGATGGGTCATCACTAGATTAGTAACCAACTAACGAGTAACTGCTAGTAAAGTAACCTCTTGGAAGAATCAACCCCAAATGGGTCACAACCAAGATTAGTTACCATTTGAAAACTAGAAATTTGTATAATTTTTGGAATGATTCACCCTGGAAATGACTCACATGTCCCGGAACACCTAAGACTACACATGAAAACCTCAAATATCATATTTTTGTAAAATTAATGGAATAAATGGACTTTCACATTGAATAATAAACAATTAAAACTATTATAACCCTAACGAATTCAAAACCAACTAGGTTGAAATGAAATTAATGGTCCAAACAAGCATTCCATTAGATAACTCTCAAGGATCTCGTTACACTTGAAAAAACACAACCAATCAAAACCCTATAACCAAAACACACATTACAGTGAAATAACCATACTATCACTGACATAGGAATTAAGAAATTTCACCCTCCATGTTAAGATACTATCCAATTTGGGTAGCATTGACTCACCCTCATGGGTATAATCACATCATTGTAAAATAAATCCTAATTATAAACCAAGTCTTCCCTTTTTCTCATGTTAGAACAGTATCACACATCACATAGAACACACCACATAAAGGGAAATACAACATGGTTCATAATATAACAAAATCTGAACTACTCACCACAATAAAAAATAGTAGGGGAACCTCAAATTATCTCTTGTTACTGGGCTCACATCTATATCTCACACATTCAAGTAATCTCCTCTAATCCCCCATTTCCCCACAACACCTAAACTAGTGGAATAGTTCACCCACAAGAATAAAAAAAACTATAAGGGAAGAGAATGGTGGTATGAACAACCATCCAATGAGATACCATTCATAATTATTGATATTTTTTGAACAAAAAAATCAAATGGGAAATGAATTGTAATTATTCATAATACTTTAAAAAATCACCTATGGGAGATACCTCTCAAATAGAATAAGGCCACACAGATGGTCATAAAAAACAAGCTAATCATTACTTAATAAAAACTATGAGAAAATTATTATTTAAAAAAAATCACCCTTCAAGGCTTTAGACACGTAAATTCCTTTCAAAATTATGATTTATTTAAAATCCAATCACATTTTTTAATGATATATTACTTCCACCTAAAAAATTCAAAACCTTTAAAATTTGTATATCAAAATACTATTCCTTTTATTTTTCAAAAATTTAAATTATATTATCATGAAAAAACATGCCACACAATTCAAATCATTCCAACTCAAATGATAATGAATTTCACACTCTTTTCATTTTATCTATATTTTTCTATAAATCATTATATCCTCTCAAGAACATATTTCCCAAAAAAATTAACAATGACAACTAATTTTGATAGTTTTTTACATCACTATCAATAGTTTTCATCACATGAACTGTGTATTTTAAAATCATTTTTTATGTTTCTCAAATTTGGATGATGACATGCAATGTAAAAAAACAAAACACAAGGATGGATAAAAAACATATATGGTTGGAAAATTCCATTTTATCTAGTTATAAAAAAAATATAAATTTGGAACAATCCATCTTATCTATTTATAAACAAAAAAATAAGGTTGGAATAAAAATATATACGTTTTGAATATTAAATTTTATCTAGTTATAAAAAAACATAAGGTTGGAAAAAATAGAACATTAAAACAATCCATTATATCTATTTTTAAAATTTACCATATTTTAAAATGAATGAATTTTTAATATGAGAATATTCATGAAAAAAAAATTCATAACACATCCCAACCAATAAAAGAACACATATTAATATGGATAGAGCTACCAAAAGCATATAAATCAAATGAACATATCATTCAAACCATGATATTTTCTACTTTGGCTGAAACTGACTCAATCACATGGTTTTAGAATGTGTCATGTTATAATGTTTCTTCATGCGGGGAAAGAGTTTCCCCATCTTCATTAGTTGGAGGTCGTAACATGTTACATTAATATATGATCCAACACAATAAACCTAACCAACAAGGTGGTATTCAAACAATCTCATCAATTCTAATAAAAAATGATTTAGGCATGGGGGGAATGCCCATATTTATTAATTTCATGATTAAAAAAATGATGAGTTTATTATATTATTGACTTTATGTTATAAACCCTATTATGGTAGGTGGGGGTTTTCAACAACATAATCACAACACAACATGATTCAACAAATCCATTTTAACAAAAAAATCCTCACATCTCAACCAACACAAATTTACCATCACAAAATAACACAAACACTACCCAAACATACCAACCAATGAAAACATCCACTAGAAATTTCACAAACCCACATCACTTAACAACTCTACCATCCACACACAACCATCCTTTTCAAAAATCTACATCCTTTATCTTATCCTCCTCACTACCCAACCAATGATTACTATTATCTTTACCAAAAAATACCAAAGCACAAAAATCAAGGAATTCACTCTCCTAATTCAAGATATAATCCTTTTTGGGTGGCACTAACTCACCCTCATGGGTTTAATCACATCATATTATAACACATATATGTTAGGTAGAATGTTCCCCACACTTGCTATATCTGAATTTTTTAATTAAACATTGAATAAAGAAACAAAACAGGAACAATCACACATAATAATGACACATAATATCATTCATAATTATAAAAAGGCATATATATATTAACTCCTATAAATATTTAGTATGGGTACTATCATTCAATTTTTAAATTTTATTTTTAGATTCGGTTGATTAGCCATATAAGTGATTATAATTTTTAATGAATGGTGTGATTAAATATTAGTCACATCAAAGGTCAAATAATATAAAATAATAAAAGGAATGGAACGTTTTCCAACATATGTAATTTTCATCTCAGAATATAAAAACATTAATGAAATGATAATAATGCAACTTCAAACAACTTTAAATATTGTAATATTTGTTCTAGTAAAAAACCCATGACATTTATTTAAATAGATCTAACATGTGTCCATGTTAAATACAAATCTGCACTCATGTTATCTCACACACCACATGTAATATTATTTAATAAGACATTATAAGTTCTTATTATTATCTAGGAAATACACTTCTAGTCTTTATTTTTTTTTGTATTCTAGGTTAATTTGTTAAATTAAAATACCACATCACACACACTAAATTATTTGAAAATCATCAAAATAAAAACATGATTTCTGATAATCGAATTAAAAATACAAATGTTTTATTACTATACACCATTCTTTATAGTTATCAAAATAAAAATACACTAGTCATTTCAATGTTCCACAAAAAGTACTTATATAATTATATAAGGATTAGACTATTCTTCATACATCATTAAATGTATCATATTAATCATGATACATGATCAATAATATCAGACCAAAACATCCATTGTTACCACACAAATGATTTCAACATTAGGAATGCTTCCCAAAAAATAATTCTCATGACATAACATGTGAGGTGAGGTTATTTCAGTATATGAAAATTATTATCTATAATAAAATAATAATTTTAATCATTTAAAAGTTTTAAGTATCAATAAGTTATAACAAATCATGCTTACCATTTTGAAAAAAAAATAAAAAAATAAAAAAAAATTCTCCACAAAAACATGTGTATGATATATTGTAATATCAATACGTCAACAATACAATCATTTCATGTAAGGAGTAAGTTATTCATGTTAGGGTCTCCAAATTCAATGTAATTATGAATAATTAAATAGGATATTTCGAAGAATTTCATAAATTAAATGTCTAAAATTATGTTAGACAACAATTCAATAAAATATGATAATTATAGACAATAATAGAAAAAGAAACAAGATATATTAACTCACATGGAAGATAGAATACTTCTATGATTGGTTTCAAAAATAATTTATTTTGTCATGAAAGTGTGAAATCTATTTCAAACCATAAGAAGGATTCAAAAAAATAACATAAGCCTATTAAATATCATTTTAATCTTTCTATTTTATGTTATATGAATAATTCAAAAACCAATAACAAGAATTTACTATCAATAAAATAATTATAGAATGTGAGAGAAACACATATAAAAGTTCTTGAATTATTATTCATTTTAACAATCTAAGATCACCCAATTCAAATAAGAAAATAAGTGACCATGATGAATGTACCTCTCCCAGGTATCTACTCTATAATAAGTTCCATATCACTTGGTCATTTAATAAGATAAGATTCTGTGAACTGGATCAATGGGGACCTAAAATACCATGTGATAGTCGGTCTCTCTAGCCTATGTCATGCACCAAGGACATATAGAATTGTTTTTATAGAAACACATTCAATAATTACTCATTGTTCCTAACTCCGAACTCCACCCTATAACTTAACCATCATCATGGATACCATTTGGTCACAACCCCCTCCCACTAAATATACCAATATGACAGGAGAGAGGTAATGACTCCTGATTCCCACCTCCAGTAGGCCCCAGGTTGGCATCTAGCATCAAAGGTATAAAATCCCACAATATGGGAGGAATTTCCCTTTATAAAAAACAATATCCAGATATATGATGAATAAAACTCAAACAAATCCATTATATAATAAAAAATAAATCCAAACCATACCACAATGCATGTGTAAATAGAAATATATACATATAAAAGTCTCCAAATGAAAGACCAAAACAATAAAAGCTAAGTCAATGACACCACAAAAACTACAATGATCTGAACTAGAAATATCCAACACGGTCCACAAAGTAAAGGACCCTAGACCACCCTGGGAGGGGGTGAATTATGATTTAAACATTTATTTCTTTACTATATCTTGTTCCAACAATGGTAAGAACTTATTTAAACCCGTATGATGGATATTTTCAATAATTAAAACATGCAGAAGGACAACACAACACTTTTTACATGGTTCATCACTAAGGGATATGTCTAGGGAGCATATGCCAACAGGTTTCCAGTCATACCAAATTCCAATAATCTTCACTAGTAGTGTATTACAATGTTTCAGGAACAATCACTCTATCCTATGCACACTACCATTACCAAGGTTCAGGGATAGCCCACTGCTTCCCTCGGTTAACTTCCATTGACTCCTCCTGGATCACTTCCTTGGGAGACATCTCACTCAGTTTATCGACCTGAAGGTATCTTCAATAGATTGACATAAAAATTCTTTGTCTCTATTAAGCATGAGACACTTCATGCATCAATGTCCCGAAATTGATTATCTTTTATATTCAATTTTCTCTTTTAGTGAAATGGGTGAATGTACTAGAACATATTCCATTTTTATTCACTAGAATCAACAACTACCTTTATGATTTATTTGTTTCCTTGAAATATACCTGATTCTGTGGACTGTCTCTGATCTACGTACCACACATGCTCTGCGTACCAAGCATGTTCTGGGTACTACCCCAACGTGGCATACTACGCATACTCCGTGTACTTCCTCTACTCCGCCTATCGCTTCTACTCAGTGTACCTTGCCTGGTCCATGAATCACACTTGATCAACATACCTCCCCGACTCAGCGTACCGTGCCTAATTCATGGACCACATCTAATATGTGTACCTTGCCTAATTGGCACACCGCCCCTGCTTGGCATATCGTTCCTACTCTTCTTACCATGCCTCTGCGTACTACTTTCGTGTACTACCTTCACGTACTGCGTCTGCGTATTGATTTTGCCTTCCATGGACTCATTTAAATTCTGTGAATTTTTTCATCTCCTATATACCCCATTTTCTTACGCAAAATCTCTTATGTAGACAAATCCTTAAAATTTCATGAACCATTTTTACCTTCACATACCACTTCGTCCTACACAAAATTTCTTCTGCATACCACTTTCAGACATAGATGAGTTCTTCCACAATGATAATATTGAATTCTTTCTCTCCCTTTAACGATTGAATTAACACTTCTTATAAAGGAAAATATCTCTGAAAATTTCTATAATCTATTTCTAAATTTTCAATATGGGAGAAAATTCTCCACATACGGAACTCCATCCACGTATAGTGAGCCTCCACCATATAATGCGAGCCTCTGGAGAACTGCAAACCATAACTGCGTACTGTGTGTCTTTTGATCTATGTACTACATCTCTTCCTCCAATGATGATACATTCCACATACTGCCACTCCTCCCATGGAGAACCATTTTCGGTACCTCATACCGTTCTACAAACAGTTCCACGTACCTTTCTTTCTTACCGTATGCCTTCACCATGCACCGTCACTGGAAACAATCTTCGGTTCTACAAACCACACCGTGTACCATTTCTAGTACTAGGTACGTGGCCACAAACCATTCCCAGAACATGGTACACAGTCCATACTTTGAGGTAAAAATTTTTCTTCTTTTTTTGATTTCCTTCGTCGTTCCTCATCTTATTCACTCCTATACAGAAATCCTTCCATTTCCCAAAACGAAAGCCCAATTTTATGGTCCAAAAATTTAAAAAAACACCGGGAAATGACACCACCTTAAATATCTGCTTCGGAATGAACACCCATGCGAATTTACTATTATATTTATTATTAAAAAATAATCTACCTTCCTCGAGAACCATATCTATCGTGATATATTGTATTTGATCGATAACCTTTAGCATCATCATATTATCCAGGGAATATACTAAAACTTCCATGTCATTCAGCAACATCAATGTTTCTAGTAAACACTAAATAATACTGGCGTCATTAGATCAATCACCTCATGAATTCATACATGTATTGTCATGTAGGCTCTTGCATGATGTCTTTGAATAGTGATATGTTACATGATCACTTTATAACATGAAGCCTTTCATCTCCTTCATTTTTATCTTCATTGAAAACTATTGAAAAAATACAACCTTATACACAAAGTGGTCCCAAAAATCTCCCTTTTTTATTTTGGTGTTAATACCATAAATCCCACAAATGAATGTGTCAATATCAAAATGAGAATATACTCTCTCCCCATTTTCCTTTTATTTATCTCTCAATTTTTAATCATTCATTTTACTTTCTATCACCCTTATTGAAAAGAAATAAAATGTTCACAGGAAAAGGGTATCTATCCTTTCTTAAGAAATGCGCCATCAATCATTTCACTCTAAGTCTACATGAGAAATTCTTGGTGTAGAAAGCAAATAATTTTGATTTAGAAAACCAGGATATCCATTATTCACTGATCATGATACCTCATGAGATAAGAACTCATGTACATTGTCTTCATGGTTTTTTCACTTTCATTCTAGGTTGAAGACATTGAATGTGACTTGGAATAATCAACCTGAAACTCCTACATTCATTTCAACAAACATATCAAAAACATTCAAGTGCAATTGGTAGGATAGGTAGCCTTATGGAACATCCATTTTTATTATGTCACTGATTAGTTCAATTACACCCCCTTTGTAAAATGATCACCATTCTGAGTGACCATGGATGAGATATTGAGAAATGACATACCTTTTCTAATGACATCCACTTTAATCAATTTCTACCGTAATTGAATTTAATACCAACTAATGTTGATACTGATGTAATAATAATTCAATAAGCTTCTAAATTTATCACCTCTCATGGGATACAACCCTCATCATCTTCATCAAGGAAGATCCTTCATTTTTTAAATATTTTAATATAATTTGAATAATCTTCTAAGGATGTAAACCTCTTCATCATAGCTATCAAGAGTTGACCGCTTTCACTAATTCTTAGGTTCTCCCTCTAAGATCATGCTTCACCTAAAATTACCTATATTATCAACACAATTATAACACACAAATGATTATGGGAAAATGGTGGTTTCTCCTTGTATCATCAATATGAGAAGCGTGGTTGAGATGATTTTCTCAACTAGGCTTATCGATTTACACTAGTCTTCATACTTATACATATGTCTATATTTTCTACTCTGTTTTTTTGTGGCATGTCTCTCTTGACATTCTCTTCTGGTTTGTATAGATAATTGTTCTACATAACATATATCATGAATGATACATTTTTACTCCTATTAAGGACTAATTATTTCTTTAATATTAAGGTTAGAAAACCTTTTGCAATGTGACAAAATGTCATACATCTCTCACAAAAAATATTTCTAACACATGTTTTTCACTTAGTTTGAAATATCTCATGCTATTTAACTTCATCATGTGAAATTTTTCCTTTTCATTTACCACCAGCTTTGGCCTATTCATTTTTAAGTTTCTTCATTATTTCGAAATATTTTGGCCACATGACAAACATGTCATTTGGAATTATTGCAGCAAATTTGGATCTTCAACACAGGTTCATCTTAGCATAATCCCTATAAATTTCTATTTTGGATGAATTTCCCTTCAATTTCATAGATCTAAAAACAAGGATATTCTCAGCTTCCCTACTGAAAATCATCTTAGAGGAATATGTGTTCAGAATATTCTTCTGATTTATTTCCATGGTTGCTTCTTTCTAATTAGCAGGAATCAGAGGATTTCTTTTCTTTTCAATGGAGAATGCATGTTGAAATGGGCATGTAACTAACTTTTGACCACTGAAATTTCATACATCAATGATATTATCAAGCATTCCAAATATGTTTGGGTTAAACAGATTATTTTTGACCAACGGATGATGTTTTTTCTTCTTTGGATTTCTGCCCTTTGATATAGGCTTTCTCTGTGCTATATCAATTAAGGTATTATAACAAAAATCTAGTACACAATTCCCAAATCTGTTGTAGCACCAACATTGAACCATGAATATTTTCTTCCTTATATCTTCTATATAAGGTTGTTGGTATTTCTTCTTAGTGCGTTGTGCTATATTTGGGGAACCATCTTCTAGAATTTTCATCCTATCCACCCTAGCCATGGTGGTAGGTTTCTTCTCCTCACCTATCCCCACCCATACTTGTTTAGAATTTTTCATCCAACCTCATCTTTTTGTAGAAAAATATTTAGAATCAATTGAAAAAGTAGGTTTGGATGATACCTTCACTTTCACAGCTTACTGTGTTTGATCGGTGAGTGAAGTCATGATATTCTTATCACATTTTCGAGGTCTTTTGATAGTAGAATCCTCTAGTGAGAATTGAGTACCATCAACAACTGATTCACTCTTTTGTGAAGTCTCAATATTTGTATTCTCAATATTGGTCAACTGAGAATCCAATTCTAGACATTTCCTATTGATAATTATATTCTCATATTTAATCATAGTCATCTTCTCCTCAATATAGTACTTCATTCTAACAAATTCTTCATCATGTAGCATCATTTTATTCTGAATCAAAAGTCATGTTCCTTGATCTTCTTGGATATCCCATCCAATTGTAAACACTTGGAATCAGTGCAATTTTTCAATTTCCATCCAAGTACATGGATCTTTTCTTCATGAGAATTTATGACTCTCTCTTTCTCTTCAACTTCTTTTAACCATTTTGATTTATTTATTTCATGTTTCCTCCATTTTTGATCAAAGGATTCAATCTGGTTGGAGAGCTTATAACATTTTGATATTTTCTTTACATAGAATTCCTCCATCAAATATTCTTCTTCTCTTATTAAGGTGATTTCCACTTTCTTAAATTGAATTATTCTGAAAATACTAACATCTATATCTTCGTTTATATCATAAAGGTGTTTTCATAGTCTATTAATTTCATTTGAGGCTGAAGATTGGTCAAGGTTGCAAACACATAACTCCCAATATCCATGCTCTTTTCATTCCAGGACAAAAACATCACCATTTTCTGAATGGAATAGATAACTAGATACTACCACTTCTTTAGATAAGTGAGACTTATGAAACCATCTCATCTCTTTCTTTTTCATGTTCATCGTGGTTATGGTGGGTAAAGACATATGCTCAGATATAACTGAACATTCATCTGGACTACTCTACATTGTTGACTCAAATCCTCTTCTTAATATAATTACTAAAGAGTATCCAACATACGTAAGACTTTTCTCTCTGATACTAATTTAATGTCCCTAGACCATCCTAAGAGGGGGGGGGGGGGTGAATCAGGGTGTCAAATGTTTCTATTATTTACTGGATCTTGTTCCCACATTGAAATAAACATGTTTAAACCTATATGATTTATATATGTAGTAATTAAAACATGTATAAGGATAACACATAATTTTTCACTTGGTTCAACACTAATGGATATGTCCAAGGAGAATATGCCGATAGGTTTCGGGTAGTACCAAATTCGAAAAATCTTTACTAGCTGTGGATAACAAAGGTTCAAGCACAATCACTCTGTCCCAAGAACACTACCTTTACAATGTATTAGGGATATCCCCCTGGTTCCCACGGTTCACTTCAGTTAACTACCCATGGATCAATGCCTTGGGAGACATCTCACTCAGTTTATCGACTAGAAGGCCGCTTCAACTGATTATCATGAAAATTCCATGTCTCTATTAAGCCCGAGCCACTTCTTTCATCGATGTCCTGAGTTGATGATATTTTATATTCAATTTTATCCTTCAATACATTTTCTGAATGCACTATAACTTCTTCCCTTTTTATTCACTGGAATCACAAACACCCTTTATCATGTATTCATTTTCATGAACTATAATTGATTCTATGGACTGTCTTTGATTTGTGTACCACACCTGCTCTATATACCACACCTGGTCTACGTTCCATGCATGTTCTGCGTAATTCCCTAGCTCGGTGTACCACACCAGCTCTGTGAACCGGCTCTGCTCCACATACTGCCTCTACAGCATATACTGTGCCTGCTACGAGTACCATGCCTGATCCGTGTACCGTCCCTGCTCAACGTATTGTTCCTACTCCGCATACCCAGCCTGATCTATGTACTGCCCCTTCCAGACATACTTTTCCTGCTCCATGTACCACTCTTCTTTATATCGCCTTCATGTACCACCTTCATATACTGCCTTTGTGAACCGCCTCTGCATATCACCTCTTCATACAACCTTCGCCTTCCAAAAAATCCTTCTTCCAATTATGCAAATAATTTCGTCTCCCACATACCCCTATTTCTTATGAAAAATATCTTCCATAGAAAACTTCTTCAAATTTTTCGAAACATTTTAGATTTCTCCTACCACTTCATCCTATGCATAATTTCTTCTGCATATTACTTTCAGAATTAGCAGAGTTCTTCCACAGAGATAATATTTTCTTATTGAGTTATAATCCCTTTAATGATGGGATTAGACCTCATTATATAGGCAAATTCAAAATTTGAAAATCCATTTGCAAATTTTAAATGTGGGAAAAACTTCACCACATACTAAACTCCATCCATGTACAGTGAGTCTCCACAGCTTACTGCAACCCTCTAGAAAACTGCGAACCTCCACCGTATACTGTGTGTCTATTGGTCCGCATAAAACATCTCTTCAACAAACGATGAGATATTTTTCATACCACAAATCATTCCATGATGAACCAATTAAGGTATTGCGAACAGTTCCACAAACCATTCAGCATACCATTCTAGCTTACTGAATACCTTTCACATATACCATCATTGTAATCCATTTTCGGTTTTTTGAATCACTCTGCATAATATTTTTTCTTCTAGGTACGCATCCACAAACCATTCTGGGAATATGTTATGTGATCCATGATCTAAGGAACACAGTTTTCTTCTTTTTTCAATTTCCTTCGCTGTTACACATCTTGTTCACTCCTATGCATAAATCCTTCCATTTCCAAATACAAAATCCCGATTTTGAGGTCTAACAATTTTACAAACACATGGAAACGAAACAAACTTAAATATCTTCTTCATAAAGAACACCCATTCTAATACACTTTTATCTTTCTTCTTCAACAATAATATGCTTTCATTGAAAACCATATCTATCCTGATATATTTCTTTTGATTGATCACCTTTATCATTTTCAGATTATCCAGGGAAATTACTACAACTTCCTTGTGGTCCAGCAACATCAATATTTCCAGTCAACACTAAATATGACTGCCATCATCTGATCAATCACCTCTTGCATTCATTCATGTCTCATCAATTAGGATATTTCATGGTCTCTTTGAATAGTGAGGTGTTACATGAGAACTTTATAACATGAATCCCTTCATCTTCTTCATCATTTTCAACTTCATTGAAAACCGTTGAAAAAAAATAAAACTTATACACAATGTACTCCTGGATTCTGGAAAATAGTTTTTTTATAAATAGGGTGGGAATGTTGTAATTCGAAGTAGGAAAACCAATGTCTTTTATGGACATGTGAAAAGGGAATACTAATACACTAGGGTGAAAGTAGTAGAACCAAAAAACATCTAGACATGTATACTAACCAAAAACCCAACCTCACCAAGGGTCACTAAAGAAATACAAAATACAAATATAATAATATATATTATGATTCACATTGATGATAGGGAACCCCACACTACCTTCCCACTGATTACCAGCTATTACAACCCAATGAAAAATGTCATAGTGTTCCCATATCCTCCGAATAACGTCACATCACATTGAATCCTACCCACACACACCTGAGTCATCACAACACATCACATCCCACACACATACACATGCTCCATCGCAAAAAAAAAACATCCATCCCACACACACCTGGGCCACACATCACATCTCATCCAAAAGACACTTGGGACTGTACATCACATCTCATCTCGAAAACAACTTGGGACTACACATAAAAACTCACCTGAAGAAACCTAGTCCATCATAATCCCCATCTAATACACTAACATAACTTTTTCCATCCCCACTAGTGTAATATCTAACACACCTAGAAGAGGGAGAAGGTGAGAGTGGGTGGACAACCAACCATCCTCCAACTGGGATGTTGGTAAAGAAAACCTCCCACATGACTAAGAAAGTGTTAATACATAGTGCTTAATGAGGGTGGGATGCATATAGAAATCAAAAGAACATGTACTCTGTATACATATAGAGTTATTGAATATAACCCCATCAAAGGGTTTTACAACAAGAACTAACCATCTCATAGATTCCAGATATGATTAATGCCACCTCTTAATTCATAAAATCAGAAAAGCATAATAGAAGTCATATTTTATATGTTTTAATAATCCATTTTACATAGTCTCTATTTATCAACAAATTGCACCTTAACAGCCACTTTATTTTTTATTCAGAATCTGTTAGCATCCTATTTAATTTAGGAAGAAAACTTATTTCATAATTCTATTGCATTAGTTTGTATATAAACATTAAATAGTTAATGAACATAATCCACTATCAATTTCATTATTAATAAGGTCCATTTGAAATTATGAAGATACATTATTATTTCCATTAATACATGGGTAAAATTAACAGAACTGACCGCATAAAATAAGAATAAAAACATATCCCCACAACCATATCTATATCATTTTATACCAATATCAAATTCTACAACCCCTCTGTATTACCATACCACATCCACCATCACATCCCCACTACACCATTGTAGCATGAAAACAACCATAACCCCACTACACAACCAAACTCATCCACCTCCCCCACACACATAAAAATACAACTAATACACACAAAAATAGTCCTAGAAACCCAAATCTCATATATTCCACACATCACAACATATATCACAAGACATAGAATTTTATAATTTTGAAAATAAATGGGAAATTATTCAATTTAAATTCATTATTTAAGGGGTTATCACACAAGTCATTAGATCATGGGGAATATATTACATTATCTGAAAATACATGGTTAGTTTGTTATTTACGATAATAATAAAACAATCACAAAAACAATGGATTCAATAGGAAGTTGCTGCGACATTATTATTCCACAAACATCTACGGTTTCTACCAATGTGTTTCACCCAAAAAAAGAATAACAAATCAAATCAATTCAATAAAAGTATATAAGATCAAACTTCAAATTCCCCTACCCCATTAAATTCAATATAAATCGATTCATTATACTTATTGATCCGGTTAAAAGTATGTTTACAAGAGATAACAAAGATTAGCTCATCCCGCAAGATACACATAAGGAGAAAAAAATTATGGATGTCCTACCTAGAATAAAGATGATTGACACAACCTTGTTGCCCTGAAAACAGAGGTGTATATATAATTTGTTTGAAAAAAAAAACTAACTGCAGACACTAGGTTACTTGTCTACAAGGAAGAAGTATTTATGACATTCAGCCTCAAGAAAAATCAAGACCGAAAGAGATAAGGAATGATATTTTCTTTAGAATGATTTTATCCAATGCTAATGGTATTTGAAATAGTTTAGTTGACAATTTAAAGGTGTTTCTAATTAATATACAATATTTGAGAAATTTACAGGTCTATGGGAATTGTAAAAATTTATAGTTTGGTTAAATAATTTTAAAATATATTTAAATGCATTAATTAAGGAATTTTAACCCAATTTTCATCATAAAATATGTCAAAGTGTCAATTCAGTAATTTTTTGGAAAATTGGGATATTATGGGAAAATTGAAAAATATTTTAAATGAGTCACATCCAGACGAGTCACCACTAGATGAGGTACCACCAGGATGAGTCCCTAATAGATGATTCACTTCCAGATGAGTCACCACTATGAGGAGTCACTACCAGATGAGTCACTTATAGAAGAGTCACCATAAAATGAGCCTCCACTATGATGATTCACCACTAGAGGATTCACTGCAAGAGGATTCACCGCTAACGAGTCACTGCAATATGATTAACCAACTAACGATTCACAATAATATGAATCACCACCAGGATGAGTCACATCTAGATGAGTCATTGCCAGGATGAAAAACCTCAATGAGAGTAACCTCAAGACGATTCAACACCAGACGAGTTACTAACAGACGAGTCACCACCAGGATGAGTCCTCAGACAACAAGACATTTCCAGATGATTTTCTTCCCGATCAGTCACCTTTAGGATAAGTCACCGCCAGATGATTCACCACAAGAGGAGTCACTACCAGGATGAGTCACAACTAGTTGAGTCACCACTAGATGAGTCACCACTAGACAAGTCACTACTAGGATGAGTCACCGGCAGATGACTCACCACCAGGATGAGTCATCATTGGGAAACTAATAATATATATATTGTAGAAATGAATTACTATTGGAATGACTCATATCTCACCAAAACACAACAGACAACCCCCAAACACCTGATATACCATATTCTTTGAAAAGTAATAGCCTGAAATATCTGATTTGTTACACATAATCCCAATATTTTGTTTTTATGGAGGCCATAAATCATTTATTTAATGCCCATTCATAATCATTGTTATCACTGTTATATTCCTTTTGAAATTATGCATAATACTATAGTCCTACAGTAATATTATAATAACAAAATAATAACCACCATCTATATTTGAACATAGATACGATACATGATTATGAGGAGACAATACCCCTTAGATAATCCCCAAAATACATTTAAAAATAAAAACTGGACTGTATAATAGAGCCTGAATAGTTTAATTGGGTGGTGAACTAATTTTTTATCTGTTTTCAATCCACCTAATAGTTAAATTTTATATATTTTTTTGAATAATTATATTCATGTTAAACATTATATATTTTTGATTACTTTAAAAAAGTAAAATGTAATATAAATAGTTTTAGTTTCTATTGTTCTGAGTTTTGGTATGTTAAATATTATAGGATCTTATGTTGGATAGTTTTTTTCCATTAGATTATGATATATAGGAGTATGATGTCTACAAATTAATTGTGTTTATATTTAATGTATTATTAATTTTTAATGTTTTAAATTGAATATAATGGGGGTCATTTAGGGCGTATTTTCTTTGTGTGTAAATGGTTTCATTTATTCAATGTGTGTTTAGTTTAAATTATAATTAATATCTAAGAATGTGGTCATTTTTTATTGTAACCATGAAACTTTTATAGTCATTTTGTTTAAAATTATTTGTTCATTTTTAATTTTGATTTAATTATATAAGTAATGAATTATTTGAGTGGTTATTTTAAAATTTATTCTCATATATGAGGAATTAGTCAAATAATGTGCTATGAAAAAAATCATATGATTTGTACTAGTTTAAGATAAATGAGTATTCATAAATGAGTTTGGAATTATAAAAATTTAAACAGTGAATGGGATGTGTCTTGAATAATGTAAAAATATGAGTGAAAGGAGTATTTATTTAAATTTGGGTGGTTCATTTGAATTTTTTTGTCTCTAGTTAATGATATAGTTCATTTTTGTTTTTGGTACATGTTTTTTAAATAGTCCCCAGAAATTATGCTTGTGCATATATTCCACCAGAAAGAATAATAGGATTCTTGGAAGTTGTTGTACAGTTTATGGAAATGTTTTTTCATCTAAGAAAATCTATTTTATCTTATATTAATCCCTAAAAACATTCATTAATCCAATATAATATTTATACCAAATTATAGAATATTGAAATAATTTTAGAACATATTTTTAACTTAAATTGACCATAATTTTGACCTTTATTTCTCTTTGTGATTCGTGATATATATAGAGTTATAAAATTAATTGATATATTTCCCTCAAATAGAAGGTAACTAATATTTGTTAAATTTTAAGGTCATTTAAGGTTCATAAAATATATGAAAAATATTTTAAATCTATAACAGGATAACCTTTTATAATTTACTTAAAATTTATTAGAGTGAAGAGGTGCTCATAATATAATTTTTGTGTGAACAATGCTTTTTTTAGGGTTTTTCCACTTGGTAACCAAATGGGGTTGGTGTTTAATTGATATTTTATTATGATAGAATTGATAATTTTAAACCATTTGGTTATATTCATGATATCAACATACCTAAACAAATGTTTATTGAATTCAAAGTGAATTCATTATTATCATCAATAAATTGAATAAGTATAATTAAATATATATTTACAGAGCTTAATTTGGTTATTCTTTTAGTTCAAATAGATTTATATAGATTGAAAAAATAACATTGTTAATTATAGGTAGTAATTATATTAAATTGTTCTTATATCATTTTTGAGTTCACTAAGGGTGAAAAATTCTTCGATGAAAATCCATAATAAAAATGAAAGATATAATCATGAAAAGGTATTGAATTAGAATACATTAGATAGTTGATCTAAAAAACCAGGAAGTAGATGAAAATATTTTATCATGGCTCCAAAAATAATTGAGTTTTTAAAAATTTATTTTGAAGGTTTTAAATAGATCTTATTAGAAATGATGTGTGAAAAAATATTATAGTGGGGGGAATTTTATAAAATCGAAATTATATAGGACATGTTTATTTGTTATTAGTAAAAAATTAAATATACTTAAATTTTCATGAAAATGATTTGAATTTTGGTGGATGATAGTGCCCTATGGAGCATTTTAATCAATTTGTTTGGTGTAACTCTTGAATGAATGAAGATAATCACTGAGGATCACTGTAAATATGATCCATATTAAATAAAATAATCCATACTATGTTTTGGAAATTAAAATTAAATTACATTACAATTAGAGATAAGTGGTGTTATAATAGAGTGATATTAAATAATTATATGTGAAAATTGTTTGGTGATAATGATGGATTGAATTATTTATATGAGGTAAATAAGTGGAATTATTTTTATTTAGAAAATGTTAATTTATTTATTCCTTATGTGTCTATGACACAATATATGGTTGTGATGCATATAAATTTAATTATCAAAATTTTATTATGGTTGTTGTATTTACATTAGTTTCATTAATGATATGAACAATTTTATTTCTTGGGAATGATTTATGAAATATAATGTTTTTAGTTTGAAAATATTTTTACAATAACAAAATCATTATATTTTACTTCATGATATTTTAAAAGATTTTGTTCATCTTCTTGCAATACATGGATTTTTCTATTTAGTTTGATGTTGTTTGAATTTTAAATTGTATGTTGTTGTTTAATACAATTAATATTACTTTATAATTGAATATATTAATATTTTTTTTCATAGAAGTTAATATTTTCCCAATTAGGTGGTTTTGTGGGTGTTGGTCAATTGTAAATAAATAATTCTTTAAATGATGAATTTTAAATAATTATTTCAATCATTTGAATAATAAAAGAGAGAGTAAATTAGGAATTTTTATTTTGGTAATAAATATGAATTACTCAATCTGAATAATTAATTATTACACATATATTGGTGGGATGAAGTGTTTGTCTTGGTTATTTATGATAATTAAAAAAATATCTATTTGTTAACTGTTGCTATAGGTTAAGAATGGATTATGAGTTTGTTCAGATGAGTTTTATTTTAAAGAAATGTGTGTTGGTTATCTTCTTTCGGTATTGATATTTATTTTTAAATTTTTTTTATTTTTTTATACATATTTATTGTGTAGGAATGAATTTAGAAAATACACACATGCACTACTTGATTTATATATGAAAAAGGACAATTTTGTGAGATAAATGTGTCATTTTTATTATTTCCACCTATATGAAAATATATCATTGAATTACATGTTTTCCCATGTAAAATATTCTGGGTTTGTTTTGGTGAGACAAATATAAATGAAAAATTTATTGGTTATGTTATTTTTCTGCCTATATATAATGTTAATGGATTTCTATTATACACATTCCAGGGTTTCAAATTTATTTCAAAAATATAAAACTGGTTCATAACATATTGATGGATGAGGATTTGTTTAATTTTTTAGGGAAATATTGTTAGGTATTATACTCATCCACTACATGTGAAAATTAGTACAGTTGGAACCATCATTCATGTGTTAATGTTTCAGAGATAGATCTCAATCTTTAATTTTTTTGGTAGCTTAGAATTTCCTTAACCATGATTCATGGTTGATTTTAAGGTCATAATCATCCATTTAGGCGATTAACTTATATTTATTTGTCTATTTATATTATTTGGAATGTATTATAAGATTTATTACTATTTATTAGAGTTTTATACCCATAAAAAAACAATTCCACATTCATTTATTTTCATTTTTATATCTGATTTTCATGCATCATTTTTTTGAACTATGATATATTATATTAACACATTGGACCTTGTTTGAATTTTTTTATTATATACTTGTTTTAAATCACACAATTTTTAAATTATATATTCCATTAGGTACTAATATGATTGATAGAATGTGATACATGTAACACTGAACCACAAAGAACCATGAAAAAAAATATATCTATTAAAATAAAATCATAAAATTAATTAGACAAAAATAGATGGAACTAAATTATGAAATATATTTATAACTAAAAATAAGGATTAATATTCATAAAATTTCATTGAAAAATTAATTTTTGTAGATAAATAACTAATAAAACTGATTTATGAATCAAAATAAAACAATATAAAAGATTAATGTTTTATGTGAAAAAAATATATTATGGATAAAATATATTATTTACATAAATAATATTTTTACACCAATATTATTAGTAATTCATAAGAATAATGAATATGAATAGATAGTATTAAAAAAAATTCTCTTATGAAAACAATTATCATTATATTTTTATTTTTTATTTAAAAGTTACATCATAGAATTTTAGGTATTTAAAATAGATAAAATAAACTGCATTTGTAGATTCAAAATTTTAATATCAATTTTAAATTAAATTTTAGGATTTTTCTAAAATGGTTCATTTTTAGGTGAGTAATAAAAATATTGTTTTCAGTATTATTGCAACATTTATGAATTTAACATAGTAAAAAAAATTATAATAAGTTTATAAAAAAAATTAATTTGATCATATTTGTATTTAAATTTTAATACTAAACAATTTTAAATACAATTTTTAATTTTTAAAACTAGTTTTTAATATTTTATCTATATAAATAATATTTTACCATAATTGAAATTTTTTCTCTGCTCCTTTAATTAAAACAAATTATAGGAAAATTCTGATTTAGAGTTATATAAAATTAATAAAAATTTTATTTGATTTATTATAATTTAATTTTAATTATAATAACAAAATAAATTTTTGATTTTATCTGATAATAAATTGTAATCTCAAAATTTCACTTTTTCTAAAAATTCGTGTTTACACGATTCAAGGGTTAATGCAATATTTTTTTCATAACCATATAAAATTTATCTGATAAAATGGAATTAATAATTGGAATTAGTGGCTCTATATAATGTAGTAAGCTTGATTTTATTTTTTCCATTAAAAGTAAATTGATTATGTAAAAACTAGTTAAAATGGTAAAACCAGAAATGGTAAAAGTGAAAATTATAAGTGTAAAGGAAATTAATTCATATTTAAAACATTAATGAAAATCAATGATTGATTTATTATTAGTATTATATAATCCCCACTCAAATATTGTATATTTTATGGAAAAAATTTACAGGTGAAACAAATTATATTTTTATATAAATTTGAAATATTTTAAAAAATGTCATTCTCACAACTTATAGAAGGAGTCCCTCCCTAATCTTTAAATACCACTAAATAATTTAATTTCCAATTAAAATATTCTTTTATTCCATCCCTTATAACCTCTTTTCACTTTATTAAGTTTTTTCCAATTATATTATCATATTCCCTCCATTTCAAATGATTCCTCTAAGGGAATGTATGTGTCCTCATTATGAGAACAAATGTTTCCACACACACACACACACACGCACACACACACACACACATATATACATATATATTAATTTATCAAAAATATTTTACATATTCATATATACTAGAATAAATATTTTTTATAAACTAAATTTTATTATGATAATGTAATGACTATTAACCACCTTTCCCCCTTTCCCTTAAAGAAAATAAAAATGTCATTTGTGGATGTGTACGAACTACTACCTTTATAGACCATCACATTTTGTTTTAATCAACCACCATTAAAAGATGGTACTGGTAATGAATTTAGTAGATAATTATGATATTTACATATTTATTATACTCTAAAATTATAAAAAAATTATATGTTCCTCCCATAATATAGAAAATCAAACCATTAACCATGCATATGTGCAGACTACCACCACCACGAAATGATTGATATTTTTTTATATGCCATTTTTGACATTAATTAATGTTAATGAGATTGGGTTTAATAAATAAATATTTTTTATATGAAAATATTAATGTTTCGGTAATAAATATTGGACAACCCTATAACAACATGAGGAGTAAACAACTACGGTAAATTCAACTTTCCAAAAAATTTTCTGGGAGAAAAAACAGATTTCTTCATACTATATAACGACATATTATAGGCCATATTATTATAAATATATAAATTTTTCATATATCATACTTATTAAAAAAAAATAAGTACATTTTTCATCTTGTATAATGATCGGAAGAATAAATCACCACATTAACATCTATTAATTATTCTATATTTTTATTTAGGTTCATTTAAATAGAAACATGAAAAATGATATAAATTTATATCATGGGTGATAATGGGAATTTAATTTTGAGAATTATTTTGTATAAATACGTAAATAATTTTCTAATTTTTTACTATAATGGTAACCTTATTATTAAATTCATTTGTTACGATAACAATATTCGTTCATGAAAAATAACTGAAACGTTATCATCTCATACATTATCTTTAGGATCATAACATAATATCCCATTAATGAAATTATAAAATTATAAATAATCATAAAAAATTTATTAAAGTACACTGTATGATATGCTTCTGTCTAAATTTTGGATAATATTAAAGAAAAACTCCATAATTATAGAACTTATTTAAAACAATAATGATTACCCTCACCTGATATTGATAATAGATAATAAATAGATAACATAAATGTTGAGAAGAATTATAAATTAAATTTATAAAATCTTATAGATATGATATTTTTATGAAATTGATGATTAAAATGGAGACTGTTTTATATAATAGGTTATAGAATATTGTTACTAAGAATTAATTAATGGAAAATAAATTTTATTCCATTGAGTTACATACATTATTTTTGAACGATATTGTTTCAAGATTAATTTATTATACCTATTGTGTAATTTTTATTTTATTTATTCTATATATTATAGGTTAATATGATTATTATTTATAATATCATTTCCAATTGATTCTTAAATCAATGATTGCATTACAATTAATAGTTGGTGCTAACTCAATTTTCTTCCACTGAGTTGTTAATGTTCTTATTAAACGCTATTATTCAATAAAATAAATACATTTTATTTTATTTCCAAGTTAATTTATATAGTTTTATAATTGTTTCTTATAACCTCATTATAAAATGATTCTCATCTCATTCGTTATGTTACTAGTATGGGTTTCTGCCTACATAATATTTGATCATTGAGTTTCAAATTTTCCTTTTCTTCACACCCGATCCAATAATATAATTTTTATATTTTATATTATTTATAATTTTATTCCTTGTTGGTTTTACTTGAGTTTTTGAGTTTCTAAGAGGTTTACAGAATGTTTTAGAGTTTAGGCCTACGGTTTTCCAAACCATATACTGACTGTTAGACAAGAACTTCATTTTTAATTGAGTCGAATCATATGGTATGATACTGGTTTCTCTATCCATGTGGCATTACCATGATTCTTTATACCAGATCCCAGTATAGGGTACATGGTTGGTGCATATTTTTTATAATAGTGTGACCAAAACATGTAAAGTTCCCATGATTAATTAGAAACAGAAACATAACTTTTCTATATTGTATTACTTTTACCAAAAATGAATCTATTATCTCCCATTAAACCTCACACACATGCGGAGAGAATCCATTAGTCTCTAAATCATAATTTTTTATAGTGTGTTGTTCATGTTTTCAATGTTAATCATAAATTTAATCACTTATGAGGCCTCTTATTTCCCTCCTCTATTAACTTTATCTTTTTTTATTACCATATCATGGTATTGCAGAGCTATGGACCAGGTTCATTAGATTTATACTCATGTATTTCATGATTTTAGGTTTCCCCTTGGTATTTATGACTTATATAGACCTCATTAAAGAGGATTGAAGCCACTTTTTTCAAATGAAATGAGTTTTCATCTAGTTAACGGTATCTTACCCTATGTTCTATTGCTTAAATTGAGAACTATGATTTCTTGATTACTCTAATGATGGTTTTTATAATATAATAAATTAAATTTATTACATACTTTTTTATCGAATGGATTTGAATATTTAATTAGTATCATATATTTTACATTTTTTATCCATGATTTTTCTCCAGTAATCCATGTTTTAAAATTTTTTTAGGGGTCAAACACACCAAGTTGTTGATTAATGTTACAAATTGTTTTTATCATATAATACTGAAAACATTAAGGAAGCTCTAATATTCAATTTTTTTCTTTAAATATGGACTAATATTATGTATGGTTATTTAAATATATTCAATGTGGATTCTAATTTCCCCAACTTATGAATATTAATTATACACATATGCTGACACATATATACACTTTTTTATATATCCACTCAATTTTGTGTGAATATGTATATTTGGAAAATAGAAATATATATATAAATATTACGTTTCATATTTGTTCAACTATAATTAGGATCTATAAAATTCGAGATTAAAAGTGTTTTTTCTATGATCAATGTTTTATTCAAGCAATTGAGGCCCAATTAGAACTTTGAATTTTTTTCTCTAAAAGGGAAAACATTCTTAATTAATTCCTCATAAATTATAGAACATGGATGTGTAATGAAGGTGTAATATATGGTTTATGAAAGACAAATATACTTCTTATTTCTTAAGTTTCATTGAAAATGTAATATCACAACATTTTAAGAGAAGATAATAGCGTAAAAGTCACACAATAATAGGCTCAAATGAACCTTGAAATATTATAATAAGACTATGACAACATAATTATTAAAATAGTGTGTATAAATAAAAGGAAACAAGTTATGAAATATATATAAACGTAGTAATTTGAAAAATTATTATTAAATTATTAGTAAATATAATCATAATTTTTAGTAAATACACTTTCTTCATTAAAATATGTTTTCTTCAAAAATGGGCTTATTACTTTTTTGTGAGAAAATATTATAATTTATTTCAGTAAATTATATTATTTTAATTTTATAAAATTATTATTTTTTAATCAACATATAAAAATTTTCTTAGGTTAATGTATTCAGAAGTTTCTAAAATGATTGATATTCAATGAATAGTGAAAATATCGATGTTGGTAAAAAAATCATTTCCTTTCATAAAATAACAAAATTTAAATGTATCATTATTCAATGAAATTTCTATAAATTTAATTAATGTATTATTTATCTTTTTATATTCTAATTAATTATATTTTAATCATTTTAAAAACTTCTTTTGGTATAAGTTTATTTTTATGCTTAAAAATTTATTTTTCTAATGAAATAGTTTTTATTGTGTTATTCATTTTTTTTCTAAAATTAATCTATAGAACTAATATATAGTTAATATTAAACAATTAATTACATTATTTGAATCAAGAGGACCAATTTTGATAAATTTGCATCTTTTCCTTTAGTTCAGTAGGAATATTATCCATAATAAATTTTCATTACCACAATAAATGTAAAATTGAGTAATTTAGCTAAAAACATAGATAATAAAGCTTAATATTCATTTAAAAACATCAATTATTTTTACTATAATAATATTTATCTTGTATAATATTTCATTTTTATAAAAGTTTACTTTTTTCAAATTAGCAGTGATTTTGATCATTATAATATTTTAAAAAAACCTAAAATAAAAAAATGTCACTTTATTTTTCTTAATTATTTTAATATGTTTTAAAATGTAAAAAAATATTTATGGTGTTAAATTTTTATTTTTAATAAAAATGATGTTTTTATCTTTTTAATTTATATTTAATTTTTGGAAAGGAAATAATTACCTTATGTTTGGATGCAACAATGGCATAGTGCTTCTGTAAAAGTAGAAAAATAATGAAAATGATTTTCGAAAATATACAAGAAATATAATGTGTAATTGTTATAGTGACTAATAAAATTTATTTATCAACATAAAATATTATTGGTTGTTTTCAAATAATAAATTTTAAATACATTATTATATCCTTTCATTTAATGCCAAACTAATTCAATAATGTCAAAAAAGTCATCAATGTTTTTTATGCCAAATAATATTTTCTTAAATTATGTAAAAATTCATAAAAATATTTCTTGGTTAAAATTTGGATGATAAAATGTATAAAATTTACCCCTATAACATTTATGATCCTATTTTTAATATTTATGTAAAATTATAACCATATAATATTGAAATAGTCATTACCACTGTTAAGGTTAAAATTGGTTCACCAAGGGGTGTAACCAAAATATACAGCTTAAAAAAATATAAAGCTGTATAAAATTGAAGGGACGATTATATAAAAAAAATATCATCATTATATTATAATCAATGATATATTCATAACAAATTTACCTGTGTTAGAAACATATTAAATTACAATATTTGATGTATTTCTAAAAATTACATTTATAATATTTTAGAATGAAGACTATTTTATTAATTGATTTAAAATAAAAATATATTATAGTAGGGGAATTTAATGGAATATTATTTAAAATATCAACCACGAATCCATTTATGAGTGATATTTCCTTTTATAATAAATTTATTGACCCCTAATGTTTAAAGAACCTTGATATCATGACAATTTTAAAAACGGTTAATAATAGATTAAAACAAAGAAAAAGTGGTTATAATATTATATAAACTTGTATAAATTTTATTAGATGATGTATTCAGACACATATATTCTAATTATTTCAATTTTTATCCATGATTCCATTGAAAATAATTTATATTTATTTAATATATTAAGTATTTCCAAAAGTACAACTCCCCTCACTTATAAATGGAAACCTCATCTATTCTCATCCTCAAGACTTTTGAGAACTATTTTTTAGAAAATTAATAACCAAATATACATAAAAATTCAGTCCCCAAATTTTATAGTTATTATTTGGGGCATAATACCAACCTTAGAGGGATTAACATGCAATGAAAATAAGGTTATTCAAAAAAAGAGGTTTATCTATTTACTAGTTATTTTTATTTAATTTATTCTTATACCTAATGAAGATATTTTTAAAAAATACAATTATAATAAAATAATTATATTATATATAATGAAAGTTTATTTTTTTTAATCAAATTACCAAAATGTATAACCTTATTCCATCAAATGAGAAGTGAATCCATCATTTGTGTCTTTGGAGGACTACTGCCACATGAACTGTTGTAATTTTCTTTCCATTACTGCACCTCACATATGGATATAATGATGAATTTAATATATATATATATATGATATTCATGAGATATTTTAATCATCTTAAGATAATTTGTCATTTAATTTCATACCTATTAATCCATTTAAAATTGATAGTGTTGTTGTGAATACGTGTTGACAACCACCTCAAAGAAGCGATGTGATTCATTATTCATATCTATATCACATGAATGATATATATAAATTTATTTAAATTTATTATATTATATTTATAGTATAATCATAATACTAAAAAGATAATATAACTCTTACCTTATTTCCATCATGTTCGTTGAAAAATGGAAACGTTAGTCAAGTGGGTGTAAGTCGTATAGTCTCTATAATTGAAATATAGTTCAATTTTCATAAACAAATTTTATTTTTAGTTTTAAAAGTATAATTTATGCATAAAAATTATAATTATTTATTTATTACTATTTT
Source organism: Viscum album (assembly GCA_963277665.1). Classification (NCBI taxonomy): domain Eukaryota; kingdom Viridiplantae; phylum Streptophyta; class Magnoliopsida; order Santalales; family Viscaceae; genus Viscum; species Viscum album. Next base: position 1,219,844,069 of record OY728151.1, read on the forward strand.
TTAAATAATGGAATAATGACCCCTTTGACCATATTCAACTTACCAATGTCATTTTGGCTCTATGGGTCGAATATCATCAAAACCTCATACATGAACTTATTATGATTATGAATTTGTATATAATATGATTTTAAATAAAATAAAAGGAATAACAAAAAGGAAATTTTTTGTTACACAAGTAAATAAATAATGTATGTATATTATTAAAGTGGATAAATAACATACATTTTGATTAAGACTCGAGGTAAGTGAAACATTACATTGAAAACATCGTTTTAAATGATTAAGTGATTTATTTTATAAATATGTTTTTTAGGAAATGGAACACCATAGAATGTATGGATAGATATAAGTTTATTGTGACTACCCCATGACTACCTTTATTAGTCTAGGTAATGGTGATAATTTTTGAGTAGGAATATGATACACATGGGAGGAATTATCCAAATGTACGTGTATGCACACAAACAAAATCAAGATCACACAGTACTGAAATATAGAAAAAACAATTGATACTGATATATTCATTACAAATATCCTACAATCTAGGTATGAAAAATGTACCAAAAGAAATAAGGTGGCCAATTACCAGGCCAACCAAAACTGAAAAAGAGTCAAACATTTTCCAATGGAGGGGGACTAATGTCAACTGCAATACCCCATTAACAGTTTAGTATTTCTAGAAAAATATAATCACCACCTTCTCTCCATCCTCCTAGGAAAATTTCTAATGGAATGTGTTCTATATAAGACACAACATTTTCTAGAAACACCAACGTAGGGGTTGGTATAACAATATAATGTAGGAGAACTCAAAATACCTATGCATAAAGCATTATTAGTATTCATATTATCACAATATATATATCAACAATATAAGAGACATGAAAATTTAAAAACCAAAATATAATCATAATAGACAACCAATATCATGTGGTCACAACTAACACCTCCAAACAGAATATACTATTCGAGGATTCAAGGTAATTATCTTCTTGGATAATGTACTCAATTGCACATGTTATCACTAATGACTCTAAATCTAAGAGAATATGATCATCTAAACTATCCAAGAAGTAAACATTGGATCTATGAATATCTCAACACCTAATTAGTATATCACACCAATCTCCACCGAGGGAATCCAAAAAACCCTAATTGGTCATCCTGTATGATAGTGGATCGATGCCATGTGCATGGTGTTCGTGCTGATAACATGAACCCGAACTATGAATGATAGAGGATTCCAATCCAGTCTCATAGAGGGACACACACAAGAATATGATACAAAACCTATATAAGAGTTAACATTACTACAATGAGAGTGTAATTACATACTATACCTTCCTAGGAATGCATAATGGTATCTCAATCAACTGAGTCTATTAAATAATAAAGAAATGTAGTGATGCAAACACACTTAGGGGGAGTATGCATTGTGTACTGGAGATACACAGAGTGGCGTTCCAAGATCGAAAATATATGGGTCTCACTATCTAATATTGAATATAATTCTCTTCATACATGTTGTGTATTCTAATGGTTAATGAATTTTAGAGTTATACTAACACTATACCCATTATTTTCCCTATTCCCATGTAAACCTATACATTCTCAATTAATTTGTGTCATTATAATTAATTTTAGGTGTGATCGAGTACCTGGTCAAGCCCATTTATTCTACCCATAAACATGTTATTGTATGTCTAATTAAATTTTTAATCCTTGAATACATTTTGAGCCTATATCTATGGGACACATGTTGTTGAAATGAGTTACATGGACAATGTTGTTTAACATTCAAGATAAACCCTAGCACCGAATCCTAGAGGTTACACATGATGTGTATCCCAAGATTACACATTGTGTACTATGGGAATCACAGAAACCCATAATACCTTCATTAATAGTCCTCCATCACCTTAGGATTTGCTACTCCTGCCATTTATCACACCCAAAATGCTCAGATCAGCTCTCTAACAAGATCCACCATCGCCATCGACCAGAATTCGTCCACCAAATCCGATTGGGAGTTCATCCATTATCACATCACCTCATTGTAATTTCAATTAACGTACTTTTGAATATCCAATTGGAAACCATTCATCTTCCATAGTCACACACCATGATCACATCATTGATTGTGAAACACTCCCAAAGTATTGATCAATTGAGCTGGTGATCAGTTGTGAAATGATTAAATAATGGGTATTCATCAAACAGATGGGCAAAGAAATTCCCCATGATTTATGTGAATGGAAATGAGGGTGAAATACATAAAAAAATGAAGGAAACTTGTCCATTGTTAGGGAACGAATCAATCTCTTACCATTAGACTGGCGAAAAAATTAACCAACAAATTATTAAATCAATCATATAATAAATCAACCATTGATGAAATAATAAAATCTTGTTATTGGAATTGATCCACATTCATCATCTGATATAAAAATCGGATAAATTCATATAATATAAAAAACTAACCACTTGTTTAGTTTAGTCACTGATGAAGAAGGATCCTACATCGTAGTCGTTGGTGATATCAATAAACTATGTTTTCATTGTTGATCCTTGCAGTATCAATCTGATCCTTTGATCCTTTTTCATCTAACAGTATTATACTCTAATTCCCTCTCTTTATTCTCAAGTTTATGCACATAACCATGTGAATTTTTCATAATAGTGTTTTTGATAGAATATTTTTTTAGATCACTATGAAAACACAAAATAAAATAAATAAATAAATAAATTTATTATAGGGGCGAATGACAACAATTTTACCAATGTAGAATGACAAAATTGGTTTATTCATGCTATGTGTCAGAACAACATTTTTAAATCAATGGTATCCAAGAATTGGCCATATAAACATCCATTTTTAATTTATTCCACAATTTTTTGAAAATTTCATCCATGTGATATTTATATATTTCATATTTTATAATATCAATACCAGGCACCCAAGGCCATAGAAACTCACCCCATCTTAGAACCATGATCAAAAAATATTATTATATATATTTTAGGACTTTACATTGAAAAAAATTAACATTAAATTCTCCCCACCATAGATGATTTTTCATGAAAATAAAAAAATACTACTCAAAAAGATATGGGTACCAAGCTCGCATCTTGGTCTCCCAATCCCATGTGATCTTTTTAAGTATCCCTTGAAACCACTAGACACACACCAAAGGACTCACATTCCCACAAATTGTCTTCTCTTATCTGTCCTCAAATTCTATTGGGTACTCTATAATGGTAGCACCATCATCAATGTCCAGGTTACCCCAATAGATAACAAGAGATAGGTCATGAAATTACCTCCTCTTCTGTGACATGTGGAAAATGTCTGGTACCCAGTCTAATTGTGGTTTTATATCGAAGTAGTATGACACCATAATAACTATACATACTATTTTTGAAGCGTCTAATGAATAATGTAGTTAAATTTACACCCTAGACTAATATTTTTAATACACATAGAGGTGAGACCTTTAGTGACAAATGGTCTCACTCATTGAAAATACAAATTCCTTCACCTTTAGTCTACATAGGACTTATGATGGATCTGAATAGTCCCTATCTTCTTCAAGATGATATGAACCATCTATTTCATGCCTTCAACCAAATATATACCCATAAGTGCTGACTCTATTGGGTCAATATAGCATTGTGGTGACCTTCTGGGTCACCCCTAAAAATGCTTAAATGTTTGCATATGAATTTTCAAATGATAGATATTATTATACCTAATCTTTACCAATGCTATGTGATCTTACCAAGTATGACCAAAGTCCAAAATGATATCCTCAAACATTTCTTCTAGAACATGAATGGTTCTCTCATTTTGTCCTTCAGTCCTGGGGTGAATCACCATGATCAATCACAATTAAGTCCCCAAGGACATATGCATTCTTCTCCATAATCATGATTTGATGAAATAATCATAGTTAGAAATTAAATTTGAGGGAAATACATTGAGAAAAAATATATTTTAATTATAATGGAACCCCATGAGACCTATATAAATATGATCCGAGATAGCTAAGAAGAGGACCCCATGGATATTCGGTCTATAATCTCCTAGATAGCATCATTTCCATTATATATATATATATGAAAGACCCATTAAAAAGTATATATATATCCCTTCCCACTTCAACTCAGGCCCCTCAATGGGTTGTTCTAAACAACCTGGAACCTCATGTTCAACCTTCACCTACTAGAAAATAAGGGAAAAAGGGAAAAAAATAATACACCTTTCTTAATACATGGAAACCAAACATAACATCAGAGGTTGGGGTACATATTTGACACAACATGATGTATTATGAAAGGCGATGTCTAAAAATCCCTCATAACCTCACCTAAAAACACCACTAGTACCATTTTACATCCTATAAAAAGGACTATTTCCCTATATTTTTAAAATACATAAAGATAATGTATATTGGATATTTGAGTGTAAAAGGTATCACAGTTGAAAATCTACATGATGAGCCTCTGTATAATGTTTTATAAGTTGTCGTATAAATAAAATCACTTATAGATATGGTACACAATACCCATCCACAAATGAGAAATACACCAAGGATAATTTCTTCAACATCTTTACTAACAACTAAGATTAATATATCATACTAAGGAAATATTTTACAATGTTCCCCTTACCGGGATTATTGTCTATCTTGAATTCAAAGTCCTAGAAGAATTTGAGCCATCACATTTGTCTCATGTTAATATCCTTATGATAGAAGATAGACAGGAGACTCCTGTGGTCAGAATAGATAACAAAAAGATCACCTATAAAGTAGTTTCCCAACATCTTCAAGGAAAACACTACCACTCTTAACTCAATATCATTGTTTAAATAGTTATATATTTTTAGTATCAACTACTGAGACATATATGTGATCAAATCCCACCTCTTCGTCAAAACAAAACTATGTCCAATAGTTAGGGCATCATAGAACACCGCATAAAAGATACCCTCCTCTAGAAATAATAAAATGGATCCACAAGTTATTCTCTACCTCATATCCTGAAAAATGGTATAACCTCCTTATACAAATGAAATGATTCCCTTTCTATGTGAAACCAGTGAAATGTGATAATATCTTGGAGAAATTGGGCATGGATATCCTATATCATCCTATTAACACAAGAAAGATATTCACTTTAACCACACTATTAGGTGGATCCCAAGACAACCCTTCCTCAACCATCACCAATTCCACTTATACACCATCATATGAGAAGATAAGTTCTATAAAATGGACTACATCAATTGAGAACTAACACTTAAAAAGATTCTCATGAAGTCAGTACTCTTGGAGTATGTACATAACCATACTCAAGTGTCTTCCATGATAATCCTTATAAATTGAGTACATAATGATATCATATATAAAGAAAATCATGAAATGAATTATGATAAGGTAAAATATTCAGTTCATGAGTCACATGAAATGTAACATGGAATTTTGTTTGCTGAACAGAATTACCATGTATTCATAGTGACTGTAGTGACATTTGAATTCCATCCTCAGTATATCCTTGTCCCACACATGATGATGGTAATACCCTTGTCTGAGTTCAACCATCATGAAAAATAATTTAACTAAAATCATATTAAAGTGGATTTAAATTCTCAGAAGTGGATACATATTCCACATGGTCACCTAGTACAGGAAATGATAATCCACACCGAACCTCAATTTATTATCCTCCTTCTTAGTGAAAAATACTAGTGTTGCCTAGGGGAAACATTTGGTGTCACAAATACCTTTTTTCATGTCCTAAAACATCAGACATAGATTTTTAATCTCTACATGAGATATACAATATGATTTTGTTGATATCAAGGCCATATTTGGTTGTATGTTAACACATAATTCAATCACTTGATACAGAGGTATTCATGGATCATGATAAAAAAACTCGTTGATGTACTCCTCCGCTATGAAAGGAGATAAAAAAAATATAATCCACTACTATAATCATAATACCAAATAAATAGTGTTTAATATGAAGTATCATACAATTTATTATCACATACTACTATGTATGGTCTTCCTTATCACTTATTAATTATAACCTCATCCCATCCCTACAAACACACCCCATGCTCCGCCTCAAATAGTCAGTCTGAGCATGAACATTGGATAGACTATCGATCACTAAGATTATTTCATAAGGAATCATTGATTCTATAATGATATCACATAAAACTATCTCACATATAAGAATCAGGTCACAATCTCAACATGTTTTTTGATCCCTAATTCGGTACCAATTGGACTCTCTAAGAACAATGGTCAAGCTAAGGGAAACACCAGAATCTCTACATCTCAAACCATAAAAATTGAATTAAAGGAGTATCTGGAACCCGTTTCACTTTGTAATAAAAATAATGTAGATAAAACACATATCATAAGTCTAATCATCATAATATCCTAAGGGTTACAGGCCTCTACTGACTACACTTTTCTTTTCTCTAGACCACCAACTCCCTGATCCTGGAATTATCCACTTGGGGGTGGTGGTGGCAAAGTTCCATATCACACGCCACCTCCATCTACTCAACCATTGCCTATTTTATATCTTCCACTATATGAACCTATTTTATCCTTATGGTTTAAATATCTAATTAGTATATATACTATCTCTCTAGAATATATATGATGATTCGTACAATCTTGATAAATATGTCTCAGACCAACGCATGAGAAGCACTTCCACTCCCTTGCCCATATTGAGCTAAATTGAGATTCTAGAACTACTAATCCTATATCATCGGATAATTTCCTACTGATATTTTTATTTCATTATCCTTATGACTAGCGTAATCTACCTTTTATGAAGGCCTAAACAATTATGTGCACACTACATACTCTTACTATCAGTGTCTGAGTTTCCAGAAATCTCTCCACTACTAAAACCCATTAAAATATTCATTCATAGGTGGGAGTGAATGGATATATCAACCTATCCCTAATATATTGGTTATATCCCCATTATAAAGTAGATTATTTGATGAAAAAAATATAACCATATTCCATGATTACTAGGAGAGTTTTGTGAACATCACAGGTTACCCCACAATGGTCATATTACCCTACTCTAACTTCAGAATTTCATTTAAACAAACTCCTTGCAACATGTTAGATAAAAATCTTCCCTAAATATATTTTGAAAATATTATCAATAGATTGTTGTATCATTAGGTGACAAAATTAACAGAATCCACCATTACCTAGAATATCCCTAAGAAAGACACACTAAAAAGAGAAAAATCTAAACTGTAGGTATCCTCACAAGGTGGAAACGTGAATGACTGCCTCTAGCCATTTCATAACATCATGGGGGGGGGTTCTCTTCTCAAAACTAATGAGGTTGAAACCTCTAAAACCCATGATGTGTGCTCAGACTATGTGCATATTCATTTAGTAATACCGAAAAAATATATTTCTAAAAGGGAGGTGGCATAACTAGTAAACCACCTCGAGGTACAACCTCATGTGCATAAAACATTTTTGAAGCCTCTTCACATAGGAGATAATCCTAATGAACATATTGTGGGATCCTATTTAGAAATATTTGTGGAGGAATCCTAAAATGAACAAGATACACAATGGTCAATTAATATGTATTGGGATCTCACTCAACAAGGACATGGAAAACATGACCCATTAATATATGATTAATGTACCAATTCTTTAATATGTAACTATTTTAAACATGTACTAAGAAAACAATAATGTTTTTAGGGTCTTTGTGAATGGATACTTCAACTAAAACAATAGCACTAGTGTCACTAGCCTGAGATACAATCTTAGAAAACATTAAAACTATTGTGATAAATCCCAAACCAAATTCATAGATAAAAAATCTATAAAATCCAGGCTTAAGGTAGAACCAACAACTCCAATACAACTCTATCACAACTTTATCATATGGTACTATCCTGGTTAGTTATAAGTTGAGTGTGACTACACCATTATTGCTTCTTATATGCTTGGGGTGGATGACCATTATTGAGTAGGAATATCACACCCAATGGAGGAATTAGACTAATGGAACTGTACACACAGACACAACTCTAAGATCATACAATTCTGAAATATAAAATAAATCAACTGTAATATTTCTTGCATTAAAATTTTTTAAAAAGAAGAGTTTTAAAAAATTACATAAAGAGATAAAGGGAAAAAATTAAAGCTTAAAAACTGTAAATTTTTCCAACCCTCTCATAAGGTGGGGGAATAAGGTCAAATAAAATACCTAGTAAACACATATGTATGTTTAGCCCAATTTAATATCCACTAACTTCTGGTCATCCTAGTATTCCATCAAATTTCCATTCATATGTAAAGAAGATGCCAATTTTGGGAAAATACCATGCATGGGTGAGTATATTAGTACCTAGTAGTACACTCATATATCACTAAGAATAAATCATCATGAGTATTCAACTCATTATAAGATATGTAAACATGATTTGAGACTTGAAAATAGTAAAAAAATATAGTCATAATAGAAAAAATTTCACATTTTTTCTCAACCAATACTACCAACCACAATATACATATTGAGGCATCAAGGTAATACTCATATAGAAGAATATACTCCACGATCTATGATGTCGGTGATAAATATCATCCAAAATGAATTATTATCTAGAATCACAATGAATTAATCACGTGATATATGAAAATATAATCATCCAATTTGGGGAGCATGTCCAGGGGAAATCAAGGACACCAAAATCCTACTGGATAATAATTTTATATAGGGATAGATACCCAGTGCATGGTGGTCAAGGTAATTACATGAACCCTCCTATGAATGATAGAGGATTCCACACTTGTCTCATAGACAGTTACGTCGAATGGTATATAAAAAAGAACATGTAGTTGGGATCATAATCCTATAGTGAGAAGGAAATTATGTACTTGTACCTCATGGGAACAGACCAAGGTATTGTACTAAATGAATCCTAGTATATACTAAAGAAAAAAGGGCCTTATACACCCTTAGAGGGTGTACATGGAATTTATTGGAGGTACACAATATGTCGGGAAAACCAATGGTCTTCACTTACCTTACTATATCACATGACATGTAATTATATAAATACAAGGTGTTTTCTCTTTGGTAAAATAGAATATAGATATCAAACAATACTCAACCAGTGTTTTTTTCCTTTTCATGTGTACACATAGTCTTTCCTATGGACATTGGTCTATTACCATGTACTATGGTCATGTTTGAGTACCGATCCATTTCTTTATACTCTACTATGTCCATGTTCATGGATATTCCCATAACCTTGAACTGATTAAGTTCAAGTCGATCTATGACCCATGGGACACAAGGCGTTTGATAGATTTTACATGATTTTTGTTATTTAACATTCCCAGAAAACCCTAGTATTACATCTTCAGAGTCAAAAATCACACATATCTATGGATTACATGATGTGTATTTTTGAATATATAGAAACCCATGGATCTATCATGTGTACTCCCATTCCACCTCTAGATCAACTACTCCATCCATTGATCATTCATATGACCCTCAAATTGTTCCTCAACCAAACTCCATCATCGTAGTTGACTAGAATTCAATCACCAATTATGATTTGATGTTTTTCTATCACCATGCCATCATGAAATAAATTCATGAACTAAAGCTGAGAATATTCAAATCTAACCCCATTTATCCACCATTTTTAAACACTAGAATCAAATCCTCAGGTGAAACTACCGAAAAATTATTGATCTATTTTTATAGAGATCATTCATGAAATGATTAAATATTGAGTATGTTTCAAACTACAGTCCCAAGTAATTTATAATGATGTATGTGTGAATAAATGGAAAAAATATATAAGAAACAAAATAAAGTAACAGACAACTATCATTGTTTAGAATCAATTAGTTTCCATTTGAATGATGAATGAATTAACTAATTAATAATCAAGTCAACCATAAAATAAATAAAACGTTTATGAATGAATCAATTCCTCTTAGTGGAACTGATCCATGTTTGACAAAAGATATCAAAATTGGATGAATCCACACAAAAAACATCCTACAATAATTTTAATCGATCTCTTATGACGAACAGTACTATATCATATTCTCTTGTGAAAAACATGAACTCTATTGGAAGAATTTATCCCTACGGTATCTATTTGATCCTCCAATCCATTATTGTCTGCAAACGATATCCTCTAATGATATGTCTCAATTACTAGGTTTATGAGAATTATTCTATAAATGTTTCATAACAACTTATTTATAGAATCTTTCTGAGTCACTGTTCAAATACATATTAATAAAAATAAATAAATTAATTTAATAATTATTCTATCCTATGACAATTTTTTTACTGATGTCCAATTTCAACATAGGTTATGTTGAACGTGGGTAAAAACAATGTTTTGAACTCAATGGAGCACCCATTTTTTTATCTAAACCTATTTTCTGATTTTATTCCACTATTTTATGAAAAACATGTGTGCATGATATTAATATATTTTTAAATTTTTAATAACAATATCGAGCACACCGGGCCTATGAATCTTGTATCATCTCAGCAACTTGATATAAATATATTAACATATATCATTCAAAAACTTGTCTGGAAAATAGATATTTTATATTATTTTTCTATGTAAATATTCTAAAAAATATTTGTAGACATATATATATGGAAACCATTGAATTAAAGAGGAAAGTATATATCACCTATTACTTTATTTTAACATTTTTTTAAAGTAATATTTTTTATTTATTTTGTATGAAATGTTTTGGAAATAGATAAAAATGGATGTTCTTTTTTAACATATATAGTGTCAATGATTTATCTCACCACCATCAATACTATATCAAAATTTTATTCCATTAAATGATTCTAATTTTTCTTCAAATACAAAAAATCATTCCCACTGATCTAGGATAATTTAGTTTGCAAAATGTGTTTTTTTAAATGAAAATTTTTACATGTTAGAGTGTTTTTCATATGGTTTAAAAAGTGTTTTTCATGTATTTAATGATGAAAATGAAAAAGAATAAAATTTTATATTCCTGAAATTTTACATTAGAGACATAAATGATGATGGGTGTGCCCGATATAGCTTTTACGATTGGTGAGATCAATACAGATTATATTATAGGTCAGTCCAATAAAAATTATAGGAATGGAGAGACATAAATATATCTCTATTGAATTATGTTGTGTTCATATTCATTGATGATGATTAGGATATTGTTAAGGAGGATGACATCTCATATGTAATTAATTGGACTCCAGTTATTTCTAACATGGGTTATGAATACAATGATATAAACATTCTAGATGAGGTTTTCTATTTTTATTCTACAGGCATTAATGGTTGTATTTTAGAAAATTGTGTTTTTTTATGTGGATATTATTTATTTCATACCCTCCAAAAATATTATGAAAAGCTAAAAAATTATGGGGTTTCAAGATTTTCACTTTAATAATTGGTTTCATACTTTTTCTGATCCCATTTTTTATATAATTTTTTACAGGGATAATGGAGGATTGTAAGATGTAATAAAGACACAATTCTAGATAATATAGTTAACTTGATAGAATAAAACCTGTCATTATAATGATATTTTTTTATGAAAATTGATAATGTGTATAAATTTACACTTTGAAATAGTTTGTACGTATTTTATAAAACTCTAAACCATAAAGTTCATTGGGTGTGTAATTGATCTAATATATTAGGTTGATGTCATTTTTCTTAAAGGGTTAAAATTGGGTCATGTTAATTGATCTAAATTCAATAAATATGAAAATTATGTTGTGTTATTGGATTCTAGAGTGTGGGTACATGGAGTTAAACAAGGTATTTGAGTAGGATTTATATAACATTAGATGTTAGGATTTTATTCATGTGAGGTTTACTTTAGGGTTATTGATATAAACATGAGATTATATGTTTATGGTTGATCATAAGTTCAAATTATTAGATATCCATTTTGAGGTTTTATGGGATGGGATTTTAGTGTGACTAATCATATTTTGGAGACATTATATTGGGATGATGTGTATGTCACCCTTTGGTTTAATGGGAAGAGTTATTTTGGAATAATTCCATTATGTTTTGGGGATCTATATTGAAGGATTAGATATAAACTTTGAGAATTAAACATTATTTTGACATTAAGTTTTTTGAGGCAATTTACAATAAAAGGGTCAATACATTTGGGGAAAAATTATAGGATCAAGGTTATTAATTAATGTGACTTTAAAATGGTAATTTTTATTTATAATTAAGTTTTATTAATATATTTTTAGATGATGGACCACCCATTATCCATATGACTACCCGACGAATCTAAAATGGTTTTGGGGTCTTGATCCGACAACCAAAGAAAAATATGATTGAATGTATACCAATAACCTATGTTATATCTTGGTTACTATGATTTTTTACTAATGTGACTTGATAGATAAAGACTAAGTTCATTTAAGTAACATCATTTTTAGTATATAAATAACCATGATATTGAAAATTGATTGGGTCATTTTGTGATTAATGTTATTTCTAAATAATATCACTAATTTTTTGGGGAACATTATATGATTATGTAGAACAAAATATTATTACATAAGTTAATATTTTATTTGTTTAGTAAATTTTGAATTATTATTAATAAGAATTAATTTAAATGTTTCTTAATGGTGATTCAGTTTATTTGTGGAAATTATTTCCATATTGTATATATTATATGATTAAGGCATATATGTTAATGGTGTATGATTTTATGACTGACTATTATAGATTGGATATAGATTTTTAAATAATCTAGATGAATATGTGGTCAAATCCTTTTAATTCTTTGGTTTTTAATTGGTTTATTATAATTTGAATATTTTTTAGGTTAATTATATATTGAAATATCTATGTTTAACATGGTGTGTTATTATTAAGGCTTTGGTGATTAATAATTCTTTTATTCTAATGATATTTTATTTGTTTTGGTAATTGTCATAGATTTAGCAAACCATTTTGTTTTTACAAAATTTATAAATAATAGAGGAATATATTTTTAACATTTATAAAATTATATGATATGTTAGAATATTATTTTTGATATTCAAGCATGAAAATTTCAGCTCAAATACTCATAATTTAGAGTCAAAGATAAGATAAATGTACAAATTGACTAAAATATGAAACCAAAGCATAAAAACATCATTTATAGATTTCAATAAAACCTTGTAAGTATATTTACTTATGTTCTTAGTATATATGGTAAAGTAATTAATCAACTATTGGAAATGAATTTTAAAGAAAATAATGTTTTCTTTTTAACCTAATTTTTTATGAATCGATAGTCTTTTTTCAAATCTCTTTAGTTTAGGGTTTTTTTCATTAACTATCTCATGGTCAGTAACTTTCTTATAATCAATGATGTTTTTAAATATCCATCACTATTTTGACAATACATTTTTCCTCCATGTCAATATTTTCACTTTCTACTAATGTTCATTTATTTGGAAACTTATTGGGGTTATTCAAGATTCCATGAATATTTATGTTTCCATCTTATAAAATGAAAATTTTCAACCATTTTTATGATGTTCAATTACAAAAATAAAATTCTTTATCAAACCTTTGATTATTGATATCATGTTCAAATTTCACGGGATTAATTTATTAAAGGAGGATAATAATATCTTAAGATGCTAATAGAATACAAAAAAATAGAATAGAAAGAAAAAAAAGCTCAAATAAACCACACAATATTATTATAATATCATTATAACATACCCTTTTATTGATGTGTATAAATATAAATATTATACTTATGAAATTTATAAAAATTAAATAATCAATAAAAATGTATTGATAAATTATTAGGAAATAAGCACTCAATTTTTTGTTTGTTTAAAACCAATCCCAATGGAAATCATGATTCTTTTATTTTATGGATAGTCCAATTTTTAAACGCCTTGAGAGGGTACCCTTCAATGACATGTAGTCCTAGAGGCATAAGGATGAATACATGACCTGAAGTGTCAGAGACTTGACACCCAATAATTTTACTACCTAGTATTATTCAAATTTAAAGGATTCTATATCCTTATATCACATGGATTATCTGTGGTAATTTTCTTTTGTAGATATTCATGGTACATGTTACTAATCATAGTTTTTATACACTCTCATTCTTTTAATCTGATTAGCTCTACTCGATGGATGCAACTTGCTATAATTATTCTTTTAGGTCCTGCACTGATGTAGTAAGACATGATTGATTCAATTACTAAAGGACCTATGGTCATAAACCATTTCCCCAAATTACTGGTGTGTCTTGGATGCCCTATGGCCCGAAGCCCTTTGGTGACCCAAAATCCTTAATTTTTTGCACATAGTCCCAAATTGGACGAATAGTTCTAGAACTATAGTAACATATATAATTACCACTATAGTCAAAGAATATATTTTTAAATAGTCATATTAAAAAAATATTAGTTTATAATTTATGTTTCTTTCTGAAAATATCGATTTTTCTATGAATACTAAAAATACCAATTTTTATAAAAATCTTATTCATTTTATATAATAAATTAATTTCAAAGTAACATTATGATTTGAAATTAATATAAAATTAAAATAAGTATTATATAAATATATCTATAATTTAATTTATTATATTTTATTCACCATTATGAAAAACATGGTTGTAAATTCATTTTTCGGTGTAAAAATCAATTTTCTAAAAAAATTGATTTGCATTTTGTTCTTTGTTTATATAATAAATTAATTTCTAAAAATTATATTATTTTAATCATAAAAAATTTATTCTTTATTTTCAATCATGGGGTCCAAATTTTATAATTATTTTGTTTTTTTAATTATGAATGGAAACCATAGTACATTTTTATTACCAAAGTAAATGTAAAATATGTTAATTAGGGTTATAAATAATATCAGAAGTTTCAAAATTCATTCAATTACATTCCTTAATTTAATTTATTTTTTATATTTCTTCAATAATCATCAAAAAAATTAAAATATGTAATTTATTTAAATTTAGATTTTATTTTTAACTATTTATAATATTGTATGTAATTGTATTTTAAA
Organism: Viscum album; assembly: GCA_963277665.1. Classification (NCBI taxonomy): domain Eukaryota; kingdom Viridiplantae; phylum Streptophyta; class Magnoliopsida; order Santalales; family Viscaceae; genus Viscum; species Viscum album. The sequence continues at coordinate 1,219,859,208 of OY728151.1, forward strand.
AAGTTTAATTTTCAGGATTTTAATATTTATAATATTTTGGGAAATGGAAGAAAAGAAACATATTTTCGGTTATAAAAGGTTATTTTAAATATAAAACACTATTCACTATCATGGGAATTTAATTTAAATTTTTAGTGGTGAAATAATTATCATAAATGCTTACACATCACCATTACAGTTCTTGTACAAGCCATAGAAAAATAAAGAAAATTATTATAAAAAATTTAAAACTAATATTTTTGTGTCATATATAGTGTACCATGAATTTAATAAATCAATAAAAAATATTAGGGTATGTTTGAAAGTTCTATATTTGACATTAAATACTATCATCTAGATTTTAAACTAAATGAATTGTGTCAAAAATGACAAAAATGATATTTTATGTTAAATAATATTTAAATAAATTTATAAAAAATAATAAAAATACTTTAATATAAAAATTAAAATTATAAAATTTCAAAATTTTTAACCCATATACTTTTATGATTCCATTTTTACCATATTAGTAAAATTATGACTATATAATTTTAAATAAGTTATTACCCCAATTAAGGTTAAAATATGGTAACTAAGGGGTTAAACCAAAAGATAATGTTTAAAAATTATATATACCTAAATAATATTTTTTTGGGTGAATATATATAGAACATATACACCTTTTCATTTAATACATTTCATTTTGGAACCAGTATACATGAGTTATAAAAATATAATATTATAATATTTCTTGTATTTTCAAAAAATGTCATTAGTGATATTTTATAATAAAATATATAAAAAATAATAAATATACTATATCTAGTAAATATAATGGGATATTATTTAAAATTTAAAAAATTAACCATTTATGATTCATTTTTTACTTTTATAGTATCTTTTATTTACCCCTAAAGTGTAAAAGATCATTGATATCATAGTAATTGTCAAAATGGGTTAGCAGTGGATGGGGGTAAAAATAAAGAGACCAGGGTAAAAAAATAATATAAACATGTAAAAATTTCATTGGCTAAGTTTATTTAAAATAATACCCAACTTATATTCTAATTATATCAATTTTGGCCTCTTTTAAGAAAATAAATTTAAATAAATTTATTATTTTATGTAATTCCGAAATACCCCTCCCCTAACTTGTAAATGGGAAAAACCTCTTCTATCCTTATCACACATTTCTATAACTTTTTTAGGCTAATAAACAACAAATTTTGTCTAAAAATTCACTCCCCTATTCTAGAAGTAATATTTTGGGAATAAAACCAACCTTAGAGGGTTAAGGTGCAATGTAATGGAGGTTTCCTAAATAAGGGGAATATCTTTTAATAGAATGATTTAATTTTAAATCATCTATTAACTCCATAAAAAATTATTGAAACATGAATATATAATTAAAATATCATATTAAATAAATTTATATTTTTTAACCTAATTAAATAACATATATCTATATTTTTCTCCCATTATATGAGAAATGAAACCATCATGCCTCTGTATGGAAGGCCACGACCTCACGAACAAATGTAATTCGTTTTCCTTTAGATCTTAATTTGGATAGATATAATGATAGATTTAATATTTATATATTATATTATTGAAATATTGATCATTATTTAAATATAATATATCATATACTTAATTATCAAACCATCCATTCAAAAATCATAACATTTTTCATGCATACATGTGGACTACTTCTTACATGAAGCGATGTGATTCATTTTCATCCCCCCTTCACATTAATTATATATAAAAATTTATTAGAAGATAATATATAATATGTATGATATGATACTAATTAATTAAATTTAAAATAACATTTATGTTTTTTTCTAACTTTCCTATTGATGAACCGAAATGTCACCTGAGCTAATGTATGGTCTACCATCTCAATGATTGTAATATAGTTCATTTTTATAAGCATATTTCAATTTTATTTTAAGATTAAAATTTATGTATACAAATTATTATTATTTCCAAATAATTATTTTGAATATTATGGAATAATGACCTCTTTAAGCATAGTCAACCTATCGAAGTCATTTTGAACATATGATCCAACTATCATCGAATCATATTATTAGAATATAATACATTAACATATTATATATAACCTGGTAATAATTTATATAAAAGTAGTAATAAAAATAACTTTGTTAATCAAAATTTCAATAATTATCAGTACTTGATTATTCTTGAAGATAATCAATGTAAGTAATGAGTCATATTTTAGGTAACCGACAGATTACATTAAAATTTTCATTTTAAATGTTTTAAAAATTTATTTTAAAAATATTTTTCTTTTACGTACATAGTCTTAAAATTATTTTATAAATGTATTTATATAAACCTAAATGATATATAATGGTCATTTATTAAATTTTTTACTTTCTTTAAAATGTTTTAAAAAGTAATATTTTTATATGTATCATGTGGAATGTTTGGGAAAAAATTCAAAATGAATTATATATTTTAATGTATATGGTTTCAATGGTTTTTCCAGACCCCATAACCATTATATTATGTTTTTATTCCTTTATAATATTCAAGGTTTTATTAAAATACAACCACTAATGCACATTTTTTCTAGGTATTTGATTTTTTAAAATGGTTTTTAAAAAGAAAAGATGTTTTGATATCCCAAAGTGTATTACATATGGGTTAAAAATAGTTTTTCAAATTTTTTATTATGAAATAAAGAATCATTAAAATGAATTATTCATGATATGTTACCTAATAAATATATAATATAATTGGTGATCATGATATAGCTTGTACTATGGGTGAGCCTGAGACATCATGTATGACATTTGATCATGATACCACTAATACGATGGGTGAGCCCGATATAGATCTTCAATTCCTTGAGTAATGTTCATTACCCTCAAAGGAATAAAGGTGGTAGTACAGAAAAAACAATTTACAATGGATTTAACTATTATACATCTATTTCTAGCATGAGATATAAATTTTATTCTCTATTTTAACTAAAATGGTTTATATTTTCATGCTCTCGGTTTTAATGGTTTTATTTGAGAAAAAATTGTGTTTTTTCATTTGGATATTATTTTTTCAAACTCTAAAAGAATATTTTGATAATGATTTAAATATTATGGGTTTTAATTATTTTTAATAATATAATATATTTTAACATTTTATGTCCCTTAATGTTATTTTTTTCTCATGCAAGGTTTTGAAAATATATTTCACAAGCTTTAAGGATGAATGAACAAGTTAATATTATCAGATTTCAAGATAGCAGTGTTTCATTGAGAGAGGATATCATGTCTATATAAGGAACATATTTTATGGGAAAAAATATATAATATGGAAATTTAAACAATGAAATATTTATGATAAATTATATAAGTATACAAATATAAAAGATCCTTGGGAATTTAAGTGAGCTAATATTTAATTTTAATGTCATATGTTTTCTAGAGTTAAATTTGAGCCATGTTTCTTGGCGTGAGAGAATAAAATGTAAATATGATTCTTTTCATAATAGATCTAGGAGTGAAAGATTTAATAATTACATAAATTAAAGAGGGGTTTTACTTAAAAGGGTGTTCAAAGGTGAGAAAGAAAAATTATTATTAAACAAATGTAATTTTTGATATTTATATATATGTAAGATTGAAAAAAAAAAACTATTTATATTTAACATGAAGCCTTTTATAGAATGGAAGGAAGTAAATGTAAACATTATAAATAATCTAATTATTATACTCTATAATGTGACCATATGTTGACTAGGTCTCACTAATGGGATTTTACACTTTGTAAAGACAAGTAATGAAACATCAAGTAAATATGAAGATTGTTTCAGTATATGGTGTTGATAATTTCTTATAATTTTAATGTTTTGCTCTATATTATAATTTTATAATGAAATACAAGGTTCCTATTATTATTATTCCATATTTATTATATTTACCTACTATTTTTATCAAAATAATTATTTAATGTTTTCTAGTTTTATGTTTATCTATTTAGATACTTTACCCATAATATTCCCTCTTTTGTAGAAATGTTTTATTGAAAATCATTCACTAATTAGTGTTGATTTTAAAAATAGAAATAGAAATTGTTTTTTTGAATTTCTAAACTATTTAATTTTTTATATGGAAAATAAAAAATCCTATTTTTTATATTTAATCTAAAAATAGAAATAAATGGAATTAAATTAAGAGATAAAGAATATAGAATGGATTCTTTTAAGTATAACTATTATGAATCATGATTATCACAAATAATTATATAATTTTATATTCATGATTATTTTTGGATTTGGTTTTCTTATGGATTGAACATGTTCCAAGGATGGTGGTGATCATTGTGTCTTAGGTTTTGTTTTTTACCTTACTTCCTTTTCCATTTTTTATCTTATATATTTATTAGTTTGTTTAATGGGATAAATCATTCCCAAACGAGTTAATATTTAATTCAAGTGCTATTTTAAGATTTTGTATATCTAGAAGTCCCCTCAATATATATAATAGGATAGATCATGTGTGGGATGGTGGGAATATCTAGGTTAGATGATGAAAAAAATGGAATTTGTGGTGTATCCCAATTATTTTCAACGACGGGTTGTCTGGAGTTGGGGTTCTCCAAACATAAGACCGAATCATGAGTGAGATCTGGATCACCACCCTTTAATGATAAAAATTGAGTTACCAGTATAGTATGAGATGGTTATGTATTTACTTTGAAAATTTAGAATAATTTTTTTAACCATTAATACAATATGTGAATATTTTGAGTTACATTTTTTTGAGAGTTCTTATGTTATTGTTGAGAAGATCCATGGTTGGAGGGAAAATTGGTAGGAAGCAAGGGGATGAAAAAATAATTGGCTTGTTATGTAAGTTCACATGTTTACTGTTAATACTTTTCGGGAATATTCTAATAGAAATTTCATGAAAAGTTCTCTTCAAACATAGTAATTTCACCAAACTAGGCATAATTATGAATATTTAATATATTTTAATTATCATGTTCTTCAGATATTTATATATATATTTTTATTTTTATGATAGATCTCAGATTTTTAAATGTTTCACATGATAGTTTGACATGGTTTATGTAATATATATATGATATTTTAAAATAATGTCCTCTAAAATAGTTTCTAAAAGAGGTAATATTTTCCAAAAATAGTGGGATATTTCAAAGTAGTTTTGATTCTATGAAAGAAAAACCATCTGTTATAAAGAAATTTTTTGTTGGAAGGGATGTGATGATTTAAAATAAGATTTCAAAATTGGGAAATTTGAATATTTTTGTGGAACTGTGTTGTATATTTTCTTAAAAATATGTTTTTGGAAATAATTTAATTCAGCGAATTGTTTAACTCTATATGATGACATTTCATTGAATAATTTATTGGATAATAATTTATTTCAAAAAAATAAATTTTTATGAGGACATTGAATTAAATGGTTCCATTTTTTTGGAATATAAAAAGTGTATTTATGGATATGGTTGATATAATGAGATTATAGAGGTTTTAATATTATTTTATATTATTTTGAGAATGATATATGTGTTTGGGATATAGTTTTTACAGAATTTTAAATTGAATCATTCTTTAATTGTGATACATGATTCTTGATTTACGAGTACCCCCCACAAAGTTCTATGGATCCTTATACGGGATTTTTGGGAGAGTCCTCGTTAGGGTACCCTTTGTATGATCATATATCAATCTATTGAATTTATTTATCCAATATTAAAATTGATTTACGTGGTCTTCATCCTCTATTTTAGCATTCAGATTTCATCCATATGATCTAGTAGTTAGAACCTCATTATTATTTTGAATAATATAGGAATATGGAAATGATGAGGTTTTCTTTCAATGTACTGAGGATATGTTCAATCTAATTGAGCATACAAGGCCTTATAAGATCATGTTTTCAAACATTATATAATTTTTTTGAGTTGGAAGTAGTTAAAGTCTGTTATTCGGACCAAACCATAAAAGGAAAACCTGTGGAAGGATTTGTTGATTTTTTATAAGATTGTACATCCCACAAGATATGAGGATACTGAAGGTGATAAAAATATATTTTTCACTAGAAAGGTGTGGTGTTGGTGTATTTTAAGTGCTTAATTGAGTTGTTACCATATCATCTACATCTAGATGGAGATGAATCCTTAAAGTCTTGATACTTTGGAAGTTTTCTTCAATAATATCTTCTTTTGGTATTGTTTTCACTCCAAATTGACCACTATGATAAAATGGGAAGGAATTAATTTTAAATAGAATCTATATTGGATGGAGAAATATAATTATTTGATTTATATGCTTTCTTTTATAATGGTTATTGGGGTTCTAGTAAATGTAATTGGAAGAAAGACGGTTCTAGCCTATCAAGAAGTCAATTGAAAAGGTTGATGTGATTTTTTCACCAAGATTTATTGGGGATAAAATTATTAGTGTTCTATAAATCAGAAAAGATATGAAAAAATATGTCTTTATTTTAAAAAGCACAAAGGCCTTTTGTACATGGGCTCTACTAGAACATGGGGATACTCCAATAGTTAAAAACTATTGGTATATGATTTGGTAACATTTGTATTGAATGTACTAATGGTTCTATAAACCATGAGATATAGTGTCATTGGAATTGTAATATACCAACATCTTCTAGTGAACCATTGGTACATAAAAAACATTTTATCTATGTTTTTATGAAAATATTTGTAAAGAGATACTCAATTAATATAAAATATTATTGGAATTATCTTCTTGACTAGAAATTATAAAGTTAGTATTATAAAACCATTGATATAGACCGATAATAATGATTTTTAAAACTATTGGTATATACATACCACACATTGGAAGCCAAAATCTTACCCAAAATGTCCTTTAAACATCACTGAACACATTTATAACTCCCAGAAAATTAAATCGTCATCAAAGTCATGCATCTACAAACACCAAAACCGAAACTACTTCCATCCAATATAAAAAATTCCAAAAACTAATTTACACATTAAACCTCAAATAACACATATTCAAAACATCACATATATTAATTCACATCATATATTTAAGAATAAAGTTTCATAAAATTCAGTTAAAAAATATAAAGTACCTGTCTACCTCATCTCCATCAGTACAATTAGTGCCATCATCATCACCATCCTTATGTTCATCCTCACCATCATCTTCTACATCACTATCACAATTTTTAGAAAAAAAATCCTCCCAACCAACATAAGCACCATCTTTCGATGCACCAGATAATTTACACTTTGTTGATATATATGTTTCACAAAACATGGTGGTATCTTGAAGATTTTATGGAAATAAGGCATCCATAAATATTATAAATTCAGCATTGCACTTCTAATTCTTCTCATTCTTTTACAAGACCATTTTTCCTCTTCTTCCTCACTATCATAATGTTCTTCCTTTGAGTGATCTATATCTAAGATAGTGACACATAAAGCTAAAAAGAAGGGAGGACCATGTCTAGTGGAAAAAATACACTTCTATGGTTGATAGTGTACTCTTAAATGGTTCTCATATCCTAATACCATATGAAAATGATCATTTAGATCAATGTTTTCTTTTTTCCTTATCATCAAGAGCATCCAACGAACATAGTTACTAATATACATTAACTATTTAGTTAAAAAATATATATTAAAATTTGAATGAAATAAATTATAACTTACAATTTGATTTTGTGTATATTTTTTAATACGATTCCATATTTCTTATTTTGTCTTAAGAAAAACTGTTTTTTTCTCCCGAGAAACTCATCCAAAAATATCCAAAACATTCCAATGGAATGAAATTTAATGTTTAAAATCATCATTAAAAATTTGTTTTTGTTAATGAATTACATAACTAAAATCAAATGGATATAATCGATTATGAAATATGATTCATTATAAATATTGATTACATTGTTCTAGTATGATATGAGTTGGTAATCAAAATAAATTGGTATAATAAATTGTTAATGTTTAGAATATAAGGAAATAATGATTTTAAAAATTAGCAAAAAGTAAAATTTAATTTTTATTTTTTATGAATAGAGAGTAATTTAATTATTGAATAATGGAAATAGAATGTATTTATGAAAAAAATATCCAAGATTCAAGACATGTTTTATATGGTAAACTAGAAAGGTGAAATGTATGATATATTTTTTCCTATTAGGATTTTAGTTTCATTTATTTATTTTTAAAGATCATAAATCGGGTAAAAGTAATACAAATATTTTATTGAAGTATAGATATGAATGTGAAATTTAAAAATGTAATTTATGCATGTTTTTTAATTTGGTTGAAATTTAATTCCATATATTTTTTCGCTGATGAAAATATTATGTAAATGATTAGTTTTAAAATTGAGGTGATTAATGGATGTTTAATTAATGTTTAAAATAAAATGGCAATAAATGAAATGAAATTTATATTTCTAGAATTTTATGTTTATTGGTCTATTATATTAATACGTTCATAATTACAAATATTATGGATTTTTTATTTTAGAGTATTAATATTAAATATTGATGAATTAATGAAAATAATGATTTTTATAATAAAAATGGTAATAAATGAAATCTTAATTTTAAAATTTATGATTGTTATTGTGTATAAACAATTCATAATGGGAACTATGTTTTGTGTTATGAATTTTATTAACATTATCAAATATGTAATTTTTTTTGAGAAAGATGATAAATGGTCATTGTGTATTTTTTAAAAACATGAAGGAATTGCATTTATTTTTTTATTTGGTTAGTGTAAAATAATGTTTTGTTATTATTAATGTATGTAAAATTAATATTTTATGTTATGGGAATATTAAAAAAAAAATATATGTTTTGTTTTAAAACATGGATGGTGTGTATATATTTTCCCTACAAGATTTGGTAAAAGAAAAAGTTTGTTTGATTATTTTATGTTTTAATTATAGTTTTTATTTTAATCATTATTGAATTTTTTTATATTAAGTTATCATAGTGTGAATTGGGATTATAATCCTTATAAATAATGGTAACAAACCATGAGGTAAGTGGTTTTGAACTCCATTGTTCATATAATTCAATAATTTAGTGTATTATGGTATATGTGATAATAGAATTATGTTTTTTTATTATGATTTTTTGATATAACATTTGATAATAATTCAAGGACCAGTGTGAAAACATGATTTTTTATTTATTAATAATGAGAACACAAGTGATCATATGTTATATTTAACATATAATATTGCAGAAATGAAATATTCTATGAAATATGTGACTTAATTGAGACCTTAAGGTGAATAAAATGTTTTATGATGTTTTATTTAATTTAATATGTGTTATGAAAACATTATTATCTGGTATTTAGTAATCAATTCATGTTATTAAAAGGGGAAAATTGATGTAATAATGATGATAAATGTGTTAGTTGTTGAATTAATAACACTAAATCATATTATTGTGATCAAATTATTTGTTTTAACAATGATGATTGTGTGGTGAGTATTAATTAATGATATATAATTAATTTCATAAATCCTGATGTTCCATGTTGACATGTAAAATGTATTTTACATAACTTACTTTCTTTTCTGTGTTGAATAAGTTGTTTTCACTTCAAGAATGTAATTAAAACAAGAGAACAAGAGTGGTATTGGTGACTAAATTATGTGTATGTTTTATTGGAGATAAAGAGTTAAAATATCATAATAATTTGTTTAAAAAATGTTTAAATATATAAATATATAAAATGTACAATTCTATAATGTATGGAATTTCCTCTCATAATATTCTAAAAATTCCTCACATCCACCTTTGAGTTACAAATACTTTTTGTTAATGACTATGGGATTTTATAGACATATGTAAAATGGGATTGATTGAAATTTATAATTACTATAGACTAGTTATATGATTTAAAATTAATTATTATATTATTAATTAATAAACATGAAGACATGAGTCATAGAGTGGTGTGTTTGAGTATTGGGAAATAAAGTATTATTAATTTGTTATAATTAAATATGTTTTTGGTATGGGGTAATGTAAACATTAAATAGTGATTTGATGTGAATACATTATTTCTAAATACATTTAATGAGTGACTATTAATCATTTTTGTTTTAAAAAGTATGGTTTTTATTTTATAACTTCAAATTATGAAATTATCGAGAGAAAATGTTATGGATGATTTTTACATGGATGCGATTCTTTTGTTTTATTTTTTTATTAAAAAAAATTAAAGCTCAAAAGGAATAAGTATTTCATAATTCATTAGATATGATTTTCATTCCAATATTTATGTAGAGTCTAAATATGATTATAATCATATTTTATGATTTGGGAGAATATATGAAAGTAGTTTTATATTTTTTGGAATTTGGAACCAAGATAAAAATATCTAGGTCTATAGGTGTGTTTGGGTAACTATGAATGAAGTAAGTGTAGTTTAAAAGTAATTTGTCATTCACTCTAAATAAAATTTTACTACATTATATATTTTGAATATAGTATTAAAATACTATTACGCTTTTTTTAATAATAAGAATATATTTAAAAATAGATTAATATATTTCTATAGTGGAATTTTTATTTCAATTTCATATTCAAATTATATTTATTTCTTCTAATGTGTGATATATCCTATGATTCGTGCATGATTTTTTTAGAGTGATGTGTGATATAAAAAAAAATACTTATTTCAATTTATACAAGTAATCATGAATATTTTTGAGGGAAACGAGAAGAAGAAGTGCCTATGTGGATCGCATGATGAGAAGAATTAACCTACAACTATATATGCTAAAGAATATTTTATTTATGAAGTTAAATATTAATTTATGTATAAGTTTTAATAGATAAATTATTTATCGATGATTAAATTATGATTATCCACAATATTATTTAATCGGTAATCTGTGATATGATATAGAAATTTCATGAGGATGGTATTTAAAAGTTGTTGTTTTTTGTGATTACAGGGATTAAATAATGAGATTAATGTCATATAAACAACTCATTAAACAATAAGGTTGTGCTAATATTTTTTTAAGCATTTATCATATAAAAACTATTTTTTTATTTATATAGATTAATCAATAAACATATATGAGGGGTATAGCGTTTTTATTTTATTCAATTGAACACAATTTATTTTATAATATTATTTTATAATTTTTCTCACACACTAATTATACGTAAAATAGAAGTATTTTTCTCAAAATTCTCATAATATCAAAAATCATTAGATAGGTTCTTCTTAATCCTTCATTAGGAAATGGTTGTTATTCCTCAACATCCAGAGAAATAGTTTATAATTTGGTCCCTCCATTGATAAACTATAATGGTTTCCTAACACAAAATATAAATTTTCTATCTATACTATAAATAAGGTTTTATTGTGTGTCTAATTATATTTTTGAAATAAAAATAGTTTAAATAAAATTCAACATTAATTCAAATTCATAATTCAATTCGTCAATCAAATATTTAATCTATTTTTTTCTTCAATATAGTATAATGTTCATCAATTCCCAAGTAAATAAATATAGGTGTTATTAAAAAATAGTAATTAATATAAATAGTTTACAATTAATGAAATTTTATTTTCATTGAATATTTAGATATAAAAATTATAATTGAGTGTCATACCTACTTACTCTAATGTTGTATCATTGTAGTCTGCCCAAAATTGTGGATTTATTTTGTAGAATATTTTTATTATTTTTTTCCAACTCTTCCAAAAAGATAATTTTTAAAAATAAAATATTGTTTATAAATGAAAATCATCCTAATTTTATTTCAAAAACCTCCAATATTACTAATAACATAAACTTGGTACTCTTATAATGAGAAATCATTTCCTGATAATATTATGCTAGACACTCATTTATTATAGTTATAGACTCTAAATATATTCCTACCATAGAAACCCATCCATTATACAATTAATTGTTATAATCTCTCCAAAACTCACATAATTGAATGAGTTGTGATGTCCTCATATAACCACTATAAAAAAATTATAAAAAAATGTGGTACATAAATTTTAATACATATTAATACAATAACAATATAAAAATAAATAAAATCAATTTTCTTAACCATTTATATGTTTATAAATCACTCTTTACATCATTTTGAATGTGTCTCTAAGATAGTGGTATGGTGGTATTGATTTCAGAGTATTTGAAACCTATTTCAATAAAACTCTTATATTCTCACCTAGTTATTCCTATTATTTTATTAAACTCATTGAAATCACCCATTTTCCATGTGGGGTTGATACACACCTCACACATGCATTTACTCCCACATATACAAGTGGATGATCAAACTGTCAAATAAGAAAAACAAATATCATATCAATGCATATTATTTTGAAAATAAAATATTCAAAAAAATTTACTTGGTTTCCATAAATATAATAGAGCATGAATTATTATAGATTACTAATAGACCCCAACCCTCTGAAGATCTTGAACCTGTACTGTAGGAGTGGGATCTAATGTATACTATTGAGCATTAAAATTATTCGAAGTAGAATCATAAGGATCATGAATGTAAAATAGTGGGGATAAGGAAGTACCATGAAATTTATCTCACATAGACATGTATATAAAGCTATAATATAGACGATGAGTAGGAGCCATCATCAGATAAGGGGATAAATATGAGAGGGTCAGATTAAAATAATAGCAAAAATATAGGTGGCTCTAATATCCCATGTACCTCTAATGAAACTGTGGGATAATAATGTGTGATAGATTGTATATATAATGAAGGTAAAAGGTGATATCAGATATGAAAAGTAGTCAGAGTATCTCTAGAACCACCGATTACTTCATCCAGATGTGAACTGATACCACTAGATTCATAAGAGAATTATTTCCTCTTTATTGGTTGATCCTAAATAAAATTCAAAACCATAAACAATAACAAGAAATTATATGTTATTTTTATTAATACTTGAAATTAACTACTACAAATAGGAACCATAAGAACAATTCCAATCACTCTTATACTGTTATTATTTTCCAACATCACCTTCCATGACACATTTTTAATGTTTTTCATTCCCTACATTTGAAAATAATTATGAATTTAATTATATTATCATAACCATTGTTTAATCAAAATATTGATGAATTTTTGACATAAATTAATTAATAAATAACTATTTTCAAGAGAAATTAAGGATACATAGTGAAAAAAATAAAAATATTATTTTTAGTGGGAGGAATATCACAACATTAAAGATGTGTCATAGAAAAATAAACATTCTCAAATTAACACTTCTAAAATGTGTTTGCTATTTTTTTATCCTTCACTTTTAAATTATATCCTATTCAGTTTTGGTTTATAAATTGGGTACATTTTGGTCAATTTATTTGGTTAATTTTCCATTTTTTGGTTAGGTCAATCATTTAATTGGTTTTAATTTTTAGTCTAATTAGTTTAATATCATTCAGTTCAATTCATCTACATTTTTTTCAATTATATATTTTTTGTTTTATTTGTTTGGTAATAATACATTTCAATTAAATATTAGAAAATTAAACTCAATGAAAACTAAAACCATTATATATTGAAAATGAACAATAATGTCACGTTGGATTCAAAATATTTATAATAAATAGTGAATCAATTTGAATTGTATAGTCCATAACAACCCTTGTCGAGCCGAACCAACATAAATGTGAACATATATTGATGATTCTATATATTTATCACCAAAACATCACGCTCACAATTAAATATAATATTTAAAAAATTATTTTCTTTATAAGTATTAAATTGAATTTGATCAATTGGAAATGTTATGGTATCAATTTCATCCCCATTGTAATTAATAATATGTCTTTATATTAGTTTAATAATGAAAAAAATCATAACGCAAATGATCTTTTACATAAATTTTTTCTCCAATTATTCCAATATATATGGTAATCATCTTCAAGAGTGATAGTAATATAAATAACATGAAATACACAATTATCAATAAATATGAAATGTAATGTAAATGAATCAAACCACTTATATTTCACCAGATTGACTCAACCATGATAGTAATAACCCATTATTATTATTTTCTCAATGACTCCATAATAAGATACATTTCCCATCGTGGTTGAGTACCAGATACATTCAAATAATAGTCTATTTTGGTTGTTATCATAAAACCAACATTTTTTTTCTCATGTTTATTTCTCATTCAGTGATAATAAATTTTTACCAATTAATCATATTTTATTTTTAGTAATGAATCAAAAAATTGGGAAGAAAATCCAAAACTATATTTTACTCAGAGACAATGATAGAAAAAAACATAATACCTGAAATATAAATGAATATAAAAATTAACTGAATATTAATTTTATTAATTTATTTTAGTATTACTTCTACCTTAAATGTCAAAACAAGAAGAAAAATATTTTCTATAAAGACTCTCTCCCCTTATAAAACATAATGATTAATGATTTCTATTTACAATTTTCTTATATTCCCTAAAAAGTGGAAAATATTTATAAAAAATTTACTATTACAAGAGATGAGATAACATTTACTTGTTCCATTTATATACTTTGTATAGTAATCGAATAAACCAAAATTAAACATAACTATGCAGTGTCCAATATTTTATTATTCAATGTTTAATGTAGTCAATGTATATGATCTAGGACTTACCCCTATTCGGGGAACTAATGGAAATATATTATCAATTTTCCCATAATGATCTTCTACATATATCATCTGTCTTTTATGTATCATAGTTATATAAGACAATTATCTTGAACAGATATCCATACATTATGGATCCATGTAACCACTCAAGATAGAACCGTTAGGATGACTCCAATTCTTGAAATAAGACCTCAATGTTCAAATATTTCATTCAATTGGATACATATATCAAAATTTAATGTATCCTTTATAAAGTATTTTGGTTGGAATATGGATATTTTGGTGCAACATACAAGTAAAAAATGATAAAGGAATCATTTTATCTAACTCACACAAAATTAATGGGGCATCTTATAATTTTTTTACAATAAATAAATGGAAAACATATTATCCCAATGATATTTTTAAAAATGGGTCAATTGAATATCTTACACCCTTACATTATTAGATAGTAAATGATATATTTTTATTGGAGTTAAATCATCCAGAAGTATGTGATAATCATGAGTATTCAAGGATTTAAGATTCAAATCCCTTATATTAAACCTTTTTTATATGTTTCTTGATTATCCATTTGGATCCTTGATAGTCTCTAGTACTTGTAGAATTTTATTTTCAACAGGTTTCATCACATAAGAAGAACACAAAACATTATATTTATTTTCACTAATACACACAAGATGTATTTTTTTTCTAATACCCCATTCCACTAATTAATTTGGAGATATTATATAATTTTTTGTATTTCCCATTAAATTTAGAATTATTGATATCAATATTTAAAAAATATATTTTGTCAATGTGCATTACATCTAAGAAATGACATAACAATTTGGTTGACCAATAAGGAAATAAAAAAATAATATTTTTCCTTTTCTAATTATAATTGGATTCAGTGGAATCTGTCTTCCTCTTTTTAGATTTTATTAAAGACTTCCCAAATTAAAAACGAATATCATGAAGTTAATTAATCACATTAGTTCTGTATATATGTATAGGTGAATTTTCATCCTCCAATGTATTATAAAAAAGTCAATGATTATTTATATATGGATGATCCACTATAAATAATCATCAATGTTCCATAAAATTGAACAAAAAATATATTTAATTCTAATAGATCACATATTTTTCGTAAAATAAATAAATGAATGTTTCAAATAATTCGCTAGCCAGATATCATTTCATAAGTTGGAAAATCTATTATTATCCAAAAATATTCATCACACAATGCAATATATATTTAGAAAAATCATAAAATATAAAAACAACCATATTCCAATGATTCTTCAAATCATTTATTGAAGGTTTCATGTATACATCTACATCATTTCATGGTATGAATGGTCCATATATGAGTATACCCATGAATGTTGAAAGTTTCTTCATAAAAATCGGTAGAGGGATATTATAATTGTTTTCAAAAACCGGAAATGTTATGTATAAATAATAATATGAACAAATAGATTAAAACTATTCCATGATATTTCCAAATAAACACTACTCCTGTTAGCTAAAAAATCAAGATATTGAGTAGAAAATTTTTTCTATACTCATTCATCTGTTGGATGAAGGACATCATCCATATTCATATTTATCTTAGATTCACTCCCTTACATATTTATTCATATCTAATCATAAATGAAACGTTTTTATAGTGTGATAATAAATGGAATGTTCCACCTTACTTTTTATGTAAAACAATATAGGGTTCTATTAGTATTCTTCTTTTATCTGGATGTTCCACATTTTATAAATTCATTTCATTTAGTCGACTCCACCATGAATAAGTTTCAATAATTTTAGAAAAAATGATTTTTTTTAGAAAATACATGTTATTTTACTAACTTACTTGGAATATAATATTTTTAGGGGGTGTTAGAAACATTTAGGTGTAATTTCATAAAAAAAGATTAGAATATACTCGATGAAAATATTATAAATCTCATACATGATTTTCCATTGAAACATCAAATTAAAAAATAATAGCCATCACTTTTTACTACATTACTGATATACAAGAGTCGTGGTAGTATCTTTCAATTTTTTCAACCTACAAACATAATCAATTTCATTATATTCCTCATGTATGTTCAAATATAAGCCTTTTTGGGATGGAAGACTTTCACTCTCATGATGAAAAATAAACATAAAATATTCATTTAATTAATTTTCTAATCCATTCCTCTCATTTAGATTAAATTTTTTTTGAGATTTCATTTTCTCCCTATTCTGAAATAAGAAATAGTAGTTTGTATGAAACTCATATTTGGTAATGTTGTAACTAACATCATTATGACCTAAAAAATATATTCCAAAACCTTTATAAAATGGGAAGTGTATAAGACATCTATCTGAATCATTATTAAATGAAAAAAATAAACATTTATCTAAATGGATTTGACAACTACTTGAGATCCAATAAGTTTCATACATCCAAATTCAATCCAATATATAATAAAATATTATATTTCATGGTATAAAATAAATTAAATAACATTGACTTAAAAAAATATATTTAAGCAATAAATAATTCCTCACATTATATAAAACTACAACTGATGTACTTGTCAATAATTGAATGAAAATATAAATGAAAATAATATTAAACATATATTAATAATACTATTAACATAATACCATGATATTTAATTCCATTATTTCAACGAGTAACAAATATAAATAATACAACTAAATATTGTGTTTATAATATTATTTTTCATTTATTATTTTATCTTAAGGATCTTTTCAACTTATGTTATTCTTATTATATAAATTCATGTATAATATATAACTATTTCTGTGAATGAATATTATAAATCACATAAAAATTATGAATTTATATTGGAAAAATTGATAATTAGTGTGTTCTCATATTGAGGGATGTCAATGTGATTCCTTCTAATATTTACAAATCACCACACAAGAATTTATATTTGGCTATCTAGAATTTGGTATAGATCCATTTTTTGTTGAATTATGTTTCTGTTATAATGATTTCTTGTGGTTTTATGATATTTTTTACAACCAATTTATGTAAAAAATCAATTTTCAAATATACTTTTATTTTATAGTTCAATAAAACTAATACATAGTTTCAATAAGCTTTCTATATTATAGAATGAAATCAGTAGGATTTTAAATTCATAGTTTGGATATTACTAGATTTAATTATGATGTTTTACAATTGTAAATCACATGTTTATATATATTATGTAACGCCCCTACCCCAGTTACCTAGAGTCAATGCATTATTACATAACATTGGCATGATCACAAAAGATCACGTCTCGAAAGACCGATTAGTTTAGTAGCCTTGGAAACACTAGATACATTCATAAGTCTTACATTACATAATAAAGTGAAAACTACAACAACATCTTGTCTCCACACTCATATCCCCTTATACTATCCCTATAGGTCATTCATAAAATACTTATCCACATCATGGGAAAAATAAAACATAGAAAGGGGTGACCTCAAATTCCCAGTAAGGATAACAATATAGAGGAAACTTTCATAAATAGGCATAAACATTTAAGGAAATGTATAATTAAAAAAAAATCCCTTTAAACTTGAGCTTAAACATAATATGGCAGAAATAAAATGAAATAATTCCATTTAATTATTCACATGGATAATCTTCTAATCGAATGATCACATGTAATATCAATAACCACTTTCATAATGATGGAATTCATAATTCCAAACTATCATAACCACGTAGCCAAGGCCTCGTGCCAAGACTACAAATAAGATTTTGTTAAGGCCTTGTGCCAAGACACTAGTTTGTCTCATGAGACCTACCGATGCATCGAGGAGTTATAACGGGCTCCACCCGTCACTTATTAAGTTCAATGCATTTCTCATATGAACATGTTTAAACATAACATAAACATTCATATTAAAACTAGCATACGAAATGTCAATAAATTCTCCATAAACCATTAATGGTATAGAAATAACACATCCACAGTCAAACATATCAAAAAATCTTCAATAAAATATGGAAGTTTTTTTTCATAATAAATCAACTTCAAATAAGATTAAAATCCATCAGAGGATGTTGACATAGATGAAATCAAAACTATTTAAGAGAAATATCTCTTTTTTGAAATCATTTAAAAGTCACACATTTATAAAGGATGTAATTTAAAAGAGATTTTTGAATCATTGTATCCCATACCACTTTGAAACTTTTGAAAATAAATATCATTTCAAAACATTCATGTCCACAAAAATAAATCCTTAAAATCATTTTGGAAACATGGAAATTAATTAAAAAGATTTATAAAGATAAATCTTTAAAACATTTAAAATTATGATCTTGATAAAGTGTACCTTTCACAAATTCTTAAAATATTCATTTTGAAATTATTTAAAGGTCACATAATTATAAAATAAAACATTTACTTTAATAATATTCTTATAATCTTGTGAGGGAAGCTTCAACGATTTTATAACGGCAAAAAATAGCCGCACCTGCTGTATAAGTTAAAAAAACATTATTACCTTAATTTTGTCGAAAAGCTTAAAAAAGAACTTGTTTGGAAAACAACAGAAATATTCCTTTATAAACTTCTTATAAAAATTAAAAAATGGTTTAAATGACTTTAACCCATATTCTGTAAAATAGTAATAATGTTTTGAAAAACATTTTTAAGAAACATGGATGTGGATGATAAAGAGGTCCCAGTAGATAATTACGTATAAAAAACCTTGGATAATGAAGAGATTGTGAAATAATCCCTTACCTTGTAATTTTCCTTGGTTGAGGGTAGGTTAAAATCCTGTATAATGGTGAAATAATTGTTATTAAATTATAAAATAATCATATACATTAATATGATATCATATATGATCTTTTAACATTGATTTATTAATAATATCTTAGTATTATCATCGTTTAGGGTGTTAACTTACTCGTTTTATTTTATATATTTTGTTACACAATCCGTGATTGTTATGGATAGGTTGTATATTTTTCATATCCATAATGATATCAAGTCCTTAAACATTATTTTTAATCATCAAATGAGAATTATAATTGCATGGATACAATGATGAATGAATCTCATCCCGTTCGTGGAGGTGGTAGTCCGTACGTACACACGAGCGACAATATCATTCTTTTGATATTAAAATAATATATAATTGAATGGTATATCATATATACAGAATCATTATCATGTTATATTTATTAGTTACATCAATTACATATCATTATCATACCCATCCAAATAATAATGTTTTTGAATAACAATTACACCACGACGTGGAGACGGTAAGTCGTACGTACGCACGTATGGTGACATGTCATTTAAAGGATGGATAGAATACTAAATATGGTTGTAGAATATTTATAATAACATAATATTATATATAATATACTGGATTTATTTTTTTAGAATGTAAATAACAAAGAAAGAAGAAGTTGAAGAAGAAAGGAACTTGAAAAAGGGTGGTGAAAACATCACCTCTTCTTCAGGTTCTTCCTTTTGATATGATCAAAATAGCTCCATAGGTTGGGTTTATGATCAAAATAATGCCTCTAGGTTGATTTTAGGAATGTTGAGAGAGTATTTTGGTTGGGTTTTGCTGAACCAAAAGGCTTTTAAGGTGTGAAGAATTGGTTAGAAGTTGTGTCCTTTTATAAGGGGGAGGAGGGGCTCTTTAGAAAAAACCTAAAGTATTAATTTACAATAAATTAATATTAGGTTTCTAATGGATCCAAAGAGAATTATTCAAAGTCTAAGGTGGGGATGGGTCAAAATACATTCAACCAATAGATTTTATAACAGGTTTGGTTCATTACATTAACCTTATCTTTAAGTTTTAACCCTTAGTTAATTAGTTTGACATTTACCATATCACATTATATTTTTATAATATATAGTTAATAAACTTACTATATAAATACAAGAGTACCCCAAGTGGTCCATTAATGATACACCTATCATGATATAATTACGTTTTCCAAACCTTATATTTTTAGAAATAGAATATCAATTAATAATATAATATTTTTCTTAAAAACTCATTTATGTCAATTTTGACACTATTCAATAATTGATTTTTGTTAAAGTCAAAAATACTTTATTAATTAAAAAAAAATTAATTTAATCAATCCTACCATGTCATATTAACCAATAAAATTATTATATGTCATCAAAACTTTCAAATTATGTTTATTTTAACATTTATAATACCAATTGTTTGATTCTTTCATTAATAAGGAAAATACTTCATCATTATAGTGTCATAAATAAATTTAATTATTAAATGTATAAAAATTATAAATAAAATCCCATTATGTAGGAAATATTTTTAGATTTATAATGAATATTTACAGTAGAAAATATATCATATATAACCCTATGTAATTTTTTTTCTAAAAGATATATTCTTATGTCATTTTTGTTTTTACATTAACTTAATTAATATAAAGTGTCCTTATCACCTACAAGTGGCTCCATGAGGTCCCAAAATCGACCCAAATATACCCATGGTCGAACATGTATCATCAAATAGGGTTAGGACACGTTTTACGATAAATTAATATTATTATAATATTATTTTTACCCTTATTTACCGGATTTACCCTTTAACCAAGATAAATAAAATATTTACCGAAGTAATTATTCAAAATGTCTAAAAATAAAAGTTAACTATTTAAAAAACTTGGAAATCCTGATTCCAAATATGGAGTCCATTTTTCCAAATTCAAAACATAGAAGTGGCAGAAATTAATTTAAAATTAATTCCCGCTGTCAAAACAAAAAGCGTGTTTTTAAGAGATAATAACTGTCAAAAGATTGACACTTGTTTATGTCTGGTTTAAATGTGAAATTATTTCCAATGACCAAAATTGTATTAAATGGTAAAAATATATTCTAAATATACTTTAAAACCACTAAAATTCATAATTTATCACTATTAACTATTTGTATTAAAAAACTTGTTTTTAATAAAAATTTAGTAATTTTCACTATTCATCAAAATATAAAAGTTATCCGAAAAGTACCAAAATTTCATCTTAGGATAATTTCGATATTCAGAATCCAAAAATGAATTCCATTTTGAAAGATAAAATGTATATGATTTCAAATAGTGGGTATTACTATTCGTAATAGCTACTTTGATTTTTCGCGGTGTGTTCGAATCTCGAAGTTGCGTACAACACACGCTACTTTATTATTCAAAGAGAAGCATACCATGGAAGCTTGGGGTGTTACATATTAAATAGGGAAAAACTAAAAGTGGAAGTGGGATTATGGAAAAGTATTCTAACACAAAATATTAAAGGAAGTGTACGCAACGATGAGTAAATGTTTGATAGAGGTGATAAAATAATTGAAAAGTAAAAAAATTGAAAAACAAAATAAAATTTATTTGTGATAAAATGTGTGGGAATAAATGGGAATATGTTAACTATTGATGTATGAGATTCAATATTGATCAAGTGAAAGAAATAATGAAAAAATGATGGAAATAAATGCAATTATTCTAAGAGGAACATATTTGTGTTGTTTTTTTTTTGAAATTTTTTTCTATACATAACTGTTTATTATTGGATAATAGATCATATTATGAAGGTATAGGGATATATATCAATATTCATCCACAAATAACTTACTATTCAAGTCCTTTTCCAAAAAACAATACCTAAAAGTAATAATAATTTACTTTATTTGAAAGGGCCAAAAAATTTCTATGTTTTCATATTAAATTAATATATTTTGACTCACTAGTTAGATATTGAAAAATTTATCAATTAAAAACTCAATAAAATATCATTTAGATTATTTGAATGTTTTATTTTATCATGATAAAAATGACTGAAAAAACTGAAAATAAGAAATGATTTGTTAAAACAATTCCAAACTGTGTGAAATTATTTTTAAATTATATAAAATGTAAGTCTTATAATTCATGTGAGAGACCAATCAATAAATAATTATTATAGAGGGATTGAGATAACAAAACAATTCACCAAGAAAATAAAATTATCTAGATCACAACAGTCTATATAGAAAACAAGAAAAACAAAGAGTGTGAAAAACCAAGAAATTAACAAATTCTTATTCATTATAAATAATAAATACCCTTTTATCAATATAAATAATAACATTTATAAAAATCAAAAGAATTTAAATGTGATGAAAAATAATAATCTACACAGGTGTTTTAGACCTATGAAAAACAAAATTTACGATTAATAGATGATGAATGATTTGGAAGTCACCTATAAAATATTCAATAAGGATGTGTTTAAAACTCAAACTATGGATATATTGCCATTGGTTGGTAAGAAAATTGAAATTTTAACTCTTCAGGGTTATTCTACATGTGAACAAGATGGGAGAACTCAATCCATGCATTCTGGGTAGAATAAGTTTGAATATAACACTTATTTTTTAAAACCATTAGTATATCTATATCAATCAGAAAAAATTCTAAAACAATTGGAATATGATTTGATTAAAATTAAATAATCAATGGTGATATTGTACCATTGGAATTAGGTCACCTAACAACTATTTTAAAAATCCATTATCATATGACTGTGGGTATAGACCACTATTCTAGCAGTGGTGGTTCTCTAAATAACCTGTAAATATTCTTAATTGGGTATTATAGAAAGATATGTGGAGCTAAATATAATCCCTCTAAGTCCATTCTAGTTGAATTTAGGAGAAAAAGTTCCAATAAAATATCCATTTGATGTATCTTTGGTGGTATAATTTATATATTGTGAATGATAAACTCAATGGTGTTTTATTTTGATTTGATTTGAAGATGATAGGGTGGATATTTATCATTTAAAGTATCTATTTTGGTTAAATTAGTTTTTAGTCTTGTTGATTTCATTTCAGATTGCTTATTTTTGGTGCCTTAACATTGAGAGAGCCTTAGAGCAATGTAAAATTTGGGAGTCATAATTTAAAATATATATTAAAATTATGGTCATACATACATCAATTAACCCTTCTATTAGATGAGTGTTATTTAGTGATACTTGTGTAGAGTAACATCACATTTTTGGAGATATTTAATGCTTTTAAACATGGAAATACTAATTATCATCCGGATCCTGACCCAGACCCACCCATGAAATGAAATATGGACTTCAATAATACATTTTTTATAGGTATGTTCTTTAGTTTTGTTCCTTACCACATATTTGCATCATTTCGTTAGGGTATTCCATGGTTTTGGGATCCTTTTCTTATAGTTTTTATAATTTCATTTCTTTTTGTGAAGGTTGTTATCAGACTAGTGTTTACATTTACACATTCAGTTTTGGACTCATTATGGCTTCCTCTACCATTGATGATTTTGATTATATTAACATTATCATGATTCCAATTTTATCCTTAGTTAGTATCATTTCTTCTATTTTTAATACTAATGATTTTTGTAGGGTTTGTTTTTCTCGTTTCCTTGGTCAACTTATTTCAATGGAATTAGAAAGACAATAAATTATTATGGAGGGTATAAGTGTCACACCCCAACCAAAAACTACTCTTATAATTTGATTATTTTTTTGTATATATTTTTTAACTCTCTCTTCATGTTATTTTTCATAGAGTTTTATAAATTCCAAATGGTAAAAATCATGTATCATGGTTTATGCACATAGTTTTACAAACCATGTGATGAACATGTGACAATAAGTGCTATTTTAACAAAGATAAATCTAATTGTTTTTTCATTTTTTCTCTAACTATGCAGTTATCCCATGCATAGTGCTCCCGGATCCTAGTATATATAACATGGTTGGTGCATGGTTTGGAAATCAATGGTGCAAAACTAAGTAAAATAGCACGAATTCATTAAAAATAGTAATTTACCTTTTACATGTTGAGTTATTTTAACTAAAAAATTGTCCCCTTCTCCCCTATTCATCCTCACACATTATGTGGGGTCCTCCTATCATCTCACACTCATCTCATTGGAAATTTCATGTGTATTAATCATGTTTTTATTTGTAATATTATATATGATCACTTATAAGACCTCTTCTTTTTCTCCTCCTTTTTTTCTTTAGTCCTTTCCCTTCCAGGGTTTTGGTGAGATAGGGTTTACATTTTTATGATTTATACATGGTAATTATATGATTTTATAGATTTTATTGGTATTCATCACCTATTTGGTCCTCATTGTGGTGGATTGAAGCCACTGTATTCATGAGTAATGAGTTTCCATCGAGTTTAATGTAGGTTACCCAATGTATGAGCATCTAAATTTAGAAATATAATTTCTTGATAGTTTTAATGTCTCGTTTAATCATATTATGTATTAAATTTTTTATATAAAATAGTTGTGATGGATGAAATTGGACTCTTTCTAGTCTTCAAAACATTTTTCATGTTTTCACAATGTGTATTCACTATTAAACCATGTTTTAAAATCCATTTTGAGAGGTCAAGTGTTCCATGTTCTTGATTAATATTTCAATTTGATTTTATCATGTATGTGTGATATACATGAGTATAGTTTTATCTTATAAATTTTTTATATTAATTAATTTGTAATAATATGTATGGTTCTCTAAAATTAATAAAAAAATATTCTAATTTCCACATCCTATGAATATTAATTATACATAAACACACACACACACACACACACATTTTTACATATTCCCACATATTTTTGAGAATATGTTCATTGGGACAAGAGTTATATATACATATATTGGTGCATCCATTTTTAAGTGTAATAATAGTTTCATAACATGAATGATATAGATTCAAAGTGGGTTTTCAATGATTAATGTTTCCATCCACCTATTGAGGCTTGGTTATAACTTGTTAATATTTTCTATGAAAAGAAAAACAATTCCTAAAGCATTCCACATTAATTATATAAATTTTACATGTGCTAAATATTTGATAGGTGGTGTATGATAAAAATTTTATGGTGTATTATTTATGTTTTTTGGAATAAAAAATAGGTTACACCTAAAACTTATTTCCGAGATGATAATATGAAATGATTGTTTAAGAAATTAAATGTATTATATATATATGATATATTGATAAAATAACCTTCATTTTAATAACATTGGGACCTTAGGAAACTAAAAAATAATTCTAGATATACATGATTCTCTATCTTCATATTATTCTCTAGATAGTGGTCATGGGTTTACTAGGCCTAGCTTATGGTAAATTTCCCTCGGTTAATCTAGACTGGGAAGCACCATGTGATAGGGATGATTGTTTTGGTATCCAACACCATTAATTTGTTATAATTATTTATCTCCTTTATATTGTATCCCATTTAGCTCCTAAGAACTAATTATAAATGATTTTATGTATTCAAAATCTATACTATTTTGTGACTCTGTTTTGGAATGATTTTTAGTTTTAGGATTTTCCACTGAGATATTTTCACCACTGTGTATCTTTTTATTTAAAAATTTATATGGATAATTCTCCGTTCATTATTTATGGCTTTAAAAATAGAATGTGAAATTGTTTTATTACTTTATATTTTTTTACATATTTTTTATAATGAAAATAAATTCCATATTTGTAAATGTATTTCTAAATAGAAAGATATAGAAATGTATTAAAATTTAAGGTAGGGGCATGGTCAATTTTTGAAATACCTACTAAGAATTGTGATGCTCAATAATAATTTTATTATTTTAGTTTTATTATTGTATTTGGATTTTAGTTTCACATGTAGTGATTATGTTATGAGGATGGTTCTCACCTCTGAGATCATGTAGAGGAATGTTTAGAAATTTTTATACTTACTATGTCTGTGATTATATTTTATACTTTTCTATTATTAGTTTATAAATTTTTTATGGGATAAATCATTCCCAATAATGTTAAGATAGATTACCAAAAATATTTTACATCCCATAAAGATCTACAATAACCTTAAAAATAATTTACGGGATGGATCAAGTGTTTATTGGATACACTATCTAGGTTAGTTCATGAAAAAATTGTATCTTTGGTATATACCTTGTTATTTTGGATGTCTCGTAGCATCATCTAGGGTTTTTAGAACTCAAGATAAAATCACTAGTGAGTACCATATGACCTCCCTCACTCGAGGACACTTGAGTTACAAGAGTAATTATAGATTAATATGTCTCTAATTTTTAAATGATTCTTAATTTTCTTAATGTATGCTTTATTTTTGTATTTTTTGTTCCCCTTTGAGTTTTTGTGTGTTATTATTGTGAATCATTACATTTTTTCTGTGAAAATTAAGAGGTAAATAGAGGTATCATTACTATTAAAAATGGTATGGAATCCCAGAGGTACACCATGAAACATTTCCTAGAGACTTTTAGTATGACTCCCACAATTAGTCAAAGGACCACCATGCCTTTCGGGAAAATCATGCATAGTGTTAAATTTTTCATATTTTTAAATTTTCATTTTCTCTATGTGTTTTGATTTTTCTTATTCTTTTTATGATTTATTTATTATATTTTAATTATTTTATATGTTATTTTGATGTTATATATGTTATTTTATATGGGTATTTTAAAATGAAGTCTTAAATTTTTTAAAATCAATAGATATATTCTTTATAATAGTGCAATGATTCTATGTTCTTTGGATTCTATGAATGATATTCAGTTTTTGGAAAAAAACTTATTTGTTGATGGAATGGAAGTAATTATTTTTAATTATACTATAGAATTTAGAAATTTATCCCTTTTGAGGGAATTTGTTTATAAATTTTCTTAAAAAGGGGTATCATTGAAATTTTTGACTTTATTAAATTGTTTTATTTTAATTGGTGACATGTCATTGAATAATGAACTGAAAAAAATATTTCTTGAATAGGAATTTTTCTTCTATAATTTAATTAAATGATATATTTAGTTGGGTTTTCAAAATTGGATTGATGTTTGTGATATATTTTATGTGATTTTGGAGTTTCAGCATCATTTGATAATATTAAATTATTTATATATGGGTTTTTGATTGAGATATTGAAATTTTAAATAGAATCATATTTTAATTATGTTTAAATTTTCTCAATTTTAGATCATGCCCCCACTAAGATCTAGGAATGCATTCAAGGGTAATATAGATTGAATCCCCTTAGTTTATCCATTATTTTATCTAGTCTAATCATAATAGATTGATTTATCCACTACAAATATTATGCCTATTAGTTCTTATCCCTTAGATTAACACCATGATTTTATCTAGATGTTTGGTAATTAGAGATTCCCTATTTATTTAGATGGTAGAGACCTATAAAATCTCAAGAGTGGATGATATGTGTTGTGGATATATTCATGTTTCTTGATATTCCTCATCCTATTAATTTATTTTTTTCCACCTTCATGTTATATGTTTTGAGTGGGAGGTGGTTAAAGTAAATTGTTGAATAAAAAACAAACAAGAATCACTTATGGGAAGGCTTCAAGGATATATTTATCTAGTAGTATTCTCATGATGATTTGAGGATTCTAAAGGTGATAAAATTTATGGACTCTTGGAATGTGATTCAATGATGTGGGATTATTAAAATTGTTTCAAAAAGTTGGTATTGAAAATTCTAGATCATGATGGAGATGAATGAATATAGGATTAATTATTTTGAAATGTTATGTAACCCAATATTTTTTGGATATTCCTTCACTCAACCTCGAAATTTATGAAGAAATGATGAGTAAATATGTTCATGATGGAACTAGCATATTTGGAGAGCCAGAGGAAGTTGATGTCTAACCTATCCCCGATAATGGTTATAGTAGATCCAAAAAAGGCATGGGGAAGTAAGCATGGTATGTCTTATTGAGAAGTTTTATTAAATTTTAAACATGATTTTTCTCAAAAAATTCATCTATGATTCATTCCGTGGTTTTTCCCTAAACAAAATAATATAAGTCATAATAAGTCATCATTCAAGAATGAACCAAAGTAATATCATACCCATAGTCATTTTGGGAACCAAAAACAAATTTCTATGAGAGTTTCCGGAAATATATGTGGTACTAGATGAACTCCCTAAAAGATTATTCTATTTAAATTTGTTGAATTTTCTCCTCATATGAACTCTATTTGAATTACATTTTGATGAAAATATTGTCTTTTATGAATTATTCAGTTAGTGTTGTTTCCTTTTCATTATTTGATTGTGATATTATTGATATTTATCATTTATGTTTGCCATATTAGTGATATTGGTTATCTGTCTTATGGATTTATTTAGTTATCCTTGTTTTGGTTTCATAACCTTTGTGTTATCCTTAGAGAAACAATGTTTTAAGTGTTCTAATTTGAAGGTGCTTTAAAAATAGTGGGGTGGCCTTGAATAATTTTTCAGTTTAAATTATATTTGGTGCATAATGCGTCTTATATAGAGTTTGGTACCTTTTTGCGGATTTGTCATGTTTTTTCAAAATGAAAATATCGGTAAGTGGATGAAATCCATCACAATCCTACCGATGATATGAAATTTGGATTTCTATAATATTTTTATTTTGTATATATTTGTTCTAGATTTTAGTTCTATACCATAGAAGAATCATTGTATTTGGGTATTCCTTCAATTTGTGATCCATTTTGTAGAGTTTTTTTATTTAATTTATTTAAATGAAGGTTGTTATTAGGACTAGTGGTAAATTTTGGAAGTTTATTTTAGGTACCTCTATGGTATAATCTTCCCTTATTGATTTGAATGATTTTTAGGTTCGTTTGGTTGTGTTCCTTGGTCAACCTTTCTCTATGGACGTTTTTGGGCATAAAGTTTCATGGTGGAGAAAATTATAACACCTTGACCTAACACTAATAATTTATTTTTTATATTAAATTATATAATAATTTTATCTTAGTTTTTATGTGGGGTTATTTTGAGTTTCTTAGTTTCTAGGCGGTACTGATCATGTAACATGGTTTAGGTTCATGTTTTTTCAAACTACTCAAAGACTATGTGATATGAACTATAGTTTTAATAGATCTCAATCAAATGATTGGTGTATGGTTTCTATAATTTCATTTTATTACCATGTGTAGTTCTGAACGATCCCAATATAGGGTTAAATTTTGGCTCATATTTTGGAAAACTGTATGGCCAAACCACGCATCATTCCAAAAATTTATTTAAAATAATAATTTACCTTTTCAACAATATTATATTTTATCCCATGAATGCACCAGTTCTCCCAAATTTGTCCTAAAAAATTACATGGGATCCAACCATAAATTCTATTGAACTTCATGGTGATTTAAAGTGTATTTGTCATGTTCCATCTGTGAATATTCTTGGTAATCCCTTTTAAGGCCTCTTATTTCTCTCCTCTAATTTTCTCTTTGTTTTTTACCAAACGATAGAATGGGTAAACTAGTGAGTGGTTTCATTTGGTTTTTTGTGGATTTAATGATCTTGGGTTTTCTAATGTTATTTCACAATTATTTATAACCAATTAAGTTGTATTAAATAAACTATTTGTAAGGGTAATGATTTTCAATCCAATTTAAGTTAGGTTACTCAATGTTTGCGTATTAAAATTGTGAACTATAGTTTCCTGATTTTTTTAATGTGTTTTTAACCATATTAACAAGTAAATAAATTATAAAAAATGTTTTTGATTGATGGAATTATAATATTAAAAATTTTATGAACATTTCCATGTTTTCTCTCTGAGTATTCTCTATAAAAGCATAATTCAAAACCTGTTCTTACATGTCTGGCTAGCCAATTTCTTGATTAAACATCCAAATTGTTTTTATATTAATTTCACAAAATACCTAATAATGTTATGGTATTCGAACTATATAATTTGAATAATTGTATAATAGATTGTATGATTCTATAAATATAATCAATGTGGTTTCTAATTTAAAAATTATATTAATATGACTTATATATATACATACATTTTTTAAAAATTCTATTAATTCTGAGTAAATTTGTACATTGGGAAAACAATGGTTATATATATATATATATAAATTAAATTTCATGTTATTGTATATTTAATAATTTTTTCAAAACATAAAATCTGTCGATTTAAAGTGTGTTTTCAATGGTCAAATTTTCTACCTAACTATTATGTCCCTATTGGATCTTTGAATCATTTTTATTACAAAATTAAGAGTATTTTAGGGAATTCACATTAAATTATATAATGTTTATGTGTGGTTGATTTTTTATATGTGTTTTACACCGAACCATGGGATTATGTATTATTTATTTTTCATGGAAAATAATATGTGATCCACTAAAAAGGTATTTTGGAGCTCGGAAATATAATTTTTTTGAAATATAATTAATGATAAGTTTATATATGATAGATTGATAAAAACAAATCTACATATATGTTATTGGATGAATTTATTTTTAATTGATGGAAGGATAGGTAGACATAAAACACTAGCATATTTTTACACTTTTTATAGTGGCCTTAGGTCTTCTAGGATTGGCGTATGAAGATTTCCCGTTGGTTACTATAACATCCCATACTTTTTAAATGATAAATATTTTTCTAAATAAATGTGTGCAATATTAATTTATAAAATTATTATAAACATAGATAATTTGAAGAAAAAAAGAATTAATTCATAAATGAAAATCATTAAATTAGTCATTTAATGAAGCAATTAGAATGAAAAATACTATGATGGGACATAAAATAGAAAATATAAATACAAAAATAAGAAAATTTGGATAACTATGATCAGCTAGAATCATCCCTCCAATTAAAAATTGTATAGAAAAGAAATAAAATATTAGTAAACCAACCAACATTATAAAAAATTGAAATAAATAATCTTGATATGAATTTAGGTGAATAATGAATGATGGAATAAACATGTATTTATTGGATTTAATGTGACAGTTGGAATAGTAATGTAACATTTAGAATAGTAAATAAACCATTGACAATAGTAACCTGACAATTGGAATAGTAATTTAACTTCAAAATAATAAATTTTAATATAAATAATAGTTATTATGAGAAAATTCTTTAAATATTAACATTATAATTCCAAAATGATATGATGATTAAAAAATCAAAGAAAACATAGTGACATTTTTATAAACTCTATTTTAAATTATTTTAAAAAAATGATAATATTTAGTTTAAAATTATAATATCCTTTGAATAATATATATTTTAAAAAAATGAATATAAATTTTAATTATATTATGTTGAAATTTTCCAATGGTGATGTTTTAGTAATTTTTTGAAATACTTCAATTTCTCGGTTAATAGTAAAAATATTGTTTTTCTCATAAGAGTTGTATCTTCAATTACATCATTCATGATTTAATAATTACCAAATTATTTCTAGAACATAAATATTAACCAATTAATATTTAATTTGATAAAATAGTCTTTAATATACAATAAACATGATATCTAAACCAATGATGTACGTTCCAAAATCAAAAATATAATGTATGACATTAAAATATTATTTTTCTTTCATTTTCCACCATTTAAATTTATTAAACTAATGAATTCATAATATAAAGTCATTAAGATTATTAATATTATATAATTTAATTCAAATATTTTTTATGATGTTAAAAATTTCACTATTATAGGGTTTAACTTGGATATATTATGTTATTCAAAATTGTATTATAAAAATACCACCTTCTACAAGTATAATAAACCCTATCCCTCACCCTTTAAAAAAAATCATCCATCACTTTACAAAGAAACATATTTTACCAAAAACCTCTCTATTAATATTTTAGCATACTTAGTGATTTTTTGGATCCATCAGACTCTATGAATCACATGATTTTAGTGTCGTATATAAGAAGAAACATTGAGAAGATGGTAAGCTCAACTAAATTCCTCCTCTCATTCTCCTATCGTATTTTATGTCTTCTACACCCATTTCATAAATAATTATTATAAAAATGATTAATTTTTATTTTAACATTATAATTATTATTTTAACTAACTCTAATTTTTATATTTATGATATATTATATTTTTATACTTCACATTCCCTCTCTTCAGACAATGTCTCATTAATGGTTATTAACTTCTAATGAGGATGTTCCTAATTCATTTTTATCACCAAAATGATGTATGAATATATTAAATTATTTACGTTACATAAATTTAAAAATATATTAGTTTTAATCATATGTAATAATGTATACTTATTTAAAAATGACATTGACCAAAATAGAAAAATTGAAGAAAAACATGAATATAATTAAGGAAATAATGAAATGAAAACACTTAAACATTAATTATAGAAATTAAAAAATATAATCTAATTGTTATAATTTATAAATATTCACAAAAATTAACTTTTGGTTCAATGTTTTAGTAATCCTATGTTAATTATTCATGAGGTAGAAAAGTAATGAATAAAGAGGGATATATTGTGAGGGGATTCACAATCATAATGCCTTTTCTCTGGGTTATACCACTTTCATGACATCTCTTGTAATTTTACCTCACTAATGTTTCATAAATATTATTTCAATATTATTCCCTTTTCTTTTCATTTATATACATTTTTGAACATTGATTTTTTATCCAAGTTGAATGATTTTCCAAAAAGACATTTCATTCCAAAACACATATTTAACTCCACTTGAATTGTTTCTTATTCATTATAAATGATGACATTCATAACAATTAGGATTTCCATAATTAATTTTGGATCACAAATAATATTAATGAAAATTTTATTTTTGAAAACCATAAGAAAACCATAAACTTACATGGGTTATTTATTAATATGATTGTTAAAAATTCTATATGAAATGTATGATTTTTTGAAAAATATGATGTGATGGGTTGGTTTAGAATTATATATATTTACAGTGAATTGAATAATGTGTTATAACTAAATTATATTTTTTTTTTTTATAATTTTTCTATATTTTTTCAAAATGATTTTTATATGATTTATGGTCATATCTTATCTGTGGATGTGATGATAACTTTGTTCACAACTCTATGTGGTATTTGACCACTATGACATGATGATTTTTTTATGCATATAAAATATTACATTCCATTATAAATTTTTTACTGCATTATTATGATTATGATATTATGGTTATCTTATGATGATGATGATTATTGTTCTCACCCAGGTTATATTGATTAATGTCTCTTATTCCTCCTCTTAGTAGGATTTTAGTTCTCACCTTCTATTGATGTATATCATTAGGTTATTTCATGTAGTATGGAAAATACAAGATTTTATAAATATAAGGAATAAGTAATGTAGTTTGGGTCGATCATAGTGGAAGGGAAACCTCTAATCCTACATCAAAGACCAATGTATGATCCAGAAAACCCCAAATATTTGGGGTAGGAAAAAATAATGTTTCTACTATAGGCATAGTGAGAGGTTTCAGCAGTGGTGGAATATATAGTTATTAAAATAGCAGTGGGATACTAGTTAGACTAATCGGGGTTGGTTTAATACTTTATTATTGAAAGGGTATAGGCTTCATCGATCATGAAAGTGGTTGTTAGCCTCGGATGACAGTGTCATTCGATGAAGGATCCTCTTGATGGGATTCAGCTGGTGGTGTTTTCCTAGTCGAAACATGGGAATATATGGGTGATGGTGTTAGTGGAGGGATTTTGTTGATGATTTTTTTAAATGCTATTAGGTGGTGGTTACATAAGGAAGGATAGGTAGTCATCAATGGAAAAGCGATTGGTCCTGCATGGTGCTTCGACTGGAGAAGAGGAAAAAATGAGTGTTAGATATCAAGTGTAGTCCTAGATGAGGTACATAGTAGGAAGAAACTATTAGGAAGGAAATTCTTATTGCAATATTAAGAAGGTATGGATCCATATCTAGTTCTAATCCCCATGTAATTCTTTATGAGATATTTTTTCCTAGCCTGCTTTACTAGTTGGGCGCTTAGAACGTTTTTTGAAAAGGAATAGAAAGGGAGGGGTTTATACTGAGTGTCGTGTCCTTGGGCATTAAAAGGACATGTACTGGGATTTATTCCCATCAGATGAAAATTCATGAAAGTTTACCCATAAACCCAATTAAAAAGTGGATTATCCAAAATTA
Organism: Viscum album; assembly: GCA_963277665.1. Taxonomy (NCBI): domain Eukaryota; kingdom Viridiplantae; phylum Streptophyta; class Magnoliopsida; order Santalales; family Viscaceae; genus Viscum; species Viscum album. Next base: position 1,219,893,898 of record OY728151.1, read on the forward strand.
AATATAACTAATGCCTTCCACGAATTCGGTAAGAAGAAATATTTAAATATATTTTTATGTTTTATTATATATAGGTGATACCTGGGACAGTTTTTTCCAATACACATATACATTGGATCATGGATTTGTAACACTATAATTTTATTTACCATTTCAAAAATTTAATAGTAATTTAAGATAAATTAGTTTATAATAGTTTCTATTATAGATATAGTAAATTAATTTGGGTATTAAGATTGAAAAAATTAGTGAAAACCAAAAGTATCTATCAATGTATAGGATAAAAATCCAAGAAGAAATTTTTTAGAAAAAGTAGAGACAACAATTTCCCATAATATATTCCATTAGATTTAATTATGAAAAAGAATTAATTATTTATTATTGATTTGTTGAAATATGTTTCTTGAAATATTTACTATATTATAAAATGATAGGGACTGAGAGAATCTAGGAAATCAACCAATGTAATGGAAAAAGAAATTATATTCCAAATAAAATCCCCAATTCCATTAGATTTATATTTTAAAAATATATTGTGATGTTTACCCAACGATCTAATGATATGAAAAATAACTTTTACCATACGAAACATCCAATTTTTTCCAAGAAGGGAAAATATGCTATTGAGTCTTTGTACAGAAATTGTCACGAACTGAATCTGGTCGCCATCAATACGGGCACCCAACCTGGCCCGAAATAAGGCCCGAAGGGCGTTCCCAATTCCCACGGGCTGGAAAGAGTTCTCGGGTATCATAAAAAGAAGTTTGGGAACGATTTACCTGAGTTTATAAACATTAAACAACAAACAAACTCAATAAAACAAATATGGATTTTTCATCTAAAACTGTCTTTTAAAAAATATCAGAATTGAATTATATAAGTAAAAACTATGTTTAAAGACCATTAAAAAGGTACAAAACCAAATAATGATAGGGCAAGAACCTCTACAAGGAAAGAGGCACCTCCCTCAAGCCATCTCCACAACACCGCATCCCGAACGACCAATAAAAACCCGAACGGTTGGAACAAAAGTTGTACCCAATCCTACGACAAATAATAACCATGTCTACATACATCAAAAGGTGTAATTAGGGTGTGATACAAATCCCAATAGGATGACACCCCTAAGATATTCCATGTGATAAACATTCAAATATGAAAAGCATGCATGTTTTTAAAAACATGTAATTTCTAGTAACAATTTCTAAAAGATGAAATTAAAAAAATAAGTTTTCAAGTGGGATAATTTAAAGAATCAAAACTACTAAAATGAATTCCAATTATACTGAATTTTACAGCCAAGTATACTGTATTCCAATGATATGTATAAAAGATCAAATGAGCACATGCAATAGGAAATAACCCCTGGGTATAAGGTAGTTGTGGGTCTCAGGTACCTCATATATCGGTGAGAGTAACAATAAAAAATATTAGTTCTCATGCATAAGACAATAGTAGGTAACATAAACATAACCTAGTTGTACCCAATCATCATCATCATAGTTTAGTTAGAGTTGTAAGCATCAATCTTGCTAAGTGAAACTGAGGCGAAACCCCATGGATTCACTAGCATACTAGTACACGTCCACCCACCTAGATACCCGGGGGTTCCACTTGTTCTCTAACAAGTTCCAAAAGTCAATAAATATACTTTTCACATGAAAATATCATTTCAATATCAGAAATTCACCAAAAAACACACATTTATACAACACAAGTCACAAAATTCCACTTTTCATTCAAAATTATTTTGAAATTCGACTCTCACCAAAATAGCCCACAACACTTTTCTCATTTCTTTGACACTTCCAAAAATTAATTAAACATTTTTATTAACCATTCCAAGACATTATAACTAACATAAAAATCCACTCCAATATCTTATAATACCTCTTTCATCCAAAAAATTCATCTTTCAGAACACACTTACACAAAACAGCCCACAACTATGTTTTTTAACTCTCTTTACATTTTCTAAAACATTTCATCACTTTAGAAAACATTATAAAAAACTATTTGAAGTCTTAAATATCCTCCTTAACTTTCAAAAACCCATATTAGTTGAACACACCCCCCAAAAAGTACATATACACCCTTTTACCACTTTTTTTTAACAAAACAAAACATTCATAATTTTCATAAAACAAACTCAAGGGGTGTAACTATGTATTGCACAAAAAACACATTTCAAAAACCCCATTTAAGACCAAAACCATAACAATTCCTATCAAAAATAGAATTGGTAGCCCTAGAAACATTTATAAGACTACATTCAAGTGTTATAAAATAACCATGAATAATACCACAAAAGATACAAATGAAAGAAAACATTTTTATAAAATACTCCTAAGACGTATAACAATATTTTACATATAAAACCTATTTAAAAACCTTATTTTTAATACCAAATGACACTAATAAATTAAAAACCAGAATTTTTAGGCTAAAAAATATTTAGTAAACCAATTCAATAAGTTATAAAATACACCCAAATAATACCCCATGAGTTACACATGAAAACACCCAATTTCAAGTTAAAGAGAAACTATAAAATTTAACACATAACCAAATCAATCATAAAATTTTTTCAAAACACACCCAAAATATAAGGAATATAAAAAATGAGTAAATAGAACAAGCTAACTCATCAACAATTGTTTACACATGGAACAACCTAGCTTTTGAGTCTAAACCCTTGAATCTTGGTGCGAAACATCAACCGCACCTCCGCCACACCACAAGGAAGTGAAAATGAACCCTAAAAATAGAAATTTGACCAAAAATAACCCAAATCAAACATGAGATATGAACCCTAAATTCAAGACACTCTATAAATTTATGAATGAGGGAGAAAACCCTAAGGAGAAGGAATGTATTGACGAGAGAAACACTTACCCAAATAAATCTTGATGAAAATGACCCAAAATCCACTAGCATCTGAATTTTAAAATAGTCAAAAAATTAAGGGAGTTTTGAAAAAGGTTGAGGAGAACATGTAGGAACTGGAATTGGGTAAAAAGAGTAAAAATAGAAGGACTTATGAAACGACCAATTTACCACTTCAAATATGGGAGATTTGTGAAATCCAGAGAGGTTTCTCCCAATTTCGAGATTCTATTGGGCTACAAAGTGGGGTAGGAGAGAATGGGATCACGATGAAGGTAAGTGGTCTCTGTTTGGAGTGGGAATCACCGAAAAAACATAAAAATAGAGTGATTTATTAAATAATTGTACATTATTTTTAATGTAGGAAATGGGCTTTTGGGAAGGCCCAATCCCTTAAATAAAAACTAAAATCCACCATGCTTATAGATTTCAATATGGTCCAAATTAATTTTGTGGTGTTCATAGGTCATGGGAAGAAAAGTAGAAAGTGGAATGGATGAAAAATGTTGAAAAATTATAGAGTTATAAAGGAATCATATTTTATTTTTAAATCTGGAAATAGGCTCATGGTTTGACCCAATTCATGAAAACTCACCAATTACTCCATAAAAGCATGGGAAACCCCCAAAACAAAGCATGAATAGAAATTAAATTAAATTTACCTTTAAAATATGTCATATATGTGACAATTATCCCCACAAATAAAACTTTTCTTCCCCAAAAAAGCCACAACAAGGCCAAAACAACAACCAAACCCTACTGAGAAACCAAGGGGTACTCCATTGCCAGGTTTCACCCCCATAGGCCAAAAGACAACCCATGATCAATTAAGGAAGGGATGCTCTCACAGACAGAACATGAACTAAATTCATTAACTAATAAATTATATTCATATTATATCCCAAAAGAAAACTCCTCAAACACTATCTGAATAGGATTCCAACAATTTACCCAAAAGAACAACAACAATGAATAATGTTACAATTACCTTGCTTAAACCAGACCATTAGGTATTTTCCACTCCCAAAGTTTACCAAAGGAAGGTTTAGGTTATTAGATAGCTTCAAAAATGACTACCTACTTCCAATCCAATACCATGGACCAATCTGAGTTACTATTATGGGGAGACACAAATGGGCTCCCCAACATAAGAGACAACTCAAAATTTCTCGAGATCGAATGAAGACTCTAACTGGGGGAGGCTTGAATGGACTCTTGGTACAAGGGGGTAAGCTCCCATTCCACATTTCCAAAACATCACACACGAGACATAGAGTTTGTATCCCCACCATAATAGCATACCATATTAACAACCCACATGGGCAGGCACAGAAAGACCCCAAAATTTAAAAATATGGGTCGATCGCACGGTTAGTCTTCATAGTTTGGGAAACCAAGCACTAACCATGGGGATCATTAATTCCACATGGATTCCTAGAACATGAACACTAATAATCATGCACAAACTATGTTCTCAACCCTGAAGACACTTGAGGTTTGAACTATTCCCATCTTTCATACTAAGGATATGACTTTGTACAAGGGTTTAAAAGACCCAGAAATTTCCCCTGACTATGAGCCAGCTTCACTCCGAGACCTATGGTTAGAGCTCAATGATTTAATCATATTTTTCCTCAATTTTAGGCTTTGGAAACCCCCTTAATGAGGATTATTCCTTTGTTTCAACCAACAACTAAACTGCAATACCCAATAAGTTTTCGAAGATATAACACATTCCAAACTCACTTTACCCAAACCTGATATTTCAATGAAATAAGGGATTAGAATATGCTTGCAAAACACACCTTGTTTTTTGGGTTGAGAAACAATAGATGTAAATAACACCTATAATCAACTTACTCTAAAAGGAAATATTTTTATGTTTTTCCAAGGGAGACATTCTCCCAACATAATAGAGACTCTCAGCTGATTGCATGACCTTCACCTTTACGGTCAATCGAGCACATGACGTCACAAGGTTTCACTGAACATGAACATTACAATTGATATAAACAATGCATGGAGAGGGGACTTATATAACATCCCTAAATAACACTAAATTTTAAAATGTTCCCACAATATCCTATCAAGACAATATTTCCCACACTGGTGGTCTAACAAGAACTCATGCTTCAAAGAAACTGTGAAGAACCTAGAGTCCCTCTTAGACACCATCGAGAAAATCATCCACACTAACAACCCAGACCACATCCACCTTCACCGAATCAAGAAGCTTAATAAACTAAGGCCTCTTTTAACCTTCCATGCACACTCTTCTGCTATAAGATAATTATAAAAACATAGAAAATCAATGTTGAAGACTCAATCTATAAATCTCAAAAAAAAATCTTATATTGATTAACTGGATGAATTTTCCAATGGCGAAACAATTCGGGTTGCACTTCAGTCATGGAATAACCCTTAATGGGGAATACCTTACCTAATGATTAAACCTAAGGAACCAACCAATATGGTCAATTGGTCAAGACACACCAAAAAATATATCCAAACACATGAATGGAACCTCTGTAAAGGCAAACCAAATCATTTCCCAGAAGAGACCACTAACCGGCCCTTCAACACAGCTTACCAGCAAAACACAATCCCAAAACACAGTTCAAACTGTAGGGGATCTTAGACTCAAAACATCCAACAACATCAAAATTTTCAAAAACACAAAATACACACCATCCCAAACTATTCATCAAGACATCATGTTTTTCCTTTAAAATCTTATTTTAAAAAACAAATGGTTCAGTGTTTAGCGTATCCACCAATGGTACCCCATGGGCCTCACACATGCATGTTTCTGTTCCACACCGGGAACCCTCCTTATATCCATCGTGAAACTCATCCAGTCATTACATTAACCATAATTCATCCCATATAACCCCATGCATGTGGTCACACACGAAAATACCAAAGGTTAATATAAAAACTCATTCCACTTTTCAAAACCAAAACAATCAACCAGTACTTTTTTCTCAAGACCGCTAACCACGAAATCGATCCCAAATTACTACATTAAAAGAAAATTTTTAGAAATGAACAATAATTCCAAATAAAACTCAATTTCAAGTTATTCCCATCAATTTCAAAACATCTCATCCCATTAAAACCCCTTTCAATAGTTTACAAAATCTATTAGAAACAATTCTTCAAAACCAACCTTGACATAGTTCATGCTTTCAAAAAAGGTGAAAAAACACCATCTTCCATTCCAATAAAATTGTGAAAATTAAGTTATTTTGAAAAATCTAACCATTACTAGTTTATTAGATAATAATTTAACAAAAAATTTCCACTTCTTAAAATCATTTCACTTTAAAATCAAAGTTAAAATATTTCAAAACTGAAGAACACAAAGAAATGTGAGAGGAAACTAGTTTCAGTTGGTGACTTGGAAATATGTTTGGTGGCTATATTCCAATAACATAACCATCACATAGTGTATTCTAGGGAAATATCTCAAGCTCCACATGGATTTACAGACCTTGCAAGATCACTGATACCACTAACCCAACTCTATTTTCATTTCCACTAATCATCATGAAACCAAGAAAACCAAAGGACTCAGAAAAGTCTTGACTTCCCCTAGTGACTTGAATATTTTCATGTGGCGTGGTGATCAGCCACACTACTACTAACCAAAATTCCATGTCTCGACAATCCAAACTCCATAAAATCTCAACTGTTCCCCAAATAATATGACCCAAAGAGAGGGAACCCCCTTTGATACCATTATCTCACGAACAGAATCTGGTCTCCATCAAAACTGGCACCCGACCCGGCCCGAAACAAGGATCGATGGGAATTCATGATCCCCTTAGGCTGGCACAAATTAATGGGTATCATTAAATAAATTTTGGAAATTATTTACCCAAGTTTATGAACATTAAACAACAAACAGACTCAATAAATAAAATCTTTATTTTTCAACTATAACTGTCTTTTAAAACATTTCGGAAATGAATTACATAATTTAAAAATATGTTTATAGACCATTAAATAGTACAAAACCAAATATATACTGCCCAATAACCTCCATATGGAAAGAGGCAATGCCCTCAAGCCGTCTCCACAACACTGCATCACGAACGACCGATAAAAACCCGAACGGTTGGCACAAAATTTGCACCCAATCCTGAACCAAAAAAATAACCATGTATACTTACACCCAAAGGTGTATTTAGGGTGTGATCCAAATCCTAATAGGATACCTCCATAAATATATTCCATGCGTTAAACATTCAAAGACAAAAAGAATGCATATTTTCATAAACATGTAATTTCTAGTAACAATTTCTAAATGTTACAACTAAAAAAATAAGTTTTCAAGAGGTATAATTTCAAGAATCAACAATTTTAAAATAAATTCAAATGATAATGAATTTTTCAGAAAAGTATACCATATGTCTATGGTAAGTATAAAAAATATAATGAGCACATGTATTCGGAAATTACCCCTGGGTAATAGCTTATTGTGGGTCACAGGTACCTCGTATCTCAGTGAGAGTAACAATAAAAAATATCAGTAATAGTGCACGATGCACAATTGGGGAACGTACCCATAACCTATTAGTCCCACATAATCCTCATCTTATATTAGTTTGACTTGTAAGCGTCAATATTTCTAATTGAAAATGAGTCCAAACCCCACTTATTCAGTAGCATACAAGTACACATTCACCCACCTAGATACCCCAGTTTTCCCCTTATGCTCAAACAAGTTAAACAAGTCAATAAATATAATTTACACATGAAAATATCATTTCCATATCACAAGTTCACCAAACAGCCCACATGTACACCACAGAAGTCACAAAAGTCCACTTTTCATTCAAATTGATTTTGAAATCTGACTCACACCAAAATTGGCCTCAACACATTTCAAATTTCATCAACACTTCGACAAATCCTTTAATTTTTTTATAAACCATTACAAGAAATTCTAACTCACATAACATCCCACTCAAATATCATATAATACCTCTTTCATCAACATAAATCATTTTTCACAACACACTCACACAAAACAGCCAACAACCAGGTTTTACAGCTCTATTTCCATTTTATAAACCATTTCATCACTTTATAAATCATTCTAAAAAAATATTTGATATCTTAAATAACCAAAATACCTTTAAAAAACCCATATTAGGTGAAAACACCCCCAAATAGTACATAAAAACCCTTTTTACCACTTTGTTTAACCAAACAAAACATTCACAATTTTCATAAAACAAAGTCATGGGGTGTAACTATGTATTTCACACAAAAACCATTTCAAAAACCCCATTTAAGACCAAAACCATAACAATTACTATCCCAAACAGAATTGGAATCCCTAGATACATTTATAAAACCACATTCATGTGTTATTAAACAACCTTGAATAATACCACAAAAGATACAAATGAAAAAAAAACATTTTCATAAAATAATCTCAAGAAGTATAACAATGTTTTACACATAAATCCTTTTCAAAAACCTTTTATAAAACCAGATGACAATAATACATTACCAAACCATAATTTTTAGGCCAAACATCATTTACTAAACCAATTCCCTATGTTATAGAAGACACTGAAATAATACCCAATGAGTTAAACATGAAAACACCCAATTTCAAGTTAAAGAGAAACTATAAAATTTAACACATAACCAAATCAATCCTAAACAGATTTTACACAACACCAAACATATGAAGAATATGAAAAATGAGTAAATACATAAAGTTAACTCATCAATAATTGTTTACATATGGAACCACCTACCTTTTGAGTGTTAACCCTTGAATCTTTGTGCGAAACATCAACCGCACCTCCACCACATCACTAGGAAGTGAAAGAGAACCATAAAATAGAAGATTTTACAAAAAAAATACCCCAAATAAAACACTAGGGATTAAACCTAACTTTTGGACACTGTAATTTTTATTTATAACATAAATTTATGCCTTCATGTTTTGTAAATATGATAATCTCTTTTGAAGAAGTGTGGACTACCTTCCCCTCAAAGCGATGCGATTTGTTCGCATGATAAATGGAATGTATAAATTAATGGACAATAGTAATGCAATGATACATAAAAAACATATATATTATATTAATGAAATTATAACCTTTTGAATATATATATATATATATATATATATCAGTTTTTATTACCCTTTCACACACTCAAAAAGGTGATAACGTTATTTGTTGACGTGTGGACTATTGCCTCCTCAACAAGATGTGATTCCTTTTACACCAAAAAATGATATATATATATATATAAGTATATGTGATTATATAATATGGTATTTTTATATATATTTTATCATTCTGGATGGATTTGAGTTACTTATCTTCTCTCCACAATGATCATTTTAAAATGGGAATGTTACTCATGCATCTATACGACCTACCGTATCTATGATTGTAACATTGATTTGTTTTACATAAAAATATTTAATGATTGTTTTAAAATGTATAATGGATGTATATGTATGATAATTATGTCATGTTTATTATCCTATAGATTTTATATAATGAGCCTTTTGAGTATAGTTGACCATAAAGAGATTTTTTGACATATAAACCGAATTTGGTAAAAAACACTCGATGTAAACTTAAATGTTTGAGTAGTTATACACAATATGGTAATAAGTAAAATAAAAGAAATTATAACAATGAAAAATTTTCTAAGGAAAGTATAAAATTAAAATAATTTTATAATATATTAATATAAAAGATTTTCACCCAAAAGGAATTGTAATGTAATGAATTCTTTTATCACTTTTCATTCCATGAGGCATACTTTATTATGGTAGAAATAATTTCTTAAATATATAGATATCATGTAAATTATTTCACATTGATATATAATATATTGAAACCTATTATCATTATAGTATTTAGATTTTTCTCTTTAATATTATCACTTTTTGTCATTCGATTCATATGTAAGGGATTTTCGTCTCAATTTACAATTCAATAAGGCTTAATTATTGTTATGCACCTAGTTTATTTTACATGGTGTATAAAAACTCATTTATATGATATATCATGAATATAATAACCCTAATGATATTTTAAACATTAATATACTTTTGTTCCATCAATAAGATTATGTTTTCAAATATTTGATAGAGGTATAGGACACTTTCTAATGCACAAAGAATATTTTCCTTAAGACTAATCCTAATGACCATTCAGTAGAATTTCTATTAGAGGAAATTACATAACCATTGTTCTATAAACACAGTCATTATACTCTTGTTATTCATGACCATTTTCAATTATTAGTTCCATTTTTACACTCTTTAGTAATCATTGTTTTTTAGAAATATTTTTATGAAAAACTAACATTATTTCATTCTTTAGTCTGAAAACTAGTTTTCTTCTAAAAACCTTTTTTTATTAAAACGTTTTCAAAAATGCTTCTACAATTATTTGGTAAATAATATTTTTACCATTTTTTTCATTTAGAAATGTTTCAAAAGAATCCTTTTATTTCTTTTTTAAAGTATCATTTTCAAACATTCTTCAATACAAAATGAAAAATATTTTTACCCTGTATAAAAGGTACAGATTTATCCTTCATCATTTCTTTGAAGCCCTATTTTCATGTTGAAAAGGTTTATTTTTAATGAAAAATATTTTGAAATGGTTTTTCAAAAGAAAATGATATTTTTCTCCAGAATAATTATAAATTTGTTTTTCAACGATAACAACCCTATATTTTTACTCCACAAGGGATTTGTTGTATTGATACTCTCTTTGGTCTTTCTTTAGATAGTTTCTTATTTATTTGATCAAGGATAATATTCAATTTCACTTCCTTGATTTATTTATTAGTCTCCATGAAATATTTAGTCTCTTATGATAATTGAACATTATTTTTTCCAAAAATTATCCATTTCATTTAACCTAGATATTACTATTGTCTAAACCATATAACATTTTACATACAGTGTCTACTTTGACAGTTATTTGAGTATCAAGGTTAATATTGAAAATTCTATATCTCTTTCTACAAATGGATATTTGACAAGGCACATTGTCAAATCAATTATTTGATAGTTGAGAAATGATTTGGATTGAAACAACATGGGAGGGGCCCAGTTATAGATAGCCCATCTATGCATCAGTAGTCTCATGAGAAAAGTCATTTGGCTTGTCACATTAGATGGGTTTTTACATTATATTTTTTAAAAACTATTATGAAAGGTCTTGATAGTAGAGGTATCGTGTACCTAAGAAACATGAAGTCCAATAATTAATCATTTCCATCATTTTTATTCTGATATTATTCTTCCATGATATTTTTCATAGATATATATATGGATGAGTTTCATTTTCTGGATTGATTTATTATTCATCCATGACATAATGCTTTGACATATCTATAGATACATTCCATTTTCAATTCATTGAATAATAGAATGTGTTTCAGTTTCCTAATATTCAACATTTATATTTCCTTATCTAGTTGTTTTAATTGAATGGATTTCCATTTATTTACCTTTCCATACTAAATATTCTAATTGATTCATTATTTCTTCAATAATATTTTCCCCTTACTAAGAATTTTATCTCACCATTCTAAATGATTCATTATTTCTTCAATAATATTTTCCCCTTACTAAGAATTTTAGCTCACCCTTATTTTTTTTCTTACTCCAAGAATCTCATAATCTAACAATGAAATATATGAATTGATTTACTGTAGGAATTAGGGTTTTCATCAGAGTTTCTTATTTTGAAATAAGTAAAAATTTATGGTGTAATCAATGTATTAATTTATAATACTATATTAATTTATATATCAGGTTTACAAAAAATACTAAACTAATCAGTCCTTCGGGGTTTGACTCCTTGTAATCATTCCAATGTATTCAATAGAAGACACAAGCTATGGTCTATCCAGGGATGGGTCACTATAGTTGGTATCAGTGGGACATTTATTATCATCCTAAGGAACAATATCTTGGAAAACGTAGATTAGAAAACATAACCCAAATGTATAATTTTAATATTTATTGATGAAAACAATATAATTTTGTTAAAGTTTATATTATGTAGGTTTTCCTAGAAATACATCCCAATCTAGATACTACCCGATGATTTGGTTCTCGCATAAATTTATCTTAGAGTAAAAACTCTAACAAGGTGTTCCAGGCATGACTTTTTCTATCTTGATATACGACTACATGCCTTACTAAGGACCTGGTTTGACACTCCGGAGGGATATTAATAAGATAATAAAAATTTTATTTACCAACCATTATGAAAGATTTATATTCATATTTAGTAAAATAGGTTAAACTTTAGATGTTTTGGATTGAATTTAAGGTGTATTGATTTAGAAATACAACTAATGATATTATTGATAAACTCTAGGCCATGGAAGGACCTATTTAGAAATAAAATGGATGAGGTATTAATTTATGAAAGTTGTATTAAAAAATGTAGTTAAAATTATATTTAATGATTTACATAATTTCAAGTATTTACATCATATTTATATTTTGAAATTATATTAATTGGGTTTTAGAAAATAAAAACATGTATGCCAGGTGATAACCAATCAGATCTAGAAAGGATGTGGGACTTGAACCCATGATCGAAAGACGATAATGGTTTCATGAGAAACATTTACCAATGAAATGTACTTGTAAATTTTCAATGTTTTTTGATAAAAAATGTAATGAATAAATATTAATGATGATCCAGTAGTAACACTTTTGGTCATTTAAAATTAATCTATTAACCATCATTATTTTTGGGAGATATTTAACAAAAAAATAGCAATTCATTTCACTCTTTTATAGGCCATAAAATCCTTTAAATATTTAATTCAGTGATACATGAAAATAATATTAGTCTTTTTGTAATTAATTTTGAGATTAAAGGGATGAATTTAATTTTGTTAAAGAAAAATAAAATGTTAGGATAGTTCATACGAGATTTAAACCTATAAAGAAAAATATTTAATTATATTATTAGTTAGTAATAGAATTACCCACCATTAGTAAACTGACATGAAATATAAAAAATATTCTATTACCTAAATTTATATTGAACAAATGGATTTATAAATCATCATTGATTTATGGATTTGAGGACCTCGACATATGAAAGATTATTCACTTGTTTATGATTGATGACCTCATTCACTCTTTATAAATATTTAGGCTTTTTGGATGAAGTATGTATCTCTGCTGTAAAGACCCGTAAAATTCAAGGGAATTTTTTTTCTTAATTTTCTTTAGAATTTTACAAGAGCGCGGTTTCAGACGGCACCTGATTCCGAGGCCCGGAGTGCCCGGAATTAATTTCCGAAGTTTGGCTCGGGTACGTTCAGTGAACGAACGCGCGAGAATTCCTAACTTTTGATCCGGTGCTCGGAATTGAAATCCGAGGGCACCGATGAAATCGCAGCGCCGATATTCGCTTAATGAGACCTTTTCGGGAGTTGCGTTTGTTGCGGGTTGAAAGTTACGTTTTGGGGTTTTTCAGTTAAGTTAAATAAAATTTGTGTAAGACAAATTTTATTTTAACTTATTTAAAAACCTATCAAAGGAGGTTGGAAGTGGGACCCACACCCACTTAACCTCCCTTGGGAGGATTAAGTGTGGTGGGGCCCACACGAACCCCTTTTCTTTTCAAATTCTCTCAACTTACTTAACCCCTAATTAATTGGCTTAAGTTACTCTTAATTAAATTGGGGGAGTTAAGTCTTTTTGAATTTCAAACTCTGAAATTCTTTTGTGTTGTGTTAATAAAATAAGAGGTAGTCTTATTTTATTTGGAGTTCTTGGTTTGTCTTTTTGAGAGCTCCTCTTCATCTTCTCCGGTGAAGAACGTCTTCATCCTCAACGAAGAACGACAACACTTCGTCAAGGATCATCGACTCGGCGACCCGGTATCTTCGGACCTCTTCTTCCTCCTCGGACCTTCTTCGTCGGCAAACGAAGATCCGCCAACGTCGTGTCTCTTCGGGCATAACTCTTCGTCAACGGATTTGACGAACGACGACCGCGACACCCGACCTCCGCGACGCCGTCTTCCGCGGAGCGTAGACGAATCTTCGAACCTTAACCAAGGTAGGGGTTGTCGTTTTCTTTTGGTTTCCTTATTTTATTCTTGATCGTGATTCTTTCAAGACTAACGTGTGAATTGATTTATTTTAAGTTGCGTTTTTATTTAACGTGAGGGGGGCCGGACCGCACGAACACGGTCGAACCCCCCCTCCAACATTCATGTTTATTCATGCGGGTGGAAGCAAGTAGCGTGGTGCCGTCGCACCACGCGGATGATCGTTCAATTAATTTACGCGGCGCCGTCGCGCCACGCCGAGGAAAAATCTTCAAGAACGCGACGCCGTCGCGCCGCGTTGAAAAGAATCAAAGCACGGCAAAGGGGCGCGGTGCCGTCGCACCGCGCCGGATGACGAACGCCGCGGCCGGTTCCGGGCCGCGGCAGGACGAGGAGACCGCGGCCGGTTCTGGGCCGCGGCGGGACGAGAAGACCGCGGCCGGTTCCGGGCCGCGGTGGAAGGGGAGACCGGCGGTCGGGCCGCCGGCGTCGGAAGTCGAGGGCGGGACCGGAATTTCCGGTCCCGTTGGTAAAAACCGGCCGGCCAGCTGGCCGGCCGGATGTCATAAAACCGGGGGAATAAATCCCCCGGCCGGTTCAACAAACCCCCCTCTTAATGAGGGGGGCGGTTCATTAAAGGAGGGGGGGGGGCAACAACCCCCCGGTTTGTTCCAGCCGGCCCCCACTTGCGGGGGCCGTTTGTTGCGAAGGCACGGCTCAAGGCCGTGCCGCCTTGACAAAACAGCGGGGGCTTGATTGCCCCCCGCGTGCCACCCACGTGCGGCGCCAAGCGCCGCCGCCGTGGCCCGCCGCCGCCGCCACCGCGGCCCGCCGCCGCCGCCCCCGCGGCCCGCCGCCGCCGCCCCCGTGGCCCGCCGCTGCCGCCGCGGCCCGCCGCCGCCGCCGCCGCGGCCCGCCGCCGCCGCCACCGCGCCGCCGCCGGCCGCCGCGCCGCCGCCGTCCGCCGTCCGCCGCCGGCCAGGGGGGGGGGGTCGGGCCGGGTCGGCCCGGACCCGGACCCCCCCGTTTCGAACCAGATTTGGTTTTTGGCCCATAACTTGAGCCTCGGACCTCCGATCGACGAACTGTCAGTGGCAACGTGATCCTTGGATCGAGACAGTCGTTTCGGTATATCGTACTCAAGGTTTCGGTTTACTTTGAGATCGGCCGGGTTGGTTCGTTCACGAAACCAACCGGGCTTTCGGAGCGGAAACGCTCATATCTTGAGCTACGGACGTCCGATTGACGTGCCGTCAGTCGCGTAGTGTTCCTCTTAGTGAGACGGATCTTTTGGCGTACTCCGCCCGAGGTTTGGACGCAGGTGGAGTACGATCAGGTTGGTTTTGCCTTAAAAACCAACCGGGCCCCGGAGACGAAAATGCCAATAACTCTCAGACCGGGCGTCTGATCGACGCGCCGTCTGTTGCGTTGAGTTCCTGTTGACGATACGGAACTTTTGGATACATCAACTTCGGTCTTCGTGACAGTTGATGTATCAGCCTCTCGGCTCGTGGAGCGGACCCTCCGTACGAGCTTGCTGTGTGCGGGAACCCTAGTGCTGGTTGCGACTGTTCTACTGCTACGACTGCTACTGTGACAGCGATGACGACAGTACAGAGATCTTGTGTGGATTCGACGATGTCAGTACAGAGATCCTGTGTGGATTCGACGACGACGACTACAGCACTCAGCGATCCTACGTGGATCAGTGCTACAGGTTCTGTGTGAGCCCGATCCTGTGTGGGTCCTTGCGCTCAGCAGTGCTGTGTGAGCCAGCGCCTACAGGTTCTGTGTGAGCCCGATCCTGTGTGGGTCTTCTGCGGGGGTTAGTTACCTATCGATCCTTCGTGGGTCCGACGACTTAGATGGATCAGTGATCATCTTTATCGTCCTTGAAGAAGTATGCCTGTGTGAGCTGAATCCTGTTACTTTCCTGTGTGGATTGTGTTGTGCAATCCTGTGTGGATTATGTATTGATTCCCTATGTGGAATACGTATACTTTCCTGCGTGGACTGAGTTGTACTTGGGCTCGGAGGTTGGAGCGTATCTGAATTGATGACTTAGGTATATGTATGGGCATATACCTAAGCAGTGTCGGTTGTTACTTCGTGATTGTACTTTTCTTCGTGGTTTATCCTTTGTGGATTTGAGAGACCTTCAGGGGTCTCGGGGTCCCTACTAAGTAGCTTATACTCACCCCTGCACGGGCTTTGCCCGCACTACGTTGTGTTGGTTGCAGACGACGGACAACGTTGACCTTAGCTGAGGCTTGCACAGCGGGACGATACCCGGAGGTGGACCACTGGGCGGGACGTGATCGGAGCGGACGGCGGGACCCGTGGAGCAGAGGAGCTATCTGTACCCACCCTTCAGGTGGGATTTCCAGTGGACAGCTCGGAGTAGCGGCTTTTACTTTACAGTTGCTGTTTTTCCCTTTTCGAGTTGTACTTTACTTTCAGTTTGGGTTTGTATACTGGCCCATTTACTTTTCCGCACTTTTAGTTGTACTCTGCTTTGTTTAGTGTTTACTTTCCGCTTGCTTGCTCTGTGGTGTGTGTTTACTTTTCAAAGGCAATGCCGTCCCTTTTTACCGGGATTTACGCCTTGGTGATAGTCGCCAGCCCCTGGCCTATGGAAGGCGGGCTTGGGGTAGTCACGGCACGGACCCGAGGGCGGGTCGTGACAAATTGGTATCAGAGGAGTTCGGTTCTACCGCGAACTCTGATCTTTTCTATGTGAAGCAATAATGTTTAGCGTATTGAGTGTGGTTATCAGTCCAGGGAGTCCAGTGTTGGTGCGGCGGCCGACGTATCCGTACACCAGGACCCTGACTTCTGATTTCCGACTTAATGCACGAAAACATTGATTGCGTGTGTGTTTCAAAGTTTTCTTTGTGATTACTTATATCAGCTCACCAGGTATACTGTTCTAACCGTGGCGCACCTGTTTCCTTTTCAGGATGGCCCCACGACGGCAGCCAGCTAGGGTTCCGAGAGTCGAGAGTGACGACAGCCCACCGAGCGATGCGGCTTCGGTGCAGGGCCCTTTTCCAGTAGTGGCACCGGCGGTAGCTTTACCCGCCGAGCCCCCGATGCTTCCAGCAGCAGCCGCTGAGGATGCACGTCGCCTCAGCGCACTGCATGAGTTTCAGCACCAGCGACCGCCCAGGTTTCGCGGGGAGATGGATCCCCAGGCAGCAGAGGACTGGCTGGAGGCAGTGGTTCGAGTGTTTAGGCTAGTGAGGACACCAGCAGACCTCATGGTGATCCTCGTTGCGAGCCTACTACACGCAGCAGCAGGACGATGGTGGAGCCTGATGTACCCGGTGCACGATGAGGCATCTCTTCTTTGGACGGACTTTGAGAGCCTCTTCCGCTCGGAGTTCGTCCCAGCCACCCTTCGTGCGGTGCGTATCCAGGAGCTTCTACAGCTGCGGCAGGGCAGCATGACGGTCGCTCAGTACTCGGCGAGATTTACCGATCTCTCGCGCTACTCGACCGAAATGGTACGGGACCCATTCTTCCGGGCCCGGACCTTCGAGCAGGGTTTGAGACACGAGATCAGGGCATCGCTGATCTCCCTCAGCATACCGACTCAGACAGGAGTACTGGAGCGGGCTCTTCTGATCGAGAGCTTCCTTGCTGAGTCTACACCAGCACAGCGACCCACCGCAGGGCGGCACGTGGCAGAGTCATCTGCAGCAGGCAGTCGACGGATGACTCAGGGGTCCAGACAGACCAGACCTTCAGGCAGACGACCTCTGGGCACTGGCTCAGCAGTGCGGGGCACACAGCGCGGAGCCAGTCTTACGAGAGGCAGACAGTGCTACTCGTGCGGCGGGCAGGGCCACATGGCTCGTGACTGCCCGACCCGTCGTACCGAGGAGCAGCAGACAGTTGATGGACCACCGAGGCAGAGGCAGAGGGTCGACCGTGGCGGTCCGCAGGGAGGAGGCGGATGAGGCAGAGGAGCTAGACGAGCAGCTGGTGGTGGCCGACGCTTTGAGGCTCTACCACCACCACCACCAGGAGGTCCACCCCGACCACAGGGAGCTGGCGGGCAGCGATAGGCACAGCTCCAGGCAGCAGAGGCCTACGACCACGGTGCACCCGAGATGATTCGAGGTACTATCTGTGTCTATTCCACCCTTGCTGCAGTTCTTATAGACACAGGAGCGAGTCACTCTTTCATAGCCGCTGCCCTTGTTCGGAGCTCGGAGATTCCGACAGAGCCGTTGGCTCGATCCTTACGGCTAGAGACTCCTACGGGAGCAGACTCGACGATTACGCACTGGTGCCGGCAGTGTGAGCTTACTCTAGGAGGTGAGAGCTTCGGCTGGGATCTTCTTGTAGCAGCGTCGAGGCCTTACGGCGTCATCTTGGGCATGGATTGGCTGTCTACGGTCCATGCACAGATTGACTGTTTTAGGCGCAAGGTGCGTTGTGTACGCACCGACGGGAGCAGGTTCACCTTCACCGGCGAGAAGGGAGCCTTAGCAGCACAGGATGGACTTCCGCGGAGGAGAGGACAGCCCATCACTCATCAGTTGGCTAGCCTTATCCTTGGAGCAGTTGACGTGCGGAGTCCTGGTTTTCCTGCAGTGGTGGATCAGTTTGCGGACTTTTTTCCCGACGATGTTCCAGGGCTACCTCCTCGCAGAGAGGTAGACTTTAATATTGACTTGTACCCCGGGACAGCCCCGATATCCACTCCAGCATATCGGATGGCCCCCGCCGAGATTCGAGAGCTACGGGTACAGTTGGAGGACTTGCAGGGCAAGGGATTCATCCGACCCTGTGTTTCACCCTGGGCTTCCCCGATATTGTTCGCCAAGAAGGCGGACGGGAGCTTGCGACTTTGTGTTGACTATCGTCGCCTGAACCAGGTGACAGTGAGGAACAAGTATCCGCTACCGAGGATTGATGACCTCTTTGATCAGCTCAAAGGAGCACGGTGGTTCTCGAAGATAGACCTCAGGTCAGGCTATCATCAGCTCAGAGTCAGAGACGAGGATGTGCAGAAGATAGCCTTCAGATGTCGGTATGGCCACTATGAGTTCTTGGTTATGCCCTTCGGTGTAACCAATGCTCCAGCAGTGTTCATGGCTCTCATGAACAGGATCTTTCAGCCATACCTCGATCGGTTTGTCGTGGTCTTCATCGAAGACATTCTGATTTACTCTACGACAGAGGAGGAGCACGCCTATCACTTGAGAGTTGTTCTTGACACACTCCGAGAGCACCAGCTTTATGGTAAGCTCTCGAAGTTCCAGTTCTGGATACGTGAGGTCCACTTTTTGGGACACGTTATCTCTGAGGCGGGAGTTGCAGTGGATCCCGCGAAGATTGAGGCTTTGTTAGCATGGGAGCCACCCAGGAGCGTGACTGAGGTTCGGAGTTTCTTGGGACTAGCTGGATACTATCGGAGATTTGTGCCGAACTTCTCCAGAGTTGCGGCATCACTCACAGCTTTGACGAAGAAGGGGAAACCCTTCGTGTGGTCAGACAGTTGTCAGCAGAGCTTCCAGGAGCTGAGACAGAGATTGACTAGCGCACCTATCTTGAGGTTTCCTGAGGAGGGAGTAGGGTACGTAGTCTACTGCGATGCATCAGGGACCGGACTCGGATGTGTTCTGATGCAGGAGCGGGCAGTGATCGCCTATGGATCACGAAAGTTGAGGCCGCATGAGCAGAACTACGCTACCCATGACCTGGAGTTAGCAGCAGTGGTCTTCGCTCTGAAGACATGGCGACACTATCTGATGGGCGAGCGCTTTACAGTTTTTTCCGATCATCAGAGTCTCAGGTATATCTTCTCGCAGAAGGACCTGAACCTGAGACAGCGACGATGGCTCGAGTTCCTCCAGGACTATGACTTTGAGATAGTCTATACTCCTGGGAAGGGGAACGTAGTAGCCGATGCCCTCAGCAGGAGGACGGGCATTCAGCTACTTGAGGAGGCGACGGAGCAGCTAGCCTCTTTGCAGTTATCCTTCGTGGATAGTGATGGAGCAGCCTTTCTTCAGTCTCTCACAGTCACCCCTCCACTACTGCAGCGAGTCAAGGAGGCACAGCATGGGGACGCTGACTGTGAGACACGGCGTGCACAGATATCCTCGGGACAGGCACCTGATGGTTTCTCCCTTGGAGCAGAGCACGACATCCTTTTCAGAGGACGTACCATGGTACCAGTCGCATTGCGAGAGGAAGTGCTGAGGGAGTTTCACACTTCTCCTTTAGCGGTACATCCTGGAGTGGCGAAGATGTACCAGGACCTCAGACGACAACATTGGTGGCCGGGCATGAAGAAGGCTGTAGCAGAGTTCGTTTCTCGATGCCTTACCTGCCAGCAGGTAAAGGCAGAGCATCAGGTACCAGCAGGCTTGGTACAGCCCTTGGAGGTCCCGGAGTGGAAGTGGGATGGCATATCTATGGACTTCGTGACTGGACTTCCACGCACTTCCAGAGGTCACGACTCCATCTGGGTGATTGTTGACCGACTCACCAAGTCGGCACACTTCTTACCCATCAGAGAGCAGGGCTCAGTAGAGAGCTTGGGACGTCTCTACGTTCAGGAGATTGTGCGGCTCCACGGCGTACCATCATCTATCGTCTCCGATCGGGATGCCCGCTTTACTTCCCGGCTTTGGAAGGGGTTGCAGGAGGCGTTCGGTACGCAGCTGCGTCTTAGCACAACTTTTCACCCTCAGACAGATGGTCAGACGGAGAGGACCATTCAGACTCTCGAGGACATGCTCCGCGCATGTGTCCTCGACTTTGGTCGTAGCTGGGAGGACCACCTACCCTTGGTGGAGTTCGCGTACAACAACAGCTACCACTCCACCATCGGGATGGCACCGTACGAGGCGTTGTACGGCCGACCATGTAGATCTCCTTTGTGCTGGACAGACCCTGGGGAGTCAGCACTGGTGGGACCGGAGATGGTCCAGGCCACGACAGAGAAGGTCCAGGTCATCCAGGAGCGGATGAGGACAGCTCAGAGCCGACAGAAGTCATATGCTGACAGGAGGCGGAGGCCACTGGAGTTCGAGGATGGCGACCACGTCTTCTTGCGGGTCTCACCTCGACGTGGTATTCGGAGATTTGGCCGAGGCGGCAAGTTATCTCCGCGCTTCATCGGACCCTTCCAGATTCTCAGCAGGATTGGCGAGGTGGCTTATCGCCTGGCTCTACCACCTCAGTTGCACCGGGTGCACGACGTCTTCCACGTATCCCAGCTGAGGAGATACGTGCACGACCCGACGCACATCATTGAACATGGGGAGCTTGACGTTGACGATGGGGCGACTTTTACGGAGGTTCCGATGGAGATAGAGGATCGACAGGAGCGGGTCCTGCGTGGGCGATCAATTCCTCTTGTGCGCATCAGATGGCAGCACGGGAATCTCCAGGAGAGCACATGGGAGCGGGAGGCTCAGATGCGTGCTCAGTACCCTCATTTGTTTCCCTAGTTTTTGTTGTATCTTTACGGGGACGTAAAGCCCTGAGGTGGGAGTAATGTAAAGACCCGTAAAATTCAAGGGAAATTTTTTTCTTAATTTTCTTTAGAATTTTACAAGAGCGCGGTTTCAGACGGCACCTGATTCCGAGGCCCGGAGTGCCCGGAATTAATTTCCGAAGTTTGGCTCGGGTACGTTCAGTGAACGAACGAGCGGGAATTCCTAACTTTTGATCCGGTGCTCGGAATTGAAATCCGAGGGCACCGATGAACTCGCAGCGCCGATATTCGCTTAATGAGACCTTTTCGGGAGTTGCGTTTGTTGCGGGTTGAAAGTTACATTTTGGGGTTTTTCAGTTAAGTTAAATAAAATTTGTGTAAGACAAATTTTATTTTAACTTATTTAAAAACCTATCAAAGGAGGTTGGAAGTGGGACCCACACCCACTTAACCTCCCTTGGGAGGATTAAGTGTGGTGGGGCCCACACGAACCCCTTTTCTTTTCAAATTCTCTCAACGTACTTAACCCCTAATTAATTGGCTTAAGTTACTCTTAATTAAATTGGGGGAGTTAAGTCTTTTTGAATTTCAAACTCTGAAATTATTTTGTGTTGTGTTAATAAAATAAGAGGTAGTCTTATTT
Source organism: Viscum album (assembly GCA_963277665.1). NCBI lineage: Eukaryota > Viridiplantae > Streptophyta > Magnoliopsida > Santalales > Viscaceae > Viscum > Viscum album. Next base: position 1,219,915,973 of record OY728151.1, read on the forward strand.
TATTTGGAGTTCTTGGTTTGTCTTTTTGAGAGCTCCTCTTCATCTTCTCCGGCGAAGAACGTCTTCATCCTCAACGAAGAACGACAACTCTTCGTCAAGGATCATCGACTCGGCGACCCGGTATCTTCGGACCTCTTCTTCCTCCTCGGACCTTCTTCGTCGGCAAACGAAGATCCGCCAACGTCGTGTCTCTTCGGGCATAACTCTTCGTCAACGGATTTGACGAACGACGACCGCGACACCCGACCTCCGCGACGCCGTCTTCCGCGGAGCGTAGACGAATCTTCGAACCTTAACCAAGGTAGGGGTTGTCGTTTTCTTTTGGTTTCCTTATTTTATTCTTGATCGTGATTCTTTCAAGACTAACGTGTGACTTGATTTATTTTAAGTTGCGTTTTTATTTAACGTGAGGGGGGACGGACCGCACGAACACGGCCGAACCCCCCCTCCAACGTTCATGTTTATTCATGCGGGTGGAAGCAAGTAGCGTGGTGCCGTCGCACCACGCGGATGATCGTTCAATTAATTTACGCGGTGCCGTCGCGCCACGCCGAGGAAAAATCTTCAAGAACGCGACGCCGTCGCGCCGCGTTGAAAAGAATCAAAGCACGGCAAAGGGGCGCGGTGCCGTCGCATCGCGCCGGATGACGAACGCCGCGGCCGGTTCCGGGCCGTGGCAGGACGAGGAGACCGCGGCCGGTTCCGGGCCGCGGCGGGACGAGAAGACCGCGGCCGGTTCCGGGCCGCGGCGGAAGGGGAGACCGGCGGCCGGGCCGCCTGCGTCGGAAGTCGAGGACGGGACCGGAATTTCCGGTCCTGTTGGTAAAAACCGGCCGGCCAGCTGGCCGGCCGGATGTCATAAAACCGGGGGAATAAATCCCCCGGCCGGTTCAACAAACCCCCCTCTTAATGAGGGGGGCGGTTCATTAAAGGAGGGGGGGGGGCAACAGCCCCCCGGTTCGTTCCAGCCGGCCCCCACTTGCGGGGGCCGTTTGTTGCAAAGGCACGGCTCAAGGCCGTGCCGCCTTGACAAAACAGCGGGGGCTTGATTGCCCCCCGCGTGCCACCCACGTGCGGCGCCAAGCGCCGCCGCCGCCACCGCGGCCCGCCGCCGCCGCCACCGCGGCCCGCCGCCGCCGCCCCCGCGGCCCGCCGCCGCCGCCACCGCGCCGCCGCCGCCGGCCGCCGCGCCGCCGCCGTCCGCCGCCGCCGTCCGCCGCCGCCGGCCGCCGCCGCCGGCCAGGGGGGGGGGGGGGGGTCGGGCCGGGTCGGCCCGGACCCGGACCCCCCCCGTTTCAAACCAGATTTGGTTTTTGGCCCATAACATGAGCCTCGGACCTCTGATCGACGAACCGTCAGCGGCAACGCGATCCTTGGATCGAGACGGTCGTTTTGGTATATCGCACTCAGGGTTTCGGTTTACTTTGAGTTCGGCCGGGTTGGTTCGTTCACGAAACCAACCGGGCTTTCGGAGCGGAAACGCTCATATCTTGAGCTACGGACGTCCGATTGACGTGTCGTCAGTCGCGTAGTGTTCCTCTTAGTGAGACGGATCTTTTGGCATACTCCGCCCGAGGTTTGGACGCAGGTGGAGTACGGTCAGGTTGGTTTTGCCTTAAAAACCAACCGGGCCCCGGAGACGAAAATGCCAATAACTCTCAGACCGGGCGTCCGATCGACGCGCCGTCTGTTGCGTTGAGTTCCTGTTGACGATACGGAACTTTTGGATACATCAACTTCGGTCTTCGTGACAGTTGATGTATCAGCCTCTCGGCTCGTGGAGCGGACCCTCCGTACGAGCTTGCTGTGTGCGGGAACCCTAGTGCTGGCTGCGACTGTTCTACTGCTACGACTGCTACTGTGACAGCGACGACGACAGTACAGAGATCCTGTGTGGATTCGACGATGTCAGTACAGAGATCCTGTGTGGATTCGACGACGACGACTACAGCACTCAGCGATCCTACGTGGATCAGTGCTACAGGTTCTGTGTGAGCCCGATCCTGTGTGGGTCCTTGCGCTCTGCAGTTCTGTGTGAGCCAGCGCCTACAGGTTCTGTGTGAGCCCGATCCTGTGTGGGTCTTCTGCGGGGGTTAGTTACCTATCGATCCTTCATGGGTCCGACGACTTAGATGGATCAGTGATCATCTTTATCGTCCTTGAAGAAGTATACCTGTGTGAGCTGAATCCTGTTACTTTCCTGTGTGGATTGTGTTGTGCAATCCTGTGTGGATTATGTATTGCTTCCCTATGTGGAATACGTATACTTTCCTGCGTGGACTGAGTTGTACTTGGGCTCGGAGGTTGGAGCGTATCTGAATTGATGACTTAGGTATATGTATGGGCATATACCTAAGCAGTGTCGGTTGTTACTTCGTGATTGTACTTTTCTTCGTGGTTTATCCTTTGTGGATTTGAGAGACCTTCAGGGGTCTCGGGGTCCCTACTGAGTAGCTTATACTCACCCCTGCACGGGCTTTGCCCGCACTACGTTGTGTTGGTTGCAGACGACGGACAGCGTTGACCTTAGCTGAGGCTTGCACAGCGGGACGGTACCCGGAGGTGGACCACTGGGCGGGACGTGCTCGGAGCGGACGGCGGGACCCGTGGAGCAGAGGAGCTATCTGTACCCACCCTTCAGGTGGGATTTCCAGTGGACAGCTCGGAGTAGCGGCTTTTACTTTACAGTTGCTGTTTTTCCCTTTTCGAGTTGTACTTTACTTTCAGTTTGGGTTTGTATACTGGCCCATTTACTTTTCCGCACTTTTAGTTGTACTCTGCTTTGTTTAGTGTTTACTTTCCGCTTTCTTACTCTGTGGTGTGTGTTTACTTTTCAAAGGCAATGCCTTCCCTTTTTACCGGGATTTACGCCTTGGTGCTAGTCGCCAGCCCCTGGCCTATGGAAGGCGGGCTTGGGGTAGTCACGGCACGGACCCGAGGGCGGGTCGTGACATCTGCATTCAGCTAATGTTCTCCTACATAAAAACCTATTAACATGGTAGTCCATGTGTCCTTATTACATTACATTCCCTCCTTTATAATAGATTACTTATGAAACATTATCACGATGTGGGATTTCAATATAGGAAATATGAAACAATCCATTACCATGATTTAGATTAAATTATTAGAATTAAATTTAAATAAGGTGGGTAGAATGTGACACATGAAAAAAATAACATAAGAATGTTGTATTCAATATCATGTATGAAATTCTAAAATAAGAGCACAATGTAAGATAAAATTCCTATACATTATAATATATTTACTATTTAAAATATTTTATATATTTTTCAATTCATGGTACATCAAGTTAGATTGAAATTAACATGAACCAGAGTTAGAATACATCATCCACAATAATGAACTTCTTATATATCTTGTGTTTCAATAAAAATAGAGCTTCATCGATGTATTGATCTTTTCAGAATATCGAGTCTTACCGAGAAACAAACTATAATTAAAACATTGTTTTTTAATATAATAATATATAAAGTAGACGTTATGGATAGTATTAACGAACGAATGAAAATGTTTATTTTATGTAACTAAATAATTGGTTACCAATAAATTATAATTGAATACTATAACCAATTTAATATTAAAAGTATATTTTTATAGATAATAATTTTTATGCTCAAAAAGGTATATACAGTAATAGATTAAACTAATTTCCAGTAGTGGGAGATATTAATGTAATAAATATGTTACATATTCAATCAATTATTTATGTTATTAATTAAATATATTTTTTATGCATAAGGTAATTGAAACCCTAATATTTCACATAAAAACCGATATTTTTATAAAGGCAATTTTACTACCTTTTACGGAGAACCCATTTTAAATAATGTTTTTGAAACTATTATAAATTGAATTTTATAAAGAATTTTTTTTCGAATTCATAATTTCAAAAACATTTTAGGATGAATTTTTAAGATTTTTTTGAGAAGAATCATTTTTAGTGAATAGAGAAAAACAATGCGTTTTAATTAAAAACACACTTTTTGTTTAAATAATTATTAAGGTTAAATTATATTATAAATTTATTTTAGAGTCAAGTTGGATATATTATAAATTTATTATTACTATTTAGTTAATTATAATCAATTTATATTTTTATATTTAATATAAAAATATATCTATCTTTTGAACATTTTTCTACAAAAACGAGTTATTTCGTCTATCTGCGAGATTAACATTAATCATAATTTTTACTCTTCTGTGACTTGAATTTTGAAATTAAGAAGTGAACCATTTTAATTGAGATGATATTTTTTTCAAATAACATTGATTAATTTGTTTTAAGAAAATTATTATTGAATGTGTCTAAAATTAATTACAATGATTTCGATGTAATTAGACTTAAAATGGATGAAAATACGATGGTTAAGGGCCCAAATAAGATATATAATTTTCCAAAGAAAATTGTTTTTCCATATTTACACCATTATCCTCACATTAATTAGTAGTGAGTGGTTTTGTATGACTTTTATTAGGTATCAAAATGTGAAAACTTAAATACTTTTATAGAATACCAAGTGAGACCTTTTCATTCCTTATCGAAGGCCACCAGGTCTACCCATTCCTCACACCTCTCAAACCTCCTGTGTTCTTATAAGATATTTCTAAATGGACTCAAAATATCCCTCTAATATAAATAGAATTCTCCCTTTGAGAATAATACCTTAAATTGAAGCCTCATGGTTAAACCAAAAGAAGTTACATGATTAAAAGGTAATGGCTTTTCTCAATCTACCTAGTTTCATTTCCATTCTCTAACCCCAAAAGCTTATTATTTTGTGATTGTGTAACAAAAAAAATATCCATAATATTATGGTAGGTTTCTTTTGTGGATAGTTCAACCTAAATTTAAAAACACCACCATCTAATGGGTAACACACATAATGTTTATGTCTATGATGAACTACTGCCTCACGAAATGATGATTGATCAATTTTTTCATATCACCGATCATGGTGGCCATTGTCATGGAGAATATATTTATATATGTGACATATGTTATTTATAAATTTTTAACATTATGATATTTTTATTTAGAAAATAAATTTATGATTTCCATATTGTGTAAATATGATAATCTCGTTTGAGTAAATGTGGACTACCGCCCCCTCAAAGAAATGTGATTCATTCACATAATACATGGAATGCATAAAAGAATATACATAGTTCAAAATATGAGACATAATAAAATATATGATATTCATGACATAATTAAATTTATATATATATATAAGTATATATATCATTTTCTATATTACCCTTTCGTACAATTAAAAAGTGATGATGTTATTCATGGGCGTATGGACTACCGCCTCCTCGACATACTGCGATACCTTTTACACCATAGAATTATATATAAGTATATTTTATTAAATAATTTGGTATTTATTAGATAATTATCACTCTTTATGGATTTGAGTTACTTATCTTCTTTCCACATTGCTCATTTAAAAATGGGAATGTTACTCATGCGCAGGTGCGTCCTACCATCTCCAAGATTGTAACATTGATTAATTTTTCATAACCATATTTAATAATTTATTTTAAAATTATAATTGAGGTATAAATATGATAATTATTTCATGGTTATTATTCTTTATATTTTATATAATGATCCCTATGAACATAGTTGACCAACAATAATATTTTTGACACGTAAACTGAATTTTTTCAAAAACAATTGATTTAAACCGAATTGTTTGATTAGTCGCACTAATCATGGCAGTAAGTGAAATAAGTGAAATTATAAAAATTAGAAAGGTTAAAAATAAAGTATAAAATTAACATAAGTTTATTATACATGAATTTAATGGACGTTCACCCGAAAGGAAATGCAAGGTAAGGAATATTGGTCTCACTTTTCATTCTGTGATTCAGAATTTATTATTTTTAAGCTAATTTATTATATATATATATATATGGTGTACAAAATTCCACATTGACATATATTATCATGAAAAAATTTATATTCATGGTATTTGGGTGTTCTATATTATGATTATCACTTTTGGATCTTTCGATTCATATTTAATAGATTTGTGTCTCAATTTACAATCCATTAAGGCATAATTGTTGTTATGCACCTAGATTATTTTACATGTTGTATGTACTAAACATTAATTGATATATCATGAATATCCTTAATATAAAGATGTAGTGAACAATCATATAATTTTATTACCTCATGAAGATTATTTTTTAAAATATTTCAAAGTAGTATGAGACACTTTGCGATGCGTATGATTATTTTCATGATAACCAATCCTAATGATCTCTCAATGGAATTTGCACTCGAAAAAATTACATTACTATAGTTTAATAAAAAAATAATTATCCATTGGTAATTCATGGAATTATTCAATTAGTAGTACCATTTCTACACTCATTTGTACTCAAAGTGTTTAAAAAATAGTTTTCATGAAACCCCATAATTATTTCTCTCTTTAGTAAGAGAACTATTTTTCTTCTAAAACCCATGTCTTATAAAGAGTTTTAAAAAATGTTTCTAAATTGATTTGGTTAAAAAAAATTAACCAAATTTTTATTTCACCAATTTTTCAGAGGAATCTTCTTGTCTCTTTCCCAGCAAAGAAATTTCTAACCATTTGGGTTACTAAATGAATATTCTTTTTACCTCATATGACATGTATGGATTCTTTTTCCATAATTTCATAGAATAATACTTTTCAAGTTTAAAAGGATTATTTTTAATGGAATGTATTTTTGGAAGGTTTTTTCAGAATAAAAGGATATTTTACTTCAGAATAGTTTTAAATTTTTTTCCTTTATTTCATCAACATCAACAACCCTCTATTTTTACTCCATATGCGATTTGTTGTACTGATAATATCAATAATCATTATCTAGATAGTTTATGATTTATTTGGAAAATTATATTATTCAAATTCACCTACATGATTTATTTATTAGTCCCTTTAAAATATTCAATTTCTTATGATCATAGAACATTGAATTTCTATAAAATTGCCCATTTCATTTATTAGGGATATTACTATTGCCTAAACAGTATACCATTTTACATATAGTGTCTAATTTAACAGCAATTTGACTATCTGGGTTAATATCGATACATTTGTATCTCATACATCATACATATATTCAATAAGACTCATTGTTAAATCAATTATTTGATAGATGAGGATTTTTTTAGACTAGTATGACTTGGGTGGGACGAGTTATAGATATCCCCTTGATGCATCAATAGTCCCATGGGATGAGTCATTTTTCTATCCACCTTAGATTGATTTTTAACCTACATTATTAAACCATCTTGTGTGTCTTGATGATAAAGGTACCATGTACCTAGAAAACATGGCATCCAATAAGTAATCATTTATTTCATTTATATTTTGGTATTATTTATCCAGGAGATTTTGCATCAATATATATATGGATATGTTTAATTTTAATGTTTTAGAAATTATTTATCCATGTGATAATGCGTCAACATGTCTATGGATACATTTCATCTTCAGTTCATCGAATAATGGCACATTTTTCAGTTTCCTAACATTCCATATTTAGAATTCCTTATCTAGTTATTTTAATGGAACATATTTCAGGTCATTTACCATTCCATACTCACTATTCTTAGTTATTTATTATTACCTTTTCTATATTTTCCCTTACTGAGCATTTGAGAAAACCATTATTATGTTTATATCCTCATAAATCAAAGAATCATACTATGAATGATATACATAGATTTACTAGATGGATTAGAGTTATCCTCGATGTTCATTATATAGAAATAAGAAAACAATTATGTGGTAATAAAGTATTTATTTGTAATACAATATTCATTTTTGTATTAGGTTTACCAATAATACTAAACTAATCGGTTCTTTGGGGCATGATTCATTATAATCATAATAATGTATTCAGTATCAGACAAAATATCTGGGCTATCTGAGGATGGGTTGCTACACCATTTTTGGGATTCTGGTATTGGGGTAACTAGAGTTGGTATCAATGGATGTTTAGTAGAAACTGTGGGATATAGATTTGAGAAAACATAGATTATGGAACATAAACCAATGATAGAATTTAAGTATATGAATTGAAAAGTTCCTAATGTTTTGGTAATGTAGAGATTATGTACGTCATCGTAACAATAGATCCCTATCTGGATAGTAAAAGTGTTTTTGGTTCCAAAAAAAATATACCTAGGTGAAATAACTAAAAAAAAGGAATGTTTGGCTTCACTCAAGTGTAACTTGGTACACAAAAATTGGCCTTAATTCATACCAGTATTGACACTCTCGGGGGATATGCTTCAGATAATTCAAAATTTATCTACAAACCATTTTGAAGTATTTGAATATATGATGAAAATAAATAAACTATGTTAGCCTTAATGTGTTTTATATTGCAAATAATGTGTCATGATTTATATATCATATAAATTATTATATACTTTTATCACTATGAATGTTTTTTCTCAAACTAGGATTTCTGGTTTTATTTAATGGATGAAACTCAATGGATTCATGTCATCATTAAGAAGAAGGAAAAGGTGGTTTCAATTTGAAATGAAATGAGATATTGATAGGAGTTAATGATATTTGGTTTATAACATACTAATTTTCCTGAAATATTATTGAAAATATATACCTTCACCAACTCCCAAACTCCCCAAACAAGAGAAGGAGGGATTTTTCTTAGTGCTCGTGTGGTTGATACCATAGAGAAAATAAGGCTCGGTTTCCACCATGTAATAAATTTGGAAGGAGATACCCTTGAAATTTTAATAATAGAATAAGTAAATTATTTATATATTGAAAATAGGGAAAAATAAAATAATTTTTGAGTAAAATTGAAGTGTACGATGGATATATATGACTTTGGAGCTCCCTTTCCAGGGAGAGACATCAAGATAAGGAAAACGACCCATGTTTCAACCAATCATGATGATATTGAAGGGAAGATAAAAATATTAATATTTTTGATTATAGAACATGTATTGACCCCAAAGGTTGAGTGAATGTGGTGATTTAGTGAATTGATCAAGAAAATTACTGTGGTTTGGGGTTTTGGTGACTGGAGGATGACTGCAGTGGAGAAGAGATATTTATACATTGTGTTACCTTCTAATGAGAATAAGAGAAGGGAATGGATATTTTTATCTATATCAATGAATCCTATAATTCTAATAATTTAAGAGTAGAATCATAATTTTGATCCTTTCAGTGTTAAGAACACACATACTCAAGTGTGGATTCACATCTTTAAACTCAATTGGTTTTAATTTTGTCCTTGAATTCTATGGGATATTACATATTAAGTTGGAAATTCGTTAGGAATTGATAAGTAAACAAAAAACCCAATTTATGGTAACTTTTCTTGGTTTATTATTGATGTTTATATGGCCAATACTATGGTGAAGGAGGTGGTTCTTACCATATGAGATGATATATTTAATCAAAAAATTGTTTATTAATGAAAGCAAAAAATTAGTGGGGATTTCATGTTATTTGGAAATATTTCATCTGAGTTCAATATATCTAAGGTATATGATAAATTATTATTAAAAGGTAATGATTAATAATCATGTCAAAGAGGCCTGGAATATTGGAAAGGGGAATTTGTTCCTACAACCCTGATCTCTAGTGTAGGTCCTAGAATTATAGGTGACACTCAATCTAACAAGGAACCCATTCAGGGTCCACATTTCTCTAGAAACGTTAGTGGGGGGATACTAGTCATGAACCTGATATTGATTTACTTATTGATATTATGGATACCGAAATGGAAAATAAGTATATTCATCTTAATCACTCTCTTAATCCTCTTATGGTTGTTGAATTCCTCAACTAGTGTGGAATATAAATCAAAGGTAGTGCGTTGACAACTCAAACCAAGAGGGTGATACCAGTACTGTACCAGTAGAGTTTTGATATTTTAAGTCCCTAAAAAATATTTTTATTAGTAGGGTTAATTAAAAGAATTACGATAATTTCCTTGATAATGAGGATGTCCTTTATCCAGGTGGGAGGAACATTTTTGTACATGATGATGCTGATCTACAGTGATCTCGGAAGACAAATAGGCTCCTAGATCGAGATTCCCATGCCGAGATCAGGCCATCGGAACATAGAAGGAAATTTCCTTTTCTCCCTAGTTCTATGTGGCTCCTATGAATATGTTTTAGACCCACATATGATGCTTTCCTCTATCCTAGATTCTTAGGTCAATGGCATTGATCATGGGGATGTTTCTACACTGCCCGTTGATGGATCTATTGATGATAATGATCCTATTAACAAAGGTGATTAATTTACCCATGTAAATATGGTAAAATCAGAAAGAATAAAGTATATAGGAATCTTATCATCAGGAATTGATCACTCCCACAATAAATTTACCCTTCTCATTGGGATATTAATGGTTGAGGATATTGATGGAAGTCCCCTCACCAATGACATGCCACATGATACTAGTGAAAAAGATGAAGATTTTATGGGTGGTAATAATTAAAAGTGTGTGAAAAAGGGAAAGGTAATAAGGTAAAATATCATCCTCTATGAGAAGAAGGGACGCAAACATGGTCTAGGGAATCATCTCACAAATGATGTTTTTTATTTCAATTAGTTAATGGTATGGGAAATCTCTCATGGTTACAACCCCAAAGACACTTTATTGTGAGAAATAAACTTATGATTATTGGTCTTTCAAAACCAAATATAAATTTTGAAAAATGGATTTCCTTTAAATGGTCATCTCTTGGTAACTCTTTTTTCATACAAAATGGATTTGGGAATGATTATGAAAATCTATAGGACTTAAAACATGATAGTATCATCATTAAATCTTTTTAAAGAAGTCACCTAGTTATATTATTTGACATAAGAATCCATGAGATGGTAATTTACCCTCCTTTTTTCTATGCCTCCAAATCTTATAGAAAAGGAAGGAGATTTTGGACAATATTGAATGGATATTCTATAAGAAGCCAAAATCTTGGGTAATGTATGGTGATTTTAACATTGTTCTATGCCATAGGTAAAAAAGGATTCCGTTTTAATTAATTTTAAGCTACTAAATTTTCATCTTGTCTTGACAATTGTATCATGGTTGACATCTCAATTGGGGGTCGTGACTACACTTTGTGTAGACACACCCTCAACATACTTCAAGAAAGCAAAAAATATAGATTCTTTGTTCACAATGACCATGGGAAAGATGTCATTTATGTTATGGGATTGATTCTTTAAAAATGTTATTCTATCCACAATAAAATTGTTGTGCACATTATCACAAATAAATTGAGTTCATTCCCACTAATATTTAAGATCAACAATTCTTGGCTTATTATTCTGGGTTTCCGGGAAGTTTTTATTAAATAATGGGATATGTAAGATATTGGAAGTATATTCAAAATAATGGATAAAAAATTAAAAAATGTCCAAAAATAGATTCATGATTGTATCAAAGATTCTTTCTATGATCTAGATAATGACATCAAGGATGCTTGAGAGTTTTTGATGCACTATCAAAGTATTTTCCCAAACTAGAATGCTCAATAAAATGATGAGATTAAGACCCCTTCCATATTGTATGAACTATTGAGCATCAATGGATGGTATCTTGAAAAAATACAACACAAGGTGGTAGAAGGAGTGTGATAGAAAAACAAAAATATCAACTATATGCATAGATAAAAGTGGATCAGAATAAGTATAAATTCCCATTGAATTTAAGGGTCATTATACAATTTAGAATGTTAAATCTATAAAATTGTGGTTGAATACATTTATGGATTATACACAGATTAGGGGGGCTGATGGGAACTACCAAATGATGGATAACAACAATTTTGTTGTTGGTAGTCATCAACAAACACATTTAATGGAGCCTTTGGATGAGAATTAGGTAAATAGGGTTGTTTACTCTCTAAATATTGTTATTGTGGATGGTCCTGATGGGTTCAAAAATAAATTAATTATGATTTACTGTGATATTATACGGTTTGAGTTTTTTAATTCTATGAAGGAGTTTTTATTCCTGATTATTTTCCCTATGGAATCAATGCAAATTTTATTGAAATTATTCCAGAAAATGATAATACAGTGGATGTCAAGGATTCCAACCATGTTTCCATTGAAAAAAATTCTAAAAAACCATTAACAAAGTTATTTACAAGATGTTAGGGTTCATTTTTGGATGGATTATATCATCATACTAATTTGGGTTCATCCAATGAAGATGTATTTAGAATTTTATCTTCATTTCCTCTGAGTGCATTAACATCATGAAGAAAATAATTAGGAATGATAAATTTTCTTTAAAAATTTATATTTAAACGGATTTTGATAAAATTAAATGTAGAATTTTTTTTGAAATGATAAAATTCTATGTTTTTTATGGTGACTTAATCAAATTAATCAGCATAATGGTCAAAAGTGTGTTTTTGACCACACTGATTAATTGTTCCCATAGGGGATTCTTCGAGTGTTCTAGAAGAGTAAGGAAAGATGATCCACTTTTTGGGATCCTTTTCTCTATGGAAGAGAATTATCTTAATATCTACATTAAAGAACTTGTGAGTGATGGTATTTATAGAAGAATCAATGTTGAGAGAGATTTCTTGACCCCTTCACATATCTTCGATGCTAATGGTATTCTAATCATTGGATTAAAAACTAGGAAAATAGACTCTTACATCAATTGGATATTTTATAATTATGAAGTGGTCATAATCTATGTGGTTGGATGAAAAAAATACTTCTTTGGTGTTTGGTGATGGAATAATTTCCTCAAAAAAGAATAGGGTGTCCATAATTCTTATGGTGGAAAGGGGAAGTCTCTCTTTCACCTAACATGGAGTTCCATTTTTTTTTGGGAAAAGTCAAAAGGATATACCTTGAAAACATTATATCTATAAATATTAATCATATAGAAAACTATAAGGGGAAGACCATGTCCCATGTAGGAATAATTTTCTTAGTTAACCTAGGAATAACCTTAATGTTGTTCTACTTCATTTCACTATACTAATGTCCAAAATCAAATTTTAAATAATTTCATGCATTGATCAGGAACATTTTTTAGACTTGATCAATCCATGAAAGTATGGTTTCAATGGTTTCATGGAAGGATTTTATCATGACTATAGATATTGGAGGATTGGTTATTAGGGATCTGGGTATTTTTAATGAGTACCTTCTTATTATGTTTACTTTAAACCTATTGACATCAAATGACAACTCCTGGTAATTCTTCTCTAGACGATTTAAATTAAAAATATAGATTGAATAACCATCGTATATTATATCCCCAATATGTTCATATATTAAATATTCCTATAAATAGATCATGAGGTTCTCAAAACTTGTTGTATGTAGGAACACATCCTTGAATTTTCGGAATACACCCTGGATGAGTAAGTCGATTAGTGACTTCTTCATTGCGCCTTGTCACATGATGTACTTCTCTATTCAATATGCTTTACTAGATGAAAATATGTAGGGCTATTTTCCTCCTGATACCGTGATGGTATTATAGATGCACATCATTATTGATTATAACATGTTATGGTGGACTCCAGATCTTGTCAGTCTCTTCTCTACAAAGGAATTATACATGAACAATTGTGATGAGGGAAATGATTTCCATTTATGGATGAGAAATTTCAGGAAATTCTTCATTATATTATACAATATGATTTTCCTATAGAGGTTCTAGAGATGCAAGTTTCAACTGCAAGGAAAAATGTAGTGAACTAGACTTTAGCTTAAACCTATGTGTTTCTAACACATGTCCTCAGATGAAACATTTGACCATGTATTCACTTCCTGTACACATTAATGTCATCTATGGATACACATTAAGTCATTCATTGATGTTATGTTGAGGCTCGGAAGCCTTGAAGACACAATGATTGGTATTTTTGATCTCAATTATAGAAAATGGGTTCAGGAAATGTTGTACACAGTAGTCTTTTCAGTAATTGAATATATATGGAGAGCCGAAAATGTTCTTTCATTTGAAAATCAAAGTCCATCACTGCATACTAGAATCATGACAATCTACATGGAGGTTCCCACTACCTCCAAGGTATAAATGGGTACAATGAAAAATTCTTTCTATAACATTTTATTTTTGAAAACTTTTGGTGTTTCTTGTAGGATAAATAAACCATTGGTTCTAAAGTAAATTAGATGGATACCTCCAATTTGTGATTGGATAATGGTGAATGTGGAGAGTGTGACATCTAGTTCACCTGGTCCATCCAGTTTGGTGGAGTATTCCATATGTATCAGGGATTTTTTTAAAAGGATATTTCTAACATTATATTATTATTGGTTTTCCTATTGAGGAAGAATTCTTTGAAATTATTACGGCCATTAAATATTCGATTCATCAAAACTAGATACAAATTTGGATGGAATCTGATTCCACCACAGCTGTTCATTTTTCGAAGACTTGATCCCAATGTGTCCCATGGTGAGTCATCTTATTTTGGATTGAATTCATTAATTTGACTAAAAAACTAGAACTAGATGTCACCCATGTGTATAGGGAAGTAAAAAAGGTTTTAGTTGCTCCTTCCAAAAAGAGAAATTCTTGAAACCAACTCCTGATGTCTATTCATCGCACCTGATTTCTATTAAAGATTGGTAGACATAGATATATGCACTGCATCTCACTCTCAATTTTGTAAAACCCTTTGTGATTTTGATTTCATATTATTTTAATACAATTTTGTTAAGAACATTCTTTTATTATATCGATAACCATGTTAACTATCAAATTTGATTGTTAGATTTTTTTTTAAAAACAATTGGTTGTATTAAAAAATATAAAAAAATGTTATTCAATGAATAATTTAATTTTGAGGATGTCCATTTTACTATTTGGATACATTATAGGAGTTATAATAATGCTTTTTAGAAAATGGAAAACTCACATGGAGGGTAACAACCTGTCGCATTCGGCGAGGCAGTGGAACATAAACCCATGATTGAAGGATGAAAAGGGTTTTGTGACTACCATTGGCCTACATGATGTAAATATTTATAGTTCCTTGTTCTTAGTTAATGATTATGATTAATAAATATCAAATATGAACATGTAGTGTTACCATTGATGTTTATAGAATAATGTATTAACCAATTGGTTTTTAAAAAATGTTAGAGGCATATATAAGGACTTATTTTATGAATATTATGAACACTTAAAAGTAAATTTTAGTGTTGTAGGAAAAATAAATTATTTTTGGACATTTATATCTTGGAATAAGAGATGGATTTGATCAAAGAACATCCAAGGGATACAATTTTTCTTATTAAATATTAATATTTCTTGTAAGTATAATTTATTATATTCTTATGTTGGAAGAGAATTACTCAACATTAAAAAATGATCATGACAAAAAGTTTATCATAATAACATATTTTTTTTAGAAATCAGGGTCTTTGAAATCAGAAAATATTTTTTGGTTTTGAGTACAAATTCATTTCATTGATCATTCACATGATTTTGATCAATTTACTCAATCACTCTCCTTTAATAAGTTTAATTTCCCTCTGTGTCCAAAACATCTATTTTAGTAGATGTTCTCCAACAAAGAATCATAGTCATGTGACCTTCATAATTCCATCTCTCTATTTTTAGGAGTATATTTTTTTAACCCATTTATGATATCAGTTTTTCAACAATGGTATTTCCAAATTTTGATCCATGATTACTAATATTATGATAAAATTGTAAAGACACCATTTATTTAAGGTGGGGAGTATGTACCTCCTTGAAATATTAAAATATGAAAATCATATATGATAGCGTGTATGACACGCAACAAGATGTATATGTAAGAATATCACATCATAAAAAATTAAAATATATTTAATTTTTTTATAAATTAAATATATCATATATATTTCAATTCATGAAACATTTATTTATCTTGTGTTATACGCCACACCGACTTACATAGATATCTTGTGTTACACGCAAGACCGAGATTTACTGAATACTATTAATATTATTAAATAAAATGGACATTATATCTTATCCATTAAATTTGTGTTTACATATAGGATTAAATATCTTCTGAAATTATATGGTTTAATGCAATGGTTACCAATTAATTAGCAATTAATTAAAAATAAATCAAATTTAAATAAAATTGTTTTAGCAAAATACTATTTTTATGAAACAAAAGAGTTTTATCTAAATATATTAAATTATTCACTATTATAGGATTATAATAATTAAATTAATATATTATATATTAAATTAAATATTTTTATATTCATATAATAGATTTGATAGTCATATGATAAGAACAATTCCAATTTAATGCATAAACTTATTTTTTAAAGGGAGCTTTTACTACCTTTAAATGGTCCAATTATTTTAAAACTAAATATTGAAATTTAATAAATTTTAATTGAAAAATAAACTTCATTTTATAAATTTGTGTATAAAAATATTCATAGGGTGATTTTTTTTATTTTTCTGTGAAGTTTCTATTTTTGATAAATAGTGAAAAATACTAAATTTTATTTGAAAACTAGCTTTTCATCGAAATAATTTATATGGTTAAATTATATTTTGAAAAAATTAACGTCACAATATTTAAATTATGAATATATTAACAAAATTTAGGTAATATTCATCAGTTTATATTGAATTAAGATGTAAAAAAATAGTAAAATTTGGATCATTTTGAATTTAAAACCCCATTTTCTAGTCCTGTAAAAAATAATAATTTTAAATTATATTATTGAAAATATGTTAAGTGAATTTGAAAAAATGGATTCAAAAAATGGATTAAGATAAATTTATAATGTCTAATAATTCCAAATTAATTTTTTAACTATGTGATTTGTGAGAATAGTTAAAATTAATAACAATAATTAAGAAAGAAACATGTTTACTAAGGGACTGAACATTAATCATAGAGGTTAAAATAAACTAGGAACTTATACAAACTCCATTGTATGGACTTATTTTGACCACATCCCAAGTTGGATCGAAATATTTAAATATCGGACGCACATTTTGTATCTTCTACCTCTAAATAGGGTTTATATTTTGGTATTAGAAAAATTGTCACTCCTCCTCCACTATATATAATCTCTCACTCCCCTCACATATTCACACTTATAAATCCATTTATCTCCTACAACAATTGTCCAAATAAACTCCCAAAATACCTCCCAAAAACCTAGAATATTTTATTTAGACACAAATAAAACCAAGGAAGGATTTTGGTATACTTCAAAAGATGTTTCTTGAAGAAGAGTTAGGTTTCATCAATGAGAAATTTTGAATTATTTATTTCTACACCCATTAAATTATTCTAATATCATGCTTATTATGAAAACCCTTATCTTTATTACACTTTAATTTATTATTTATTACGTTATTATACAAATAAAATAACCTAGAATATTTTTATATTTTGTGTCCTTGGAAATTAGGTATATTACATAACAACTTAAAACATGGGATACATAAAAATTTTAAAAAACATCCATCACATTCCCATATTAATCCATTGCAATTAAAACATCATCGGTTAACCTGGGGACATAAATAAAAAGGGTGATATATAATGTAAAGACCTGGAAATTTCAAGGAATTTTTTTTCTTAATTCTTTGGAATTTTATGAGTCCGCAGTTTCTGACGGCGCCTGATTCTGAGGTCCGGTGTGCTCGAAATCAGATTCTGAAGTTTTGTTCGGGTACATTCAATAAACGTACATGCGGGTTTTTCTATATTTTCAACTGGTGCATAGCATTGAAATCCAAGGACACCAATGAACTCACAGCGCCAGTATTCGCCTAAGGGGACCTTTACCATAGTTTCATTTTGAGGGGAGGAGAAGTTTGTTTTGGGTTGTTATTAAAAAAATAAATAAAAATATGTGTTAGATATTTTTATTTGTGGAGGGTTGTTATTTCATCCCAAGGGGTGTTAGAGGTGGGGCCCATACTCACATACCCTCCCATGAGAGGATATTTTTGGGGTGGGGACCACACGCACCATAACCCTCTTGAACTCCCCATAACCATCTTGAACTCCCCATAACTCTTCCATTCATTAATTCTTTGACAACTCTCCCCATTTAATATGAGGAGCCTCACCACCTTCCTCTCAATTAAGATGCCAACCTTTTAATTAATTAAATTGGATTCTCCAATTAATTAATTAAGGTTTTGTTTTTTTAAATCTTTTTTTGGGTGAATAAAAATAATATCATGAGCTATTATTTTGGTTGGATCTTTTGTTGTGTTGGAAAAATTTGAGAGAGCTCTTGAGGATTTGAAGAGAGTTTCCATATTTCACGAAGAACGTCGCCCTCTTCGACGAAGAACGTGAATTCCTCGAAGGATGACGACATTCCATCCTTCCTTTTCTCCACAACAAGTGATGAGTCGCCACTTTCTCCTCCGACTCACCCCGATGTCATCTACAACTTCTTTATCCGTAACTCTGCTCTTAAAACTGAGGTAGGGGGATTGTTTTCAATTATTTTAAATAGAATAAAGTTGTTCTTCATCCCTCGTTATACCATGTTATCTATGGACGATTGTTATCGCCTAAGGCGGAGGGCACAGGCCGAACAAACACGGCCTGACGACCCTTCTTCATTTCTTGTTTTTTTTATTTCGCAAAGGGAGGCGGTGGCAAATGGAGGCGGCGGCCGCACGCTGGCCGCGTGAGGGGGAACCGCAGCCTGCAACCGTGGTCTGCCCAGCCGATGAAGAACATGCCGACTAAAGCCATCCGGGCCGAAGGAGGACCGTGGCGCCAAAAAGGGTTCCGCACTGCAGAAGACCGCGGCCCGGAAACCGCGGCCCGCTTCGGTGGAAGAACCGGGCGGCTGGGCGGAGGAGATCCACGAAGCTAGGTGGGTGCCACACCGGAAGAACCGCAAACCTCCTGAGTGGGCCTCTTACACCAAGAGGCCAGCTAGATTCGGTCGGCCGGTTAGGGAGGGCGGCGCTGCTTGGCGCCTCTAGTTCGGGCAGCCGGGGGCCGCGCCCCCACCTCGGACCACTGGCTCTTCGGGCTGAGCCACTCGGCCAGCTAGCCGAACTGGCGTGGCTGTGCCCATCCGGGCCGTGCCACACATTTCATCGGGCTAGTCCAACACCCCTGACGGGTCAGACCCACCAAAACTAGATTAACCTGACCCGTCGGCCCACTGGGTTTAACGGGTCGGGACCTATTTCACTTAAAGGTGAATATCTTGAAGAACGCGCGTCTGAATGATGCGTTGTCTGCGACACTGGGACCCTTTCGACTAGGCGATACTTTTTCGATAATCTAAATGAGTTTTAGAAAACTTTAGAAAACGGCCAGGTTTGGAACAATCATATTTCCAACTGGGCCCCTGGAACGGAATAACCAATATTTCTCAGACCGGGCGTCCGATTGACGCGTTGTCTGTCGCATCGTGTTCCTTTTAATGAGACGGAACTTCTATATACATAAACTCAGGATTTTGATCTAGTCGATGTATTGACGCCCTTGACTCGAGGAGCGTACCCTCATGGAATCTAGCGTTTTGTGTGTGGGAACCCTAGAGCTGGTTGCGACTACGAAGACTGCTGTGCTGGGATACTCCATGGGTTCGATGATGGGGACAACTGTACATGGATCCTCCGTGGGTTCCGCAGCGGGGATGACTGTAGTTGGATCCTCCCTGGGATCGGCATTGATGACAATTGTACTTGGATCCTCTGTGGGTTCGGCAGTAATGACGACTGTACTTGGATCCTACGTGGGTTCGTCTACGACGAGTTCTGTACTACGATCCTACGTGGGTTCGACAGAGGAGATGATTTAGAGGCTACATCTAATCATCTACACCCTTCTTAATAAGTAGTATACCCGTCTGAGATGAGTCTTTAATTTCAATCATTATCATTGATGTGATTGAATATCTTTCCTATGTGGACTGGGGTGTGCTTGGGCTCGAGAGTTGGAGCCGAACTGAGATATATAACTTATGTATATGTATGGGCGTATACTTAAGTAGGGTTGGTTGATTTTTCGTGATTTTATCTTTCCTTTGTGGTTATTCCTTCTTGGATTCTGGGAGACCTTCGGGGGACTCGGGGTCCCTACTGAGTATCTTATACTCACCCCTACATGGGTTATTCCCGTACTACGTTTTGTTGGATGCAGACGAAGGAAAACACTGATTATGGATGATTCTTGTGGAGCTGGACGGTACCCGAAGGTGGACCACCTAACGAGGCGTACACAGAGCAGATGGACGGACCCGAGGTGCCGAGGAGACTATCTGTACCCACCCTTCAGGTGAGATTCCTGGAGGATGACTCAGTGATCTCCACATTACTTTACTATTGTTGTACTTTCCTTTCAGCTGTATAGTAATTTCTGTTGGGTTTGTATACTGGTCCATTTAATTTTCAGCACTTACTTTTTTACTCAGTTTTGATCAGTGATTACTCTACTTGTCTACTCTATTGTGTTTTTTTACTTTTATAAAAGCAGTTCCTTCCCTTTTTATCAAGATTTATTCCTTTGGTGCTAGTCTCCATCCCCTGGCCTATGGAAGGCGGGATTGGGGTAGTCACGGCATGGGCCCCGAGGACGGGTAATGACAAATTGGTATCAGAGGAGTCGGTTATACCACAGAACTCAGGAATCTGATAATTTATTCTCTTTGAAGCAATATTGTTATGAGTATTGAGTGTGGTTTTCAGTCCAGGGAGTCTAGCATTGGTGCGGTGGCCGATGTATCCATACACTAGGACCCTGGCCTCTGATTTCTGACTCAATGCACGAAAACACTGATTCCATTTGTGTTTCAAAAGATTTCTCTATGATTACATTGTGTAAGATCACCAGGTATATTGTTTGACCATGGCTCACATGTTTCTTTTTAGGATGGCCCCACGAAGGAAGCCATCTAGTGTTCCAAGTCGCGTATGAGATGGCAGCCCACCGAGTGACAAGGCCTCAGTATAGGGACCCATCAAAGTAGAGGCACCAACTGTACCATTACCCGCTAATCCACCAATGCCACCAGCCCCATAAGTAGAGGGTGCATGCTGACTGAGCGCATTTCATGAGTTTCAGTGACAAAGGCCGCCCAGGTTCCGTGGAGAGACGGACCCTCAGGTGGCCTAGGATTGGATGGATGCTGTCATCAGGGTTTTTAGATTAGTAGGGACACCGATGGATCTTATGGTGATCCTTGCAGCGATCCTCCTGCATGTAGCCACAGGAATATGGTGGATCTTGATTCTCTAGGTGCACGATGAGGCATATATTCTATGGACGGACTTCAAGAGTCTCTTTCGCTCAGAGTTTGTTTTATCCACCCTTCGTGCAGTGTGGATCAAGGAGTTACTTCATCTACAGCAGGGCAACATAACAGTAGCACAATACTCATCGAGGTTTACTGACCTCTCAAGCTACTCTACAAATATGGTACGAGACCCGTTCTTCAGGGCCCGAACATTCGAGTAAGGACTGAGGCACGAGATCAGAGTTTTTATGATTCCTCTCAGCATCTCGACTCAGACAGGGGTGCCAGAGTGAGCCCTTTATGTAGAGAGATTTCTCACTGATCAGACATCAGTGGTGAGATCCACCGCAGGGTGACATGTAGCAGAGTCTTGTACAGCCGGTAGTAGAAAAATGTCGTAGAGGTCCAAGCAGACCAGGACATTATGAGGGTGACCCCAAGATACTGGTTTGGTGGTGCGGGGTACATGAAATAGATTCATCCAATTGAGGGGCAGGAAATGCTATCCATGCGGCGGGTTGGGTCACATGTCTTGGGACTGCCCGACCCGCCATGCAGACAAGCAACAGACAGTAGAGGGACCTCCTAGGAAGAGGCAGAGGTTCGACCATGGTGGTCTTCCAGGAGCAAGCAGACGAGGCAGAGGAGATGGCCGAGCAGCGGGTGGTGGGAAATGCATCGAGGCACTACCACCACCACCACCAGGAGGACCACCCCGACCACAAGGAGCAAGCAGACAGGGGCAGGCTCAACTCTAGGAAGTTGAGGCCTATGACCAAGACACACCTGAGATGATTCGAGGTACTATCTGTGTCTACTCCACCCTTTCTGCAGTACTTATAGACACAGGCGCAAGTCATTCTTTTATTGCAGCTTCCCTTGTTCGGAGCTCAGAGATTCTGATGGGGTCACTGGCTCAATCCTTATGGCTAGAGACTCTTATGGGAGAAGAATCGATGATTACGCACTGGTGCCGGTAGTGTGAGGTTACTCTAAGAGGTGAGATCCTTGGCTGGGATCTTCTTGTAGCGGCATCGAGGCCTTACGACGTCATCTTGGGTATGGAATGGTTATCTATAGTCCATGCCTAGATCGACTATATTAGTTGCAAAGTGTTGTGTGTCCGCACGGATGGGACCAGGTTCACCTTCACTAGCGAGAAGGGAGCCTTTTCAGCGTAGGATGGACTTATGCAGAGGAGAGGGTATCCGATCATACATCAGTTGGATAATATCATCCTAGGAGCAGTTGATGTGCGTAGTCCGATTTTTCCTATTGTGGTGGATCTGTATGCGAATGTTTTTCTTGACGACGTTCTAGGACTACCTCGTTGCAGAGAGGTAGACTTCAATATAGACCTATACCCCGGGACCGCACCGATATCTCCTCCATCATATCGGATGTCTCCCGCTTAGCATCGTGAGCTGTGGGTACAACTGGAGGACTTGCGGGGAAATGGATTCAACTGACCTAGTTTTTCACCCTAGGCTTCACCAATTTTGTTTTCCAAAAAGGCGGATGGGAGATTGCGACTGTGTGTCGACTACCGTCACCTGAATCATGTGACCGTGAAGAAAAATGATCCACTCCCAAGGATTTATGACCTCTTTGATCATCTCAAGGGAGCACGATGGTTCTCGAAGATAGACCTCAGATCAGGCTATCACCATATCAGAGGTCGAGATGAGGATGTGCAGAAGACAAACTTCAGGTGTTGGTATGGCCACTACGAGTTCTTGATTATGCCCTTTGGCATAACCAACGCTCCATCAGTGTTCATGAGTCTCATGAATAGTATCTTCTATTTTTACCTCGATCGATTTGTCATAGTCTTAATTGAAAACATATTGATTTACTTTACTACTGAGGAGGATCATGCCAAGCACTTATGGGTTGTACTAGATACACTCCGAGAGCACCGGCTTTATGGTATGCTCTTGAAGTGTCAGTTCTGGATTCGATTTGTTCACTTCTTAGGGAACATCATCTCGGAGGTGGGAGTTGTAGTGGATCCAGTGAAGATTTTGGCAGAGCATGCTTGGGAGCCACCGAGGAGTGTGACAGAGGTTTGGAGTTTCTAGGGCAAGGCTGGATACTATCAGAGATTTGGGGCATACTTCTCCAGAGTTGCAGCATCACTTTCAGCCTTGATGAAGAAGGGGAAACCCTTCATGTGGTCAGATAGATTCCACCAGAGTTTTCAAGAGATGAGGCAGAGGTTGACAATTGTGCCCATCTTGATGCTACCGGAGGAGGGCATTGAGTACATAGTTTACTAAATGCATCAGGGACCAGAATCGGGTGTGTCCTGATACAGGAGCGAGCAGTGATCGCCTATGGTTCACGGCAGTTGAGGAAGCGTGAGCAGAACTACGCTACCCATGACCTGGAGTTAGCAGCAGTGGTCCTCGCCTTGAAGATGTCATGGCACTATCTGATGGGTGAGTGCTTTATAGTTTACTATAACCACCAGTGTCTTAGGTACATCTTCTCACAGAAGGACCTGAACCTGAGACAACGGTGATGGCTTGAATTCCTCCAGGACTATGACTTTGAGATTGTCTATACTACTAGGAAACGGAACGTAGTGGCTGATGATCTTAGCAGGAGATCGATCATTCACCTTCTAGGAGAGGTGACAGAGAAGCTAGCCACGTTGCAGATATCCTTTGTGGATAGAGATGGAGTATCCTTTCTTCAGTCACTCACAGTCACTCCTCCTATCCTTCAAAGAGTCAGAGAGGCACAACATTGTGACATTGACTGTGAGACAGGACGTGCTTAGATATCCTTTAGGCATGTGCCTAATTGATTTTCTAATGGAGGGGAGCACGTCATCCTCTTCAGGGGATATACTATGGTACCAGTTGCACTACAAGAGGAGGTGCTGAGGGAGTTCCACATTTCCACTATAGAAGTACATCCAGGAGTGGTGAAGATGTACCAGGACCTCAGACGAAAGAACTGGTGGACGGTCATAAAGAAGGCTGTAGTAGAGTTCGTTTCACGATGCCTCACTTGTCAGCAAGTGAAGGTGGAGCAACATATACCAGCAGGCTTGGTACAACCCTTAGAGGCCCCGGAGTGGAAGTGGGATGAGATATCCATAGCTTTCGTGACGGGGCTTCCACGTACATCCAGAGGGCATGACTCTATATGGGTGATTGTAGACCGACTTACCAAGTCATCCCACTTCCTACTGATCAGAGAGAAGGGATCAGTAGAAAGCTCGGAATGCCTCTACATTCAAGAGATTGAACTACTTCAGGGTGTTCCACCATCTATTATATCAGATCCAGATGCTCACTTTACTTCCCGGTTTTAAAAAGGGATTGCAGAAGGATTTTGGGACACAGCTACGCTTGACCACCGCCTTCCATCCTAAGGAAGATGGACAGATTGAGAGGACCATACAAAAACTCAAGGACAAGCTCTGTGCATGTGTCCTTGACATTGGTCACAGCTGGGAGGATCATATACCCTTGGTGGAGTTTGCGTACAACAACAGCTACCACTCCACCATCGGGATGGCACCATATGAGGAACTGTACGACCAACCTTTCAGATCACCCCTGTACTGGACTGACCCTAGGGAGTCAGCACTTGTAGGACTGAAGATGGTTCAGGCTATGAGAGATAAGGTGCAGATCATCTAGGAGCGGATAAGGAGTGCACAGAGAAGACAAAAATCTTATGCTGATAGGAGACAGAGACCACTGGAGTTCGAGGATGGTGACCACGTCTTCTTATGGGTCTCACCTCGACGGGGTCTATGAAGATTTGGCCGGGGTGGCATGTTATCTCCACGTTTCATCGGACCATTCTAGGTCCTCAGCAGGGTAGGCGAGGTGGCTTACCGCCTGGCCCTTGCACCTCAGTTGCACAGGGTGCATGACGTCTTCCACGTATCTCAGCTGAGGAGATACGTGCATGACCCGAACCCCATCATCGATCACGGAGAGCTGGACATCGATGACAGGGTGACAGTCATGGAGGTTCCGGGGGAGATCGAGGATCGACAGGAGTGGGTCCAACATGGGAGTTAGATTCCTCTGGTGCACATTTGTTGGCAGCACATGAACCTCCAGGAGAGCACTTGGGAGAGGGAGGCACAGATGCAAGCTCGATATCCCCAATTTTCTTCTTAGTGTGCGTTGTAGATTTACGGGGATGTAAAGCCATGAGGTGGGAGGAATGTAAATAGTCAAAAATTTTGAGGAAAAGTTTTTTCATAATTTTTTGGAATTTTACGAGTCTGTGGTTTCTGACGGTGCCTCATTCCGAGGTCCGGTGTGCCCGAAATCAAATTCTAAAGTTTTTTTCGGGTACGTTCAGTAAACGTACATGTGGGTTTTTCTATCATTTAAACAAGTGCTCGGAATTGAAATCTGAGGACACTGATGAACTCGCATCGCCAGTATTAAGCTAAGGGGACCTTTACCGTAGTTTTGTTTTGATGGGAGGATGAGTTTTTTTTGGGTTGTTATTAAAAAAATAAATAAAAATATGTGTTAGATATTTTTATTTATGGAGGGTGGTTATTTACTCCCAAGGGGAGTTAGAGGTGGGGCCCACACCCGCATAACCTCCCATGAGAGGATATTTGTGGGGTGGGGCCCACACATTCCATAACCCTCTTGAACTCCCCATAAACCTCTTGAACTCCCCATAACTCTTCCCTTCAATAATTCTTTGACAACTCTCCTCATTTAATATGAGGAGCCTCACCACCTTCCTCCTAATTAAGATTCCATACTTTTAATTAATTAAATGGGATTCTCTAATTAATTAGTTATGGTTTTTTTAAATCTTTTGTTGGGTGAATAAAAATAATAGCATGAGATATTATTTTGGTTGGAGATTTTGTTGTGTTGGAAAACATTGGGAGAGCACTTGAGGATTTGAAGAGAGTTTCCTTCTTCAACGAAGAACAACCCCCTCTTCGATGAAGAACACAAATTCCTCGAAGGATGATGAAGTTCCATCCTTCCTTTTCTCTACAATAAGTGAGGAGACACCTCTTTCCCCACAGACGCACCCCGTTGTCGCCTACAATTTCTTTATCCGTGACTCCGCTCTTAAAACGGAGGTAGGTGAATTGTTTTCAATTCTTTTAAATAGAATAATGTTGTTCTTCCTCCCTCGTTATACCTTGTTATCAATGGCCGATTTTTACCACCTAACGCAGAAGGCATGAGACGAACAAACATGGCCCGAGGACCCTCCGTCATTTCTGGTTTTTTATTTCGCATAGGGAGGCATTGGAAAATGGAGGCGGTGGCCGCACGTCGGCCGAGTGAGGGGGAACCATGGCCCGCAACCGCTGGGTGCCTGGCCGGCTAAAGTCGGCCTGGCTGAAGGAGGAGCATAGTGCCACAAGGGGTGCCACACTGTGGATGAACATGGCCCACAAACCTCAGGCCGCTTCGGCAGAAGAACCGGCCAGTCGGGCGGAGGAGAGACGCGGCGCCAGGAGGGCACTACGCCAGACAAACCACGGCCCGCCTGAGTGGGACGCTTTTTCCAAGTGGCTGACCATATTTGCCCAGCCAGTTATGGTGGGCGGCGCTGTAGGGCGCTGCAGGTTCGGGCAGCCGGGGGGCCGCGCCCTGCCGGGCCGGGCTGGGTCGCGCCCCCCCGGGCAGGGCCGCACCACCTCGGGTCGAGCCGTGCCCCTCGGGTTGAGCCATGCCCCTCGGGCCGAGCCTCACATTTCATCGGGCAGGGCGGGGCCCCTCAGGCTGAGCCGTGCATTTCATCAGGCCGTTCTGACACCCCTGCTAGGTCAGACCTGCCAAAAATGGCTTAACCCGACCCGTCAGCCCACTGGGTTTAACGGGCTGGGCCCGATTTCACTTAAAGGTGAATATCTTGAAGACCCCACATCTGAACGACACGTCGTCTGTGGCACCGGGACCCATTAGACATGCCTTTCCTTTTGTGATACTCTAAGTGAGTTTTGGAAAACTTTGGAAAATGGCTGGGTTTGGAACGAGCATATTTCCAACCGGGGCCCTAGAACAGAAAAGCCAATATCTCTCAGACCGGGTGTCCGATTGACGCGCCGTCTATCGCGTTGGGTTCCTTTTTATGAGACAGAACTTTGGGATACATCAAATCAAGACATAGAGGTAGTTTATGTATTTACCCTCTTGACTCGAGGGGCGGACCCTCCCGGAATCGAGCGTGCTGTGTGCGGGAACCCTAGAGCTGGTTGCGACTACGACGACTACCGTGCTGGGATCCTCCTTGGGTTTGACGATGATGAGGACTGTACATGGATCCTTCGTGGGTTTAGTAGTGATGATGAATGTACATGGATCCTCCGTGGGTTCGGCAGTGATGATGACTGTACTTGGATCATCCATGGGTTTGGTAGTGATGAAGACTGTACTTGGATCCTACGTGGGTTCGGCAGCGACGACTTCTGTACTAGGATCCTACGTGGGTTCGGTAGAGGAGATGATTCCGAGGCTACATCTAATCATCTCCACCCTTCTTCATAAGTAGTATACCTATGTGAGATGAGTCTTTAATTTCAATCATTATCATTGATGTGATTGACTATCTTTCATATGTGGACTGGGTTGTGCTTGGGATCGAGAGTTGGAGCTGAATTGAGATTGATAACTTATGTATATGTATGGTCGTATACTTAAGTAGGGTTGTTTGATTTTTTGTGATTGTATCTTTTCTTTGTGGTTTGTCTTTCGTGGATTCTGGGAGACCTTCGGGGGTCTCGGGGTCCCTACTGAGTATCGTATACTCACCCATGCACGGGATATTCCCGGACTACGTTGTTTTGGATGCAGACGATAGAAAACACTGATCGTGGAGGAGTCTTGTGGAGCTGGACGGTACCCGGAGGTGGACCACCTAACGAGGCGTACACGGAGCAGATGGATGGTACCGTGGTGCCGAGGAGACTATCTGAACCCACCCTTCAGGTGGGATTTCTGGAGGATGACTCAGTGATTTCCACTTTACTTTACTATTTTTGTACTTTCCTTTCAGTTGTACAGTACTTTCAGTTGGGTTTGTATACTGGCCCATTTACTTTTCAGCACTTACTTTTGTACTCGGTTTTTCTTCGTGCTTACTCCACTTGTGTACTCTTTTTTGTTTTTTTACTTTTATAAAATCAATGCCTTCCCTTTTTATCTGGATTTATGCCTTTTGTTCTAGTCGCCAGGACCTGGCCTATGGAAGGTGGGCTTGGGGTAGTCACAGCATGGGCCCCGAGGACGGGTCGTGACAAATTGGTATCAGAGGAGTCGGTTCTACCGCAGAACTCAGGACTCTGATAATTTCTTCTCGTTGAAGAAATATTGTTATGAGTATTGAGTGTGGGTTTCAGTTTAGGGAGTCCAGTGTTGGTGCGGCGACTGACGTATCCATACATTAGGACCCTAACCTCTGATTTCTGACTCAATGCACGAAAACACTGATTGCATTTGTGTTTAAAAAGTTTTCTTTACGATTACATTGTGTAAGCTCACCAGGTATACTATTTGACCGTTGGACACCTGTTTCATTTCAGGATGGCCTCATGAAGGATGCCATCTAGGGTTCCGAGTCACGTACGAGATGCCAGCCCACCGAGCGACGATGTCTCGGCACTGGGCCCCGTCACAGTGGAGGCACCAACGGTACCATTACCTGCTGAGCCACTGATTCCACCAGCCCCAGAAGTAGAGGGTGCCTGCCGACTGAGGGAATTTCATGAGTTTCAGTGACAGAGGCCGCCCAGGTTCCATGGAGAGACGAACCCTAAGGCAGCCTAGGATTGGCTGGAGGCTATCGTCAGGGTTTTTAGATTAGTAGGGACACCGGTGGATCTTATGGTGATCCTTGCAGCGAGCCTCCTGCATGTAGCAGCAGGCAGAAGGTGGATCTTGATTCTCCAGGTGCACGATGAGGCATCTATTCTATGGATGGACTTCAAGAGTCTCTTCCGCTCGAAGTTTGTTCCAGCCACCCTTCGTGCAGTGCGGATCAAGGAGTTACTTCATCTGCAGTAGGGAAGCATAACAGTAGCACAGTACTCATCGAGGTTTACTGACCTCTCACGCTACTCTACAGATATGGTACGGGACCCGTTCTTTAGGGCCCGGAAATTCGTGCAAGGACTGAGGAACGAGATCAGAGTTTTGACGATTCCTCTCAGTATCCCGACATAGGAAGGGGTGCTAGAGCGAGCCCATTTAGTGTAGATCTTTCTCACTAATCAGACTTCAGTGGTGAGACCCACCGCAGAGCGACACGTAGTAGAGTCTTCTACAGCCGGTAGTAGACAGATGTCGTAGAGGTCCAAGTGGATCAGGACATCAGGTCGGCGACCCCAAGATACTAGTTTGGAGGTGTGGGCCACATGAAACAGTGTCAGCCATTTGAGGGAAAGGCAATGCTATGAATGCGACAGGTTGGGTCACATGGCTTGGGACTGCCCGACCCGCCATGCAGACGACCAGCAGACAGTAGAGGGACCCCCTAGGCAGAGGCAAAGGTTCGACCATGGCGGTCTGTCAGGGGTAGAAGGACGAGGCAGAGGAGCTGACCGAGCAGCGGGTGGTGGGCGACGCTTCGAGGCTCTACCACCACCACCACCAGGAGGACCACCCTGACCATAGGGAGCTGGCAGACAGGGGAAGGCTCAGCTCTAGGCAGTCGAGGCCAACGACCATGACGCACCTGAGATGATTCGAGGTACTATTTGTGTCTACTCCACCCTTTCTGTAGTACTTATAGACACAAGCGCGAGTCATTATTTTATTGTCTGTTATCTTTTTTGGAGCTCAGAGATTCCGATGGAGCCGTTGGCTCAATCCTTACGGCTAGAGACTCCTACGGGAGAAGAATCGACGATTACGCACTGGTACCGGTAGTGTGTGCGTACTCTAGGAGGTGAGATCTTTGGCTGGGATCTTCTTGTAGCGACATCGAGGAATTACGCCGTCATCTTGGGTATGGACTGGTTATCTATAGCCGATGCCCAGATCGACTGTATTAGGTGAAAAGTGCGGTGTGTCCACACGGATGCGACCAGTTCACCTTCACCGGTGATAAGGGAGCCTTTTCAGCGCAGGATAGACTTAGGAAGAGGAGAGGGTAGCCGATCACACATCAGTTGGATAGTCTCATCCTAGGATCAATTGATGTGTGGAGTCCGAGTTTTCCTGTTGTGGTGGATCAGTATGTGGACGTTTTTCCTGATGACGTTCTAGGACTACCTACTCACAGAGAGGTAGACTTCTACATAGACCTGTACCCCGGAACCGCACCGATATCTCCTCTAGCATATCGGATGGCTCCCGCCAAGCTTTGTGAGCTGTGGGTACAGCTGGAGGATTTTCAGGTAAAGGGATTCAACCGACCTAGTGTTTCACCCTGGGCTTCAATGATTTTGTTTTCCAAGATGGCGGATGGGAGCTTGCGACTGTGTGTCGACTACCGTCGCCTAAATCAGGTGACCGTGAAGAAAAAATATCCACTCCCAAGGATTGACGACCTCATTGATCATCTCAAGGGAGAAAGATGGTTCTCGAAGGTAGACCTCAGATCAGGCTATCACCATCTCAGAGTTTGAGATGAGGATGTGCAGAAGACGGCCTTCAGGTGTTGGTATAGACACTATGAGTTCTTGGTTATGCCCTTCGGCATTACCAATGCTCAATCAGTGTTCATGAGTCTCATGAATAGGATATTATAGCCTTACCTCGATCAATTTTTCATAGTCTTCATTGAAAACATATTTATTTACTCGACTACTGAGGAGGAGGACACCTAGCACTTATGGGTTGTATTGGATACACTCTGAGAGCACCAGATTTATGGTAAGCTCTTGAAGTGTCAGTTCTAGATTCGAGTGGTTCACTTCTTAGGGCACATCATCTCGGAGGTGGGAGTTGTAGTGGATCCAGTGAAGATTTAGGCAATGCATGCTTGGGAGCCATCGAGGAGTGTGACGGCCCCGAAGACGGGTCGTGACATATAATGCCCAGTAAGGGAATAAACATGAAAAAACGTGAAGAAAGTGATACATTTTAGAAAATAAAAATATAAATTGGTAATGGAAGGGATGAGAATAATACAGATGAACATTGAGTCATGAAATAGCATGATAACATAAATGAAACATGGGAAATGTGGAAAATACATAAAATAATACACCATAAACATAGGTCAAGGCTAACTACCAAGACATCATGATGTAAAAATTAACATTATGGATTAGGGTCACTCCCTAATCCCTTTCTTTAGGTCTCATAAGAATAAAAAAAGACACAATGTAGTGGAGCGCTACATAATAACATGCACACCCATCACTTTCATTTCATTCTCATGCTTCAGTGTCCCACATGGATTGAAAAACATGGAATCATTTATCTTAAAATTTTATTACATGGACATTGAGATTATAATAAATAAATTTTAGTCCCCAATCAATGAATAATATATTAAAAAACATGAAAAAACCTCTTAGGAAGTTGGAACGGGTATTCAATACACAATTTATTGGCATAAAAAATCATGGTGAAATTTTTATAGTAAAACATGGGGATATAAATGTTCATAGAAGGCATTAATGAGAGTAAAAGGGATCTATAATCATTTAGACATTAAAAATACAAAAAGGGGTCATGGAATAAAATATACCAATAATAGGAAATAATGATAAAAGACATAAGATAATGAAGATACATGAATAAATAGAAGAAGAAGAGGATAGCCTACGAAATATGAGCATGTTATCGGTTGTAAATAAAGTTTAATGAGAGGGATTAAAGAGACTTAAATGGATATATAATAATTTTTACAAAAAATTATTTTAAGAGGTATATGAAATAACATACTTCAACATGAGAAAATTAAAATTAAGATGAATAACATAAAAGAGGTTCTTGAATGGAAATGTGAAGATATAAGTAAATTACCTTTACAGGGTGTTCCCAAAAGCATGGGAGGAGTGTCTTGGGAGATTGGGGGAACATTGGTAGGACTATAGATATTTGAGGGACAAGTAAGGATATCATAACCATTTTTAGTGAAGATAATTGAGGTATTGGGTGGCTTTATTATATATATCATGCTTTTTCTTACATTACTATGTCATTTTTATAAAGATAAATAAAATAATAGTGCTATATAACCATGATTAAATGGTATAGAATCTTGTGAAATTTAGGACCATACATAACTTTTATATAATAAAACATAAAGATTTATTTAATTACTTCTTCTATAGCATCATATTGGCCCATATGTTCCCCTTAATATAAATTATTTAGCTAAGGATGTACATCATAAGAAGAAGTTAGTTAACAACCCTATAAGAGGATAGATATGAAGACGAATAAATATAACATTAAGTGAGCATAATAATCATTATAAAAATATAATCATATGATCAACATCTTAATCATGAGAGGAATCATGGGATAAAGGCATGGATTTCGGCAACGCATTAAAATATTACATAATTCCTTAATGGTTAACTTCCACACATAGTTTTGAACGAAGCTAGCATCATGATCACAAATATTTCATGTTATCTCATGATGTAAATCAAATTACCCAATTTATTAGAGACCAATATAATTCTAATCATACCCATAAAACCTTAACAATTACATGTGCTATATAATTCTAGGTGAACCCTTCATATCATAACATTAACATAACAAAACATGCCACATAGAACATAGATCAATATTGGACATGAAGTAACAGATGTAAATGAATGGGTTTTATTTCATTAAGAATTAATTCATGAATAACCATATGGGTTCCCAAAAAAATAACATAATTTTTATATAAATCATCAATATTGGGTGAAGAAGAATAAATATAGAGAGAATAATGCATCCTCTCTGCCCCCCATGTTCTATGCTCCAACCCTTCCTCTCCTTCACTATCCCCTATCATCTCCCCATCTTTCCTGATACTGATATATTCCCTAAAGTCCCACTATATGAAGAATGTGATCCCTGACTTCCAATCTCCTCGCTAGAGTTTTATATTTTGTCATCTTCACTTCATCTATATTTGGTGGCCATTTTTGGAAAGGGGAATCCCTAATTGGACATATTTGATAGGTACATCTTCTGTTTTTTTGTGTTTTAGAGAATGAGAAGTTATAGATATCCTTGACCAATGTCACCTTATAATACACTTTTTGAAAAAAGTTGATATTATTTCAACTAGGGATTCCTCCCCTTGTGCTTTCTTTAGATTTTTTTTTCAATTTATGTTTTGTTAATTTGAGTTCCACCATAAATAGGTTCTACTATTGGCACCGATTTGGATTTATATTCTCAGATTATATCATCATTTTAAAAATATGTGGATTATAAGTTAGATTAAAAACATGGTGGGTCGCTTATTGGGTTTGGATCATCTCTCATGTTCACTCTTTTATTCGGTTTCACTTTGGATTTGTGTTGAAATTAACATCTCTAAAGCCCTAGTAGACATCATATGTATCATGATTGAGGGAGAACATCTATGGAAGCAATAGTTAAACTTTGAATCTTCTGTTGATTTTTGTTCATCCGGTAATTTCATGGGTCATTCCACCGCATTTTGTGGGCACATGGTAAAATACGAAGGTAGAAAGTAGGACACTACTCATTTAGAGGACCAAGAAGGTAATGGATGTATAGAACCGGTCAATTTGTGTCAGAAAGAACCAATTACTAGGGATGATAATCCAAATATCATTGATATTTTTAATCAGTTAAGGAATGATCTGGCTGAACACAAGTATAAAGTGAAAGATACTCTAGGATCAGTGGGAAACAATGGGGTTGGTCATTCTACATTGGAACCCATCCCCAGTATCTCAATCCCCCCTTCATCAGTTCTAGTGAAGTTAGATCAAAATGAAACATGAATTCAATAGAGTGCCTCAAATGGAAATCATGATTTATTTGTACACCATAGTCAGGTCCCTAATTAGGTAGGTGTCCCTCAACATGTTTTTGTGTAGTCAAGATGTTTGAAAAATATATCATAGATGATTCTATCTTTTGTTGCTAAGTTTAAATCTAGAGGAATGGTTAACAATTTTCAAAATCAATTTGATGTTCTTAGAGGAGAAGTTTGTACTACTTTAGAGGGAGGGAATTAAGTGGAGTATTCCCCTGAAGAGAATCCCCTTATGAGACTCGAGGTTCCTCAGGAGGATAAAAATACTAGTTCGGATTCCCCTATTGAGAAAAAAGATGTTGACATTGCATATGACTATAATAGATTGTCTTAAAAGAAGTGAAATAATATTATCATATATTCAGAATAATTTATTGACTGCACCTGGAGGCTGTAAAGAAGAAAAAACTATTCTAATTTAACTAGTCATCATGTTACTAGATCCTAAAGTAAAGGAAGTCCTACTCTTATGGTTCGCACCATTTCTCACAACAACTCTTCAAGAAATTA
Source organism: Viscum album (assembly GCA_963277665.1). NCBI lineage: Eukaryota > Viridiplantae > Streptophyta > Magnoliopsida > Santalales > Viscaceae > Viscum > Viscum album. Next base: position 1,219,950,694 of record OY728151.1, read on the forward strand.
CAAAGGCTCTTACAAGATTATGAAGGCAGGCATCTCTAAAGAGTTAGAATCACATGTATAAGAAACAAACATCACTGAATTAAAGAACACAGATAATGTGGGTGAAGGGTTTGATATCCCCCAAAGTGGATAGGAAATGATGATGTGTGATGAGTTGGAATCAATCATCAATTGTAAGGAATAATTCTCATAGATGGATCTAGGGGTCAATACTACACATGAAAAGTTTGTCATGTAGGTTGGTAGGCATATTAAGGTAAACATTTACAAGGTTTAAGATATTATGATGAAAAAAAATCTTTTAATATTATCACATGGATTAAACAAAATGAATATTATTGTGGGAGAGCTCATACAAACATGGGGCTAGATGGAATTCCATTTTGAATACCACATAAATAATGATCTAGACCAAATGGATTCCACTATACAATGTATTCATCTCAGAGGTAAGGTTTCTAAAAAACATTAAATTAAATTCATTATTTCATTTATTAATTTTGAATTTGGTTTAAGGTATTTTTTTAATTGACTAGTTTCCCACTTTTTTCCTAAATTGTGTTGTCTTAATAAAGAAATTATTTGAGATAAGTAAATGGTGAGTTTATAATAATAGATGTTGTTCTGAAAAAATCATTACATTTTTCTTAAAATTATAATAAAAGATTTTGTATCATAGAAAAGAAAATGTATTGAATAATAATTGATATATAAGGAAAATTAAAGGAAGATACATAATGGAAATTAAGTCAATGAGGGAAAACCCAAAGAAAAATAGTTGAGTTCGAGAATCCCCTTACATTATATCAAAGTTCTTTCTTCATTTTAGTATCCATGATAATAAAATTAAAAAACTAAATTAATATATCAATTAAATTTTATAAATTTATATTATTAATTATAGATATATTATATTTTTATGGCCTTTTATATGAGTTATAGTGTTTAATTCTACGTTCATGGGTGTTTGTTTCCTTGGTTTTCATGATCGGTTCACTGGTATATAAGTATGGATGTTTGAAAAAAAATGAGGATAAATCTTCCAAATTGATATTATATGTATTTAATGAAATTAAATAATATTAAATGATCTTATATATATAATTTTTATATGGAGTGAAGATGAATCATTACATAAATAGTTAATAAAAACAATTTAATTTTTTGGCAGATTTTCGGACCATCACGAACTCATAAAATTTTATTTAATATTATGTTTATATTCTTATACCATAACATTATATAACATTTAATATTTTTAATAAATTTTATTTAACAATAATTATGGTTTTATGACCTGCCATGAAGATTGTAATGGAAAATGAAAATGCATCATCTATAATGGCGCTAAATTGACACATCACGAACGATGTTCTCATTTTTTGAATAAAATGTATAGGTGAATGGTTTTGATGAATAATTATTCCATAAATGTGATAAAATTATAGTAGATATATATATATATATATACATATATGATATTTTATTTTTAATTCCACTTAAATAAGAAGATATGAAGATATGATAATATAATAAATGAAATTGACAAGAAATAAAAAGAAAGAGAAAAAGGATTTTACCAATTGAATTTCTCATCAATGAGAACCTCATTAGGGAAAGGGTTGGGTATTTTGACTAGAAAAAGGATTCATGGAAGTGTTGGTGGGTCTTGGGATGATTATTATGTAGAAAATGGAAAATGCTCAAATAATGGAAGGTGTAAGGAGGAAAAGTTGTGATGTGTGGTATTTATAAGAGATGAGAGGGGTGTTTTCTCAAAATTTTATTCATTATTTTATTATTTTGGATAAATACTTTAAATAGTTTGAGATTTGTCATTTCATATATTAAAATAATGATTTAGGTTTCTAGATATTGTGATTGCATTAGAAATCAATCATTTATAGCTCAATAATTCATGAATTTCTTTAATACAATAAATTTCTGTATTTCACAATTCAAAAAAATTCAACTATTATAGAAAAATACCAAAAATTCACCCAAACTATTTTTAAAAATTTTGAATTCAAAAACTGACACCTTTTAACGAAAATAATTTCCAAGATATGAGAACTTTAGGTTTAAATAAAATAATCATTTATTTGTAAAATACTGAATTTAAAATAATAATTAATTTTATAACACCTTGAAAAATTACTTAATGTATAATAAAATTATCATATAATCATAAGGCAAAAAATAGAAATTAATTAAAATATTTTATGAATATAATTTTTTTATATCAATATATTATTTATAAAAATAAAAATAAAAATTTATATTTTATTTAAATACCATCAGATAATTAATAATATTAAAAAAATTACCAATTTATAATATGATATAATTATATCATATTATTGTATATAATATGGGTAAATAATATTTATACATTCATAGGTGAGCTTATTATTGTATTTGATAGATTACTATTCCTAATGGTCATAAAACTATTTCAAGGTTAAAGTTAATATTCCATTTGTATAGTTTTCTTAACTTCTAGAAAATATATTAATTCATTAATTGACCACTTATACTTTTTTTGTGTTTTCTATATAATTTTATTCAATTTATATGATATGAAAAAAAATTATGAACCAAAAATATCATTTACATATGTTTGGGTCATTATATTCTTCCCCTATTTTGAAATTTCTCTCATTAAATTTAATTTTACCTCAATAGGTGAGGGTATTTTTCATTCATTTCATCCTTTGGTTTCAAAGTCACTTCTTCATACACATTATTCCTCTACAACACTTTCAAAAGGTGGTTTTTATTGTTGGGTATAACATTATCTCTGAAATCTAGATTGATTACTGATTACTCCTCAAAAGAGAGATCATCTTCCAAATATACCACCACAATGTTAAGTACATGTGAGAGATCTGAAGGACACTTCCTCAGAAGAGATACATGGAACGTGTAATGAATTTAGGACATACATTGTGTATGTTCAAGCCGATAAGCCACTATTCCTATAAGATCAAGGATCTCAATGGGGATAATGTACATTGGACTTAGCTTCCCTTTTATTCGAAATCACATGACTCTCTTCCACATTGATATTCAAAGGAAGAAATTATATCCAATGTCTAACTCCAAGTCATGTAGATTGTGGTTAGGATATCTATGTTTCTGAATCTAACCAATGATGATATGTTTCTAGATAGATTGAACTATCCTTATCTTCTCTTGGTTGATATATGATCAAATTAGCTTTAATTCACCAACCTCATCCAAAACGGTTGGTGTTTTACATCACTTTCCATACAAAGCATCATATGGATCCATTTGAATACACAAGTGCACACTTTTTTTTATGAGAACTAAACCCATAAGATAGTATGATCCCATCTATATTTAAATTTCATTGAGTATGCTCTTAGAATTTATTCAAGAATCTGAATAGACTTTTCAGATTGTACACGTTTTTGGGGGATATATGTCATATTTATATTCAATTCAATACTCAAATCATGTTGGAAATGTCTCCATAATTTAGATGTGAGCCTCAATTCACAATCTGAGATGATTAAAATTGAAACGACATTTATCATTTATACTTCCCCCACATATTTCTGGGAATGTGGTTCAATAGAGAGTTCTTATGAAATAGTGATAATGTGGGATGTCTTGGGTAGTCAAAGCTCATCAACCCATATCACATTATTTTATTTGGATTTCATTAGGAGACCTGTGAAGAAGTCCTTATTAAAATTATCTATTTACACATGGTTATAGGAAGTTTTTGAATTTTCCCCTTGGATATTTCTCATTATTCTTCAACCTACTGATAAATCCTGCACCTTGAGATATAATTTTCAATAAAATTCTTCTTATTGTCCGACTGGTGGTGTTCTCATAGACCATAATATATCATTGTACTCCCAGGATGAATAGAGAAATAGGAGATATGTTCATTATCCAATAATAACTTATATATATCTAGTGATGAAGGAACACAGCGCATTGTTCTATACTAAATCACACCATATTCATCGATATGGAACTCTTGAATCTTCCCTTCCTTTTCTACATTCACCTTGTTTTGTAACTCTAGATCACCCATTTGTTCAATTTTAATCTTCCCTTAGATATATTTATGTGAAATCGTTTTGGAAATGAATTATGTATTTCTTTGCATTATTATTTCCAAATCCATCCTTTGAATATCCATGAAGATAGGGTCTTTAATAGCCCACATCATTGATAGAGTGGTAGTTTCTTTTCTATTATTAACATCAACCACCTTCTTCTCCATTCCATAATGATAGTGATTAGAGAAATTATAGTCTTTTATTAGCTCCACCATATCCTTTGATGCATTTTGAGCTACTTTTGTGTGAATATATACATTAGAATATTGTTATTAGTGTATTTTTCCCACATCTCACCATAGAGGTAGTGCCACAAAAATTTCAAGGAAACAATCATAGATCCCAACTCCAGATCATGCATCATGTAGTTTTTTCTCATGGATAATCATCTTCCATAAGGAGTAGGCTATTACATTTTCCTTTTCTATGTGTACCAAACCTAAGAAATTATTTTAATAATCATTTTATATCACAAAAATTTATCAACATGTTATTAATGTGAGTATAGATTTAGTGATCATACTCCTCTTTAGATCTATGAATTTTTCCCCAGATTCTTCCATCCAGATGTACATTACCCCTTTCCCTTTTGACATAATATGAGGGCTCTACAATCATGAGAATATTCTCTCAAAATGTCAGTAGTACCCTACTAAGAAAAACAATACTATGGATATTCATGACACTAGAGGGTCTAGGACATTATTCCATTGCATTTTCCTATAAAGGGTCCACAAAAATTCCCTCACTTGTGATCATGTGTCCCATTAATTTGACTTGCTACATCAAAAGTCACACTTGCATAAAATTTCCTAAAAATGATACATCCATAATGTCATCATAAAAATATTTAGATTCTATTCATCTCCCCCTTGATCTTGGAGTATATGATAATATTATCAATAAACATCACCACAATTTTTTTAAGGTAGTGTTTAAAGGCTCTATTCCAAAAATTCATGAAGATTTTAGTGGAATTTGTATGTCTGAAGGGCGTCACAAAAAACTCGTATTGGGTATATTTTTCTAAAAATATTCCTTATTCACATTTCAGTGATTATTTCCAGAATGATGATACTATATTGAGAAGTAATGATCACTTTGTAGCTGATCAAACATGTCGTCAATCATTAAAAGGGGATAATTACTCTTTATGGTGATCTTGATGAGCATTAAATAATAAATAAAAAACCACATTTACCCATAAATTTAATTTACAATGACAGCTAGCACACCTCAAGGATATGTAAGAGGTTATAGGAACTGTTTTTTAAATGATCTTGCAGCTTCTTTTTTAACTCTTCCACAACTATCAGGGCCATCCATTACGAAAATTTCTACATAGTAGTATCTCCAAGAATGCGTTTTATTAAGATCCATAAACCATGATATGGGGGAATTTTAGGTAACTCTTTGGAAAATACATCACTATATTCTTTCCCAATAGTAATTTTTCCTAGGTTGATACCTTCTAGTGAATCATCCATTTGAGTGAGGTCTTCTTCTTTTTAGGGAATCAACACCCACACCATTGAAGGATTCTCTAAAAGAGATTGATGATATTCCATGAATTTATAGAGGATCATGGGATATTTTATAATTTGAAAAGATATTTAATTGTCTTGAAATTTAATGTAAGGCTTATATTCTAATATCAAATCTATTCCCATTATAGTGTTGAATTCCACCAAGGGAAGAATCACAAGGTTCTCTAAAATAATCCTCCCACATACGCAAAGAGTAGAAGTATCCCACACATGGGTTATAGTGATTCCACAAAAATGTATTTATATGGATATATTTTCTTCATAATATCAGTTCATTGATTTAATATATCTATAAAAATTTCATAATTTAGAACAATATTCATAATAAAAATCATATAAGACATTTTCCATTATTTAGTGAATATGAATTATACCTTTTATGAATATGTTGTATTACTTCACTTAAATGGTAATGATGTCATAAGAGTTCATTTTCTCGTCTTCATTTGGTGGATGCTGATACTAATTACCCACAAGGATTCAAGTTTTAGTTCACTAGTTTTCGTAGTTCCCTTTGTCTATATAGTTGAAGCATTGGACCATGGGTGGTTATCTGCTTTCATCCACCATATCAGATGACATCATTATGTCTCCTTGACATACATAAGCTTGGTGAACTTCTCTAGAACACTTATAGCATTTCCACATCCCTTTGGGGCAGTTCTGGTTATTATTATTCTCATATTTATGACATTTGGGTGGTTGGGATTTTGTTACACCTTTTTCATTAGATCCCCCAACACGAAACTCTATCGTTTGTTTCATATCACCATAGAACTAGGAATATTAACTAAACTACATATCCAACTTGAGAGAACATCAGGAAAAATCATCATTAATCCTAATTAAATAGATTGATATATCCTTTAGATAGTTTGGTTTTAAACGACAATGGAATATATTAATTTTTCTCTCATTGTTGATAATAAAAATAGAGGCTTACCTTGAATGCCTTGTGAAATATTATTCATAGGTCATAAATGATTCACCTTCTTTAAGATTCAACTATATGAATTATCTATCCACGTTTTTACAAAGTGATCCATGGAAATACATGTTAAGAAACATTATCTTAATGTCTTCCAACTCCGTCACTTAAATTTCATACATCGGCGTGGTGATCTTATCAAATCCTACCATTGATCGACCCCTCCATCAAAACGATTAATGACTAGAGTCAACTTATCCATCTCAGAAAAATAGAGAATAGAAAAGATCCTCTTTATTCAGTTGACCCACTATTCAATGATGATTGGATTATAAGATCCCCTAAATGTCTCTGATCATTTACGTAAAAAAGGCTTGATAGAAAATTTCTTCCTCTTAAGTGATATAGTATATTCCACATTATTAACATCACTACTCATATCCTGACACAAATGGTTAAGGGTCACTATTAAATTTTTAACTCCACCTACCATGTAATTTGGTATTTCACTCAAGAAATTCTTTCATTGTTCCTCACATGAGTTGTCATCTTGGTTTCTCCTAGTGCCCACTATTTTTAATATTGAAATGTTTTGAAAAAAAATAACTCAAGATGCTATGAATAAATAATTTATTACTTGTTTAATTAACTCTAAAGGAATATATTTTTGGATACATATATAATTCATCTCATACTAGGGGTTTTCAATATGGTTATCTAATCCTAATTTTCAAATTAACTAAACTTATCTATGATACCAACAATAATGAACCTTCTTTTTCATACATCACTATTACATAATTTTAATAGTAAACAAAATAATAGTTCTATAAAACCACGATTAAATGGTTTACCATATTGTGAAATTTAGGATCATACATAACTATTACATAATAAAACATAAAGATTTAATTAATACTATCTTATATAGTATCTTATTGGACCTTGTGTTCTCTTTAGTACAATTATTCATAAGAGTATACACATTGAAAGAAGAGGTGAACTAAAATACCAGTAAAAGGATAGATATAAACATTAATAAAATATCATAGGGGGATTATAATAATCATCACCATAAAATATAATAAGATAAAATCCTTAATTATGATAGGAAGTATTAGAAAAAAATTAAATGTGGCATTGCATAAAAATGAATCTTCATGTATTAGTGGGGAACTACCAAACATATATGTGAACAAAGATACCATCATGTTCACACATATTTCACATTATTTAGTGGGATACATCACATTATACAATGAATTTGAGTCCTATATAATTTGGGATGCACCCATCACATCATAACATTTACATTCGCTTTATAATTCCAGCCACACCTATCACATTATAAAATTTACCTAATCATTCCTTCCACATAGAATGTAGAACAATGTTGTACATAAAATAACACATTGAAAGGAATGGGATTCATTTGATAAATCATTCATTATTGAATAATCATCATGATTCCAATAATAAATAATGAATAACATTATTTTATCAGAATCATCGAACTTGAGTGTAGAAAAAATCTCAAGAGAAGTAAAAGGAGGGTTATTAGAAAGAATAGTTCTTTTGGAAAAATCATTATATTTGTCATAAAACCAGATTAGAAGAATTTATATGAATTAAAAAGTAAAGGTATGAACAAATATGTGATATTTGAGGAACATTAAAGTAACATACATATTGAAAATGGAGTTAAAGTGGGAAAACCCAAATAAAGAGAGTTGGGTTCGAGAATCCTCTTACCTTATATCTGAGATAATAATTCACCTTAATATCCTATATAATAAATTTAAATTCATTAATTAATAAATAAATATCCATTTATACATAAATTTGATTCATTATACATTCTTTCATTTTATTTAATGTTTTTAGATAATTTATAGTGTTCAGTTTTGGCATATAAAAGTGTTTGTCTACTTGGTTTTCATGATCTGTTAGCTTGTATACAAGTTTGGAAGTTCATGAAAAAAAAGGATAATTATCTATAATATAGATTATATGGTATTAATTAAATTAAATTATATAGAAGGATATTATATATCATTTTTTTAAAATAATTTTGATGAATAATTGGATAAATAGTTAATGAAAATGATTTAATTTATTTGGTGAATTTTACGACCATCACGAACTCCTATAATTTTATTTAATATTATGATTATATTTTGGATAAGAGACATAATATAATATAATATATTTATAATAAATCTTATATAATAATAATAAGTATTTTATGAACTTCGTTGATGGTGGTAATGTATAATTAAAATTCATAATCCATGATAGTGGTAAATTAACACATCACAAAATAAGTTCTCATTTATAGAATAAGAAAAGAGGAGAAGGAGTAGGATGAATAATAATTACATTAACATGATAAAAATACATTATATATATTATAATATATTTATCATGACTCTTATATAAGAGGATGTGAGTAGAGGATAAGAAAAAAAAATGAAATTGAAAATAAATTAACAGAAGAATAAAGATGATTTTACCTCTTGATTTTCTCTTAATTAAAAACCACATTAGAGAATGTGTTTTAGATTATGATTAGTCAATTGGATCCTTCAATTTGGAGATAGAATTTTAAGTGGATTTTTTAGAAACTGGACACGCCTAAATTCATGAATAGTGTGAGGATATGAGTTTATGAGGGCTGGTATTTATAGGGGAGGAGAGGAGTGTTTTATAATTATTATATTTATTAGTATTTTATTTTAGATCAAGAATATCAATAGTTTTATAACTAAAAAAATAAATTAATATAATGAATTATATTTTGGGGTTTTCATCTTACATAATCCATACATCAACTATGACTCAATAATTATTGAGTTTGGGAAATACCATAAATTACAATATTTCATTATTCACAAAAATTAAATTATTTTTTAAAAATCCAAAAAAAATCATCATAACTTTTTTTAAACATGTAAAATTCAAAAATTGATTCCATTTTATTAAAGTGATTTCTTAGATATGATAAATTTATTATTGAAATAAAATCAACATTTTTTTAGAAAATAAAAATTCTAAAATTATAACTGATTTTATAACACATTGAAAAATTACATAAGGACCCATAAAATTATATTATAATATTAATATAAATAATATTAATTAATTAAAATATTTTAGGAAAATAAAATTTCTTTTAAATCATTATATTAATTAAAAAGTTGGAAATAAATATTTATGTTTTATAAAAATAGCAACACATAAATAATAAATTTTAAAACATTTATTTACCGATATTAGGATATAATTATATCATATTATCATATATTAGATAAATAAATTTTATTTATAATTTAATAGGTTATTTTACTTTTCTATTGGCCAGATTACTATTCCAAACCATCACATTACTATTCCAAAAGGCATGTAACTATTTTTTTTAAGGTTACATAACATCTAGAAACACCTCTTAATTAATTGATTCATAATTTATAATGACATTATAGTGTTTTATATGATACTTTATGTGATTTATAATATGTGAGAGAATTATAATAAGGGAACGTATCATTGATATATGTTTATGTCATAACAGTTACATAGGAAATGAGCGGGGTATTATTTATTATTTCTATAACATACATTTTGGACTCTATATAATTAAGTAATCAAAAACACAATACATACATTGGTTTTTCCCATGGATTATACCATAATATAGTGGGGTATAAATATTTTAGGGGCCCAAGATACGATCTTATTAAAATAATACCTTTTTGATGTGGAAGTGGGTCATGTTTATAAAAAAATGATTTTAAAACATTAAAATATATTATTAGTTTTGGAGGATTCAAAAATGATTTATAAAATAAATAAAATGAAATAATTATTAAATAATTTTAAAGTTAAAATATATATTTCCCATTGATACCATTTATTGTAGTTATTAAATCATTTTTGGTTAATCGTGATGTCATAATACACCGAGTATATTTATACTGTATTAAATTTATACACAAATATTTAAATGTCACAGATAATTTTGGAAAAATAACTATTTTATAATTTGAATGTAATAATTATAGAAACAATATTTATTTTTTCTAAATTATCTTCATAATATTTTAATTTTATCTTTGGAAATAATAATCAACATTTATTGAGAAATTCTTGATTTTTTGACAATAATAGTTTTGAAACCCCTCTAAAAACTTCATTTACCTAAAAAAGTTATATGATCATTTTTATTTAATAAAATTTAATTAATAATAATATTTTCATAAAATATTATCTATTTGGAAAATCCATTATTTCATTAACTCCTTAACTGAATTTGAATATTACATAACCATTTTATTTATGTTTTATTTTATCAAAATCAAAATAATATATCACGTAACAATAAGTGGAAAATATATTTATAAATATATATAATATATATATTCAATTTTTTTGGGTCTTGATACATATCCATTTAATACACCATCAAATTCCATAAGAGTAATATGTGATATGGTGAGACTTTCATGTGGTGGTTTTGCATAAATAGTATGGGTCATGATCTCGATGAGCATAAATTCTCCCACAAATGGGGTTTCATAAGATTTAGGTGTTGTACCTCATATTTTACTTGTCCAAGGAAAAATCACCTTGTTTTTATCATCCTCTAATGTTATGATAAATAGGCTTCATTGGGTAAATCCTATTATTTTAGTCCATAACATCCTTTTACGGTTTCAATTTGATTTATCAAACCCTATATTTTTTCTAATCATAGGATAACTATTCAATAGCTATATTATCCATGACTATGGTACTTAATGGTATTTCAAATATTTTACGATATTATAAAATCATATAATATCATGTTTTTTTCTAATCATAATACATAACAATACATTAAATTTAAATGGAGATTTAATTTATAAAAGTCTGGGTCATTACAATCTTCCACATATTAGAAGTTTTACCCACTAAATTTTCATCTCAAACACTAAAACATATGTGTGTATTTCTATTTCACCACCTCCCCTTGATCCCACATCACTTAATTAATTTTTTTCCTTCTCAATTGTGCATTGACAAGGTGAATTTTCATATTTCATATAACATTGTCCCTATTATTTAAGATCTTCACTCGATTCTTGTCAAATGAAAGATCATAATCAAATGGTACCACCTCTATATTGATTACATGTGAGAGGTCTAGTATGTTCATTATCAATAGGGATATATAGAATACATAATTTACTTGATATACATTATTTGATACTACTATTATATAGGAAACTACTCCGTTGTGATCATGGATCTCAAAGGGACCGATGATTCTTGGAAAAATCATTCCCTTATTCAGAAATCTCTTGACATTATTCAATTGAAATATGCATTGAAATATATTATATCTAAAGTCAAAATAAACCCCTCATCAATGATTTTAATAATATCAATTTTATCGACTCTGTGCAAACTTTATGATATAAATAATGTTTTAGACCCTTTCCACTGTTCCCTCTAATATTTTAAGAACTATCTGTTTGCATTCCCTAAAGACATCCCATCAAGAATGTGTTTTTATCCTCTTCCCATAATGGACTATATAAGGATAAAAATAGATTATAGAGTTGAAATTTTCATTATATGAGATATTGAATAATTTAATATGTTGATACTATCATCTTTTGAAGTCAATTTAGAATGCTCTCAACAATTCATTGAATTTACAGATTTTCTGCTCAAATTTTCCATCAGTTTGTGGGTGATAAGAGATGATGAATTTTAATCCAGTATTTAGATAATTTTTGATACTCTATAATATCCTGTTTGTAAATAGTTCATATCAATAAAATGAAATTGATAATGGTGTTCAGTGTTTACCCATAACTTATTCAAGGTATATAATTTAACTTTTCTTGAGTTAGAATTCCTCTCGAATTAATATAAAGTGAGTAGTCATTGAATTACGATCCACCAAAAACCATATATAATTATTTCCTCTTAATTTAATTGAAAGTCTAATGAAATAGTATATATTTGGGTTTTACATTTTTTCATGTAGGTGTGGGTAATGGATGAATCATTACCTTTGATTTTTTCCTTTCTACCTTAACTTGTTAAAATACAAGATATCTTGATATATATTAGGAAATATCCTTCTACATATGGTACCCCAAAAAGTGGTCTCAGAGATCCCAATACCTATTTTTTAGTCCTTTATTGATGGATAAGGTAAAGATATGTGAATCATCAAATACATCAATCTATAATGTTTTATTTTAAGGTATATATAACCTTGACCAAAATCTTAACACTCATTCTTCATTAACAATGAAATCCAAGGAATTTAATTTTTTTATAACTTACACTTTATTTTGAATTCCCATATAATTTATTTGAGAATTCATTATCATATTCAAATTGTATGTGTGAGAATTTTTTTGAATAGATTGACGATGTTCCTTCTATTATGATTCCCATGTCCATCCTTTAAAATCTAAGATGATCATTTCTATCTCAAGTAACATAAATTAAAAAAATGCATAATACTATAAATATAAAGAACTTTCCACATTATTTTCATTCCCATGATGGATGTGGATTAAGTAGCCGTAGTTATTGATCAGCTCTAACCGTCTTCATTCTCAAAAATTTATCTCTTTTTGTGTGAATATATACTTGAGGTTCTTATGATCTGTATATATTTCAAACTTGTCCCTAAATATATAATGATGAAATATTTTTAATGAAAATATAATTAAAGATAACTATAGATCATGGGTTGGGTAGTTATATTCATGAACATTTAATTAAAAAAAAAAAATAGGATTTCAAGATTTTATTTTACATTAACACATTTCTAAAGCTCATTTTCAAATCATTTCTAAATACCATGAAAAGGTCTCTGCTCGTGATTAGTGTTAGTACTGGTGTAGTGATAATCCTCCTTTTCAATTCCATGAATATCTATTAAAATTAATTATTCCATATAAATGTGGTTCCCTTTTGACCATTTTTGTATAGAGGTTTTGAAAATCATGAATAATTTCTCAGAAATCGATGATAATACACAGCTAATACATCGTAACAACACATATCTATCATAGTTATTGGACACAAACCTCTTTCAATTGATTTTATTTTTGGCTGGTCCATAGATATCCCATCTCTTATGATAATATTACCCATTAATGAAAATTTTATCAACCAGAAATCACATTTTATGTAATTTTCATAATGCATATCCTTCTGTAAGGTCTTTATCACAATGCTCACATGATTCTTATGCTCCTCCATGATTTTAGAGTATAATATAATATCATATATAAATAATAAGATATATTTGTAGATTTGATCTATAAATACTATATTAATCAAGTCCATGAATAATTTCTAGTGCATTAGGGAGTCTTAATGGCATTACTGTGAATTCATGGTGCATGTACCTTGTATGGAAAGTGGATTTAAGAAATATACATTTTATCAATGAAAATATGACTTTACATTAACAATATAATTAGTAACATTCACTGTATTAATTTCAATTCATAAATAACGATATCTAATCAAAAAATTCATTGAAATCATTTCTCATCAAGGGTTATTTAAATTAAATATAATGAAGAACCATTATTAATTTTAAAATAGTTATCATAATTTTTTTTAATCATAAAAATAAACCAAAATAAAATATTTTAAAATGATGATATAAATTTAATTTATTGAATAAAATATAACTAATTAATACTTATGTTAAATTGAAATAAAATTAAATTACTTATTTTAATTTTAAATTAAATCATTTATCAAAAGAAATGGGAGTTTTACATTAAAACTTTATTTTTTATTATTCACAAAAAAATATATATTTTGAAAAATATAATATTTTCTCTCGAATTTTATATTTATATACTAATAAAAAAATGTATATATTTTTATCAAATTCAGTTTTTATAAGTTTTTAATTTTTTATTATATTTTTAAATAGAAATAAAAATGATTTTTGAATGAATCTTATTTTGAAGTATGAAAAGTCCATACCAAAAATTTATTGATTATTTAATAAATATTTATTAAAATATATCAGATATATATATATATATATCACATAAATTATTTTATTCTTTTAATTCACATCAATTTAATAGAATGTTTAAAATCATAATATTTAAGTATTCATTGTTTTCTTGGGTTTGGTATATTGTATCACATACATGGTTGAAGATATACTTATATTTAAAAAACTAAAGGTGATACATTCTTCTCTATTTTAAGAAAATGTATCTTCACAATTTAAATTTGAACATGGAAAGATATTTTTTGAAACCTCAAAATTTATATATAAAAATCCTCATTATTAAAACGAATAAAAATATAATCTCTTTGAAATTAGAGAAATTTAAGTATAGAGTAAATCACATAACAAGGTTTCTAATTAGGAAAAAGTTAGTGGTAATTGAATACATAAACATAGAAGAGGAAACTATTATGTAAAGAAAATTGAGTCTGATTGATAATTTTTTAGTGTAATGTCAATGATCAAAAAACCTTAAATCATTGATGGAAAAATACCATTAAATTAATTAGAAATGATCATAATATGAAATAATTTTTTTATTAAATATTGTTTTCATATTGTTAATCAATTACTTGATTATAATGACTTGGTAAATAATGAAATATAATAACTATAATTTCGTCATCTAGTTAACTTCTAATGAAATGTCATCTTTTTCTCTAATTGATAAGATCCCAATATGATTATTTTTGTTTAAAGAACTAAAATATAGATTCAACAGATCATGTAATATAGAATATAATAACAAGATAATCATTATATTTTAATCCATATAATATAATATGGGGAAAAATTTGTCATGGATATTTTTAAACTACTAAACCTATAAATGGTAATACAATGAAATTAAAGGGATAACTTATAAATGAAATTGATTTCTTAATATATGAATTTATTGGCTTAAATCTATGTTATCTATGATCTATTTCCTACGATATATTCTTTGAAAATTTTCACCTAATAAATGTTCATAATGATATTTTTAATTTATCAAATAACATCCCCTAGGAGTTTTAAACTAGGAGTGCGTCAAGGACTATTGTCATGCACCTGTTCCCGATTGAGTCTTATTGAATACATTGATTTCATGTTTTAACCACATGTCTATCTGTTCCAAAACTAAATCCAGTTTTAGTATCGAGATATGTCTGTATTTACTTAATAAACCACTTACTCTAAACTTTACAAAAATTTAGATATGTTTTAATACGTATAGATTTATCCCTAAGGGGTTTTCTTGAGTTTTCAAATCCTTGTCCCAAAAATAATTAATATTTTAAATTGGTACCAACTATGACAACCCTAATCTATATAAAACATTTTTTTTTCGGATTTATAACATAATAGTATACATAATATAAACCAAAAAATCAATAATTATTTTGTATTTTGTAATTTGGTAAATTAAAAAATAACATAAAACATGGGATACAACAAAATTATTGAAAACTTGCTGACAATGTAATATTATTCTGTTTTAATTTAAATTATTTGGGATAACATGGGGAAATACACACAAAGGGTGATCTGTAAATCTGAGAAAGGGAATAAACATAGACTAATGTGAGTAATGTAATACATATTATAAAATAGGTTTAACAATGGGACATAAAAGGGGTGATAATAATAAACATGAATAATGAGGAATTATATAACATTAAAATATAAATTCAACATAAGAAATGAGGCATCAACATAAAAACTGCATCATAAAAATCGGTCATGGATCACTGAGAAGGCATTATGAGAGAAAAAAATTCCATTATTATTTTGTTTTCCTCTATAATCCCTTCAATGACATATCATGAGGCTAAAAAATTACCCAATGCATTGGAGAACTGTATAATTCTAGGTGCACTGGTCACATTCATTTCATTATCATGAATAATTATTTCACATAGATCACAAAACATAGAATCATTTTTCATGAAAATTTATTCCATGAGTAAGCAGTGTGGAAAAAATAATGTTACATCCCTAATCATATTAGTATAACTATATCATGTATTACACCTTTGATAGGAAATGGGTACGAGTATTCCCTACTCAATTGTTTGGAATTAAAAATAACAGTAAAATTTCTACAACCTAACAGGGGTGTATAAGTGTTCATGAAATGTATCAATGAGAGAGAAAGTGAAATATCATAATTTATACATGAAATTAACAGTATGTAGGATATTTAATAACACACTCAAATAATATTAAATAAATATGAAACATATAAGATAATGAATATACATGGATAAAGAGGAGAAAGAGTGGACCATTAATAAATTTAGACATTGTAAAATGTATAAATAATGGTTAATGGGATGGATTAAAATGAGTGATATAAATATATAATAATTTATAAATAAAATTGAATGTAATGGGGTTCAGAAAAAACAAACTACAACATGAAAAAATAGAAATTAAGAGGTATAAAATAAAAGAGGGGATTGAATGGAAATAAGAAGATATAAATTCCTTACATTAAGAGGGTGATTCCACAATATTGGAAGGAGAATCTTTAGAGATTGGGGGAACCTTGGGTGGACTATAGAGAAGGTAGGGAATAGTAAGGTCATGATCCATGGTTTTTAGTGAAGATAAATTGGATATGTGAAGGATTTATATAGGAAATCAGTGGGCAATTCTTTAATATTTCTTAAACATTGGGTTTGGACACTATACTATAATGTATTCAAAACCCCAAAAATTCTCATGGATTCTATCAATGTGTGTTTTTTAATTATTTTATGTGTCCAAGGGACGAAAATATTAAAATAATACCCTTTATGATGTGAACATGAGTAATGTTTAAAAATAAGTGATATTAAAACAATAAAATACATTTTTGGTTTTGCAGGATCCATAAAAGATTTATAAAATTAGTCACATAGAAATAATATTGATTTTTTTTAAATTGAAAAAAATTATTTAGACGTTGATAAACTTTATAGTATTTATTATATCATTCAGATGGTCATAATGTTATCAGAATATACACTGTATATTTATATTGTTTTAAAAAAATTCATGAAAATTGATCTGTTTGAGAAATTTTTTAAAAATTAACTATTCGATAATTTTGACATTATGATTCCTGAAAAAATATTTATTTTTTATAAATAATTTTCTTAATTTGTTAATTTTTAATTTTAAAATAATAATAAGTATTTATTGAGAAATTCTTTGTTTTTTGAGATTTATAATTTTCAATCCCTTATAGAAAGTTCATTTTACATCATAAAAAATTACCTGATCATTTATGTTTAAAAAAATTATTTAGATGTTGATAAACTTTATAGTATTTATTATATCATTCAGATGGTCATAATGTTATCAGAATATACACTGTATATTTATATTGTTTTAAAAAATTTCATGAAAATTGAACTGTTTGAGAAATTTTTTAAAAAATAACTATTCGATAATTTCGACATTATGATTCCTGAAATAATATTTATTTTTTATAAATAATTTTATTAATTTGTTAATTTTTAATTTTAAAATAATAATAAATATTTATTGAGAAATTATTTGTTTTTTGAGATTTATAATTTTCAATCCCTTATAGAAAGTTCATTTTACATCATAAAAAATTACCTGATCATTTAAGTTTAAAAAAAATTATTTATTAACATTATTTTAATAAAAGTTTATATATTTCATAAATATATTAATTCATTAAATCTTTAATTAAATTTTAATTTTTCCTAAAAATTATATTTTTTTATTGTTGAAAAATAAAAATAAATTATAAATTATAAATAAGATGAAAATATGTTTATTATTATATAAAATACAAATATTTATATCTTTAGGTTTTTATACATATTCTTTTAATACACTTATAAATTCCATAAGTGTAAGGTGTGAAATGATGATACTTTCCTAGGGTGGTTCAACGTACTTACTTAGGGTCATGATCCCAATCAGCATAAAATTGTCCCGTAAATGGTTTGTCTTGTACTTTAGTATATGTATCTCATCTTGGGTTTAGTCAAGGGAAAATCCAGTGATGTTATCTCCCTCAGAAGATTTGTAAATGGGCTTCATAATGCATGATCCTACTGATTGAGGTCGTCACTTCCTTAGTTGTTTTCAATTTTATTTTTCAAAAATGTATATTTATACTAATTATATGATCATTGTTAACAAAACTATTATTTAGTATTGTGGAGATTAACCGTATTTATAATCCTAAATGATATAATAAAACAACATAACTTCAAGTGTTTTCTATAATCATAAAACAAAATAAGATATTAAAGTGGATGGGAAATCTTGTTTATAAAATTTTGGTTAGATAAATTTATATAATAACAAAAGTATCTATTATATACTAATATTTTTTTATGTTTGGTCTATGACCTGAAACATCACACACTTCCATCAAATTGGATACAAAATCATCATTTCTGTGTACAATATAATACCCCCATAGAAACATATGTCATTAATTATTCAATTAAAAACTTTTATTGTTGGAAATAATTATGGATTTATAGTTTTTATGATATATATTTCATTTATAATATATTTAATGATTTCCATTTTTTGGAATACAATTATGTTTTTTTGTGTGGTGGACTACCTCCACATGAAGCGATATGATTGATTCACAAGTTAAATTGATTTTATTAACAATTGGAATAAAAAAACATGTGATATATATAACCTAAATATTTTAATTTATTTATAATATAAATATACACCATTTACTTTTTTTATTTCAATATAATAGTAAAATAGATATAGTGTTTATGTGTACGTAGAACCTACCATCTCCATGGAAGGTGAATTTCATTTCTTATCACCAAATTTTTTGGATAACTATGTACATTTATTTATAATTAATATATATGATATTTACATAATGGTTTAAATTTTCATGATGATGAAATCATGATCAATGTAATTGGAACCAGAAATAAAATGTCTTAACACACACGAAAACCAAAGCATTTGTCACCCAAATAATTGAAAATAATTAAATATGTTTAATGAATGGGTAATAATAAGTCCTAAAAGGATAATATATGATATCATAAATACTAATATGGTTCTTTAATATGTTAATGACATGTGTAAAACCATTATACATGTTGCTAAATAGAACTAAATACAATAGGTTGTGTGAGTTATTGGATTTAATCTCAATTTCATTTCAACATATCATGTTGTATTGTAGAGCACATAGATTATTTTTTATTATTTATATACTCTATAAAAGAAAACTAATATCATGAATAATTCCATATTCATGATATTTTATGTTTCGTTTTTAATTATTTTTTAAGCATGTTTGAATTAATGCTTACCATGTGCTCAAAAATTTCGTAAACCAATTCCTTTTCATTAGGTTATATTTCCTTTTCATTATTGTTAATATTATTAGATTATGTTTGAAGTGAAATTATAATATATATATATATATATTATTATTATTTCAAAAAAAATTATTTGGATTTAAATTTGATGAACATAATATATTAATTAGTTGATTCTCCCCTTAATGTCATGATCATTACAATAGTTCACTTCATAATCTCATTTTATTTGATTTTTTACACATAAATTTTTATTGAAATAATATTTAAAAGGATTATTTAAGAAACTCATTAATTTTAAACTACTCTAGTTTTTTAGGAAATTGTTTAATGTAATATTACCAATTTTACACTATTTAGTACTCAAATGTTTTTATAAAATATTTAATGAAAACCCATCTTTAGTTCTCTATTTGGTATGAAAACCTTTTATATTTTAAAAATAATGTTTTATAAAAATGATTTCAAAAATGATTTTATTCTTTTTAAATTGATAAATTAATGAAATTTTTACACATTTTGACATTTTTAACTTTTTTTCAAATGAATATTCTTGTTATTTTTTGAACAAATCACTTTTATGACCTTTTTATAATGAAAAAAGAATGTTCTTTTTACCTTAACTGAAATTACACATGATCGTGTATTTTAAACTATTATTAAAATTATAAATATATATTTTTAAAGTTTTTGTTTAATTTATTTTCAACGAAGAGTATTTTAATTTTTTTCCAAAATAAAAAATATATATTTCACAATAATGATTGTAATGTTATTTTTCATTTAATCAATGACAACAACCCATTTTAATTCACTAATGGGAATACGTTTAATTGACACCATACTTATTATTCAACAATGTGGATTAGGATTATTTTGATTAAGTAGAGGGTTGAAATTAACTTACTTTAATTATATTCGTAATTATTAACTTCGCTTGGAGTTTCTCACTTTTATACGATCAACGAACATTATATTTTCACTAATTATCAATATCATTTTTCTTGTGAAGGACTATTTTCTAAACCATATTCCATTTTACTATAAGGTTCTTATATTGAAATAAATTTGATTAAATAGGGAATGATAATAAATATTTGACCTTTACTCAATAAATTTATTTAATAAGCCACATTTTTTATGAATTAAATTGATTATTTTATATACTATATATGCTTTGGACATGCTATACATGGACTATGAAATAGTTAATATTATCCCTTCGATGCATCGTTAGTCTCATGGGATGTATCAGTTTGATATCGTCAGATAATGGGGTATCACTTATTATGTTTTAATGCATCTAGATGTTATATATTTATGGTAAATTTATCATGTTACTTGGAAACATGACGTGTGGGGATTAATAATTACTTCATTCTGATTTAGTTATTACTATCTATGTCATTTTCATTGTGAAAAAAATATTGGGATGAATTTCCTAATTTTTTTGATTAAATGTGACATGTTTATAGTAATTTACCTTTCCATATTGGTTTTTTCTTATATAATCATGATAGTTATGTTATTTAAATGGTATATGCTTTCATTTATTTACCATTCCATATTATTTTTGCACTCCCTTATCTGATTATTGATTACATGGAATGTCTTCTTAGTTATTTACATTTCTGTATTGATTAAGATCAATGATTCATTATTTCATTCACAGTATTTAACCCTTACCAAGCATTTGATCTCACCATGTTTTTCTTAAATTCCAAAATAATTCCATGAAGATCAATTTAACTAATATGCAAGGATATTCTAGGTGTAAATTATTTTTTTCAAGAAAATTTTATTTTACTTTTTCAATTCAAATGTAATATGTGACTAAAGTATGTATCTAGTTTACCGAGATTACTAAACCTTTTGGTTCTATGAGATAATAATCATGTATCTATATCATTTTAAAGGTAGATAGAACTAGTTCCAAGATTTTAGGATAGGGTTTCTATATCTTGACTTAATAATTCCCCAAAAATATTCATGGATTTGATTAATAATGACTTTACAGAATACATTGACAAATATTTGGTAGTCTTTATTGATGATACTCTCATTTAATACTAGAGAAATGAGAAACGTGTTGGGAATATAAGGATTTTTCATGAAATAATATAAAATGATAGAATATATGACATGCTCAGATAGTGTAAATTTTGGATTAAGCATGTAACATTATTTGGGAACTTGATAAAAAGATAACGATTTTTTGTAGATTCGTTAAATAAAAATTTGATTTACTGATGTCCAGAACCCACTAGTTCCCTATAAATCCATAGGGTTCCAAAATTATAATGGTATTAAAGAAATTTTATAAAAAAATTACTAATTATTATATAGCTTTCAAACAATGTTAACATAGATAGGGGTATTTTATGTTTAGATGGAATAATGTGAGGAATGATTTAAGAATAAAAAGAAGATTCTAATCTCACACCTTAAGTCACACTACCAACATGTAGAGAAGTTTTTGTGATATATAAATATTATTCAAAGAAATTCTTGGGTTGTTTACTCATAAAAGATAGAAAAATTGACAGCCCTAGGTTTATGTAAGATGAAGATACATGAAGAAAACTTTCTAATGCATGATATGGAGTTAGAATCTATGATATTTTACTTGTTGATTTGGTTGAAATACCTCTATGGTGAGAAGTATGGAGTATATATCAATCATAAGATTCCAAATTATATATTCACAAATAAGGATATCAACATTCATAAATGTTGATGGTTAGAGATAATAAATTACTACAATTTCTATATTCACTACTTTCTAGGAATGAAAAACAAGGTTACTGATGGTCATAGTTAAAAATAATCTACTTATATA
Source organism: Viscum album (assembly GCA_963277665.1). Lineage (NCBI taxonomy): Eukaryota > Viridiplantae > Streptophyta > Magnoliopsida > Santalales > Viscaceae > Viscum > Viscum album. Next base: position 1,219,973,476 of record OY728151.1, read on the forward strand.
TCCCTAATAAAGATTCATAATGACCCAATCTTTATGGATATGAAGTTGATGGGAATGGAAATCTAAACTACCAATAATAAATCCTACATTTACTAATGATTTCCAAACAATCTTTCCTAGAGAAGATGATGGGGGTATAATGGGACAATTTAGAGCTTAAAAGGATGGTTAATATTGTAAATGAAGGTAAGGTACAAGAGTCCCACATCGATGAGGATGATTTAATACAATTTTTATCTTTTTTCTTGTTCCTTCATCTTCGAAGATAAAAAATGATGTATTGGATAATGCACATTACTCATCATTGTCCATCTATTATGGACACAGTAATATATACAATGATCATTGAGAGTACTTCTGGAAGGACAAAATGAAGAATGATATTATATATTATATTTCAAAATTGTTGGTATATAATCAAGTTAAATTAGATTGTCAAAAGACCAAGTTAATAATGAAACTATTTCCATTAACCATATGGAAATGTTTGATCATCACTGGGGATCTTATCACCAGTCTATCAAATACATCCAAATGAAATAATGAAAAATGTGTTGTTGTGGTTTGACTCACCAAATATGCCACTTCATTATAATTATGGAATATTTCTCACTTAATCAAATTTCAATGATATATTTAAATAGTTTTGGGAGGATTAATTGGGTTACATATTTGATAATATTTAATCATGTTCCAAGGTTCGAAAATAAATTTTAGTGATATATTCCACATCATTTGAGTACTTAATTGAATTTCAGTTCAACATAATACCCCCAAAATGATATCCAATATGAATGTAATATTTTGACTCTTAAGGATGTTTTGAGTTCCCACTCAATAGAATTTAAAATAGGATAGGATCAGCATCCTCAATTAATTTGGGGCTCATACAAAAAATATATTCTAATATAGTATTTAAATGGATCCAGATGAAGCTCTATATGGAATGTGATGATGATATAATACTTATAGGAATGAAGTTAGATAATGTAAGCTAAATGTACTAGATCATGTGCAATAGATGATAGAGAAGGTTCAATATATCAAAAAACATATAAAAACTACTCAAAATCAGAAAAAAGCTACGTTGGAAATCTTTAAAGGGATTTGGAGTTTGAAGTTGAGATAAATTATTCCATTGAAAATCACTATGGAAGAGATTTATGTAGTTTTGAAATAAAGTTAATATTATCATTAGGTACATTTTCCCTTTTGAGATCCTTGATCTCATAGGAGAATTTTCCTTTAAACATTCACATACACTAAATATGGATCATGTTCATGATTTTTTATAAAAATCTCTCATGAGGAGGTAGATACAAGACTCCATGCATGTATTGAATTCAAAGGTATTGTAGCTCAGAAATGAATTCTTATATGAGGAGTGGTTAGGGAAAATCTCGGACCACATAGAAAATTTTTATGCAACAAGGCAAATCACCTTGTACAAGTGGTATTGATGATCCCTAATTATGAATAGTTGATATTGGAACAAGAAGAAAAAATCTAACAAAAGTACCCTCATATATTCTCAAATGAGGATATGAATTGAAATTTTCAAGGAAAAAATATCAAAAGGGTGTAATAATTCAATAACCAAGTCTTTTTAATTTATGTTTTTTTCTTAAATATATGTTTATTATATTATATTATATAAGAATTATATGCATAGAGAACGTAGAGAAAGAAGAAAAACATTAATTCATTAATGAAAATAATTAAATTAGTTAGTTACAAAAACAATTAAAATGAAAAATATTCTAAGTGGAAAAATATAGAAAACAGAAATACTATAATGAGAAAATTTGGATAATCCTGATCGACTAGAATTATACCTCCCATGAACAACATTATAGAAAAGAAATAGTGAATTAGTAAATTAATAAAAATTATGAAAAATTGAAACACAGATCCCTGAGTATAATTGATTAAAATAATGAACAATGGGATTTATAATTATTTATAGTAATTATTGTGATTGTTGGAATATTATTGTTATAGTTTCAATAGTAACATGGCTAGTAGGAATAATAACATGGCCATTTAAAAATTTATTTAAAATAAAAATAACAAATTTTGTTATAAAAAATATTTATAATGTGTAATTTATTTAAATAAAACCATTTTATTTCTAATAAATTAATTTTACTATTAGAAAACTCCTATAAAATATAAACACATTCTTAATAAAATGTATTTAAATGCATTTCGTAAAAATAATATTTTTAATAAAAAAATGAAAATAACCTATTTAAGGAAATTGTATCTATAAAAATAAAATATTCTTTAAAATTATTTATTCAATATTACGTATTTTTTGGTATTTGTCTAAAATACATCAATTTTCCGGTTAGTAGTAAAAATATTTTTTCTCCTAATTGGTGTATCATAAAATTTATAATTTCAAATGTAATAGTGAAAAAATCATTTATATAATGTGAGGATTGACCAAAACAATTTAATTTGAGAAATGAGTCATCAAAGTATAATATATATTATTTCTAACCATCAAAGGTCTTTCCAACGATTAAAATATAAAGAATTACATTAAAATAATAAATTCTCATTTTTTGGAACCTATCCTTTTAGTTAAACTAACTAATTTAAATTATAAACTTAATGAAAGTCTTACAATCTTTTTATTTATTTTTGATATGTTATAAAATGTCAAAAATAACACTATTATAAGGTTTAACATGGACATAAAATTTTATTAAGTAATTTTTTGAAAATACCCATCTACTCAAGAATAAAAAAACTCTTATTTCTCATGGGAAAACACCCCTCCCACACTTTCCAAAAAAAAATAATCTAAAAAAAGATCCATATTAATCAATTTATAATAACTAGGTTTATTTTAGATCCATCCAAATCTAATAATCCAAAAAAATATTTCTTCACTGTGATGATGCAACATCACAAAGGGGGTATGATCTCACCAATTCTTCCTCTCATTTCATTATCCTCTTTCTCTTTTTTACTACCACCTTTAAAAAAATTATATGGATAATTTGGTTGTATTTCAACTATATATTAATGATTAAAACCTATTAAAATTGTTATATTTATAAAATATTAAATTTTTATACATCTCATTCCTTCTTTTTTATAATATACCATCAACGGTCAGTTAACTGCCAAAGAGGATGAGGTTAATTTATTTATTATCCCAAATCCTACTTCTATTGGTAAAAAATATTTATGGTATATGAATGTATAAATATATGTATTTTTTACCTTCTATATATAATTCTACTTATGTATAAATGACCATCAACAAAATAGAAAAATCAAAGAAAAACTATAAATTCTTTTAAGAAAATCATAATATCAAAGCACGTCAACAAAAAAAATTAATAATATAATAAAACTACTATAATTTATAAATGTTAACACAAATTAAATTCTAGTTCAGTGTTTTATTAAACATATTTTTGTTACTACGAATGTGAAAAACATGTGAAATAAAGCAGTATTTATGGTAAGAGGGTTCTCGAACTGAACTCCCAGTCTTTGGGTTATCCAAATTTCATGACATATTTCATATGGATATGCCTATAATGTTCCATAAATGTTATTAAATATTATTATATTTTCTTTTTGGGGATATAAATGTTTCAACCATGATTTATAATTAAAATAAAATTATTTTTCCAAAATAATTTTATTTTCAAAATAAATCTTTACACTTTCAAGAGTTATTTCTTCTTTATTGAAGAATAACGATGTTCCTGATAAATATTTTTTGGAAAATTCATTTGGGAACCCCATATTAAACATGAAATTATGAAATAATAAATCCTTATTAAACATATTCATTTCCTATTTTTTATTATCTATTATGATTGTTATATTTTCTAGGTTCCATGCATGATTATATAAATATTATGATGTGGTCGGTGGGAAAAAAATTATACATCCCCCACTATATTGGATAGTGTGATGAGTATCATGAGATTATATGTATTCTTCAGAAACATGATTCTATATTTGTTCACAATAATGAAACTATGATTTATTAATAAACATTACGTGGAGACATTATGATAGATTTTTTCACAACTGTGCATGCTATTTGAAAACAATGACATGATGTTTAAATTATATATATATATCGTATTCAACAATGTTATAAAATATTTCCCTCATGATCATGATTATGATTCTATACTTATGATATGATTATGAAGATTATTCACACCAATGTTATATTTAACTATATTCTTTGTTCCACCTCTTATAGAGATATCAGCTCATCTGTTTTATTTATGTATATCGTTATATAGTAACATTTACTAAAGAGAATGTGATATTTTAGAAGGAAAATTAATAAGTATTCAAATAAATGATTATGATATATTATGTACAGTTGTTTTGTTAGGCTAATTTCTCCAAGAAAAAATCCATTATATTATTTAATTATAACGGAATTATGTAGTGTAACTATAAAATTATATAATAGTAATATATGAAAAAGTAGGATCAATATATTTACAACTGGTAGGGTAACAATGTGGGACAGGGAAGACGGTTTCTGTATCCAACATATGACCTTTCTTAGAATAATAATATTCTTCTTTGTAATAGAGTGTCATAATTATCTCACATGATCAAATGATAGTTTTTTATATGTATTCAATTTCCCTACTATTTTATGATAGAATTTTTAAATGGTATCTAATTTTATGTTTTCTTAGTGAGATATATTCACAATGATGTTCTTGTGTTCATTGAAATGTTTTACATAAAATATTTTACATATTATTTTTTGTTTTGAAAATAGAATTGGAATATTTTTTTCTAAATATATATTGCTATTTCTTATTTCTTATAAGAATAATAAAAACCCAATTTTGTATATGTATTCTCAGAATAGAAAGAAATGAAATTTAATTTAATGGTATGTCATGTTGTGTTGTTTCATTTGGAAATACATGGAAAGCCTCTTTATTTTGGAACATATGTTTTTAATTTCATTTTTAGGGTTGGTTTTAGCCTTTTTTTTCTCAGGGAGTGAACATGTTTCTGGGATAGTGGGGACCATTGAGATCTTATAGATGCATGTTCAGTTTTCTATTTTTATTTTATAGCCATTATTTCGTATACATTTTTTATTATCTATTTATTATTTTATTTTATCAGATAAAGAATTCCCAATAAAGTTATATTTGATTCGACACACTATTTTCCCATCTTGAAGTAAATAGAACACCCTCCAAGCCATGTCATAGAATTCCCTAGGTGTTTAGTTGAAATATGATTTGGGTTGGTTATGAAACTGTTGGAAATATATTATTCCATATATGACTTATTCTACCTAATTAAAAAATGGAATTGTTTTTCATGATTAATTTATATGTTTCTAAAAGAAGTCATTATAAATTCATTATCAAAGGCCTCTTACATGAATTATTATGTTACATTTAAGAGTTTTTTATCTTAATGTTTCACACCCTGCAACTTTTTCATAATTTACAAAATGATATATTTTTAATTGTGTATCAACATCCCCTTTAATATTTCATATTATGGTTCTCAAATTTTTTCATAGTATTTAGGGTTTCCATTTGAATTATATATTTGAAGGGGTTTTGGTTCAAAATTTCTTAATGTCATAAGCACTATTTTTATCTATTTCAAATTCCAGGTTATATGTTTGATATTGTGCATAAGGATTTTTTATGTAGTGTATTAAATTCCATATTTAATTGATGTAAAATGAATATATTTTAATTTCAATGTATTCCTATCATTTTATTTTTATTCTTTTATTACCATTACCATATGGGGTTTTTATATCTCAATTTTACTTCATTGAGGTATGATTTGTATTATTAAATTGTATCCTTTTATGTTGTATATAATGGTCTTGGATTACCTTCAAAATCCTATTAAACCGTTTCATATTGGGGGTTTAAAAATTTACATATGCATCACTGCATTTTTCTTTCGAAATCATCCACTATAATTGGTTTAATTCTTCTTCCAATGTCATTCCTTTATAAAAATTCTATATTTAACTCCATTGATTGAATGGTTTTTACCTAGACGCAATAAATAGACTAAATTGGGAAATTATTGACATGACCATATAGCAATTACATTATATGGTGTTAATTTGATAAATAATTACATTGAATTTGTTTCCATTTATGGATTGGGGAAATTATGAAAATATATATAATTGTTATTATTGTGTGAATATTTATTGATTATTACATAATATTTTTTATATTTCTTATAAATTAATCATTTCATAAAATGGTGAATGAATTAAACATAATTATTGATGGGTGTGTCCTGTAATGTTTACTTAGTTCATTGATAGGTCTCACGAGACAAACTATCTTAGGTATTTTAGTGTTTTCAAACCCAAAATAGAATAATTCCAAAACAAAGAGCCTTGATAGTATGATCATGATCTCTAATATCATGACATAATAGATTAGGGAACAATATTTTCAATCTAAAATTATGTATTTCAAATATATGGAATCAGTTATTTTAATCCATGTAATTATTTATTGACATATCAAACATGGATATGTTATAATGACATGTTTTTTGATTAATTAATTATTTTCATTATCTTTTAATACCATATTACTTATACACCCATTATTCAAACTTATGATCTTTGATTATTATCACTTATGTTTAAACATACTATGAATTTCATCTGATCACTCCTTCTATTTCCATTTATGATGAATATAAAGATATGTATTAAAAACACATGTCTAATAGAATAGTTTTTGGGGTCAATTTTTTGGGTGATATTGAATACTTATTAAAGACTTAATTATTTCTTGTTTATTCCAAAAAATATCCATTTAATGGGATATACATGGGATCTGTTAGGAAATATTATTTCTTAACTCTCTTAAACTCTAAAACAAGATGGTCATTGAAAAGTATGGGACTCAATATTTATTGGTGATATTGTAATTATTGATGTTTATCATAGTTCCACCACCGTTCATTATAAATATGTTCTGTAAATAAGATGTCTATTCACACTAGATTCCTGAGTGTTGGTATGGGGAACCATAAATTGTATCAAAGTATGGTTTAAAAAAAATTAGAGGTTATGATGTTTTTAAAAAATACATTAATGTTTGATAAGTTATAATTAGTTATAGTTTCAAAAGAAAAGATAACCATTAAGTTTTGGTTATGTTATCAAAGAAATATTTTTTATTTTTAGGTTGTATAATATGAAAAATTAAAAAAACATAGGGGTAAGGATAATAGATAAGTGTAAGTCTATGATAACATCTAAAAAATATGGAAAAGTAAACATTGTCTTTTTATCCAATTAAATACCTACCTATTGTTATAATACAAGTTGATGTATGTAGCGTCCCGACGCGGCATACCATCGAACCGGTGGCTGGACTGGTAGGTCACATGGTCTCAAGCACGTCTCCTCGTACGCCAGAGACTGTCGACTAGCAGCGAGGGTCTCGAGAGGTGATAATGGGGAGACTATATCATTATGTCAGAGTAACACAACAGTATTATCAGAGTAAATAACATTGAATAACGGAAGCAGTAAACAATCGAAAGGTAGAAGAAAAAGATAGGTGATAACCATTTTATAAAGGGTGGCCAAAGCCAGTTTACACGATACAAGGATGATGAATGATACAATGTGAAAATAGGAAACAATACAGCATGATTACAATACAATGAAAAAGAATAACGAAAAGACATAAAGGCCTGACAGGTGATCTCCTGAGCATCCCAAGCTCCCACTTGGTCCTTTGCTCTTAACTCCTCAGGTACAAACAGAAAGACACACAACCTAGGTCCGGGAAGCAAGAAGGTCTACTTGGGTACCCCAGTGTAATGGCGGCCCGAGTAGGGTGTGAGATATAAATCTCAATAGGCTGGCACCACCGGTGTCAAACCCAATCCAGAAAGTGTATAATAATTAAATAGTGAGTAAGTATAGAGAAATAATTAAGGAGAATTACATAAGTAAATGGTACCCATCCAGGTTCCCAAGGGACACCTGACGGTTATACCAGCTTCGACTCGTTGCTGGTAAAGTAACCTAATCATGTCACTATAAATATATATAAATATAAATGCATTTAGATCATAGATTGAGTGGGGTAATAATATCTCACACCCATTAATCAATATTAGCCGGCAAGCGGTAAGAATGATTCTCGTCCCTATAGGTCAACTGGCAAGGGGTAAGAATGCCTCCCTTCCATACACATATCGGGATTAGCAGGCACGAGGTAAGAATGCTTCACATCCCTATAGGTTAACTAGAAATGGGTATGAATTCCTCCCTTCCATACATGTATATAGATCACATCTGGCATAGGTTAGACATGCCTCCCACCCATACTCAAAATATGCTGGCATGGGGAATGCATGCCTCCCATCCATAATCATTAAATGTAGATGTCATGGGGTATGAATGCCTCCCATCCATTATCGTTTAAAGTATATGGCATGGGGTATGAATTACTCCCATCCATAATCCTTCAAAGTAGGTGGAATGGGGTATGAAGGACTCCCATCCATAATCACTCATAATCATTATCAGAGATGCAATAGAATGCATAAGGAAGTACCTCTTATGCATTTAAAACAGAAATACCACATTCATAATCTACACATTCATCATCAATTTTATATCAAAATGCATAAGGTAGTAAATTTTATGCATTCCAAATAATCATTCCATATTCACAAACACCCATAACCAATTATGTTACTCATTCACAATCATAACAATATATACCAGGGGCATTCTCTAACCCTCTCTAGTGTGCCATTCAGTTAACCATTATTTATAGTTATCAAACAACACGTATGGAATTACCTCTCATGTGTTCCAATTAACCTCATCACAAATTCACAACCCAACCCCCTAAAACATGACCCGTCATTTAGTGCACAATCCCTATTCAAATCACTTGATCTAATTTGCCGAAGCATGGAAAATTGGGAAAATGTTCCACATGAGGGTCATTCCATATGGTTGCCTAAACCTAGAAGGATGATTAGTAATACAAGTGTCATAGTCATTTCACATAGTTTCCACCATCTCATTTCATCCATTATAATCAAATTCATTTACCCCCCTTATCTTAAGGGCAATTACAAATACACGTTATGCCAAAACTAGTTAGGTGCTTAGGGAAACATGTGTCTGATCACTAAGGGAAAGCAATTTAAGAACATTTACGAAGGCAATATCAAGAAAATCTATGTACCAAACAAGATTTCAAAGTATGATCATGGAACCATGACCAATAGAGAAGGAAATCATGTAAGTATACTTCATACTTTTTCCTTGAAGACAGCGCACCTCTAATCGAGGGGTTTTATTATTAAATCGTTATTTTAGTGACCAAACAACCTCTTTTACCTTATTCCTTCAAATTCACACAATTTTCACAGAAGCAATTTATCGACTAAACATGAATAACTAAAATACTAAAACAATGCAGTATTAATCCTTTTAAATGCTTCACATTAAATTGAAGGGCAAGGAGAGGGACCCTACCCCAAGGTGGATCAATCCGTCCACTCCGGCTCTTGGCACCTTCTAACTAAAGCAGTCGTTGCTGCTCCCCCTCTAGACATAACACACTATGAACCTTAAAACAACAAACGATATTAACATAGAGGATTTGCAAAACATAAATGTCCAAAACCTCTTCCTCGGAATCAAACTGGCGGACCAAAAAGACCGCAAACTGCCTCGCCTTCAGCATCAGACATTATACGCGCACCCACGAGGTCCTGAGGGACCTTCTGCATCCCCTTACAACAGAAGAACTAAATGAAAAATGAAAAAAAACAACAACCCTAATACTAGGGTGTACGGGCGAACGAGATTAGGGAAGAGGGAAGCCCTAAAATCGGCCATGAAGGGGAGGAGACTAGGGTAGAGGGCCTACCATGAAGATTCATCGAAGAAACCTTCAGAAATCGGGATAAACTGGAGGATGAGAGGGAGGCGGTGGAGGAGGATTGCATGTGGTTTGAGGGGGATCCCACCATTGGTATGAGTATGGCTGAGTGAAAGGGGAGGGAGAGGTGTGTTTAGTTTAGTTTTTTATTTTTAATTTCTTTTTGTTTTAAAAGCCTTTTTAATATTTTAAAAACCCAAAACAGGGCCTGTTGCACGGATTAGGCCATATGGTTTGGCAGACCGTGCGCCAACCATGCGTCCCCCACTAGACACCAAAGACACCCCACACGGGCTGGCCGCACGGTTTGGGAAACCGTGCACAGCTTGTGCGAACTCCACTGCCTCCCTATTTTAAGCTGCATGGTTTGGGAAACCGTGCACCAACCATGCTCCTTCTCTTGTCCCTTAAAAATCAGTCGTCTACGATTCTGAAGCCCGGTCTTTGATTCAATACAGTCAGCAATTGAAAATGTTCAATTTCCCCCACTTTTTAACGTAGTTCAAAACGCGGGTCATTACAACCTTCCCAACTTAGAATTTATCATCCCTGACAAGCCTTAGGGAACAACGCACCTCACTCGACCTACAAGGGTCGTGATGCTTCATTCCAGCAACTGCGTTACGTCTCCAAACGTCCAACGCACCAACACTCACCTACTTAAGAAAATAACACTTAAGTCGTCAACACCTGAGCCAACATCCATCTTCCTTCCGAAACACCCATACGGAACTTACTTGAGCCCGTTATACCATAGACACAACCTCATCATTGTCTTTCCAAGCAACCAATCAATGGTACATACCACCTTATATTTTTAACGTTAAGCGGTCAAAACAAAAACTACTGCTCCACCACCTTTCAAAAGGACTTTCAAAAGCATGCTCCATGAATTCAAAAGACGAACCTAGAGTGATTTTGAAATGATCTAACAGTCGATTTCCCCATCGACCCCAAATCCCATGCCGAAAAGGGTCAAGTCACTATGGCTGACTATTCACGAAGACGCACAACTTAGACGGCTGACATTTTATAAGCTTAACCGTGACACCACTTTCAAATACATCACACATTTCCCACGAGCACATTCACCGAAGCCCATACCAAACTTCCAGTGACATCCCTATGATCAAACCACGAAGGTAACCACGCATCCCGCATGCAACGCCGAAAGATATGGGACATACTCATCACATAACAAAGTACACTAAGAGGATTTAAAATGATTCTAGTTACTCATACCCAAAAATTGGAAAGGAGGACATTCAAATCGCCCCTGGTCGACTCTAAAGAAGAAACTCAACTTCACCTGCCGACGCACAGAGATCTCAAACCGATCAAAAATCCTTTCTCTATATAATGAATTATATCCATCATCCACGCCCCAAAAACCCAATGTCATTTGAGAAAAACCTGAACATCTCCAAAATGGTCCTTCTTGGCGTGTTCCTTCTACCCGAAAGGACACGCTTTACTAGGCCGACATGACACTTCCCACCTTAGAAGTGCTAGTCATCAAAAGAAGAACAAGACAAGTTTATCCTAAGTGAATTGTTTCATAACCACTTAAACAGATGTGTGTCTCTCCTCTGATCCACGATTCACCACCTCAAACTGTACAAGGAAACAAAAACAACAAGACTGACATGTCAACCACCCGAGTCTTCCGAAAATCATTCCAAGCATTGGGAAAAATTGATTCTCAAAAGCTCATGTCACTCTACCATGGAGAGGACCCAGGACCGTACACAGCAACACAAGATATTTAGACGAATGTCATTTCACCTTAGACAACCATTCACATGGACGACGACATACCAAAACATCCATCTCTTAAGGAGTCAAACAAACAACAAGCACCCCACCATGCCCGAGGCATGTCTACAGAGCATTACTCGATGCTCAAACCCATAACAAGATCAAAGGAAGAATGAACACCATTCCGAACAATGGAAACATTGGAACTGAGAGTCCTACAATGGAAAAAAGCACCCGAACGATACCAAACGTCTGAAAGCTCACCGCACAAGTCGGGAAATGAAACACTAAGGGTTATACCTACCACAGGCTAGAACCTCATGTAAAACAAGCATCGACCCAAGAACTTGGTCACACCCAACAATAGTCATTGGGCTCAATCATAACATTCAATTTATTTTCCAAAAGAAAACAAACGTCCACAGAAAACTCCTATATTTACGTCTCAAGGAACTCGAAAGAAAGACTTAACTTACCCTCTCATGAGGTTTCAATAGAGGACACCTACATGTTCTTTTTTGAAGACCTTTTTATCTAATAGCATTTATTCTTTTAATCACTTTAAATGATTCAATTCAAAACATCAAATAACCTTTCAAAACCAAAAATCACTAGGTACTTGATCATTTTTAACAAACAACTCAAATAAAACCAGGAAAGTCTCAATAAAGTCTGTTTTAACCATTAAACCTTTATAAAAAATGCAGTCCTATTCCAATAATATATCATAATAAAAACTTTTTAAACAATTCATGCAATCTACGAGGGTCCCAACAAGCCAATTCACATCAAATCATAACTAGACATCGATTACACAACTAAGCATTTCGCAAAGCAATCTCCCATCACATTCATTATGGGTTGCAATTTTTAAACTCATGAAGTGCCCATACACTCCATGGGTTGAAATTTGGCTCCCATTAGACGGAAAAAATTACATTCCATAATTAAACATGCTCAAAGAAATCATCCAGTCATACAGGTGGCCACCTACCAATCTGTTATGTACCCATACACTTTGCAGATTGGCATTTGGATCCCTTTAATCAAAACCAAACTCATTTTACAATTTGACTTTAGCATCCCCCTTTTTATAGAAATTATATCACACAAGTTACCCTTTCCCAGCTATAAGGCCCCCATACACCTTACAACTGAAAATTGGCTTCCGTCGTAATTGAAATCATTTAATTTTGTCAAAGAAACCTTTTCCATATTAACTGAACCTAGCATGTTATCGAAAGTAGTAACATAGAAACATGTTGTATCACAGAAGCATGGAATAACTACCACAACACCTATCACAACAACATACGTTAGCTAATGCATCCTAGATGGCATGAAATAATGCATGACATGTGATTTATTAACAAAGTGCCTATATGATGCATGAAATGGCATTCCCTCGTATCATCGGGTTGCAACAGAAATGGAAACCACAATTTCATCAATAGTATCTACATAAACCATGTGCGTCACCCAATAGTGAAATCAAATCAACCGTAATAATCAATATTATTAAAATAACAATTTCATTCGAGGCAATTTGGCTTTTCCCTATACATGGGTTAGCTACTCTCGAGCACATCTTATTACCAAATTCCATCTCCTTCCTATCCTCGTCTACTGTCGCTAAATAGTAAAACAATCCAAAAAAAAAAACTCCTCTAATACCACTTTGTAACGTCCTGGCCCGGCTTACCATCGAACCGTTGGCCGAACCGGTAGGTCACATGGCCTCAAGCCCATCTCCTCGTATGCCAGAGGCTGCCGACTAGCGGCGAGGGTCTCGAGTGGTGTTAGTGGGCAGACTATACCCTTATGTCAGAGTAACACAACGGTATTATCAGAGTAAATTACATTAAATAACGGAACCAGTAAAAAATTGAATGTCAGAAGAAAAAGACAGGTGATAACCATTTTATAAAGGGTGGCCAAAGCTAGTTTACACGATATAGGGATGATGAATGATACAATGTGAAAACAAGAAACAATACAACATGATTATAATACAATGCAAAAGAATAAAGAAAAGATAGTAAGTCCTAATGAGTGATCTCTTGAGCATCCCAAGCTACCGCTTTGTCCTTTTCTCCCAACTCCTCAGGTACAAACAACACAACACACAACCTAGGTCCTGTAAACAATAAGGTCTACTCGGGTACCCCAGTGCAATGGCAGCCCGAGTAGGGTGTGAGATATAAATCTCAGTAGGCCAGCACCACCGGTGTCAAACCCAATCTAGACAATGTATAATAATAAAATAGTGATATGGTATGGAGATATAAGTAATGTTGGGAAAAATCCCTCAAGGTAACATTGAAGTATTTTTGGGTTGATTGTGTTTGTTGAAAAAGCAGGTTTCCATGGAAAATTTTCGAGTTCCTGAGAATTTGTTGACAATCCTGTTGAAAAAGAACGATGACAATGAAAAGGACGATCTGGAGGCGGTACAAAAAGAGCAGTATAAGGTGGCGCCGTTTCCCAATGTTTGCCAAATTTTTGGGGTCCAAAATTTGGAGTTTGGTGAGAATCGCGAAAATAGGATTTCCATGAAGATAATAATTTAATATGGCTAAGGGATGAATTTCGCGAAGATAAGATTGATGGTTTGGAAATCGCAAAGACCAGAAGAATGGAGGCGGTGAGTCTTCGCGATTACGTCATGCTTCGCGAATGACAGAGGCTGAAGCGCATCGTGGCGGAGAAGGGCTTCGTGAGGGAGCTTCGTGGTGAAGGCAGGAAGGAATGTTGACTGTGATTCTTCGCAATTACGTCAAGCTCCGCGAAAGGAAAATTGATGTGGTGCTTTGTGATTTAGACAGAATTCCAGCGGAAACTTTGTAGCTTTGCGATTTGAGAAGACGTGGTATTGACTTCGTGCGGAAGGGACGAGGGTTGGTGGAATCTCCTATAAATAGAGGCCGACCCCCTCGAGAGAAGTAGAGAGAATTTTCAGAGAAGATCTTTCACTCTCGATTTGTGAAGGTGGTTCACGGAGCCAGTGTGCTTCGCGAAAGAGGTGCTTCACGGCGGCTATTGTAGCTCCGTGAAACCTGCGAGCTCCGAGTTGGCATAATAAACTTCGCGAGGGCCGTTGCTTTGCGATGGCTTGAGCATCGCGAGAGTGCTTCGCGAGAGTGCTTCGCGAGAGAGCTTCACGAAAAGGTAGGAGCTTCGCGAAGGCCTGTTTGAGCTTCGCGAAATTGGGAGCTTCGCGAAGTAGGGTTCTTTGCGAATGTACTTTCCAAAGGTAGTTGCCCAGTGGTCGGAGGCAAAGTGCTATTCATTAGTGGATGAAATTTGGACACTAACAGAGCATACATCATCAGTTAAGGATATGTGTATTCATGAAAATGAAGAGACCCACATGTCTATAAACTGTGAGTGAGTCCCTTCACAGAGCAGTGAGCTTAGGAAGAGGAAAAAGGTGATCCTCTCCACCAGCAGTGAGCCAGAGAGAGAGAAACAGGGAGTGACCCTTGGGAAAGCAGTGAGCTGACCCTAAAAATTGTAAAGGCATTGAGCCTGGGCAGAGAAGTGATCTAGCCCAAACTTTGTATCCACATCTAGTGAAGTATAGTGGAATTTGGTACGACCGGCAACCTGTCGGTGTATGCTCCTTGGACGTAGCCCTTAGCGGTGAACCAAGTAAAATTGTTGTGTCCTGTTCTTGCTTTACTTTCTGTTTACATTGTGCAATAGGAAAAGAGAGAAGACTGTTTTCTTTAACAGCGAAACAAGATCAGAACGGGCTTTAATTTTAAATTAGTCATACCCTGATTCACCCCCCCCCCCCCTCTCAGGGTATTCAGCCTTGTGGACCTAACAAGTAAGAATAATTTCATAAGTAAATGACACCCGTCCAGGTTCCCAAGGGACACCTGACGGTTATACCAGCTTCGGCTCATTGCCGGTAAAGTAACATGCTCGTGTCACCATATATATATATATATATATATATATTTATATATATGCATTTAGATCATAGATGGTCTGGGGTAAGAATGCCTCCCACCCATTAATCGAGATTAGCGGGCATGAGGTAAGAATGCTTCCCGTCCCTATAGGTCAACTGGAAAGGGGTAAGAATTCCTCTCTTCCATACACGTATCAAGATTAGCAGGCACAAGGTAAGAATTCTTCACATCCCTATAGTTCAATTGGCAAGGGGTAAGATTTCCTACCTTCCATACACGTATATAGATCACATCTGGCGTGGGTAGACATGCCTCCCACCCATACTCAAAACAAGCTGGAATGGGGTATGCATGCCTCCAATCCATAATCGTTAAAAGTAGATGGCATGGGGTATTAATGCCTCCCATCCATAATCGTTCAAAGTAGATGGCATGGGGTATGAATGCATCTCATCCATAATCACTCATAATCATTATCACAGTTGCATTGGAATGCATAAGGCATTACCTCTTATGCATTTCAAACAAAAATACCACATTCAAAATATATACATTCATCATCAGTTTTATATCACAATGCATAAGGCAGTACCTCCTATGCATTCCAAATAATCATTCCAGATTCACAGACACCCATAACCAATCATGGTACTCATTCACAATCATAACAATATATACTAGGGGCACACTCTAACCCTCTCTAGTGTGCCATTCGGTTAACCATTATTTATACTTATCAAACATCATGTAAGGCATTACCTCTCATGCGTTCCAATTAACCACATCAAAAATTCACAACCCATCCCCCTACAACACGACCCAGCATTTAGTGCACAAAACTATCAAAAGTCACATGATCCAATTTTTCCAAGCATGGAAAATTGGGAAACGTTTCCACATGAGGTTCATTCCATCTGGTTGCTTAAACATTGTAGGACGAGTAGTAATACAAGCATCATAGTCATTTCACTTAGATGACACCATCTCATTTAATACATTCTAATCAAATTCATTTAACCCCCTTACCTCAAGGGAAATTATAATTACACGTTATGCTGAATCTAGTTAGGTTCTTAGGGAAACAAGTGTCTGATCACTAAGGGCAATCCATTTAGGAACATTTCTGAAGTCCATATCAAGAAAATCTACGCACCAAACATGATTTAAATGTATGATCATGGAACCATGATAAATAGAGAAGGAAAGAATGTATGTTTACTTCATACTTTTGTCTTAAAGATAGTGCACCTTTAATCGAGGGGTATTATTATTTAATCGTTAGTTTAGTGACCAAACAACCTATTTTATCTTATTTTTTCAATTCACATGATTTGAACAGAAGCATTTAATCGACTAAACATGCATTATTAAAACAGTAAAGAAAAACAGTATTTAACTCTTTAAATGATTCTCTTTAAATTAAAGGGCAAGGATAAGGACCCTACCTCAAGGTGGATCTATCCATCCACTTCGGCTCTTGGATATTTCTATCTAAATTTGTTGTTGCTGCTCCCCCACTAGGAATAACACACTATGAACCTTAAAACAAAAAAAGATATTAACTTAGTGTATGCACAAACCATAAACGGGAAAAACCCCAACCTCAGAATCAAACTGGCAGACCAAAAAGACCGAAAACCACCTCGCATTCGGTGGAAGACTTCATACGCGCACCCACGAGGTCCCGAGGGACCTTCAGAATCCCCTTACCACATAAGAACTAAAGGAAAAATGAAGACAACAACAACCCTAAAACTAGGGTGTACGACCGAACGAGATTAAGACAAAGGGAAGCCCTAAAATCGGACAAGAAGGGGAGGAGACTAGGTAAGAGGGCCTACCTTGAATATGCGATGAAGAAACCTTCAGAAATCGGGAGAAACCAGAGGAAAAGAGGGAGGCTGTGGTGGAGGCCTTCATGTGGCTTGAGGCGGAGCCCACCCTGGGTACGGGTATGGCTGAGTGAAAGGGGAGGGAGAGGTGTGTTTAGTTTAAGTTTAATTTTTAATTTTTTGTATTTTAAAACCCTTTTTAATATTTTAAAAACCTAAAATAGGGCACGATGCACGGCTTGTGCTGCACGGTTTGGAAAACCATGCACAAAATAGGCGTCCCCCATTGGACACCCAAGACACCCCGCATGGTCTGGCCACATGGTTTGGGAAACCGTCCGCAGCCCGTGTGAACTCCTCTCCCTCCCTATTTTAAGTTGCATGGTTTGGGACACACGGTTTGGGAAACCGTGCACCCTCTATTTTCTCTTAAAAACCACCCGTCTTCGGTTCTGAATCCCGGTCTTAGATTCGACACGCTCAACAATTGAAAAAGTTCAATTTCCCCCACTTTTTAACCTGGTTCAAAACGTTGGTCATTACAATGTAGTCTCTAAAACTGATGTACATAGGATTAATAACCCTAAAAGGAGTACATTGGGTAATAACATTATCATCACCTATTTTACAACAAACTGGTCTAACTATACACCTTTTTTGAAATACATGGGGGAACTATTTGGATAACAACATTCTCTATATGTACTATTATGAAGTATTTATATTTGATTCTAACTAATTATGTTATAGAACATAATAGAAAAGTTTCCAACGATTACTAAGGATTGGATAAAGAGATTGATGGGTTGAACTAAATGTATCATATTTTAGAAAAAATTATGTCAAATGGGAAGTCAAATTTGGATTGATTTCTTTATATTCACACATTGAATATTTTCATAACCATTTTTTTATTATTTAGTTAATACATGATCATGAATTTGAATCCAATAATTATAAGTATCTAGAAACCACAATGTCTTATAACCAGATAAGGGAGAATACATAAAAAGTTGATAATATTAATATATGACAGTTATGACAGAAAATGAGAGTTTTTCCAGTATTAAAAATGTTAGGGAGATAGATATATCTATAGAAATTGAATATTGATACTCTTAGATATTTTAATTAGAGATTGATATTATTTGATGATATAGAACTATATTCTAAATGTTATTGGGATTATGTGAAACATCTATGGTTTTTTACCCAAAAGATATTATTGAACAGCTTGTAAATACATATTAAATACAATAAATAACCATGAAATGCGATTTTATGACAGAGTTATATTTTATAGGGATAAAAATTGAAGAACACATGATTTAGGTGCAAATAACTCTTAGGTTTAAGATACAAATTATTTTGGGATAATAAAAGTTTATTGATTCTGAATAATTAAGTTGCATAGTATTTGTAACCTTGGGATTGAAAATTGATTCATGATATTTTTTGTGAAGTAAATTTAATTTTTTTATTATTGTAAATATTTTCTAGGGTGTGATCTTATTTTGAAATGATTAATATCTTCTTGGGGTTAAATATATATTTAATTTAATGAAAAATATATTTTTTCACAGTAGTTTTATATCATAGAGATATATATTGTTTTGGTAATAATATATTTTGGATAATATCTGATTATGGAACATACATACCTGAGAATATGATTTTATAGATAATTAATGTATTTTTTGGATGGATAAGTTACTTAATATAGACATTTAGAGTAAAGTAATCCAATACTAGAATTTCTAGCTTCAATGATAAATATGTTACAAATAAACCCACCTACTTTCATTAGATATTGATAATTAAAATAAAAAGGATTCAATTTATTTAAGGTGGGTATAATGTAACACCAATAAATTTATAATTATATATTCCGTTACTACCTAATATGCTTGATAACATTTGATACATTAAACATCAAACCACAAAGAACCAAAAAAGTGTATAGAAATACTAAAATTTAGTCTCCAAAATAAAGGTTGGAAATACATTTAATAAAATTAATAAATTTGTGTAGAAATGGAAAACATATCATTATCCATGATGAGGCAATGATAAATTAAATTTGTGTAGCCAATTTCTTGGTATGAATTATTTGTGATTTAAAATAAATCATTTCTAAAAATATTATTTCTTTATTAAAATTATTATAATATAGATGAAATATGTGTTTGATATTCATAATATATCAACAAAAATTTTATTATTTATTGATAGGATATATTGACATGAATATTATATAATTTAAAAATTGTTATTTTACTAGGAAAATTGTTTTCCTTATATTTTTATGTTATTATATAAAATTTAAAATAAGAAAATTTTAATTTTAATTTTATAATAAAATCACATTTATATATTTTTTATTTTAAATAATATCTTATTATTTACTTTTGAAATTGTTATGAAATAGTTTATTTCTATGTAGATAGGGAAAAATATTCTTTTTATCAAAATTGTAAATTTTATGACATTATCATTATATAAGAAAGTCCTAATTTTTTTTAAAAAAAATATTTATTTCTAAAAGAAAACATTAAGGTGTAATAATATACATTTCAAATACCATACTGAATTTATAAAACATATTCTTAACAATTTAAGAAGGTAAGTAATATTATCCAATGAATGAAACTATTTTAGGTCATTTCATTTATTTAAATATTATTTTGGTAAAATTAAGTTTTGGTTTCACATAAAGCCATATAATTTTAATTAGTTTTATAATAAACCATTATTTTAATTTAAATAAAATAAATTAAAAATTTTATCTTGTACAAAAATTTTAATCATAAATGTACATTTTTTCACTAAAAATGGGGTCTTAACGGTTACACACGCTAGTGGTAAAATTTATTTTTACTAAGTGTAGAAATCATATAGTATAAAATGTATTTTTTATTTTTAATATTTAGTTCCAAATTATTTAAAATTTTGAATTTTTTAGGCTTTTATGTTAAATTATATTGGATAAAAGTAGTTAAAATGGTAAAAAAATAATTGTATAAAGTAAAAATTATGATAATAATGTACATAACAGCAATATTAAAACATCAATAAAAATGAATGGATGATGGATTATAGAACATATCTCATCCCAAATATAATATTTTTCCTCTTTTAGGGACATTATACATGTAAACTTGTGCACTCTTTAAAAATGATGAATTATTAACAAAAATACCTTTCTCACCACTTATAATAGGGGCCTCAAATAACACCTTCAATACCACTCAATTTTTTTTCTCATTTATATTATTAAATTATTCCAAAAATTTTAATCCCCTTACATTATATTATGATTATATATAGAATATATTATCTTTGTCATTCCCTTTTCATGGATTACTCCCAGGGAAAGTCCAAGCCATCTATGTGGGAACCAATTTCCATTAATTTATTTTATTTTCTATATTAATTTTCCGAATATATCTTTATCATTATAAAATAATTATATATTTATTTTTTTTACATTATTTTATTATTATATGTAAATAAATATTAACCATGATTCCCATTTTTTTAAGGAAAACTGGACAACATTTGTGCATGTGGGTGATCAACGACTTTATAAAGATTCATGATTCATTAACCCTAACTAAATTAAATTATCTGTGATAATGTTTATCTTAATAAATAATTATGATATTTATTAAATATTTTATATTCATAAATGAATTTTATTATATATTTCTCATGTTCTATGATGAATTAAATCATAACCTTTGCGTACATGTGAATTACCACCTCCCTGGAATGATTGATTTTTTTATATTCATCATCACTATTCATGTATGATCATGAGAATGATTTTAATGGAAAAATAATATTTTTATGAAATTATTATGGTTTTGTTATGTAAAATTTGAAAACATTTTAACTATATGATCAATAAACTACTACGATAAATTAATCTATCTAAAAACCGTTCTAAGAGAAATAATTATTTCATACTACTTTGTAATAAAATGGTAAAAGCTATATAATTATAATTTTTTTACAATTATGAAATATAAAAATGATAAAAATTATATAAGGTCATTATTATTCCATTATAATTATATGATAACTAAATAAATTTATGATTATCTATTAATTATGGTATATTCATTTTTGGGTTTGTATAACCAACTTCCTAGATAATTTCAAAAATTTATATCATGGATACATAATTTTTTTTGAGAAATATATGATATAAATACGAAAATAATTATTTTTTGAAAAATATAATTAATACTAATATCATTTTTTATGATACCAACATCAATTTGCACAAAATCATAGTAACATGTTATTCAATATTTTCATCTTTAACGTTCATAACTAAAACCCCTGTATATTAAAAATATAAAATTATAAATAACAATATAAAATCAATAAATATTTCTTGTATTATTTTATAATGATGATATTTGGTATGAAAATGAAGAACCACATTGATATTAAAAAAATAGTTCAAAATGATTAGGATTACTCACACCCGATATCAAAAAAATATAATAACTAAGAAATATAAATATACAAAATAGTTATCAATGTGGTTTATATAATGTTACAATGATGAAATGTTTCTTTAATTTAGTGTTTAATATATTTAATTTTTTATAGAAGAGGTTATATAGCATTTCAACTAAGAAATGATTAATGTTAGGGTTTTTTCAAATTAAATTTTCATCAATTGAGATAAAATATTCTTATTGAACCAAATTGTTATGATTATGATTTATTACAACTAATGAATAAATACTATTGTATTTAATAATTATATATTAGTTTCTATTATTATTAATTATAACCTCATTTTCAAAATAATTTTCCTCTGTGATTATTTTATTATTATGGGTTTGCGATAACTTAATTTTCTTATATTGAGTTACAAACATTCATATAGAACTATATTGTTCCAGGATTTATTTATTATACCTAGTTATATAATTTTCTTTTATTTCCTTCATTTAGGGGGTTCTATTATCCTTCCATATTTCCCCATTATTTAATGATTATTTCATCAAATATTATGTAACTAGTATGGGTATTTGATAAATCTATTTTTCCATTATGTTAAAAAATTCCTATAGAAAATATATTATCCAATGATTGATTTATTCCACATTATGAATAATTATTATAATATTAATTATTTTTTAATGGGTTTTTAAATTTTGAAATTATAAAATCATTATCAAATTATTATCAGATTAACGATTATGAAATTCTCAGGGGTTTCATTTCTTAAAGTTTCACTCCATGAGACATATTTATATTATACACCTTTTTTATTTTTTGAATT
This sequence comes from Viscum album, assembly GCA_963277665.1. NCBI lineage: Eukaryota > Viridiplantae > Streptophyta > Magnoliopsida > Santalales > Viscaceae > Viscum > Viscum album. The sequence goes on from OY728151.1 coordinate 1,219,996,232, forward strand.
GTTTATCTACATCCCAATTATTATTTTTTATAATGATCCTAAAATTATTCATGGAATTTAATGTTACATTTTAAATTATATCGTTAATGTATTTTTTATTCAAAAGATTCTATGTGATTTATTTTTTTTCCCTCATTTCCAATTCCAGGAGACGTGATTGATATTGTGCACCATATTTTGATTAATGTGGTGTATACAATGTCATATTGACTTCTAATAAAATTAATATCCTTAAATTTAATTATTTTCTTATCATGTTTTTTATTCTTATGTTACCATTACCTTAATGGTTTTTTGTATCTCAATTTTGAATATTTCATATGTGGTTCATATTAAACAGTAGTTTATTTTTTGTGGTGAATATATTAATCATATAATACATTAAAAATACAATAATTATACTTTTTTCATGGGAATTTTTTCAGTCAGTAGTTATAATTATTATTTTTAGTTCTGTTATTTTTCAAAACCAAAAAGGGGGTGAACTATTCTTATTGTGGTGAGATTCCTATACAAATGGGGATACATTCATAGTAATAGAATATTTTAATCGTAATAGAAAATATGAAACATAAAAGTTAATTTAAACCAAGTGGTATTGAATCGTATTCAAAACATATATCTATCATATTAAATGAGTAAAATAATAATGGGGTGTTAATATTTTCTTGTTGAACTTTGAATACAAAGTACCTAAAAACAATATGTTTTTCACGGTTAATTTAACAATATCGTTTTGGGTTGGTACTTTCCAAAAAGTGAGAGAATTTTGAGTTATTATTTATACTTATTATTTTTCCATTCCATATTTTTGGAAATCAAAAACACTTTCTTAATAATATGCTTACTAACTCTTCATGTCTAATGTTTTTTACAATTTTTTTCTAGAAAAAAAATCTTTTACCCTACAAAGAAGAATTTATAATGAAATACAAAAATTAGCTTATATTTCCTCATTATGATTATAATAATGTGTATGATCTAATAAACATCATATTCACCGTCATCAGATCAGATATAAGACTTTTTATATTGTATTTTTACTCTAAAAGTATTAATAATTATACTGATACTGATATTTATGAATATCTTACTAATACTCATATGGAATATCATAAATACAATTGTAAATAATTTCATCAGACTAACTTTTATTTGTCATCATATTTAAAAGATTTGTTTATAATATATGGAAATTTTTTTACACTATAATTTTTTAAACCAACGTTACATTATACAATAAGATACATAGTTCTATTTTACTTCCATGTTTCCAATTTGTTGAAACAAACACAGAGAAATTTGACTATTGGGAATTAAATATGACTGATAGAGGAGTACCTATAAATACCTCGTCATTTAATGATTTTGTAGCTAATTGATTTCATTTTCCAATTTCTCATAGTGTGAGAGCTATGGAGGTTGCACAACTTGATAGTATTGTTCCTAGTATTTATAATTATCTAAGTGTTATGTAGTTCTAAGTAAACCTTATCAACGTTCTATCCTTACCATTTTTTTTCTTTATAATCAGGCGTTTGACTATTAGGATAATGATTGTGTGATTTTTGGGATAAAAACATTTGGAATATGATCTTATGGTTGAGGTATTTTGAGGACAGCAAGATAGGGCTTATAAATCATATTGAGGGATAAAATGACTATTTAGATAAGAACCCGATATTCGTAATGAGGTATTTCCTAACCGAGGAAAGAAAATATTTATTTAAGTATAAAACATGTGATAATTTTAGATAGGGGGTTTGGATATATTTATATTAGTGATAAAATAGTTCTATTAATTTTAAATTTCTTTAGGTATTTCTTAAATTTTATATATTCTACTAATTATTCCATACAAGTTTTATATTCCACTGTATAAGTTGGTATTGGTTTTATCGTAAGGATTCTAAATTTGATAAACACAATATGAACTATTAATATGATGTAATGTGAATCTAGGAAACTCAAATATTATCATATCTATCATGATTATGATATTTATACACAAATATTGTCAAAATAACTCTAGTTATGATACATTAGTAATCAGACTGAGGGACAAGTCTGAATAAGAAATTTTACTAAAAGTGGTTTTTTTGAATTTTTTTTGTTTAATTATATAAAAAAGTAGTTTTAAACTAAAATTCACCCCCAATCATATAACCGAACAATCAATAAAATATTATTTGGGTCATAATATCAATATTAATGATATTAACATCCAATATAATAAAATTCATTGAAATAAATCAAATCCTTTTTCATTCCAAGTCATCCTATGTAACATGAAATTTTTTTCTAACAATGACATTAATTTTTGATCAGTAAATATTTTATACCATTGATTGAAGGGTTTTAACCTAGATTCCATATGTTAATTCATTTAAAACCCTAATATTTTACGGTACCTACCTTTTAAAATTTATGTTCTTTGATTGATTAAGTTAAACACAACACCATCTTAAACCACCCAATAAATTATTATTAAAATCTATCCATTTAATTTTTCTGAATTAGTATAATTATAGAAATTTTTAAATTAATATTTATTTAATTTTTTTCATTCATCCAATACATTTTATAGGAATCAGATATAAATAAAACAAATTTTAATAAAAAAATATTTTTCTAAAGAATATTTTTTCTCCGTTTGATGTAGGAATTGTATTAAATATATTTTTTAATATTATATAAATTATATTTCATAAAATAAAATTATTCATTTAAATAAGAAAATAAAAATTTTCATTGGTTATTTTTTTTTCATTTTTATGATAAGTTTAATATTTTGCGGAATAATAAAAAATATAATGCATTTTAATTGACAACATATTTTTCATCAAATTTATTTATAGTGTTAAATTATTTATTGGAATGGTTTTAACATAGGTTTATATAATGTTTCTATATATTAATAGAATTAATTTCAATAGAATCAATTTCAATTTTAAATTATATATAATAATGTTGTGACCATTTAAATATTTTTACATTAAATTATCATTTTATATTTTCATCAATAAGATTAAATTTTAATTAATTTTTGAATATTTTATTTTGAATTTTAAAAATTGGATTTCATATTTGGATTCATAAGTTCCATTTATTTAAATAATTTCCTTTTGTTTTTTGACAATGTGAATTGAAACTTTAGTAATATTCTTTATTACAATTTTTATGGGTAAATCATGTAATTAAAGGTAAAAAATATATTATAAATATTATAACATTAAACTAAAGCTTATAGGAATTTAATTGGATGAGTGTTTTGACTAAATAAATCATTTGGATGAAATTATAACTTTTTTTAGACACATCGATGAGAATAGGACATTTATACTATTATATTCAAAGGGAATTATATTTTGTCACACTTTGGATTTTAATGAGGGAAATATTTTTATATGGGGTCCTATAAGTGATATCATTGACTATTAATAGTGCCTATAAAGGTAAATTATTTATCTGAATCATGGTAATTTATTTTTAATTATTAGTGATATTTTATTTTCATTAAATTTATTCACAATGATGTTGAGATAATTATTTAATTATTGTAAGAATCAAATAAATGATAATAAAATTATTAAAATAAATATAATTTGATATAATTAATGTTATATGTGAATTCTTTTGTTGTATTTTAGTTTTTAGTTATGAAAAAATTATCTATTTTTATTTATCATGTTGTTATGATATTTCTAAATAATAATGTAATGAATAGTGTAAAATTGAAATTATTAATATTTTAAAATTATAATATTTTATTAAAGGACATATATTTCATAAAAATATCAATTTTGGAAAAATAATATGGATATTTATACTAATGTCATAAATGAATCATAAATTGGACTTTTTTAATTTAATAGTAAATAGATTAATCTTCAATGAGTAAAAGAACATGTTATTATAATAAGAGTTAAAGTGTTTAAAAAAGAGTTAAAACAAAATTATAAGGTTACATCCATGTCATGAACAGTCCCATTCTAGGGTTTGAGTTGCAACTACACAATGTATGCCTTCATAAAAAAGGGGCGGAGACCTACACCGAAGGCACACCAACGGGGAGAGGCTATGACTAAGAATGTGTTCAAACACTTACAGTCAAATAAATGGAAAAGTGAAGAGGAAATTTAAACAAAAGATACAACACCACTATAAAAAGGAAACCAAACGTGGATCAATCTTTAATCAAACCAATTATAGAAAATTAACCTGAGAGGTAATGGTGAAAAATACAAGCACCACCAGAAAAGTACCATAACCAGGTGGTAATTAAATAATAAAACAGCTGAGAGAGCCCCCCTCCAGTTACCCAATCTTCAAAAACCATTTGTGGTCCAAGAAATTTTATCCCTAAGCTCCTCTGAAGTCATGATCTACATATCAGTCAACTTCATATGGCATGACACATGCTGGTGAAGCCCATGTAGGGGTGAGTATAAAAATACCGAGTATAACACCTCCAAAAAGGGAAGGGGGGGGGGAAGTAAGACATACATTAAAGAGTAAAGAACTATATTTGAAAAGGTATTATAAAAGAGAGTACATAGCAACACAAAAAAGAGAATAATGTAAAATAATTCAAAACACAATGATAAAGAGATGTCTTCTAGATGATCTTCTCATCATGTCTTCGCAACCTATAGTAGGAGAGTAGAATCATCCACCATTAAAAGCTAGACACGGAATGAACATGGAAAACCCCGTGTGTCATCTCCTATCATGGATGGAGAGTAACCAAAACTCCAAGGAGGGGGTACTGAAATAGGATACATATATATGCTCAGTCGATGAAGCCCCAACGAGAGAGTATGAGGATCTCTATCTCGCATCTTATACTAGGTAAAGACCCACCAACCATTCCAAAAGTATCCATTAATGAATCTTATCATCCATCACGTCTTCCAAGAACACTAAAGTCAAATATAATCAATGAAAACACCTTGATACTATCCAATTTGTGTGGATCCCTCTCTCCAACACAGTTTCTGGTCACTTCATAAGGATGCATCTCGGTGGGGAAAGTTCCCTTCATACCCCTATGTCCAATGTAACTACAAAGTTTGTCTCGTCTCTGATCGATAGCTGTATTATTAAAAAATGATGTAGAGGACTTTCAAACTAGTATTTCAGGGGGATTCCACACAGATAGTAGTCCTAGAGGACCCATTACGTAGTATGTTATGGTGATTCCACTCATAGTAGTCAAAGAGGACCGACACCCTTGTCCATCATGGGGATTCCCCTATCATAGTATTTTTAGAGGACCCACACCCATGATGATTTTGGATTCCACTATAGGTCATCATGTAACCATTCCCTAGTGAGTAAGGGGGATTCATCTTTGATGGCATCGAGGAACTACACTAGTAATTCAAGTTGGATGGTATGTCTCGAAAAGCACTTATATATCAGAACCTAATCACTACTGTTGTCGTATGTCACTTGAATAAGTTTCACATCCAAAAAACTCATATCATACCTCTAAATCCACTACGAAAGGAATTATCTCATTGTATACAAAAAATCAATCAGGATAGGCTACTTGTGGGAAAAATCCAAGTCCAAAAGAAGAAGATATGAGGTATTGAAGATTCCTAAAGTGGTACACGATCTGTGTGGGGACCGCATGACAGGTGATCCCACCTCATCGCCTATCCATGTACCTTTCCAAACAGGGGTAATAAACTGTGAACTAATTCCCCAAGCCATGCCACTACACTCCTAGAGTACACGTCACATTCTGCAAAAAGGATTATGAGTGCACGATGCTCGTTGCTGGTCTGAAAAAAAAACACAACTTTAGTAGAATTCCCCCTCAAATCACCCCAGATAACAAAAATTGATCACACCACTGTGATCCATGCGAGAAAGAACACGTGATTGAATATTCATTCACTCGAAACAGATTCCCATTTATGAAGCTTCATTTTGTAGCATTTTGCATGAACAATGCTGCATGAGGCTTGTGCATCGATCCCGAAACACATCATAAAAATCACACAATTACTATCCTCATGAAAAAACACACCGGATTGGCTATTCAATCATACAAAAAATATGCCCGGTGAAAATGTCACATTTCATAATAAACGCGCAAACCAAGCCTCATGGGGCCTACACCTCTATATTGCTTTAAGTGACAATATCAGTCTTGAAACCTTTTCCTTAAATTCAAGTTCACTTCTATACTAAAAATGCATCAATAATACATCATATGCACGAGATACAATTGATATATGAATCTTCAAATAATAATAAATAAATATATCATTATTATTATTATTGAAAGTTTCATGCTCTGAGCATGTATACCAAAAAATAATGCACTGATACTGGCCTCTAAAGGTCCACCTCAAAGAAAGGTTCATGTTTCTTCATATAACATGTTAATTGGACACTCCATATATGTGTTACTTTCATATTAGTGTTTGAAAATAATAGTAATATTATTATCATTTTTATGGTGTTTTACTGAACCAATCCACGAGTCACCAAAATTTAATCATAATGTTTCTAAAAAGACCACATAGATAATATGGTAAAATTTCCATAGGCGACGCATGAATTAGAAACTACATCGGGAAGTCACTAGTTTTTAAAAGTTTTAATAATGATAACAATTTTATTCCTATTATTATTAATATCCATTTTTTCCAGGTTTTCTGAAAACCCGTTGGGCGGGGGGGGGGGGGGGTGTATCGCGGTCTCCTGCCTCCCACCACCACCACACCAATTTTATCTATTTCCGCCTCTATTGGCCCGCCATTGTGCCTCCCCAGTAACCTCCACTTACAGCCCACTATGCTGCAGCCTACTAGAGCTTCCCCTCACCGGGCTCGTGCCACTATCTCCTTCCACAGAACATCAATAACAATCCAGTGATCAAAAAATTGAAACATTAATATATCTAGGATCAACGGATCCCTGTGAATAGTTCAGTGTGCTCATCTCAATGTTTTTTCGACATTTCAATGTGATAGCATGTAGCGACCACTTCTGCTCAACATTGCACCTCCACTAGTGCCCAAAACACAAAACCAAGCATTGATTAGGACCCCTTGGATCGACAGATTCACATATCTATTATTTTCCCACATTTTATTTATATTTTTCTGAAATGAAAAGTTCATGATGATGAAATAAATAAGAACACAAAGAATAGATGATCTTTAAATTAAACGGTCAATGGTCATTGTTATTTTGGCCATAAAAAATATATAAAAGTAGAGGAATTGAAAATTTTCCAAAATAGACAACAAAATATTCAATCATGGAGGTGATAATTTTTAAAGATAAATCCTACAAGGATTCCAGATCCATATTTTCATTCGCTGCACTATGATGTACTCAGATCAAAAGATTCTCCATGATCCATGGAGAATTCAGCATTGAATCACCATGAAAAGTAGTTGATAGAGTTCTGATATACATGGAAGGAAAGGATCCAAAACCTTTTCTCATTTCCTTAATCTTTTATTTATAGAAAATCACCAGTGGTCGTAGAATCTGAACCTCCTGTTCCCTCACATTAGGTCACGATTATGTAAAACACCCTTTTATGAACTTAATGGAAGTATCATATTTCCAATATGAGTCCCCATTCAAATCTTATTTGATTTGGTATTTGAGATAAAATAATTAAATTTAATTATTTTTAATTTACAAAAACAACCTTGATGGATTTGTTCAAAAGAAGTCACATGATGACAATTGTTATGTCCCACATAGGGTAAACAGCACGGTCCAGACTCAACAGTGGCCTCAAATTTCTAATCATAGAAACTGTTTAAGAGATATCCCATATCTTTCATGTTCATAGTATAAAACATACTTAATATTTTTATTAAAATTTATACTAGGCACACCAGGACACAAAATTTCATGCCATATTAGTGACTTTCTCTAGAAACATAAGTAGAAATTTTACAGTCTTACAAGAAAAAAATGATGCACCCACATCATTCTGTCCTTCAATATTTTTATCCTATAAAATCAAAACTAGGAAAACAACTCGGGATAATGAGATCACACATAGATCTCCTGCTCTCAGGAACTCTAATGCATGTTTTTGTGCTATTATAGCACTGGAACCAAGGGGATGGTCTATGCTCAGAAGGTCCTCTCATGTTTATGATGTTCATAGGATCATGCATGTATCTCCTCAGTTGTGAAGCATGGAAAATGGCACAAACTCACTCCACATGTTCATATAGGGAAAGGAAGTATGAAACAACGCTAACCCTTTTCATGATCTTTAATGGCTCGGTGAACCTTGGGGATAGTTTGAATTCTTGGACAAAAAAACACACATGCCCTCATCATATCCTCCATTTCCTAGATAGTGTGATTGGTCTACCCATCGGTAAGGGGGAGAATGGTTGAACTCATTCATATTTTGGTCCTGAAATCCTCTTATAGTCCTCTCTATAATTCTGATGTAAACCAAACATCATGATCAGAGAAAAATGTCGAGGTGCCTCGAGAATGCAGACGATCTTACATACATACAACATCCCAAAAACACTCCACTAAACTATCCATTCTGTTCACAAGGAAGTGTGATGACATCGTGAGTCAGTATATTTTCACCCAGATGGCATTAGGGCCCATCATTGTGTGCATAATCCATATGATGAAATTCATGGATATGTCATCCCATTTTCACTCTGATATTTCAAGAGGCTACAATAAATAACCAAAAATTAGTGTTCAACCATCAACTTCTGATAGGTGAGGATTCATGATACACACTCATTTATGCTTCCTCTCATCCCAGACCACCCAAAAATCCCACTAAAGAATCCTCTACATCATTATCAAACTTGGATGTACAATAAATGGAGAAATGTGGAACTACTACAACATGACTAGATCCAATTTTCACCACTAGAATAGGTCCTCACAATTCCCTCCATTAGAATATCCATCTAGTAAATAGCATTATAATATCTTGTAACTCAATATCTCGATGAAGGTGTCTCATAATCTGGAATCTCTCACATGCTCGAGAGGTGAAGGAGTCGATACCATTGATAGAAGAAAAATGTAACCACAGGTTCCACCAAGGTTATCTACTGGGAAACTGACATCTCTATCACATCCTACAGAAGGAACTCCCTTAACTTGATTCAAATGGAATTCTCTACTAAATTTCCCTTTTCCTAGTGTATAGACTATCTCTAAGTCGTAGTACTATAGAAATTTCCCACTGAAATCATTTTCTCGGGTTCAAGTCTCTCTGGGTGGATTCGTACCTAACACTCCGGTGGTCTAAACTAACCGCAATGTTCTCTTCCAGAAGATAGTGTCTCCACATCCACAAGAGGAAAAATATTGCAACCAGAACCAAGTAGTGAGTTACATAGTTCTTTTAATTGGGTCTTCATCACCTTCAGTTGTACTCGATAACTGATGCATCATGGTTGACTTTTATCACACAAAGGTACAAACTAATATTGAAGGTGAGTAAACTAATCCAACCATGAGAAACTAAACATAGGACACATGTGTAAAACCCATCATGTCTCCACATATTTTTGAAGATGTGTAACCAATATCAAGACATTCCGCCACACCCACTAGTGGAATATCAATAAAAAAGTGGCCATGAAAAAAAGAATCCTCTAACAATGATAGGACCCACTATGACACTCCACTGCACAACCCTTATATGAACACTCAAGTCATAGGGAATCATCCCCCACACCTCGATACTATACACTTTAGGTGGCATTGAATCGCTCTCACTTTTTTTCTCATGTCACAAAAACATGTCTCTGTGAGGGAAGGATTATTCTTCCTCATGCATTCAAAGCTATGTCAAACAACCCCAGAACAAGGTTACACCAACACCCCATGTCACCATGGTAAAAACTCAATAACAAAATTGGGATGAAGGTGTACATCACATAGTGGCTATTAAGTTAAACCACAGATGTGTTGAAGATACATAGAGTGCATCTCATATCATCATATGCACTGCATGATCATAGACATCCAAAGCTTGGAGCTTCCCACAACCCTAACCACCTACACCCAAAGCCTAACATGGCCAGATTGTGGTAATGGAAAAACCTCATAACATCTTCCACCACCCACATCTCCTCCTTTCCCATAGCTGGAACCACCTCCCTAGGGACCTCCCTATGCTCAGCAAGGATATCTCTGATCAGGGAACAAACTCTAACATGTGGGTGCATCTACCAACTATATTGGAATCTCAACACATATGTTTTGGTAGCCTTGTGCCATATGACCTCTCCCATCACATGGATAGCACCAGACCATCATTGTATTCCATGTTTTTATAACTATTCCCAGACCATGTTCTTGATTCTTATCAATGGGGCATCCTATATTGAGGCCCCAATAACTAACATTTTCTAGCCGCGGTATACGTCTCATCTATAATGTTCCCATTGTGAAAAATTGATAACTGGACATCCAATTACTTGACTCTATATATCACTAGTGTTAGCTGTAGCACCCTGATGTAGTTGGGGATGCACAAGGGAACTACGTCCACATAGATCTATCTACATAGTCCTTACTCATTATTCTGTGCTCAGATGTTTCCATCACTTATCATGTCTGGAGAGTAATCTGTAAGGTCTACGAACCAAGTCACATAATTAGCCACTTTCATCCCTCCATGTCTAAGCACCAGAAGATTATGAATCCAAATTAAATGTAAGAAGTAGGGGTAGTACTGTTTCCTTAAACTTATGGTTAAAGACACCCAAGGAGAGTGCAGACTGAATGTTCACCATAGTAACCAGGATCCACCAACAGCCATATACTCCATGGATAAGACTGAAATCCAAATAAACCATAGGATATGTTGGTTTCCGAACAAGCCTAATGAGGTAGAGCATTGAATCCATCCAATCCTTGGATTCCTTAGGAAATTTCTCACCACAGAACCTCAGTAGTCTCTAGTACTATAACTCTCAGTGTGTACTCATCCAATGCACGAACTCATCCAGCTATACTAGTACTAACTACTGCTCAATGGATAGAGGTTCTGTAAACTGACTAGATGGTGGAAGGGGGTTTCATTATAGACCTTGAATTGATACCTTATAATTCAAAAAATCATCATCTAGAACCAGAGCTAGTATCCTGGTTGGCTATCG